>CM019830.1:93648626-94932616 GCA_009763385.1 Coix lacryma-jobi var. lacryma-jobi
TATAATAAGAGTTAATTAGTGTCAACAAACTCCCCCACACTTAGACTTTTACTCGTCCTCGATAAAAGGATGGATCATAACTGTAGGATAAGATATCAAACATTAAACCTTTCTGTTCATACCTGCATTGTGAGATTTAGTGTGTTTACCATAAAACCTTGAGTAGTTGGAAAATAGAATAGTTGAAACATATCACCTTTTCTTTTAGTACAAGACATTGGAGTTTTTGAATTTTCGAAACAAGTCATAGCTTTCCTTCTCCTTCTGTAGCACTTCAATTCCTTACCAAAGTATTTTATTTATGTAGAGCAGTTTTCTTATTAAGTCAATGGAAAAAAATACTATACTCTTAGATCAAGACATTAATCTTTTTAAACTTTGTCACTCTTGCTGGCATATTGTAATTAGAGGGACCATGGGCTATCTTCTTTTTCTTTAACATATTTTTATCATAATACTTCTCTTTCTCTTTTTTTTTCTTCTGAGGTGTGTCGGACACTTGTCCATTTTTCCTTCCTCATTTTTCATACTTTTACATAGCCCATGCCTCTAATACAATACTACTTCGGAAGAGTGAATCTTTATTTATTTGTAAACATCTCAATCTTAGAGCATAATAAATTTCTCCACAAAGAACTCAGAATTAAAGTAAGCAATGATTGATTTTATGAATAACTTTGGTAGGAAATCTATTTACTACAAAGGAGAAGTGTTGCTAATCTCTTTTTACTTTGCAAGTAAAATTCTCCAATGATCATTGTTGGTATTTCTTAGCGTCGCTACTAAGAATAGAGTTTTAATCTATCCCTGGCAACGGCGCCAGAAATGCTTGTTGGTATTTCTTAGCATCGCTACTAAAATAGATTTTTAATCTATCCCCAGCAACGGCGCCAGAAACGCTTGTTGACACTTCTTAGCGCAACCACTAGAACTAGACTATGGAGCCTAACCCCAGCAACGGCGCTAGAAGTGTCTTGGTGGTAAAACTATTGACTATTGGATAGTTCCGCAAGCGCACAGAAAATACCGATGTAGCACTTCACCCGGGAGTATTCCAAGGTATCGTTATTTATTTTATCCCAAAGGAAAGCAAGCTAGGAAAGATGTAGAGAGAGGAAAGATAGATCCTTTAGTCTTACTATAATCTATTATCAATTAGAGAAGCAAAAGTGTATAAGTGGATATAAGGGAGGATAGATAGATAAGATAAATAAGTTGAGCAAAGAGTATATGATATGAAAGCTAACTTTAGTAGAGTTAGCTAGGTGGGAGGACAACGAGTGAGTATAAAGTACTCCTATGTTTCTACCTTTACTCCTGTGAACTAATCCTAATTAAATAGATGACTTAACTAGATTGACGCCTTGCTACTTGTGTGAGAGGGATAAATGAGAGAGTAAAGCGATAGAAGGTTGTTCACCTAACCCAGTACGCAAGCGGATATTTGGCTTATGGACGCCTTACCATTTAAGAACTAGCCTGAGTTCACGTGAGGGGATCTAGGTAGCCAGGCAAAATCTGTCACCTTTGCCCATGCGCCCCTACTGTCCGTGCAAGCCAGCAGTAGTCAAAGATAAGATGAAGTATGAGCACCACGCTCACACTTATCTACACCTTTAGCTATCGATCAAAATAGCTAAAGCCCCTATCCTAAGATAGGACGATGACGCACACACAAGAAGCTATTTAATGAAATCAATCTAACTATGACAACTATAGAACTAAGATAAGGACACAACAAGACTATATAAATATAGACTTGCACTAAGTAAATACTAAATAAATACTTGGAAAGTAAATACTTAAGTAAATGCAAAGTAAAGTAAAGAAAGAATAATATATTAAATAAATAAAGTCTTACAAAAGAAGAAAGATACAAGGGCTATACAGACTACTCCCAGAGACGACTCCGGAGACCCGATTCGCCCGACTCGACTCTAACTCCCACTCTAGACTAACTACTACTACTCTTGCTTGATCTCACATGAGAGTGGAGATGTGTGAGATGGGATGGGATGTCTTGGGGTGTGTAGAATGAGAGGGTGAAGGCCTCTATTTATAGTGGAGGTGGAGGGGCTACTCCGGCGCCACGTCAGCGATCCGTGTGCTCCCCATCTCTCAACCCTTGGATCCACCGTCATTGTAACCGCCATGGATGGATGGCCTTGATTTCTTCATGTGTGAAACATGTGCAAGCAACCGACATTGGATGGGTTTCACCATGGGGTCGGCCACCCCGTCTCTGACATGTGGGCCCGGGTAATCTTCTAAAGGTGCTGATGCCACCCTGATGAATAGTGCTGCTGGGTCCCACCAAGGGGGGATCGGCCGACCCCCCCTGACAGGGCGGCCCACCTTCTTCTCTCCTTGGCGACCCCACTGTCATGGAGCCTTGTGGTTTGCATTGGTTCCGATGTGGACCCATGAATCCATGTGCTTCTCATCTTGTACCATTGAGCAAAAGCACATGCTTGATCCAATGGTTGATATTGGCTTGAACATGCTTCTCTTGGATCATGCCAAGTCACCATGGCCGAGGTGGCCAAAAGATGGGTCGCCCGACCCCCTTGGTGGGCCCACCTGCCTCATTTTGTTCATTTTGCCATCTCCTACATGTTCACAAGCTAAGAGTACAAGTGGAACTTATTAATGATAATATGCTCATGATATGCTATTCTTCCTTGAAACCGAGGCCTGTTGACGGTATTTGATAATAAAACATGCTATAACTTCCATCAACAAGATCCCCCAAGCTTACCCTTGCTCGTCCCGAGCAAACAATCAACTTGGCCTCGGTGGATTAGTATTGTTACTATGCATCACATTTCAAGAGTACCATGTTCACAACAAAGTTCTTCTCTTGAATGGAAAAATTAGCTATGTAAATCACCCATATTTCCCTAGTACTCTATGGGGCTTATGGCTTTTCCTTTGTCTTAGGTGGTTGAAAGATAGAACAGTTTGACTTGAGCACTAACTTTCTTGTTTTTAGCAAGTTTCATACCGGAGGTTTTGCAATATTTTTCAAAAGAAAGACTTGATGTTCCTCATATGGTTCTCTCATGTCGCTCAAATGGTGTATGATTCCTCACCAAGGCATATGATAAGTGTTGCCTTCTTTATTTCATCCTACTTCTAAACAGGCTTATGTGTAGCTCAAGGTAGAGATGAAAGAAGATGACATACTTACTTGCATTTTGTTGCGAAGTCAAAGCTCGGATCCTTGAAGAGAAGTGTCATACTCCCAGATCAAGATGTGCAAGTGTGTGGTGTATGGTGGACTAGATTGCTTCTTTATTTGATAAGATCTATCTCTCTATATTTTTTTTTCTTTTCTCTCTTTTCTAATGAGACATGGCTAGCATTTTTTTTTCTTTTTCTTTTTTTTCATGGACTTTTACTTGTCCATCTTTTTTTCATCTTTATTTTGCCTAGCCTTTTGAGTCTCATGTACTAAATAATTGAGAGAGATTTCCTAACACTTGGACTATGAAGCAACCTATTGGTGGAAATGAAAGCATGTTTTTGCGTACTTCCAGTGTAGAAGCAGCATGTATATGAGGTGTGTACGTGATCTTGATCTTAGGAGCATGAAAAGTCTCTTAACAAGGGTCAACAAGACTTGACAACACTCAATACAAAGCAAATAGCCTATGTAGAAGGTTTGTAAACATGTAAAGCATATATGGCTGTGGTAGGAATTTATCACCATTGAGGAACAATTAAGATTTTGATCATTTTAAGAATAAATTCTCCGGTAATCTATCATGCTTAGAACAATATTATAGAAGCTCTTGTCTCACTATATCATGTCTCACAACAACTTAGACTTAGTTCTAGCACTTGCAACCCACAAAGTTTTCAGGTTCATGATGGTTTAAATGAGCTAAGTAACCCATACTTAGAGAAATACTAAGTTGTAAACTAGGCACTAGAGAAACATTAGCAAGGCAACTAGTCATCATTTCCATGGGGAAGATAGACATATATGAGACATATGAGCTAAGGGGAATACTAAGCAAATATTTTTGGTATTTTTTTAAATGCAATGAGAAAACTAATTTAAACGTAAATAACTTAGGATGCAGGACTTACCTTGGTGGGGGAGAGGATCTCCCCCAAGCTTGGTTCTTGCCTACTGTGGTGGTGGATAATGCTGGTACCACCCGGCCCAACGTCGTGCTTCTTCTTCTTGAATGGCCCGCAGGAGTTGGGCGTTTTGTTGTCAAGAAGCAATGTTGCCTCTTGTTCAATGTTCATCGCACCCATGTTGTCTATGAGCTGGTCCATTGGCGTCCTTTGATGTTGCCTTCCTCTACCCCGTGGGCGAGGAGTGTCTTGAGAGCGAGGAGTCCTCCCCAAGGACCCTGAAATGTCCATCGAGGCTGCCTCAGCTCCCTCCTCAACTTCTTCAGCCTGATGTGAAGGTCCGCCTTGTTCCATTCGAGTAGCACGGGACGCTCTCCTTGTCCTCCTGCTAGTACCTGTAACTTTTGGGGCTCTTTCCTCGGGGTCCAAATCAAAGGTTAGTGTACGAAGCGCATACAATCGAAGTCCCTCACAAGGGAGAGTGATTTCGACTATATGGCCTGGATAAATCATTATTAGTTCACCCTTGGGACCCCTTTTGAGTACATCGCAACCAATAAATACATTTTCTTCAGAACATCTCTCACGGTTTTATTTACTCAAAAGTTTGGGATTCTAGTGCACCCAAAGCTTCGGCTATGCGTGTGATGAATGATGTGAAGTATATGGGTTTCCTAGGCTTTATGTAGCGAAGAGTAATTTCAGCTCATCATCACTTACCAAAGCTCCTCTTATGAGCACTCGCATGGTCAGGTTCTTGGGAAGAACTCTCACCCTTGTTGGATTTTTTGAAACGGGAGGCAAGCAACTTCTTCATCTTACTACAGGATAAGTTACCAAGCTTCTACTACTACTATGAAATGGGACTATTTTTGGGTTTTTGGTTTTTGGATGGCTACTACTAAGCTAAGCTTGAGAATGAACTTGCAACTAAGGAAGGAAAGGAGGAACTTGTGAGCTCAAGATGGTTCTGGTGGTTTTGGTGTGGAGTTGTGCTCACAATGCAAGGGTATATATAGGGGGAGAAGGGCAAGTGGTGACCACCCAAAGCATGGGTCGGCCGATCCCCTTCTTGGCACTTTCAAATTTGCTTTTGCTTTAGCCAGGGGACATGTCTAAAGTGAGAAAACATCTTTTCAGGATTGGCCAACACATGGTCGGCCGACCCCCCCCCATGTCCCCTCAAACTTTAAACTTTGTGTCATCATGTGTCTAGAAAAGATGCAACTATGTTTGGTCCAAAGTTGACACAATTTTCAGAGATTCCCTTGCTTAGTGTTTGGTGAAAGAGAAAAGATGAATTGCCAAAGTGGAGACATGTCTAAAGTGATTCCCATGGACCATGAGAGCACTAAGACATGCCTTTGGCTGGTTGTTGTGGTCCCCATGAGCATCAACATAAAGAGGAACATCTCATGCTTAAAGAGTAAAGCAAATGACCATTTCTTTTCAGATGTTGGCCTTGGTGATATGCATGATGTTCATGAGCATGCTTAGTGGAATGCAGCAGGGTGCAGGAGGGCACCATGGTGGGATCGGCCGATCCCACCTTGGATGCTCCTTGAGCACCAAAGTGTTGTGTTATACTCAGGGTACTAAGCCAAGATAGATCATGTGCCAGTGGGCCCACTGGTGGGGTCGGCCGACCGCCACCTTGGGGTGGTCCCATGGCTCAAAAGTGTTGCAAGTTATTGTCAAGGTGTTACTAGCATGCAAATTTATTTTGTCGAAATGAAAAAATGCAGAATTAAACTAAGTATGCAATTGAAGGGAAATGCAAAAAAAATTGAAATGCATAAAAATTAAATATGAGATAACTACTGATTTACCTATCAGCAAGGGCTCCATGTTTCAGGTCCGTAGAGCAGGACCTCTCCGTCTTGTCATTCATTGGTGCTTCGGTTGGTCCCGGAGATGGAGACCGTGGTTGCACCTCATCGGCGAGTTCTTCTTTTACTTCGGCCTTGTTGGCCGACTCGCTCTTTTTCTTGTTCCTACGGCGTGGGTGACGATGACGATGTTTGTTGTCTCAAGGTTCTTTGTTCTTCACCTGCATGTTAGCTTTATAACCGTTGAATGGACACTTTACCTTATACTCCGGGAATTGGAGGTGAAGTTGGCCGGATCCCACGTAGATGACGGCGTTAACCGTATTAAGGATGGCCTTCCTAGGATGACCGCGACGTCTAGATTGGATCCCATGTCCAATATAAGGAAATCGACGGGGACGTAGCTGTTTTGGACTTTGATGAGGATGTCCGTTGCTAGTCCCTCGGGGAACCGTAGCGTCTGATCGGCCAGCTGCAAACGAACAAATGTAGGCAGCAAAGGTCCCCCTAGTAAGTTATCATACGTTACCTTGGACATGATGTTGACACTCGATCCAAGGTCGCAGAAGGCGTCATGGAAGACTTGTGGTCCAATCTGGCAGGTGATGGTTGGCAAGCCTGGATCTTCCTTCTTTGTGATGAAGGGTGGATCAAGTAGATAACCCCAGTTTGACCGGAGCGGAGGCTTACCGTACCTCGTAGTAACCAATTTTACACCTCTATTGGATCTTCGGGTTTCCCCAGGATCTTACCTTGCTCGTAGGATGGGACAACTGCTGCTAATTGAGCTAATTGTGTTTCTAGCATTTTATAAAGCTCAATTGATTTTTCATAGCAGAATTAAAGCTATCCATTTTCTCATTTATATTTTCCAGAGTCTTATCATTAGTCATCATCTTTTATTAATACTATCATTTATTTTAGATTGGCCTAAGACAAGATCTCTTAAAGAAGGTTGGTTAATATAAGAATTATTGAAATTATTGCTATAAATAACCGTTACCTTGATTGATTTGTAGAAGGGGCGCGAGTTTCCATCCTTGTTGTTGTTGTTGGGCCGGTACCCGTTGTTGTTGGCGTTGTTGATGAAGCTCACTTCCTCCTTCGTCTCGGGACATTATTTCCTCTGAATGGTCATTGCCTCCGCATACCTCGCACCATTGGTCGGCTTCGACGGCTCGTGCGGTTGCATAAGGTTGAACGACCTCTAGTTCCTTCTTGGAACTTTCTTCTACTTTCTTCATTAGGAGGTCCATCTTCGTGCAGAGCATGTCCACCTCATTGAGAGCATGAACATCTCTCTTTTCGGCTGAAGATGTTCCTCATTCCAACCTTGGTTGGTAACCATCTTCTCTATGAGGTCCTTGGCATCTCTCACATTGTGTTGTAAGAATGCCCCTCCAGCGGCTGCATCTAGGTGACTACGGCCTTACTAGTCAGGCCATGGTAGAAACCTTGGATAATGAGCCACTCCTCTATCCCATGATGAGGACAGGCGCGAATGTACTTGTGGCAGAACGTCCCGGCAATGTGGCCCACCTGCACACATCATCATCTCCCAGAGCTCTGATGACTGTGCATGTGTACCACGTTACTGGAAAGATCCGTCGGAAGTCCCGAGAGAAACCCCGAATAATCCACGACTTACAAGATCATCCTCACCTTGAGTGAAATAACTACAACATTACCACAGTTGATACAAAAATAATATCGGAGCGCAGAAGCAAGGTAAGATAAAATTTTACAAAGCATGAATAAGTTACTTTTTCAAATGGTGCCAAGTAATTGACACGAGGAGCTCGGGACTCACTGCGCGACGGCGAGCTTGTCCGCGGCGGTGACTCGCCGGAAATGGGGAAGAAGCTTCGCGATCGAGCAATGCAGGTGGTGGGAGTTCGATTCGGTGGGCCGGGGTGTTCGCAAGGTTATGGCGGAGCTCGGGAATGAGTTGGTTGGGACTGTGGACGCTCGACGGTGGCGCAAAACCTCGGCGGAGCTCGGCGGTGTTCCGGCGAGGAATGGAGGATAGGGAAGGGAACGGAACGGCGTCGGGAACGGTTTCGAGCGCAAAGGAAGGGAGCCATGCGTGCGCCAGATGGTGCTGTAGCTGGGCGGAGCGAAGGACGCGTGCGGTGGAGGTGGCGTGGCCGGAGGGCGCCGCGGCGCTCGGGCGTCGCCGTGGAGGCCATGCAAGGGCCTGTTGTACTGTAGCAACAGTGCCAATTGTCCCTTTTAATTGCACAAAAATTTTGAACTGAAGTGCAGAATCCGTAAAAATAAAAGTTGTTCAGAATTTATGTTCTATACAACTTGCTTAAGAACCATGTTCCAATTTGGCCTAGTTTTTGAATTATGGTTTGAATTCAAATTTGTCTCAAAATGACTTCTCAAATTACTTTGAAATTTCTGAAGAACATCAAAATCTGTGAATATGAAAGTTATCACATTTACCATTCCCTACAACTTTGATTAATGGACCATGGTCAGATTCTTAATGGTTTGAATGTTGTAGTTCAAGGGTAAATTCTAGGGTTAAGCAAATTTGATTTAATTCAAATTCTTTGCAGAATCTTTGTTAACTTTATATACCAAAGTTATTCCTTTCATTATCATCTTCAACTTTGTTTTAAAGACCATGCCCAGATTCAGCTTGGATTTTAGTCTTTATCATAGGGCCACTATAACGACGTGATTTCATGAACCATATAACCCTATTAGTCTATCTTCACTATTGATTAGGGCAAAAGTTGACCCAACAACTAATGCCTTAATTGCCCCAAGTTTATTTAAGAGAGTTCATTTTAGAATTAACCAAAGTTTTCTTAAGTATGGTTTTGGAACGTCATGTCATGTGACACACATACAACATTCATACAATACACATAACCAAACATGGAAGTCATCACATATGATATGCTTATATGCCATGACACTAGATGATTATGCATACTAATCGTCATACTTAGAGTTTAATTAACGCTTAACACCGGGGTGTTACAGCTCCTCCCCCCTAAAAGAAATCTCTTCCGGAGATTTTAGAAGTACGTAAAGTATAGGGTTAGTAATGGAAAACGAAATGTGTCAACGAGGTTTAAAGACAACGAGTTTACAAAGTTTGGGGTTGATTTTTGAATCACAACCGAGAGCTTAACAAAGTTGCAAACAATAAGGTAGTGGACATTTGGGTGGAACAAGAAGGATTATTAAGAGAGAGGGCGTACATTGGTTGCGGGCTATAATGGATCATGACTGCTGATCTCAATACCAGCGCGCGCCCAGCAGAAATTTGTGTAGGCCGTCACACAAGATTCTCTGGGTTCCGTCGCGGCACCGTTGTCACAATCATGGCAGCACAATAGAGCACAACTTCTATAACTCTCATCTTGTATTGAGGAAATTATAACCAAATCCAGCGTTGGTTATAATTACAAGGGTTTAAAGAAAACTGGATGAAATAGGGCTCTGAATTCCCTTTTGGACGTCCAAAAACGAAAGCACATTATCAGTGAACTAGAAAGAATCATGACCAACAGCCTGGATATTAGCGAGCGCCCAGCAGTAACACCATATGGTGGCCGACCATAGGTGACCCCAGGTTTCGACGCCTTTATCCAGTCCACGGATCATGGTTCCTTCATAGGACACAATCTCAGTAACTTTCGACCATCATTCGTTGTTTTCACAGTATCAAACAGATAGCACGTGTCAATTTAGGGCATGACACGCACATGAAGGAAGTTCCAAGGATGTTACCATGATTCTGGTTTTATGTAGTTGAATATGTAAGGATATCCAAAGTTCTCAAGGATCAGAACTTAGAAAAGGGGTAACAGAAACTAGAGACGGATTTGTATTAGGGGATCATAGCTGCTCTCAAAATTAAAGGAGAGTTTAGCACATTATTTTATTTTTATGCACTATATCATGTATGCTCGTCCTATACGGCCTCTCACTGTTAGGAGTTTTCTACCTCCATTATGTTAGTTAGATATAGGGCTTTACTTTATACATTAGCTTTCCTGGTCTACTGTTGGAGTCACTGGTAGCTCCATAAGGTTCTTAAGCAAGAAATTGAGGAAAGAACATTTTAGTTTGTTACTTTCAAAAACTCTTAGATTAAGAAATCATTTTGAAGTTTTTCAAAAGTAATGTTGTAACTATCCCCCTCGAAGAAGATCCTGCTCCGATACCATTTTGTGGCAGAACGTCCCGGCAATGTGGCCCACCTGCACACATCATCATCTCTCAGAGCTCTGATGACTGTGCATGTGTACCACGTTACTGGAAAGATCCGTCGCGAGTCCCCGAGAGAACCTCGAATAATCCACGAGTTACAGGATCATTCTCACCTTGAGTGAAATAACTACAACATTACCACAGTTGATACAAAAATAATATCGGAGCGCGGAAGCAAGGTAAGATAAAATTTTACAAAGCATGAATAAGTTACTTTTTCAAAAACTTAACTTGGATTGCAGAAGAAGAGCAGCACTACAGAGCCTGACTTAGGTAGAGCACCTAAGTCAAAGAGAGAACCACCAGATCATATCGAGCCCACGGACATGATCCAGAAAGACACTACAAGCTAAAACCTGCAACAGGGGATTAACAAACCCTGAGTACATGAGGGTACTCAACAAGACTTACCCGACTAAGAAAAAGACTCTAAGGGCATGCTGGCTTAAGGATGTAGTGGGGCTAGCAGAAGAGAAGAGCTTTGCAGAAAAGCTTTCTACTAGTTCATCCTATTTTGAAGTTTTAGCGGTGCATTAAGTTATTAAGCAGTATCCACTTTGCACCTATCTAAGTCAAACACTTGTTTAAGCATCACATCTCATGATAAACTTTTCTTGCCATCATCTTCACTTGATTAAACTACGCTGAGGGGGCGAGGATGAGTCTCCTTTTCTCGTGGAGCAAACGACGATTCGAACCGCTTGATCTACCCAGCTGGGGCTTCCTTATCACACGACATATGCGAGACCGAACTCGCATATATCAACCGTCCCGTGGATCCGCTCAAACCGGACCGGAGCCGCGCCACTCGGGAGTACAGTACACCACCGCCCTACAACGGCCTTGCTGAGTCCGTCCAACAGGGGACCGAGCAGGGTGGGTACACGCTACTCCCGCCATCTCTCCACTCCAGTGCGCCGTGTGCCGTTCCAGTAAGAGCACAGCCACAGTAGGGCTTACCGTAGCATGTGACCAGTACTAACAAATAGTTCTCGATCCAACGGGCCAACAGCGGACGGATCCTAAGCGACACAGGCAGAAACACTACACCAGGACTCCATTCCTGTGCAAGTTACCCCCGCCCGGTCTCAGTTTAATAGTTATCATCATATTAGGGTTCTCACGACCCATAGACAGAGTCAAAGAGAGAACAGGTAAAACCTATATCTCGCGAACGATGAAACCATCGATCGACTTCTACCGAAGTCTAAGCATTGCTAAGCATTTGAGATCGTCTTATCACTACTGAAAGGATATCATCAGGGGATTATCTGGAAATCAAGGTATTCATGCAGCAACAGTTTCGTTCAACTCCTACTTACTTAATGCACATTCCACAAGACCTACAGTGTAATAAAGTATTTGTAAAACAGAGAGTGGGCGTATGCACCGGGCTTGCCTGTGTTGCAGAGAAGACTAGGATCTCCGAAAGATCCACAGATGTTAGTTCCTTATTGATTTGAAGTCGAATCCTCCCGAAGAAGCTTGTCCGACGAAGTTGATCAACTGGACCTCCTCGATCCGAAGCTTGCTCAACACGGCCATCGACTCTCTCGTATGAACTACACGTATACAATGATGTATGCTTTAGTATGATGCAATGCATGCTAAGGTGCAGGACAAACAAATGCATAACAAAGTTAACACATGATAAGAAAGGTCGAGGACAACTTTCCATCGCGATAGAGTTGCAAACCAACAAAACCAACTTGTAACCTACTAACTAGTGTTCCTAGGGTAGTGTGTTATTTTCATAAAATACCATAGATGGATTAACTAAAGTGTTTATGAGTGTATCACAAACATCATCCACAGCCATGGGACCTCGGAGTGGGGATGTCCCATGGTTTGCAATCAAGACATTAACCATACAAGGTGCAAACCAAAATTTAATTGTTTATTAACCATTTTTTACAGTTGTTGAAGCAGACTATTCTAGTTCACCTTAAGCAATGATAGGTTATACTAACTTTTCTAAAAGTTCATTAAGTTAGCTATCACTTCATTTTTATCATCTTTAAATGATTCTAGATTTAACTAAGTCGAACAATACAATCAAACACTGCTGTCCAGATTTTGGACAGATTTGTACAATCAACTTGATTTATCCATAACTAGAGTTCCAGACCTCCAAAAATAGTGATTGAGGACAATTTGGAAAGTTTATATAAATGTCTACAAACTTGTTAGTAACACTGAAGGTTGATTCTAGACTTAACAAGGTCAAACAGTGCAAAGAAGAAATTTTGTACAGGATTTGGACAGATTCCAACACTGCACGAAGAACAGCCATATCTGGAGTTTCAAAATATTTCAAACTATGAACCTAGATTTTTCGGAAAGCTTGTCTAATTACCTACACTTTTGTTATTATGATCTTGAGTTGGTTCTACAGCAATTTAGGTCAAACAAGTTGGGCAAACATCCCTGTCAGATTCTGGACAGATTCAAACACTCTGTGCCACAGATCATATCTGGAGTTCAGAGACATCAAAAATTGTGATCTAGACCATTCTGGAAAGCACATGAAATCCAATACAACTTTCTTACAATACACCAGATCAGATTCACAAGTTAAATACCTCACAGTTCAATTTTCACAACTGTCCAGATTTCTGGACAGCACTGCATACCCAGATTGCGCAGAACATAACTCCCAGTATATTCATCCACAACAATTACGAAATTTTAGGAGCAACTAGCTATACAAAAGCGCTACAACTTTGCTATACAACATTTTGACAGAAAACCACATTATCATAGTGATATCTCATTTCCACCGAAACTGATCCAGGAAAGTGACAGGAACGGTGCAAGGCTAGTTTCATGCCAAAAGCATGATCCCAATGGTCAAGTGCTTAACCAAACACTGGCATTCAGAAAGATCATCCAGCACATGAATGTAACTCTCCAACTCATGGTTTTTATTTAACAGCAACAAACTTATGTAATATAATTTTGTTAGTTAAACAATTCATTTATTTAGATCAATGTAACCATGGTGCCACCAAAGGATTTCTCCTAACCCAAACTTTCTGTGTTAATTGACTCATTAACATAGCAGTGACCACTTAACCTTTGACAGTATGAAAGGAGAGTTAAATTTGCAGAATTAAACTTAATCTATTAACTACCACCATTATTTAATTAAGGTTTAATTATAAAGGCTTAAAAATTTATTTTTACAAAAGGGGCTCAAAATTTTATCAGAGATATGTTATGTGTTACAAAGTATTACAAAATTGGTTTCACAATTTTTGGACCTCAGGAACAGCCTACAAAATTATTTAAAGTTCTCAAACTATATATTTGATTATTTTGATTCTCCAACAAATCTTGTTCAAACTTTGAGTTTCCTATTTTTGTAATTTTCTTTACATGTCAGAGAGCCTTCACAAAAAATTTCATGATTTTAGGAGCTGTAAATAAATTGTGACAAAAATAACAAAGTGCAGCACGATTCACATTTTCTGGAAAAAGAAAAAAAAACTCGGCTTCGGTCACTGACAAGCGGGACCCAAAGGTCAGGCTCGGCCTCGGCCTTGACCGCGGCGCGGGCGGCGTTGACCGCCGGCGTTCCTCGCCGACGGCGAGGCCGGGAACCTAACTAGCGCTAGCTTGACGTGTTTCCCGACATTGCAAGCGAACGGTGAAGTCGGTTAGGGCTAGGGTTGGCCGGAGCTAGGGCGGCCACGGGAATGGCGGCTCGGCTCCGCCGTTCACGGCGGCGCGGCGGTGTTCCGGTGAAGCAAGCACGGTAGAGTTCAAATGGAGAGAAGCAAGAGCACCAGCGAGCTCACCTAGGGTTAGAACTCAAGCTGTCACGGCCGGAGAAGCTCGGGAGTTTGGGGTCGACGGTGGCGGTGATGGCGTCGCGGCGGTTCTGGCGTCGCGGCGCTATTCCGGTGAACTCTGCGCGGTAGGGGCTCGAACGTCGAGACGACCAGAGAGGGTGAGTCACGGTGAAGCTAATGGTGCCAAGTAATTGACACGAGGAGCTCGGGACTCACCGCGCGACGGCGAGCTTGTCCGCGGGGGTGACTCGCCGGAAATGGGGAAGAAGCTTCGCGATCGAGCAATGCAGGTGGTGGGAGTTCGATTCGGTGGGCCGGGGTGTTCGCAAGGTTATGGCAGAGCTCGGGAAAGAGTTGGTTGGGACTGTGGACGCTCGACGGTGGCGCAAAACCTCGGCGGAGCTCGGCGGTGTTCCGGCGAGGAATGGAGGAGAGGGAAGGGAACGGAACGGCGTCGGGAACGGTTTTGAGCGCAAAGGAAGGGAGCCATGCGTGCGCCAGATGGTGCTGTAGCTGGGCGGAGCGAAGGACGCGTGGGTGGATGGCGTGGCGTGGCCGGGGCGCCGCGGCGCTCGGGCGTCGCCGTGGAGGCCATGCAAGGGCCTGTTGCACTGTAGCAACAGTGCCAATTGTCCCCTTTTTAATTGCGCAAATTTTGAACTGAAGTGCAGAATCCGTAAAAATAAAAGTTGTTCAAATTTTATGCTCTACAAACTTGCTTAAAGAACCATGTTCCAATTCGGCCTAGTTTTTTGAATTATGGTTTGAATTCAAATTTGTCTCAAAATGAATTCTCAATTATTTTTGAAATTTCCTGAATAACATCAAAATCTGTGAATATGAAAGTTGTCACATTTACCATTCCCTACAACTTTGATTAATGGACCAAGGTCAGATTCTTAATGGTTTGAATGTTGTAGTTCAATGGTAAATTCTAGGGTTTAAGCAAATTTGATTTAATTCAAATTCTTTGCAGAATCTTTGTTAACTTTATATACCAAAGTTATTCCTTTCATTATCATCTTCAACTTTGTTCTAAGGACCATGCCCAGATTCAGCTTGGATTTTAGTCTTTATCATAGGGCCACTATAAGGACGTGATTTCATGAACCATATAACCCTATTAGTCTATCTTCACTATTGATTAGGGCAAAAGTTGACCCAACAACTAATGCCTTAATTGCCCCAAGTTTATTTAAGAGAGTTCATTTTAGAATTAACCAAAGTTTTCTTAAGTATGGTTTTGGATCGTCATGTCATGTGACACACATAGCACATTCATACAATACACATAACCAAACATGGAAGTCATCACATATGATATGCTTATATGCCATGACACTAGATGATTATGCATACTAATCGTCATACTTAGAGTTTTAATTAACGCTTAACATCGGGGGTGTTACAGTACTCTTGTAGACGTTCCCATGCTTCGGGAATCGTCTCATCAGCTTGTTGCTGGAAGCTGGAAATCTTTCCACGAAGGGCGCTGGTCTTGCCCATCGGGAAGAACTTCTTGAGAAACGCATTGGCGCACTTCTCCCATGTGGTGGCTTCACTCTTGTAGGCGTAGAACCATTGCTTCGCCTTTCCCAATAACGAGAACGGGAAAAGATGAAGACGGATGGCGTCTGCAGACACATTCTTCATAGTGAAGGTACCCCATACCTCCAAGAAGTGTTGGAGATGGGCGTTGGCATCCTCATGCGGCTTCCCACAGAATGGATTGGCTTGCACCATGTTGATGAGAGCTGGCTTGAGTTCGAAAGTCGCATCCCCCAAGTTAAGCTGCGGACCCGTGGCGACATTGTCGGCCGACGGCGCAGAGTACTCGGAGATGGTCTTTTGGGCCATGGCTTCTCTTATAGCTGGTGCAGAAACTTCCTCCTCGAATGGATTCTGGTTCGAGATGAACCTCTGAGGTGGAACTTGACGAAGTCTAGTCCTCCTCAACAACTGCTCGGGATTTTCAACGAAGTTTGACGGCAGTTGGAAACAGCTCATAAACCTACTAGTTTCATGATAATGGAAACAAACTAGACAGATGAGGGGTTAGCCCCTATACTAATTGATAACTAATAAATAGCAGACTCCGGATTCACTCTCTCTAAACTCCTAGGTGATTGCTTTCCCCGGCAACGGCGCCAGAAATGCTTGTTGGTATTTCTTAGCGTCGCTACTAAGAATAGAGTTTTAATCTATCCCCGGCAACGGCGCCAGAAATGCTTGTTGGTATTTCTTAGCGTCGCTACTAAGAATAGAGTTTTAATCTATCCTGGCAACGGCGCCAGAAATGCTTGTTGGTATTTCTTAGCGTCGCTACTAAAATAGAGTTTTAATCTATCCCCGGCAACGGCGCCAGAAACGCTTGTTGACACTTCTTAGCGCAACCACTAGAACTAGACTATGGAGCCTAACCCCAGCAACGGCGCTAGAAGTGTCTTGGTGGTAAAACTATTGACTATTGGATAGTTCCGCAAGCGCACAAAAAATACCGATGTAGCACTTCACCCGGGAGTATTCCAAGGTATCGTTATTTATTTTATCCCAAAGGAAAGCAAGCTAGGAAGATGTAGAGAGAGGAAAGATAGATCCTTTAGTCTTACTATAATCTATTATCAATTAGAGAAGCAAAAGTGTATAAGTGGATATAAGGGAGGATAGATAGATAAGATAAATAAGTTGAGCAAAGAGTATATGATATGAAAGGTAACTTTAGTAGAGTTAGCTAGGTGGGAGGACAACGAGTGAGTATAAAGTACTCCTATGTTTCTACCTTTACTCCTGTGAACTAATCCTAATTAAATAGATGACTTAACTAGATTGACGCCTTGCTACTTGTGTGAGAGGGATAAATGAGAGAGTAAAGCGATAGAAGGTTTTCACCTAACCCAGTACTCAAGCGGATATTTGGCTTATGGACGCCTTACCTTTTAAGAACTAGCCTGAGTTCACGTGAGGGGATCTAGGTAGCCAGGCAAAATCTGTCACCTTTTGCCCATGCGCCCCTACTGTCCGTGCAAGCCAGCGGTAGTCAAAGATAAGATGAAGTATGAGCACCACGCTCACACTTATCTACACCTTTAGCTATCGATCAAAATAGCTAAAGCCCCTATCCTAAGATAGGATGATGACGCACACACAAGAAGCTATTTAAAGGAAATCAATCTAACTATGACAACTATAGAACTAAGATAAGCACACAACAAGACTATATAAATATAGACTTGCACTAAGTAAATACTTAAATAAATACTTGGAAAGTAAATACTTAAGTAAATGCAAAGTAAAGTAAAGAAAGATAATATATTAAATAAATAAAGTCTTACAAAAGAAGAAAGATACAAGGGCTATACCAGACTCCCAGAAGACGACTCCGGAGACCCGAGCTTCGCCCGACTCGACTCTAACTCCCACTCTAGACTAACTACTACTACTCTTGCTTGATCTCACATGAGAGTGGAGATGTGTGAGATGGGATGCGATGTCTTGGGGTGTGTAGAATGAGAGGGTGAAGGCCTCTATTTATAGTGGAGGTGGAGTAGGGGCTACTCCGGCGCCACGTCAGCGATCCGTGTGCTCCCCATCTCTCAACCCAACTTGGATCCACCGTCATTGTAACCGCCATGGATGGATGGCCTTGATTTCTTCATGTGTGAAACATGTGCAAGCAACCGACATTGGATGGGTTTCACCATGGGGTCGGCCGACCCCTGTCTCTGACATGTGGGCCCGGGGTACATCTTCTAGAAGGTGCTGATGTCACCCTGATGAATAGTGCTGCTGGGTCCCACCAAGGGGGGATCGGCCGACCCCCCTATGACAGGGCTGGCCCCCTCTTTCTCTCCCTTGGTGACCCCACATGTCATGGAGCAAGTCTTGTGAAGTTGGTTGCATTTGGTTTCCGATGTGGACCCATGAATCCATGTGCTTCTCATCTTGTACCATTGAGCAAAAGCACATGCTTGATCCAATGGTTGATATTGGCTTGAACATGCTTCTCTTGGATCATGCCATGTCACCATGGCCGAGGTGGCCCAAAGATGGGGTCGCCCGACCCCCTTGGTGGGCCCACCTGGCCTCATTTTGTTCATTTTGCCATCTCCTACATGTTCACAAGCTAAGAGTACAAGTGGAACTTATTAATGATAAATATGCTCATGATATGCTATTCTTCCTTGAAACCGAGGCCTTTGACGGTATTTTGATAAGGTAAACATGCTATAACTTCCGTCAACACTCATACTTGTAAGAATTGAGTTCTCATTTTTCTTCTATCATATTCCACAACAACTCTAAGCAATATGGGTTTCTTCAAGTTTTTATCAAAGCAAGTCTTTTCAGAAAAGGTTTTGTGAGATTCTTTACCACGAGCCTGTCAAAATAATCTTTCCTTTTAATTAGAGTTTAATGATTGTGTGTTATGGATGAGAATATATTTTTAATTCTAATAGAAGTTTAAACATCGAAAAATAGAGTGCAATAATTGTATACCGAACCGTAGACGAAGGAGATGGTCAAAGGTAATGACCCCTAACCGACCGGTGGGTCTACCACCGGTCGGTTGGGCTTGGGGCCCAACCGTGGCCCTCTTTGTGGTGCGGGATCTCAGTGACGATGTCTTTTGTTTTATGCAGCTTTCACGATCGGTTTTCGTTAATTCTGTCGTCGTCTTCTCCCCCCACACTTATTTTCTTTTTTCTGCTAATCACAACATGTGGAGACAAGACACATATCCAATATAACACGATAAAAGATAACTCTAACAAAAACTTTATTGATACTTAAGGCACTTTTTTTAACACAATAAATTAACTAAATAAAACTTCTAACAAAACACGACTCTGCAAACACGAGACTCTGCAAACACGAGTGCCTTATCAAACTATTGACGAACTATCTCTCAATTCTCTCCCTCGAGTAGATTACCTAGCGTAGAGGCTACACTGACGATCTTAGCCTTCAGGCTAATGTGTTTAGTTACATACTTATTCAGTACATCGGTCATCTGTTTTGTAGCTTTAGCTAGAGAAGCGTATCTCTTTTTAAGCTCTAAGTTATCTCTCTCAAGGTCTTCAATCCTGTCCCCATGGCAATCTAACTGAGTAGTCCTCTTGCGTTTAGCCGCGAGATTAAGAGTGGTGGGTGCCCTCTTTACTAGCGGAGTGACCTTGATCTGCTCAGGGTGACCACGAACTCCATCAATGCGCGGACGCGGAGATGTAGATGTGTATTTTATGACCGTGGGTTCCCCAAACTTGTTCGTCTTAGCCCGACGAGTGTCTCATTGGGCCTAGGAGGAAGAAGCGGGAGCGACTTGGGGACGGAGAATGTCGGGAGTCCTCTTGCCGGCACCGCTTGAGCGTAAAGAGCTTGTTGACGATGCGGAGAGGCCTCTTGGGTGGGATCATGTCACGGGTGTCGGCAAGTCGACGGGGGCGATCTCCTTTGACGGCGTTATGGCAAGCTCCTTCTATGGGGCGACGGCAAGAGCCATTTAGTCATCGGCAGGCTCGTTGAGGTCGATCCTTGGATAGGAGGCCATTAGCATTGGGGGAAGAGAGCTCTGCTGCTGCTGGTATTCTACGAGGAGGCTGCAATGAATCTAGAGGCAGGCCTGGGGCTGGTTTTATAGCTGAGGTGGCTTGGAGAGGAGGCTACTGAATGTTAGGTATGATAGGTTCATTATAGGAGTTATCGATTCTGCCGATCAGGTACCAGAATGGATACGAGTGAGAGTCTGGACACGTAACGAAAGAAGGCAGACGGCGAGGGGGCTCCACGGCAGACCGATCGTATCCCTAGGAGACCGGTCAGTCCCACCCTATGGGTCCTCGTGGTCCGTCGCTCGTGGTGTCTTTAAACTTGATCCTAATCCTAGAAAATATATACCCCGATGTGCGAACTTATCGAAAAATGACGATAGTGTAAATCTATGGACAATAAAGAATTGGATAACATCCAACTCTTCAGGACTCTTTTCAGGTTCTAGAAAAATCTTAAGACGTTCCACATTTACCTTGAATAGCGTACCTTCGACGTTTTGAAGTGTAATGGCCCCATGTGATGAAGTGGCTACCACCATGAAAGGTCCTTCCCATTTTCTTCATAGTTTTCCATGCCCGAACAACTTTACCCTGGATTAAGAGTAATACCTGTCTCCCGGAGTGAAGCTCTTCTTCTTGATTCTCTTGTCATGCCACCTCTTTGTTCTCTCTTTGTAAATTCTTGCATTATGATAGCCCTTTCGCGCCATTCATCTAGTTTAGAGAGTTGCATTTTCCTCCTGACTCCTGCAACTTCTAAGTCCATGTTCCACCTTTTGATTGCCTAGTGAGCTTTGAATTCTAGTTCCACTGGTAAGTGACAAGTCTTTCCGTAGATGAGCTGATATGGAGACATTCCCAGTGGTGTTTGTAGGCAGTACGATAAGCCCACAGTGCTTCGGGTAGTCTATCTTTCCATTGTGTTCCCATCTTGTCAACCGTTTTCTGCAGAATATTCTTGATTTGCTTGTTCGACGTTTCTGCTTGGCCACTTGTCTGAGGGTGATAGGGAGTGGCAACATGTGACGGATCCCATGACTTATCAGATATTATGAAAGCCTTTGTCAATAAAGTGTTTTCCCCCCGTCACTAATTACCATCCTTGGCACTCCAAATCTTGGAAATATCACCTCCTCGAACATCCTCTAAGAGTTTCTTGCATTAGCAAACTTGCATGGCACCGCTTCGACCCATTTTGAGACGTAGTCGATAGCAACTAGGATGTACTCATGGTTCCTTGATTAAGGAATGGTCCCATGTAATCAATTCCCCAAACATCGAAGAGCTCAATCTGAAGGATGTTAGTGAGTGGCATGGCATCTCTGGTGTTGATGCTGCCGTGCCTCTGACATGGTCCACACCTCCGAACAAAGTCTTTTGTGTCTTGGTACATGGTTTGCCCAGAAAAATCCACTTTGCCAGATCTTCGCATGCGTTCGGAATGCCCCATAATGTCCTCCATATGGTGAAGAGTGATAGCGTTCAATGATCTTGATTCCTTCTTCAGCTGGCACACATCTTCTGAGTAATCCATCAGAGCATACTCTAAATAGATATGGATCATCCCATATGTGGACCCGACTCTCATAGATCAGCTTCTTCTTATTTGCTCCTAGTGGTACATACCCTGCAACTATAAAATTGACAATGTCTGCATACCAGGGGTCAGATCTAGAAACTTGAAAAGCATGTCATCCCTAAGTGAGTCATTTATAGGCAATTCCTGAGGATTTTCAAAGTGCATTCTAGACAATGATCAGCTACAAAGTTTTCTACCCCTTTCTTATCTTTTATTTCTAAGTCAAATTCTTGGAGTAGCAAAACCCATCTTATCAAGTGTGGCTTAGCATCTTTCTTAGTGAGCAGGTACTTTAGTGTAGCATGATCAGTAAAACAATCACCTTTGATCCCACTAAATAAGATCTAACTTGTCTATAGCAAAAACAACAGCCAGAAGTTCTTTTTCAGTAGTAGCATAATTAAGTTGAGGTCCTGTTGAAGTTTTACTGGCATAAGCGACTTCATGATGCTTTTTATCTTTATATTGTCCTAGCGCAGCTCCCACAGCAAAATCACTTGCATCACACATGATCTCAAAAGTAGAGACCAATTAGGAGGTTGAATGATAGGTGCATAAGTGAGTGCTTTCTTAAGAGTGTTAAAAGATTCTAAGCATGCATCATCAAATTCAAAAGGAACATCCTTGACCAAAAGATTTGTAGTGGTCTAGCAATGTGAGAAAAATCTTTTATAAATACGGTAAAAACCAGCATGGCCAAGAAACTTTGAATTCCTTTGACATTAATTGAAGGACCGAGAGTGCAATCAGAAAGCGACCAGAGGCGGGGTGAATGGGAGCTTCAAATTTCTTTCAGAAACTCATCGCCACTGTCCCATGAATCAACCCCAAGAGCAAACCTAGAGCTTGCAAGTGTCCACGACCCTAGAGATAGGGTGGATGCTTTGAAGAAGCACAACGAGACACTATACAACTCTAGAAACTCAACGCAAAAGCCGAGATCAAAACCGACAACGAACGAACAAACCACGAACGATACTGAACAAAATCAACACTGACCGGACTCTGCCTGCATCCGTCACTGACAATCGGACGCGTCCGTCAAGCAAAAACTGATTTGGGACCTTACTGTTTCTGATCGGACTCTGAGACGAGGTGCGTCCGGTCAAGCTTCCAGCGTCCGGTCAGAGAGTGACAAAGAAGTGAACAGTGAACACGATGCGTCCGGTCAGTTAACAATCAAGCGTCCGATCGAGTCACAGAGAAATCCTTGCGCGACATTCAATCACCGGACGCACAGGGTCAGCGTCCGGTCAGTATCGTGCCAGCGTCCGGTCACCCCGACTTTGTATTGTTCGTTCACCGAATCAACTCAAACTCTCCCAAAACGAATCCTCTAGGGATCAAACTTGGAGACATGAGTCACAAGGAAGATAGTGAGCTATCCCTAAGAGATCGTGGCTCAAACCTATCTCCAAATCGATGAATCAAAGAATTTCGGGTGAGGGGAGACAAAAACTGAACCAAAATGAAAATCGACCGATCTACTAGCTCGTGAGGTTAGAGGTGAATTCCTTTGGTGGAAAGAAGTGCCTCACGATCTAGAACAACTTGGTTCAAATGGATTTCCAAAAGACGCACCGAGTAGAGAGATTGATCAACGGGAAAATCGTGGAGAAAAGCAACTCGCGAAGAACACGAACAAGACGCGAATCACAACCACGAAATTGCAACCGTGTGGCTACCACACGCTACAATAGTGAGATTACGGTCTCACTTTCTCAAAATCTCACGGGCACAGAGGTATGATTGTCTTCTCTGTGGATCTCAGTTCGCTACAGCAGGGAGTGGGGAGAGCTGGAAACCCTAGAAGCAAAAGAGCAAATGACTGAGATGGTTTGGGAGGTGGGTGTCTCCCCCTACTTATCCTAATTCTAATTCCCACTCTACCCCTACTATTTACAGAGCGACCCAGCCAAACCCTAAGGCTATCCTGGACCAACCCGAAGATGATGCTGATCCGACGGCGACGCCCGCACAACTGGTAGCGTTGCCTCGACACAACCTCACCGATTGCCGCCACGTGCCGCCATGCTCTGCTTGTCCTTTTCACGGACTCCGCCCCCCGGTTTTGTGGCCGAAATCGGGAAACCACAGGTCTTCACGACCAACCCCCGGTTTTGAGGCCCAAACCGGGAAACCAACAGCCCATCGCCTGAGTTTTGTGGCCCAAACTCAGAAACCCGCCAACGCCCTGGTTTTGAGGCTCAAACCTGGAAACCGTCCTCAGCCCGAGTTTTGTGGCCCAAACTCGACAAACCCGCAGCGCCCCAGGTTTTGTGGCCCAAACCTGGAAACCGTCCACCCGGTGGTTTTTCTGTGGCTCACCACCAAACTAGAGCTGTAGAGGGGATGCACCGCCCGTGCACCCCGTCCACCGACACGTGTCCCCAGGTCCTCGACTCGAGCAACACCATGTCCCGCAAGTCTCCGCTCGTCGTTGTCCCATGCTGTCAGCCACCACAGCTGATCCTCAAGCCACCGGTCCCTCAGTCCAAGCCTCACGTCCGCCCTTCACCGCTCCCGTCCGTCGGCACGGCACGTCTCTACTTGACCTTCACCTTGCCTTCGATCACTGTCTCCGTGCTCGACACCTGCACAACACAAGCCAAAGAACATGCGATCAAACCCGTTGACAATCACTCATCCATCGAGACTCGGCATACACCCATGTATCCGCATTAATCGGTGGAGGCAAACGTTTAATTACTTCAATTTTAGCTTTGTCTACCTCAATTCCACGTTCAGACACTAAGTGACCTAGTACTATGCCCTCTTTAACCATAAAGTGACATTTTTCCCAATTAAGGACTGAGTGCTTTTCTTTACATCTTTGCAAAACCTTATCTAAATTTTCAAGACAATCATCAAAAGTTTTTCCATAAACAGAAAAGACATCCATGAAAACTTCCTTGATTTCTTCAATCATATCAGAAATATAGACGTCATACATCTTTGAAAAGAAGCAGGTGCATTACATAATCCAAAAGACATTCGGCGATAAGCATAAGTTCCGTATGGACATGTAAAATTGGTTTTGCTTTGATCATCTGGGTGGATTGGGATTTGGTGATATCCAGAATATCCATCAAGAAAACAAAAGAAAGAGTGATTGGCTAACCGTTCTAACATTTCGTCTATGAAAGGTAGCGGGAAGTGATCTTTCTTAGTTGCCTTGTCTATTTTTCTGTAATCAATATGCATTCTCCAACCAGTAACAGTTCTCTATGGAATTAATTCGTTCTTCTCATTCTTTACCACAGTCATGCCTCCCTTCTTAGGCACAACTTGGACAGGGCTCACCCACTCACTGTGTGGCACAGGATAAATGATCACGGCGTGCAAGAGTTTGAATACCTCCTTCTTTACTACTTCTCTCATCGCATTGTTAAGCCTGCACTGTGGCTCTCTAGATGGTGATATGTTAGGATCAGTTGGAATGCGATGGGTGCAGAAAGCAGGGTTGATCCTTTTTAGGTCGTGGAGTGAATAACCAAAAGCTGATTTATGCTTTTCTAAAACCATGATTAACCTAGAAGTCTGTTCCTGAGTAAGATTGTCATTTATGATCAAGAAAACTCAGGATCATTATTCAAGAAAGCATAACGAAGCCCAGAAGGTAAGGGTTTTAACTCTATGGGAGGTTTAGGAGGTTCTTCTAAGGAATCTAGAGGATCTGGATCTGGTGTGTTGCCCTCTTCCTCACTGAAAACTATGCATCTTCTTCATATTCAGGTTCGTTTATTATTTCAAGAGATGCTTCCTTAGTTTCTTCCACAGGATCTGGCTCGGGACATGACTCATTTTCAGCATTTAGAGTGAAGGACCGAGAAAGCACTAGCAAGGCGACCAGAGGGGGGGAATGGGAGCTCAAAAATTTCTCTCGAAACTTTGGCCAAATGTCCCAAAATCAACCCCGAGAAACTGCGACTGAAACCGTGATGCCCACGACCCTTGGAAGAGGGTGGATGATCCCTAGGATCACAGCGAGTCACCACAAGAAGATAGCAAACCAAATGCCAAAACCTCCGGCTCGAACACAACCCCAAAAACAAGTCCCGAACGTAGATTGACAGCTACGTCGAGAACTCCTAAATACCTTTGCTAACAAGTAGCAAAGATACCTAGAGAGGTTTCTTGGTCAACTACGAGGCCAAACAAGAAGTCCGGAAACCAAACGAACAAATCGGGAGAGCAAACGCACTAAGCCGGAAGCTTCAGACGATTCCCAGACTGTCTGGCCCTGGGGTCCTGGACTGTCCGCCCCTACTGCGGACTGTCCGCGCTCTGGTGGCGGACTGTCCGCCGGTCAAGTCAGCAAAACACCACTGCTGCTGAAATCCCCCTGCTCGGTCCCGGACTGTCCGCGCTTTAGCATGGCGGACTGTCCGCCGTGACCCGAGCCAAAACCAACAGGGACTGGCCGCGGCTGGACTGAACCAGCCCCGACGCGCGGACTATCCGCGCCCTGAGTGGCGGACTGTCCACAGTCACTCAGGGAGGGCGACTTTGATCGCCCTTCACCCAAATCTTCCCCAATCGACTCAAATCAAAATCCCACGTTCCCAAACTTGGAGAGGATGATCACGGAGTAGTTAGAGAGACTATCCCCAAGAATCATCCGCTCAAATCGAGTCAATCACTGGGAAACCAAAAGGGGAGAAGGATGAACCGAAAAGCGCCACGAAAACGAAATCAACCCGATCTACTTGCTCGTAGGGAGATAGATGAATTCCTTCGATGGAAATGATCTCCTTTCAAATAAGAACAAGTTGATTCAAACGGATTTCGCAAAGACGCAGTAGAGAGGGAGATCGAGTGATGGGAAAATCGCGGAGAAACGAAGAACGCGAAGAACACGAATCAAAACGCGAATCAACACATCGATCTGCAACCGTGTGGCTACCACACGCTACAACAGTGAGGTTACGGCCTCACTTCCTCAAAATCTCCAGTACACAGAGGTATGGTTCTCTGCGCATCTCAGCTAGCTATAGCAGGGATGTGGGAGAGCAGGAACCCTAGAAGCAAAGAGCAAATGACAGGGATGACTAACTGAGATGAATGGGGAGGTGGGTGTCTCCCCCTATTTATCCTAATTCTAACCTATTTCTAATTCCCACTCTACCCCTAACTACTTACAGAGCGAACCAGCTAAACCCTAGGGTTATTCTGGACCAACTCGGTGGTAGGTGTATCCGACGGCCACGCTAGCACAACTCATAGCGTTGCCTCAACGCAACCTCCCGATTGCTGCCACGTGTCGCCCTTGCTCTGCACCCCGGTTTTGTGGCCCAAACGGGAAACCAGCCTTTTCCAGCCACCCCCCGGTTTTGAGGCCCAAACCGGGAATCCAGCCCACCAAGCATCTGAGTTTTGAGGCCAAACTCAGCAAACCCTCAGCGCCCAGGTTTTGAGGCCCAAACCTGGAAACCGTCCTCAGCCCGAGTTTTGTGGCCAAACTCGGAAACCATCCGCACCCAGGTTTTGAGGCCCAAACCTGGAAACGGTCCACCGATGGTTTTTCCTGGCTCTACCACCAAACCGACGTCGTAGATGGGATGCACCTCCCGTGCACCCCGTTCACCAACACGTGTCCCCAAGTCCACGACTCAGGCAACACATGACCCCAAGTCTTCACTTGTAGCTGCCACAGGCTGCCAGCCACCACAGCTGATCCTCGGGCCTCTGGTCCCTCAGTCCAAGCCTCACTTCCGCCCTTCGCCACTCCCAGTCCATCGGCACGGCACGTCTCTACTTGACCTTCACCTCGCCTTTGATCACTGCATCCGTGCTCGACACCTGCACAACACAAGCCAAAGAACATGCGCATCATCCCAGTTGACAATCACTCATCACTCAGAGACCCGGCATACACCCATGTATCCGCAATCTCCCCCTTGATGAGTGCATTGTCAACTACCAACACAAATCATAATAGAAAGAGAAGAAGGAAGAAGGAGAAGAGAGAACTCGACCAAATGACCCAAAAGCATAGCAAAGCCAAAGAAGGTCAAGTGGAAAGAGTGAAAGAACTTGGTCCCCAAAGTCATGGGCAATGGCTCGACGCAACCAAGCAAAGCAAAGCTATCCCTCAAGAAGAGGTAGAACAGGCTCAACACCGCTAGCAAGAACCAATCGAAAATATCGAAGCAAAATGCTAGTCCCTCAAGATAGAGGCACAGAGGCTCAACACAACTAGCAAAGAAGGCTCGATACCGACTGTTACCAAAAGAGTTCGACACCAATTGAAAATCTGAAAAGCAAATGCTAGTCCCTCAAGAAAGAGGCTAAGGCTCAACGCAACTAGCAAACCGCTCCAAACCAATTGAAAATGTCAAAGACTCAACCGGAAACAAACTCCCCCTCGAATAGTGCAAACAACCAGGAAATATGATTTGCAATTTCTCCCCCTTAGTTGAAAATGCGCTCGTCAAGAGTCAAACCTTCCCCTCAGAAAATGCAGCACAAAGTGCTACCACGCAGATTTCTCCCCTTCAAAATGCATATGAGTCAGAATGCAGGTTAGGAGCTTCAAAAGTATACTCAAGAGTGTGCAAAGATGCTCTATAGAGTTCAAATTCGATGACTCAGAAAAATGCACAGAATGCTAGCAAAGGCTCAAGCTGATCACTAAGAATAAAATATGAACATGTGAGCAGTTTTAAGCTGAAAAAGGTATTCACCATCAAAATAGCACAAACATGTATAGACAGGAAGTCAAACAAGTGCTAATCATGTATTCAAGGTGAACTACCCCTAGCATAGTTCAAACATCATGCTGATACCAATTTAGGCATATACTTGTGATTTCAAATTTTAATCGGAGTTGCAGCGCGGTGAAATTACACAAGTTCAGAAAACAGCATGTGACTGCGAGAGGTTGAATGCTTGTTATTGCCTAACTTTCCAACTGTGTGAAGCCTATGCATAAGCAATCATAAGCTTAAAGCAACAGTTTCGGTCATACACTACACAGCTCAAGTTTAACTCACAAGTGCAATGAGAAACAGTCTCGAAACTGTGCGGTGCTAACAAGCAAACCCATCTCGATCTTTCCAATTCACTTAACTTGGTACAGATTTTAAACAGAATATGACATACCAAGCAAGTGAATGACTCAACACTAGAGACATAGCAACCTAGCATATATGAAAAGCACATGTGGGTTCAACACATTCTACACATGCTAGTTGCATATCTCAATGGTGAACATTTTCAAGTTTTAGGTTCATTATCAAATTCACCATTCAAAAATGGCTCAGCTCATAGTATGTACTAGTGATCAGAAAGAGCATAAGCTACAACATCAACATAAGCATCGGAGCAAAAACTACACAGAGCATAGTTACATTCTTCAGATTATACCTATGAAGCTTAGAATGTAAAAGCGTATGCTAAAATGCAAAAGATGCACGAAGAAATCAAAAAGAAGCAAAATCAACTGAAAAAAAAAGTCAGTGTATCATACAAAATCCAAAATGTTTCCCTCATCTAAAAGGGAAACACACACACCAAGCTCACCTCTCAACCGATTAAAGGTTGATTGGTCCAAAGGCTTGGTAAAAATATCAGCAAGCTGATGATGAGTATCGACATGGCGAAGGTCGATATCACCCTTCTCATAGTGGTCTCGCAGAAAATGAAAGCGCACATCAATGTGTTTGGTCTTCGAGTGAAGCACAGGGTTCTTAGCAACGCTAATCGCACTCGTGCTGTCACAAAACAATGGAACACGAGAAAAGCTCAGACCAAAATCACGCAAAGTGGTCATCATCCAGAGTAACTGGGAACAGCAGCTAGCCGCAGCAACATACTCAGCCTCCGTGGTAGACTGGGCGACGCTAGACTACTTGCAAGAAGACCACGAAACAAGAGAAGAAGCAATAAACTGGCAAGTCCCAGAAGTGGACTTGCGATCAATACGGCAACCAGCAAAATCGGCATTGGAATAACCGCAAAGGGAAAGGGTGGAGGAAGCAGAATACCAAATCCCAAATTCTGGAGAGAAAGATAAGTACTTCATAATGCGCTTGACCGCCTGACGGTGAGAGGTGCACGGCGACGCCTGAAAGCGCGCGCAGAGGCACACCGCGAACTGGATGTCCGGGCGTGTCGCCGTCAGGTACAGCAGCGACCCGATCATACTCCGTACTCCTTCTGGTCCACTGCTTCTCCCTCCTCCTTGTCCGCATCCAGGTCCATCGTGTCGCCATGGGTGTTGGAAGAGGCTTGGCCTCACCCATGTCGATCTTCTTCAGGATATCTCTGGTGTACTTGCCCTGGTGCACAACGTTCCTTCCCGGGTTTGCTTGATTTGCAACCCGAGGAAAACGTCAACTCACCCATCATGCTCATCTCGAACTCCCTGCTCATAGTGTCTGCAAACTTGGCAACCAAAGCATGAGAAGAACCACCAAAAATGATATCGTCCACGTAAATTTGGACCAAGAGAGTATCAGTGCCTTGCTTGAGGAGAAAGAGCGTTTTATCTACACATCCCATTTTAAAACCCTTAGCAAGCAAAAAGGTTTTCAACCTATCATACCAGGCTCTAGGGGCTTGTTTCAAACCATACAAAGCTTTGTGAAGTTTAAAGACATGGTTTGGAAACTTGGGATTTTCGAAACCGGGGGATGTCTAACATACACCTCCTCTTCTATGTAGCCGTTTAAGAAGGCACTCTTGACATCCATTTGAAAAAGTTTGAAACCTTTGGATGCAGCAAAAGCCAAGAGTATCCTAATAGCCTCCAAACGTGCTACAGGAGCAAATGCCTCCTCATAGTCTATCCCCTCCTTCTGACTATATCCCTGGGCTACGAGTCTGGCCTTGTTTCTCACAACATGGCCATCTTCTCCCTGTTTGTTTTTTAAAACCCATTTTGTCCCAATTGGATGACACTCAGAAGGTGGAGACACTAGAACCCAAACCCGATTTCTCTCAAAGTTCTCAAGCTCCTCATGCATGGCATTGACCCAATCAGGATCCGTCAAAGCGTGTCCAACATCCCGGGGTTCAAAATCAGCAACAAATGCAAAATGAGCAAAGTGAGAGATTTGCCTTGACCGGGCCGCGTTCGTCGATGCTGCCGATCATCTGCTGAGGCGGGTGCTGGCGCTGAATGTGTCATGGCGCCTCCCTTGCCGAAGTGGCCTCCCCCTCAATAGCAGCTGGTGCCTCGCCGGGTACAAAGGGTACCGCTCGGGGTGGCGGATCCCACGGCCCCCAGGAAGACGATGTGTCGGGGCCATGAGTCGTCGTAGAGGCCGCTCTTTGCGGCACAGCAGGTGGAGGAGGTGCTGGGTCATCTATCCCTTCAGCACCTTCTTCTTCATCATCAAAAAGAGGTTCGCCAACCTCATGATCACCTGCACGCTCAAAACGAGAAGAAGGACAAACCATGGTCTCATCGAAGGTGACATCAGATGTCTCCATGACTCGGTTAGTGTCAAGGTTAAGTACAGATAAGCTTGAGTGTGAGTGCCATAACCCAAAAACACACCGTCAGAAGAACGAGACTCAAACTTGTCCATGTTGCCCTTTTTGAGTATAAAACAATGGCAACCAAAAACTCAAAAATAACTCACCTTGGGGAGTTTTCCAAAACGCAACTCATAAGAGGTCTTTTTCAAGAAAACGAAGAAAAAAATGCGATTGGAAATATAGCATGCAGTGTTCATAGCTTCGGCCCAATATCGCCTAGGAGTCCTATGCTCATCGAGCATCGTCCTGGCCATCTCTATAGGGGTCCGATTCTTCCTCTCTACAACACCATTCTGAGGGGGTGTGTAGGGGGAAGAAACTGATGCTCTAAACCCAAAGTTTACAAAACTTCTCAAAATCCGAATTCTTGAATTCGGAACCATTATCACTCCGAATTGCTCGCATAGAGTTCAAAGGGAACTCATTCTGAAGACGCAAAATCAGATTGCGAGCAAAGGAGAAAGTCTCGGTTTTCTCAGCTAAAAAGAAGACCCACGAATATCTCGAAAAATCGTCGACAACAACAAGCACATACCACTTCCCCCCAACCGAGCTCACCCGAGCCGGACCAACAAGGTCCATGTGCAAAAGCTCTCCAGGGCGCTTGGTCATGACCTGAGTCACCGGATGTGGGGAGCGGCAACCATCTTCCCGTGTCTACAAGAATGGCAAACAAGATCCTTCTCCATGGATAACTTGGGCAATCCTCGGATTAAGCCAAGTGAACTAAGCCTTGCAAGCAAGTCGAAGCTTAGGTGACCTAGTCTCCTATGCCACTTCCAAAGATCAGAGGAGGAGGGTCCAGCCAAAAGACAACGAGAAATTCCAAACGATTCCGAGAAATCCGCACGAAAGAGTTTTCCAAAGGGCGAAATCACACAAACAAGATTGCCCTGAGGATCCAAAATGCGACTGAGATTCGGTTTAAAACGAATCTCATAGTCGTCGTCAAAGAGTTGCGAAATGGAAAGAAGGTTAAAATACAAGTTAGAAACAAGCGCAACATCACGCAACACAAAGTGCTCATTAACTCGCACAGACCCACGAGACAACACTTACCTTTGCTGTTGTCGCCGAAGGTGATATACTCCTTTCCGGCGACCGGACTAAGACTGGAGAACCACTTGGCGTTTCCGGTCATGTGCCTCGAACACCTGGAATCCACCAACCAAACGTTCTCCAATCGTTTTACCTACATCAATAAAAAGACATAGGGTGAGCATACGGTCCAACACTGGGGTTAGTGAAGTAAGGGGAATACCAGTGTTGGGCCGCTGCTCAAAAGAACGGTTAGCAGAAAAACCATTCCTAGCACGCCTACGGGAGGAGCGATCACCACGTTGAGGAAAACGTGGTCGCTAAGGGAGGAGCGTCCATCGCGATACTCAAAACGCGGTGGCGGAAAACGCTCAACTACAAGGCCACCGCAACGGGGTCCATAGCCTACAACTGCAGGCTCTTGCCAGGCACGCTCTTTACGAGGCCTACGCCTAGGGACTTGAGGCTCAACACCTCTAGGCCTAGCGTCTCTCCTCGGAGCTCTCTGCTGCCTAGACCTGGGAACTTGAGGTTCTGGACCTCTGGGCTTAGCAGCACGTCTCGGTGCTCTCCTCTGAACATTCGGCGCATGTACATCATGGAAAGGATGGTACATGTCGGGTTGTTCATCTCCCTAGCACGGCGCGCCTCTCTCTTGCGCCTAAAGCAGAACTCGCTCAAGTGTCCATCTCTCCCACAGTGCTCACAGTGATACCTCACCGCTCTCAAAGGCGGTTGTTGGTAATCACGGTTGTGGGTGTGGATCACCTTGCCCTTTAGGTGGTTGGGTTTGGGAGCCCATTGCTGTTCTTGGGTGGAGCTCTCAGAGGCTCAAACACCACCCATCCTTGGTGTTAGGCTTTAGAGGCTCTTTGGGTGGAAGCTTGGTTAGTTTGGGAGTAGTGGTGGAGTTGGGCTTCTCACTCGGGTTCAGACCACTCGACTCTCCAATCTTCCCAAAAGCAGAAAGATCAACACCCTGAGCAAAGCCTACACCGGGACCTCCAGCAGCTCGCTTGAATTGGGAAATTATCATCCCGAGCTGTGGCTCACCACAAGACACCCATGACAAGATGGTCCGAAGGTATGTGTTTTCCTCCTCGGTTTGCATCTTGTCATGCTTCACATTGGCAATCTCCATCTCCTAACCCTCGCACAAAGCGCACCTAGTCACACAAGTGCTACCCGAGCTGGCCTCCTCAAGAGACACAATCTTGGCATTCTTCTCTGCCAACTCGGATTGCAAGACAGGACAAGTCTTGCACGCACCCAACAGCATGGGTCTAGCCCGGAGCTCATCCACCTCTCCTACCAACGCAACATACTTACTTCTCAAAGTGAGAAGATCAGTCATGTGCATAGTGCACGCCTCGCACTCCTCCTCATCGGTAACAACTACGGTGGACTTGACATAATCAAGTTCCTTCACCGCATCCTCCCACTTCTGCCTAAACTCCTTGCGCTCTCTAGCGGCTCGCCTAAGCAACTTATCTTGACTAAGGAGCACGGTAGTAAGTTTCTCGACCTCAGCAGAAAGCTCATCGTGGGTCAGAGATACCTGGGAGGTGTCGTCGTCGTCGTCGTCGTTTCGAGGGGAGTTCACCAGCTCGCCATCGACCTCCTTGCCGAGGGCCATGGTGCAGAGGCCGTCGTCGTCGGCGAAGAAGCAGAGACCGTTCAGCTTGTCCTCGATCCTCTTCTTCTTCTCGGACTCATCATCGCTTGAGCAAGCGGAGTCGTCATCCGAGCCGTCGACGTCGCTGAGCGTGGTGAAGAACGCACGCTGCTCAGCCTGGGCCTTCTCCAAGTACTTCTTCTTGATGTACTCCTTGTCAAGCCGCCCCTCCGCTTGTGCCTCGCGGGGACGTACTTCTCTCGCGCTTGCCGGAGTCGTACTTGTGCCCATGATCGCCCTTCCCAGATGAATGCTTCTTCTTGGGGCAATTGGCGATGAAGTGATCGGGGTCGCCGCACTCGTAGCATCCTGAGCGTCCTCCTCCGCGGCGACGGTTCATGCGGTTGTTGTGAAACCGCGAGAACCGGTTGGCAAGCATTGCCAATCGTCATCCCCCAAGACTCCAGCTGGTCCTCTGTGACAGAAAAGAGAGACGAAAGAGCAAAACCTCCAGAGGGGTTAGAAGAGCCAGAAACCAAAGCCATTGACGGCCTAGAAGGATTTTCATAAGAAGCCCTCGCCATGGCATCAATCTCATTGGACTTGAGCTTACTGTAGAGCTCATCGCACGTGAGGGTCTCATAGTTAGGTGATTCGATGATCGCCTGAACTTTGGAGTCCCACACCGATAGATCAAGAGTATGCAAAAGCTTCAAAGCTCTCTCATGATCGTCGAAAGGCAACAGCTCCTTGTTAGCCCTCATCCTGTTGACAATCACCTGAAAGCGAGCGAATAAACTTTATATGCTCTCGCCAGGCATATGTCGAAAGTTCTCATACTCTCGCTTGAACGACTCGTAGAGACGGGTTTTGACTTGAGAGGTTCCCTCATGGAAACGCATGAGGGTAGCCCAAATCTCCCGAGCCATAGCGAGGTGAGAAACGCGATCAAACTCACTCATGCTCAAGCATGAGAAAAGAGCATTACGGGCTCGGCTATTGGCATCGTGCTCATCGATCTGAAGCTGAGTGACACGAGCAGCCAAGACCACGTAATCGGCAGAGTTGCAAATATCCCAAATGGAAGCACCCAAACTCTGCAGATAGGCCGACATGCGTATCTTCCAATACCCATAGTTCGTCCCATCGAAAAACAGCGGTTTGCCCACGCCGCGATCCATGTCGCCTTCTGTGGATCTGGAACCGGCTAAGGTGGAAGATCCTTAACCCGCTCCGATACCAATTGAAGGACCGAGAAAGCACTAGCAAGGCGACTAGAGGGGGGTGAATGGGAGCTCAAAAATTTCTCTCGAACTTTGGCCAAATGTCCCAAAATCAACCCCGAGAAACTGCGACTGAAACCGTGATGCCCACGACCCTTGGAAGAGGGTGGATGATCCCTAGGATCACAGCGAGTCACCACAAGAAGATAGCAAACCAAATGCTAAAAGCTCCGGCTCGAACACAACCCCAAAAACCAAGTCCCGAACGTAGATTGACAGCTACGTCGAGAAACTCCTAAATACCTATGCTAACAAGTAGCAAAGATACCTAGAGAGGTTTCTTGGTCAACTACGAGGCCAAACAAAGAAGTCTGGAAACCAAACGAACAAGTAGGGAGAGCAAACGCACTAAGCCGGAAGCTTCAGACGATTCCCGGACTGTCCGGCCCTGGGGTCCCGGACTGTCCGCCCCTACTACGGACTGTCCGCGCTCTGGTGGCGGACTGTCCGCCGGTCAAGTCAGCAAAAACACATTGCTGCTGAAATCCCCCTGCTCGGTCCCGGACTGTCCGCGCTTTAGCACGGCGGACTGTCCGCCGGTGACTCGAGCCAAAACCAGCAGTGATTAGCCGCGGCTGGACTGAACCAGCCCCGACGCGCGGACTGTCCGCGCCCTGAGTGGCGGAATGTCCGCGGTCACTCAGGGAGGGCAACTTTGATCGCCCTTCACCCAAATCTTCCCAAAATCGACTCAAATCAAAATCCCACGTTCCCAAACTTGGAGAGGATGATCACGGAGTAGTTAGATGACTATCCCCAAGAAATCATCCGCTCAAATCGAGTCAATCACCGGAAAACCAAAAGGGGAGAAGGATGAACCAAAAAGCGCCACGAAAACAAAATCAACCCGATCTACTTGCTCGTAGGGAGATAGATGAATTCCTTCGGTGGAAATGATCTCCTTTCAAATACGAACAAGTTGATTCAAACGGATTTCGCAAAGACGCAGTAGAGAGGGAGATCGAGTGACGGGAAAATCACACGGAGAAACGAAGAACGCGAAGAACACGAATCAAAACGCGAATCAACACATCGATCTGCAACCGTGTGGCTACCACACGCTACAACAGTGAGGTTACGGCCTCACTTCCTCAAAATCTCCAGTACACAGAGGTTTGGTTCTCTGCGGATCTCAGCTAGCTACAGCAGGGATGTGGGAGAGTAGGAAACCCTAGAAGCAAATAGCAAATGACAGGGATGACTAACTGAGATGAATGGGGAGGTGGGTGTCTCGCCCTATTTATCCTAATTCTAACCTATTTCTAATTCCCAATCTACCCCTAACTACTTACAGAGCGAACCAGCTAAACCCTAGGGTTATTCTGGACCAACTCGGTGGTAGGTGTATCCGACGGCCACGCTAGCACAACTCGTAGCGTTGCCTCGACGCAACCTCCCGATTACCGCCACGTGCCGCCCTCGCTCTGCACCCCCGGTTTTGTGGCCCAAACCGGGAAACCAGCCTTTTCCAGCCAACCCCCGGTTTTGAGGCCCAAACCGGGAAACCAGCCTTTTCTAGCCAACCCCCGGTTTTGAGGCCCAAACCGGGAAACCAGCCCACCAAGCATCTAAGTTATGAGGCCACACTCAGCAAACCCTCAGCGCCAAGGTTTTGCGGCCCAAACCAGGAAACCGTCCTTAGCCCGAGTTTTGTGGCCAAACTCGGAAACCATCCGCGCCCAGGTTTTGAGGCCCAAACCTGGAAACCGTCCACCCGATGGTTTTTCCCTGGCTCTACCACCCAACCAACGTCATAGATGGGATGCACCTCCCGTGCACCCCGTCCACACGTGTCCCCAAGTCCCCAGTCGACTCATGCAACACATGACCGCAAGTCTTCACTTGTAGCTGCCACAGGCTGCCAGCCACCACAGCTGATCCTCGGGCCTCTGGTCCCTCAGTCCAAGCCTCACGTCCGCCCTTCGCCACTCCCGGTCCATCGGCACGGCACGTCTCTACTTGACCTTCACCTCGCCTTTGATCACTGCATCCGTGCTCGACACCTGCACAACACAAGCCAAAGAACATGTGCATCATCCCAGTTGACAATCAGTCATCACTCAGAGACCCGGCATACACCCATGTATCCGCATAGAGAGTGAGTGATAGGTATGGTTCCTTTAAGATTTTTCCCAAGACAGAAGTTTAAGATCCCTATTTGACCTTCATGAATGAGTTGTTTAAGTGGCTGGCCTATCAGAAGATTAAACTCTTTAATATCAAAGATATAAAAGCTTAAGTGTATTGGAGTGTTATCTACAGTGACAGGCAGGACATACATGATTCCTGGGCTAGGAATAACATGTCCTGAAGGGCTTTTTAACATTTAGCTGTTGGAGTAAGTGGTATTTGTTTTAATAAATCTTGAGCAAAGTTTCAGACATAATGTTGGTTCCCACAACAGGATTATAGAGCGCTTCGATGGGTTGTTGATGGATTTGGCATTGAATGTGTGTAGAAGGTGAATTTAAGTGGATTATATCAGTGGAAAGCTCTGATTCTTCTAACCATTCATGACTTATTATAGAGGCTAGCCTCTTCGTAGTCTCTTTTAGGAAAGCCTTATCAGTAAGTTTTTCAAGTGATGATTTTTGATTTTGTGGTTTCCTAATGTGTGATATTTCGAGGTATTATCAAATTCGGTAAAATATTCATCCTCGAAATCAAAGGTGTCTCCTAAGTTTGAGGTTTCCCTCTCACTAGGAATTAAGGCTGAGGTTTGTTCATGATTAAGAATGGAAATAGGCTCAGCTTCTAGATTTACTTCTAGTGATTCTTGTGGTTTAAGTTCAGGAGTGGGGGTAATTTGAGATAAGTTTTGCAACATTTCCCTTGCCTTGGAGGCTGGGGTATGTAGAAATGATACGCTTGAAGCTAAGTTAAGGTAATTAGAAGTTTTTCTATTCGGACCATTATAGAAGTGTGAAGTAAGATAGGGTCTGGAATAGATAAGGTTGGACCAGAGCGGACAAGATTATCGAATCTTTCCCAGGCTGCAATTAGAGACTCATCATCTTCTTAGATGAAGGACAAAATCTCTAAGCGAAGACAAACAATTTTGGAGGCAGGGAAGTATTCTAAGCAAAAGCTAGAGTAGAGTTCTTTCCAATCCCTTTTTACTTGGTGCAGTTTGAAGGTACCATGTTTTGACCTTTCCCTCTAAAGAGAATGGAAAAAGTTTCCATCTAAGGGTTTCGTCAGACATGCCTGCAATGTGTAGGCATGCACAGGTTTGTTCAAACTCATTTAAGTGAATGTGTGGATTTTCGTCTTCTAAGCCAGAAAAAGTTTGATTCTTAACCATTTCTATCAAGCATGGGCGTAGCTCGTAGTTGTCTGAAAGGATAGGCTTAGCAGATTTGGGCAACTCTAAGTCTACGACAGTGCGATAGGTATACTGGTTCAGTGGAATGGAATCTGTGGAGCTAGTGATTGGCTCTGAGAAATCCATTGTGAAAAGAATAAAAGGTAAAGATATAAAAGATATAAAATATAAATAAAAGATAAAGTATAAAGGATAAAGTATAAAAGATAAAAGATAAAGTATAATACAAGGTTATACTTAAGACTTAAAATGATCTACCATTCCTGGGCAACGGCGCCAGAAATGCTTGTTGGTATAAATTAACGCACACTCTACTTTATCCGCAAGCGCATAGATAAAATCTACCGATGTAGCACTTCACCGGAGTAACCCAGTTTTAATATCGAACCCAAAGGAACGGATAGTGTTAAGTCTCAAAGAGTATAACCCCTGAGTAGCTAACAAGGATAGAGAAGCTAAAAGCATAGAGGGGATCACTAAGGTTGTCTAAATCCAACTTAAGAGTGATGTGTTTATATTATTCTTAGTGGGGAAGTTGCCATAAAAGGTCACAAACAGAGTATGATTCTTTTATGCAAATATAATCCTACCGAGCCTACACACGGGTAAGTGGACTATAGAAGAATCAACAAGGCTATAAGAGTCACCCTTGCGAACAACCACTACTATCGGCGTTATATGAGGCAATTATGAGCTATCAAGTCTAAGCACCACGCTTACACTATCCAACTACTCTAACTCTAGGGCGACTAGAATTAAAGTACTCAAAAGAGAGTCATAAACCTTAAGAATAATAAGAACAATAGCTCAAACTTAAATATAGACGTTGATTACCGAAATAATCGTTGAAGCAAGTTGACGAAGAACTTGAATCCATAGGTACAAGATGAAGAAGTTGATCCGATAGGCCGGAGCTCCTTCTTGATCTCTTCCTCTCTCTCTCTCTCTCTCTCTTCTAGTTCTAGTAAGACTAGGTTCTAATCCTAACTAGAGGGGTATCTAGTCTTCTACTTAAAAGTTAACTCCTGAAGTCTCTTCTAGGGTTTCTAAATGAAGCGTAGTCTTCTGAAGAGGGACCTTCTGTCTGGCCTGGGGCCTGGGGGCCTGTTTATATAGCCCTGAGGGATCAAACCGCGACCGTTGAATCAAACGCGTCACGTAGGCTGAGAGTGACAATTGATGAAGCAGTGCAGAGAAGAGGCAGCAAGGGGCCATGCGGCCCCAGCGGCACCCTGCCCCCCTGGCTGGCAGGGTGCCCCGCCTCGTGGTGTCTTCAGGTGTCCTCTAGAGTCTTCTGGAAGATTCCTGACTTGACGAATGCGTTATCTCCCGTCGGTTTCGTTCTAGGGGAAGCAATTGAGGGTTGTTTCCCGGTTTAATCCCTGCAGATTCATTCAATTCACCAAAACTCATGGAATTCATTAGTTTTAATCCCTATACTAAGGTGGAGTTTATATATTTATCCATTTTCATGTTTAATTGACCATTAATAAGAGTTAATTAGTGTCAACAGTGTGTGTTTCCCTTTTTAGTTGGGGAAGCATTTTGCTTGTTGTATCTTAGTTTGGCTTCTCTCCGATACCCCTTTCGTTTTGGGTCTTCTTTTTAGGCTAGTCTTTGTTCCATTTCTTATCAACTAGTTTTTGCATGCATTTCATGTACTTTAGTGCATTTTAGAGCTTCATGTATATAGTAATGAGAATGAGATTATGCTCATTTTGGTATGCTCTATTTATTCATGATGATGCTTGTAGTTTAGGCTCTATTTGATCACTTGATACATGTTATGAGCTAAGCTATTTTTGCAAATGGTGAACTTGATTAATCAACTATGAAACCTTTAATTTGTTCACCATTGAGAGTGGCAATTAGCATGGGTAGGATGTGTTGAGATCACTTGTGCTATCTTTTGTATGCTAGGTTGCTATGTGTTGTTTCAGGGCCGAGACCCTGGAACCAGGTTGACGCACGAGCGAATGCACGAGGCAAGGGCAAAAGTAGACGAGAGTTTAGGTGAAGTGAACTGTGTACTCTCTCTCCCTCTCTACAGAGAGGCAGGGGTATTTATATTGACTTGAATCAGTCTGTAAGTACAAGAGTGCCCTTCCAACTGCTCCTTTACAGATTACACATATGCCCTCTCCAACTACCCCTCGTGGCCTCTTCTGCACCCATGGCCCGGGGGGCTTCTTGTAATTTCACCTTGCGACAGAACCGCCCACGCGCGCGCTCCTCCTTCTAAACTGCGGGCCCCTCCTCTTCAGCTTTAGCCGTGGAGCCCTGCGAAAGAACCACACGGCTTGGGTAAAGGGAAAAACAAAAACGTGCCCTCCGCGGTACGCATTCGCGCGAAAGCTAGACTGGTGCGAGCACCTTTGGTGTGGCAGAACCTCCCGGTAATATGGCCCCACATGCACACGTCACTGTCTCCCCGAGCCCTAATGATTGTGCACATGTACCATATCACTGGAAAGAGCTGTCGAGTGTCCTCGAAGGAACCCCGAATTATCCACAAACCACAGGATCATCATCATGTAGGGTGGAATAATTACAACATTTGTTACAAAATACCATCGGAGTGCAGAAGCAAGATAGATAAACTTTACAACACATGAATATGTTACTTTTACAATAAACTTAGTGCAGAAGTAGAACAGGACTACAGAACCACACTCAGGCGGAGTACCTAAGTTGGAGAAGAAGAGCAACCAGATCATGTCTAGCCCACTGACATGATCGTGATCGACATCACTAGTTAGAAACCTGCAACAGGGAATTAACGAACCCTGAGTCCTATCGGTACTCAGCAAGACTTATCCGTCAACAGAAAAGACTGCAGGGTCATGCTGGTTAATGGGATATAATGAGGCTAGCAATAGAGAGAAGATTTGCAGAAAAACTTACTAGCCTATTTCAAATGATTGAACATTTGGAAATATCATTTGTTATTAAGATATCATGTACTAAGCATTCAAATCATAAAACCTTTCTCATTCCTTTCCAGAGTTCCATAGATTAATACTACGTTGAGGGTGCGAGGATCAAGTCTCCTTTTCTCGTAGAGCAACGACGATTCGAACTGCTTTTATACCTAGCCAGGGCTTCTCAACCACACAACATATGCAGGACTATAAACCTTCACATATCGTCACTTGCAGGACTCTAACCTCTAGGTGCACGATATGTGTAGGACTCTAACCTCCATATGTCCACCTTACTCACGGATCCTCCAATGTAGGAATAGCTCCACGCCACCCGAGAGCACTGCACTCCTCACTGCCAGCTTCCATGCCCGGAGGGTACATGCTACTCTCGCCATCTCTCCACTCCCAGTGCATGGTAAATTACACCTGCATTAGATTAGCCGAAGCTAGCTTCCCGCAGTATGTGGCTGGTACTATCAAGTTCAAGATCCAAGGGCCAACAATGAACGGTTCCTAAGCGACACGGACGAGACAAAGCACGACCAGGCCTTCCTGTCGTACTTAGCCACCGGCACAACAGGTAACCTATCGGCTTAACGGCACGATCAGGTAAACTTGTTGGCCAAACCACCATAACACAAACCACGTCCCGCCCGGTCTCAATTTCATTTCATTACCACCATTCTTTGTACCTGAGAGAGGTACCCTACCAGTGATTATTCATCATCCCTTAGTTTGCTCAAGGCCTAAGCGGATGACAATCTCAACACCGTGCACTTTAGCTAAGCATTTTAAGAGCATTTTCAAATAACCAGTAACAAGGATGATATAGGAATAATCACATTTGGGAATGCATGTGGTGGTTATCAATCAACTCCTAAAACTTGATGCATTTGATAAATCATAATTTATTAAGCTTTGTAAAACTGAAAAAGAGATTTAAATGCACCGGGGCTTGCCTTTGTTTCAGGGAAGACTAGGATCCAACAAGGATCCATAGAGGTTAGTTCCTTGGTGACTTGAAGTTGAATCTTCTTGAGGAATTTTGTCCGACGAGGTTCTCTTTCTGAGGCTTGATCAACACAATCTTCTCTCCCGCTTGATCAACATGATCTTCTCACTCTCGGACACTACAGGTGAATACATGATGCATGCTTAGTATGATGTCATGCGATGCATGCTAAGATGCAAGACAATGAAATTGCATAAGAAACATTAACACACGAGACAAGGAAAGTCGAGTACAACTTTCCTTCGCGGTAAAGTTGCAAGACACAAAACCAACATGCAACTCACCATCTAGGGTTCCTAATAAACATGCAATATCAAATGTATAACTTGCTCAGAAACTTAATCCAACATGGCACATCAACATCATGAAATACAACCATCAATCATTAATCAAAGGGTCACTGGGGTAACCAAGGTTAACCCTAATCACCCACCAAACACCTTAATTAACTAACAAAGTTTTATTAATCATTCTTATTAATTAATCATATAAAAAAATAGGGTTCAATCAAAGTTGGTCAAAATGATCTCCAAATTTTAGGGATGGTTGATTACAGCAAACCAAGGTTGCAAAATAAATTTCATAATTTTTGGTTACTTTATTAGCCTACACAATTAATCTAAGTTCTAAACATTACGTAACGAATTAACAAAGCATAAAATAAGAATAAAATTTATTTTCACCAAATGACCTCAAAAAGTTTGTGAAGTTTAGTTTTATAATTTAACAGTAGAAAAATAGTTTTATGATTTTTAGACATATATTTAAGCCTACAAAAATCACTAAAGTCTCATTTATTAATAAAAAGACATATTTTAATCACTATCAAAATTTATCCAAAAAAGTTTTATATTTTTATCTGACATAGAACATTACAAGAAACACAACAAAATTTATTTTGTAATTTTGGAGCACCAGAGAATTACTTATGAAATAAACAAAGTCAGCACATAATAGCATTCCTGAAAAGGTTAAGTCATGGAAACCTTTTCTTACCCAGCTCCACTTACCGACTCTCCCTGACGCGCGGGACCAGGTCAACAGCCCGACCAGAGCCAAGACCACGCCTTGACCATGGCGTGACCGGCCCTGGATCACCGGTGACGGCCTCGCCGGTGCTGGGAAGGGCCTTGGCGAGTGTCCTACGAGCAGCCGCACCCATCCCTTCCACCCACTAGCTATCTAGGGCCCGAAGAAACTTGACCACCGCCATGGCAGCAAGCAGAGCAGAACTACGGCGGCGCTGCTGCGCAACGATGAGGGAGCGGCGTAGCGCTCGCCTGTGGTCTCCAGGATGCTCAGGGAGCTCACAGGAAGCCAGTTCTAACATCGGACAAGGCGGAGTGTGCGCGGAGCAAGGCAGTCAACGGCGACGGCGGTGGCACAACACGAACCGACGGCGGCGACCCCGTACCGGCACGTCCAATGAAGCAACGACGAAACGGTCGAGCAAACCACAATCAGGGACTCGTGGGAAAGCCAGGTCAGCCGCTGGTTCGGCTCAGGGCTCAGCGGAGCAGGCTGGCCATGGAGAAGCTGGTTACGGTGGCACTCTGCTCTGCCATGGGAGGGACGGCGGCGCCGCAGTTATTCAAGTCACAAGGGTTAGCGGGGATAGGCTAAACGCTGCTCACAGTCAAGTCGAAGGCTATTGCAACTTGCTAGAGGGTAGAGATGGCTTCTGACAGGGGAAACGGCCAGCGGCCGGAGCTCTGTTCTTGCCGGCGTCAAGAAAGAAAGAGAGAAGGAAGACGACGGCAACGTGGATAAGGAGAGAAGGGGTGCATCCAAAGCTTGCCACCTCCATCTTGAGCATGATGACGTGGGTGGACGCGCGCGGCGCTTGGGCAAGCACGGCCGGCCGCAGCGGCGGCGGCAAGCGGCCAGATACAGATCACGGTCGTGCTCTGTTTGTTTCCTTCTTCCTCCCCACGAACACTATTCATCAGAGCTCTAAACGATCTTCTCATTTCTATTTCTCCCAAAAAACACTATACAACAAGCAAAACTCCCAACCTGAAAGTTGCTCCAAAAATTAGGATCTACAACTTTCATTTAAGGAGCATACCCAAAAACTGCTTGGATTTGAAATCACATTTTGAATTTGAAAATCAATCAAACTTGAATTCAAAATTACTTTTGAAATTACTGAATAACTTCAAATTTTAACAATATAAAATTGTTCCTTATAAAGTTACCTAAAACTTTTCTTTTGGTCTCATATCAAAATTATGCTTAATTTTTTAACTACAAAAAAGGGTAAAACTAATTTTGGAAATTGATTTTCAATTTGAAACCCTAATCAATCTAGTTTTCCAAATTACTTTAATTTTTTTTAAGAACTTGAAATATACCTTAATAAAAGTTTTTATTTTAAACTTATCTATAACTTTGCTTAAAGGAGCAACATCTAATTCTTTTTAGTTTTTGAAATATAGTTTAAGGGTCAAATTCAGGGTTTGAAAGATTTCAAATTATTCAAAATTTTGTACAGAAACTTTGAAAACTTTAAATACCAAAGTTTGTACTTCTCAACAAGAGCTACAACTTTGCTTTTGAAATTATTTTGAAATTTTACTTACTTTTTGACTTATTGCAAAGACAACAAAGGGGCATTTTTAATTAGGGCTTTTCTCATTTATCATTTTATGTAACACCCAATAACATAATCAAGCGACACACATTTCAAACATGGAAGTCATCACTCAAAATCATACAACACTCAAGTCAAAACATATAAAGCATCACATTTATACCTTAAACATGAAATGCTTTTATGCCATGATGCTTGTTGATTATGCATACTAATTACCATACTTAGGGTTTAATTATCGCTTAACACCAGGGGTGTTACATTTGGGCCCGCCGTGCTTTCGCGCCCTCGAACCAATCGGTGAAGCTCCATGTTGCACACGAGTACCTTACGCCCCGCCTGGTGGTACACCATTCGTACGAAAGCTAGACCGTGGTGAGCGCCTTCCAGTTAACCTTGCTTTGTGCCCTGAGTGACCAGCGAGAGCTATGCATGGCAAAAACGGTACCTCGCGCCCGGGCTACCACCCTAACATAGCCCTTCAACGTCACTCTGCGCGGCGCCGCAGGTCGACGTTACCTGCCTTTACGCCCTCCCCGCGATAGCATGGCGAAAGCCTTACCACCCACTTTTCGCCCGTCCTTGGCATTGTTTATAGATTTTTTTGTGCGCTGAACAACGCGCAAGATTCTTGTGTGTGGGAGGTGACAGTTTCGTGCTTCGGGATGCGACGGTTCACGTTTCCGAGGCACGACAGTTCACTCCCTGTGACTCCGTGGGCTCCGCATCGACCCTTACGCATGTGTCTATAAGAAGGGTCGGCCCCGTCTTTCAAAGGCCATACGCCAGTCGTCTGCCTCCCCTTGCCGCTGCGGTGCTGCGGTCTTTTCGTTCGTCGGCGCGCTTGAAATTCTGAATTTGGGTTTCCAGACTTTGTTCCGTGCACTCGGTTAGTTGCCGTCTTCCTTTTACAAGTTAATCTTGTTTCGTTGCTTCCTGTAACTTTGCCTTTCGGCACGCAGTTCCTTTACTTTTCGTCTTTATTATTTTTCTCGTTTTTTTTGCCATGATAGATGGCGTCCACGAGTTCGTCTTCATCCACATCTGCCTCTTCTAGCGAAAGCTTGAGCACCTCCTTGTCTGAAATCGGCTCGGCGACGCGCGAATCAAGCCAGACAGTGTCTATCGGGTCGGGAACCGCCAACGTGCGAACGGAGGATCGTGCCGAGAGCACGTGTTCAGACGAGGGGGAGTCTGCGTCGGTTTCAATCCCGGATGATTGCTCCTTTTACGTGGGTTGCTCACGCGTGGCGCCTTCTATTATGTAAGGTTACGCCGACAAGGGGATTTTTCACAGGGCAGGTGCTTTCGCTGTGCCGCACGCCCGGGGACGAAGCGATTCCCATGCCTCGGCCATATAAGGCTATAGTGTTTCGTGACTACTTCGTCGCCGGTTTGGACTTTCCGCTGGAAGGGTTCGTTGCTGAAGTGCTAGATGCATTCAAGATTCAGATCCACCAGCTTACTCTGAATGCCTTTTCGCGACTGAGTGTTTTTGCGATGGCTTTGAAGATGATGGGGTACAAACCACATGCCAACGTTTTCATCGGATTTTATGACATTCATCGCCGCCGAAGCCAAGTGACTGATTTTTTTCATCAGAAGAGACTGCCGAGCGAAATTGGATCTGTTAATTTCATTCCGCGTAAGGCCAGGGGCAATATTTCTATTTCACCCACGTACAAGAACAAGTGGGCGCAGTGGACGGATTTCTAGCTTTACATTCGCGTCTGCCCGAACGAGGCTGTCCGTGAGGCTAAGCTGAACCATTTGCACAAAGGTTCTCCTCTCGTGTTGACGTTGGAGGAGTGCGACGAGGCTCATGCGCCGCCCGCCGCTTTGATGGACGAAGAAAGCATCGTTTGCGGGGATGCTTTCGCTCTTACACCCCGCTACCAGATCAGCCGGGATCTTGATGAGGAATGGATAAGTATTGGTCAGAATCCCCTTTGCTCTAAAACTGTGTTTGAAGACTTCGTCGTGCAAAACTGTCGGTGTTTGTTAACCGGCAACTCGTCTTGAGGGATCTCAGACGATTTGTTCGGTGGGGATCGACGTATGCAGAACTCGATGGTAAACGCAGAGACAATGATTTATACTGGTTCGGTCTGCTGAATAGCATCATTACATCCAGTTTGTGAGAATAGTATTGCGCCCTGCGCTTATGGGTGTCTGGTTGTGTACCATGACCCCTGTCTTTGGCTTATGTCCCGATCTAGGGAGCTCTGCCTCTCTTTATATAGTCCAGGAGGATAGAGTCCTAGTCGGTTACATCTTAGGAGTCCTAGTAGGATTATAAGGTAGCAATACTACTAGGATTACATACGGGGAGTCCTAGTTGGACTGGGTCTTCGCCCTTCCTTGCGGAGTACCCGGGGACTCTGTCCCACAAGCCCCCAAGCTCTTCATGGTTTATCGGTGAAGTCATCTTGAGACCTTGGCCTTGATCAAGTGTCATCCGAGTACCTTCAAAGAGAAACCATAAAGTGCTCTTGAAGTCTTCTAATGGTGTGCGCTTTTTGAAAAGCGCACCCATTGGGTGTAGCCCCTGAGCCTCTTGCTGTTTAGCATAAAGAGCTGGAGGGTCTTGTTTGAAATTGCTCCAATTCCTTTCGAAGAAATTTGGATGCATCAACTGAGGATATGTATCCCGCATCCCCCGAGCCTAAAATTGACTACTCGGAGTCGATTGTAGGATCTTATAGACATCCTCAAGGGTGCTGCCGAGTAATTTCCCGAAGACAAGGATCAACATCTGCTTGTCGCCGAGTGGTTGAATGCTTGTAATTTTGATCTTTCATCCTTGAATCCCAGCCCCCGAGCGTAGTCGGTGTGAAGCCGACTAAACTGAGGCAATGATCGAGCCCCCGAGCTTAGTGTCGACTAAGCCGTGGAGGTGAAGAAGCTTGATCAAAGCGATGGAAATAGAATATTGGTGAGCCCAAGGCTTCAGGTGGGTAGTCTCCTCACCGAACACCCCGTATCACCCCCACCTCCGAACTCCCAATCATCATAACCATGTTTGAAGGCTAGTCGCAACAGCATGGTGTCCGAGTGAGGCAGCCCTCAGGGGCGTACCTAACCCTGCGGTGCGGTGTCTGAGTGAGACAACCCTCAAGGGCCTACCTCACCCAGCGGCGTGGTGTCCGTGTAGGGCAGCCCTCAGGGGCGTACCTCAACCGGTGTTGTAGTCCATATCTTTTCCCTGCAAAGAAGACATACAAAAATTTGTAGTAACTGATATTCATGATATCAAGTCAGGAGCAGGTCCCAGCATTATCAAATGCGTATGAAATTTTTCGCATCTTGCTCTTGCTAGGTTGTTTAAATCACCCGAGCAGTGGGCCTGTGATGTTTAAGCACCTGTCCTGCATGTCGAGCTTTATTTGTCGAGCGTGAGGTACAGGCTTCATGGATTAAGGCTTGCACTTACTCAAGTAATTTAACAACTAGCTAAGAGAAGATTATAGCAGTCATGCTGCGTGAAAAAAGAGCACGCTCTGAGTGTACATTGTACACCTGTGAAGTGTTGTCCCGACTACAAGCTCGGAGCTATATGAGTAGCCGGGAATGCAATTATGATGTGGTCGCAGTGGCTCACGATTAATATTTGGAAATATTTAAAAATATTAAAGCGTGACTTAGCTTGGTTGATGCCGAATTGTGTGGTCAGCACCGCCGAGTGGAGCAGTCGACGCCATCGAGATATCCGAGTAATGGATGACTTGGTACTCAGATAGCTCGCTTATTACTCGGACAACTTGTTTACAGCTCGATAACAGCTTGATGGTTCAACGCTTGCTCGACAGCTCGCTTGTGGCTCGACGGCTTGCTCGTGGCTCAACGACAACTTAATGGCTTGCTCACGGCTCAATAGCAGCTCGAGGGCTCGCTTGCTTGTGGCTCAACAGCGGCTTGATGGCTCGTTTGCTTGCGGCTCAACAGCAGCTCGAAGGCTCGCTTTTGCGGCTCAACGGCAGCTTGATGGCTCGCTCGCGGCTCAACAGCAGCTTGAGGGCTCGCTTACTTGTGGCTCATCGGTAGCTTGATGGTTCGCTCGCAGCTCAACAGTAGCTTGAGGGCTCACATGCGGCTTATGGCTCACTTGTGGCTTTACGACAGCATGATGGCTTGACGACTGCTCGACAGCTCGCTTGTGGCTCATGGCTCACTTGCGGCTAACGACAGCATGATAGCTCGACGACTCGGTACCCAGGCATTGTGGATATTGTTGGGTATTTTAATCGCACACAGAAAAATCCGCAAGCACACGGATACCGATGTAGCTTTCACACGAGAGTATTCTAGGGTATCAATTTCCACGGGGAACGTGAAGTGTACTAAAAGAATTAAGAACGTCCAAGAAAAGAATGTTACTATGGTTAGAGAGATATAGGGTTTTCTAAGCGGGTCTATTTAATTAAAGGCTCACTATACTTTACTTACTTCGGAGCAACAGTACCTTTCCGATTATCGAAAAAACTGGGAAAAGGGTAATCGGGAGAAGGCTGCCAAAAAGCTCTACGGAAACACCAATCCTAACGTGGTGGATTATAACAATCTACAAAGCTGTCACCCCTGTAACTACCACAACTATCCGGAGGATTGGGCGCAAACTCAGGTAAACACTAGCCTAGACACCGCGTCTACACTAATGATTACTACTCTAATTACCATGAATAACTAGAGCACTCAATACGAGCGGAGATCCAGTAAATAAAATAAAGCAAGAACTGAAATTAAATAAATTACTTAGAAGTGATAAATGAAGAACCTGGAGATTACTTGAAGACGAACCAGACGTTGCACCATTACAATGTCGAGGAAGATCTGACAGATCCGGTTCCTCCTTAGCACTCTCCTCCTCTCTCTAATCCAATCTCTAATTACAACTAGATGAACTAGACAACTAAAACTAGAACTAGATGAACTAGATCTAAATCTAGATGAACTAGAAGAGATTCATCTAGAGGGACCTCTACTTCTAATTGAAACCCTAGTTTCTGATGTGGGGATGAATAATGAAGATGGAGATGCCTAGAGAGGGGGGTCTGGGGCTGCTTATATATCCCGAGGTGAAGTAGGGGGCAAGGAATCACCATGTCATCGATCCGCGTCATGTTTATCGTTCACTGTTGGATCAAACCGACTTCAGGGACGGTGGAGATGCATTCTAGGAGGCGGTGGAAAAAGGTTCCAGAAGGCGGAGGCAAAACGACCTCGGTGGCCGACCGGTCAGTCTCCAAGTGGGACCGGTCGGTCTGGCCCAGTGGGCCCACGTGGTGGGCCGCCTCGTGGTGTCTTCTTGTGTCTTCTAGATCCTTCTTTTGCAGATTTTGTTGCGAAATTAATATCTTTTCATCTGGGACTCCGAATATAGCAAATGATATGTCTGTTTCGATCGTCTCGATGAGCTCTTCGCAATGGTACACTCCAATTCATCACTTGAGATACTTTTATATGGTCAAATATTGATGTCCTACAAAACAAGTGGGAGCACCAAAACTCATGGAACTTGTTAGTTTCAAACCCTATAACTATGCTTTGTAATTCATTTAGTGTCATTTCATGCAATAGTTGATGGTTAATTATGAGCATTAGTGAGCGTCAATAGATATACGAGTAGTTGGTTGTTGATGAAGTCGATTAGTCGGAACAGCTCCTCAGCAGATTCTTGATCGAGCCGGGTTGTTGTCGAGTAATTCTTGATCATCTGGATCTCGTTCCCGACTAATACGTTGAATCCGAGTGGAGTAGTCGGTCGAGTCCGGGTAGTCGGAAGTACACGTGGAGTCTGCCCGTGGCTCGGCTTCTTGCATCTTGGATAATTTGCTTGCAGCTCGCTTTCAGCCCAGACAACTTGACTTCAACTTGAATAGCGTGATGTAGTTAGACAGCTTGCTGCTTTTCGTGTGATCTGAGTCCCCGCCGATATTGGAGTCGGGTTACAGATGAGATGCAGCAGGTCTATATGAGTCCGCCTCAAGTGAACGTGAAAACCATGGTCACTTTGCATTGCATGGCTGTTGTAATTAGCTTGTACGGACTCCTTTTTTGGTGGCCTTGCTTCGTTTGCTCTGTGTCGTGCATGCCTGATATATGTATGGATGTATATATACAAATCTCAATAGCTTTGCACGATCTTTGAGTTGGAGTCAACATAGTAGCAGTCGGACTCGGCCAGTCGGAGTTGAAGCTGGCTCCATCAGAGTCGGAGTAGAATTCAGATGTGCTGATGGCCCTCGTGGCCTTGCTGGTTCCGATTTGGACAAATAGTCCACGTTGGTGTAGATTGCATCGATGTCTCAGGAGCACGATCTAATAGATCGATCTGAGATCACGACAACAAGTTGATGAGTGCATCGGTGAGTTGTTGACGAAGGCTGCCGCAGACTGTCACCGAGAGCCGACGAGAACGGCAGTGAGCCCTCGCTGAGGGTCTGATGGTCCGTCGATCTCTGGATCACAATTGCGCCGAAAATTCCCTTACCTGGCGTGCCAGCTGTCGGTGTTTGTTAACCGGCAACTCGTCTTGAGGGATCTCAGACGATTTGTTCGGTGGGGATCGACGTATGCAGAACTCGATGGTAAACGCAGAGACAATGATTTATACTGGTTCGGTCTGCTGAATAGCATCATTACATCCAGTTTGGGAGAATAGTATTGCGCCCTGCGCTTATGGGTGTCTGGTTGTGTACCATGACCCCTGTCTCTGGCTTATGTCCCGATCTAGGGAGCTCTGCCTCTCTTTATATAGTCCAGGAGGCTAGAGTCCTAGTCGGTTACATCTTAGGAGTCCTAGTAGGATTATAATGTAGCAATACTACTAGGATTACATACGGGGAGTCCTAGTTGGACTGGGTCTTTGCCCTTCCTTGCGGAGTACCTAGGGACTCTGTCCCACAAAAACGGGTACCGCGGGCCGACGCTTCTAATCGAACGGCCTGCGAACTTCCCCGACGACGACTCTTATGTTCATCATATCGAGACGGAAGCGAACAAGATATGCGACCCTTACTTGACGAAGGAGAGCGAGTTTAAACTTAACTCTGTTGGGGGTCGCAGATGACTGAATCGTGCTTTCGACGCAATGGGTGTTTCGTACGGGGAACGCCCACTTCCCTCGAACGATGACAAGGGCAGTACTCGCGCGAAAGGGAAAGAAACGAAGTCCGAGCGCGGGCGCGCAAAGGTTGAAGGAAAATGCAAGTCTTCTGAGCCTGAAGACGTTCGAAAAAGCCGGTTGACCGCGAAGCCCGTGAACCGGGGTCGCGGAAAACCCTCGCGATCGATTCCTGAGGCTTGTCCCTCGGATTGTGCTGAGGTAGAACAAATAGCTTTCGCCTTTTGGGTCGTTTCTAGGTTGCTTTGGTGCTTTTTTAGACAAGCTCTTAGCTTTCTGCTTTCGTTCTTATTATGTTTTTTGGTGGCATGCTTTCATTTTTTGTGTCGATTTTGACACCCTTATTTTCGTGTTTCCAAGGTTCGTCAGCGCCGACCTGCATGGGTTCTCGTAAGGCTGCCGTGGCCACGTTTTTTGACGAGGATGTTTTGGGCATGCCTGCGGTTACGAAAGCCGGGGTGCGGAAGTCTTGTCATCCTGATGCCGAACATGTTGCGAAACACTGAAGGACCGAGAATGCAAAAGCAAGGCTACCAGAGGGGGGTGAATGGGAGCCTAAAAATTTCTCTCGAAACTTTGGCCTTTGTCTCAAAAATCAACCCCCAAAAACTTCGACTAAAACGTGATGCCCACGACCCTTGGAAGAGGGTGGATGATCCCTAGGATCACAGCAAGGCACCACCAAGCAAGAGCGAACCAAACACCAAAAGCTTCGGCTCAAGTTCAACCCCAAAAACTGACCCTCAAACGTAGATGGAAGGGTACGTCGAGAAATCTCCAAATACCTATGCTAACAAGTAGCAAAGATACCTAGAGAGGTTTCTTGGTTCACTCAAGGTCCAAACGAGAAGTCTGAAAACCGAGCGGAAAAGCCGGGAGAGCAAACGCACTGAAAAAGACAAGTCTGCGAGTTCACGGACTGTCCGCGGGTACGGTCCTGGACTGTCCGGCTCAACTGCGGACTGTCTGCAAGGGGATGGCGGACTGTCCGCCGGTGAAAATCCCTAAAACGCAGTGTTGCTGAAACCTCCCTGGGTGATCCCGGACTGTCCGCGGATCACAACGGCGGACTGTCCGCCGGTCAAATTTCGGCACTGTTCACCGAGACACGCAGCCACTGAACAGGCTGAGAACCGATACGCGGACTGTCCGCGACCCTGCAGAGAGGGCGATTTCGGTCGCCCTTCACCCAAATCTTCCCAAATCCGATTCAAATCAAAATCCCTTGATCCCAAACTTGGAGAAGATGATGACGAGGTAGTTGGGAGACTATCCCCAAGACATCATCTGCTCAAATCAACTCAATCAATGGGAAATCAAAGGAGAAGGTGTATGAACCAAAAAAACGCCACGAAACATGAATCGACCCGATCTACTTGTTCGTGAGGAGTTAGATGAATTCCTTCGGTAGAAATGATCTCCTCACATCAAAGAACAAGTTGGTTCAAGTGGATTCGAAAAAGACGCAACGTAGAGGGAGATCGAGTGATGGGAAAATCATGGAGAAACGAAGAACGCGAAGAACAAATTCAAAACGCGAATTCAAACCACGAATTTGCAACCGTTTGGCTACCACACGCTACAATAGTGAGATTACGGTCTCACTTCCTCAAAATCTCATGAACACAGAGGTATGATTGTCTTCTCTGCGGATCTCAGTTAGCTACAGCAGGGAATGAGAGAGAGGAAACCCTAGAATGAAAATAGCAATGGCTGAGATAGTTTGGGAGGTGGGTGTCTCCCCCTACTTATCCTAATCCTAGTTCCCACTCTACCCCTACTAATTACAGAGCGAACCAGCTAAACCCTAAGGTTATTCTGGACCAACTCGAAGTAGATGGTGATCCGACGGCCATGCCCGCACAATCTGGTAGCTTCGCCTCGACGCGACCTCACCGATTGCCGCCACGTGTCGCCACCGCTCTACTCGTCCTTTTCACGGACCTCGCCCCCGGTTTTGAGGCCAAAACCGGGAAACCTGTCTTCACGACCAACCCTCGGTTTTGAGGCCGAAAACGGGAAACCCGTCGTCCATCGCCTGAGTTTTGTGGCCCAAACTCAGAAACCCGCCAGCGCCCAGGCTTTGAGGCCCAAACCTGGAAACTGCCCTCAGCCCGAGTTTTGTGGCCCAAACTCGGCAAACCCGCAGCTCCCAGGTTTTGTGGCCCAAACCTGGAAACCATCCACCCGATGGTTTTTCTGTGGCTCAACCATCAACCGATGCCGTAGAGGGGATGCACCGCCCGTGCACCCCGTCCACCGACACGTGTCCTCAGGTCTTCGACCCGAGCAACACCTTGCCCTGCAAGTCTCCACTCATCACTGTCCCAGGCTGTCAGCCACCACAGCTGATCCTCAGGCCACTGGTCCCTCAGTCCAAGCCTCACGTTCGCCCTTCACCGCTCTGGGTTCATCGGCATGGCACGTCCGCCGCACGGCACGCCCATCCTTCACCGCTCCCGGTCCATCGGCACGACACGTCTCTACTTGACCTTCACCTTGCCTTCGATCACTTTATCCGTGCTCGACACATGCACAACACAAGTTTTGACACTAATTAACTCTTATTATAGGGATTAAAACTAATGAATTCTACGAGTTTTGGTGAATTGTGAATCTGCAGGGATTAAACCGGGAAACAACCCTTGATTGCTTCCCCTAGAAGGAAACCGACGGGAGATAATGCATTCGTCAAGTCAGGAACCTTCCAGAAGACTCTAGAGAACACGTGAAGACACCACGAGGCGGGGCACCCCGAGCCACCTCTAGGTGGGACCGACCGGTCTGGTAGGCCCACCGATCGGTCCCCTGGGGTGCCGCCGGCCTCCCCCTTCTGGAATCTTCTTCCACCGCCTTTGAGGACCAATCTCAGCCCTACGTGAAGTCGGTTTGATCGACCGGTCACGGTTGATCCCTCAGGGCTATATAAACAGGCCCCCGAGCCCCAGGCCAGACAGAAGGTCCCTCTTCAGAAGACTACGCTTCAATTAGAAACCCTAGAAGAGACTTCAGAAGTCAGCTTTCAAGTAGAAGATTAGATACCCCTCTATAGGATTAGAACCTAGTCTTATACAGGAACTAGAAGAGAGAGAGAGAGGAAGAGATCAAGAAGGAGCTTCGGCCTGTCGGATCAACTTCTTCATCTTGTACCTGTGGATTCAAGTTCTTCGTCAACTTGCTTCAACGATTGTTTCGGTAATCAACGTCTATATTTAAGTTTGAGCTATTGTTCTTATTATTCTTAAGGTTTATGACTCTCTTTTGAGTACTTTAATTCTAGTCGCTCTAGAGTTAGAGTAGTTGGATAGTGTAAGCGTGGTGCTTAGACTTGATAGCTCAAAATTGCCTCCTATAACGCTGGTAGTAGTGGTTGTTAGCAAGGGTGACTCTTATAGCCTTGTTGATTCTTCTATAGTCCACTTACCCGTGTGTAGGCTCGGTAGGATTATACATTTGCATAAAAGAATCATACTCTGTTTGTGACCTTTTATGGCAATTTCCCCACTAAGAATAATATAAACATATCACTCTTAAGTTTGATTTACAGAACCTTAGTGATCCCCTCTATGCTTTTAGCTTCTCCGTCCTTGTTAGCTACTCAGGGGTTATATTCTTTGAGACTTAACACTATCCGTTCCTTTGGGTTCGATATTAAAACTGGGTTACTCCGGTGAAGTGCTACCTCGGTAGATTTTATCTGTGCGCTTGCGGATAAAGTAGAGTGTGCGTTAATTTATACCAACAAGTATTTCTGGCACCATTGCCGGGGAATGGTAGATCATTTTAAGTCTTGAGTATAACCTTGTATTATACTTTACCTTTTATCTTCTATACCTTGCCTTTATCTTTTATCTCTTATATCTTTTATTCTTTTTTCTTTTCACAATGGATTTCTCAGAGCCAACCACTAGCTCCACAGATTCCATTCCTCTGAACCAGTATACCTATCGCACTGTCATAGACTTAGAGTTGCCCAAATCTGCTAAGCCTATCCTTTCAGACAACTACGAGCTACACCCATGCTTGATAGAAATGGTTAAGAATCAAACTTTTTCTGGCTTAGTAGATGAAAACCCACACATTCATTTAAATGAGCTTGAACAAACCTGTGCGTGCCTACACATCGCAGGCATGTCTGACGAAACCCTTAGATGGAAACTTTTTCCATTCTCTTTAGAGGAAAAAGCCAAAACATGGTACCTTCAAACTGCACCAAGTAAAAATGGGGATTGGAAAGAACTCTGCTCTAGCTTTTGCTTAGAATACTTCCCTGTCTCCAAAATTATTTGTCTTCGCTTAGGGATTTTGTCCTTCATCCAAGAAGATGATGAGTCTCTAATTGCAGCCTGGGAAAGATTCGATAATCTTGTCTGCTCTGGTCCAGCCTTATCTATTCCAGACCATGTCTTACTTCAACACTTTTATAATGGTCCGAATAGAAAAACTTCTAATTACCTTAACTTAGCTTCAAACGTATCATTCCTACATACCCTAGCCTCCAAGGCAAGGGAAATGTTGCAAAACTTATCTCAAATCACTCCCACTCCTGAAGCTAAACCACAAGAACCACTAGAAGTAAATCTAGAAGCTGAGCCTATATCCATTCTTAATCATGAACAAACCTCAGCCTTAATTCCTAGTGAGAGGGAAACCTCAATCTTAGGAGACACCTTTGATTTTGAGGATGAATATTTTACCGAATTTGGTAATACCTCGAAGTATCACACAATTAGGAAACCACAAAATAAAAAATGATCACTTGAAAAACATACTGATAAGGCTTTCCTAAAAGAGACTACGAAGAAGCTAACCTCTATAATAAGTCATGAATGGTTAGAAGAATCAGAGCTTTCCACTGATATAATCCGCTTAAATTCACCTTCTACACATATTCAATGCCAAATCCATCAACAACCCTTCGAAGCTCTCTATAATCCTGTTGTGGGAACCAACGTTTTGTCTAAAACCTTTGCTCAAGATTTATTAAAACAAATGCCACTTAGCCCAACAGCTAAATTGTTAAAAAGCCCTTCAGGACATGTTATTCCTAGTTCAGGAATCATGTATGTCCTGCCTGTCACAGTAGATAACACTCCAATACACTTAAGCTTTTATATCTTTGATATTAAAGAGTTTAATCTGCTGATAGGCCAACCACTTAAACAAGTAATTCATGAAGGTCAAACACGGATCTTAAACTTCTATCTTGGGAAAAATCTTAAGGGAACCAATGCTGAGAATGAATCATGTCCCGAGCCAGATCCTATGGAAGAAATTAAGGAAGCACGTCTTGAAATAATAAATGAATCTGAATATGAAGAAGATGCGCAGTTCTTCACTGAGGAAGAAGATAACACACCAGATCTAGATCCTCTAGATTCCTTAGAAGAACCTCCTAAACCTCCCATAGAGTTAAAACCCTTACCTTCTGGGCTTCGATATGCTTTCTTGAATAATGATCCTGAGTTTCCTGTGATCATAAATAATAATCTTACTCAGGAACAAACTTCTAGGTTGATCACTATCTTAGAGAAGCATAAATCAGCTTTTGGCTATTCACTCCACTATCTAAAGGGAATCAACCCCGCTTTCTGCACCCATCGCATTCCTACTGATCCTAACATATCACCATCTAGAGAGCCACAACGCAGGCTTAACAATGCGATGAGAGAGGTAGTAAAGAAGGAGGTTTTGAAACTCTTGCATGCCGGGATCATTTATCCTGTGCCACACAGTGAGTGGGTGAGCCCTGTCCATGTTGTGCCTAAGAAGGGAGGCATGACTGTGGTAAAGAATGAGAAGAATGAATTAATTCCACAAAGAACTATTACTGGTTGGAGAATGTGTATTGATTACAGAAAATTAAACAAGGCAGCTAAGAAAGATCACTTCCCGCTACCTTTCATAGACGAAATGTTAGAACGGTTAGCCAATCACTCTTTCTTTTGTTTTTTTGATGGATATTCTGGATATCACCAAATCCCAATCCATCCAGATGATCAAAGCAAAACAACTTTTACATGTCCATATGGAACTTATCGCCTTTCCGAATGTCTTTTGGATTATGTAATGCACCTGCTTCTTTTCAAAGATGTATGATGTCTATATTTTCTGATATGATTGAAGAAATCATGGAAGTTTTCATGGATGACTTTTCTGTTTATGGAAAAACTTTGATGATTGCCTTGAAAATTTAGACAAGGTTTTGCAAAGATGTGAGAGAAAAGCACTTAGTCCTTAATTGGGAAAAATGTCACTTTATGGTTAAAGAGAGCATAGTGCTAGGTCACTTAGTGTCTGAACGTGGAATTGAGGTAGACAAAGCTAAAATTGAAGTAATTGAACGTTTGCCTCCACCGATTAATGTCAAAGGAATTCGGAGTTTTCTTGGCCATGCTAGTTTTTACGTAGGTTTATAAAAGATTTTTCATATATTGCTAGACCGCTTACAAATTTTTTGGCCAAGGATGTTCTTTTGAATTTGATGATGCATGTTTGGAATCTTTTAACACTCTTAAGAAAGCACTCACTTCTGCACCTATCATCCAACCTCCTGATTGGTCTCTACCCTTTGAGATCATCTGTGATGCAAGTGATTTTGCTGTTTTAGCTGTGCTAGGACAATATAAGGATAAAAAGCATCATGCAGTCGCTTATGCCAGCAAAACTTTAACGGGACCTCAACTTAATTATGCTACTACTGAAAAAGAACTTCTGGCTGTTGTTTTTGCTATAGACAAGTTTAGATCTTATTTAGTGGATCAAAGGTGACTGTTTTTACTAATCATGCTGCACTAAAGTACCTGCTCACTAAGAATGATGCTAAGCCACGCTTGATAAGACGGGTTTTGTTACTCCAAGAATTTGACTTAGAAATAAAAGATAAGAAAGGAGTAGAAAACTCTGTAGTAGCTGATCACTTGTCTAGAATGCATTTTGAAAATCCTCAGGAATTGCCTATAAATGACTCACTCAGGGATGACATGCTTTTTCATGACCCCTGGTATGCAGATATTGTCAATTTTATAGTTGCAGGGTATGTACCACCAAGAGCAAATAAGAAGCTGATCTATGAGAGTAGGATCCACATATGGGATGATCCATATCTATTCAGAGTATGCTCTGATGGGTTACTCAGAAGATGTGTGCCAGCTGAAGAAGAAGAATCAAGATCATTGAACGCTGTCACTCTTCACCATATGGAGGACATTATGGGGCATTCTGAACACATGCGAAGATCTGGCAAAGTGGATTTTTCTGGCCAACTATGTACCAAGACACAAAAGACTTTGTCCAGAGGTGTGGACCATGTCAGAGGCACGGCAGCATCAACTCCAGAGATGCCATGCCACTCACCAACAACCTTCAGATTGAGCTCTTCGATGTCTAGGGAGTTGATTACATGGGACCGTTCCCTAAATCAAGAAACCATGAGTACATCCTAGTTGCTGTCGACTACGTCTCAAAATGGGTCGAAGCGGTGCCATGTAAGTCTGCTAATGCAAGAAACTCTCAGAGGATGTTCGAGGAGGTGATATTTCCAAGATTTGGAGTGCCAAGGATGGTAATTAGTGACGGAGGAGGAACACATTTCATTGACAAAGGCTTTCATAAATATCTGATAAATCATGGGATCCGTCACAATGTTGCCACTCCCTATCACCCTCAGACAGTGGCCAAGCAGAAACATCGAACAAGCAAATCAAGAATATTCTACAGAAAACGGTTGACGAGATGGGAACATAATGGAAAGATAGACTACCCGAAGCACTGTGGGCTTATCATACTGCCTACAAAACACCACTGGGAATGTCTCCATATCAGCTCGTCTATGGAAAGACTTGTCACTTACCAGTGGAACTAGAATTCAAAGCTCACTGGGCAATCAAAAGGTGGAACATGGACTTAGAAGCTGCAGGAGTCAAGAGGAAAATGCAACTCTCTGAACTAGATGAATGGCGCGAAAAGGCATATCATAACGCAAAGATCTACAAAGAGAGAACAAAGAGGTGGAATGACAAGAGAATCAAGAATAAGAGCTTCACTCTGGGAGACAAGGTATTACTTTTTAATTCTAGGGTAAAGTTGTTCGGGCATGGAAAACTACGAAGCAAATGGGAAGGACCTTTCACGGTGGTAGCCACTTCATCACATGGAGCTATTACACTTCAAAATGACGAAGGTACGCTATTTAAGGTAAATGGGCAACGTCTTAATATTTTTCTAGAACATGAAAAGAGTCCTAAAGAGTTCGATGTCATCCAATTCTTTATTGTCCCATAGATTTACACCATCGTCATTTTCCAATAAGTTCGCACACATCGAGGAAATATTTTCTGGGATTAGGATCAAGTTTAAAGACACCACGAGCGACGGACCCATGAGGGCCCACAGGGTGGGACCGACCGGGTCCCCTAGGGAGACCGACCGGTCTGCCCTGGTGTCCCCTCGCCGTCTGCCTTCTTTCGTTACATGTCCAGACTCTTTCTCATATCCATTCTGGTAACCTGATCCACAGAATCGATAACTCCCATAACGAACCTATCATGCCTATCATTCAACCTCCTCTCCAAGCCACCTCAGCTATAAATCCAGCCCCAGGCCTGCCTCTAGATTCATTACAGCCTGCTCCAGAATACCAGCAGCAGCAAAGCTCTCCTCCCACCAGTGCTAATGGCCTCCTATCCAAGGATCGACCTCAACGAGCCCGCCGACGATTCAATGGCTCTTGTCGTCGCCGCATCAAAGGAAGCTTGCCATAACGCCGTCAAAGGAGATCGCCCCCGTTGACTCGCCAACACCCGTCGATATGATCCCGCCAGAAGAGACCTCGTCACATCGTCAACAAGCTTTTTACGCTCAAGCGGTGCCGGCAAGGGACTCCCGACATTCTCCGTCCCCAAGTCGCTCCCGCTTCTTCCTCTTAAGCCCAATGAGACACTCGTCGGGCTGAAGACGAACAAGAATGGGGAACCCCACAGTCATATAAAATATAGATCTACAAATCCGCGTCCGCGCATTGATGGAGTTTGTGGTCACCCTGAGCAGATCAAGGTTACTCCACCAGTAAAGAGGGCACCCACCACTCCTAATCTCGCGGCTAAACATAAGAGGACTACCCAGTTAGATCGCCTCGGGGACAGGATTGAAGACCTTGAGAGAGATAATGTAGAGCTTAAAAGGAAATACTAACCCTAAACCCTAAACCTGACACAGAGTGCTACACAATTTCTTCATCTAGTAGCAATCAAGGATCAATTTGCCCGTCTCTTGTTGGCTGCAATTTGGAGGCGAATCGTGTTTTTATTGTTCGCGTTTTTATTTTTCCCTCTCGGAGATTGCCTCGTTCTCTCATCGAGCGATGATTTGCTATTCCGTTGAATCAAATTGTTTCTATGTCGTGAGCTCCTTCTTTCCACCGAAGAAGAATTTTCCTCTAACCTCACGAGCACATAGATCGGGTCGAAATCGCGTCGTTTTCGTTCTTCCCCTTTTCTAGTGTTCTTCTGATTTCTCATGGATTAGTTGGTTTGGAGCGATGATATCCTAGGATAGCTTCCCAACACGTATAAGAACCCTTGGGAAAAGTTTGGTTGCAGCCCCGTTCGATTTGGTGAAGATCCATTCGATTTTGGTTTTGTCCCAGAGCTGTTTTTGGGCTTTCTCGACAGTGGCGGACTGTCGGGACTATCCCCGACTGTCCGCGGGTCGGGGCTGTTCATGGGCAGCGAGGTCGCTGTTTTTATTTTTGAACGGCGGACTGTCCGGGACTCATTCCTGGACTGTTTGGGGTTCAATAGCGGACAGTCCGCGGGTTCACTAGCGGACAGTCCGCGACTGCACAGTTTTGCTGATTTCGCGTATCTTTGCGTACGAGCTCCGATTTGTGATCCGTTTGTTGCGTTGGTTTTAAACTTCTTAAGATCATTCCAAAATTACTTTTGACACCATTGGTCAAAGTATTTTTGGTCGGACACTTCCTTTTTCTCCATAGGAGTTAAGTGTTCCTCTTCGGAGTTTCGACGGTTCTAGCGTTCGTATCTTTTGCGTTCGAGCTCGATTTGAGATCCGTTTGTTGTGTTAGTTTCCTAACTTCATAAGGATATTTCCAAGGTACTTTTGCCACCAGTGGCCTAAGTATTTTTGGTCGAACACTTTCCTCTTCTCCATAGGAGTGGGGTGTTCGTATCGGAGGCTCGATTGTTCTAGGAGCTTGCTTGTGCAGTTTTGCCCCGTTGCTTGGCGCTTGGTTTTGGGGGTTCTTTGGTAGTTCTGCTGTACCTCTAAGACATCTCCTAGGGTATCCACCTATTCGTAGGTCATGAACTCACCGGTTGTTTGAGTCTTCGCTTTGGGGTGATTTTCTGGGATAAGGGCCATCATTTCTCTAGAAGAAAATTGAGGCTCCCATTCACACCCCCCTCTGGTCACCAATTCGGTCCTTCAATGTTATCAGGCGCAGTTAATGATCTCTCTACCTTAACCGGTTCCGGATCCGCGAAGGCGACCTTTTGAGAATGGTTGTGTTTCCGACTTTGCTTGTCGAGGTGGTGAGCTGTGTTTTGGCTAACACTAACGTTCTTTGGGAGATGGCACCAAGTTCTTCTTCCAGTGTGTCTTTGTCCTTAGGTTTGAGTCTTGGACATGCGACCAAGGACAACATTTTGGCAAGAAGGAGGAGTACGACTCTTGAGGCGGAACGCGAGGTGGATGCTTTGCTGGGCTTCCTAGGAGATGATGAGCATTCAACGGAGGATCGTATACGCGAACGGCAAGACCAAGAAAGTATTCTTGCTGCTTGTCTTGGGATTTTATCCCAACAATTGAAGCTTGTTGTGATGATAACATGAAATATGATGAGCTTTGTGATACCTTGCGTAGAAAGGTCAAGAAATTGAAATGCTCTATCACTAGGTGAAATGTGGCCTTTTTCATTGGAAGTCTAGTGTATCTTTACCTTGCCCTCTTGTAGTCACATGGTTAGGAAGAATGATGAGCTATGCTTTTCCCTTGCTAGCTTAATTTGAAAATGAAATGCTAAAATCAAATGCTTCCATACCATGTCTGGTTTGCTTTGACTTGCGCAAGGATCTTGTTCGTGCTAAATCTGAAATAGCCTTGCTTAGGTGAAAAGCTGCTGAACCATGTGGTTCTTGTGAGTCTTTGCTTGCTGAAATCAATAAATTAAAATTGACTCACACCACATGTGTAGATGAACTTGAGCATGCTAGGGCTGAAATTATTGAGATAAGTGCTAGGCCTTGTAGCTTGTGCTCTTTGAATAAAATACTTGCTTTTTCTTGTGCTAATCATGATTCATTGCTTTGATGTGAATGGTGATGTTTCTTCCACAATTCATTTGCACATCATGCATTGATTTAAAAAAAGAAGTTTGGGTTTTGAACCAAATGCGCGATGATATGAGCGCAAGTTGGTTGAGCACAATGATATGAGTGCTAACCATGAGAAAGAGATTGAACTCTGCATTACCCACATATGCCGAGTGCATTGAAAGGAGATGGAAAATTTGAGAAAACACTCCTTGGGTACTTGTGATCGCCTCTTGTTTGAGAATGAGTTTTAGCCAAAAGATGCAAGAGTCTTGTGCTAAGTCTTTTGATTCACGCACTTCTTGCAACTCCGATGTTGATTCTTCTAAACTTGCTTCTTTGCAACCGGAGTTGAGTTCTTGGGTTGCGCATGAGTCTGTTGACCTTAGCACTAGTGTCAAGGTTTAGGATAGCTCTTCATAGCTACTCCTAACCTTGTTTTTCTCTTCGAGTGATGTCCAAGGGACTTCTCATGACAAGGGTGCTTCTCTCATTTTTGGAAACCGTGCTCCCAATCCGATTTCCATTGCACCTTTTGCAAGAAGGATGGACATTCATTCGATTTTTGTTTTCGCCGTGTCAAGCACGAGCGGCGTATTCGAGCTAAGGCTTTTAGGAAGCCGCGTAGCTTTCCCATGGACGTGTGCTCCGAGTGTTGGCACCAAGTCTCTTGTTGATGCTTCTGGTTCTAAGTCCCAGGGACTTCTCACTTGTCGAAAAATGGTGCCTTCCGATAGGCTTTTGTACCATTGCTCTTTTTGTGAGAAGATGGGCATCAAGAAAGCTTTTGCTATCGGGTGCCAAACGCTTGCGCCAAGCTCGCTCTTCTAGGAAGTGGTGGTCATGGCCCTTCTCATGGCATGAACGCTTGTGTTCCTAGTAAGAAGCCCCTTTTTGTGATGGGTTTATGACTCCTTTTCTAGCGGGTTAGGTCATGATCGTGGACATGCCTCTAGTGCTTATCTCTTAGTCCACATCATGCTTTCATGGTGCTTCTATTGGTTCTTCTACAAAAACCTTGGAAGATGTTTGCCTCTTTTCCCATGGTACGACTCGTCTTCTCCTCGAGTTGTCCTTTTGAGGAATGCTTCCAAGGGTGTTCCACAATTTCATTTGAACCAAATTTGCATCATGCTAACCCCAAGATAAGTGAGTTTTGTGACCAAGTCTTTGGATCCCAAGTATATGCTGCTAAACCTTGGGATCCAAGACTCGGGATACTTGTCCTCTTGTGTGTAGATATGAGGACGCGGGGTGGAGAACATGCACTTGATGGAATTGATCTTTTAGATGTGATCAAGATTTGATGGTTCTCACACCCCGCTTAGAATTGCCTCCAAAGAGGCTTTTGCAGTTTGGTGAGCTTTCTTATACACTCATACCCTGTACATCCATGTGCTATTCTTGTGGTATGAGTGTCATGTGCTCACTTGTATAGTTCTTGCATGTACATTTTCTTTTGTATCATGTTTTGTTTTAGTCAGCATGTGCCATTGGATATCATGTCATGCTAGCTTTGTGTATAGTTTTTGGTGGATAATCCTTTTCATGATAGTTTGTGATCCTCATGAACATTGTGACATGTTTTACCATATTACTCCATGAGCTTGATTTGTAGTGGTATGATGTTCATTAGGTGTCACTTTTCAGGTGCTAGTTTTGGTTAGCTACATGTATCTGTGATATGTTAGTTTTAAGCACTAGCCTTTCCACAATTTTATCATGATACATGCTTTTGGATCAATTGCTATCATTATCTTGCATTGTAGCATGTGTTGAGGCTTAGGCTATGTTTGGGTTGATCATGTCTTTAGGCTGCATTTTGCTACAGTGCTTTATCTTGTTGCATGGTAGTTTTGAGTAGTTTGAGTTCAGATCTCCTTGCGGTATCTTTCATAGGTAGATCTCTTTTTGTTGAGAGCTCACTTATGCTTATTATGGGACTAACCGTTATCGTGGAGACATTGAGGTCACATTGGACGAGACAATGTCTGTGTTTTCTTCTGCTTTTGAGTGTGTAGGAGAACAGGAGCCTGGAGAGAGCATTTCGGCTCACGGACCCGATCCCACTTCTTTCATGACTTGGTTCCGTTCGAGCAGCTCTCCAGCGAGCATAGCTGCACCTGTGGGAGCGACAGCATCAGGCGAGGGGGAGACGACTTCGGTGAGGTAGGCGCCCCGGATTTCAGCAGATTCAGGCGTCCCATCGGGTATCACACTAGCAGGCGATCATGCGCTTCATGAGGTACCACGACACATTCTGAGTTCGGGTTTTGGTACTCTTCTTCCTTGACCTCTTTTTGCTATGTGGTCTTTTCGATGTGGATTTTGCTGGTTGTCGCTTGAGCGTTTCCTGGCTCTTCGCTCTTGTGAGTTGATGTGTGTTTCCCTTTAGTGGGGAAGCATGTTGCCTGTTGTATCTTAGTTTGACTTCTCGATACCTTTTGTTTTGGGTTTCCTTTTTAGGCTAGTTTTGTTTTGTCTTTGAAGACTAGCTTTTGCATTGCTTTCATCATGTATTCTAGTGCATTTTAGAGCTTCATGTTTAGAGCAATGAGAATGAGATTATACTCTTTTTGGTATGCCCTGTTTATTCATGATGATGCTGTAGCCTAGGCTTTTTTGATCACTTGATAATGTTATGAGCTAAGCTATTTTGTAAATGGAACTTGATTAATCAACTGTGAAACCTTTAATTTGTTTCACCATTGGAGTGGCAACTAGCATGGGTAGGATGTGTTGAGATCACTTGTGCTATTTTGTATGCTAGGTTGCTATGTCTCTTGCATTGAGTCATTCACTTGCTTGGATTGTTCATATTTACCTTGTGCTAAAATTTGATCCAAGTCTAAGTGAATTGAAAAGATCGAGATGGGATGCATGTGTCAGCACCTCACGGTATCGAGACTGTTTCTCATTGCACTTTTGAGTTAAACTTGAGCCGTGTAGTGTAAGACCGAAACCGGTGCTTTAAGCTTCTGATTGCTTTTATTGCATAGGCTTAGCCCGGTTGAAGAGTTAGGCAATGGACCATGTTTTAACCTCTCGCAATCAATGCTTTTAATATGAACTTGTGTTAATACCGCTGCAATCTAAGATAAAAAATTTGAAAAAAACACAAGTTTATGCTTCATTCTATTGCATGATGATTGAACTTTGCTAGGGTATTTCACCTTTTATACTTGAGTTAGCACTTGCTCGATTTCCTGTCTATTCATGCTAAGTGCTATTTTAGTGGTGGACTCCTTTTCAAATGGCTTTAAAACTGCTCATATGCTTAATGTTCATATTTCGTATTCATTTGATCAGTTTGAGCCTTTGCTAGCATTGTATTGGTTGCTACACTTTCAGGGCAGCACCCTTTTGAGCATCTTTTCATTCTGATTGCTATACACTTGAAGCTGTTGCATTGTGCATATCATGCATTTTTAGCTTAGTGTACTAACCCCCAGCTCTGATACATATTGTGATCACCCCCATATGCTTTTGGTTGATGACTTGTCTTGTGTTTGTGTCAATTGTGAAAATGTCAAAACCCCTCAACATGTTCCCTTTGTCAGGGGGAGAAAGCTGTTGCAAGGGGGAGCTTGAGTGTTGGCTCAAAAGGGGAGAGTCATGCATTTAGGGGAGAGGTTTGAGCTAGGGGGGTTTGGCTTTATGTCTTCTTCAATTGTTATAGCTCTTTATGTGTTTCAATTGGTATCCTTCATAGTGAGCTCCAAGTGTTCTAAGTGTTGTGCTCCATTTAGTGTTGAGCTTCTCTTTGTGTTTTTCTCAATCGGTATCGAGCCTGCTAGTCGTGTTAGGCCATTGTTGCCTCTCTCTTGAGAGACTAGCAGTTTTTGCTTGGTATTTTCGATTGGTATGGAGCCTTCGGCTAGTTGCATCGAGCCTATGTGCCTCTGTCTTGAGGAACTAGCTGTTTTCACCAATTTTTGGCTGCTTGTGATTGGTATCGAGTCTTCTGCTAGTGTGTTGAACCTCGGTGCTATCTTGGGGAACTAGCAGTTTTGCATTCTTATGCGTTGATTCAGCCTTAATTGGTATCGAGCCTTGAGCTAGTGGTGTATCCATTTTCTGCCTTTGCTTGAGGGCTAGCTCATTTTTGACTTGGTTGCGTCGAGCCATTGCCCATGTCTTTGGGAACCAAGTCTTTCGCTCTATGTGATCGAGTTTTGCTCTTTTATGAGTTGTTGCTCCGATCCTTTGCTTGGTTGCGTTGGGTCGTTGCCCATATCTTTGGGGACCAAGTTTTCCGTTTGGTATCTCAAACCATCTCTTTGTGTTTAGTCTTTGTCAATTCAATCATCAAGGGGGAGAAATTTGGCAACCCAAGTGGATAAGTACCTTGGTTTCGTTTGTGATGATTGTTTGACAATTTATTTGATTGATTGGTTTTTGAGTACCTTTTGGGATTTCATGAAACTCTTGTTTCTCTTGACTTTCGGTTGTGTGGAGGCTTTGCCCGCTTTTCCCGTTTCTTTGGGACTGAGAGTTTTATTTGGAGTTTTCATGATCTTCCTCATCTCAAGTAGCCTTGTGTTTTTTTTGCTGGCTTTTGGGCACTTGAATGAGGCTTGCCTTCAAACCCTGCTCCTTTGTGGTTTTATTTTAGTCAATGCATTCATCAAGGGGGGAGATGAGAACATATATGATGAAATGATGACTTTGATAAGGAGGTTTGAGGCTTTTTTGAAACACCTCTGGTGTTTAGGTCAACTAAAAACCTGACATGTCATCATGAGCATGGAAAGCATTCAAGTAGCAACACTAAAGATGCATTTACAATTTGCATATAACTTGATCTCAAGTGCATCTATGCTTGTTTAATTCTGTTTTGTTCAATGAATGTGTGGTGATTACGGATTTACTTGTGGCTGATTTCTAGTGAAGATAGGCTAATAGGACTATATTGTTCATGAAAACACAAGTCCCTATAGTAGCTCTATGATAAAGACTGGATCTAAGCTAAATCTGGGCATGGCTCTTAAAACAAGTTGTAGATACTAATGAAAGGAACAACTTTGGTATAGAAAGTTAACAAAGATTCTGCACAGAATTTGAATTGAACAAATTTGTTTAAACCCTAGAATCTACCCTTGAACTACAGTTTACAAACCTTTGATAAGTCTGACCTTGGCCCTTTAATCAAAGTTGTAGCGAATGACAAATGTGACAACTTTCATGTTCACAGAATTTGAACTTCTTCAGAAATTTTTAAAGTAATTTGAGAAATCAGTTTAGGTTAAATTTGAATTCAAACCCTAATTCAAAAACTTGGCCGAATTGGCACATGGTTCTTTAAGCAAGTTTGTAGATCACAAATTATGAACAACTTTCATTCTTACGGATTTTGCACATTAGTTCAAGTTTTGGTCGCAATTCAAAAGGGGACAAAACTCACTGTAGCTACAGTCCATGGACCCTTGCATGGCGTCCACGACGGCCGTCGCGGCCACAACGGCGTTCCGGCGTCGACACGTCCCCATCCACGCGCCACTCGCTCCCTCTGCATGCATAGCTCGCTGGCACACCCGATGAGTACTTCCCGGCCTACAAGTACCACGCCGTCACCCCCGCGTTCTTCTTTCTTTCCTTCTCCCTCTGTTTCCGCCGGCAAGAGCAGGGAGCTCCGCCGGCGAAATTCACCGCCGACGGGCCTCCTCTGCTGTCGCCGTCTCACCCACACCCCCGCCGAGACCCTGACCACCTCCCTGACCCATTGAATCGAGCGCTAGTGACCTACATTGCCCGGCCGGGACCCTTCTTCCCCAACTATGGCAGATCGCCCGCCGCGGTCGGGTTCGCTGTCGCGCGGTGTGTAGAGCCTCTCTCGGATCAATTCAACTGCACCGTTCGCTTTGCCTTGACTCACTCCCTCACATCGGCTCACTATCCTGGTCTCTATCGCGTAGGGGAGGCCGGAACGCCGCCGTGGAGCTTCGGGCCGCCGCCACCAAGACCGCCGCCGTCGACCTCCATTTTCCCGGGCTCCTCCGACCAAACCGACGCGAGCATCAGCTGTAGGTGAGGTCCCTGATGCCGATGCTCGTCTCCGTTTCAACTCTACCTCTACCGCGTCGCCTTGGCCGAAACACCGGCGCGCCGCCGGGAACGGCGCGGCCGAGCCGCCATGGCCGCGGGCACCCTACCCCCGGTCGCTCCTAGCCCCAACCAAGCCCACCCGTGTGTTCGCCTTGCGTCAAGGAGCGCGTAGGTAGTGTTTGTGTCGCCTTGGGCCTCACCGCCGGCGAGTTGGGCCGGCGGTCAATGCCGCCGTCACGCGGTCAGCGCCCCGCGCGCACACTGGTCACGACTGGGTTGGCCTGACGCCCTGGTCCCCCGCCTGTCAGTGTGATAGAGTTAGGGTTTTTCTATTTTCGCGTATATGAACAGTGCTAAAATTTTTGTTATTTTTGCTGTATTTTTGTTATTGCGCTAAAAATTCTGAAAAGTTTTTTGTAGCCTCTCTGACCTGTGAAGAAAATTATAAAAATATGAAACTGAAGGTTTGGACAAGTTTTGTTGGAGAATTAAAATAGTTAAATAAATAGTTTAAGCACTTTACATAATTTTGTAGGCTATTCCTGAGGTCCAAAAATTGTGAAATCAATTTTGTGGTACTTTGCAGTACTTAACACATCTCTGGAAAAATTATGAGCCTTGTTGGTAAAAATAAATTTTCAGTCTTTTATATTAAGCCATTATTAAATATGGTTAGATGCTTGTTAAATTTGATTCTGCAATTTCATTTGTTCCTTCATATTGTCAAAGTTAGTTGTCACTATTATGATGATTAAGTCTGTTCACACAGAGAGTTTTGGGTTAGGAGGAAACCCTTTGGTGAAATCCTAGTTATGTTGTCTTACAAAGCTAAATGTTTAATTAGCAATTAATATATATGAAAGAGTTAATTTCTGTTGAAAAGGATCATGATTTTCAGAGTGGAAAGTATGTTCTTGTTGAATTGTCTACTGAATGCCTATATTGTGGATTATGCGCTTGACCATTGCTAATCATGTTGTAACAAGAAACTTGCCTTGCATTGTTCCTATAATTTTCTGGGTCAGTTCTGTTGGAAAAATGATAACACCATGATCCTGTGGTTTTCTAGCAAAATATTGTATAGCAAAGTTGTAGCACTTTTGTATATCTAGCTGCTCCTAAAATTTCGTAATTGTTGGATGCATAAACTGGGAGTTATGTTCTGTTCAATCTGGGTATACGATGCTGTCCAGAATCTGGACAGTTTGTGCAAACTGAACTGTTGGGGTATTTAACTTGTGAATCAGTTTGGTGTATTATAAGAAAAGTTGTAGAAGATTTCATATGCTTTCCAGAATGGTTTAGATCTTAATTTTTGATGACTCTGAACTCCAGTTATGGTATGTGGAACAGAGGTGTTTGAATCTGTCCAGAATCTGGACAAATTTAACCAAACGAATTGTTTGGTCCATATGACCCTGGAACCAGCTTGTGTGTATTACAGAAAAGTTGAAGAGAATTTGTAATCTTTTCAGATTGTCCTGAATTACCTAATTTGCTATTCTGTAGCTTTGGTTATGATTAAAACAATTTGGTACATGAAATCTGTTCGGGGTATCATTTATGCAAATCTTGTTCCAAATGTGATACCAGTTTCTGAATTCAGTTTAAGATTGTTGTTTACTGCTGTACTCTTCCACTTATAATTGTCCAGCATCATGAGCATTCATTCATATTCACATCACAAGCATCTTATATATACACGTTCGTTATATTGCGTTTGAAAACCGAGGTTAGCACGGATCAGCCGGAGATTGCAGCAAGGGAGACACCGGTCTTCTACGAGGATGGATTTGATATCTGTGGGGACGAACCAGAAGAGGAACCCCAAGGCAAGCCCCGGTGTATTTGCCCCTACCTTGCAATTTTTAACAATATACTTGTTGATAAAATTGGTGCATTAAGTTTATGAGTTGAATGTTACCTATTTGATGCATTGACTACCTTGATTACTCCTTATATTATCCTTGTCACTGGGTTAGTTACAAATGTTTAGACTGCTTAGCCCTTGCTCAATAGAGTAGGTTTTTGAAAAGAGAGATGCTATTGTTGGGAACCCTTCCCTCGGTACGAGATGGTATATTTAAAATGAGACCGGCCGGGTAACTTGCACAGGAAATGGAGTCATGGTGTAGTGTTTCCGCCTGTGTCGCCTAGGGCCCGTCCGCTGTTGGCCCGTTGGATCGAGAACTATTTGTTAGTACTGGTCACATGCTTCGGTAAGCCCTACTGTGGCTATGCCCTTACTGGAACGACGCACCCCCGCACTGGGAGTGGAAAGATGGCGGGAGTAGCGTGTACCCACCCTGCTCGGCCCCCCTGTTGGACGTTACTCAACTTGGCCGTTGTAGGGTGGTGGTGTACTGTACTTCCGGGTGGCGCGGCTCCGGTCCGGTTTGAGCAGATCCACGGGACGATTGATATATGCGAGTTCGGTCTCGCATATGTCGTGTGATAAGGAAGCCCCAGCTGGGTAGATCAAGCGGTTCGAATCGTCGTTTGCTCCACGAGAAAAGGAGACTCATCCTCACACCCTCAGCGTAGCTTAATAATGAAACAATGGAGGATTAATGGGTTATTTATGAGATGTATATTTAACTAGTTAGTTAATAATAGAAACAAGGAATGAGACAACTACTTAGTAGTAGGAGCTTTTATGCAAAAGGAAAAACTATTGACTGTTGCTAAAGTCTTACCTTGATTTCCCCTCAGCCTGCATTCCTGAGTCTTCTCCCCATTTTATTAGTCGGGTAAGTCTTGTTGAGTACTCCCGTACTCAGGGTTCTATGACCCCATGTTGCAGGTGAGACCGCTGAACAGATGTGCTTTGGACCGTGCTGCATGATTATCTTTCCGGCTGAGGATGATAAGTAATGTACCCTTGGGCAGGGTTTTAATGTTATGGTTATGTTATCAAACTTCCAGCTAGCACTCTAGTACTATCGCAACTTGAACACTTTATCACCTATGTTGTAATAATGAACACCGGTTTGTAATATTATGTTTATGTAAGACTTCCGCTGAAATCTCCGATCTGGTATTTTGTATGAAATATAATGTGCTGTAATGATTGTACTCGGATGATTCCTGTGACCTATGGATACGTCGACTGTATCCAACAGATTAATCCAGTCTTGTGGCACACCTACATAGCGGTCCGAGGTCGTTGGACAAATGACAGGTGTAGGTGGGCCAGATTATTGGGAGAGTCTGTTACACTTTTCCCGGTTGAGTCATTATCTCGCTATGTGCTTAATGCTTATGACTAACCGGTGGCGTTGAGTTGTGGTGTGTTTCTGTGTTGGTGTGCGTGTGCAACATTTGTCTCTTGTCTGTGTTGATGTGCAGGTGTTGAGCTCGGATACAATGGTCGATGGCAAGGTGAAGGTCAAGTAGAGACGTGCCGTGACGACGGACCGGGATAGGTGAAGGATGGGCGTGCCGTGCGGCGGATGTGCCATGCCGATGTACCTACAGCGGTGAAGGGCGGACGTGAGGCTTGGACCGACGGACCAAGAGGCCAGAGGACCAGCTGTGGTAGCTGGCACGTGGCATCGGCGAGCGAGAGCACATGGGGATGTGCGGTGCATCGGCCGAGTCGGGACGAAGACGATGGCATCGTGGCACTTGGCGGGAGGTCGGACACGGGCTTGCGTGTGGCGCAAGTGCCGTCGGCCAAGTCAAGAAGGAAGGCGAAGGCGTTGTGCCCGGCGTGGAGGCTGGACATGCATCGGCATCGGTGGCCGGTGGTCGGGGTGTGCGAACCACATCCCGTCTACGGTGCGGGTTCGGGAGCTGAGCCTCAAAAAGCTACCCTCGACGGTTTCCGTGTTTGGGCCTCAAAACTCGGGTGGCCGGTTTCCGAGTTTGGGCCTCAAAACTCGGGTGGCCGGTTTCCGAGTTTGGGCCTCAAAACTCGGGATGGACGGTTTCCAGGTTTGGGCCTCAAAACCTGGGCTCACAGTTTACAGGTTTGAGCCTCAAAACCTGGGCAGGCAGGTTTACCGGTTTGGGCCTCAAAACCGGGGCAGAGGTTCCTATGCGGACTGGTCGACGCGTGGCGACACCGAGAGGCTTGCGTTGCGGCAAAGCTATCGGTGAGAAGGCGCGGCGGTCGACGATGACGGCACGTGGCGGCATCCTGGAGCTTGCGTCGAGGCGAAGCGAAGGATGAGAAGGCGCGTGGCCGGGATGAAAACTGCTAGGGGTGGACGGTTTTACCCCTAGGGGGTATTTGGGTTAGTACATCATGTTAGGGCGTTTGTGTCATTTGGACGTGCGCCTATATATAGATGAAGGGGCTGTGTTGGACATCCATCCTTGGAGGTGTCACTCTCATTTTGTTTAGGTGAGAGGAGGCTAGGGTGAGAGGAGAGACTGGCTCTTGTTCTTGAGCTTTTCGCCATCCACGCTATGTGTTGCGAGGAGTGGCTTGTAACCCGACATAGAGTGCTACACAATTCTTCATCTAGTAGCAATCCAAGGATCAATTTTGCCCCTCCTCTTTGTTGGCTGCAATTTGGATCGAATCGCGTTTTTATTCTTCGCGTTTTCGTTTTTCCCTTCTCGAAGATTTGCCTCGTTCTCCCTCTCCGAGCGACGATTTGTGATTCCTTTTGAATCAAATTGTTCTATGTCGTGAGCTCCTTCTTTCCACTGAAGGATTTCCCCTCTAACCTCACGAGCACATAGATCGGGTCGAAATCGTGTTCGTTCTTTGTTCTTCCCCCTTTTCTAGTGTTCTTCCGATTTCTCATGGATTAGTTGGTTTGGAGCGATGATATCCTAGGATTAGCTTCCCAACACGTAGAAGAACACTTGGGAGAAGTTTGGTTGCAGCCCGGTTCGATTTGGTGAAGATCCATTTGATTTTGGTTTTGTCCCGAGCTGTTTTTGGGCTTTCTGGACAGTGGCGGACTGTTCGGGACTCATCCCCGGACTGTCCAGGGGTCGGGGCTGTTCACGGGCAGCGAGGTCGCTGTTTTTAGTTTTGAACGGCGGACTGTCCGGGACTCATTCCTGGTCTGTCCGGGGTTCAAGTGACTGCACAGTTTTGCTGATTTCGTCCGTATCTTTTGCGTACGAGCTCCGATTTGTGATCCGTTTGTTGCGTTGGTTTTCTAACTTCTTAAGGATCATTCCAAATTACATTTGACACCATTGGTCAAAGTATTTTTGGTTGGACACTTCCTTTTTCTCCATAGGAGTTAAGTGTTCCTCTTTCGGAGTTTCGACGGTTCTAGCTTCCGTATCTTTTGCGTTCGAGCTCCGATTTGAGATCCGTTTATTGTGTTAGTTTCCTAACTTCATAAGGATATTTCCAAGGTACTTTTGCCACCAGTTGGCCTAAGTATTTTTGGTCGAACACTTTCCTCTTCTCCATAGGAGTGGGGTGTTCTGTTATCGGAGGTTCGATTGTTCTAGGAGCTTGCTTGTGCAGTTTTTGCCCCGTTGCTTTGGCGCTTGGTTTTGGGGTTCTTCGGTAGTTCCGCTGTACCTCTATGACACCTCCTAGGATATCCACCTATTCGTAGGTCGTGAACTCACCAGTTGTTTGAGTCTTCGCTTTTGGGGTGATTTTCTAGGACAAGGGCCATCATTTCTCGAGAAGAAATTTGAGGCTCCCATTCACCCCCCCTCTGGTCGCCAATTCAGTCCTTCACTTCATCTTGTACCTGTGGATTCAAGTTCTTCGTCAGCTTGCTTCAATGATTGTTTCGGTAATCAACATCTATATTTAAGTTTGAGCTATAGTTCTTATTATTCTTAAGGTTTATGACTCTCTTTCGAGTACTTTAAATCTATTCACTCTAGAGTTAGAGTAGTTGGATAGTGTAAGCGTGGTGCTTAGACTTGATAGCTCATAATTGCCTCCTATAACGCCGGTACTAGTGGTTGTTCGCAAGGGTGACTCTTATAGCCTTGTTGATTCTTCTATAGTCCACTTACCCGTGTGTAGGCTCGGTAGGATTATACATTTGCATAAAAGAATCATACTCTGTTTGTGACCTTTTATGGCAATTTCCCCACTAAGAATAATATAAACATATCACTCTTAAGTTGGATTTAGAAAACCTTAGTGATCCCCTCTATGATTTTAGCTTCTCCGTCCTTGTTAGCTACTCAGGGGTTATATTCTTTGAGACTTTACACTATCCGTTCCTTTGGGTTCGATATTAAAACTGGGTTACTCTGGTGAAGGGCTACATCGGTAGATTTTATCTGTGCGCTTGCAAATAAAGTAGAGTGTGCGTTAATTTATACCAACAACAAGCCAAAGAACATGCGCATCAAACCCATTGGCTAGAAGATTTCTAGCTCTGAAAGCAATGGACTGATGAAAGCGTGAGGAAAATATAGGCTCGACGGCGGCTTATTATAGATCTGTTTCGGCAACCGTTCATCTTTTCCAGACGACGTTATGAAACCGTTCAAAACCCTAACGGCTGGGAGAACGTTTCGGACGGCGTCAGCAGCGGTGAACAGGCATACAACAAATAGACAAGCTTCTGTCTTTCACAAGACACATTTAGTACTCAAAGAACAAGACAAAGGACTCGGAAATATTCCAAGTACCCGGATCTTATTTATTATTACTCTAAAATTACAATAGAGATACATGGCAACATCTTGAGATACAACAATTACCAGCACAAGTACAATCAGGATGTAAAACGCTACTCTAGTGTAATCAAGGTACAAAGTCTTGATGCCTAATGCACCAAGGACTAGGTTCAGTGAGACGCAGTAAAGCAGACACAGAACCTTGGGTAGACACTATCTTTTCAGTGCATCCCAAGGTGGACCTCAGGCACCACCCTAGTACTCAAGGAACTCGGGGGGAGACCATCACCCTCGCCGCCTTTGAAACATGTGACTCCGAGGTTATCTACGAGTGGTAGTCACAAGAGTTCTTCTAGGCGCACCTCTGTATCCCTATGCTCACGACCACTTGGAAACCACCGTGGCAGATGGTCCCTTCACAAGAGTTCTTCTGGACACCTTATCTATCTTACAGAAGGGAGACACCCGGGGGCTCGGCCATCTCCACTTTTACTCCTATAATACTCATGGAACTGGAGGAAGACATAATCTTAAAAGGATATGAGTTCTTTGCTTCCCAGGTAGGGTATTTATAGGCGGATTCCTCTTGGTCTATAGACATTGTCTACGGACAAAAGTGACCCAAGGGTCAAATAATTCAACTGATGCACTGTTGCACATGTGAAGCCTGGCATTGATGATGGACTTGATTCCCATATGCGCACTTCAAGAGGAAGACGACAAACTTTGCAGTTGCAGAACACGACAAAAATCTTTAGTACGTACAGTTGGAACAGTCATTGGTCAATTATTGCTGTTTCCACAGTAATTTTTTAGTGGGGGTGATAAGGGATGTTTGTTGAAAACCTTACCCACTTAAAGCTGAACATTTATTACTGAGATGGAATATGCAACACACATCAGTGGCATGTTTTGATTCTTCAAGACCTTTATGGATTACCCGTCATACATTTGGAAGACCCCAAGAACCGACTACCAAGTACTCGGAACTTTGGCTCGGGGGCTGCAGGGTATATACCATAAAGAAAATGTTTTTTCTTACCCAAGAATTACTCGGAAAGACTCAAAAGATCCTCAAAGTTATTATAAATAACAAGAGGCTCGGGGGCTACACCCTATGGGTGCACTTTTTAGGGAAAAGTGCACGCCATGGAAGTTCTTTACCTATGGAGCACTTCAAGATTTCTCAAGACATTACTTGGAGATTCTCAAAGAGAAACCAGAAGATAATGATCTTAGAAAATGATGAATAGATTGGGGGCTTGACGGACCAGGATGTCAGAGATATCATCAGAAGATGATCCCTCCGACTAATCCCGGACGGCACTGGAGATCTGAAGACTTGATACGAAGCGTATTTAGATTAGGACTCTTATTGTAATCTAGTTGAGTTCTTAAAGGAAGCCTTGTAATTAGAATAGGACTCCTCTAATGTAACCGACTAGGACTCAGTATGCGCTATGCTTCACCCGGATATATAAGGGGAAGCAAGTGCGGGCTCCTATTATCGAATCTTGAATCATACACGAGGCACACGCCGCACTTGACGTAAGGTATTACGCTATTTAGCGGCCTGTACCAGTATAAATCGCTGTCCCTGTGTACTCGCCGAGTCTTTCGAACGCCGATCCCCACCGAACAAATCGTCTGAGATTACTCAAGACGAGTTGTCGGTTAACAAACACCGACACTCAACCACCAAACCGACAACGTAGAGGGGATGCACTGCCCGTGCACCCCGTCCACCGACACGTGTCCCCAGGTCCTCGACCCGAGCAACACCGTGCCCCGCAAGTCTCCGCTTGTCATTGTCCCAGGCTGTCAGCCACCACAGCTGATCCTCAGGCCACCGGTCCCTCAGTCCAAGCCTCACGTCCGCCCTTCACGGCTCAGGGTCCATCGGCACGGCACGTCTCTACTTGACCTTCACCTTGCCTTCGATCACTGTCTTCGTGCTCGACACGTGCACAACACAATCCAAAGAACATGCGCATCAAACCAGTTGACAATCACTCATCACTCAAGATCCGGCATACACCCATGTTTCCGCACGGTGACCCGCCGTCGTGTGCTCGGATAATAATCCTTTCATGGTCATTCTTTTCGTGCCCCAAAATTTCTTCTTTACTCAAGAAAAACCCTAATTTCTTTTCCATTCTCTGCAGTCCTTCCCCTCTGGCGGATGACCAAGGTCCTAGCCGACTTTCGTCAGGTTATGGACTGGCACTAGATGAGGATGCTTGGTACTTTATATGGGGCTACTCCAACACTCGACGTCTTCTGGAAGAGGAACGCCGCCGAGCCGCTCGCGCCGAAGAGGAACTAGAAATCCTCCGCGCCCGCCTCAACAGTGCTTTGGAGCACTTAGAGGCCTCCGACGCCAGGGTCGCCGGTATCATATTTTCATATCTTTTGATTCATTATCTTTTGATTTGAATCAGCTACTTTTGACATAATCATTCTGGTTTATCTTCGGTAACTGCTTGCTTCAATATTTAGCCAATTTTTTCTCATGCTTGACTAAATCGGCTAATTCTAACTTTATTCCCTTCTTGTCTGAATGCAGAACTCCGGCACCAACTCGACTAGCTCCCGGGGCTGGCCACGACCACCGCTGACTTCATGAACGCCCGGGGGGGGGGGGGGGCGACGTTGAAGGCGTGCCTCGAGGGCGTCGGGGTGCGCACCAGGGAGCTAGTTCTCCACGCCGTCAGCCATGGTGCCACCTTCACCCTGGCCGGAGCAGAACTCAGTGGTACTGAAATCTCCGGGGAAGTCGCTCCTTCCTTCGTTGGCACCAGAACAAGGGATGACTTCAGGGAACTGGTGGAGGAGTTCGAGCCACTAGGGCTCGCCGTGGCGGAGGTGACACATCTGGGGGACCTCCTGAACAAGATCCACCTAGGCTAGTTGTATTTTATGTTTTTTCTTGTAAATTTGGTCTCATCTGTCCAAACAAGCTGAACATCTGCAAACTGTCCCTGCATCGTCAGGCTAAATAATTATGTTATATATTTATGTTTGACATCCTCTGTGTCGTAGCTGAATTTTCGGAACCCTTCCTGATTTTATTTCTCCATTAAGTGTCCTAAAGGCGATACTCATCGGCTATTACTTTGCTGCTGAAGGAGATATAATACATATCGGCTATATTTTTATTCGAAAGGCAATACCTCAGTATCGGCTATCAATAAAATCATAATAGAGTCAAATCTCTATGTGAACTAAAAATCAAACGTGACCACTAAAAATACATCGGCCTTGATTTGTTATTATCTTCAATATCAACAACTCTTAATTTCCTGGTTGATGTAAAATCTTTATCCATTTTGATTTTGTCTTCATTGACTAAATAATCCATTAAATAAATTTTTGAAGCCGATTGCTTGAATCGGTTGTTGGCCATCGTTAAACATCTTGATGAAACCTTCATCGTGAACCTTCCTAGAGAAGCACTCCACATTGTCGAAGTTCCAATCGTTAGGATCAGAATATGCAATGCTCACAGTTGAATCGGCTGGTACCACTTCTATAGTGTCTCCGATCCATTGTATCACATTTTGGTGCATGGTAGATGGAACACAACAATTAGCATGGATCCAATCTCTTCCAAGTAGCACGTTGTATGAACCCTTTGCATCGACTACAAAGAAAGTAGTCGGCAAACTCTTGCTGCCAACTGTCAATTCGACACATACAACACCTTTAGTAGCTGATACATTCCCAGCAAAGTCTGTCAACCTCATATCGGTTTGAGTCAGGTCTTCTATAGTCTTGCCAAGTTTTCTGAAGGTAGCATATGGCATTAAATTAACAGCTGCACCTCCATCAACTAACATCCTGCTTAGAGGCCTTCCACCGACAAAACCCTTCAAATATAAAGACTTTAGATGGGAATGTCTTTCAGGCTTTTGAAATATAGCTCCTTCTGCTTGATAGATCCACTGAGCCACTGTCTCCTCATCATCAGATTCCTCTTCATGATCAGCAGATCTGAACTCAGCAGGTAACATGAACAGAGTAGATATATTAGCCGATGGCTCTTTCTTATCAGCTATCTGTTTCTGTTGCCAGACTTTGGGTCTCTTCTTCTGAATTTCATCATTCCTTAATCTTTGAACCCATCGTTTCTGGCTCTTAGTCAAACCACTTGGACACCACTGTCCTTCTTGCTAAGCATGATCCTGATCAGCTAGCGTCACTCCAAGCCGATCATGAACATTTTCATTTTTTATGTGCCGATCTGTTCTTTCAAACCATAGTCTCTCTGCACAGATCGGCAGTTGTCTCTCGACTACCTATATTCCCAATATTGTTCACTGCATTCTGGGCAATTACGAAGAGTAGGAAGCTTTAAATCTTCATTCCAACAATATCTGAAGAAAGGGCAATCCCAATGACTCTTTTCTTCTTCTCTAATATGCCTTTCTTCCTCTCCAGATCTTCTATATTCCTCCTCTTCAAGCCACTCTTGATATTCTTGCTCGTCTCTCTACCTATATCATTTGATCTCTTTCCTTCTGACATTGCCACTTCAACAAAATTCTGACAGTTGGACGTCTCCTTGCTTCACCAGCTCTTGAAGTTTCAGGTAAATCATATTGATTAGTGTTTTTCTTCCCTTTCATCTCTCCTGATACTCCTTAGCTTTTAGTTGTTTCTTTGGATCGACTGTCTTAGCTGCTTTGGCTTTGTCAGAAGTTAACACTCTGATTTCACTTTGAAGTGCAGGAGCTTCCATGTTTGCTGGAAAGGGATGGTCATTGATGCCCATACTCTTGGCTTTCTCAAGGCCAATCCTCCTCTTTAGCAATGGCTCTCTGAATCATATCTCTAAAAACTCTGTAATCATTAGTAGTATGAGTACCAGAATTATGGAATTTACAGTACCTCTTATTTTTGAGCTCCTCAGCCGATGGAATATTGTGGTTTCCAGTCAATTTGATTTTACCTTTCTCCAACAAATAATTGAATATCTTATCGGCTTTAGTGATATCAAAGTTGTATTTTACATCCTTTTCAGTACTCTTAGCCTTCGCCCAAGGCATGTATTAATTGTTCTTCCAAGCCCAGTCAACAGCAGCTACATCATATTCACTTTTATCACTTGTATCACCCTCTTCTTGTAAAAAGAAGGAGCTCTCTGCATTATAGGCTTTCTTGGGCTTAAAAACTTGATTGTACCTGAAGGACCGAGAATGCTAAAGCAAGGCGACCAGAGGGGGGGGGGGGGTGAATGGGAGCCTAAAAATTTCTTTTGAAACTTCGGCCTCTGTCCCAACAAATCAACCCCCAAAAGCTTCAGACACAGACGTGATGCCCACGACCCTCAGAAAGACGGTGGATGATCCCTAAGATCACAGCAAGGCACCACACAAAAGAGAGCAAACCAAAAACTCAAAAGCATCGAGTCAAGTTCAAGCCCAAAACCCTACTCCTGAACGTAGATGGAAGGCTACGTCGGGAAATCCCTAAATACCGATGCTAACAAGTAGCAAAGATACTTAGAGAGGTTCCTTGGTGAAATCTAGGATCAAACGAGAAGTCCGGAAACGAAGCGGAAAAGCCGGGAGAGCAAATGCACTAAACAAGGCAAGTCTGCAATGTCCTGGACTGTCCGGACTGCTGATCCCGGACTGTCCGCGACTAGGCCGGACTGTCCGAGAATTGGTGGCGGACTGTTCGCTGGCAAAAAATAAAAAACAGCAAGTCTGCTGAACCTCCCTGGTCGGGTCCCGGACTGTCCGTGACCCTCAACGGCAGACTGCCCGCCGGTCAATCCGAACCAAATCTGTCGAGACACGCAGCCACTGAACTGGCCGGACCCCGACGCCTGGACTGTCCGCGCCTCTAGCGACGGACTGTCCGCGACCTTGCAGAGAGGGCGATTTTGATCGCCTCTCTCCCAAATCTCCCTAAATCCGATCCAAATCAAAATCCCTTGATCCCAAAATTGGAGAAGTTGATCACTAGGTAGTTGGGAGACTAATCGTAAGAAATCATCTGCTCAAATCAACTCAAACTCTAGGAAATCGAAAGGGAAGGTGCAATAACGAAAAAGTCGCCACGAAACTTGAATCGACCCGATATACTTGTTCGTGAGGTTTGAGTTGAATTCCTTCGGTGGAAATGATATCCTCACTTCAAAGAACAAGTTGATTCAAGTGGATTCAAAAAAGACGCAGCATAGAGGGAGATCGAGCAACGGGAAAATTGAGACAAAAAGCAAAACGCGAAGAACAACTCAAGAACGCGAATCACAATCTCAATTGCCAACCGAAAATCGTCCCCATGAGGAGACAATTGGATTACAGTCCCATTTCCTCAAAATCTCAAGAACACAGAGGTATGATTAGCCGTCTCTGCGGATCTCAGTAGCTACAACAGGGAATGGGAGGCGAGAAAACCTAAGTGGAGAATAGCAAATGACTGAGATCATTTGGAGGGAGGGGTGGCCTCTCCTCATATAGCCTAATACAATTATTCCCCTTCTACCCCTACAGCTAATGACCAAACAGGCTAACCCTAAGAGTATTCCTGTACAACGTGAAGTGTAGTCGATCCGACGGCCACGCCTGCACATCCGGTAGCTTTGCCTCGACGCGACCTCACCCGATGCCGCCACGTGCCGCCACGCGCCGTTCGTCCTTTTCACGGACCTCCCCCCCCCTTTTTTGAGGCCGAAACCGGGAAACTAGTCGTCCATCGGCTGAGTTTTGTGGCCCAAACATGGAAACCGTCCTCAGCCCAAGTTTTGAGGCCCAAACTCGGAAACCTGCAACACCCAGGTTTTGTGGCCCAACCTGAAAACCGTCCACCCGTGGTTTTTCTGTGGCTCAACCACCAAACCAAAGCCATAGAGGGGATGCACCGCCCATGCACCCCATCCACCGACACACGTGTCCTCAGGTCCACCACCTGAGCCACACCGTGCCTCGCAAGTCTCTGCTCGTCGCTTTCCCAGCGTGTCAGCCACCACGGCTGATCGTCCGGCCACCGGTCCATCAGCCCAAGCCTCACGTCCGCCCTTCACCGCTCTGGGTCCATCGGCACGACACGTCTCTACTTGACCTTCACCTTGCCTTTGATCACCGTCTCCGTGTTCAACACCTGCACAACACAAGCCAAAGAACATGCACATCAAACTAGTTGACAATCACTCATCATCTCAAGACCCGGAATACACCCATGTATCCGCAGTACCTGTTCTAGGCATCGATACTTGCCACTTTCTTGGCTAAATCGGCAATACGGTACAACCGAAACCAATCTTTTCCCTGATAGCTGGTACTAGCCCTCGAATTGCAATGCTAACAACCTCTGAGTCCGACAATGTTAAAGTATAGCATTGATTCTTCTTATCTCTAAATCTTTGAAGATATTGGCATCCATGAAGGACCGAGAAAGCAATAGCAAGGCGACCAGAGGGGGGTGAATGGGAGCTCAAAAATTTCTCTCGAAACTTTGACCTTTTGTCCCAAAATCAACCCCAAGAGCTTTGATCAAAACCGTGATGCCCATGACAATATGAAGAGGGTGGATGATCCCTAGGATCACAGCGAGGCACCACAAAGCGATAGAGAACCAAACGCCAAAAGCACCGGAACAAGTTCGACCCTCAAAAACCAAGTCCCAAACGTAGATAGACGGCTACGTCGAGAAATCCCCAAATACCTATGCTAACAAGTAGCAAAGATACTTAGAGAGGTTCCTTGATCAACTCTAGGGCCAAACGGAAAGTCTGGAAACCAAGCGAAGAAGCCGGGAGAGCAAACGCACTAAATCAGAAGCTTTAGCCAATTCCCGGACTGTCCGGACTTGAAGTCCCGGACTGACCGCCCCTACTGCGGACTGTCAGCGAGGAGATGTCGGACTGTCCGTCGGTCAAAACACCAAAACAGCACAGTTGCTGAAAGTCCTCTGCTCGGGCCCTGTCCGCGCCTGTCCTCGCCGGCAGACTGTCCGCCGGTCACCCGAGGCAAACACAGCCAAGCCGCGCGACCACTGCTCGGTCGGAGCCCGACGCGCGGACTGTCCGCGACCCTGAGTGGCGGACTGTCCGCGGTCACTCAGGGAGGGCGATTTCAAACAAACCCCTTCTCCCAAAACTTCCCAAATCCAATCCAAATCAAAATCCCATGTTCCCAAACTTGGAGAAGATGATCACGAGGTAGTTGGGAGACTATCCCCAAGAAATCATCCGCTCAAATCGATTCAATCACCGGGAAATCGAAAGGGGAGGAGTGTGAACGGAAAAACGCCACGAAAATGAAATCAACCCCATCTACTTGTTTGTGAGGAGTTAGATGAATTCCTTCGGTGAAAATGATCTCCTCACTATAAAGAACAAGTTGATTCAAACGGATTTCGCAAAGACGCAGTAGAGAGGGAGATCGAGTGACGAGAAAATCGCGGAGAAACGAAGAACGCGAAGAACACGAACAAAACGCGAATCAAGTCATCGATCTGCAACCGTGTGGCTACCACACACGCTACAACAGTGAGATTACGGTCTCACTTCCTCAAATCTCCAGTACACAGAGGTATGGTTCTCTGCGGATCTCAGCTAGCTACAGCAGGGGATTGGGAGAGCAGAAAACCCTAGAAGCAAAGAGCAAATGACTGAGATGGATGGGGAGGTGGGTGTCTCCCCCTACTTATCCTAATTCTAATTCCCACTCTACCCCTAACTAATTACAGAGCGAACCAGCTAAACCCTAGGGTTATTCTGGACCAACTCGTGGTAGGTGGTGATCTGACGGCCACGCCCGCACAACTGGTAGCGTTGCCTTGACGCAACCTCACCGATTGCCGCCACGTGCCGCCACCGCTCCGCTTGTCCTTTCCCAGACGTCGCACCCCCGGTTTTGTGGCCCAAACCGGGAAACCAGCCTTCACAGCCAACCCCTGGTTTTGAGGCCCAAACCGGGAAACCAGCCGACCATCGCCTGAGTTTTGTGGCCCAAACTCAGCAAACCCGCAGCACCCAGGTTTTGAGGCCCAAACCAGGAAACCGTCCTCAGCCCGAGTTTTGTGGCCCAAACTCGGAAACCATCCGCGCCCAGGTTTTGAGGCCCAAACCTGGAAACCGTCCACTCGATGGTTTTTCTGTGGCTCAACCACCAAACCGAGCCGTAGAAGGGATGCACCGCCCGTGCACCCCATCCACTCGCAAGTCTTCGCTCGTCGCTGTCCCAGGCTGTCAGCCACCACAGCTGATCCTCAGGCCACCGGTCCCTCAGTCCAAGGCTTACGTCCGCCCTTCGCCACTCTCGGTCCCTCGGCACGGCACGTCTCTACTTGACGTTCACCTTGCCTTCGATCACTGTATCCGTGCTCGACACCTGCACAACACAAGCCAAAGAACATGCGCATTATCCCAGTTGACAATCACTCATCACTCAGAGACTCGGCATACACCCATGTATCCGCAATCTCCCCCTTGATGAGTGCATTGTCAACTACCAACACAAATCATAAAGGAATGGAAGAAAGAAGGAAGAAGGAGAGAGAACTAAACCAAATGACCCAAAAGCATAGCAAAGCCGAAGAAGGTCAAGTGGAAAGAGCAAGACAACTTGGTCCCCAAAGACATGGGCAACGGCTCGACGCGACCAAGCAAAGCAAAACTAGCCCTCAAGAAGAGGCAGAACGGGCTTAACACCGCTAGCGAGGAAGCTCGAATACCAACTGTTACCAACTCAAAAACCAAAAGAGTTCAATACCAATTGAAGAGCTAAAAACCAATTGATAAGCTGAAAATGTTTGCTAGTCCCTCAAGAAAGAGGCAAGGCTCAACACAACTAGCAAACTCCCCCTCAAATAGTGCACACAACCCAGGGAACACATGATTTGTCAGTATTTTCTCCCCCTTAGTTGAAAATGCACCAGCAAGCAAATGTGCACAAGCACTGAAATTTCTCCCCCTAAACAGAATATCTCCTTCCAGAAATGCAGATGGGTTAAAATACAAGTTAGCAGCTTCAGGAATATAATCAAAAGAGTGCCAGGATGCTCTACACAGTTCTGATCCGATGACACAACAACATCCATAAGAAGCTAGCAGAGGCTCAAACTAATCACCAGAGACGAAATATGAACTTGAGAGCAAAAAGGAGCAGTTTTCAGCCAAAGAGGTATTCACCATCAAAATAGCACAAAACATGTATAGACAGGAAATCAGACAAATTCTAAACATGTATACAAGGTGAACTACCCCTAGCACAGTTCAATCATCATGCTATAGAATGAAACATAGACTTGTGTATCCAAATTTTATCGGAATTGCAGCGGTTAAATTACACAAGTTTAAATTTCAGCATGCGATTGCAAGAGGTTGAAAGCTTGTCATTGCCTAACTTTTCAACTGTGCGAAGCCTATGCAGAAGCAATTAGAAGCTTAAAGCAACAGTTTCGGTCATACACTACACAGCTCAAGTTTAACTCAAGGTGCAATGAGAAACAGTCTCGAAACTGTGATGTGCTGACAAGCAATCCCATCTCGATCTTTCGAATTCACTTAACTTGGTTCAGATTATGAAACAGAATATGAACATACCAAGCAAGTGAATGACTCAACACTAGAGACATAGCAACCCAGCATATATGAAGAACACAAGTGATTTCAACACATTCTACACATGCTAGTTGCATATCTCAATGGTGAACATTTTCAAGTTTTATGTTCATTAATCAGATTTACCATTCATAAAATAGCTCCGCTCACAACATGTAACAGTGATCAGAAAGAGCATAAGCTATAGCATCATCATAAAGCATCGGAGCAAATACTATACAGAGCATAGTTACATTCTTCAGATTATATAAATGAAGCTCTGAATGTAAATATGCAAGATAAAATGCAAAGATGCACGAAGAAACCAACTGAAAAACACAAAGTCAGTTTATAGTACAAGAGTCAAAAATTTTCCCCCATCTAAAAGGGGAAACACACACCAAGCTCACCTCTCAACCTAGCAAAAGTTGATTGATCCAAAGGCTTGGTGAAAATATCAGCCAAATGATGATGAGTATCGACATGGCGAAGGTCGATATCACCCTTCTCATAGTGGTCTCGCAGAAAATGAAAGTGCACATCAATGTGTTTGGTCTTAGAGTGCAGCACGGGGTTCTTAGCAACGTTAATAGCACTCGTGCTATCACAAAGCAAAGGAACGCGAGAAAAGCTCAAACCAAAATCACGCAAAGTGGCCATTATCCAAAGCAACTGGGAACAGCAGCTAGCCGCAACAACATACTCAGCCTCCGAGGTAGACTGGGCGACACTAGACTGCTTGCGAGAAGACCACGATACAAGAGAAGAACCAAAAAACTGGCAAGTCCCAGAAGTGGACTTGCGCTCAATCCGGCAACCAGCAAAATTGGCATCGGAATAACCACAAAGGGAGAGGGTGGAGGAAGCAGAATACCAAATCCCAAACTCAGGAGTGAAGCATAAGTACCTCATAATGCGCTTGACTGCCTGACGGTGAGAGGTGTGCGGCGAAGACTAAAATCGCGCGCAGAGACACACCGCGAACTGGATGTCCGGGCGTGTCGCCGTCAGGTACAGAAGCGACCCGATCATACTCCGGTACTCCTAGTCCACTGCTTCTCCCTCCTTGTCTGCATCCAGGGCCGTCGTGGTCGACATGGGTGTTGGAAGAGGCTTGGCCTCACCCATATCGAATTTCTTCAAGATATCCTTGGTATACTTACCCTGGTGCACAAAAGTTCCCTCTCGAGATTGCTTGATTTGCAATCCGAGGAAAAACGTCAACTCGCCCATCATGCTCATCTCAAATTCCCTGCTCATAGTATCTACAAACTTGGCAACCAAAGCGTGAGGAGAACCACCGAAAATGATATCATCCACGTAAATCTGGACCAAGAGTGTGTCACTGCCTTGCTTGAGGAGAAAGAGCGTTTTATCCACACATCCCATTTTAAAACCCTTAGCAAGCAAAAAGGTTTTCAACCTATCATACTAGGCTCTAGGGGATTGTTTCAAACCATACAATGCTTTGTGAAGTTTAAAAACATGGTTTGGAAACTTGGGATTTTTGAAACCGGGGGGTTGTCTCACATAAACTTCCTCTTCTATGTAGCCGTTTAAGAAGGCACTCTTGACATCCATTTGAAAAAGTTTGAAACCTTTGGATGCAGCAAAAGCCAAGAGTATCCCAATTGCCTCCAAATGAGCTACAGGAGCAAAAGTCTCCTCATAGTCTATTCCCTCCTTCTGACTATACCCCTGGGCTACAAGTCGGGCCTTGTTTCTCACTACATGGCCATCCTCTCCTTGTTTGTTTTTGAAAACCCATTTTGTCCCAATTGGGTGACACTCAGAGGGAGGAGAAACTAGAACCCGATTTCTTTCAAAATTTTCTAACTCCTCATGCATGGCATTGACCCAATCTGGATCCGTCAAAGCGTGTCCAACATCTCGGGGTTCAAAATTAGCAACAAATGCAGAATGAGCAAAGTGAGAGTTTTGTTGTGACCCTGACCGAGTGACGCATTCGCCGATGCTGCCTATCATCTGCTGAGGCGGGTGTTGGCGCTGAATGTGTCGTGGTGCCTCCCTTGCCGAAGTGGCCTCCCCCTCAACAGCAGCTGGTGCCTCCTTGGGTACAAAAGGTACCGCTCGAGGTGGCGGATCCCACGATCCCCAAGTCGAAGAAGAGGGATCAGGGCCGTGAGCCATAGTGGAAGCCGCTCTTTGCGGCACAACAGGTGGAGGAGGTGCTGGGTCATCCATCCCTTCAGCACCCTCTTCTTCATCATCGAAAAGAGGCTTGCCAACCTCATGATCACCTGCACGCTGAAAACGAGAAGAAGGACAAACCATGGTCTCGTTGAAGGTGACATCGGATGTCTCCATGACTCGGTTAGTGTCAAGGTTAAGTACACGATACGCACGAGTATGAGTGCCATAACCCAAAAACACACCGTCAGAAGAACGAGCCTCAAACTTGTCCAAGTTGCCCTTTTTGAGTATAAAACAATGGTAACCGAAAACTCTAAAATAACTCACTTTGGGCAGTTTTCCAAAACGCAACTCATAAGAAGTCTTTTTCAAGAAAGCTCGGAGAAAAATGCGATTGGAAATGTAGCAAGCAGTGCTCATAGCTTCGGCCCAATATCGCCTAGGAGTCCTATGCTCATCGAGCATCGTCCTGGCCATCTCTACAAGGGTCTGATTCTTCCTTTCTACAACACCATTCTGAGGCAGTGTGTAGGGAGAAGAAAACTGATGCTCTAAACCCAAAGAGTTACAAAACTTCTCAAAATCCGAATTCTTAAATTCGGAACCATTATCACTCCTAATAGCTCGCATCGAGTTCAAAGGGAACTTGTTCTGAAGACGCAAAATCAGATTGCGAGCAAAGGAGAAAGTCTCAGTTTTCTCAGCTAAAAAGAAAACCCACGAATATCTCGAAAAGTCGTCAACAACAACAAGTACATACCACTTCCCCCCAACCGAGCTCACCTGAGCCGGACCAACAAGGTCCATGTGCAAAAGCTCTCCAGGGCGCTTAGTCATGACCTGATTCACTAGATGGTGGGGAGCGGCAACCATCTTCCCATGTCTACAAGAGTGATAAACAAGACCCTTATCCATGCACAACTTCGGCAATCCTTGGATTAGGCCAAGTGAACTAAGTCTTGCAAGCAAGTTGAAGCTCAAATGTCCTAGTATCCTATGTCACTTCCAAAGATCAGACAGGAAGGTCCAGCCAAAAGACAATGAGAAACTCCAAACGACTCCGAGAAATCCGCACGAAAGACTTTCCCAAAGGGCGAAATCCCACAAACGAGATTGCCCTAAGGATCCAAAATACGACTAAGATTCGGCTTAAAACGAATCTCATAGTCGTCATCAAAGAGTTGCGAAACAGAAAGAAGGTTAAAATGCAAGTTAGAAACAAGAGCAACATCGTGCAACACAAAGTGCTCATTAACTCGCACCGACCCACGAGACAACACTCTACCTTTGCTATTGTCGCTGAAGGTGATAAACTCCTTTCCGACGACTGGACTGAGACTGGAGAACCACTTGGCGTTTCTGGTCATGTGCCTCGAGCAACCGGAATCCACCAACCAAACATTCTCTAATCGTTTTACCTACATCAATAAAAAGACATAGGGTGAGCATACGGTCCAACACTGGGGTTAGTGAAGTAAGGAGAATACCAGTGTTGGGCCGGCTGCTCAAAAGAACGGTTAGCAGAAAAACCATTCCTAGCACGCCTACGGGAAGAGCGATCACCACGTAGAGGAAAACGTGGTCCGCTAAGGGAGGAGCGTCCACCGCGAAACTCAAAACGCGGTGGGGGAAAACGCTCAACAACAAAGCCATCGCCACGGGGTCCATAGCCTACACCTCCAGGCTCCCGCCGAGCACGTCTTCTCCGCTGCTTAGGCCTAGGAACTTGAGGTTCTGGACCTCTAGACCTAACAGCACGCCTCTGAACATTCGACACATGTACATCATGGAAAGGATGGTACATGTCCGTGTTGTTCATCTCCTTTGCACGGCGCGCCTCTCTCTTGCACCGAAAACAGAACTCACTCAAGTGACCATCTCTCCCACAGTGCTCACAATGGTACCTCACCACTCTCAAAGGGGGTTGTTGGTACTCATGGTAGTGGGTGTGGAACACTTTGCCCTTCTGTGGCATAAGATCCTCCTGGATGGGTGGCATGGTGTCCAGTTTGTTCTTGAGGTGGTTTGGTTTGGGAGCCCATGATTGTTTCTTGGGTGGAGCTCTCAGAGGCTCAACAAAGACCCCATCCTTGGTGTTAGGCTTGAGAGGCTCTTTGGGTGGAATCTTGGTAAGCTTGGGAGTAGTGGTGGAGTTGGGCTTCTCAGTTGGGTTAAGACCACTTGACTCTCCAATCTTCCCAAAAGACGAAATATCAACACCCGGAGCAAAACCTACACCTGGACCTCCAGCAGCTCGCTTGAATTAGGAGATCATCATCCCGAGCTGTGGCTCACCGCTAGACACCCATGACAAGATGGTCCGAAGGTATGTGTTTTCCTCCTCGGTTTGCATCTTGTCATGCTTAACGTTGGCGATCTCCATCTCCAAACCCTCACAAAGAACACACCTAGTCACACATGTGCTACCCGAGTTAGCCTCTTCAAGAGACACAATCTTGGCATTCTTCTCTGCCAACTCAGATTGTAAGCCCGCACAGGACTTGCACGCACCCAACAGCAAAGATCTTGCCTTCAGCTCATCCACCTCTCCTACCAACACAGCATACTTACTTCTCAAGGTGAGAAGGTCAGTCATGTGTGTGGAGCACATCTCACACTCCTCCTCCTTGGTAACAACTATGGTGGACTTGACAGATTCAAGTTCCTTCACCGTATCCTCCCACTTCTGCCTAAACTCCTTGCGCTCTCTAGCAGCACGCCTAAGCAACTTATCCTGACTAAGGAGCGCGGCAGTAAGCTTCTCGACCTCAGCAGAAAGCTCGTCGGGGGTCTGAGATACCTAGGAGGTGTCGTGGTCGTCGTTCCGAGGAGTGTCCTCCAGCTCGCCGTCGACCTCCTTGCCGAGGGCCATGGTGCAGAAGCCGTCGTCGTCGATGAAGAAGCAGAGACCATTCAGCTTGTCCTCGATCCTCTTCTTCTTCTCGGACTCGTCGTCGCTTGAGGCAATGGAGTCATCATCCGAGTCGTCGACATCGCTGAGCGTGGCGAAGAACGCATGCTGCTCAGCCTGGGCCTTCTCCAAGTACTTCGTCTTGATGTACTCCTTGTCGAAGCCGCCCTTCCGCTTGTGCTTCGCAGGGATGTATTTCTCCTTGTGCTTGCCGGAGTCATACTTGTGCCCATGATCCGCCTTGCCGAAAGTCTGCTTGTTCTTCTTCGGGCAATTGGCGATAAAGTGGTTAGGGTCGCCGCACTCAAAACATCCCGAGCGTCCTCCTCCGCGGCGACGGTTCATGTGGTTGTTGTGGAACCGCGAGAACCGGTTGGCGAGCAAAGCTAGCTCGTCATCCCCCATGAACTCTAGCTGCTCCTCTGTGACAGAAAGAAGAGAAGAGAGTGCAAAGCCTCCAGAGGGGTTAGCAGAAGAGCCAGAAACCAAAGCCATCGACGGGCCAGAAGGATTTTCATAAGAAGCCCTCGCCATGGCGTCAATCTCACTGGACTTGAGCTTACTGAAGAGCTCGTCGCACGTGAGGGTCTCATAGTTAGGCGATTCGATGATCGCCTGAACCTTGGAATCCCACACCGATCGATCAAGAGTATGCAAAAGCTTCAAAGCTCTCTCATGATCATCGAAAAGCAACAGCTCCTTGTTAGCCCTCATCCTGTTGACAATCACCTGAAAGCGAGCGAATAAACTTTCTATGCTCTCGCCAGGCATATGTCGAAAGTTCTCATACTCTCGCTTGAACGACTCGTAGAGACGGGTTTTGACTTGAGAGGTTCCCTCGTGGAAACGCATGAGGGTAGCCCAAATCTCCCGAGCCGTAGCGAGGTGAGAAACGCGATCAAACTCAAACATGAGAAAAGAGCATTACGGGCTCGGCTATTGGCATCGTGCTCATCGATCTGACGCTGAGTGACACGAGCAACCAAGACCATGTAATCGGCAGAGTTGCAAATATCCCAAATGGAAGCACCAATACTCTGCAGATAGGCCGACATGCGTATCTTCCAATACGCATAGTTCGTCCCATCAAAGAACGGCGGTTTGCCAACACCGCGATCCATGTCGCCTTCTGTGGATCTAGAATCGGCTAAGGTGGAAGATCCTTAACCCGCTCCGATACCAATTGAAGGATCGAGAAAGCAATAGCAAGGCGACTAGAGGGGGGGTGAATGGGAGCTCAAAAATTTCTCTCGAAACTTTGACCTTTTGTCCCAAAATCAACCCCAAGAGCTTCGATCGAAACCGTGATGCCCACGACCCTTGGAAGAGGGTGGATGATCCCTAGGATCACAGCGAGGCACCACAAAGCGATAGAGAACCAAATGCCAAAAGCACCGGAACAAGTTCGACCCTCAAAAACCAAGTCCCGAACGTAGATAGACGGCTACATCGAGAAATCCCCAAATACCTATGCTAACAAGTAGCAAAGATACTTAAAGAGGTTCCTTGATCAACTCTAGGGCCAAACGGAAAGTCTGGAAACCAAGCGAAGAAGCCGAGAGAGCAAACGCACTAAATCGGAAGCTTCAGCCAATTCCCGGACTGTCCGGACTTGAAGTCCCGGACTGTCCGCCCCTACTGCGGACTGTCCGCGAGGAGATGCGGGACTGTCCGCCGGTCAAAACACCAAAACAGCACAGTTGCTGAAAGTCCTCTGCTCGGGCCCGGACTGTCCGCCGGTCACCCGAGGCAAACACAGCCGAGCCGCGCGACCACTGCTCGGTCGGAGCCCGACGCGCGGACTGTTCGCGCCCTGAGTGGTGGACTGTCCGCTGTCACTCAGGGAGGGCGATTTCAAACGCCTTTCTCCCAAAACTTCCCAAATCCAATCCAAATCAAAATCCCACGTTCTCAAACTTGGAGAAGATGATCACGAGGTAGTTGGGAGACTATCCCAAAGAAATCATCCGCTCAAATTGATTCAATCACCGGGAAATCGAAAGGGGAGGAGTGTGAACGGAAAAACGCCACGAAAATGAAATCAACCCGATCTACTTGTTTGTGAGGAGTTAGATGAATTCCTTCGGTGGAAATGATCTCCTTACTATAAAGAACAAGTTGATTCAAACGGATTTCGCAAAGACGCAGTAGAGAGGGAGATCGAGTGGCGGGAAAATCGCGGAGAAATGAAGAACGCGAAGAACACGAACAAAACGCGAATCAAGTCATCGATCTGCAACAGTCCGCCATCCCCTCGCGTACAGCGGACAGTCCGCAGTAGGGGCGGACAGTCCGGGACCTCAGGGCCGGATAGTCCGTGAATCGGCTGTATGTTGCATTTTAGTGCGTTTGCTCTCTCGGCTTCTTCGCTTGGTTTCCGAACTTCTCGTTTGGCCATAGAGTTGATCAAGGAACCTCTCTAGGTATCTTTGCTACTTGTTAGCATAGATATTTGGGAGTTTCTCAACGTAGCCATCTATCTACGTTCGAGATTTTATTTTTGAGGGTCAAACTTGCTTCGGTGCTTTCAGCATTTGGATCGCTATTGCTTTGTGGTGCCTCGCTGTGATCCTAGGGATCCTCCACCCTCTTCCAAGGGTCGTGGGTATCACGATTTTGATCGAAGCTCTTGGGGTCAATTTTGGGGACAAAAGGCCAAAGTTTCGAAAGAGATTTTTGTGCTCCCATTCACCCCCCCTCTGGTCGCCTTGCTATTGCATTCTCGGTCCTTCAATTGGTATCGGAGCAGGTTAAGGATCTTCCACCTTAGCCGGTTCTAGATCCACAGAAGGCGACATGGATCGCGGCGTGGGCAAACCGTCGTTTTTTGATGGGACGAACTATGCGTATTGGAAGATACGCATGTCAGCCTATCTGCAGAGTATTGGTGCTTCCATTTGGGATATTTGCAACTCTGCCGATTTCGTGGTTTTGGCTACTCTTGTCACTCAGCGTCAGATCGATGAGCACGATGCCAATAGCCGAGCCCGTAATGCTCTTTTCTCATGTTTGAGCATGTCTGAGTTTGATCGCGTTTCTCACCTCGCTACGGCTCGGGAGATTTGGGCTACCCTCATGCGCTTCCATGAGGGAACCTCTCAAGTCAAAACCCGTCTCTACGAGTCATTCAAGCGAGAGTATGAGAACTTTCGACATATGCCTGGAGAGAGCATAGAAAGTTTATTCGCTCGCTTTCAGGTGATTGTCAACAGGATGAGGGCTAACAAGGAGCTGTTGCTTTTCTATGATCATGAGAGAGCTTTGAAGCTTTTGCATACTCTTGATCGATCGGTGTGGGATTCCAAGGTTCAGGCGATCATCGAATCGCCTAACTATGAGACCCTCACGTGCGATGAGCTCTTCAGTAAGCTCAAGTCCACCGTAGTTGTTACCGAGGAGGAGGAGTGTGAGATGTGCTCCACACACATGACTGACCTTCTCACCTTGAGAAGCAAGTATGCTGTGTTGGTAGGAGAGGTGGATGAGCTGAAGGCTAGATCTTCACTGTTGGGTGCGTGCAAGTCCTGTGCGGGCTTGCAATCTAAGTTGGCAGAGAAGAATGCCAAGATTGTGTCTCTTGAAGAGGCCAACTCGGGTAGCACATGTGTGGCTAGGTGTGTTCTTTGTGAGGGTTTGGAGATGGAGATCCCTAATGTGAAGCATGACAAGATGCAAACCGAGGAGGAAAACACATACCTTCGGACCATCTTGTCATGAGTGTCTAGCGGTGAGCCACAGCTCGGGATGATGATCTCCCAATTCAAGTGAGCTGCTGGAGGTCCAGGTGTAGGTTTTGCTCCGGGTATTGATGTTTTGTCTTTTGGGAAGATTGGAGAGTCGAGTGGTCTTAACCCATGTGAGAAGCCAAACTCCACCACTACTCCCAAGCTTACCAAGATTCCACCCTGTTGGTAGTTCTTAGCTTCACTAAAGATAGTGCTAGGCAACTATCACCGGTAACGGCCTAGGAATGCTTGTTGGCACTTGCTAATGTTGTTACTAGGAGTAGACTATGGAGTCTATCCCCGAGAACCGCGTCAGAAATGCTTGAAGCAAGACCGGTCACTATACCTAAAGGAGTGGAGCTAAAGCAGCTATCTACTAATGCCAAGCAGGGTTGTCAATCCCGACACAAGTAGGAGCTAGCTAGAGAGAATGCAATCTACCATGAGGAGATTCTGCAAGCGCACAGAACTATCATAGTAGCACTTCGCCTGGGAGTACCAGGTGTCGATTTATTTGATACCAAGGGAAGGCTAGTGTGGTGTATGAGTTGAGTCAAGGAGGGGATGAGAGTCGAAGAAATAAGAAAAAGGAAAAGGGGAGAAGGGAAGATGAAAGGCTAGAAAGAATATATGGGTGGATAGGTAAGGAAGAAATGGATGGCTAAGGTAAGGTGGATAACTAGATAGATAGATAGAATGGGGTAACTAAGGATAACTAATGATGACTAACTACTAACTAATAACTACTCCTAGATAACTACAAGCAAGATAACTACGAAGGAAGATAGTTACGAAGCAAGGCAGGCAAAAGTCAATAAAGCAACTAAGTTGAGTAAAGTTTTATTCCTATCTTGTCAAGTACCGAGGCGTACTAGCCTTTACCACTTACTAAGGTTGAACGCTAGCACAACGAGCCTTACTGTTAAACTGGGCCAACTATGTGGTGGAATTCAAGGCGCACAGGGCTGTCACCACCTGCTTGCTACCACAGCTATCCGGGGGTCCAGCCGTATCTGAAGGTAAGTCTATAACTAAGCACCATGCTTAACTATATTCTCACTATCTCTACCCTAGCTTTGAATAGAGACACCCTTGCGGACGTCAGAGCAAATACTTGACTTAATAAGATAAACACTAAACTAACTAAGCAACCTATTGGTAAAGATCAAACACTAAGCTCACTAGAGATTAACTACTATGGCTAAGTGAATTGAACTGTAGGATAGCTAGGCACTCAAGCAATCAATCAAGTATACCACTCAATACTGATAAGTAGAATAAAGTAATACTTGAAATGATGAACTAGAATATAGTAAATGCTTGAGTAACAAGAGCAAAACCTGAACTGGAGATGAAGGAAGACTCTTCCCAGCTCCAGGACCGATCATTCTCACGCCTCTACTCTTGAGCTAAGCCTTGAGCAGCGCTACCGCGAGGGCGAAGATGCCTTGCTCTACTAGCTACCTACTTGCCTAAGCTCTCTGAGCTTCTAACCTAACTCTCACTTCTCTTGCTTGGTGTTGCTTTGCTTCTTTGGTGTCTGATGGTACTGATGCCTCAGGGGGGTATTTATAGTCCAAATGAGTGAGGGGGTACTTATAGGGGGCAGCCAGCCGACCTAGGGTTAGGTCAGGTGGCGGGGGCCACCCCCTACTGGCGGCCGCCAGTCCCCTGGCCGTTAAATGCACCAGCTTTGATCCTACGGCCTCCAGGTGGTTGTCCAAGGCGGTTTGGAGGTCGGGTCATGTCTGAGTAACCGCCAATCAGCCTTGATCCACGCCACTTCATCCTGAGCCGTCTGATGCCACTGACCTAGTGACCAAGGGCCAAGATTTGGCCTTGGGGAGGTCACACGGATCGGTGACATGGCAGGGAGTGGAACTTGGGCCAACCCAAGTGGCGGGCGCCACTTAGAGGTGGCGGGCGCCACCTAGGGGTGGCAGGCGCCACCCCCTTAGGCCCATTTGGGCCCTACTGAGTCGGCTTGGCCTCTGGTGGGTCCATATGTCCAAATTTGGTTCAAATCCTGCATTCAAATAAAATTCTATGGACATGTGGAATTTGGTTAGTTTGAATCCTATTTGACTACATTTCATGCCTTTTTGGTGGACTTTAGGGTCAAATGTTGATGGTAAAACAGGTGTTTAAGGACCATCAACAAGCTCCCCCAAGCTAACCTGTTGCTCGTCCTCGAGCAACAATGCGGTTTAAGCATTGAGCATGAAACGGATATCAACTTAAGATGTCTGCAAGTGCATATTGTATAGCGAGAAATAACTTAGCATATATCATTAATCATAGCAATGTGGGGCTTATAGCTTTTCACTTCAAACATGCAAGAGTGAAATAAAGCAGTAGATAGGAAACTTTTATCTTGCTTAGGTTTGACTAGGATTCTGTTTGGAGGTTTTTCAAGGTTTTCAAAAGATAACAACTTGCTTAAGTCCTCCAGGATTCACTCAATCACTCAATGGTGTTTAAATCCTCACTTAGGCCAAAATGTAGCCTCTCCTATTTCTAAAGAATGATATGTGGAGTTATAGGTAGGCTAAGAACCATGAGCAAATTGCCTGATGTTTATTGCTAAGCTAGACACTCAGATCATAAGGAGCAGCAAATCATAAAAATTGATCAAGATGTGCATGTGTGGTTATGTGGAAGTGTATAGAGAGATATTTCATAATCCTTCCTAGTTAATTTCTGGGGTCTAGAGCTAATGATATTCTCTCTCTCTCTTTTTTTTGGATACATAGTGAGTAGACAAAAGATGTGTCCTCACATTTTCTTAGGACATAGTCCTATCTTGAGCTACTTTGCTCACTTTTTTTCTTCAGGACATAGTCCTTTCTTGAGCTACTTTGCTCATTTTTCTCTCTCTCTTTTTTAGCTCTAGATTTCCCCAGACATCTATAGGAAAGGATTTCAGAAATGAAAAAGGGGGAAGAGGGAGAAATGCTTATTCCCAGTGTAGGAATAAGCGTAGGGCTAGCAATGGGATGTTTGGCAGGGTATTGCATATCTCCGGTGTAGAGAATAAGCAATTTATTTGGTGGTTGCAAACTTCCAAAGTGGAGAGTGGGAAATTTATGGTGGGTGTGCGTGAATCTTGATTCAAAAGATATGATAAGCTTCTCTACTAAGATCTATGAGGTCTAACAAAGCTCAACACAAACAAAGCTCTTTGTGGTTTTGACTAATTACTAACAAATATTTGGCTAGTGGTGGGATGGGATAAAATCTAGGAGGAACTTTTAGCAAGGTTTTCTTAATTTTTAAAAGAAATCCTCCAGATTAGGTCCTAATTTCACCTTAACAAGTTTATAGAATTGCTCCATTTCTTACTAACTTTATTCACTAAGCATGATTTCAGTTTAAGCATGTGCAACCCACAAAAGCTACAACTTAGATAAGACCAGTTATTCAAACCATAACAATAGCATTTGCAAGACATATTTCAAATCTTATTCAGGTTTCAACTTGTTTAAGAAGATTTTATCAATTTCATTCATGGATTGGTTATTTAGGCAAGCATGTGACATTCAAAAGATATAGAATTTAGGAACTGAATGTAAAGTGTAGGCTTGAGACATACCTTATTGAAGCGGGAGTCTCCCCCAAGCTGGCTTCTTGCTTGGTGAAGGGCCTTCATCTTTCTCGGTCGGAGCTCTTGTTCTCATTTTATTAAAAGGGAAACTATCTAATGTTGTGAAAAAGGGAAACTATCCTATTATGATATTTTATTGTTCTAACTAAGTTAACGTATACCTATGCATATAACTAATGGTAACTGATTTTTTTTGATTTTTTTTAGTTACATGCATGACATATGTTATTTATTCGAAAAGGGAAATTTGAAGGGAAAAATTAAAAGTAAAACCATACCTTAGGTCCATGGAGTTTCATCCTTATCGGGTGGATCTTCTTCCTTGGGCACTTCTTCTCTTAGTACTCCATCGGGTTCTTCTTCTTTTGACACCTCTCCTTTGTTATGTGAATTACACAACTCAGGAGGAGGTGGTTCTTTCTTTCTGCTCAACCTTGTTCTTGGGCGCCTCTTCTTGGTACGAACGGGTTTTGCTTCCTACATGTCAGTGGCATATGCGGGACCACAAGAAAAGGAGAATATTTCCTTCCTCCCTCCTAATGTCATTTGAATTTTACCACTTCCCACATATATGCAAGCATCAACAGTGTTCAAGAAGGGTCTACCTAAGATTAGAGGCACATCTTTACTATTTCCCATATCTAGTATTATGAAATCAGCAGGAACATAGGAGCCTCTAATATGAACAGGTAAATCATTAACTATTCCTTCTACATACCAAGTGGATTGATCAGCTAGCACAACATAGGCAGATGTGGATGACATGGGTGGAAAGAATGAGTTTTCATAGAAATCTTTAGATAGAATGTTCACACTCGATCCTAAATCACACATGGCATTTTTAAAGACTTCACCAAAGATTGAGCATCTAATTATGGGACTACCAGGATCACCCTTTTTAACAGTCATGGTTTGATCTTCATAATAGTTAAAATATTTTATTTGAACCATATTAGCAGTTTCCATGTCAGGTTTAGCAGGAATTTTGCCAGATTCAAAAGATGGTATGATAGCAGCAAGCTGAGCTAATTGGGCTTCTAACAACTTATTAAAGCTTAATTGATTTTTCAGAGCAGATGAGAAATCTTCCAATTTAGCATTTATATTCTCAAGAATTTTATCATTCGCAATTAATCTCTCTTTCAAGAAATCAGTAGTTTTACCTTGTGAGTAAACTAAATTTTTCAGGAATGAGAAATTATCAGAATTATGAAAATTAGAGCGAGGGAATGAATTGTTACCTTGAGAATTGGAGTGCTGATTCCATCCTTGATTCTGTTGACGGAAACTGTTATTGTTGTTGTTGATGAAGTTCAAATCTTCATGTAGCTCGGGGCAGTGGCTCCCAGAATGTCCGATTTCTCCACAGACTTCACAAGTCATGTAGGATTCAAGAGATTGGACACTCTCTTGTTGGTTCATCTTATCACAGCTGTCCAGCTTCTTTGCCAGCAGGTCCATCTTGGCCACGATCATGTTGGATTCCTTAAGGGAATGCATACCTCGCTTACGGAGCTGCAGTCTCTCGTCATTCCATCCTTGGTTCGACACCATCTTCTCTATGAGAGCCTTAGCATCTGCAACATTCAGAGAAAAGAATGCACCGCCGGCGGCAGCAACCAAATGGCTTCTAGAGAGTGGGGTTAGGCCATGGTAGAAGTTCTGGATCAATAGCCAGTCCTCCATACCATGGTGCGGACAAGCAGCGACATACTCTTGCAACCTCTCCCAAGCCTCGAGAATAGATTCCTCGACCTATTGTGTAAAGCTGGAGATTTTGTTGCGAAGAGCATTCGTCTTGCCCATCAGATAGAATTTGGCGAGAAAAGCATTGGAACACTTGTCCCATGTGTCTACAGCATTGCGATTGGTATAGAACCATTGCTTCACTTTTCCTAGCAAAGAGAAAGGAAAGAGACGAAGACGGATGACTTCTTGTGTTATCACCTTAATGGTGAAGGTGCCGCAAATCTCCAAGAATTGCTAAGATTAGCATTGGAATCCTCATGAGCTTTGCCACAGAACGGGCTAGCTTGGACCATCGTGATCAGAGCCAGTTTCAACTCAAAATTGAGGTTGGCATTGATCACGTCTGGTCCTATCGCTACATTAGCGGCAGAAGGAGCAGAAAACTCACGAATGGTCTTGTTGGCCATCGTGAAGATAGAACGAGATAAGAAAGAAAGAAGTTGAAGAAGACGAAGGAAAAAGATAAGAAGAACTAAGGAAAGAAAGAATGGGTTAAGATGGGATTCACTAAGTGGGAGCTTAAGCGAAGATAAATTCGACACGGACTCAACCGATACACCGATTGCCTTCCCCGGCAACGGCGCCAGAAATGCTTGTTGGTAGTTCTTAGCTTCACTAAAGATAGTGCTAGGCAACTATCCCCAGTAACGGCCCAGGAATGCTTGTTGGCACTTGCTAACGTTGTTACTAGGAGTAGACTATGGAGTGTATCCCCGGCAACGGCGTCAGAAATGCTTGAAGCAAGACCGGTCACTATACCTAAAGGAGTGGAGCTAAAGTAGCTATCTACTAATGCCAAGCGGGGTTGTCAATCCCGACACAAGTAGGAGCTAGCTAGAGAGAATGCAATCTACCAGGAGGAGATTCTGCAAGCGCACAGAACTATCATAGTAGCACTTCGCCTGGGAGTACCAGGTGTCGATTTATTTGATCCCAAGGGAAGGCTAGGGTGGTGTATGAGTTGAGTCAAGGAGGGGATGAGAGTCGAAGAAATAAGAAAAAGGAAAAGGGGAGAAGGGAAGATGAAAGGCTAGAAAGAATATATGGGTGGATAGGTAAGGAAGAAATGGATGGCTAAGGTAAGGTGGATAACTAGATAGATAGATAGAATGGGGTAACTAAGGATAACTAATGATAACTAACTACTAACTACTCCTAGATAACTACAAGCAAGATAACTACGAAGCAAGATAGTTACGAAGCAAGGCAGGCAAAAGTCAATAAAGCAACTAAGTTGAGTAAAGTTTTATTCCTATCTTGTCAAGTATCGAGGCGTACTAGCCTTTACCACTTATTTAGGTTGAACGCTAGCACAACGAGCCTTACTATTAAATTGGGCCAACTACGTGGTGGAATTCAAGGCGCACAGGGCTGTCACCACCTGCTTGCTACCACAGCTATTCGGGGGTCCAGCCGTATCTGAAGGTAAGTCTATAACTAAGCACCACGCTTAACTATATTCTCACTATCTTTACCCTAGCTTTGAATAGAGACACCCATGCGGACGTCAGAGCAAATACTTGACTTAATAAGATAAACACTAAACTAACTAAGCAACCTATTGGCAAAGATCAAACACTAAGCTCACTAGAGATTAACTACTATGGCTAAGTGAATTGAACTATAGAATAGCTAGGCACTCAAGCAATCAATCAAGTATACCACTCAATACTGATAAGTAGAATAAAGTAATACTTGAAATGATGAACTAGAATATAGTAAATGCTTGAGTAACAAGAGCAAAACTTGAACTGGAGATGAAGGAAGACTCTTCCCAGCTCCAGGACCGATCACTCGCACGCCTCTACTCTTGAGCTAAGCCTTGAGCAGCGCTACCGTGAGGGCGAAGATGCCTTGCTCTACTACCTACCTACTTGCCTAAGCTCTCTAAGCTTCTAACCTAACTCTCACTTCTCTTGCTTGGTGTTTCTATGCTTCTTTGGTGTCTGATGGTACTGATGCCTCAGGGGGGTATTTATAGCCCAAATGAGTTAGGGGAGTACTTATAGGGGGCAGCCAGCCGACCTAGGGTTAGGTCAGGTGGCGGGCGCCACCCCCTACTGGCGGCCGCTAGTCCCCTGGCCGTTAGATGCACCAGCTTTGATCCTACGGCCTCCAGGTGGTTGTCCAAGGCAGTTTGGAGGTCGGGTGCATGTCTGAGTAACCTCCATTTAGCCTTGATCCACCCCACTTCATCCTGAGCCATCCGATGCCACTGACCTAGTGACCAAGGGCCAAGATTTGGCCTTGGGGAGGTCACACGGATCGGTGACGTGGCAGGGAGTGGAACTTGGGCCAACCCAAGTGGCGGGCGCCACTTAGAGGTGGCGGGCGCCACCTAGGGGTGGCGGGCGCCACCCCCCTTAGGCCCATTTGGGCCCTGCTGATTGGGCTTGGCCTCTGGTGGGTCCATATGTCCAAATTTGGTTCAAATCCTACATTCAAATAAAATTCTGTGGACATGTGGAATTTGGTTAATTTGAAACCTATTTGACTACATTTCATGCCTTTTTGGTGGACTTTAGGGTCAAATGTTGATGGTAAAGCAAGTGTTTAAGGACCATCAACACACCCAAAGAGCCTCTCAAGCCTAACACCAAGGATGGGGTCTTTGTTGAACCTCCGAGAGCTCCACCCAAGAAATAGTCATGGGCTCCGAAACCAAACCACCTCAAGAACAAGCTGGACACCATGCCACCCATCCAGGAGGAGCTTATGCCACAGAATGGCAAAGTGATCCACACCCACTACCGTGAGTACCAACAACCCCCTTTGAGAGCGGTGAGGTACCATTGTGAGCATTGTGGCAGAGATGGACACTCGGGTGAGTTTTGCTTTCGGCGCAAGAGAGAGGCGCGCCGCGCAAAGGAGATGAACAACACGGACATGTACCATCCTTTCCATGATGTACATGTGTCGAATGTTCAGAGGCGTGCTGTTAGGCCTAGAGGTCCAGAACCTCAGGTTCCTAGGCCTAGGCAGCGGAGAGGACGTGCCCGGCGGGAGCCTGCAGTTGTAGGCTATGGACCCCGTGGCGGTAGCTTTGTTGTTGAGCATTTTCCCCCACCGTGTTTTGAGTATCGCGATGGACGCTCTTCTCTTAGCAGACCACATTTTCCTCAATGTGGTGATCGCTCTTCCCGTAGGCGTGCTAGGAATTGTTTTTCTGCTAACCGTTCTTTTGAGCAGTCGGCCCAACACTGGTATTCTCCCTATTTCACTAACCCCAGTGTTGGATCGTATGCTCACCCTATGTCTTTTTATTGATGTAGGTAAAACGATTGGAGAACGTTTGGTTGGTGGATTCCGGTTGCTCGAGGCACATGACCGGAAACGCCAAGTGGTTCTCCAGTCTTAGTCCGGTCGCCGGAAAGGAGTTTATCACCTTCAGCGACAATAGCAAAGGTAGAGTGTTGTCTCGTGGGTCGGTGCGAGTTAATGAGCACTTTGTGTTGCGCGATGTTGCTCTTGTTTCTAACTTGCATTTTAACCTTCTTTCTGTTTCGCAACTCTTTGATGATGACTATGAGATTCGTTTTAAGCCGAATCTCAGTCGTATTTTGGATCCTCAGGGCAATCTTTTTTGTGGGATTTCGCCCTTTGGGAAAGTCTTTCGTGCGGATTTCTCGGAGCCATTTGGATTTTCTCGTTGTCTTTTGGCTGGACCTTCCTCCTCTGATCTTTGGAAGTGGCCTAGGAGACTAGGACATTTGAGCTTCGACTTGCTTGCAAAGCATAGTTCACTTGGCCTAATCTGAGGATTGCCCAAGTTGTGCATGGAGAAGGATCTTGTTTGCCATTCTTGTAGACATGGGAAGATGGTTGCCGCTCCCCACCATCCATTGACTCAGGTCATGACTAAGCGCCCTGGAGAGCTTTTGCACATGGACCTTGTTGGTCTGGCTCGGGTGAGCTCGGTTGGAGGGAAGTGGTATGTGCTTGTTGTTGTTGACGATTTCTCGAGATATTCGTGGATTTTCTTTTTAGCTGAGAAAACTGAGACTTTCTCTTTTGCTCGCAATCTGATTTTGCGTCTTCAGAATGAGTTCCCTTTGAACTCAATGCGAGCTATTAGGAGTGATAATGGTTCCGAATTCAAGAATTTGGATTTTGAGAAGTTTTGTAACTCTTTGGGTTTAGAGCATCAGTTTTCTTCCCCCTACACACCGCCACAAAATGGTGTTGTAGAAAGGAAGAATCGGACCCTTGTAGAGATGGCCAGGATGATGCTCGATGAGCACAGGACTCCTAGGCGATATTGGGCCAAAGCTATGAGCACTGCATGCTATATTTCCAATCGCATTTTTCTCCGAGCTTTCTTGAAAAAGACCTCTTATGAGTTGCGTTTTGGGAGACAACCCAAAGTGAGTTATTTTAGAGTTTTCGGTTGCCACTGTTTTATACTTAAGAAAGGCAACCTAGACAAATTTGAGTCTCGTTCTTCTGACGGTGTGTTTTTGGGTTATGGCGCTCATACTCATGCTTATCGTGTACTTAACCTTGACACTAACCGAGTCATGGAGACATCCGATGTCACCTTCGACGAGACCATGGTTTGTCCTTCTTCTCGTTTTGAGCATGCAGGTGATCATGAGGTTGGCGAGCCTCTTTTCCATGATGAAGAAGAAGGTGTTGAAGGGATGGATGACCCAACACCTCCTCCACCTGCTGTGCCGCAAAGAGTGGCTTCTACTACGACTCACGGCCCTGATCCCTCTTCTTCGACTTGGGGGCCGTGGGATCCGCCACCTCGAGCGGTACCTTTTTGTACCTGAGGAGGCACCAGCTGCTGTTGAGGGGGAGGCCACTTCGGCAAGGGAGGCGCCACGACACATTCAGCGCCAACACCCGCCTCAGCAGATGATCGGCAGCATCGGCGAACGCGTCACTCGGTCAAGGTCACAACAAATCTCTCACTTTGCTCATTTTGCATTTGTTGCTGATTTTGAACCCCGAGATGTTGGACACGCTTTCACGGATCCAGATTGGGTCAATGCCATGCGTGAGGAGTTAGAAAATTTTGAAAGAAATCGGGTTTGGGTTCTAGTTTCTCCTCCCTTTGAGTGTCACCCAATTGGGACAAAATGGGTTTTCAAAAACAAACAAGGAGAGGATGGCCATGTAGTGAGAAACAAGGCCAGACTTGTAGCCCAGGGGTATAGTCAGAAGGAGGGTATAGACTATGAGGAGACGTTTGCTCCTATAGCTCATTTGGAGGCAATTAGGATACTCTTGGCTTTTGCTGCATCCAAAGGTTTCAAACTTTTTCAAATGGATATCAAGAGTGCCTTCTTAAATGGCTACATAGAAGAGGAAGTATATGTGAGACAACCTCCCGGTTTCGAAAATCCCAAGTTTCCAAACCATGTTTTTAAACTTCACAAAGCTTTGTATGGTTTGAAACAAGCCCCTAGAGCCTGGTATGATAGGTTGAAGACTTTTTTGCTTGCTAAGTGTTTTAAAATGGGATGTGTGGATAAAACGCTCTTTCTCCTCAAGCAAGGCAGTGACACACTCTTGGTCCAGATTTACGTGGATGATATCATTTTTGGTTGTTCTTCTCATGCTTTGGTTGCCAAGTTTGCAGATACTATGAGCAGGGAATTTGAGATGAGCATGATGGGCGAGTTGACGTTTTTCCTCAGATTGCAAATCAAGCAATCTCGAGAGGGAACGTTTGTGCATCAGGGTAAGTATTCCAAGGACATCTTGAAGAAATTCGATAAGGATGAGGCCAAGCCTCTTCCAACACGATGGCCCTGGATGCGGACAAGGAAGGAGAAGCAGTGGACCAGAAGGAGTACCGGAGTATGATCGGGTCGCTGTTGTACCTGACGGCGACACGCCCGGACATTCAGTTTGCGGTGTGTCTTTGCGCGCGATTTCAGTCATCGCCGCGCACCTCTCACCATTAGGCGGTCAAGCGCATTATGAGGTACTTATGCTTCACTCCTGAGTTTGGGATTTGGTATTCTGCTTCCTCCACCCTTTCCCTTTGTGGTTATTCCGATGCCGATTTTGCTGGTTGCCGCATTGAGCGCAAGTCCACCTCTGGGACTTGTCAGTTTATTGGTTCTTCTCTTGTATCGTGGTCTTCTCGCAAGCAGTCTAGTGTCGCCTAGTCTACCACGGAGGCTGAGTATGTTGCTGCGGCTAGCTGAGGTTCCTAGTTGCTTTAGATGATGGCCACTTTGCGTGATTTTGGTCTGAGCTTTTCTCGCGTTCCTTTGCTTTGTGACAGCACGAGTGCTATTAGCGTTGCTAATAACCCCGTGCTGCACTCTAAGACCAAACACATTGATGTGCGCTTTCATTTTCTGCGAGACCACTATGAGAAGGGTGATATCGACCTTCGCCATGTCGATACTCATCATCAGTTGGCTGATATTTTCACCAAGCCTTTGGACCAATCAACTTTTGCTAGGCTGAGAGGTGAGCTTGGTGTGTGTTTCCCCTTTTAGATGGGGGAAACATTTTGGTTCTTGTACTATAAACTGACTTTGTGTTTTTCAGTTGGTTTCTTCATGCATCTTTGCATTTCATCTTGCATATTTACATTCAGAGCTTCATGTACATAATCTGAAGAATGTAACTATGTTCTGTATAGTCTTTGCTCCAATGCTTTATGATGATGTTGTAGCTTATGCTCTTTCTAATCACTGTTACATATTGTGAGCGGAGCTATTTTATGAATGGTGAATCTGATTAATGAACATAAAACTTGAAAAATGTTCACCATTGAGATTTGCAACTAGCATGTGTAGAATGTGTTGAAATCACTTGTGCTCTTCATATATGCTAGGTTGCTATGTCTCTAGTGTTGAGTCATTCACTTGCTTGGTATGTTCATATTCTGTTTAAAATCTGAACCAAGTTAAGTGAATTGGAAAGATCGAGATGGGATTGCTTGTCAGCACATCACAGTTTCGAGACTGTTTCTCATTGCACCTTGAGTTAAACTTGAGCTGTGTAGTGTATGACCGAAACTGTTGCTTTAAGCTTCTGATTGCTTCTGTATAGGCTTCGCACAGTTGAAAAGTTAGGCAATGACAAGCTTTTAACCTCTCGCAATCACATGCTGAAATTTAAACTTGTGTAATTTAACCGCTGCAACTCCGATAAAATTTGGATACACAAGTCTATGTTTCATTCTATAGAATGATGATTGAACTGTGCTAGGGGAAGTTCACTGTGTATACATGTTTAGCACTTGTCTGACTTCCTGTCTATACATGTCTTGTGCTATTTTGATGGTGAATACCTTTTTGACTGAAAACTGCTCCTTCTGCTCTCATGTTCATATTTCGTATCTGGTGATCAGTTTGAGCCTTTGCTAGCTTCTTATGGATGTTGTTGAGTCATCGGATCAGAACTGTATAGAGCATCCTTGCACTCTCTTGATTATATTCCTGAAGCTGCTAACTTGCATTTTTCATTCATATGCATCTCTGGAGGGAGATATTCTATCAAGGGGGGAGAACCTTCAGTGCTTGTGCACATTTGCTTGGTGGTGCATTTTCAACTAAGGGGGAGAAAATACTGACAAATCATGTGTTCCCTGGGTTGTGTGCACTATTTGAGGGGGAGTTTGCTAGTTGTGTTGAGCCTTTGTTTGAGGGGGAGTTTGCTAGTTGTGTTGAGCCTTTGCCTCTTTCTTGAGGGACTAGCAAACATTTTCAGCCTTTCAATTGGTTTTTCAGCTCTTCAATTGGTATCGAACTCTTTTGGTTTTTAAGTTGGTAATAGTTGGTATTCGAGCTTCCTCGCTAGCGGTGTTGAGCCCGTTCTACCTCTTCTTGAGGGCTAGCTCTGTTTTGCTTGATTTTCAGTTGATTCTTCAATTGGTATCAAGTTTTCTTGCTAGCGGTGTTGAGCCTGTTCTACCTCTTCTTGAGGGCTAGCTTTGCTTTGCTTGGTCGCGTCGAGCCGTTGCCCATGTCTTTGGGGACCAAGTTGTCTTGCTCTTTCCACTTGACCTTCTTTGGCTTTGCTATGCTTTTGGGTCATTTGGTCGAGTTCTCTCTCCTTCTTCCTTCTTTCTTCCATTCCATTATGATTTGTGTTGGTAGTTGACAATGCACTCATCAAGGGGGAGATTGCGGATACATGGGTGTATGCCGAGTCTCTGAGTGATGAGTGATAGTCAACTGGGATAATGCGCATGTTATTTGGCTTGTGTTGTGCAGGTGTCGAGCACAGATACAGTGATCAAAGGCAAGGTGAAGGTCAAGTAGAGACGTGCCGTGCCGATGGACCGAGAGTGGCGAAGGGCGGACGTGAGGCTTGGACTGAGGGACCGGTGGCCTAAGGATCAGCTGTGGTGGCTGACAGCCTGGGACATCGACGAGCGAAGACTTGCAGGTGGACGGGGTGCACGGGCGGTGCATCCCATCTACGGCTCGGTTTGGTGGTTGAGCCACAGAAAAACCACCGAGTGGACGGTTTCCAGGTTTGGGCCTCAAAACCTGGGCGTTGATGGTTTCCGAGTTTGGGCCACAAAACTCGGGTTGAGGAAGGTTTCCAGGTTTGGGCCTCAAAACCTGGGTGCTGCGGGTTTGATGAGTTTGGGCCACAAAACTCAGGCGATGGTCGGCTGGTTTCCCGGTTTGGGCCTCAAAACCGGGGGTTGGCTGTGAAGGCTGGTTTCCCGGTTTGGGCCACAAAACCGAGGGTGCGACGTCCAGGAAAGGACAAGCAGAGCGGTGGCGGCACGTGGCGGCAATTGGTGAGGTTGCGTCGAGGCAACGCTACCAGTTGTGCGGGCGTGGCCGTCGGATCACCACCTACCGCGAGTTGGTCCGGAATAACCCTAGGGTTTAGCTGGTTCGCTCTGTAATTAGTTAGGGGTAGAGTGGGAATTAGAATTAGGATAAGTAGGGGGAGACACCCACCTCCCCATCCATCTCAGTCATTTGCTCTTTGCTTCTAGGGTTTCCTGCTCTCCCAATCCCTTGTTGTAGCTAGCTGAGATCCGCAGAGAACCATACCTCTGTGTACTGGAGATTTTGAGGAAGTGAGACCATATTCTCACTATTGAAGCGTGTGGTAGCCACACGGTTGCAGATTGATGACTTGATTCACATTATGGTTCATGTTCTTCGCGTTCTTTGTTTCTCCGCGATTTTCCCGTCACTCGATCTCCCTCTCTACTGCGTCTTTGTGAAATCCGTTTGAATCAACTTGTTCTTTATAGTGAGGAGATCATTTCCACTGAAGGAATTCATCTAACTCCTCATGAACAAGTAGATCGGGTTGATTTCGTTTTCATGGCGCTTTTTCATTCATACTCCTCCCCTTTCGATTTCCCGGTGTTTGAGTTGATTTGAGCGGATGATTTCTTGGGGATAGTCTCCTAACTACCTCGTGATCATCCTCTCCATGTTTGGGAACTTGGGATTGAGTTTTGTTTCGGATTTGAGAAGAGTTGTGTGAGGGGCGACCGAAATCGCCCTCACTGGGAGGTCGCGGACAGTCCGTCGTTCCTCCCGCGGACAGTCCGCGCATCGGGACTTGGCCAGATCAGTGGCCGCGGGTTCCTACTGTTGGCGTCCAGGTTGACCGGCGGACAGTCCGCCATTGCAACCCGCGGATAGTCCGGGACTGTCCGGAGGTATTTCAGCAACACTGTTGTTTTGCTCTTTTGACCGGCGGACAATCCGCCATCCCCTCGCGGACAGTCCGCAGTAGGGGCGGACAGTCCGGGACCTCAGGGCCGGACAGTCTGCGAATCGGCTGTGTGTTGCATTTTAGTGCGTTTGCTCTCCCAGCTTCTTCGCTCGGTTTCCGAACTTCGCGTTTGGCCCTAGAGTTGATCAAGGAACCTCTCTAGGTATCTTTGCTACTTGTTAGCATAGGTATTGGGAGTTTCTCGACGTAGCCGTCTATCTACGTTCGGGACTTGATTTTTGAGGGTCAAACTTGCTTCGGTGCTTTCGGCGTTTGGATCACTATTGCTTTGTGGTGCCTCGCTGTGATCCTAGGGATCATCCACCCTCTTCCAAGGGTCGTGGGCATCACGGTTTTGATCGAAGCTCTTGGGGTCGATTTTGGGGACAAAAGGCCAAAGTTTCGAAAGAGATTTTTGTGCTCCCATTCACCCCCTCTGGTTGCCTTGCTATTGCATTCTCGGTCCTTCAGACTCAGAACTAGAGACATAGCAACCTAGCATATATGTATAGCACAAGTAACTTTAACACATTCTACACATGCTAGTTGCCAATCTCAATGGTGAACATGTATCAAATTTGGAGTTTATTAAGCATGTTCATCATTCTGAAAAATAGCTTAGCTCACACCATGTATCAGTGATCAAGGAGAGCCTATGCTACAAGCATCATCATATATAATTGAAGCATACACTAATCAGAGCATATGTTCATTCTAAGGAATATAGACATGAAGCTCGAAAATGCAAGATGTATACATGATGAAATGCATGCAGAAGTCGGTATCGGAGAAAAACAAGACTAAACAAACTCAAGAACAAATGAGTAAGAAAAAGTCAGTCTATCGTACATCAAACAAAATGCTTCCCTCATCTAAAAGGGGAAACACACACCAAGCTCACCTCTCAACCTAGCAAAAGTTGAGAGATCCAAAGGCTTGGTGAAAATATCCGCAACCTGGTTATGGGTGTTGACATGCCTAAGGTCAATGTCACCTTTCTCGTAGTGATCACGAACAAAGTGAAAGCGAACATCGATGTGTTTGGTCTTGGAGTGAAGAACAGGGTTCTTTGCTAAACTAACGGCAGAAGTGCTGTCGCAAAGCAAAGGGACTCGACTGAAATCTAGACCATAATCACACAATGTAGCAACCATCCATAAAAGCTGCAAAGCACAAGAAGCAGCGGCAACATACTCGGCTTCCGTAGTTGACTGGGCTACGTTTGACTATTTGCAAGAAGACCACGAAACCAGTGAAGAACCAATAAACTGACAAGTCCCAGAAGTAGACTTGCGCTCAAGCCGACAGCCGGTGAAATCCGCATCGGAGTAACCACAAAGCGAAAGAGTCGAAGAAGAAGAGTACCAAAGTCTGAACTCAGGAGTGTATCGGAGGTACCTCATGATGCGCTTGACCGCTTGCTTGTGGGAAGTCTGAGGGGACGCCTAAAAACGGGCGCACAAACACACAGAAAACTGTATATCTGGCCTCGTCGCCATCAGGTACAGGAGCGAGCCGATCATTCTCCTGTACTCCTTCTGGTCAACTGGCTCTTCGTCCTGGTCCGCGTCCATCGCAGCGGTCATCGCCATGGGCATCGTAAGAGGCTTGGCCTCACCCATGTCGAACTTCTTCAGGATGTCCTTCGTGTATTTGCCTTGATGCACGAACGTCCCGTCTCGGGTTTGCTTGATTTGCAACCTGAGGAAGAAGGTCAACTCACCCATCATACTCATCTCAAACTCCCTGCTCATAGTATCTACAAACTTGGCAACAAGCGCGTGAGAGGAGCCACCAAAGATGATATCATCCACGTAAATCTGGACTAACAGGGTGTCCACTGCCTTGCTTGAGGAGAAATAGAGTCTTATCTACCCGTCCCATTTTGAAACCCTTGGAGAGCAAAAAGGTTTTCAAACGCTCATACCAGGCTCTCGGGGCTTGTTTCAAACCGTACAAAGCTTTTGATATTTTAAATACATGGTTTGGAAACTTGGGATCCTCGAAACCCGGGGGTTGCCTAATATAAACCTCTTCCTCTATATACCCGTTCAAGAAAGCACTCTTGACATCCATCTGGTAAAGCTTAAAACCCTCCGAAGTAGCAAAGGCTAGAAGGATCCTAATGGCTTCTAAACAGGCTACAGGGGCAAAAGTCTCCTCATAGTCTATCCCCTCTTTCTGGCAAAAACCCTGGGCTACTGCCTAGCCTTGTTCCTCACTACCATCCCATCCTCACCCTGTTTGTTTTTGAAAACCCATTTGGTACCTATAGGGTGGCATTCTGGTGGAGGTGGAACTAGGGTCCAAACTTGGTTTCGCTCAAAGTTCTCTAACTCCTCATGCATGGCATTAACCCAGTTAGGATCAGAAAGAGCGTGTCCAACATCTTTGGGCTCAAAAGAAGCAACAAATGCAGAATGAGCAAAGTGTGAGATTTCATACGCTCACGACCGCGTGACTCGCTGGTCGATGCTGCCGATCATTTGCTGCTGGGGGTGGGCTTGTTGAACGCTTCGGGGCGCTTGCCTCACCGAAGTAGCCTCCCCTCGCCAGATGTTGTCGCTCCCTCAGGCGCAGCGGGTGCTCGCTAGAGAGGTGGCTCTAGAGGACCCCAGGAAGAAGAAGTCGTGGGATCGGGTCCTCGAGCTGACGTAGTCGTCGCAGGGTCGACGGGGGCAGCCAGTGGAGTTGGCTCGGGATCACCCCAATCGGCATCTTCCTGCTCCTCCTCCACAAAGATGGTCTCTCCCACCTCCTATTCCCCTGCAACATCAAAAGCAGAAGAAACACAAGGCATAGTCTCGTCGAATGTGACCTCGCAGGTCTCCACTATTCGGTTAGTCTCAAGGTTAAGAACTCGATAAGCACGCAAATGCGAAGCATAACCAAGAAACACGCCATTAGTAGAGCGAGATTCAAATTCATCCAAATTGCCCTGCTTCAGAATAAAGCACTTGCACCCAAACACCCAGAAATGAGACACCTTGGGTACCTGTTGCCGCAAAACGTGACACCTCGCGCCAAGCACACAACAAGCTGAAAAGCTAGCTTCAATCGAGTGCCCGGAGTAGTTTGAATCCGGAGACGTGCTAGTCGGTTTGACCTGAAAACCAACAAGGGATAAAAACATGAGAATACCTCTGGAACATGCTGGGTGAAACCAGACAGTTCCATATGTACGGCTTTGGAAGCCAATCACGACGACACACAGCTATAGAAGCTGTCTGTCAAAGCATGTTCATAAAGTCATTCGGCAAGTATAAGAACAGAGTATGTGAACCATATTAACTGCCGAATGCATATGTAAAGAAAGACATGCTTGAACAAATTAAAGATATTATAAACAGGTAACTTGCAAAAATAGATCTATTCAAATAACACATGCATAGGCTATTCCAACTAATCTGCCGCACGTTTAGTTTTCATAAACCCGTCAAGCATAAACTCAAGCGAAGCTAATCCACCGCATGATACCACTTGCTATAAGTTTACGCCACTTCTTATAATTAGATCAATCCACCGCATGATACAATCTAAGTATAACAAGCTAAAAGCATGCATATATTTGAACATATCTATAAGAGCTCGTTACTCGTGTAAGCTTAACAAAAATTGGCAAACCAGCCGAATTGGGGTCCATGAAGAAGGATCAAACAAGCAAACATGATCAAACTGATCTAAAACCTGCATCTGCCGCACGATACCTAGTTTTATCAAAGCCTAATCGTAATTAACATGCATGAAACCACAACATGTAATAATCTGGATTGAAAGTTGATTCGGCCATCATGATCTCATGATGAGCAAAGCACAAGCAAAACTTGTGGGACAAGGCCGAACAAAGATCAATCTAGACTGGGCAAAAGGGTGTTACAAGAACTAAATAAATAAAACATATAACACATGATAACTTAATGAATCTATCAAATCTTCCAAATCTAATAGAGCCGATAACTATTTTTACTCATGTCTTAATCCGCCGCATGATACAAGGCATAAGCAAAAACTTCCCGTCATAAGCTTAAATCCGCCGCACGATACTAAGCTTAACATACGAGACTACTTGCATCATATCTAAATCCACTGCATGATACTAGACATGATAACAAGGTTGCTGAGACTTACGGAGGTCGACGGATCGATGATTCCTCTCGAAGAACTCAACGACTCGACTAAGGACTCGAAGGTGGCACGGGGCCAGTTTGTATTGATGTGGTTGTGAACAATTTTACAATGGTCGAGGGCTTATATTAATACCCTGGACGAAACATGAGTCCTAGATGATTACGACTTACATAATAAAACTTTGGAAAGATACAAATGCTATTTCTATTCTTCTCGGTGTCTTTCATCGTCATGTGTCCTCTTGCGCAAGCTGGCTTTACTTGCCATATCCATCTCCCGAATAGAGCCACCGCTTTGCAAAATAACCGACCGCACAGGTATTCACCGAAACCCTAAGGACCAAATAGCCATCTGATTGCTTGCCAAATCCTTTCCTCTCTCCTAGCTGGGCCCACTTGTCATATCCTCGTACGTGCGAAAATCTGGTGTTAACACATGCCCCCTAATTTTGGGATAAATATTTACTCCAAAATTCCCTTTTTCTTGTGCACTGACGTGTGACCTCCGGAAGCATCCACCTTCGCACGCCATAATTGCTTACTTGGCGATTCATCTCCCGATGCACCTCTTGGGATCTTTTAAAATCTCCCCTCACTTGGTTTTGACTTGTGCATCCCGAACTCCCCTGCTTAGACTCAAAAAAACCCTCTTTTCCTCCTGTTCAACATTCGTTCCAATCCAAAGGATGTCTTCCATAGCGAGCCGTCACAGCTCTGAGCTCGGTGCTTCCAGCACTTCTAAGAAAAGGTTGATCCTTTCTTCCCTCTCTTGATTACTCCAAAAATGAAGTAGTGATTCTTACATCGTTACTTCCTTCAGGAGAACCGGTGACGACCTCCCCGAGGACCTGACTCAGAAGCTTGCAGATCTTTAATTTGATCTCGAGGGAAAAGATTGGGAGATTACCCGAATCTCTCGAGAGCGTGATGTTGCTCGGGAACGAGCCACTGGTAAGTATTTTTTCTTCATTTCTCTCCTTATTCTCTTTTTTCGCCTTTATTTATTCTCCCTCCTTTCAGCTCTAGCAGCTAAACTCCACGCCCTTGAAGCTGCTATCACCAAGCTCGCTGTCACGGCTGATGTAGCGGATACGACACCTTTGAAGCGGGTGAATGAGGTTAACCGAATCCTCCCCATCATCTCTAGGGCCGGCATGGGGTACGTTGCGACACTTGCTTTTCACGCTGTGAGGATACATTATGGCGCTGATTACCGCAGATTTGATGTCTGCGAACAAGAACTAGAAGATAGAGTAGAACACTCTGTGGATGATATGAAGGATGCCAGAACAGACCTGGCCGATTCTTTCGATCACTTCCTCCCTATTAGGCGTAGGATGGATTGGACGAATTGATTACTCTTACTGTAATCTGTTCCCTCTTTTGTAAATAAGAAGTTTTCTGATCTGATCTTCCAAAATTGGTATGTGACTGATCCTTTGAGATCAATATGCGTCCTGTTTCGTGCTTTGGTTATTAATTTTATCTTTACCCCAGCGACAATGCATATCACATCGCCTATTATTGATAATCATGCTAATCACCTCTGTCCTGCAAATAATCGCTGCAACTGATTACTTTAGATCCGAAGCTCTCAGTCTTCTCTCAATTTCCCAAATCATGGCAGCAGCAAGATAGCACTCTTAAAAGACTCTCGTTTTCAGCTTCCTGCTCTCAACACCTATTGGCAATATGAGCCCCCAAACAATCAGCCGAAACTGAACAACTCTTAACCGAATCCTATCGGTTTCCCGATTCTAGGGTAATGACCTCCTCTAGTCATCAATAATTCGGCCTGGCCCAATAACGGCCCACAAACTGCAAAAAATCTCGCTCTGATGCTTGATTTCCAGTGTGCAAGTCATGGTCCTATAAATATGACCCTAGACAGGCCATTGTCCTTGACTCCAACCAAACAGTTTGATGGCATCATGGGTGAAAACCTTGCCCCTTTGTGGTACCTTTTCTTGCTTGTCAATCTCTGATTTACTGCCCATTTCCCCTCCAGAGCGGAATCTTCTTCCAGCCAAGCTTGGGTTCCTCTTCTAGAAACGGTAGCACTAATAGCTTCTTTCAACCCTTTCCCTAAGCCACCAGATTCTGAGTTTGACGATTCATTTCAGCAGACCCATCTGGACGCTCCTCGGTACCGTGAGGAAAGGGACAAATCCCAGAAGGAACTGGAAGATGTATCCAAGAAGCTTGGCATTGAGGAAGCTGAATGGGCAGACCAACGGAAACAACTCTGCAGTATCATTACAGGTTAGCAGAGTCTTGGTTCTTCTCCTTCTCCTGATCGAGTTTGCTTCCGTCTAGTATATCCTTTTTTCTCGTCAGCCCTGTCTACAGAGAATGACCACTTGAAAGCAGCAGCAAACAGAGTTGCCCTCAAGGTGAATGCGCATGGGGATTCAGCTGAAGCTCGTCTTGACGCTGTGGATGCTCGCATAGATCAGGCCGTCATCCAAGGTGTGCATGCTGGGGTTTCCTTCGGGCTAGCGGCAATGAGCTCTTGGACCAAAGAAGATTACTCCCTCCTATCAGTTGGCTTCGTAGGCGGGGATCCGGATGAATTTGAAGACTTTGAGATCTATGACAACCATGCTACTGCCATTGCTGAGATCATTGATCCGCAATCCATTTTAAACAAATTATTCCAAGGGTAGTTTGTATTAGGATGGATCTATGAATGAGGCTTGCAATATATGAAACTCGCTCTTCTCTGAAAAATGCCCATTTGCATTTCTCAATTCCTTAGTGATTTTCTCTGATTGTAACATTTCTTCAGAAGAACGTTTGCCGAATGAATGACATCGTTCTAGCCGACTAGATCTCATTCTTGACATGTCATGTCACCCAATATTGCACTTACTGCGCCCCACCTTTCTCTTCCCCCAATAAACCTACCACTTGAGAAACGCTAGGATTACCAGGTCATGAACACTCTTGCACTAAAGGCGATATAAATAATATCGGCTGCAACTTAAACTTCTTGGAACATTTTTTCTGCTAAAGGCGATGCTTTACATCGGCTATATATAAATATTCTTGAATCCGTTCCACATATGACCACCATGCGTTCGGCTTTCAACAAGTAGTGCCGAAGCTTAGTCCACGAGTGACGCATATATGATCAAAATTTCTTTACAGCCGAATACCCTTCTCTGGGTCCAACATTTTCGGCTAAAGCTAGCTGCTACTTATCTTTTCCCTAAACTTAAAATAAGGGTCGATCCTGCTATAAGGCTATCGGCCGCCACGTACAACTCGAAATGATCACCAAGTTGTGGAAGTGCCTTCATATACTTTTCAATTTCACCAAGACTCTCCATTGTACGTCACTTCTTGTGGACTCTTGATCTTTCTTTAGCTTTGGCAATGGAGAAATAGGCAGAACCTTCTCAAAAGTTTATCAACATCAACCCATACCGGACTCAAATTTGCACGCATTAATCCTGTCCTCGGTTTCATCATCAACACTTTATTCCTCGTCAGCCGATATATAGCCTGGTCCTGACTTCTCTCCATTACCCCAGTTAGATTATTTATTAAAAATTGCTCTGAGAGCCGATCGTTTGAATCAACTGTTGGTCCTTGTCGAAAACGTTCACAGGACCCACTTCCCAAGCTCTTCCAGAGAAGCACTCGACACCATCATATTCCCAGTAGATGGGCTCTGTGTTAGCAATACTCACCGAATCATCAGCGTGGACAATTTCGATGTCATCTCCGATCCACTGGATGAGGAACTGATGCATAGTTTACGGCACACAGCAGTTTGCGTGTATCCAATCTCTTCCTAATAGCAAATTGTATGCCCCCTTGCCATCAATGACGAAGAAGGTAGTAATCAAGGTCTTGGATCCGATCATCAATTCAACATGAACTGCCCCCCGAGTGTCAGAAGAATTACCAGCAAAGTCTCTTAGCACCATGTCAGTCTTCAATAAGTCCTCACTCGCCATCCCAAGCTTCCTGAAGGTAGTATAGGGCATAATATTTATAGCAGCCCCTCCATCAACGAACATCTTGGTCAATGGCTTGCCATTAACATAGCCTTTCATATACAATGGCTTCAGGTGTCGATGCTTAGCTGGTTTATCGAATACTGCACTTTGAGCCAAGACAAGATGAGCCAACAACTCTTGGAATTCATCTTCATCAAAATCTGAATATACCTCGCCTTGGACGTCCTGAATTTAGGGAGCTATAAATTCTGATGGCAGAAAGAAAGCCATGCATGTGTCAGCCGAACGATCACCTCCATCCGGCTTCTCTCTAGGGCGCCAAACTCGCTTTGTCTTGGCACTTGCTTGCTCTAACTCTCTGTTTCTTAGGCGCTGCACCCTTCTTTTCTGGCTTCTCCTCAATCCTGGTGGACACCATTGTCCTCTCTGCCAAACATACTCACGGTATTCCTCTTCTCCAGTGCGAGCCCAACTTCGATCGGCAAATCCTCTTCCCTGCCGATCTTTGGAATTGTTTATTTTTAAGCGCCGATCGTCTTGAGGGACTCGTGCCCCAAGCCTTTCATGGAAAGAACGGCGATTGACTCGAGACTGCCTATACTCAGAGTATTGATCACTGCATTCAGGGCAGTTGTTCTTAACGGGCAGCTTGAAGCCTTCGTTCCAACAATACTGGAAGAACGAGCATTCCCAATGAGACTATTCTTGCTCCCTCATATCTTCTCGCTCTTCTCGGTACATCTCTTCTTCATATCTTCGTTGTTTCTCCAGGAACCTCTGTTCTTCATAAATTCTCTGCTTCTGGTACCTTTCCTGTTCCTGACGCCATTTATTCAACAGAATACGCGTCGTGACCCTGGGTCTGGAAGTTTCACCTGTCTCAGTTCGGCTATTTTGGAACCGAACCCTTTGCTGAAGCTCTTTATTTGTAATCTGCCGATCAGGATCAACGGCACCAGTTCCCCTCGCTCTACCAGATGTTAACACTTTCATTTTGCTCTTACCCCTGGGATCAGCTGCATTGACCATATTAACAAAGAAGGACACGGTATTCTGTCCAAAAGGGCTACCATCAACTTTCATTTTTCCATGAAACCTCAGATGCCCGTCTTGGATAGCTTTCTGGATCCGGACTCTGAACACTCGGCAATCGTTTATGGAGTGGGACCTAGTATTATGGAAACCACAATACTTCTTATCCTTGACCCCTTTAGGATGCAGCATAGGATGACCTTCCGGCCACTTGATGCGTCCTTCCTTCAACAAGTACTCAAATAATTTATCTGACTTGGAAACATCAAAGTCATAAGTACCTTTTTGTTGCCTCAGCCATCGCTGGTTGACTTGAGTCGGCTCTTTAGCCCAGACTATCTCGGTTGTAGCTATTTCATCTTCATCATTGTACTTAGTTGCCTCTTCCAAGAAAGCCTAATACATCTCGGCAGCCACATCACCCTTTTGGAATAGATTATTCCTCTTGAATCCCTGGGCTTGACTACTCATCGTTGCCAACCTCTGTGATAACTGCCCGAGGTCATCAAACTCCATGCCGAATAGTTTCTCTTTGATACTCGGCAGCATGCCAGCTATGGCTATCCCCGACAATTTGTCATCCGACAAATTCAGAGAAAAGCAAAGATTCTTGGTCTCCCTAAACCTGCGTAAATATTCTTGTGGTGTCTCGCCAGGTTTCATCCTCAGGCTCATGAGGTCGACCAACTTCTTCTCACTGGTGCCCGTAAAGAAATACGAGTGGAATTTCTGTTCCAGCTCTGCCCATGTATTGATAGAATTTGCTGGCAAAGAAGCGAACCACGAGAAGGCTGGCCCTATCAATGACAATGGGATGTACCGAATCCTCCAAGCTTCATCTGTAGATGCTTCTCCAAGCTGCATCAAATAGCGGCTGATGTGCTCTATAGTGCTGGTGTCATCCTGAACTAAAAACTTGGTAAAATCAGTAGGAGGCTTTACTCTCGGAGGAAGTGCTACCCGATTGTACCACTCCGGGTAAGGGGACTTGTAAGCATATGACTGACTCTTTGGTTTTAGGCCAAATTGATTCTGTATCATATCAGCCATCCTATGCATGATGAGGTCAATATTCGAATCAGGGGCTGCTTGTGCTTGCCCCCCCCCAAGATGTAGTCCTGCTAAACTCTTGTAGCCTGGATTTGGAAGAGCATTAATTGAGCTATAATCGATGAACTCCTGATATCCATCTCCAAACATATTCCTCTGTATCCTGTTCGCTGCAGGAGACACTTTAGAAGCAGACTGCGGGACGTTCCCTGTTGTGCCGAACGTGACCTGGCCATAAGTCTGGGGAGGTTGTTGCGTCTCATGAGGAACCATCCCACCTGTGCTTGGGCCAGCTCCGCCTTCTTCGGCGATCCTTCGACGTTGAGGTACCGCGAACAACAGTGGTCCCTGCATTGGACCAGCGGCTTCTTCAAAGCGTTTATCCGCTGCTGGACCGAAAATGCTAACCATGACAGCACGAAAAGTATTCAAGAAAGCTGCCTGATGGTTGGCCATGGCTTCTGATACAGCTTTGTACACTAATTCGGTCATCTTCTGAATAGCTTCCTCTTCAGTGCCGTCGGATAGCTCGGACTGGTGGTGAGGAAGAATCCTAGGGAACGGTTGCTTCTGGTAGACCTTGCCGCTCTTGTTCTTGGAAAGAGTCATCAGGCACTTGCGCTGAAGTTCTTCACAAATGTCTTGCACTAAACTCTTCAAATCCGGCGGCAAGTCATCCATGGTCACATCCAGAACTTGATCGTCGTTGATCTCAGGCATCTTGAAACAGAGTTGTCCCACCGGGCGTGCCAAAAAGTGTGTTGACGCAAAATGTGACACCTCGCGCCAAGCACACAGCAAGCCGAAAAGCTAGCTTCAATCGGGTGCCCGGAGTAGTTTGAATCCGGAGACGTGCCAGTCGGTTTGACCTGAAAACCAACAAGGGATAAAAACGTGAGAATACCTCTGGAACATGCCGGGTGAGACGAGACAGTTCCATATGTACGGCTTTGGAAGCCAATCACGACGGCACACAGCTATAGAAGCTGTGTGTCAAAGCATGTTCATAAAGTCATTCGGCAAGTATAAGAACAAAGTATGTGAAGCATATTAACTACCGAATGCATATGTAAAGAAAGACATGCTTGAACAAATTAAAGATATTATAAACATGTAACTTGCAAAAATAGACCTATTCAAATAACACATGCATAGGCTATTCCAACTAATCTGCTGCACGTTTAGTTTTCATAAACCCGTCAAGCATAAACTCAAGCGAAGCTAATCCACCGCATGATACCACTTGCTATAAGTTTACGCCACTTCTTATAATTAGATCAATCCACCGCATGATACAATCTAATTATAACAAGCTAAAAGCATGCATATATTTAAACATATCTATACGAGCTCGTTACTCGTGTAAGCTTAACCAAAATCGGCAAACCAGCCGAATTGGGGTCCATGAAGAAGGAACAAACAAGCAAACACAATCAAACTGATCTAAAACCTGCATCTGCCGCACGATACCTAGTTTTATCAAAGCCTAATCGTAATTAACATGCATGAACCCACAACATGTAACAATCTGGATTGAAACTTGATTCGGCCATCATGATCTCATGATGAGCAAAGCACAAGCAAAACTTGTGGGACAAGGCCGAACAAAGATCAATCTAGACTGGGCAAAAGGGTGTTACAAGAACTAAATAAATAAAACATATAACACATGATAACTTAATGAATCTATCAAATCTTCCAAATCTAATAGAGCCGATAACTATTTTTACTCATGTCTTAATCCACCGCACGATACAAGGCACAAGCAAAAACTTCCCGTCATAAGCTTAAATCTGCCGCACGATACTAAGCTTAACATACGAGACTACTTGCATCATATCTAAATCCACTGCATGATACTAGACATGATAACAAGGTTGCCGAGACTTACGGAGGTCGACGGATTGATGATTCCTCTCGAAGAACTCGACGACTCGACTAAGGACTCAAAGGTGGCACGGGGCTGGTTTGTATTGATGTGGTTGTGAACAATTTTACAATGGTCGAGGGCTTATATTTATAGCCTGGACGAAACATGAGTCCTAGACGATTACCACTTACATAATGAAACGTTGGAAAGATACAAATCCTATTTCTATTCTTCTCGGTGTCTTTCACCGTCACGTGTCCTCTTGCGCAAGCCGGCTTTACTTGCCATATCCATCTCCCGAATAGAGCCACCGCTTTGCAAAATAACCGACCGCACAGGTATTCACCGAAACCCTGAGGACCAAATAGTCGTCTGATTGCTTGCCGAATCCTTTCCTCTCTGCTAGCTGGGCCCAGTTGTCATATCCTCGTACATGCGAAAATCTGGTGTTAACAGTACCCGTCCAAAACACAACTCATAAGAAGTCTTCTTCATGAATGCTCAAAGAAAGATGCGATTTGGAACATGGCAAGTGATGTTGATCGCTTCGGCCCAAAAACGATTAGGAGTCCTATGCTCATCGAGCATCATCCTGGCCATCTTAACAAGGGTCCGGTTCTTGCGCTCAACAACACCGTTCTGCTAGGGGACATAAGGAGAAGAAAACTGATGCTTGATTCCATGAGAAGAACAGAAAGAGGCAAACTGCGAGTTATCAAACTCAGTATCATTATCGCTACGGATAGCTCTAATAGTATCAGAGGGAAACTCAGTTTTCAACCTCAAGATCAAATCATGAGCAAAAGAAAAAGCCTCATCCTTACCCTCCATGAAAAACACCCAAGAGTACCTCGAAAAATCATCAACGATCACTAGAACGTACCATTTCCCATCCGCTGAGCAAACCCGAGCTCTGGACCAACAATGTCCATGTGTAAAGTCTCGCCGGGTCTCTTTGTCATCACCTGATTAACAGGTGGGTGAGAAGCAGCAACCATCTTCCCGTGACAACAAGGATGGCAAACAAGGTCCTTCTGAAACTTAAGCTTTGGCAATCCTTGGATTAGGCCAAGTGAGCTTAGTCTTGCAAGCAAGTCAAAGCTCAAATGACCAAGTCTCCTATGCCACTTCCACAAATCAGAAGAAGGACCAGCCATCAAACATCTAGCAGAGCCGAAAGAGCGAGAAAAATCGGCTCTAAAAACACAACCAAAAGTGAAGGACCGAGAAGCAACCAGAAAGCGACCAGAGGGGGGTGAATGGGAGCTTCAAAATTTCCTTTCGGAAACTAGTAGCCACTGTCCCGAGAATCACCCTGAAAGACAAACCCTAGAGCTTGCTAATGTCCACAACCCTAGATGTAGGGTGGATGCTTCCAAGAAGCACAGCGGGACACTACACAACCCTAGAAACCCAACGCAGCAAGCAGATCTCAAATCGAAAGTCGGACAAACAAACTGCGGACGAAACTGCACGGACTCAGCAGCATCGGATGCTGGCAGCGTCCGATGACCAACCAACAGACGCGTCCGATGCAAACAGGGCGAAACTGGAACCTTACTGCATACGCATCGGACGCTGTGAACAGTGAAATCTCAGCGTCCCATGGTCTCACTCCGGCGCGTCCGATGCTCAACGGAGCGTCCGATGCTCCTTAAAAAATGTCAGATCTTGACACGTGGCAATGGAGCCTCCGATGCCAAAAGGGTCAGCGTCCGATGCTATGAACTCGAGCGTCCGATGCCCCTGACGCAGTGCAGTTCTTCCGTGAAATTCACTCGATCTCCTCCGAATCAAAAGCACTAAGGCCTAGACTTGGTATGAGGAGTTCCAAGGATGTTAGTGAGCTATCCCACAGGAATCATGGCTCGAACCTAACTCCAAATCGAGGAATTGGAAGAAATCGGGGCAATGGAGCAAAAACCGATCCAACACGAAAATCGTTCGATCTCCTAGACCCTGAAGTTAGAGGTTAATTTCTTCGGAGGAAAGAAGTGCCTCACGATCTAGAACAACTTGGTTCAAACAGTTTTGCAAAATATGAACCGAGCAAAGAGATCAAGCGACGAGAAAATCATGGAGAAAAAGGATTCCGCGAAGAACACGAACAAAGCGCAAATCACACCCACGAATCTGCAACCGTGTGGCTACCACACGCTACAATAGTGAGGATACGGCCTCACTTCCTCAGAATCAACAGTACACAGAGGCAAGTCTCTCTGCGGATCTCAGCTAGCTACAGCAGGGGATGGGAGAGCAGGAAACCCTAAGTGCGAAAGAGCAAAATGACTGAGATTCATGGGAGGAGGGTGTCTCCCGACTACTTATCCTACTACTAGCCTAAGTCTATTTCCTACTCTACCCCTCTCTATTCTAATTACAGAGCGAACCAGCTAAACCCTAGGGTTATTCTGGACCAACTCGGTGGTAGGTGTATCCGACGGCCACGCCCGCACAATTCGAAGCGTTGCCTCGACGCAACCTCCGGATCACCGCCACGTGCCGCCCTCGCTCTGCACCCCTGGTTTTGTGGCCCAAACTGGGAAACCAGCCTTTTCCAGCCAACCCCCGGTTTTGAGGCCCAAACCGTGAAACCAGCCCACAAGCTTCTGAGTTTTGAGGCCAAACTCAGCAAACCCTCAGCGCCCAGGTTTTGAGGCCCAAACCTGGAAACCGTCCTCAGCCCGAGTTTTGTGGCCAAACTCGGAAACCATCCGCACCCAGGTTTTGAGGCCCAAACCTAGAAACCGTCCTCAGCCCATGTTTTGTGGCCAAACTCGGAAACCATCCGCACCTAGGTTTTGAGGCCCAAACCTGGAAACCGTCCATCCGATGGTTTTTCTCTGGCTCTACCACCAAACCAATGTCGAAGATGGGATGCACCTCCCGTGCACCCCGTCCACCGATACGTGTCCCCGAGTCCACGACTCAGGTAACACATGACCGCACTTCTTCACTTGTCGTCGTCACAGGCTGCCAGCCACCACAGCTCATCCTCGGGCCTCTGGTCCCCCAGTCCAAGCCTCATGTCCGCCCTTCGCCACTCTCGGTCCATCGGCACGGCACGTCTCTACTTGACCTTCACCTCGCCTTCGATCAATGCATCCGTGCTCGACACCTGCACAACACAAGCCAAAAAACTTGCGCATCATCCCAGTTGACAATCACTCATCACTCAGAGACCCGGCATACACCCATGTATCCGCAATCTCCCCCTTGATGAGTGCATTGTCAACTACCAACACAAATCATAATAGAAAGAGAATAAGGAAGAAGGAGGAAGGAGAAAGAGAGAACTCAACCAAATGACCCAAAAGCATAGCAAAGCCGAAGAAGGTCAAGTGGAAAGAGCGAAAGAACTTGGTCCCCAAAGACATGGGCAACGGCTCGACGCAACCAAGCAAAACAAAGCTAGCCCTCAAGAAGAGGTAGAATAGGCTCAACACCGCTAGCAGACACCAATTGAAAAATCGAATCAAGATGCTAGTCCCTCAAGATAGAGGCACAGAGGCTCAACACAACTAGCAAAGAAAGCTCGATATCAATGCCTTTCGACCAGCAGGAGACAGCAAAACTCCCCCTCGACTAGTGCATACAACCAAGAAAACACTCGGGAAGCATAAACTCCCCCTTAGTTGAACATCCAGGAGACATGCAAACTCTCTCTCAAATGAATACTCGGGAAGCATAAATGATTTACAAATTCTCCCCCTTAGTTGAAAATGCACTAATCAAGTAAAAGACTCTCCCCATCAGAAAAAGCACCAACAAAAAGTGCGAACAAGGGAGGTTCTCCCCCTTCCAACATGCATATGAGTCAAAATGCAAGTTAGCAGCTTCAGGCATATATTCAGGAGAATGCAAAGATGCTCTAAACAGTATAATCCCAATGACTCAACAACAGCATACTAGCTCAGCAAAGGCTCAAACTGATCACCAGATATGAAATATGAACATATGAGCAGAAATGAGCAGGTTTGAGTCAACAAGGTATTCACCATCAAAATAGCACTAGCAATGTATAAACAGGAGTCTGAACAAGTGCTAAACATGTATACAAGGTGAACTACCCCTAGCAAAGTTCAATCATCATGCTTAAGAATGAAACATACACTTGTGAAATCAACTTAGATCGGAGTTGCAGCGGTGAAATTACACAAGTTCAAATATTAGCATGTGATTGCGAGAGGTTGAAAGCTTGTCATTGCCTAACTTTTCAACCGAGCGAAGCCTATGCCGAAGCAATCAGAAGCTTAAAGCTACGGTTTCGGTCATACACTACACGGCTCAAGTTTAACTCAAAGTGCAATGAGAAACCGTCTCGATACCGTGATGTGTTGACAAGCAATCCCATCTCGATCTTTTCAATTCACTAAAACTTGGTTCAAATTTTAAACATGATATGAACAGACCAAGCAAGTGAATGACTCAGAACTAGAGACATAGCAACCTAGCATATATGAAAAGCACGAGTAAACTCAACACATCCTACACATGCTAGTTGCATATCTCAATGGTGAACATTTTTAGATTTGAAATTATTAAGCAAATTCACCATTTCAAAATAGCTCAGCTCACAACATGTACTAATGATCAGGAGGAGCATAAGCTGCAAGCATCAACATAAGCATTGGAGCATACTACATAGAGCATAGTTACATTCTAATGATTATAAACATGAAGCTCAGAATGTAAATGCGTATGCTAAAAAGCAAAAGAAAAGAGAGACATAATAAAAAGTCAGTTTATTATACAAGATCCAAAATGTTTCCCTCAACTAAAAAGGGAAACACACACCAAGCTCACCCCTCAACCGATTAAAGGTTGATTCGTCTAAAGGCTTGGTGAAAATATCAGCCAGTTGATGATGAGTATCGACATGGCGAAGGTCGATATCACCCTTCTCCTGGTGGTCTCGCAAGAAATGAAAGCGCACATCAATGTGTTTGGTCTTCGAGTGAAGCACGGGGTTCTTAGCAACGCTAATGGCACTCGTGCTATCACAAAGCAAAGGCACGCGAGAAAAGCTCAGACCAAAATCACGCAAAGTGGCCATCATCCAGAGCAACTGGGAACAGCAGCTAGCCGCAGCAACATATTCAGCCTCTGTGGTAGACTGAGTGACACTAGACTGCTTGCGAGAAGACCATGAAACAAAAGAGGAATCAATAAACTGGCAAGTCCCAGAAGTGGACTTGCGCTCAATACGGCAACCAGCAAAATCGGCATCCGAATAACCGCAAAGGGAGAGGGAGGAGGAAGCAGAATACCAAATCCCGAACTCAGGTGTGAAACGAAGGTACCTGAAAATCCGCTTCACCGCCTGATGGTGAGAAGTGCGAGGCGACGCCTGAAAACGCACGCACAGACACACCGCGAACTGGATGTCCGGGCATGTCGCCGTCAGGTAGAGGAGCGACCCGATCATGCTGCGTTACTCCTTCTGGTCCACTGCTTCTCCATCCACATCCGCATCCAGGGCAGTCGTCGTCGACATGGGTGTTGGAAGAGGCTTGGCCTCACCCATATCGAACCGCTTCAGTAAGTCCTTGGTGTACTTGCCCTGGTGCACGAACGTCCCTTCCCGGGATTGCTTGATTTGCAACCCGAGGAAAAACGTTAGCTCGCCCATCATGCTCACCTCGAACTCCCTGCTCATAATATCTGCAAACCTGGCAACCAAAGCGTGAGAAGAACCACCGAAAATGATATCATCCATGTAAATCTGGACCAAGAGAGTGTCTTTGCCTTGCTTGAGGAGAAAGAGCGTTTTATCTACACACCCCATTTTAAAACCCTTAGCAAGCAAAAAGGTTTTCAATCTATCATACCAGGCTCTAGGGGCTTGTTTCAAACCATATAAAGCTTTGTGAAGTTTAAAAACATGGTTTGGAAACTTGGGATTTTCAAAACCGGGAGGTTGCTCAACATACACTTCCTCTTCTATGTAGCCATTTAAGAAGGCACTCTTGACATCCATTCGAAAGAGTTTAAAACCTTTGGATGCAGCAAAAGCCAAGAGTATCCTAATAGCCTCCAAATGAGCTACAGGAGCAAAAGTCTCCTCAAAGTCTATTCCCTCCTTCTAACTATAACCCTTCGCTACAAGCCTGGCCTTGTTTCTAACAACGTGGCCATCCTCTCCTTGCTTGTTTTTGAAAACCCATTTTGTCCCAATAGGCTTACACTCAGGAGGAGGAGGAACTAGAACCCAAACCCGATTTCTCTCAAAATTTTCTAACTCCTCATGCATGGCATTGACCCAATCGGGATCCGTCAAAGCGTGTCCAACATCTCGGGGCTGAATATTAGCAACAAAAGCAGAATGAGCGAAGTGAGATATGTGCTGTGACCTGGACCGAGTAACCCGTTCGTCGATGCTGCCGATCATCTGCTGAGGCGGGTGCTGGCGCTGAATGTGTCGTGGCGCCTCCCTTGCCGAAGTGGCCTCCCCCTCAACAGCAGCTGGTGCCTCCCCGGGTACAAATGGTACCGCTCGAGGTGGCGGATCCCACGGCCCCCAGGAAGAAGAGGTGTCGGGGCCGTGAGTCATCGTAGAAGCCGCTCTTTGCAGCACAACAGGTGGAGGGGGTGCTGGATCATCTATACCTTCAACACCCTCGTCCTCGTCATCAAAAAGAGGCTCGCCAACCTCATGATCACCTGCACGCTCAAAACGAGAAGAAGGACAAACGAGAGTCTCGTCGAAGGTGACATCTGATGTCTCCATGACTCGGTTAGTGTCAAGGTTAAGTACACGATATGCGCGAGTATGAGTGCCATAACCCAAAAATACTCCGTTAGAAGAACGAGACTCGAATTTGTCCAGATTGCCTTTCTTCAATATAAAACAATGGCAACCAAAGACTCTAAAATAACTCACCATGGGCTGTCTACCAAAACGCAACTCATAAGAAGTCTTCTTCAAGAAAGCTCTCAGAAAAATGCGATTGGAAATATAGCACGCAGTGTTCATAGCTTCGGCCCAATAATGCCTAGGGGTCCTATGCTCATTGAGCATCGTCCTGGCCATCTCAACAAGGGTCCGATTCTTTCTCTCTACAACACCATTCTGAGGGGGTGTGTAGGGGGAAGAAAACTGATGCTCTAAACCCAAAGAGTTACAAAACTTCTCAAAATACGAATTCTTGAATTCGGAACCATTATCACTCCGAATTGCTCGCATCGAGTTCAAAGGGAACTCGTTCTGAAGACGCAAAATCAGATTACGAGCAAAGGAGAAAGTCTCGGTCTTCTCAGCTAAAAAGAAGACCCACGAATATCTCGAAAAGTCATCAACAACAACAAGAACATACGACTTCCCCCCAACAGAGCTCACCTGAGCCGGACCAACAAGGTCCATGTGCAAAAGCTCTCCAGGGCGCTTGGTCATGACCTGAGTCACTGGATGGTGGGGAGCGGCAACCATCTTCCCGTGTCTACAAGAGTGGCAAACAAGATCCTTCTCCATATGCAACTTGGGCAATCCTCGGATTAGGCCAAGTGAACTAAGCCTTGCAAGCAAGTCGAAGCTCAAATGTCCAAGTCTCCTATGCCACTTCCAAAGATCAGAGGAGGAAGGTCCAGCCACAAGACAATGAGAAGTTCCAAAAGACTCCGAGAAATTCGCACGAAAGACTTTTCCAAAGGGCGAAATCAAACACACAAGATTGCCCTGAGGATCCAAAATATGACTGAGATTCGGTTTAAAATGAATCTCGTAGTCGTCATCAAAGAGTTGCGAAACAGAAAGAAGGTTAAAATGCAAGTTAGAAACAAGAGCAACATTGTGCAACACAAAGTGCTCATTAACTCGCACCGACCCGCGAGTAATACCTTACCTTTGCTATTGTCGCCGAAGGTTATGTACTCCTTTCCGGCAACCGGGCTAAGGCTGGAGAACCACTTGGCGTTTCCGGTCATGTGCCTCGAGCAACCGGAATCCACCAACCAAATGTCCTCCAACCGTTTTACCTACATCAATAAAAAGACATAGGGTGAGCATACGGTCCAACACTGGGGTTAGTGAAGTAAGGGGAATACTAGTGTTGGGCCGGCTGCTCAAAAGAACGGTTAGCAGAAAAACCATTCCTAGCACGTCTACGAGAGGAGCGATCACCACGTAGGGGAAAACGTGGTCCGCTAAGGGAGGAGCGTCCATCGCGATACTCAAAACGCGGTGGGGGAAAATGCTCAACTACAAAGCCTCCGCCACGGGGTCCATAGCCTACAACTGCAGGCTCCCACCGGGCACGCTCTCTACGAGGCCTAGGCCTAGCAACTTGAGGCAATGCGCCTCTAGGCCTAGCATCTCTCCTCGGAGCTCTCTGCTGCCTAGGCCTGGGAACTTGAGGTTCTGGACCTATGGGCCTAGCTGCTCTCCTCGGAGCACTCCTCTGAACATTCGGCACATGTACATCATGGAAAGGATGGTACATGTCCGGGTTGTTCATCTCCCTAGCACGGCGCGCCTCTCTCTTGCGCCTAAAGCAGAACTCGCTCAAGTGTCCATCTCTCCCATAGAAATCACAATGATACCTCACCGCACGCAAAGGGGGTTGTTGGTAATCATGGCTGTGGGTGTGGATCACTTTGCCCTTCTGTGGCAACTCCTCCTGGATAGGTGGCATTGTATCCAGCTTGTTCTTTAGGTGGTTGGGTTTGGGATGCCACACTTGGTTCTTGGGTGGAGCTCTCGGAGGTTCCTCAAACACCCCATCCTTGGTGGTAGGCTTGACGGGCTCTTTAGGTGGAAGCTTGGTTAGTTTGGGAGTAGTGGTGGAGTTGGGCTTCTCACTAGGATTCAGACCACTCGACTCTCCAATCTTCCCAAAAGCAGAAAGATCAACACCCTGAGGAAGACCTACACCAAAACCTCCAGCAGCTCGCTTAATTTGGGAGATCATCATCCCGAGCTACGGCTCACTACAAGAGACCCATGACAAGATGGTCCGAAGGTATGTGTTTTCCTCCTCGGTTTGCATCTTGCCATGCTTGACATTGGCAATCTCCATTTCCAAACCCTCACACAAAACACACTTAGCCACACAAGTGCTACCTGAGTTGGCCTCCTCAAGAGACACAATCTTGGCATTCTTCTCTGCCAACTCAGATTGCAAGACAGGACAAGTCTTGCACGCACCCAACAGAGAAGGTCTAGCCTTCAGCTCATCCACCTCTCCTACCAACGCAGCATACTTACCTCTCAAAGTGAGAAGGTCAGTCATGTGTGTGGTGCACATCTTACACTCAACCTCCTCTGACACGACCACGGTGGACTTGGCAAACTCAAGCTCTCTCACCGTGTCCTCCCACTTCTGCCTAAACTCCTTGCCCTCTCTAGCGGCAAGCCTAAGCAGCTTGTCCTGACTAAGGAGCGCGGCAGTAAGCTTTTCGACCTCAGCAGAAAGCTCGTCGTGGGTGAGGGATACCTGGGAGGTGTCGTCGTCAACGTCATCCCGAGGGGTGTGCTCCAGCTTGCCGTCGACCTCATCACCAAGAGCCATGGTGCAGAAGCCATCGTCGGCGGCGAAGAAGCAGCGACCGTTCAGCTTGTCCTCGATCCTCTTCTTCTTCTCGGACTCGTCATCGCTTGAGCAAGCGGAGTCGTCATCCGAGCCGTCGGCGTCGCTGAGCATGGCGAAGAACGCACGCTGCTCAGCCTCGGCCTTCTCCAAGTACTTCTTCCTGATGTACTCCTTGTCAAAGCCGCCCCTCCGCTTGTGCCTCGCGGGGACGTACTTCTCCTTGCGCTTGCCGGAGTCGTACTTGTGCCCATGATCGCCCTTCCCAGATGAATGCTACTTCTTGGGGCAGTTGGCGATGAAGTGGTCGGGGTCGCCGCACTCATAGCATCCTGAGCGTCCTCCACCGCGGCGACGGTTCATGCGGTTGTTGTGGAACCGCGTGAACCGGTTAGCGAGCATTGCCAACTTGTCATCCCCCAACGACTCAAGCTGGTCCTCTATGACAGAAAAGAGTGAAGAAAGTGCAAAGCCAGCAGAGGGGTTAGCAGAAGAGCCAGAAACCAAAGCCATAGTCGGGCCAGAAGGATTCACATAAGAAGCCCTCGACATGGCGTCAATCTCACTAGACTTGAGCTTACTAAAGAGCTCGTCACAAGTGAGAGTCTCATAGTTAGACGATTCGATGATCGCCTGGACCTTTGAGTCCCACACCGATCGATCGAGAGTATGCAAAAGCTTTATAGCCCTCTCATGATCGTCGAAAGGCAACAGCTCTTTGTTAGCTCGCATCTTGTTGACAATCACCTGAAAGCGAGCGAATAAGCTTATTATGCTCTTGCCAGGCATATGTCAAAAGTTCTCATACTCCCGCTTGTGCGACTCGTAGAGACGGGATTTGACTTGAGAGGTGCCCTCATCAAAGCGCATGAGGGTGTCCCAAATCTCACGAGCCGTGGGGAGGTGAGAAATGCGATCAAACTCCGACATGCTCAAACAGGAGAACAAGGCGTTACGCGCCCGGCTATTGGCCTCGTGCTCATCTATCTGAAGCTAAGAGACACGAGCAGCCAGGACAACGTAATCGGCCCTGTTGCAAATCTCCCAAACAGAAGAGCCCATGCTCTGGAGATAGGCCGACATGTGTATCTTCCAATACGCATAGTTCGTCCCATCAAAGAACGGCGGTTTGCCCACGCCGCGATCCAAGTCGCCTTCTGTGGATCTGGAACCGGCTAAGGTGGAAGATCCTTAACCCGCTCCGATACCAATTGAAGGACCGAGAAGCAACCAGAAAGCGACCAGAGGGGGGGGGGGTGAATGGGAGCTTCAAAATTTCCTTTCAGAAACTAGTAGCCACTGTCCCGACTACTTATCCTACTACTAGCCTAAGTCTATTTCCTACTCTACCCCTCTCTATTCTAATTACAGAGCGAACCAGCTAAACCCTAGGGTTATTCTGGAGCAACTCGGTGGTAGGTGTATTCGACGGCCACGCCCGCACAATTCGAAGAGTATCCTCGACGCAACCTCCGGATCGCCGCCACGTGCCGCCCTCGCTCTGCACCCCCGGTTTTGTGGCCCAAACCGGGAAACCAGCCTTTTCCAGCCAACCCCCGGTTTTGAGGCCCAAACCGGGAAACCAGCCCACAAGCTTCTGAGTTTTGAGGCCAAACTCAGCAAACCCTCAGCGCCCAGGTTTTGAGGCCCAAACCTGGAAACCATCCTCAGCCCGAGTTTTGTGGCCAAACTCGGAAACCATCCGCACCCAGGTTTTGAGGCCCAAACCTAGAAACCGTCCTCAGCCCGAGTTTTGTGGCCAAACTCGGAAACCATCCGCACCCAGGTTTTGAGGCCCAAACCTGGAAACCATCCATCCGATGGTTTTTCTCTGGCTCTACCACCAAACCGGTGTCGAAGATGGGATGCACCTCCCGTGCACCCCGTCCACCGACACGTGTCCCCGAGTCCACGACTCAGGTAACGCATGACCGCACTTCTTCACTTGTCGTCGTCACAGGCTGCCAGCCACCACAGCTGATCCTCGGGCCTCTGGTCCCTCAGTCCAAGCCTCACGTCTGCCCTTCGCCACTCTCAGTCCATCGGCACGGCATGTCTCTACTTGACCTTCACCTCGCCTTCGATCACTGCATCCGTGCTCGACACCTGCACAACACAAGCCAAAGAACATGCGCATCATCCCAGTTGACAATCACTCATCACTCAGAGACCCGGCATACACCCATGTATCCGCAAAAAGGAACAATCCAACAAACAAGATCTCCCCGAGGGTCTAAAACACGACTCAAACCCTTCTTAAGCGCACCTCAAAATCATCCTCAAGGAGTTGCGAAACAGAAAGCAAATTGAAATGCAAGTTAGAAACCAAAGCAACATCCTTAAGAACGAAGTTCTCATTGAGCCGAATAGCTCCATGAGAAACAACCTTACCTCTACTGTTATCCCCGAAAGTGATGTATTCCTTGTGCACCACGGGGTCTAGGCTGGAGAACCATTCTTTCTTTCCGGTCATGTGGCGCGAACACCCAGAATCCATGAGCCACATGTTCTCCAACTGAAGTTCCTGCATCAATAGAAAGGCAGGAAGTGAGCATATGGCACAACACTGGGGTTGGTATACTGAGAAGGATACCAGTGCTGTGTCATAGGCCTAGAAAAAGTGTTAGAAGGAACACCAAACTGTCCTCGTCCCATGGGTGGATAGCGATCACCACCAAACTAAAGGGGTGGTCCGCTATGGAACGAAAAACCTCCAAACTCACCAACATGTCCCATTTGAACAAAGCGATCACCACCATGATGAAAAGGTGGTCCACTATGGGACTGTGCAGCAAAGCCTCTTACACCCGGCTCACGATCGTACTGAGGATGACCAGAACCGCGACGGGCACGACCACCACCCCGTGGTCTAGCTTCCTGGGGCCTAGCCACCTGAGGGGGTGCACCTCCAAGTCTAGCGCCCTGTCTCTGAACTCCCTGACCTTGCACGCCATGGAGAGGGTGGTGCATGGCCTGGTTGTTCAGCTCCAACTCCTTCCTAGCGTTTCTCTTCCTCCGAAAGCAAAACTCAGCTAGGTGACCCTCACAGTGATAGTACTCGCACTCGAACCTCACCACTCTCTTTGGTTGTTGGTTCCTATGGTTGCGAGGGTTGTGCACTCTAGCCAGCTGCTTGCCTCTCGGAAGGGGATCACTAGATACGTCAGGAAGGGTGTCAAGTGTGTTCCTAAGATGGTTAGGTTGGGGAACCCACACTTACTTGCGAGGTGGAGCCTTGGGGGGTTCATCAAGGATTCCATCCTTGGTGATAGGCTTGGGAGGCTCAGGTAGGGTGATCTTGGTGAGCTTAGGGACAGCTGTTGACACTGGTTATCTATCACAATTAAAGGATAAATAAATATAAAAAGGGCATGAATTCAATCACCAACAAAGGTTTAGGGTTTTAATTGACAATATTCCACGAGTTATGGTGAATTGTGATTCTGCAAGGACTAAACCAAGAAATCAACACAGATTGCTTCCCTTAGAAGGAAACCGACAGGAGATAACCGAACCGACGCATCAGTGCGCATACATGAGTGTATGCCGGATCTTGAGTGATGAGTGATTGTCAACTGGTTTGATGCGCTTGTTCTTTGGCTTGTGTTGTGCAGGTGTCGAGCACGGAGATAGTGATCGAAGGCAAGGTGAAGGTCAAGTAGAGACGTACCGTGACGATGGACCCGGAGCGGTGAAGGGCGGACGTGAGGCTTGGACTGAGGGACCCACCGGAGGATCAGCTGTGGTGGCTGATAGCCTGGGATAGCGACGAGCGGAGACTTGCGGGGCATGGTGTGGCTCGATCGTGGACCTGGGGACACGTGTTGGTGGACGGGGTGCACGGGCGGTGCATCCCCTCTACGGCGTCGGTTTGGTGGTTGAGCCACAGAAAAACCACCGGGTGGACGGTTTCCAGGTTTGGGCCACAAAACTTGGGTGCGGCCGGTTTCCTAGTTTGGGCCACAAAACTCGGGCTGAGGGTGGTTTCCAGGTTTGGGCCTCAAAACCTGGGCGCTGGCGGGTTTCTGAGTTTGGGCCACAAAACTTAGGTGATGGACGATAGGTTTCCCTGTTTCAGCCTCAAAATCGGGGGAGGATTTGATGGCTGGTTTCCCGGTTTCGGCCTCAAAACCGAGGGGAGGTCCAGAAAACGGATGAGCGGCGCATTGGCGGCACGTGGCGGCATCAAGTGAGGTCGCGTCGAGGCGAAGCTACTGGATGTGCGGGCGTGGCCGTCGGATCGACTACACTCCAAGTTGTAGGGGTAGAAGTAGAATAATTGTATTAGGCTATATTCGGAGAGGCCATCCCTCCCTCCAAACTATCTCAGTCATTGCTATTTTCTTTATAGGGTTTCGTGCTCTTCCAATCTCTGCTGTAGCTACTGAGATCTGCAGAGACGGCTAATCATACCTCTGTGTTCCCGAGATTTTGAGGAAGTGACACCGTAATCTCACTGTAGTCTCGTCTGTTCGAGACACGGTTGAATTTGTGGTGTTGATTCGCGTTTGTTCTTCGCGTTCTTGTTTACTCCACGATTTTCCCGTGACTCAATCTCCCACCTCGCTGCGTCTTTTTCGATTCCGTTTGAACTGAGTTGTTCTAGATCGCGAGGCGCATATTTTCACCGAAGGAATTCACCTCTAACCTCATGAGCTAGTAGATCGATCGATTTTTGTTTTGAATCAGTTTTTGTCTCCCTTGCACTCAATTCTTCCGATTCACCGATTTGGAGTTAGGTTCGAGCCATGATCTCTTAGGGATAGCTCACTAACCTCCTTGGAACTCCTCATACCTCTAAGCCTTAGAGATTTTGATTCGGAGGAGATCGGGTTGAATCCGCGGAAGAACTGTGTAGTTTCGGGGGCATCGGACGCTCGGGTGGGGGGCATCGGACGCTGAGTTCGTCACATCGGACGCTCAGGTGCCACGTGTCAAAGGACAACGTTTTTGAAGGAGCATCAGACGCTGCCCATCGGACGCTCCGTTGACCATCGGACGCGTCCGTGGGGTGAGCATAAGACGCTGAAGTGATACTGTAGCCAGCATCTGATGGCTATGCAGTGAGGTTCCAGAACAGTACATTTTGCATCGGATGCGTCCGGTGCCTGGACATCGGACACAGGCCAGCGTCCGATGCAGTGAGTTTTGCACTGTTTTGTTCGCAGTTTGCTCGTTCGACTTCAGATTTGATTCTGGGGTTTTGCGTTGGATTTCCGACTTCATGCTCTACAAAAATCGGGCTTCCCGCTTTGCGAAATAGCCTGAATCCCCCGAGCAACGCGAGGGGGAGGTTGAGGTTACCCAAAGTCCATCCTGTCACTAATTGACTTGTGTGAACTTGAGTGAGGAGGCTTTTGTGGTGTCCCGCTGTGTGCCTAGGGAACATGCACTCATTCTCTTGGGTGGTGGACATCACATGTGTCGGTTTTGCTCTTGGGGTTGATTTTCTGGGACAGAGGCTAAAAGTTTCTGAAAAGAAATTTAAGCCTCCCATTCACCCGCCCCTCTGGTCGCCTTTGGTAGCATTATCAGTCCTTCAATTGGTATCAAAGCAGGTTAAGGATCTTCCACCTTAGCCAGTTCTAGATCCACAGAAGGCGACATGGATCGCGGCGTGGGCAAACCACCATTTTTCGATGGGACGAACTATGCGTATTGGAAGATACGCATGTCAGCCTATCTTCAGAGCATGGGTCGGTGCTTCTGTCTGGGAGATTTGCAACAAGGCCGATTACGTGGTTTTGGCTGCTCGTGTGACTCCGCTGCAGATCGATGAGCACGATGCCAATAGCCGAGCCCGTAATGCTCTATTCTCCTGTTTGAGCATGGCTGAGTTTGATCGCGTCTCTCACCTCCCCACGGCTCGTGAGATTTGGGCGACCCTCATGCGCTTTGTTGATGGTCCTTAAACACCTGTTTTACCATCAACATGTTACCCTAAAATTCACCAAAAAGGCATGAAATGTAGTCAAATTTGTTTCAAACTAACCGAATTCCACATGTCCATAGATTTTGATTTGAATGCAGGATTTGAACCAAATTTGGATATTTGAACCACAAAAGGCTAAGCCCACTCAGCAGGGCTCAATTGGGCCTCAGGGGGGTGGCGCCCACCACTTGGGTTGGCCCAAGTCCACTCCCTGCCACGTCACCGATCCGTGTGACCTCCCCAAGGACAAATCTTGGCCCTTGGTCACTAGGTCAGTGGCATCGGACGGCTCAGGAGAGGAGTGGCGTGGATCATGACTGAATGGCGGTTATCTGGACATGCAACCGACCTTGGTACCGCTGTTGACACTCCTTAATGGAAACACTCTAAGAAGAGAGTTATAATCTATCCCCGGCAACGGCGCCAGAAATGCTTGTTGGTATTTCTTAACGTCACTACTAAGAACGAACCACATAAAATAATAAACTAGTGAAAGCACTAAAGAGTGTACGGGACACTACTAACTCCACTTAACGTCAAGTTGTCATCCCCAACATGAAGCTAGCAATGTAATTATATCAGGCCACTGGATTTAAAAGATAGATATTTACCCGCAAGCGCACAGATAAACATACCCGTTGTAGAAGCATTTCACCCAAGCTAGTCTCAGGTATCGTTATTTATATTTTAGCCTAGAGACTAATCAATTCAAGATATGATGTCATTGTAAGGACTTAACAGCATTTAATATGGCACACACTTATAATAAGACTGATAACACACTAATTACTTCGAACAGGAATCAGGTTACAGAGTAAATGATACGATAAATAATTGATAAAGGATAACAGAGATCAGATCAATCAAGGATAAACTTAGAACAGTACTGCCTAGCAAGTGATGATTAGAACAGGTATTAATAAGAAACATTCCTAAGTTATTCTAATTACAAGTCATAGCATACATCGATTAGTGCATTTATATTTGGCAATCATTGGCTAGGTCACATCATATTTATAATCAAGAGGCAACTCCATAGTAAAGGTGTCAAACAAAGTAACCGTTAAACCATGAGTTAACTGAGCCATACTAAACACTACATTCGGGAGGTGGAATACAGAGGACTCAACAGGTCTGTCACACCCGCGATCTACCACTCTATCCGGAACATAGGACGCATTCGCAGATAAATAATGTATAGGCACCATGCCTACACAGCATTTGAAGCTGATGCCGTTGAAGCAATGACGGTGCATCCAACGGTGAGGGGGGTGGCGGCCGCCACCTAGGGCTGGCGCCCGCCACTAGGGTTTGCCCTAGGTCGGTTGGCTGCCCCCTATAAGTACCCCCCTCACTCCACAAGGCTATAAATACCCCCCTGGTGACACCACTTCATTTCAATCAAGAAAGCAAGGAAGAGAGGAAAGCAAGCAAGGCAAGAGAAGCTAGAAAAGCAAGTGAGAGCTCAGAGAGCTTAGGCAAGTAGGTTAGCTAGTAGAGAGAGTAGCTCTAGTGTCCTCGCTACAGCGCGGCTCTTAGTTTAGCACAGCTCAGCCCTGACCAGTGGTATAGTAGCGTAGAGCTTGCTAGGAGAGAAGCGGGTGCGAGTGACTGGCATCGGAGGTCGGTTGATTTCCCGGCATCTCTAGTCTGGTTTGCTCTCTTGTATCTCAGGTACATTTATCTTCCAGTATTACTTTAGTATTACTTTCAGTACTACTTTATCAAGTGCCTTAAGTGTGACCTAGCTAACCTACAGTTCAATTCACTTAGCCATAGTAGTTAATCTCTAGTGTGCTTAGTGATTGATCTTTGCCAATAGGTTGCTCAGTTAGTTTAGTGTTTATCTTATTAAGTCAAGTATTTGCTCTGGCGTCCGCAAGGGTGTCTCTATTCAAAGCTAGGGTAGAGATAGTTAGAATATAATTAAGCGTGCTTAGTTATAGACTTACCTTCAGATACGGCTGGACCCCCGGATAGCTGTGGTAGCAAGCAGGAGGTGACAGCCCTGTGCGCGTTAAATTCCACCACGTAGTTGGCCCAGTTTAACAGTAAGCCTCGTTGTGCCAGCGTTCAACCTAAGTCAGTTGTAAAGGCTAGTACGCCTCGGTACTTGACAAGATAGGAATAAAACTATACTTAACTTGGTTGCTTTATTGACATTTGCCTGTCTTGCTTCGTAGTTATCTTGCTTCGTAGTTATCTTGCTTCGTAGCTATCTTGCTTCGTAGTTATCTAGGAGTAGTTATTAGTTATTAGTTAGTTATATTAGTTATCCTTAGTTATCCCCTATCTATCTATCCATCCACCTTACCTTACCATTCATTTCATCCTTACCTATCCACCCATATATTCTTTCTAGCCTTTCATCCCCTCTCTTCCCTTCTCTCCTTATCCCTTTTCTCTTTTCTTCGACTCTCATCCCCTCCTTGACTCGACTCATACACCACCCTAGCCTTCCCTTGGGATCAAATAAATCGACACCTAGTACTCCCAGGCGAAGTGCTACTACGATAGTTCTGTGCACTTGCAAAATCTCCTCTAGGTAGATTGCAATCTCTCTAGCTAGCTCCTACTAGTGTCGGGATTGACAAGCCCATTTGACATCAGTAGAAAGCTGCTTTAGCTTCACTCCTTTAGGTATAGTGACCGGACTTGCTACAAGCACTTCTGACGCTGTTGCCGGGAATAGATTCCATAGTCTACTCCTAATAACGACATTAGCAAGTGCCAACAAGCATTTCTGTCCGTTACCAGGGATAGTTGCCTAGCTCTATCTTTAGTGAAGCTAAGAACTACCAACAAGCATTTCTGGCGCCGTTGCCGGGGAAGGCAATCAGTGTATCGGTTGAGTCCGTGTCGAATTTATCTTCGTTTAAGCTCCTGCTTAGCGAATCCCATCTTACCCCATTCTTTCTTTCCTTAGTCCTTCTTATCTTTTTCCTTCATCTATCTTCACAATGGCCAACAAGACCATTCGTGAATTTTCTGCTCCTTCTGCCGCCAATGTAGCGACAGGACCAGACGTGATCGATGCCAACCTCAATTTTGAGTTAAAACCGGTTCTGATCATGATGGTCCAAGCTAGCCCGCTCTGTGGCAAAGCCCATGAGGATGCCAATGCTCATCTCCAACAATTCTTGGAGATTTGCGGCACCTTCACCATTAAGGGGATAACCCAAGAAGCCATCCGTCTTCGTCTCTTTCCTTTCTCTTTGCTAGGAAAAGCGAAGTAATGGTTCTATACTAGTCGCAACGCTGTAGACACATGGGACAAGTGTTCCAATGCTTTCCTCGCCAAATTCTTTCCGATGGGCAAGACGAATGCTCTGCGCAACAAAATCTCCAGCTTTACGCAACAAGCTGAGGAATCTATTCCCGAGGCTTGGGAGAGGTTGCAAGAGTATGTCGCTGCTTGTCCGCACCATGGTATGGAGGACTGGCTGTTGATCCAGAACTTCTACCATGGCCTAACCCCACTCTCTAGAAGCCATTTGGATGCCGCCGCCGGCGGTGCATTCTTTTCTGTGAATGTTGCAGATTCTAAGGCTCTCGTAGAGAAGATGGTGTCGAACCAAGGATGGAATGATGAGAGACTGCAGCCCCGTAAGCGAGGTATGCATTCCCTTAAGGAGGCCGACATGATCGTGGCCAAGATGGACCTGCTGGCAAAGAAGCTGGACAGCTGTGAGAAGATGAACCAACAAGAGAGTGTCCAATCTCTGGAATCCTACATGACTTGTGAAGTCTGTGGAGAAACCAGACATTCTGGGAACCACTGCCCCGAGCTACATGAAGATTTGAACTTCATAAACAATAGCAACAACAACGGTTTCCGCCAACAAAATCAAGGATGGAATTAGCGTGCAAACTCTCAAGGTAATAATTCATTCCCTCGCTCTAATTTTCATAATTCTGATAATTTCTCATTCTTGAAGAATTTAGTTTACTCACAAGGTAGAACTACTGATTTCTTGAATAAGAGATTAATGTCAAATGATAAAACCCTTGAGAATATAAATGCTAAATTGGAAGATTTCTCATCTGCTCTGAAAAATCAACTTAGCTTTAATAAGATGTTAGAAACCCAATTAGCCCAACTTGTTGCAAGTATACCATCTTTTGAACCTAGTAAAATTCCTGCTAAACCTAACATGGAAACTGCAAATATGGTTGAAATAAAATATTTTAACTATTATGAAGATCAAACCATGACTGTTAAAAAGGGTGATCCTGGTAGTCCCATAATTAGATGCTCAATCTTTGGTGAAGTCTTTAAAAATGCCATGTGTGATCTAGGATCGAGTGTGAACATTCTATCTAAAGATTTCTATGAAAACTCGTCCTTTCCACCCATGTCATCCACATCTGCCTATGTTGTGCTAGCTGATCAGTCCACTTGCTATGTAGAAGGAATAGTTACTGATTTACCTGTTCATATTAGAGGTTCATATGTTCCTGCTGATTTCATAATACTAGATATGGGAAATAGGAAAGATGTGCCTCTAATCTTAGGCAGACCCTTCTTGAACACTGTTGATGCTTGCATATATGTGGGGAGTGGTAAAATGCAAATGACATTAGGAGGGAGGAAGGAAATATTCTTCTTTTCCCGTGGTCCCGCATATGCCGCTAACATGCAGGAAGCAAAACCCGTTCGTACCAAAAAGAGGCGCCCAAGAACAAGGTGGAACAGAAAGAAAGAACCACCTCCTCCTGAGTTGTGTAATTCACATGACAAGGGAGAGGTGACAAAATAAGAAGAACCCGTTCGTACCAAAAAGAGGCGCCCAAGAACAAGGTGGAACAGAAAGAAAGAACAACCTCCTCCTGAGTTGTGTAATTCACATGACAAGGAAGAGGTGCCAAAAGAAGAAGAACCCGATGAAGTACTTAAAGAAGAAGCACCCAAGGAAGAAGATCTACCCAATAAGGATGAAATTCCATGGATCTAAGGTATGAGTTTACTTTTTATTTCCCTTCAAATTTCCCTTTTTCAAATAAATAACATATGTCATGCATGTAACTAAAAAAATAGTTATCATCAGTTATATGCATAAGTATATGTTAACTTAGCTAGAATAATAAAATATCATAATAGGATAGTTTCCCTTTTCACAACATTAGATAGTTTCCTTTTTAATAAAATGAGAACAAGAGCTCCGACCGAGAAAGATGAAGACCCTTCACCAAGCAAGCCAGCTTGGGGGAGATCCTCGCGCCAATAAGGTATGTTTCAACCTTACTCTTTATGTTCGGTTCTTAAATTCTATATCTTATTATATGCTTGCCTAAGTAACCATCCATGAATAAAATTGATAAAATCTGCTTAAACAAGTTGAAACCTGAATAGGATTTGAAATATGTCATGCAAATGCTATTGTTATGGTTTGAATAACTGGTCTTATCTAAGTTGTAGTTTTTGTGGGTTGCACATGCTTTAACTGAAATCATGCTTAGTGAATAAAGTTAGTAAGAAATGGAGTAATTCTTTAAACTTGCTAAAGTGAAATTAGGACCTAATCTAGAGGATTTCTTTTAAAAATCATGAAAACCTTGCTAAAAGTTCCTCCTGGATTTTATCACATCCCACCACTAGCCAAATATTTGTTAGTCAAAACCACAAAGAGGTTTGTTTGTGTTGAGTTTTGTTAGACCTCATAGATCTTAGTAGAGAAGCTTATCATATCTTTTGATCAAGATACACACACCCACCATATTGCTTACTATCCACTTTGGAAGTTTGAAGCCACCAAATAAATTGCTCATTCTCTACACTGGAGATATGCAATACCTTGCCAAACGTTCCATTGCTAGCCTTATGCTATTCCTACACTGGGAATAAGCATTTGTCTCCCTTTCCCTACTCATTTCAAAAATCCTTTCCTATAGATAATCTGGGGAAATCTAGAGCTAAAGAAAAAGAGAGATATATATATATAAAAAAGTGAGCAAAGTAGCTCAAGAAAGGACTATGTCCTAAGAAAATGTGAGGACACATCTTTTTGTCTACTCACTATGTATCCAAAAGAAAAAAGAAGAGAGAGAGAGAGAGAGAGAATTATCATTAGCTCTAGACCCCAGAAATTAACTAGGAAGGATTATGAAATATCTCTCTATACACTTCCACATAACCACACATGCACATCTTGATCAATTTTTATGATTTGCTGCTCCTTATGATCTGAGTGTCTAGCTTAGCAATAAACATTAGGCAATTTGCTCATGATTCTTAGCCTACCTATAACTCCACATATCGTTCTTCAGAAATATGAGAGGCTACATTTTGGCCTATGTGAGGATTTAAACACCATTGAGTGATTGAGTGAATCTTGGAGGACTTAAGCAAGTTGTTATCTTTTGAAAACCTTGAAAACCCTCCAGACAAAATCCTAGTCAAACCTAAGCAAGATAAAAGTTTCCTATCTACTGCTTTATTTCACTCTTGCATGTTTGACGCGAAAAGCTATAAGCCCCACATTGCTATGATTAATGATATATGCTAAGTTATTTCTCACTATACAATATGCACTTGTATACATCTTAAGTTGCTATCTATTTCATGCTCAATGCTTAAACCGCATTGTTGCTCGAGGACGAGCAACAGGTTAGCTTGGGGGAGCTTGTTGATGGTCCTTAAACACCTGTTTTACCATCAACATGTTACCCTAAAATTCACCAAAAAGGCATGAAATGTAGTCAAATAGGTTTCAAACTAACCGAATTCCACATGTCCATAGATTTTGATTTGAATGCAGGATTTGAACCAAATTTGGATATTTGAACCACCAAAGGCCAAGCCCACACATCAGGGCCCAATTGGGCCTCAGGGGGGTGGCGCCTGCCACCCCTAGGTGGCGCCCGCTACTTGAGTAATCCCAAGTCCACTCCCTGCCACGTCACCGATCCGTGTGACCTCCCCAAGGCCAAATCTTGGCCCTTGGTCACTAGGTCAGTGGCATCGGATGGCTCAGGAGGGGAGTGGCGTTGATCATGACCGAATGGCGGTTATCTGGACATGCAACCGACCATGGAACCGCCTCTCTGGAGCTCCTGGATGCCGTTGAAGCAATGACAGTGCATCCAACGGTGAGAGGCGTGGCGGCCGCCACCTAGGGCTGGCGCCCGCCACTAGGGTTTGCCCTAGGTCAGTTGGCTGCCCCCTATAAGTACCCCCCTCACTCCACAAGGCTATAAATACCCCCTTGGTGACACCACTTCATTTCAAGCAAGAAAGCAAGGAAGAGAGGAAAGCAAGCAAGGCAAGAGAAGCTAGAAAAGCAAGTGAGAGCTCAGAGAGCTTAGGCAAGTAGGTTAGCTAGTAGAGAGAGTATAGCTCTAGTGCCCTCGCTACAGCGCGACTCTTAGTTTAGCACAGCTCAGCCTAGACCAGTGGTATAGTAGCGTAGAGCTTGCTAGGAGAGAAGCGGGTGCGAGTGACTGGCATCGGAGGTCGGTTGATTTCCCGGCGTCTCTGGTCTGGTTTGCTCTCTTGTATCTCAGGTACATTTATCTTCTAGTATTACTTTAGTATTACTTTCAGTACTACTTTATCAAGTGCCTTGAGTGTGACCTAGCTAACCTACAGTTCAATTCACTTAGCCATAGTAGTTAATCTCTAGTGTGCTTAGTGATTGATCTTTGCAATAGGTTGCTTAGTTAGTTTAGTGTTTATCTTATTAAGTCAAGTATTTGCTCTAACGTCCGCAAGGGTGTCTCTATTCAAAGCTAGGGTAGAGATAGTTAGAATATAATTAAGCATGGTGCTTAGTTATAGACTTACCTTCAGATACGGCTGGACCCCCGGATAGCTGTGGTAGCAAGCAGGAGGTGACAGCCCTGTGCGCGTTAAATTCCACCACGTAGTTGGCCCAGTTTAACAGTAAGGCTCGTTGTGCTAGCGTTCAACCTAAGTCAGTGATAAAGGCTAGTACGCCTCGGTACTTGACAAGATAGGAATAAAACTATACTTAACTTGGTTGCTTTATTGACATTTGCCTGTCTTGCTTCGTAGTTATCTTGCTTCGTAGTTATCTTGCTTCATAGCTATCTTGCTTTGTAGTTATCTAGGAGTAGTTATTAGTTATTAGTTAGTTATATTAGTTATCCTTAGTTATCCCCTATCTATCTATCCATCCATCCACCTTACCTTACCATCCATTTCATCCTTACCTATCCACCCATATATTCTTTCTAGCCTTTCATCCCCTCTCTTCCCTTCTCTCCTTATCCGTTTTCTCTTTTCTTCGACTCTCATCCCCTCCTTGACTCGACTCATACACCACCCTAGCCTTCCCTTGGGATCAAATAAATCGACACCTGGTACTCCCAGGCGAAGTGCTACTATGATAGTTCTGTGCGCTTGCAGAATCTCCTCTAGGTAGATTGCAATCTCTCTAGCTAGCTCCTACTAGTGTCAGGATTGACAACCCCACTTGACATCAGTAGAAAGCTGCTTTAGCTTCACTCGTTTAGGTATAGTGACCGGACTTGCTACAAGCACTTCTGACGTCGTTGTCGGGAATAGATTCCATAGTCTACTCCTAGTAACGACATTAGCAAGTGCCAACAAGCATTTCTGGGTCGTTACCAGGGATAGTTGCTTAGCTCTATCTTTAGTGAAGCTAAGAACTACCAACACGCTTCCATGAGGGAACCACTCAAGTCAAATCCCGTCTCTATGAGTCGCACAAGCGGGAGTATGAGAACTTTCAACACATGCCTGGCGAGAGCATAGAAAATTTATTCGCTTGCTTTCAGGTGATTGTCAACAGGATGAGGGCTAACAAGGAGCTGTTGCCTTTCGACGATCATGAGAGGGCTCTCAAGCTTTTACATACTCTCGATCAGTCGGTGTGGGACTCTAAGGTTCAGGCGATCATCGAATCAGCTAACTATGAGACCCTCACGTGTGATGAGCTCTTTAGTAAGCTCAAGTCCAGTAAGATTGACGCCATGACGAGGGCGTCCTATGAGAATCCTTCTGGCCCGTCGATGGCTTTGCTTTCTGGCTCTTCTCCTAACCCCTCTGGAGGCTTTGCACTTTCTTCTCTTCTTTCTGTCATAGAGGAGCAGCTGGAGTTCATGTGAGACGACGAGTTGGCTTTGCTTGCCAACCGGTTCTCGCGGTTTCACAACAACCGCATGAACCGTCGTCGTGGAGGAGGACGCGCTGGGTGCTATGAGTGCGGCGATCTGGATCACTTCATCGCCAACTGCCCAAAGAAGAACAAGCAAGCGGCGGGCAAGGGCGATCGTGGCCACAAGTACGACTCTGGCTGGCACAAGGAGAAGTACACCCCTCCCAAGCACAAGCGGAAGGGTGGCTTCAATAAGGAGTACATCAAGAAGAAGTACTTGGAGAAAGCCCAGGCCGAGCAGCGTGCTTTCTTCGCCACGCTCAGTGACGTCGACGACTCGGATGACGACTCCATTGCCTCAAGCGACGACGAGTCCGAGAAGAAGAAGAGGATCGAGGACAAGCTGAATGGCCTCTGCTTCTTCGCCGACGACGAGGGCTTTGGCACCATGGCCCTCAGCAAGGAGGTCGACAGCCAGCTGGAGGAGAACCCTCGGAACGACGACGACGTTGACACCTCCTAGGTATCTCAAATTCCTGAAGAACTTTCTGCTGAGGTCGATAAGCTTACTGCCGCTCTCCTTAGTCAAGATAAACTGCTTAGGCGTGCTGCTAGAGAGAGGAAGGAGTTTAGGCAGAAGTGGGAGGATACGGTGAAGGAACTTGAGTTTGTCAAGTCCACCGTTGTTGTTTCTGAGGAGGGTGAGTGTGAGATGTGCTCCAAGCACATGACTGACCTTCTCACTTTGAGGGGGAAGTATGCTGCTTTGGTTGGAGAGGTGGATGAGATTAGAGCTAGACCCGCGTTGCTGGGTGCGTGCAAGTCTTGTGCAGGCTTACAATCCGAGTTGGCAGAGAAGAATGCCAAGATTGTGTCTCTTGAGAAGGCCAGCTCGGATAACACTTGTGTGTCTAGGTGTGCTTTGTGTGAGGGTTTGGAGATGGAGATAGCCAATGTGAAGCATGACAAGATGCAAACCGAGGAAGAAAACACATACCTTCGGACCATCTTGTCATGTGTGTCTTGTGGTGAGCCACAACTTGGGATGATGATTGCCCAATTCAAGCGTGCTGCTGGAGGTCCAGGTGTGGGCTTCGCTCAGGGGATGGAGAGTGCTGCTTCTTTTGGTAAGATTGGAGAGTTGAGTGGTCTTAATCCGAGTGAGAAGCCAAATTCCACCACTACTCCCATGCTAACCAACATACCACCCAAAGAGCCTCTCAAGCCTAACACTAAAGATGGTGTGTATGAGGAACCTTCGAGAGCTCCACCAAAGAAACAAGTGTGGTCTCCTAAGCCCAACCACATGAAAAACAAGCTAGACACCATGCCACCCATCCAAGAGGAGCTCATGCCACAAAAGAGCCAAGTGATCCACACCCACTACCGTGAGTACCAACAACCTCCTATGAGAGCGGCGAGGTATCATTGTGAACACTCTGGGAGAGATGGACACTTGAGGGAGTTTTGCTTTCGGCGCAAGAGAGAGGAGCACCATGCAAGGGAGATGAACAACTCGGACATGCACCATCCTTTCCATGATATACATGTGTCGAATGTTCAGAGGAGAGCTGCTAGTCCTAGAGGTCCAATGCCTCAAGGTCCTAGGCCTAGGCCGCAAGGAGGTGTTGCTTTGTAGGATATGGACCCCGTGGCGGTGGCTTTGTTGTTGAGCGTTTTCTTCCAACACGTTTTGACTATCGCGATGGATGCTCTTCCCTTAGCGGACCGCGTTTTCCTGTGCGTGGTGATCGCTTTCCCCGTAGGCGTGCTAGGAATGGTTTTTCTACTAACCGTTCTTTTGAGCAGCCGGCCGAACACTGGTATTCTTCCCATTTTACTCACCCTAGTGTTGGACCGTATGCTCACCCTATGTCTTTTTATTGATGTAGGTAAAACGATTGAACATTTGGTTGGTGGATTCCGGGTGTTCGACGCACATGACTAGAAACGCCAAGTGGTTCTCCAGTCTTAGTCCAGTTGCCGGAAAGGAGTTTATCACCTTCGGCGACAATAGCAAAGGTAAAGTGTTGTCTCGTGGCTCGGTGCGAGTTAATGAGCACTTTGTGTTGCGTGATGTTGCTCTTGTTTCTAACTTGCATTTTAACCTTCTTTCTATTTCACAACTCTTTGATGATGACTATGAGATTCGTTTTAAGTCGAATCTCAGTCATATTTTAGATCCTCAGGGCAATCTTGTATGTTTGATTTCTCCCTTTGGGAAAGTCATTCGTGCGAATTTCTTGGAGTCTTTTGGCATTTCTCGTTGTCTTGTGGCTGGACCTTCTTCTTCTGATCTTTGGAAGTGGCATAGGAGACTTGGTCATTTGAGCTTCGACTTGCTGGTAAGGCTTAGTTCACTTGGCTTAATCCGAGGATTGCCCAAGTTACACATGGAGAAGGATCTTGTTTGCCATTCTTGTAGACATGGGAAAATGGTTGCTGCTCCCCACCATCATGTGAATCAAGTTATGACCAAGCACCCTGGAGAGCTTTTGCATATGGACCTTGTAGGTCCGGCTCGGGTGAGCTCGGTTGGTGGGAAGTGTTATGTGCTTGTTGTTGTCGATGACTTTTCGAGATATTCATGGGTTTTCTTTTTGGTTGAGAAAACTGAGACTTTATCTTTTGCTCGCAATCTGATTTTGAGTCTTCAGAATGAGATCCCTAAGAACTCGATGCGAGCTATTCGTAGTGATAATGGTATCGAGTTTAGAAAGTCGGACATTGAAAAGTTTTGTAACTCTTTGCGTTTGGAGCATCAGTTTTCTTCCCCCTACACACCGCCACAAAATGGTGTTGTAGAGATGAAGAATCGGACCCTTGTTGAGATGGCCAGGACGAGGCTTGATGACCATAGGACTCCTAGGCGGTATTGGGCCGAAGCTATGAACACTGCATGCTATATTTCCAATCGCATTTTTCTCCGAGCTTTCCTGAAAAAGACTTCTTATGAGTTGCGTTTTGGAAAATAGCCCAAAGTGAGTTATTTTAGAGTGTTTGGTTGCCACTATTTTATACTCAAGAAAGGCAAATTGGACAAGTTTGAGTCTCATTCTTCTAACGGTGTATTTTTGGGTTATGGCACTCATTCTCGTGCATATCGTGTGCTTAACCTTGATACTAACCGAGTCATGGAGACATCCGATGTCACCTTCGATGAGACCATGTGTTGACGCTCACTAATGCTCATAATTAACCATCAACTATTGCATGAAATGACACTAAATGAATCACAAAGCATAGTTGTAGGGTTTGAAACTAACAAGTTCCATGAGTTTTGGTGCTCTCACTTGTTTTGTAGGACATCCATGTTTTTACCATATAAAAGTATCTCAAGTGTTGAAACAGAGCACACCATTGCGAAGACCTCGTCGAGACGATCGAAACGGATATATGATTTGCTATATTTGGAGTCCCGGAGCGAGAGTCCTCGATGGATATGACTTGGAAGATTCTAGAACATTCCAGAAGACACGAGAAGGCGACCCACGGAAGGTGGGGCCCACCTGTCATAGAGGCAGACTGACCTGTCTCTCCCGTGGACTGACCGGTCTGGTGTAGGGCCCAAACTTGCCCCCTTCGCGTGGCGTACTCCAACCGACCTCTCCAACGCGTTTTGGCCCATTAAGGCCCATGTGCATATGGCGAAGGATTTAGTCCCACATCGCTTGCCCAAGGTGGAGGGGAGGCCAGGAGCCCCTATATAATAAACCCAGGACCCCCCTGAGGCAACACAACATCATCATTAGGGAGTATTTGTAGAGGCGTCCCTCGAAGGACAACCTCTCCTCTCTATGTAATTAGGATTAGATTTTCCAATGTAATAGCTTAGCTCTAGTTGGGAGTTAGGGAGAGCGGAGCTGCACTCCGGTTCCAGAGGAGCCTTCAGAGTTTTGGTATGTCTTATATCTTTTCTTTGTAAGTCTTATGCTTTAATATATTTATCTTCTCTATTTACTTTATGCCTTTTATATTATGATTAGTATAGTTGCTATATTTTAGCATAGGATCTCCGCTCGTATCGAGTGCTCTAGTTATAGGCCATAATTAGAGTAGTAATCAATAGAATAGACTTGGTGTTTAGTCTATAGGTTACCTGAGGTTGCGCTCAACCCCACGGATAGTTGTGGTAGCCCCAGGTGGTGACAGCCCTGATGGCCGACGTATTCCACCACGTTCGGGTTGATGTTCGTAGGACCGTAGTCAGAGCTTCCCAACCCCCTTCTCATCCCTTTCTGTGGTTGGTGTTCTGATGTCCCGAAGTGTTATTATATGACTGCTATATCTTTTCATCCTTATTAACTTAGAACCCAAGTAATAGAGAAGTGCATAGGAACCTTGATCTCTCTCGTTGTCCTCCCACTATAGTTATTTTTACATTTATCATTGAATTATCTTTTATGTGCTTTCATTCATTATCATATCATTTATCAATTACTCCTGCTTTAGTCTAATTAGTACTCTGAGTTAGTAGATGCATGATTGTGAATTATCCGATTGTTAACCCTTGCTTCCCAGTGGTAAAATATAAATAACGATCCTGGAATACTCCCGGTAAAATGCTACAATGATATTCTGTGCGCTTGTGGAATCTTTCATATTCTTATTTGCACTAACGAATGTCAACAAGCATTTTTGGCGCCGTTGCCGGGGAAGCAATTGGTGTAAAGATTTTGATAATAATCTTGATGTCTGCTAATTTAGTGTACCACTAGCTTTAGTAGGATTATCCCTTGTTCTGTTGAGTGTGGAATAGACAGGACATCAGATGCCGTTTTGACCTTATGGCAAGCTTCCACAAGAATGAAGAACTCCGGGTGCCTGAACATTCAAGATCCATCATTAATTCTGGAGCCCTGCCATCTCACACGTTTGTGTATACATACATATATATTTATTCTAACCATGTGTAGATTGGAGAAAAGGTCGTCGTCACAAGAATTCAACTCCCATCCCATGTGACGGATATTTACGCTGCGCCACTCACAAATCCCAGTTGTGAATCATGGTAAGTATGATCAAGGCGAGACAGTCTTGCTCATGGACTTTAAACTTTATGAGTAGTTATCTTTTTAATTTCTTGCATACCACTGCATGTTTACTTTTAATCATTCATCCACTCCATTTAGTTTAGGTTTTCTTTTATCAAATCCTCATCATATTTAGTTCCTTGCATGCATTCATGTCATCTGCATCTAAACAAAAAAAAAGAAAATAATATTCCTCACTGTGATCATGCTCTTTCATCTCTTTTTGAATAAATCTTTGTTATACTCTCGGGCTACCTTTGTTTACCATAGTATGTTTTGGTTTGAAAGTACTTAAATTGAGTACTTTCATACGCTTTTTAAATTAAGCGTGGTGCTTAGGTTAAATAGTCTACCTTAATCAAATTAGACACGGAGTTTGGTTTGATTATTGATCTGAAATTAGCTTGTGTAGACACTGGTTATTTTATTGGACTAACCCCTGCAGAGAACTCTAAATACACTTTGGGAATGTCCTGAGATGAATTCACGTTAGAGATGAAGCAAGGCATATGGTGAACTGCATAATGAAGACTCAGCTCATTCATCATGGATGAAAGAACTGTGAGTATTAAAGTTTATTTCAATTTATCTTCTACTGCATGTATCTTAGCCTTGAACCATGATAAAATGCAGCCATCACATAAAATGGTAGTCTATGCAAAAGTAATCCTAAAATCATCCTTTCATTAGCATGGATGAATAACACATATGTTGTGGATAACAACCCATGTTTCACATTCAGTACAATCCTTCGGGTATATGTCCACTAACATTTTGTAGGAGATGATATTTGCTTGGTCATGGTGTGAACTTAAAGATCCAAAACCCAACCCGTGGATAGACAAAACTCATCATCAGACAAGTCACAAGTGATGTTGAAGGCAGCCAAGCTTTGAGCCATCCTAAGGCCTAAGCCAGGACACTTATGACGAGTAGGATGCAACTCACCCCATATGGGACAATCTATGCCTACGCTCATCATTTTCGAAGACATCAACACCGACACCAACAACAGATATCAGGGTGACGATATGCCACTACATTATAACGTCTATGTATCGTTCGAAGGAAGTCTGTTGGTGGTTCACTATGAAGACAAGCAGTGGAAGTTCTCCTCACTTATAATCATTGCAACACAAGAGCTAGTTTGGGGGATGAGGTGGAACAACTTCAACAACAACAAGGTCTACAAGTCAACACATGAACATGTTGCTGAACCAATTTAGGCATCCACCTACCTGACAAGCCAGCTTACGGGAGACACAATTCCATTTTCTAGATTTGCTTCACGATCAAGAGGAAGGAGAAATCTAGTTGCAAGACACTTTGATCTCCTACTCATCACTTTCATCAATACAAGTCACTAGACGCTGCACAAGCTAGGAAGAAGAATATGATCCATCACTCATTCCTGGAAGATCGTTCTTGAACACCACCAATGTTGTCATCTATGCCGGACTTGGAGACGTCCACTTTTGGATCTTCGATCAAAAGGTTCGCTGTGTCGTCAACCACTGCACTACTTATGAGCAGCCGAAGAAAACCAACAGAAAACGTTGACTCAACTGACAAATGTAGAACCAACTACCAGGAATTGAGGAAGACATCATGAAGGATGAAGCCACTGCATAGCAAGAATTAGAAGATGAAGAGATAGTGCCCGAGCCTACAAATCAAGAAAATAGTTGGCAAAGTCTCCATCATCTGGACCTGTTGAGATCAAGACTCAGTTGGCCCACTGTGAGATAAGCAAGAGAAGACAAGCCATTCATGAACAACAACCAGCAAGACAAGAGAAGCTTTCACAAGGTGGTTCGACACAATCACTCTTCAATAATAAGGTAACATTTCAAGGTAAGTGACTATCACTTTAAATGCTTCTCTTTGATTATGGTATGAACATACATAAAGAAGCAAACATGTTTAAGTTGCACCTCACATGATCCAACCTAATCAACTCAACATGTCTAGTTCTTTACTTGCGGATACATGGGTGTATGCCGAGTCTCGAGTGATGAGTGATTGTCAACAGGTTTGATGCGCATGTTCTTTGGCTTGTGTTGTGCAGGTGTCGAGCACGGAGATAGTGATCAAGGGCAAGGTGAAGGTCAAGTAGAGACGTGTCGTGCCGATGGACCGGGAGCGGTGAAGGGCGGACGTGAGGCTTGGATTGAGGGACCGGTGGCCTGAGGATCAGTTGTGGTGGCTGACAGCCTGGGACAGCGACGAGCGGAGACTTGTGGGGCACAATGTTGCTCGTGTCGAGGACCTGGGGACATGTGTCGTTGGACGGGGTGCACGGGCGGTGCATCCCCTCTACAACGTCGGTTTGGTTGTTGAGCCACAGAAAACCCACCGTGTGGACGGTTTCTAGGTTTGGGCCACAAAACCTGGGTGCTGCGGGTTTGCCGAGTTTGGGCCACAAAACTCGGGCTGAGGACGGTTTAAAGATTTGGGCCTCAAAACTGGGCGCTAATGGGCTTCTGAGTTTGGGCCACAAAACTCAGGCAATGGACGACGAGTTTCCCGGTTTCGGCATCAAAACTGGGGGTAGGACTTGAAGGCTGGTTTCCCAGTTTCAGCCTCAAAACCGGGGGTGGAGTCCGTGAAAAGGATAAGGAGAGCGAAGGCAGCATGTGGCGGCAATCGGTGAGGATGCGTCGAGGCAACGCTACCAGTTGTGCGGGCGTGGCCGTCGAATCAGCGTCTACTTCGAGTTGGTCCAGAATAACCCTAGGGTTTAGCTGGGTCTCTCTGTAAATAATTAGGGGTAGAGTGGGAATTAGAAATAGGATAAGTAGGGGGAGACACCCACCTCCCAAACTATCTCAGTCATTTTGCTATTCACCACTTAGGGTTTTCCTGCTCTCCCAATCCCCTGCTGTGGCTACTGAGATCCGCAGAGAACCATACCTCTGTGTTGGTGAGATTTTGAGGAAGTGAGACCGTAATATCACTATTGTAGCATGTGGTAGCCACACGGTTGCAATTTCGTGGTTGTGATTCGCGTTTTGGTGTTGTTCTTCGCGGGTTGCTTTTCTCCACGATTTTTCTGGTGATCGATCTCATTACTCGTTGCGTCTCTTTTGATTTCGTTTGAACTGAGTTGTTCTAGATCATGAGGCACTTCTTTCAACCAAAGAATTCACCTCTAACCTCACAAGCTAGTAGATCGATCGATTTTCGTTTCAAATCGAGTTTTGCTCCCTTTGTCCCGAATTCTTCTGATTCACCGATTTGGAGTTTGGTTCGAGCAATGATCTCTACGGGATAGCTCACTAACCTCCTTGGAACTCCTCATACTAAGTCTAAGCCTTAGAGCTTTTGATTTGGAGGAGATCGAGTTGAATCCGTGGAAGAACTGTGCCGTTTCGGGGGCATCAGACGCTGTGTTCATCACATCGGACGCGTCCGGTGCCATGTGTCAAGTGTCAGTGTTTTTGAAGGAGCATCGGACGCTCACCATCAGACTATCCATTGCCATCAGATGCGTTCGGAGGTTGAGCATCGGACGCTAGGGTTTCACTGTAGCCAGCGTCCGATGCCTGTCTAGTAAGGTTCCAGAGAGGGTCATTTTGCATCGGACGCGTCTGGTGCCTGACCATCGGACGCTGCCAGCGTCCGGTGCAGGGACTTTTGCACTATTTCGTCCGTAGTTTGTTCGTGCGATCTTGGATTTGGTTTTGGGTTTTTTCCTTGGGGTTCTAGAGTCGTATAGTGTCCCACTGTGCTTCTTGGAAGCATCCACCCTACATCTAGGGTCGTGGACTCTAACGAGCTCTAGGTTTGCTCTTGGGGTTGATTTCGTGGACAGTAGTGACAAGTTTCTGAAAAGAAATTTGAAGCTCCCATTCACCCCCCCCCCCTCTGGTCGCTTTCTGGTAGCACTTTCGATCCTTCATTACTCTTTGTTCTTAACTTTACTCTCTTGAATCTCATTATCTTAACTAAATGAGATAAAATGTTGTGCATCCAACCTTTGGAAGATGATATATCATAATCATGAAAGTATCAACACAATATGCATATATTATCCTTCCTTAGGTTAAGTAATCCGATCTGTTAAATATTTTAAGATGCTACTTTCATGCTCATCTTTTGATCCTATCACTCATGTTAAGATTAAATAGAACACAGAAACAACAATTACATCTTGTGCAATGTGCCTAAGGTTAGAGAGGAATAAACAAAACTTTTGGTTCTGTTGGTGTTTTTCCACCAACAGAGCCAATGCACTTGATCTCTACCTTGTCTTTATGAGTAGGACACACTCTTGAGCAAAACATGGAGGGGTTTGTCAACTCCCAAATTCTACAGAATGAAGGTCCTGGATCTACAATTACATGCACATTGAGCAAGATGCTGCCACCTTCCACAATTAATGTTTCACTTCAAATTGCTAGGCGAACGAAGAACATAAGTGACACCATATCAAGAGGTGTAGTTATCAATGTCTACATATCAGGATCAAATGACGCACCTCAGGAATGAACATGGTGAGAAGTCCTGTTCAGAGGACTTAAAACATTGAACCCTCGCCAAAAGGTAAAATCGGTAGTTATCCATATTTATCTTTTCTGCATTAGTTTCTCTTTTGCATGTTTACTTCTCATCATTATTTCTCCATAGCATATTTACTTTTCTACATTAGCATTGCATAAAAAAGAAAATAAAAATATTTTACTTTTTGCACTGCATCATAAAACTTAAAGCCCCATGTGAATAATTTTGTAGTGTGTAAAAACCCACATGAAATATTCACTGTGGTGGCATAAAAACAAAATAAATATGCATATATTCGTCCTGGGTCATAAAAAAATATTAAAATACAAAAAAAAATGAGAAAGAGATCTTACTAAAACTCTGGACAACTAAGGCTTGAGTGGCCAACCGCTAATACTTAATCTGTTCCACAAGTTTTGTTGTCTATTTGAGTTTCACAGGATTAAAAGACCAAGAAAAGCTGACGAGCAAGTGGATGTTCCATCCACTGTTAGAGCACTATTTCAACAACCATCAACATCAATCAATGCTCCGATAGAGGAAGAATATTTTCACTGCTAGTCCGCTACATTGCAAGATCAAATGACTACGTCAATATTCAGCTTGGGGGAAAGCACCCCCGTGTATCCAGGTAAGTATCTTTGTCCTCTTATGTTTTTCTTTTTATAAATAAATTCAAATATAAAAAAATGTGAGCACATGAAGGCTCACCCTTAAAAAGAAAAAGAACAAAAATATTCGGGCACATGAAGGCTCGATGTGATCGAAGGGATTAGCTTGGGGGAGATGCACCTCCGTTATCTTTGTGATTCAGGTATGTCTTACTACTATCTTAGTGTTTTTAAGTAATAAGTTATAGTGTGTGTTAGATTAAATAAATAAAGCATGTCTAATCTGAAGAACTCTCTCTAATTTCTTAAAATGGAAATGATGAATAGTTGTTCTATTATATTTCTTTCTAGTACCTAGCCTTTAAGCATGAGTTCTCCTATGTTTAAAAATTAATGATGCCTGAAAATGAAATTAAATATATGGGTAGCAAATGCCTTAAAATGTAATTGACAGATATGATATGTGATGATCTGAGCTACTGTTAACTTATTCTAAAACAACACTAAAGTTCCAGAGAGTTTCCAATATTAATATGACCAATAATTGCATTGAGTTAAATTAAGCTTTATTGACCCTATGAGAAGTTATCATACTATTGAATTGAGATCACTTACACATTTCATCCATCTTCCGCATAAATGCTCATGATTATCTATTCCTATCCTCTCAAAAGTTTGTTGGAAGCATATGGCTATTGAAAAAAAAGAAAAAAAATCCGAGGAAATAAAAAGGGACAAGTGTCCGAAACCACAAAAAGATAGATCCCGAGGAAATAAATGCGGATACATGGGTGTATGCCGAGTCCCGTGTGATGAGTGATTGTCAACGGGTTTGATCGCATGTTCTTTGGCTTGTGTCGTGCAGGTGTCGAGCACGGAGACAGTGATCGAAGGCAAGGTGAATGTCAAGTAGAGACGTGCCGCGCCGACGGACCGGGAGCAGTGAAGGGCGGACGTGAGGCTTGGACTGAGGGACCGGTGGCCTGAGGATCAGCTGTGGTGGCTGACAGCCTGGGACAGCAACGAGCGGAGACTTGGGAGGCATGGTGTTGCTCGGGTCGATGACCTGGGGACACGTGTCGGTGGACGGGGTGCACGAGCGGTGCATCCCCTCTACAGCGCCGGTTTGGTGGTTAAGCCACAGAAAAACCACCGGGTGGACGATTTCCAGGTTTGGGCCACAAAACCTAGGTGCTGCGGGTTTGCCGAGTTTGGGCCAAAAAACTCGGGCTGAGGATGGTTTCCAGGTTTGGGCCTCCAAACCTGGGCGCTGGCGGGTTTCTGAGTTTGGGCCATAAAACTCAGGCGATGGCTGGCTGGTTTCCCGGTTTGGGCCTCAAAACCGGGAGTTGGTTGTGAAGGCCTAGTTTCCCGGTTTCGGCCACAAAACCTGGGGGCGGAGTCCGGGAAAAGGACAAGCAGAGCGGTGGCGGCACGTGGCGGCAATCGGTGAGGTTGCATCGAGGCAACGCTACCAGTTGTGCGGGCGTGGCCGTCGGTTCAGCATCATCTTCGGGTTGGTCCAGGATAGCCTTAGGGTTTGGCTGGGTCGCTCTCTAAATACTTAGGGGTAGAGTGGGAATTAGAATTACGATAAGTAGGGGGAGACACCCACCTCCCAAACTATCTCAGTCATTTGCTCTTTTGCTTCTAGGGTTTCCTGCTCTCCCTATTCCCTACTGTTGCGAACTGAGATCCACAGAGAAGACAATCATACCTCTGTGCCCGTGAGATTTTGAGAAAGTGAGACCGTAATCTCACTGTTGTAGCGTGTGGTAGCCACACGGTTGCAAATTCGTGGTTGTAATTCGCATTTTGTTCTTGTTCTTCGCGGGTTGCTTTTCTCCACGTTTTTCCCGTTGATCGATCTCCCTACTTGGTCCGTCTTTTGCGAATCCATTTGAACTAAGTTGTTCTAGATCGTGAGGCTCTTCTTTCCACCGAAGGAAATCATCTCTAACCTCACGAGCTAGTAGATTGGTCGATTTTCATTTTGGATCGAGTTTTGCTCCCTTTGCCCTGAATTCTTCCAATTCACCGATTTGGTGTTAGGTTCGAGCCATGATCCCTTTAGGATAGCTCACTAACCTCCTTGGAACTCCTCATACCAAGTCTAAGCCTTAGTGCTTTTGATTCGGAGGAGATCGGGTTGAATTCGTGGAAGAACCGTGCTGTTTCAGGACCATCGGACGCTCTGTTCGTGAGCATCGGACGCTGTGTTCATACCATCGGATGCGTCCGATGCCGCGTGTCATCTGATAGTGATTTTAAAGGAGCATCAGACGCTGACCATCAGAGCGTCCGTTGACATCGGACGCGCCGGGGGTCAAGCATCGGACGCTAGGGTTTCACTGTAGCAGCGTCCGATGCCAGTCCAGTAAGGTTCCAGTACGGGTTGTTTCGCATCGGACGCTTCCGGTGCTGGGCCATCGGACGCTGCCAGCGTCCGATGCAGGTGTTTCTGCACTGTTTCGTTCGCAGTTCATTCGTCCGTTGTCGGATTTGATTTCCGGCTTTTGCGTTGGGTTTCTAGAGTTGTGTAGTGTCCCGCTATGCTTCGTGGAAGCATCCAACCTACATCAAGGGTCGTGGACACTTGCAAGCTCTAGGTTTGCTTTTGGGGTTGATTCTCAAGTCAGTGGCGACAAGTTTCTGAAAAGAAATTTGAAGCTCCCAATCACCCCCCCCTCTGGTCGCTTTCTGGTAGCACTTTTGGTCCTTCAATAAAAAATGGACAAGTGTCCGGAACCTTGAAAAAAAGAAAAAAAAGAGAGAAGAAAAAAATGAATATCAGAAAAATGGGCACGTACCCGCCAGTAGAATTAGCCTAATAGCCATGTGTCTCTAATAGACAGAAGAGAGTGTATATTCAAAAGAGCATCCACCTCCATTTTCCATACACATGCACTTCTCGATTCAATAGTGTGGTTGACTTTCTCTTTGGATCCATTGTTTAAATTGGCAACATATGTTTTTAAGCTTTTTGAAAATTCATAAAAACTCCGGGATAATGGTGAAGTGAAAGAGCAAGAGACATAGTGCTTGATTTGATCGTTCTATCTTCCAATTACTCAAGATTCAAGGTAAACTACTAAGCCCCATGATGAAAAATATGATATCTTTTTTCTAATCCAAATGAGAACTTTTGTTTGAATGCATGTGTACTTGTTAGAAGTGCAGATATTGCAGCAACTCCTGATCCACCATTGAGTTTGACTTTGCTAAGGGACTAGCAAAGGTTAAGCTTGGGGGAACTTGTTGACGCTCACTAATGCTCATAATTAACCATCAACTATTGCATGAAATGACACTAAATGAATCACAAAGCATAGTTGTAGGGTTTGAAACTAACAAGTTCCACGAGTTTTGGTGCTCTCACTTGTTTTGTAGGACATCCATATTTTTACCATATAAAAGTATCTCAAGTGATGAAACAGAGCACACCATTGCGAAGACCTCGTCGAGATGATCGAAACGGATATATGATTTGCTATATTTGGAGTCCCGGAGCGAGAGTCCTCGATGGATACGACTTGGAAGATTCTAGAACATTCCAGAACATTACAGAAGACACGAGAAGGTGACCCACGGAAGGCGGGGCCCACCTGTCATAGAGGCAAACCGACCGGTCTCCCCCCTGGACCGACCGGTCTGGTGTAGGGCCCAAACTCGCCCCCCCCCTTCGCGTGGCGCACTCCAACCGACCTCTCCAACACGTTTTGGCCCATTAAGGCCCATGTGCATATGGCAAAGGATTTAGTCCCACATCGCTTGCCCAAGGTGGAGGGGAGGCTAGGAGCCCCTATATAATAAACCCAGGACCCTCGACACAACATCATCATTATGGAGTATTTGTAGAGGCGTCCCTCAAAGGACAACCTCTCCTCTCTATGTAATTAGGATTAGATTTTCCAATGTAATAGCTTAGCTCTAGTCGGGAGTTAGGGAGAGCGGAGCTGCGCTCCGGTTCCAGAGGAGTCTTCAGAGTTTTGGTATGTCTTATATCTTTTCTTTGTAAGACTTATGCTTTAATATATTTATCTTCTCTATTTACTTTATGCCTTTTATATTATGATTAGTATAGTTGCTATATTTTAGCATAGGATCTCCGCTCGTATCGAGTGGTCTAGTTATAGGCCATAATTAGAGTAGTAATTCATAGATTAGACTTGGTATTTAGTCTATAGGTTACCTGAGGTTGCGCTCAACCCCACGAATAGTTGTGGTAGCCCCAGGTGGTGACATCCCTAATGTGAAAGGTCCTAGTTTGGTTTTGGTAATTGAGTGACAACTTTATGTGGACTAATGATGTTTATGTGAGATACACAGGTGTTAAGTCCACAGGTGATCATGTATGAGCAACATATGTCATAGGGGTGAAATGGCTTGAAGGATGTTGCAATGCTCATGCATGTGATGAAGAATGAGCTTATTGCATATGTGACATGACATGTGGTCATGTGGCAAAGATGCTGAAGATCAAGGCAAGACTTGGCTTGATGGACCGGTTGCGAAGGTGAAGGGCAAGTTGGAGGCTTTGAAGCCATTGGTACCGAGTGTCGGGAGGCTTGAGCAAAGACTTGGCGCCGAAGGACCGAAGCAATGGGGAAGAGCAAGTGAGGTCAAGATCGATGAACCATGGAGGCCATGTGATGATATGAAGTGGATCATATCATTTAATATAGGTTGGTGCATGTGTTGCATCAACACCGATGGAGATGGAATGGAATGCGCAAGGCAAAGGTATATTTGTAGGGCATTTCATTTCACCGGTCATAGGTATTTAGAGAAGTTGATGACTGGGATTAGGATAGATGGTCGTACTATCAAGACTAGCAAACTTGTTTGCATATCGGTCATCTAGTGCCACTTGAGCGATCTAACATTGTGTTGTTACTAGGATCGAGTGGCGTCGTGAGTGCAAGTGAAAATCATTTGAAAAATGATTATGAAAATGCTAACACACATGCACAAGGTTGTATACACTTGGTGGTGTTGGCACATTTGCAAAGGAGAAGAAGTTGGAGAAGTTTTAGAGAAAACTTTAGTTGAAAAAGAGAATTCATGGTTCTTGGATTGGAAAACTGTATTGATCCTTTGTGCTTTGGATCATGAGTTCATGTGGGTTGTGTAGCCCTCTGAATAAGCTTTCCAAAATGTCCAAGATCATCAAATTCCGAGTTGGGAGCTAAGAGTTATGGCCGTTCTCGTGAGAGGCTTTCTGGAGGGTGGCAGACTGTCTGCCATTTTAGTGGCGGACTGTCCACGGGCCTCGGACGCACCGATGGGGATGCATCGGACGCGACGGTCGCACTGTTCTCGGGTTGACAGGTGAACGGCGGACTGTCCGGGCCTATAAGGGCGGACTGTCCGCCGACTAATTTTTCGGAGAACAAGGTTGCTGGACAGGTTCTGTGTAGGCTGTCGATTTTCAACGGCGGACTGTCCGGGGTGACCGTTGCAGCTCCTAACGGCTAGTTTCGTTATAAGGGCGGATTGTCCGGGGTTATAAGGGAGGACTGTCCGCAGTTCAAATTTCAGCACGATTCCAAACGGCTAGTTTGAGCCCTCCCTCTATAAATAGAGGTGGTGGCCGGCCATTTGGTGTGTTGGGCACCTTGGTGACTTAGTGTCCTTGTGTGAGAGTGCTTGGGAGCCCTCCAACTCACTTGGATTAGTGCTAATCATATCCGCTAAGTGAGAGAGCGATTCTAGTGCGGTGTATGAGAGATTGCAAGTGTGGCACTAGGTGATCGAGTTGCAAGCTGGTGGTGCTTGTTACTCTTGGAGGTTGCCACCTCCTAGATGGTTTGGAGGCTTGTGTGTGCTCCGTGGTAGCACGCTCGGAGATTGAGTGGTGCTCCGGAGGCGACTGCTTTGTGAGGGGTATTGTGCTCACCCCGCGGGAGATCGTGAAGAGCAACTCTAGTAAAAGAGAGACGTGAAGAGCGTCAAGTGGTCCGGCCGGGTCAAGTGCTAGAGCTTGTGGTAAGCACTCCTTGGGGAGAGTGTGACTAGTGTAGTCACCACTAGCAAGAGGACCGGTGGCAACCTTGAGCTTGTCTCAACGGGGACTAGCTTGGTGGCAACCAAGTGAACCTCGGGATAAAATCACCGTGTCAACATTGTCTACATCTTCTCGGTGGTTTGCTATCTCCATTCACTAGCTTGTATTTCCTTACTCATACTTGTGCTAGTGTTTAGTTGTTGCTCTTGTGTAGCTATCTAGCTTGTGTAGCTTAGTAGTTGCTCTTGTAATTAGTTAGCTTGTGTAGCTTGCTAGTTACCTTCCTTGCTTGTGTAGCATAGAAGTTGATCCCTTGAGTGACTAGTTGACTTTTAGTCTTGCTAGTCACATTGTTTAGTTTTTGTAGCTAAGTTGAGCTCAATAATTTGGCTTGTATAGCCTTGTTATTGAGCATTGCTAGTGAGCTTAGGCTTGGTGCTTTTGCTTAGTGGCATGTGTAGCAGCTCTCCGGTTGATTGAGTACTAGTTGCATAGGTTTGTGTGACCTTGCTTCTAGAATTGGTTAGGTGAGCTCTAGCTAGCCCGACACCTTATTTGCATTGTTTAGGATCTTTTGTAAGGTGTCATAGAGTATAGGTAGAGGGGTGTAGTCTTGGCTAGACCGATAGTTTTAATTCCGCATTTATTTCGGTTAGCCGACGCGATTAATTTTAGAAAGGACTATTCACCGCCCCCCCCTCTAGTCCGCCATCTCGACCCTTCAAGTGGTATCGGAGCTAGGTCTCTCATTTGTGGTCTTCACCGACCCGAGAGGATGGCGACTAGTTGGCTAGATGTTGAGTGTCACACACATATTTTTGATGGCACACACTATGCACGATGGAAACTTCATATGCTTGATCATTTCCGTGCTTTTGGTCCGAAGTTTTGGTGGATCGTTGTTGTTGGTTTTACTCATGCCTTGGATGAGAGTAATCTAACCCAAGCGCAAGAGGATTGCCTAACACTCGATGCACAAGCCCAATGTTTTCTACAAATGCTTTGCAAGATGAGATATTTGGCAGGGTGATGACTTCAGTGAGTGCCCATGACATGTGGATGGCACTCAAATATCTCTATGGTGATTTCTCTATTTGGGATGATGGCAAATTCAAGGAGGAGGATCACATAGAGATGGTACATGAGGATGTTGAGCATGGCCGCAACATGGTGGTTGTGAAGGATTGCTCCACCTCATGGTCAAGTGATGATGATGATGATCAATCCACAAGATCACTTGACAAAGATGATGGTGACCATAGCCGAAGCTCAAGTGGTGCAAATGATGACGCCATTCCATGCACACTTGACGATGATGATGATGACGGCTACGAGAGTGATGTCTCTTCAAGCTCTTCTACTACACCACATTGCTTCATGTCACATGGTGACACTAAGGTATCAATTGCTAATGTGGTAATTGATTGTGATGATCCAAATTTTGAGCTTGTATGTAGACTCACTAAGGCTTTAGAAAATGAGATGGCTAAAACAATGAAATTGACAAAAGAAAACTCATTTCTAAAGAATGCATGTGAACAACAAAAGCATCTACTTTATGTTACTACTTGTTCACATGATGAGCTTAAATTGACTCATGAGGAACTTAGTGTTGCTCATGACAACTTGGTACAAGACCATGCTTTTCTCACTAAGAAGCTTTCTAATGTAGAAACTAAAACTAGTGAGAGCTCATCATTTGGGTCAAATGATCAATCACATATTTGTGCTAACCCATGTGATGTAGAGAAGAAGCATGTATCCACCTCTTGTGATGATTTATTATCTATGTCATGTTCTTCACATGCTTGTTCTACTTCTATGTCTTGTGAGACTAACATTTTGAAGGAGAACAATGAGCTCAAAAGTGAAGTGAAGAACTTGAGCAACAAGTTAGAGAGGTGCTATAACTCCAAAGTCACCTTCGAGAATATGATGAAGAATCAAAGATGCTACGGTGACAAGTGTGGTATTGGCTTCAACAAGAACAAGAGCAAGGGAAAGAACATGAAGAGGCAAGAAGAAAAGAATCTCTCTCATTTCATGTGCTACCGGTGCCATGAAATGGGTCACTTTGCTAAGCATTGCCCAACCAAGAAGCCTCAAGTATTGCCACAAGAAAGGAAGCCCCAAGTCCAAATCAAGAACAACAATCATGATGGTGACTTGATGATGAAGAAGAAAACAAGAAGGGGCGGAAGAACAAGGCATCCAACTCATATCCAAGATGCCAAGATGATGACGAGCAAGAATCAAGATGAGAAGAAAGATTTGGCTCACATCAAGTGCTACAAGTGTGGTGATATGGGACACTTTGCCTCAAAGTGTCCTACGAAGCTTGAGAAGAAGGCTCAAGCAACTCATGAGAGGCAATGCAATGAGAAGCAACAAATGAGCAAGGAAGAGAAGGCTCAATCAAAGAGAGTTTGCTACTCATGCCGGGAAAGGGGACACATGGCTAATTCATGTCCCCTAGGTAATACTTCTAAGCCTATTTCAATTGATGATAATATTGTGCTTAGAAAGGATGACAATGGTACCTCATCGGTGGCTATTGCAAAACATCCCGCTACTCATACTAAGGCATTGCCTAAGTATGTTGCACCTAACTTGAGAGGACCCAAACAAGTTTGGGTACCATCAAAAAGTGGATGAATGTGTGTAGGTACCATGGCATTGGAGGCTTGATTCAAGTGGATTTATGATGATTATTATATGATTGAGTCAAGTAAAGAATTTTAGTGCATATCCAAACCCAATGCCAAGTCAAGTGAAGTGAAGTCCAAGTGCTATAACATACAAGTGCAAAGTTCAAGTTGTGGTGATTTATTAGGAATATTTGAAGACGTGCAATCAAATTGAATTGAAGCTTGATATTGAATGATCATGAGCTACTAAGGTATATCTCTATTTGATCACATTCATTTGGGTGCATATGAGTTGATTGAATTAGATATATATGCATATGTTGCTTGCTATAAGATGATTGAATGGATTCATTGCTTAGTAATCAAGTTTGACTTAGTTTGATTGGATATATTCACAAGATGACTTTTAGTAAGTGGATTGAATGGATATATGTCTTGTGAGAGTATTCAAACAAGTTAGCTTCAAGTTTGATTCAAATTGCTAGAGTATAGCTCAATTGCTCAAAGTTGTCCAATATTGCAAAATCTGAGTGAGCTGAGAAGATAGCCATGTTTGGATGATCAAATCTAATTGGATTGGCTTGATATTTGGTGTGCATGCTCTACACTTATAGTATTAGTTGCTGTAGAAAATTGGAATTCATTGGATAAGTGAAACTCCATGTGGTAGTGGATCTTGTCAACTCTATTGCATCAGTTTTCAGCATGGACATAAAGTGAAAGAATTGAAATCTGGTAGCAATCTAGAAAGCCAATGAAGCTCAAATTTTTATGGCTACTAGAATTCATAGTGAGGAACATCTCCACAAAATTTCATGGTCGTTGGACCTATATTTTGGAGATATGCATGTTTTCTTGAGAAGGACAGAATCTGCCAGAAAAGTGACAACTATTGGATTGATCTAGAGTCACTTTAATTTGAAAGGTCCTCAAGTTGGAATCATGTTTATAAGTGGTTGAGGAACCTATGTTTGGTTTTGAGAAGATCTAGAAGTATGACAAAGATGAGTACAAGGCCATTCTATTGTGAAGTATATTTGGCACACAATTGGTACTCAAATTGAAGATCAAGACCAAGCTATGATGAAGACTGACTATAAAGTCCTAGTAATGATTAAAGATCAATTTGAAGAAAAAAAAGGACTCAAAGAAGAAAGAGTTGAAGTCAGGCAACCATGCAAAAAGTTTTCATCATGATGAATTCACCATTGGATCAATCAAAGGCATTTCAAGTAAGGATCAAGGATGTTCTTTGGAGATAGGTCACTTCTCCCTTTTGTAGCGGCTTGCCGCCTTTTGTAGGTTAACCAAGTGTGGTACTTGGAAGGCTAATATGGAAGTGGTGATTCAAAGGATGTTTGGGATGCTTAGTTGAATAAATGAAAGGATTGACCAAGCAAAGCAAGCAATAACCCATAGTAGAGAGCAAATTGAAATTTATCAATTGGTATGATCTCCATTGGTATTTATTGAGAGGCTCTCAAGCAAGCAAAGAACGAATGAAGAAGCAATGTCAACCACAACATTGAGCTAGTGCACTTGATCAGATGGGTGAAGATTTGTTCTATCAATTGGTATCTATTGGTCTTCACCATGGACTTCACATTGCTATTTGGAGCTTAATTGGAATCAAATGACTATCCTCTACTCCAAGATAGCGAAGGTATCATTGTAATGTGCATGATCATTTCATCCCTTACTAGTATGCGGTTAGTGCATATAGTACATGCTTAATAGGATCATGCATAACAAATGAAAAGTTTAAATTCATAGCCTACCACTATTGCTTGATTGATTATATGATCTAGTGGTTAGTATATGAGTTTGTTCATGAGCTAGTGAACCCAAGTACTTGATCTAGAAGATGAGCATTCGAGTGTCTAATTCAACGTGAGTAAGATAACCATTGAAAGATGTGTGAAGAAGCTTACTCTAGAACAAACCGAGTTAGATATCTTGTGCAAGTTTAATAGTTCAAGTCACAAATGAGAGGCTCATGACAAGAGTTCAAGAAGAAGACAATAATGCAAATGGATATCAAGTTTAAACTATCATTCAAGTGGTATCTAGACTCATCATTTCTTCACATGGTATCTATTCAAGATGGTATATGATCTTTCAAGTGATATTTACCAAGTGATGTCTAGATCAAGCTCACAAGTGGTATCCTACAAGATGTCAAGTGATCCTCAACGTTAAGTGATCAAATCAAGCAAAGCATCCCTCACCAACAAGAGCTCATGTTTTTCAAGTGAATGACCCATGCTACATAAGAGAAGGTGCCCCACCTATTGGTATCAAGGTCAAAGATCCTACACATGGTGTCATTCCAACACATATGGTGGTGTCCATCAAACATCAAGACTCAAGTGTCAACCATCTACCCTAGTGTCACCCTTTGTATGAAAAGAGCATACCTTTTTTGGTCATTGATAACAAAGGGGTAGAAAGTGCCAAAGATATGATATGATAGGGGAAGAATTTGTGGCAAAAATATGTCAAGGACAAAGGGGAGAAAAACAAAAGATGGACATGGATGAAGAGGGAGCAAGATTGAACAAATGGAAAAGGATCAAAATTCTTGGATAAAAGAGAGCACACAAGTAGGGGGAGCAAGCTCATGAATACATGATTGATGCATTTGTTTGTGCATTACATTTGCTTGCTCACATTGCATATGTTTTACATTCCTACATGCTTGTGTGCAATATTTGCTAGAGCTAAGACTTGGATGATGATTGTTTTCCTTTATTTGGTTTCTAGAGCATAGTCTTAGTGTAACAAGTGGTAACTAGAACCTTGATTATAATGTTGATCTCACGTGGTATCTAGTTTCACTTGTTTCTAGCAAGGTTGATGCTAAGGAAGATTCAAATATGGTATACACGCTTCAAAGGTAAAATTCAATCTTGTATACCTTAGAATCACTTAGTAGTGCTAACACTCCCACAAATTTCATATTTATGCATGTGTGCAAACTTGAAACCAAACCATTTGAGCACACATGTAGGGGGAGTTAACACTACAAGGTCGGGTTGTATGGTGCTTATCCAAATCTTCTCATATGGTCTTAATGTTGGATAAGTAACATAGAATCCAAACCAAGTTAGCAATTTACATTCTTGTAAAGTGCTAGCTTGGAATAAGCTTAAATTTCCATATCTTTGTAGAGTTGTCATCAATTACCAAAAAGGGGGAGATTGAAAGGTCCTAGTTTGGTTTTGGTAATTGAGTGACAACTTTAGGTGGACTAATGATGTTTATGTGAGATACATAGGTGTTAAGTCCACAGGTGATCCTGTATGAGCAACATATGTCATAGGGGTGAAATGGCTTGAAGGATGTTGCAATGCTCATGCATGTGATGAAGAATGAGCTTATTGCATATGTGACATGACATGTGGTCATGTGGCTAAGATGGTGAAGATCAAGGCAAGACTTGGCTTGATGGACCGGTTGCGAAGGTGAAGGGCAAGTTGGAGGCTTTGAAGCCGTTGGTACCGAGTGTCGAGAGGCTTGAGCAAAGACTTGGCGCCGAAGGACCGAAGCAATGGGGAAGAGCAAGTGAGGTCAAGATCGATGAACCATGGAGGCCATGTGATGATATGAAGTGGATCATATCATTTAATATAGGTTGGTGCATGTGTTGCATCAACACCGATGGAGATGGAATGGAATGCGCAAGGCAAAAGTATATTTGTAGGGCATTTCATTTCATCGGTCATAGGTGTGTAGAGAAGTTGATGACCGGGATTAGGATAGATGGCCGTACTATCAAGAGGAGCAAACTTGTTTGCATATCGGTCATCTAGTGCCACTTGAGCGATCTAACATTGCGTTGTTACTAGGATCGAGTGGTGTCGTGAGTGCAAGTGAAAATTCTTTGAAAAATGATTGTGAAAATGCTAACACACATGCACAAGGTTGTATACACTTGGTGGTGTTGGCACATTTGCAAAGGAGAAGAAGTTGGAGAAGTTTTAGAGAAAACTTTAGTTGAAAAAGAGAAGTCATGGTTCTTGGATTGGAAAACTGTATTGATCCTTTGTGCTTTGGATCATGAGTTCAGGTGGGTTGTGTAGCCCTCTGAATAAGCTTTCCAAAATGTCCAAGATCATCGAATTCCGAGTTGGGAGCTAAGAGTAATGGCCGTTCTCGTGGGAGGCTTTCTGGAGGGTGGCGGACTGTCTGCCATTTTAGTGGCGGACTGTCCGCGGGCCTCGGATGCACCGATGGGGATGCATCGGACGCGACGGTCGCACTGTTCTCGGGTTGACAGGTGAACGGCGGACTGTCCGGGCCTATAAGGGCGGACTGTTCGCCGGCTAATTTTTCGGAGAACAAGGTTGCTGGACAGGTTCTGTGTAGGCTGTCGATTTTCAACGGCAGACTGTCCGGGCCCAAGGGGCGGACTGTCCGGGGTGACCGTTGCAGCTCCTAACGGCTAGTTTCATTATAAGGGCGGACTGTCCGGGGTTATAAGGGCGGACTGTTCGCAGTTCAAATTTCAGCACGATTCCAAACGGCTAGTTTGAGCCCTCCCTCTATAAATAGAGGTGGTGGCCGGCCATTTGGTGTGTTGGGCACCTTGTGGACTTAGTGTCCTTGTGTGAGAGTGCTTGGGAGCCCTCCAACTCACTTGGGATTAGTGCTAATCATATCCGCTAAGTGAGAGAGCGATTCTAGTGCGGTGCATGAGAGATTACAAGTGTGGCACTAGGTGATCGAGTTGCAAGCCGGTGGTGCTTGTTACTTTTGGAGGTTGCCACCTCCTAGACGGTTTGGAGGCTTGTGTGTGCTCCGTGGTAGAACGCTCGGAGATTGAGTGGTGCTCCGAAGGCGACTGCTTTGTGAGGGGTATTGTGCTCACCCCGCGGGAGATCGTGAAGAGCAACTCTAGTAAAAGAGAGACGTGAAGAGCGTCAAGTGGTCCGGCCGGGTCAAGTGCTAGAGCTTGTGGTAAGCACTCCTTGGGGAGAGTGTGACTAGTGTAGTCACCACTAGCAAGAGGACCGGTGGCAGCCTTGAGCTTGTCTCAACGGGGACTAGCTTGGTGGCAACCAAGTGAACCTCGGGATAAAATCACCATGTCCACATTGTCTACATCTTCTCGGTGGTTTGCTATCTCCATTCACTTGCTTGTATTTCCTTACTCATACTTGTGCTAGTGTTTAGTTGTTGCTCTTGTGTAGCTATCTAGCTTGTGTAGCTTAGTAGTTGCTCTTGTAATTAGTTAGCTTGTGTAGCTTGCTAGTTACCTTCCTTGCTTGTGTAGCATAGAAGTTGATCCCGTGAGTGACTAGTTGACTTGTAGTCTTGCTAGTCACATTGCTTAGTTTGTGTAGCTAAGTTGAGCACACTAATTTGGCTTGTATAGCCTTGTTATTGAGCATTGCTAGTGAGCTTAGGCTTGGTGCTTTTGCTTAGTGGCATGTGTAGGAGCTCTCCGGTTGATTGAGTACTAGTTGCATAGGTTTGTGTGACCTTGCTTCTAGAATTGGTTAGGTGAGCTCTAGCTAGCCCAACACCTTATTTGCATTGTTTAGGATCTTTTGTAAGGTGTCATAGAGTATAGGTAGAGGGGTGTAGTCTTGGCTATACCGATAATTTTAATTCCGTTTTTGTTTCGGTTAGCCGACGCGATTAATTTTAGAAAGGACTATTCACCCCCCCCCCCTCTTGTCCGCCATCTCCACCCTTCAAGTGGTATCGGAGCTAGGTCTCTCATTTGTGGCCTTCACCGACCCGAGAGGATGGCGACTAGTTGGCTAGATGTTGAGTGTCACACACATATTTTTGATGGCACACACTATGCACGATGGAAACTTCATATGCTTGATCATTTCCGTGCTTTTGGTCCGAAGTTTTGGTGGATCGTTGTTGTTGGTTTTACTTATGCCTTGGATGAGAGTAATCTAACCCAAGCGCAAGAGGATTGCCTAACACTCGATGCACAAGCCCAATGTTTTCTAACAAATGCTTTGCAAGATGAGATATTTGGCAGGGTGATGACTTCAGTGAGTGCCCATGATATGTGGATGGCACTCAAATATCTCTATGGTGATTTCTCTATTTGGGATGATGGCAAATTCAAGGAGGAGGATCACATAGAGATGGTACATGAGGATGTTGAGCATGGCCGCAACATGGTGGTTGTGAAGGATTGCTCCACCTCATGGTCAAGTGATGATGATGATGATCAATCCACAAGATCACTTGACAAAGATGATGGTGACCATAGCCGAAGCTCAAGTGGTGCAAATGATGACGCCATTCCATGCACACTTGATGATGATGATGATGACGACTATGAGAGTGATGTCTCTTCAATCTCTTCTACTACACCACATTGCTTCATGTCACATGGTGACACTAAGGTATCAATTGCTAATGTGGTAATTGATTGTGATGATCCAAATTTTGAGCTTGTATGTAGACTCACTAAGGCTTTGTACATTATTCCAGTCATCTTCTGAATAGCTTCCTCTTCAGTGCTGTCGGATAGCTCGGACTGGTGGTGAGGAAGAATCCTTAGGAACGGTTGCTTCTGGGAGACCTTGCCGCTCTTGTTCTTGGAAAAAGTCATCAGACACTTGCGCTGAAGTTCTTCACAAATCTCTTGTACTAAACTTTTCAAATCTGGTGGCAAGTCAACCATGGTCACATCCAGAACCTGATCGTCGTTGATCTCAGACATCTTGAAAAAGAGTTGTCCCACCGAGCGTGCCAAAAAGTGTGTTGGCGCAAAATCTGGTTCGCCGCGCCTCACACACAGCAAGCCGAAAAGCTAGCTTCAATCGGGTGCCCGGAGTATGTTGAATCTGGAGACGTGCCAGTCGGTTTGACCTGAAAACCAACAAGGGATAAAAACGTGAGAATACCTCTGGAACATGTCGGGTGAGACCAGACAGTTCCATATGTACGGCTTTGAAAGCCAATCACGACGGCACACAGCTATAGAAGCTGTCTGTCAAAACAGGTTTATAAAGTCATTCGGCAAGTATAAAAGAAAGCATGTAAACATGTTGATTGCCGAACGCATATGCAATAAAAGAAACAGGTAACTTGTAAATATAAATCTATTCAAACAAAACATGCATAGGCTAATCCAACTAGTCTGCCGCACGTCTAGTCTTCATAAACCCGTCAAGCGTAAACTTGAGCGAAGCTAATCCACCGCAAGATACCACTTGCTACAAATCTACACCACTCCATATAATTAGATTAATCCACCGCATGATACAATCTAATTATAAGAAGCTAAAAACATGCATATATCTGAACAGATCTATATATACTCGTTACTCAGGTAAGCTTAACCAAGATCGGCAACCTAGCCGAGTTGGGGTCCATGAAGAAGGAACATACAAGCAAGCAAGATCAAACCAATCTAAAACCTGCATCTGCCGCATGATACCCAGTTCCATCAAAGCCTAACCGTGATTGACATGCATGAACCCACAACATGTGACAATCTAGATTGAATGTTGATCCGGCCATCATGATCTTATGATTAACAAAACACAAGTGAGCTTGTGAAACAAGGCCGAACAAAGATCAATCTAGATTGGGCAAAAGAGTGTTACAAGAATTAAATAATAAAACATATAACACATGATAACTTAATGAATCTATTAGATCTGCCAAATCTAATATAGCCGATAACTATTTTCACACATGACTTAATCCGCCGCACGATACAAGGCACAAGCAAAAACCTCCCGTCATAAGCTTAAATCCGCCGCACGATACTAAGCTTAACGAACGAGACTACTTGCATCATATCTAAATCCACTGCATGATACTAGACATGATAGCAAGGTTGTCGGGACTTACGGAGGTCGACGGATCGATGATTCCTCTCAAAGAACTCGACGACACGACTAAGGACTCGAAGGTGGCACAGGGCCGGTTTGTATTGATATGGTTGTGAACAATTTTACAATGGTCGAGGGCTTATATTTATACCCTGGTCGAAATACGAGTCCTAGACGATCACGATTTACATAATAAAATATGGAAAGATATAAATCCTATTCCTAATCCTTTCGGCGTCCTCCGTTGTTACGTGTCTTCTCGTGTAAGCGGACTTTACTTGCAACACCCATCTTTCGAATGGAACCACTGCTTTGTAAAATAGCCGACTGCACAGGCATTCACCGAAACCCTAAAGACCAAATAGTCGCCTGATTGCTTGCCAAACCTTTTCTTCTTTGCTGGTTGGGCCCACTTGTCATATCCTTGTGCGTGCGAAAATCTGGTGTTAACATATGCCCCCTAATTTTGGGATAAATATTTATTCCAAAATTCTTCTTACTTGCATATCGACGTGGAATCCCCATAAGCATCCACCTTCACACGCCATAATTGCGGTACTTGCCAATCCATCTCCCGATGCGCCTTTGGGATTCTTTAAAGTCCCCCTTTCACTCTGTTTCGGCTCATGTATTCCAAACTCCCCTGCTTCAGTCTCAAAACCAGAAAACCCTCTTCTCTCCTGTCATTCCCCAATCTAGAGGATGTCTTCTGTAGCGAGTTGCCATAGCTCCGAGCTTGGTGCTTCTAGCACTTCTAAGAGAAGGTTGCTCCCTTCTTCTTTTTCCTTGTCTCGAAATGAAGCAGCCGGCCTTACTTTGTTACTTTCATTCAGGAGGACCGGCGACGACCTCTTTGAGGATTTGACCTAGAAGGTCATAGATCTTCAACTCGACCTAGAGGGGAAGGATTGGGAGATCACCCGAATCTCCCGGGAGCGTGACGTTGCTCGAGAACGAGCCGTCGGTAAGTATTTTTTTTCATCATTTCCTTTTTATATTCTCCTTTTCTGTTTTTACTCACTCTTCCTCTTTTCAGCTCTGGCAGCCAAGCTCCATGCCCTTGAAGCCGCCGTTACGAAGCTTGTCATCACGGCTGATGTAGCGGGTACGACACCCCTGAAGCGAGTGAATGAGGTTAACCGAATGCTCCCCGTCATCTCTAGGGCCGGCATGGGGTATGGTGCGACGCTCGCTTTCAACGCCGTGAGGATCCACTCTGGCGCCGATTACCACAAATTTGATGTCTGCGAGCAAGAACTGGAAGATAGAGTAGAACATTCCGTGGATGACATGAAGGAAGCCGGAACAGATCTGGCCGACACTTTTGATCACTTTCTCCCGATTAGACGTAGGATGGAGTGGACGAACTGATCCTCTTTACTGTAATCATGCATCCTATTTTTGTAAATAAGAAGTTCTTTTGTTCGCTCCTTCGAAACCAATCTGTGATTGATCCTTCGAGATCAATGTGTGCTCTTTTTTGTGCATCAGCCATCAATTTTCATTTTACTCTAGCGGCGATGTACATCACATCGGCTATTCGCTGATAATCATGCCTGACCATATCCATTCCGTAAGCAATTGTTGTAGTTGATTATCTTGGGTTCAGAGTTTTTTCAGTTATTCCCTTCAATTTTTCGGTCTATGACGACATCAGGATAGTAACTCTTGAGGGACTTCTCCATTTCCAACTGCCCTTAGTACTAATCGGTAATGTGAGTAACCAACCGAAATTGAACATTTCACACAGCAACCATCTTCAGCCGAACTCTATCGGCTCTATGAGTTCCTCAAGTTAGCAAAGATCTGGCCCGGCCCAAAATTGGCCCATAAACTATGACAATCCTAATCCGATGCTTGGTCTTCCAGAGTGCAAGCCATGGTTTTATAAATATGACTTTACACAAGCTGCCACTCTTGACTTCGGCCAAACAGTTTGACTCACAAAAATTTCCACTTCCCAGCTTTGGCTTAAGCCAGAGAGAAAATCTTCTGCTTGTATTTCCATCAATGGCAGGCAATGGTAACCACGGTAGGCATTACGTTGGAGAGGAAGCAGGAGGAAGCCAAGCATCAACTCACCGGCGTTATAGGTAAAAACTAATTCCCTGCCCCCTTGCGGTAGCTTTCTTGCTTGTCTATCTCTGATTCACTGTCTGGTTCATCTCCAGAGTGGGATCCTCTTCCAGCCAAGCTTGGGTTCTTCTTCTAGAAACGGTAGCTCCAATAGTCTATTCCAATCTTCTCCCTAAGCCATTAGATTCTGAGTTCGAGGATTCACTCCAGCAGACTCGTTCGGACGCTCTTCGGTACTGTGAGGAAAGGGATAAAGCCCAAAAGGAACTAGAAGATGTATTCAAGAAGCATGGTATTGAGGACGCTGAATGGGCGAACCAACGGAAACAGCTCTGCAACATCATTACAGGTTAGTAAAGTCTTGGTCCTTTTCTTCCAGTTGAGCTTGTTATGCCTGATGCATCCCTTCTTCTTGCTAGCCCTCTCTGCAGAGAATGACCGTCTGAAAGCAGCAGCAAACAGAGTTGCCCTCAAGGTGAATGCTCATGGGGATTCAGCCGAAGCCCGTCTTGACGCCATGGATGGTCGCATAGATCAGGCCGTCATCCAAGGTGTGCATGTTGGGGTTTCCCTCGGGCTATCAGCAATGAGTTCTTGGACCAAAGAGGACTACTCTTCTCTACCAGTTGGCTTCGCAGGCGGTGATCCGGATGAATCTGAAGACCTTGAAATTTATGACGATCATGCCGCTGCCGTCGCCGAGACTGTTGATCCACAATCTGTCCTGATCAGATTATTCCGAGGGTAGTTTGTATTAGGACAGATCTGTGAATGAAGCTTGCAATATATGAAACTCGTTCTCTTCTGAATAATGTCTATTTGCATCTCTCGATTCTTCAGTGATCCTTTCTTTGATTGCAACATTTCTTCAGAAGAACGTTTCCCGAACGCATGATGTCATCTTAGCCGAATAAATCTTGTTTTTGACATGTCATGTCGCTCGGCATCTTCACCTACTGCACTTCACCTTTCTCTTCTCCCGATAAACCTGCTAACTTGGAAAATGCTAGGGTCACCAGGGTCATGAATATTCTTGTACTGAAGACGATATAAACAATATCGGCCATAACTCAAATTCTTAGAATATTTTTTCTGCTAATGGCGATGTTTTCACATCGGCTATCTTCGTATTCAAATGTTTCTTGAGTTACACAATCTCCATGCGTTCGGCTTTTAACAAGTAGTGCTGAAGCTTTAGCTCGTAAGTAACACAAAAACATATTCATAGCCGAATACCCATCCTTGGGTCTGACATTTTCGGCTAAAGTAAGCTCTTACTTATCCTGTTTTTCTTTAAACTTAAAATAAGGGCCGATCCTACTATAAGGCTATCGGCCGTCACGTACAACTTGAAATGATCACCAAGTTGTGGAAGTGCCTTCATATATCTTCAATTTCACCAAGATCTTCTGTTGTACGTCACCTCACATGAACTCTTGATTTTCTTTGAGCTTCGGTTATGGAGAAATAAACAGGATCTTTTCAAAAGTTTATCAACTTCAAAACACGCTCGAGACCCAAACTTTGCACACATTGGTCCTATTTCGGCTTCATCACCAACACTTTATTCCTTTTCAGCCGACATGAAACTCGGTCTCAATTCTTCTCCATTACCACCAGTTGGATTATTCAAAAATTGCTCTGAGAGCCGATTGTCTGAATCGGCTGTTGGTCCTCGCCGAAAACATTCACAGGACCTACTTCCCAAGCTCTTCCAAAGAAGCACTCGACACCATCATATTCCCAGTAGATGGGCTCTGTATTAGCAATACTCACCGAATCATCAGCATGGACAATTTCGATGATATCTCCGATCCACTGGATGAGGAACTGGTGCATAGTTGACAGTACACAACAGTTTGCATGTATCCAATCTCTTCCTAATAGCAAACTGTATGCCCCCTTGCCATCAATGACGAAGAAGGTAGTGATCAAGGTTTTAGTCCCGATCGTCAACTCAACATGAACTGCTCCCCGAGTATCAGAGGAATTACCAGCAAAGTCTCTCAACACCATGCCGGTCTTCAATAAGTCTTCACTTGTCATCCCAAGTTTTCTGAAGGTGGTATATGGCATGATATTTATGGCAGCCCCTCCATCAATGAACATCTTAGTTAGTGGCTTGCCATTAACATATCCCCTCATATAAAGTGGCTTCAAGTGTCGATGCTTAGCTGGTTTACCAAATACCGCTCGTTGAGCCAAGACGAGATGAGCCAACAAGTCTTGAAATTCATCTTCATCAAAATTTGAATAGACTTTGTCTTGGACATCTTGACCTTCGGGAGCTATGAACTCTGGTGGGAGAAAGAACGCCATGCATGTATCAGCCGAACGATCACCTCCATTCGGCTTTTCTTTAGGACGCCAAACCTTCGTCTTTGTACCTGCTTGCGCTAACTCTCTGTTTCTTAGGCGCTGCACTCTCCTCTTCTGGCTTTTCCTCAATCCTGGTGGACACCACTGTCCCTTCTGCCAGACATACTCGCGGTATTCTTCTTCTCCAGTGCGAGCCCAACTTCGATCGGCAAATCCTTTCCCCTGCCGATTCTTAGAATTATTTATTTTTAAGCGCTGATCGTCCTCAGGGATCCGTGCCCCGAGCCTTTCATGGACAGAACAGCGGTTGACTCGAGACTGCCTGTATTCAGAATACTGATCGCTGCATTCAGGGCAGTTGTTTTTTAGCAGGCAACTTCAAGCCTTCGTTCCAACAGTATTTGAAAAATGAGCATCCCCAGTGTGATTGTTCTTGTTCTTTTATATGCTCTCGTTCCTGTCGGTATATTTCTTCATCATACTTCTGTTGCTTTTGTAGGAACTTTTGCTCTTCATGAAACCTCTGCTTTTGATACCGCTCTTGCTCCCGGCGCCACTTATTCAACAGAATGCGTGTCGTGACCCTAGGCCTGGAAGCTTCGCCCTTCTCAGTTCGGCTATTTTGGAAATGGACTCGTTGCCGAAATTCCTCATTTGTAATTTGCCGATCCGGGTCAACAATACCAGCTTCTCTCGCTCTATTAGAGGTTAACACTTTCATCTTGTTTTTGCCTCTGGGGTCAACTGCACCAACCATATTAATAGAAAAGGAAACAGTATTCTGTCCAAAAGGGCTACCATCAATTTTCATCTTTCCATCAAACCTCAGATGTCCGTCCTAGATAGCCTTCTGAATCCGCACTCTGAACACTCGACAATCATTTATAGAGTGAGACCTGGTATTATGGAAGCCACAATATTTCTTGTCCTTGACCCCTTCAGGGTGCAGCATAGGATGACCTTCTGACAACTTGATGCGTCCTTCCTTCAATAAGTATTCAAACAATTTATCTGACTTGGAAACATCAAAGTCATAAGTAACTTTTTGTTGCCTCAGCCATCGCTGGTTGACTTGAGTTGGCTCTTTAGCCCAGACTATCTCAGTTGCAGCTACTTCATCTTCATCATCATACTCAGTTGCTTCCTCTAAGAAAGACTGATACGTTTCAACACCCACATCTCCCTTCTGGAATTGATTATTCCTTCTAAACCCTTAGGCTTGACTACTCATCGTTGCCAACCGTTGTGATAACTGCCCGAGGTCATCAAACTCCATGTCGAATAGCTTCTCCTTGATATTCGGCAACATGCCAGCTATGGCTATCCCCGGCAATTGATCATCTGGTATATTCAAGGAATAGCAAAGGTTTTTGGTCTCCCTGAACCTGCGCAAATATTCTTGTGGTGTCTCGCCAGGTTTCATCCTTAGACTCATGGGGTCGACCAACTTCTTCTCACTGGTGCCCGTAAAGAAATACGAGTGGAATTTCTGTTCCAGCTCTGCCCATGTATTGATAGAATTTGCTAGCAAAGAAGCGAACCACGAGAAGGCTGGCCCTGTCAATGACAACGGGAAGTACCGAATCCCCAAGCTTTATCTGTAGATGCCTCTCCAAGTTGCATCAAGTACCGGCTGATGTGTTCTATGGTAATGGTGTCATCTTGACCCAAAAACTTGGTAAAATCAGTAGGAGGCTTTACTCTTGGAGGAAGTGCTACCCGATTGTACCACTCTGGGTAAGGGGACTTGTAAGCATACGACTGATTCTTTGGCTTTAGGCCGAACTGATTTTGCATCATATCAGCCATCCTATGCATGATGAGGTCAACACTTGAATCAGGAGCTGCTTGTGCTTGCCCCCAGGATGTATTCCTGCTGAACTCTTGTAGCCTGGATTTGGAAGAGCATTAATTGCGCTATAATTAACGAACTCCTGATATCTATCTCCAAACATATTCCTTTGTATCCTGTTCACTGCAGGAGACACTCTGAAAGCAGATTGTGGGACATTCCCTGTTGTGCCGAACGTGACCTGGCCATAAGTTGCAGGAGGTTGTTGCGTCTCGTGAGGGACTATCCCACCTGCGCTTGTGCCAGCTCCGCCACCTTCGGCAGTCCTTCGGCGTTGAGGTACTGGGAACAACAGCGGTCCCTGCATCAGACCAGCAGCTTCTTCAAAGCATTTATCCATTGCTGGACCGAAAGTACTAACCATGACGACACGAAAAGTATTCAAGAAGGCTGACTAGTGATTGGTCATGGCTTCTAATACAACTTTGTACATTATTCCAGTCATTTTCTGAATAGCTTCCTCTTCAGTGCTGTCGGATAGCTCGGACTGGTGGTGAGGAAGAATCCTTGGGAACGGTTGCTTCTGGTAGACCTTGCCGCTATTATTCTTGGAAAAAGTCATCAGGCACTTGCGCTGAAGTTCTTCAAAAATCTCTTGTACTAAACTTTTCAAATCTGGCGGCAAGTCATCCATGGTCACATCCAGAACCTGATCGTCGTTGATCTCAGGCATCTTGAAACAGAGTTGTCCCACCGAGCGTGCCAAAAAGTGTGTTGGCGCAAAATCTGGTTCGCCGCGCCTCACACACAGCAAGCCGAAAAGCTAGCTTCAATCGAGTGCCTGTAGTATGTTGAATCCGGAGACGTGCCAGTCGGTTTGACCTAAAAACCAACAAGGGATAAAAACATGAGAATACCTCTGGAACATGTCGGGTGAGACCAGACAGTTCCATATGTACGGCTTTGAAAGCCAATCACGACGGCACACAGCTATAGAAGCTGTCTGTCAAAACAGGTTTATAAAGTCATTCGGCAAGTATAAAAGAAAGCATGTAAACATGTCGATTGCCGAACGCATATGCAATAAAAGAAACAGGTAACTTGTAAATATAAATCTATTCAAATAAAACATGCATAGGCTAATCCAACTAGTCTGCCGCACGTCTAGTCTTCATAAACCCGTCAAGCGTAAACTTGAGCGAAGCTAATCCACCGCATGATACCACTTGCTACAAATCTACACCACTCCTTATAATTAGATTAATCTACCGCATGATACAATCTAATTATAAGAAGCTAAAAACATGTATATATCTGAACAGATCTATATATACTCGTTACTCAGGTAAGCTTAACCAAGATCGGCAACCTAGCCGAGTTGGGGTCCATGAAGAAGGAACATACAAGCAAGCAAGATCAAACCAATCTAAAACCTGCATCTGCCGCACGATACCCAGTTCCATCAAAGCCTAACCGTGATTGACATGCATGAACCCACAACATGTGACAATCTAGATTGAAAGTTGATCCGGCCATCATGATCTTATGATTAACAAAACACGAGTGAGCTTGTGAAACAAGGACGAACAAAGATCAATCTAGATTGGGCAAAAGAGTGTTATAAGAATTAAATAATAAAACATATAACACATGATAACTTAATGAATCTATTAGATCTGGCAAATGTAATATAGCCGATAACTATTTTCACTCATGACTTAATCCGCCGCACGATACAAGGCACAAGCAAAAATCTCCCGTCATAAGCTTAAATCCGTCACACGATACTAAGCTTAACGAACGAGACTACTTGCTTCATATCTAAATCCACCGCATGATACTAGACATGATAGCAAGGTTGTCGGGACTTACGGAGGTCGACGGATCGATGATTCCTCTGAAAGAACTCGACGACACGACTAAGGACTCGAAGGTGGCACAGGGCCGGTTTGTATTCATATGGTTGTGAACAATTTTACAATGGTCGAGGGCTTATATTTATACCCTGGACGAAATACGAGTCCTAGACGATCACGATTTACATAATAAAATATGGAAAGATATAAATCCTATTCCTAATCCTTTCGGCGTCCTCCGTTGTTACGTGTCTTCTCGTGCAAGCCGACTTTACTTGCAACACCCATCTTCCGAATGGAACCACCGCTTTTTAAAATAGCCGACCGCACAGGCATTCACCGAAACCCTGAAGACCAAATAGTCGCCTAATTGCTTGCCGAACCTTTTCTTCTTTGCTGGTTGGGCCCACTTGTCATATCCTTGTGCGTGCGAAAATCTGGTGTTAACACCACTAATGAACAGGAAAAGAAGAACAATTCAAGGAGAAGGCGCCGCACATCCAAACGCAATAAGAACCGATCAATCAAGGATGGATGGGCTGACTATGAAGGTGAAGTCACCAGGAGTGAAGACATCCCATTAAAAGAAATAAAGGATGATAAAGTAAAGGAGACAAGTCTACCAGTCAAGCAAGTATAGAAGAAGAAAGAGAGTTCTACTAACGTGCAATCATCGAGGTCCTCCTCAGGATCTGCCGATGCACCCAAGGAAGAATGAGGAGCGTACAAGGAGTCTTGTTCGATAGACTATAAACATCGAACCCTCGCCGAAAGGTAACTCGGTAGTTATCCATATTTATTAGCATTAAAATTCATCATTGCATAATTAGTGGATTTAGCATAATCATTTTACTATTAGTATCATATTTACTTCTTAGCAATCAAATCTGCATTAGAAAACAAAATAAAAATATGAAAAAACTCTAAGCCGCATGAGAGTATTATACTTTCTGTGGAGGCATAAAAAATACATTTGCATATTTACTTCTGCATTGCATTCATCCATAAAAACAAAAATCCAAAAAAGAGAAAATATGAAACATTGCTGAAACTCTGCTTAATGGAAAGGAAGAACATAAATAATCTTAAGAGCTTTAAGACAACTAGACAAATGGGAGGAATGTTTATCACTAATGCTTAATCAAGTTCCACTAGTTGTGTTGTCTATCTTTGAATTCAGCAGGAAGAGAAGAAGAGAAGGACTCAAGCTAACAGTCTACTCATCTTCTGGAGAAAAATACCACATCAAGATCCAGCTTGGGGGAAAGCACCCTCAGTTATCACGATAAGTATCGTACTATGGCTATTTTTATCAGTTTGGTTTAGTTAGATCAGGTCAATAAACGTAGAAACCCATAAAAAGATGAATAACTATTATAAAACCAAATAAAGATATTATATAAATGTCTAGGTGGATATAAACTTAATATTGCTCATGATGAAAATGATGAACAATTGCTCTGCCGTGATTCCTTTTAAAGTACCTAGTGTTCAACCTTAATTTTCCTTGAGTTTTAGACAAAGCTGTTCTGAATAAACTCTGGACCTGAAACCTGTAGATTGCCAAATGCTTAATCTAAAGTCTAGATAATTGTGGGATATGATATAAAAAGGTTTGAGCTGTTGTTTATCTAATTCCTAGAGATACTAGAGTTCTGGAGATTTACACTTTGAAAAGATTAATAGCACATGATGAGATCCTGTATTACAAAACATGAATTCCTACCCAGAGCCATTAATATGATCTTAAGATAAGGCTACTTGCTTTGTTCTAAGTTTTTAGTTATGGTTGAGAAATTTATCATGCTCTAGAAATCAAGAATGTTTTATTAAAAGATTCACTCTTCCGAAGTATTATTATGTTAGAGGCATGGGACTATGCAAAAGTATAAAAGGAGGAAATAAAAAGGGACAAGTGTCCGACTACCTCAAAAGAGAAAAAGAATTATGATAAAAATATGAAAGAGAAAAAAAAGAATGATAGCCCATGGTCCCTCTAATTACAATATGCCAGCAAGAGATGACAAATTTCAAAGGTTCTAAGTTCTTGATCTATGAGTATGACATCTTTCTCCCTAGCTTTGAACTTTGACTTGGTAAGATATGCTTTAACTTCTTAAAAAGCTCCAGATATATATTCATAGAAAAGAAGGAAAATGCATCAGTGAGGAATCATAAAATATAAAAGAGCGATTTGAGACTGTCATACAGTAAGATCTCTAATTTTTATTTTGAAAATATATAAAAACTCCATAATTAAGGTTGATCGAAGAGTTATAGATACAGTGCTTAACTTGATTGTTCTATCTTTCAATTGTTTAAAGACCTAGGTGAAGGCAAAAGCTCCATAGTTAAAGGTAATATGAGAAAGTCAGAATAGTTAACTCTAATCCAAGGGAAGATTTTTGTTTGAACAAATGTACCTTTGAGGTGTGAAAGAAAAATAGCAATTCCTGATTCATCATGACTATTTAATAAGGGACTAGCAAAAGGTAAGCTTGGGGGAGTTGTTGACACTGGTTATCTATCACAATTAAAGGATAAATAAATATGAAAAGGGCATGAATTCAATCACCAACAAAGGTTTAGGGTTTTAATTGACAATATTCCATGAATTTTGGTGAATTATGATTCTGCAGGGACTAAACCAGGAAATCAACACAGATTGCTTCCCCTAGAAGGAAACCGACGGAAGATAACCGAACCGATGCATCAGGATTATTCTAGAAGGATCTAGAGGACACCAGAAGACACCAGGAGGTAGGGCACCCCGGGACACGGCTAGGTGGGACCGACCGGTCCCACCATCAGACCGGTCTGTCTGCCCCTGGCCCCGCTGGACTCTGCCTTCTCGAACCTTCCTCCACCGCCTACGAGGATGCATCTCAGCCGTACCTAAGATCGGTTTGATCCAACAGCCATGGTTCCTCGCCCAGGGCTATATAAGCAGCCCCAGACCCCCCCTCTTCAGATCATCATATCATCACATCATCAGATCATCAGATCATTCATCAGATCAGGCCATTACTAGAGAAGGAGATCAATCGGAAGCCCTAGAACTACATCCACCTAGAATAGTTAGATAGAATAGGATTAGAGGAGGCAAGCTTCGCTTGGATTCTAGATCTAGTCACGAGAAGGCTCGGTAAACCCAAGAACTTCTCTCTTGTATTAACATTATGGATCTAATTCATAATTGCTCTTCTAGTTCATCATTGTTTATGTTCTAGTTCGTCGTCTAGTTCTAGTTCATCGTCTAGTTCATCTTCTAGTTCATAATCCAGTTCTAGTTCGTATTATAGTTCTTCTCGATGATCTAATTCACCTTATTGTTCATCTCTATGTTCTAGATAGCAATACAATTGATATGACTAAGACATCAACAATTATATTCTTAATTATATTGCTTATAGTATGCTTTGATTATATATTTGGCATAGATAGTTCACCATTATGTTTATACTCATGTTCGTATAGCGCTCATCTTAATGATCATTGGGTGGGTGATAGATGTTGTGTAGGCGTGGTGCCTATACAATATTTATCTGCGAATGCATCCTACGTTCCGGATAGAGTGGTAGATCGCGGGTGTGACATTCCTGTTGAGTCCTTTGTATTCCACCTCCCGAATGTAGTGTTCAGTATGGCTCAGTTAACTCATGGTTTATGGGTTACTCTGTTTGGCACCTTTACTATGGAGTTGCCTCTTGATTATAAATATGATATGACCTAGCCTATGATTGCCAAATATGTTTGCACTAATTAATGTATGCTATGACTTGTAATTAGAATAACTTAGGAATATTTCTTATTAATGCATGTTCTAATCATCCTTGCTAGGTAGTACTGTTCTAGGATTATCCTTGACTGATCTTCTCTCTGTTACCATTTATCATTTATCATTATCATTTATTCTACTATCTAATCCCTGTTTAGAGTAATGAGTGTGTTATCAGTCTTTATCATAAGTGTGTGCCACATTAATTGCTATTAAGTCCTCACTAGTATAGTACCATCATACTCTGAATTGATTAGTCTCTAGGCTAAATATAAATAACGATACCTGAGACTAGCTTGGGTGAAATGCTTCTACAACGGGTGTATTTATCTATGCGCTTCCAAGTAAATATTTATCTTTAGATCCAGTGCTGTGATATAATCACATTGCTAGCTTCATGTTGGGGATGACAACTTGACGTTAAGTGAAGTTAGTAGTGTCCCATACACTTCTTAGTGCCTTCACTAGGTTATTGTTTATGAGGTTCATTCTTAGGGTGATTCCATTAAGGAGTGTCAACAACAGCGGATGGCTTCTCACTCGGGTTCACTCCGCTAAACTCACTGATCTTACCAAAGATACTAGCGCCCTTCCCACCTGAAGCAAAGCCTACTCCCGAGCAATCAGTTCCCCTCTTGAACTGACTGATCATCATGCCCAACTGTGGCTCACTGCATGACACCCAACTCAGGATGGACCGAAGGTATGTGTTTTCCTCCTCGGTTTGCATCCTGTCATGCCGACAGTTGGCAATCTCAAGCTCCATCCCCATGCATTGCTCACATGGAGCGGGCAAGGTGCTAACTGAGCTGGCCTTCAAGGCTTCAGCAAGCTTGACATCAACTCCTGCCAACTCAGTTCGCAAGCTAGGACAAAGCTTTCACGCACCCAGCAATGAAGGCCTCGCCTTCACCTCCTCCAGCCCCTTCTTCAGGGAGGGACACTCTTTGCAATCACCCACCAAGTCTAGCCTACTCTTCAGCTCATCATACACCTCAATCAAAGAGGCATACTTGGTTTGCAGGGTGGCCAAGTTGGTCATATGCATCGTGCACTCCTGACACTCATCCTCATCGGCCACCCTCACCTCGGACTTAGCGAACTCAAGCTCCTTAAGCGCCTCATTCATCTTTGCCTTAAACTCGTTGCACTCTCGGATAGCACGCTTGAGTTGCTTGTCCTGGCCGAGAACTATGTCGACAAGAGAATCGCGCTCACCGGTAAGACGATCGTCAAGAGAAGAGGTCGATACCTCGGAAGCGTCATCGTCGTCGTCGGCGGCGGCGGCGTCCTTTGCCTGGCACTTGCGGTCCTCTTCATCCAAGGCCATGGTGCAAAAGCCCTTGGAGGAGTTGTCGAAGAAGCAGAGTCCGTTGAAGCGTTCTTCCATCTTATGCTCGGACCAATCGTCGCTGGAGTTGCCATCGGAGGACTTCTCTCCATCGCTGATGGTGGCGAGGAAAGCACGCCTCCCGGCGTCAAAAGCCTTCTCCACGTCCTCCCGGCGGTAGCTGCCCTTCTTCTTCTTCCTGACCTTGTTCTCCGACTTGCCTTGCGTCTGGAGTTGCGGTTCTTGCCGAGGAAGCTCTTGTCGTGCTTGGGACAGCTCGCGAGGAAGTGATCCGGATCTCCACATCCGTAGCAGCCCTCACGTGCGCCACCACGCCGGCGATTTAGGCGATTGTTGTGAAACCGCAAGAACCGGGTGATGATGAGGGCAAGCTGGTCAACGTCCAACGCCTCCACCTGCTCCTTAGTCACTAAAAGCAAAGAAGACAAAGAAAAGAGAGGTAGTGAAGCGTCAGCGGAAAGAGTCGATCCACCCTTGCCTGAGACCAAAGTTATGGAATGAGAAGATGGGTTCTTCCGCTTGGCCTGAGTCAAGTGATCGATCTCGGTGGACTTGAGCTTGCTGAATAGCTCGTCCACGGTGAGGGTGTCATAAGAAGGAGACTCAATCATAGTCGACATCTTCACCTCTCATACCCTCCGATCCAGGGCGTATAGCAACTTGAGAGCCCTCTCATGATCGTCATAGGGTAGGTTGGCCCGATTGGCACGCATCTTGTTCACAATCATTTGGAAACGAGCGAACATAGCGTCAATCGTCTCTCCCTCCAGCTGAAAAAAGTTCTCGTATTCCCGCTTGTATGTCTCGAAGAGTCTGGTCTTGACCTGAGCAGTCCCCTCATGATAGCTCTAAAGCTTCATCCAGATCTCTCGAGCAGTCTGAAGCTCGAAAACACGCTCGAACTCAGGAAGGGAGATGTTGGCCAAAAGCGCGTTACAGGCCTTAGAGTTGGCCTCGTGTTGATCAATTTGGTGCTGACCAACTCGAGCCGCAAGAACCAAGTAATCGGCATCCTCGCATATCTCCCACACAGAAGATCCGATGCTGTTGAGATAAGCACGCATCCAAATCTTCCAATAGGGATAGTTCGTCCCATCGAAATAGGGAGCCTTGTCGTTCCCTCGATCCATGTCGCCCTTAGGATCCGAAACCGATTAAGGTAGAGAAGATCCTTAACTGGCTCTGATACCAATTGAAGGACCGAACTGGCAACCAGAGGGGGGGGGGGTGAATGGGAGCCTCAAATTTCAACTCGTGAAATAGATAGCCCTTGTCCCAGAAAGTCACCCCAAAAGCAAGACACAGGCTTTCTAGTTTCCATGACCCTAGATGTAGGGTGGATGCTTCCAAGAAGCACAGCGGGATACTACACAACCCTAGAAGTCCAACGCAAAAGCCAAAAACCAAATCCGAAGTTGTACGAACGAACCGTGGACAAAACAGTGAATCTGTCACTGCATCGGACGCTGGCTGCGTCCGATGCCAACCCAACGGATGCGTCCGATGCAAACAGGTTCTTTCTGGAACCTTACTGCATGACCATTGGACGCTGCTACAGTAACAACTCAGCATCCGATGCTCAGGCTCCGGCGCGTCCGATGATCAACGAATGCGTCCGATGTCCACTCAAAAACACCAAAACTGACACGTGTCACCGGAGCGTCCGATGCTATGAACAGCAGCGTCCAATGCTCCCGTAACCAGCGTCCGATGCCCCCGAAAACAGCACAGTTCTTCGGTGATTCAACCCGATCTCCTCCGAATCAAAAGCTCTAGGGCTAAGATTCGATCTGGGAGGTCACAAGGATGTTAGTGAGCTACTCCTAAGAGATCATGGCTCGAACCTAAATCCAAAACAGTGAATCAAAGAAGTTTGGGGGAAACGGGAAGAAAATCAATCCAACACGAAAACAACCCGATCTACTAGCTCGTGAGGTTAGAGATGAATTCCTTCGGTGAAAAGATGCGTCTCACGATCTAGAAGAAGTGTGTTCAAGTGGAATCGAAAACCGTTCCTCGGAGAGGTAGAATCGAACAAAACTTCGGGAAGGCAAAACCGAAAACGCGAAGAACACTGGAACAAAACGTGAATTGATTCGGGATTTCAACCGTGTGTCTACCACACGAGACAATCGTGAGATTATGGTCTCACTTCCTGAAAATCCCAAAGCACAGAGGTATGATTGGAGTCTCTCTGTGGATCGCTAGCAGCGAGGTATGATTAGAACCTAAACGGGGGCTAGAGAGAGAGAGCTCAGGAACAAATGGCTGCCAGGATAGGGAGAGAGGAGCGGTGTCTCTCTTATTTATAGCCTAATACAATAATCCCCTTCTACTCCTAGATACAAGAGTGAAGCGGCCAACCCTAGGGGCATCCCTGTCCAACTCTGCTGGTTGACGATCCGACGGCCACGCGCCTCAGGATGCCGCCACGTGCCGCCCTGTTGACCGCCACGCATTCCTCGTGCATAGTTGCGCTGCCGCGCCAGCCTCTCCACGCCGCCACGCGTCGACAGTCTTTTTTGCGGACCTCCCCCCAGTTTTGAGGTGAAAACCGAGAAACCTGGGCCTTCCATCGGTTTTGAGGCTAAAACCGGGAAACTTGTCCTCCGGCTGAGATTTGTGGCCCAAACTCAGAAACCCGCGAGCCCAGGTTTTGAGGCCCAAACCTGGAAACCGTACTCGCCGAGTTTTGAGGCCCAAACTCGGAAACCGGCAAGGGTAGCTTTTTGAGGCTCAGCAACCGAACCCGCGCCGTAGACGGGATGTGGTTCGCACACCCCAAGTTCCAGCACCGATGCCGGAGCATGTCTAGCCTCTACGTCGGGCACAGTGCATTCGCCTTCCTTCTCGGCCTCCCGCCAAGTGTCGCGATTGTTGATGCTCACTAAGTGTTATATTCTTAGCATCAACTAGGTCATATTACGTAACACAAGGACCTAAAATCAACCAAAAAACTTTTATAAACTAACGATTTCCACTTGTCCTTGAGTTTTATTTGAATGTAGGTAATTACAGGGGTTTTGAGCAAAATGACCAAGAGGACCCACCAGGAGGCGAGCACACTCACCTAGGCTCACTTTGGTCCAAGGTGGGGTGGCGCCCGCCACCCCTCAATGGCGGCCGCCAGGGGAGTGAGGCCCAAACTCCTCCCCTACCACGTCACTGATCTAGGGGAGGCGTGCCACACTCATTTGCAGCCACTGATCACTTAGGTCATTGCATCCAAGGGCTAAGAAGAGATGTCACATGGATCATGACCTAATTGCCCATGTGACGGTTTTTGGACATGCAACCGACCTTGGAACCACCTCCCTGGAGCCCCTGGATGTCGTAGAAGCAATGGCGGTGGATCCAAAGGCCAGGGGGTGGCGGCCGCCACCTAGGGCTAGCGCCCGCCACCTCACTCACCCCCCTGACCTAACCCTAGGTCCATAAGTACCCCCCTAGGTCTCTTAGGCTATACATAGGACCCCCCCGAGCTCATTTGTACTCAGACCTCACCTCATGACTCCCACTCTCTTGTAAGAGAAGCTCTGGTGAAGTAACACTCTAGTTGAGAGACTTAGAGTGAGAGCGAGAGTGTAGAAGAGAAGAGCTGAAGTTGTAATAGAGGATCTTCCAAGAGTCTCTGGTATAATTCCAAGTCTTTCTTCATTTATCTTAGTGTTCTTCTACTTTCAACATTTACTTTAAGTTCTTTACTTATTGTTCTTGTTGAGTGCTTTCGATCATAGATAACTTAGTATTCAGTTTGTATCTCGTTTGGGTTCTTCGCTGAGTAATCAGTGCTCTAGTTTCAGACGCAAGATTAGAGTAGTATATATTAGTGTAAGCGCGGTGCTTAGACTAATTATACCTTAGTTTGTGGCTAGCCCCTCGGATAGCTGTGGTAGCAAACAGGTGGTGACAGCCCTGGGAGCCTTGAATTCTACCACGTAGTTGGGTTAGTTTTTAAATCATAAACCTCGTTGTGCACGTCTGAGGTAAATAGTCCAGAGGGTGTGTACGGTTCAAAGAACTAGATAAAATCTTTATTGCTAAGTTACTTGTGTTCGTAAGTGTGTAGGAAAACATTAATCCGTTCATCGGCCAGACCCCGCCGATTTAGTTTAGTAGTAGTTAGTCTTTCTTTATTTTTATTTAGTAGTAGTAGAAATCAACCCCCATTCATACTTTTCGATCAACCTTGCTAGAATCACTGGTTGTTCATAGCAGTCCTAGTGTTAGGTCTGCCATAGTAGCTTCCCTGTGGAAATAAATACGATTCTCGGTTACTCCCGGGTGAAGTGCTACAATTGACTTATTTTGTGCGCTTGCGGAATTTACCAATAGTCATAAGAATAGTTAGTTATACTTCTTACATTAAGAAGTACCAACAAGCCTTTCTGGCGCCGTTGCCGGGAGAGATTCCATAGTCTACTCCTAGTGACGACGTTAGCAAGAGTCAACAAGCATTTCTAGCGCCGTTGCCGGGGAAGCAATTGGCTAGAATTAATACTTTGTGATTTCTATTGAATTAACCCCCGTAGTTCTAGCGGGTATATATATTGTTCGTTGTTTGTGATCGTTCAAGCAACCATGGCCAGATTCAATCTTCCGGGCAACTATGAAGAAGATCCTGAGGCCATTCTTAGGAGAGCGAGAGCTAATCTCACTCCTACAAGGAAGAACCTGGAGCTTTGCAAGAGGAGTTCGTCAGGACAAGAATCCCAGTTAAAAGTGACTGATGAACCAAGCTGCTCCACCGATCGATCAACACCAACGCCGACATCGTCATCAACATCGACATCGACCAAAACACTCCATGAGTATTCCATGCCTACTCTTGCTCACATTCCAGTGTTACCTTCTACTAGTAATGTAGATTTTGAGCTTAAACCTCACCTAATACGTATGGCTCAAGCTATGGCATTTAATGGCAAACCTTCCGAGGATGCCAATGCTCATCTCCGGAATTTTCTGGAGATATGTAGTACAATTTCTGTGCAGGGAGTTTCGCAGGATGCCATTAGACTTCGTCTTTTTCCATTTTCATTAGTGGAAAAAGCAAAGCAGTGGTTCCTCTTCAACTCTGGACACCTGCTGACATGAGTGAGATGCACGGATCAATTCCTCAACAAGTTCTGCCCGATAAGTCGAACTATTCTTTTCCGTAGCAAGATTTCTAACTTTGGACAGGGAGACGAAGAAACAATCACTGAAGCTTGGGAGAGACTACAAGAGTATGTTGAAAACTGTCCCCACCATGGTGTGCAAGACTGGTACTTGATCCAGAGCTTTTACCATGGACTCCAGCAACAATCTCGACAACACATTGATGCTGCCGCCGGAGGTGCATACCTCTCTCTCATTGTAGAGAAGGCAACCAAACTAATCGAGACAATGGTGGCGAATCAAGGATGGACAGAAAAATGTGTTAGAGGTATGTCTGAAATTAAGCAAGTTGATTTTGTTACCCTGCAAACTTTGGTAAAATTGCTAGAGCAAAGAATAATTGAGAAGAGAGATCGCGCTGCAATGGAGTACTACGCCAAGCAAAGAGCCGCTTCGTCAAGTGATGATCAAGAAGAAATTAAGAAAAAGGATGCAAAATCCCTTCGGAGAACCTCCAATCCCAATGATCCAACAATGGAATAATAAAGGTATGCCTCAAACCTCCGTATTTAATTGTCCTATTGGAAAATTAGTTTCTAATCAAGGTAGAATTAATGATAGCAAAAATAATAAATTAATTGAACATGATAAAATGTTAGAAGGAATTTATGCTAAACTGAAAGATTTTTCTGAAGCATTTAAGGAACAAATCAATTTTAATAAGAGATTAGAGCAAAAAGTAGATAACATTAAATTTCAAATTGAATACTATGAGGAATTAAAAGTTGTAACCACAAGAGGTGGTAAATCCACTTGTGATCCACCTCATCCTAATTTAGTTCCTAGTAGCAATTCTGCTGCAAAAAAAATATTGTTAATGTTGGAGATGACGAAGAAGAGGAGACCCCAGCTGAACCTTCATCCAAGGTACGAACTGCTCCTCACGAATTTTATGATACACATATATTACCTTTTCCAGATCGAAACAGAAATCTGATGGAAGACGACCAATTCAAGAAATTCGTCGAGGTAATTCAAAAATTATATATACATGTGCCATTTATTGACGCTATACAAGTCCCAACTTATGCAAAATATTTCAGAGACATGCTAAATAAGAAGAAACCAATTACAAGTCCCAACTTATGCAAAATATTTCAGAGACATGCTAAATAAGAAGAAACCAATTCCAAGTAGGCATGTGGTTAAATTGACCGAAGATTACAGTGCGGTCATTTTAAACCAACTCCCAGAAAAGAAGAAGGACCCAGGAAACCCAACGATCGCATGTTCAATTGGAGAGCAGCACTTCGAGCATGCACTCTGTGATATGGGAGCAAGCGTCAGCGTCATGCCCAAGGTAATATATGATAAATTAAATCATCACACCTTGTCCCCTACTTCTATGTGTCTGCAGCTAGCCGATCAATCGCTCCGATATCCCACGGGAATAGCAGAGAATATTCCGGTGAAAATCCGGAATCTCTTTGTTCCGGTGGATTTTGTGGTTCTGGATATTAATCTCGACCACCGGACGCCATTGATCTTGGGACGGCCATTTTTGAACACTGGAAAAGCCACCATTGATGTAGGAGCTGGAGAAATTTAGCTCCACATCAGTGGAAAGGAGGAGAAATTCCAGTTCACACCGCGACCGAAAAAACACCCGGCATCAAAGTTCGTTGGTGCCGACACTCCACCACAACCACCGTGAAGGCGATACTAATCAGGAATCCAAAGCGACTAACCAAGGTAAGTTAGGCTAAGGTAAGTCTTTATCCCCCATTTAAATTTTCATTTTGACTTAAGCAAATTAATTTTCTACAAAATAGATGCTTAGTAGGGAGATTAGGTGAAGCCTAGGGGGCTTAGGGCAGCCTTAGGGGTGGCGCCCGCCACCCTATAGGCCCTTTTTCACTTAGCCAATCAACTAGACTATCATCCCTAGCTCATAGACTCAAATAACACCAGGAGAGACCCATGCCTTTGCTCTTTTCAATGCACTCATTCATTCCCATGTCTCCCCCTCTCTCTTCAACTTCACTCCATCTTTTGGACTCTTCTTCACTCAAAAATTCTGGTGAGGAGTGATGAGTAGAGCACAAGGTGAGAGAAGGAGTGGCTTTGAGTGGGAATTACCCATAAAGGGGTGGCCCCCGCCGCCTCAATTTCCACACTTCTACACGAAGCTGCACCCGAGTAAGTTTTCCACCATCCTTGGTGTAAAGTATGACCAGGATGAAGAAGTGGTCTTTGAAATTTTCAGCCCACTTACTCCATTTTGGAGGTTACACTCCTTGCACTTTGCACCGACACTACCACTTTATTCCCCACTTGGAATTTCAGTGGATATTACGAGGGAAACCTCATGTGTTTGTTGCCGACAGAAATGGGCAAGGTGGGGTGGCGCCCGCCACTTATTGGTGGCGCCCGCCAGGGGGGGTGAAACTTTCAGCCTTCCCCATTCCATCCTCAGCCTATAAATACTACCCACACCCCATGCAAGTTCCTACATCTCACTCAAAACACAAAAACATCAGCCACCTTGAGCACTAGTGAGGAGATCATGGGCCCTGTTAAGAACTTCTTCACCGGCAAGAAGAAGAAGAGTAAGGGTTAGGGAAGTTCGTCGAGGGCAAACACTCACATTTGCTTTGCTGGGAGTGATGAGGAGAGTGTCGGGTGGGGTACTCCATCCACCAATGAAATGTCGGTGGATCGGGACTCTTCGCCCACACACCAGGCTGGACCGACCATCTACGTCCTAAATTCTGTCGATAATATCATCTGACAGAGTGATCGGGAACGGCAGGCCCAAAACATCCTCTGTGAGAGGGAGTTCGTTCACACCTGCCACATCAACGACGACTTGCTAAGTCGCACTGGTATGGACAATGAGTTTCTCTATATCTTTCGAACCTTAGGATGGGAAGATGCATGGAAGGTTAATGAGGAGGGAATCCTTCCCCTCACAATGGAATTTCTGGCCACAATGCAAATATCTGCTAATCACATAAAGTTTTGGCTTTTTAATGAAGAACATGCTTTAACATGGAAGCAGTTCAGCAAGAATTTAAACTTTGATGATTCATGCTTGCTGAGCTTGGAATCTGCCCTGTACGGGATTCAATAGAAATGAATTTTGGAAAAGTATTGCTGGGAACAAAGACCTAGGCTTGCCCCGTACAAGTAATATCCACAACCCCACGCTTAGGTTTTTTTACAAATATATTAGTATCACACTCTTTCCAAGGCCTGAATTAAGACCAATTAAAAAGCCTGAAATGCTGCTACTTTATGCTCTAGTAAAACACATAAAAGTATCACCCGCCAAAGCCATGGCGGACTACTGGTCTAAATTTAATCAACGCACTGGAAATATTGAAATGATATCATGGATAACTAGACTAGCTTTAAACATGGGCCTGCTAAACACCGCTGTATACTTTTACATTCCTAGTGATCGAGACCTTTTGACCATGGAACACTTCTCGCAAGGACACCTCTTGCATGAGAACCAGGAGACCGGTGAGATTCACATGATCTACCAAGATTATGTGAACAAAATCGCTCTTCCTGACATATCACTTTGGTTGGTGAATGCACCAATGTTACTTTTGGCCCTGGAAACTGAGGCAGAACGAAACCGCAGGTTGGCTCGAGAGAACATCATGCAGGTTCCCAGGAGGAGGACGCAAGCGCAGACCCATGCAGCAGAAGAGGCGGCAAGAGTCGCAGCAGCGGCATGGGAGTTTGACCCTTTTCATGCAGAGCAGTATGGAGGAGCAGCACACTATGGTCATTTGACACCCTTGGCTCGCACCAAGCACGGGGGTCGAGCTGGCAGCAACCGCAACATCCGTAGTGGGGATACGACCATGAGGCGTCCCTTCACTCATCCCAGTTGGGGAGTTCATCCCACTCTTTGGGAGGATCCACCCGGTACACTGGTCGTGGTGATGAGTTCTTCCATAGGGAAATCTCGCCACATGCCGCTCGCCATTCGTCCTTTCATCAGGACGAGTGGATGCACGATATGGGATATCTTCAGCACCAAATGGATGGACTCACCATGGATACTGCCGAAAGCTGTTAGGACTTGAGCGAACTGAACCAAAATTTTCAGGAATTCTGCCAGGAAACTGGTGGAGAACTGGGTAATATTTCTTCTCTCCTGCAGCAGAACCAGCAGAACTGGGATGACATGTACCGTCATCAGGGATGGATGTAACCCAACCACGCGAATAGCCAGCTTGGGGGAGGACCCCCGTCAAAGAGGTAAGTATCAATGCCGTCTTTATTACTGTCAATTTTTAATTTTAGTAATTTAAATTTGAGTTTTATCTGAGTTAAATTCCAGCTTTATTAAGTTACCAAAAATAATAATAATAATAATAAATAAATAGCAATAAATGAAACGCTCTCACCGTAAGTCTTTTTAATGAATAAAAAATAATGTATGCCATGCATTAGAGTTATCATGGGAGAACGTATGCTAGAACTAAACTTGAGACATGAGTATTAGACTAAGTAAAGGGGAAGTAAGTTTCTACTTTGACTTGAGCAAGTCAAGTTTGTGGAGTAGTTATTTTGAAAAAAATTTAAAACTTGCTCTAAATACTTCTGTGGCAAAGAAAGTCCTACCAAAGCCAAATAATTTTTACTCTTAGAGTAGGAGCTTCCACTTGCTGCATGTTAGTGTTGAGCTAGTTAGACCTTTGTTGATAGACATGGTAGAGAAACTTGTCATATTTTTAGACCAAGGAATTCACTTGCACCCACCTATATAATGCTATTCTTACACTGAGAATACGCACACAACATGCCTTTATTTTCATTCATTGTTAGAAATACTACATGGCAAAATATCATGCTCCATAATGAAATCTCAGGGACATGGCTATAGCATTTAAAAAAAGAGAGAGAGAGCAAGTGCTCTAAAATAAAAAAAAGAGCAAGTGCTCTAAAAAGAAAAGAATATTCAAAAGAGCAAGTGCTCTCATTCATAGCCATGATCCCACAAATGAGATAAAAAGGAGAAGTGCCATGAAAGTATTAGCCATAATAAATACCACACACTTGCACATTCCTGGTCTGAACCTATGACTTGTTGCTCCTTTGCTCCATTTGTCTAACTTAGCAAAATTATGCTAGCATTGCATGCTCATTCTTATCCTACCCATTACACCCCACATAAAGTCTTAGTGAGAGGATAATTCTTCCATTTCTACATACAAATATGAGTGATTGAGTGAGCCACAGAAGTGACTAAGCTTGCTTTCTTTTCAACAAAACTTGCAAAAACTTCACATATCTTGATTAGCAAAATAGGCAAGGGAAAGACAAACCTTCTTTCTTGCGGTTATTTTGTTCTAATCTTCAGCGCAGGGAAGGCTACCAATTCCATAGTGATGAAAATAATATGGGCATACACAACTAAAACACAGAGTTTCCAAGATTCAAGTCTGTTGACACTTCTTAGCGTCGCTACTAAGAATAGAGTTTTAATCTATCCCTGGCAATGGCGCCAGAAATGCTTGTTGGTAAAACTAATGACTATTGGATAATTCCGCAAGCGCACAGAAATTACCGATGTAGCACTTCACCCGGGAGTATTCCAAGGTATCATATTTATTTTATCCCAAAGGAAGCGATGACTAGAAAGACTAACAAGAAAAGGGATCCTATCTTAGATTAGCTACAACTAATGTAGAGGGTGATAAACAAAGGGTAAAAGGAAGGTGATGATTCAGGATAATTAGATGAGATAATTAAAGATAACTAGTGTAGTATAGCTAGGTGGGAGGACAACGAGTGAGAAAGGTTCCTGTGAAATTCTTAATCCACTCCCATGTTCTAATTAATCAAATAGTAGATACAACTAGGATTGATTACCTTCACCTTGGTTGCTAGGGATAAACGAGAGAGTAAAGTGATACAAGGTTGTTCACCTAACCCAGTACTCAAGCAGATATTTGGCTTATGGATGCCTTACCTTTTAAAAACTAGCCTGAGTTCACGTGAGGGGATCTAGGTAGCCAGGCAAAATTTGTCACCTTTTGCCCATGCACCCCTACTGTACGTGCAAGCCAGCGGCAACCAAAGATAAGTCTTAGCCTAAGCACCACGCTTATGCTAATCCTTATTACTCTAGCTAATATACGATTAACTAAAGCACCGTTTTACGGGCGATGATAAACAACCAAGATGTTTGTGTAAGGATCACAATCTAGTATGTAACTACTACAAGACTAACTAGAGCACTACAATACTATTGCAAGAATAATATTGCACAAAGGATAACACTTTGAAATGCAGAAGAAGAATATATATAATAAATAATTCTGGAAAGAGAAAGATACAAGAGCAATACCAGACTCCCAGAAGACGACTCCAGAGACCCCGAGCTTGCTCGACTCACTCTAACACCCACACTAGATTACACTACAACTAGAAGGCTAACACTTGTATCTCATATGAAGTGGATCCTCTAATGAACCATGTTTTGAGAGGGTGGATGAAGCCTCTATTTATAGGGGGAGGTGGAGTAGGGGCTACTCCGCGCCACGTCATCGATCCGCGTGCTCACCATCTCTCATCCCTTGGATCCACCGTTATTGTAACCGCCATGGATGGATGGCCTTGATTTCTTCACGTGTGAAACATGCGCAAGCAACCGACTTTGGATGAGTTTTACTCCGGGGTCGGCCAACCCCAGCCAATGACAGGTGGGCCCACCACTTTGCTTCTAGAAGGTGCTGATGTCATCAGGTTGAATAGTGTAGCCAGGGCCCACCAAGGGGGGATCAGCCGACCCCCCTATGACAGGGTTGGCCCACCAACTTGTGTCCCCTGATGTCCCCACATGTCATGGAGCATGGTGTCATATGTTGGTTGCATTTGCTTTCTTGTGTGGGCCCATGGATCCATGTGCTTCTCATCTTTCACCGTTGAATGCAAACACATTTCTGATCTGATGGTGGAAAGTAGCTCGGTGAAGCTTCACTTGGATAGTGCCACATCACCAAGCCCGAGGAGCTCCCATGGTGGGGTCGGCCGACCCCACCTTGGGTGGGTCCAGGTGTCCATTTCCTTCTTATTTTGTTATACCTGCAAATCAAATACTAAGAGTACAAGTGGAACCTTTTATTGATAAAACATGTCTATGTCATGTCATTCTTCTCTATTTTCGAGCCTGTTGATGATATTTTGATATGTATTTTTATGCTATAACTATCGTCAACAAGATCCCCCAAGCTTAACCTTTGCTCGTCCCGAGCAAATAATCAAACTTAGTCTCGGTGGATCAGGAGTTGCTGCAATGTTTATATTTCAAGAGTACCATGTATGCAACAAGATATTTCTCTTAAGCATGGAAAATTTAGCTAGGTAAAACTCACCCATATTACCTTAGTCTTTCACGGGGCTTATGGCCTTTCCTTTGTCTTTGGAAGTTGAGAGACAGAACAGTTAAACTTGAGCATTACATTCTCATTCTTTGCAAGATTCATACCGGAGGTTTTTGCAATGTTTTCAAAAGAAATCTTAATGTTCCTCATATGGTTCTCTCAAGACGCTCAAATGGTGTATGATTCCTCACCAAGGCATATGATAAGTGTTGCCTTCTTTATTTCATCCTACTTCTAAACAGGCTTATGTGTGGCTCAAGGTAGAGATGAAAGAAGATGGCATACTTGCATTTTGTTGCGATGTCAAAGCTCGGATCCTTGAAGAGAAGTGTCATACTCCCAGATCAAGATGTGCAAGTGTGTGGTGTATGGTGGACTAGATTGCTTCTTTATTTGATAAGATCTATCTCTCTATATTTTTTTTCTTTTTCTCTCTTTTCTAATGAGACATGGCTAGCATTTTTTTATGGACTTTCACTTGTCCATCTTTTCTTTTTTCTTTTTTCATCTTTATTTTGCCTAGCCTTTTGAGTCTCATGTACTAAATAATTGAGAGAGATTTCCTAACACTTGGAGTATGAAGCAACCTATTTGGTGGAAATGAAAGGCATGTTTTTGCTTACTTCCAGTGTAGAAGCAGCATGTATATGAGGTGTGTACGTGATCTTGATCTTAGGAGCATGAAAAGTCTCTTAACAAGGGTCAACAAGACTTGACAACACTCAATACAAAGCAAATAGCCTATGTAGAAGGTTTGTAAACATGTCAAGCATATATGGCTGTGGTAGGAATTTATCACCATTGAGGAACAATTAAGATTTTGATCATTTTAAGAATAAGTTCTCCGGTAATCTATCATGCTTAGAACAATATTATAGCAGCTCTTGTCGCACTATATCATGTCTCACAACAACTTAGACTTGGTTCTAGCACTTGCTACCCACAAAAGTGTTCAAGTTCATGGCGGTCTTATGTGAGCTAAGTGATCCATACTTAGAAAAATAGCAAGTTGTATACTGGGTACTAAGGAAATATTAACAGAGCAACTGTTCATCATTTCCAAGAAAAGTAGACATGCATGACATATGAGAAAACATGAATAAGCTTGGGAAATATTTTTGACATTTCTTATTATTTATTTATTTATATTGTTGAGATACGATAAAAGAAATAATAAAAATACTAAGATAGAATACTTACCTTAGTGGGGGAGAGAATCTCCCTCAAGCTTGTCTCTTTGTTATGATTTTTGTTTTTTCACTTGGGTGGATATGGTGGATAGTATGGCGGGTATTGTGGAGGATACTGTGGAGGATATTGCGGAGGCGGGTATGGATGTGGATGCTGTGGTGGATACTGGGGAATATATGGTGGTACAGGGATATTGTGGTGTGCATAAAGGTTGGCCCAGTTTCGGCCACTAGCTTCCTGGAGACTCATGAGCTGCTGCTGGGTTTGGACTGCAGTGTTGTGTATGGCTTCATGGCTGGTGCGCAGCATGCCGAACAGGTTATTGAGCAGCTCCATGTCATGACGCTCGCTGCGGGACCTGGTTTCCTGCGACGAAGACATAGAAACTCGGGCACTCTGTACCCCAGACCTGCGTCTACTTCCGGGCTGTGAAGTGTGCATGGCGTCTCTCTCGTAGTCGCTGTCATCATCAGAGTCTTCGCGTTGAGCTGCCTGAGACTTCCCACGTGTGTATGGTCCTGAAAAACTTTGACGACCTCCCACTCTAGGAATGTTAGGGATTAGCGGTTGGCCCCCATATAATTTTAATTCCGGACATGGCAAAGTAAGTCTTGTTTCCGATTTACGGAACTTAAATTCAATGGTGTTGTTGGGACTACTCACAATGACAAGTGCTTGGATGAAGTGCTCCTTTCTTAAGATGGTTCTAGGAGTTCTTATGAAATCATTAAACCCATCAAGAATGTTTGCATGACTACAAAATGTTGATGGTGCACTTAACCAATGTTGTACCATGGCTTTTACCGGAGCTATTCGAATTTTATTAACCATGGCATATAGAATCCTAGCATCAATCTCCCTAACAATTCTTTTGTCATCTCTAGGAAACAACGTGATGCCTATCCACCTATGCATGAATCTTAAAGTGGGGAGACAAATATGACTTGTGCGTGGTTGTGCTCACGGGGTGCATTGTCCAAATGGTGGTTTGCTTAAGGAGTTAAGCAAATGTCTTAACCAAGGTTGGCAAGGAGTGATCGAATGAGTGAAATTAGGAAGAGACTTACCTACTTCCTCAGGTCACTCATGAAATGATTGAGTATGTGCACTCCTCTCGTCAAGTTTAAGCAAGAGATGAGAGAGGGATCATTATTCTAGGTCCTAGAATGCAAGTTGACAAGTATATGTCTGTTGATTCTTGCATCTCTATTTAGATAGCTCATGCCAGAAGGTGAGATGAGGTGGGGCCTACCATGGGGTCGGCCGACCCCATCATCCCCACTTAAAATGTTTTGAGCAGAGTATACTAGTACTAGAATATGAAAGTGTACACAGAGAGACTGAAAATATTTTGGAAGATTGGCATACTGGCTTTATTTACATGCTCAATTAGAGCAATGTAGATTATCATGCAATTTCTTAAATGTTGTCGTGGATGTAACAAATGTTGCATGGGGAGCATCTCATGACATGCAAGTTGGTAGGTGACAAACACCTGGGTGGGGTCGGCCGACCCCACCATACACCCTATGAGATGTTGTCCATAATTTAGGTGCACTAAGACATGTGTATGCTTTGGGAAAAGACTAAAAGAAGTTGAGAGGTTGCCATGCTAGGTTCATTTGAATGATCAAATAAGCTAAGTGAAGTGACATGCTATGTGATTGGCTATGTAACGAAAGGAGCACATCATGGCATTGCATAGATTTTAACATAGACAAAAGTTGGCAGGTGATGGTCACCAGGGTGGGGTCGGCCGACCCCACCATGGGCCCACCTGGTGTCCAAGTTTTAGTGGTGTTAAACTAGATGATTAAGTTAGCTTTATATTTTTTACTAAAGTCAACAAAAAAAGGTAGTGAGAAATTAATGAAAAAAAAGAGTAAATGAAAGTTAAATTAAGTGTTAATGTACTTACCTTGATGGAAGGGTGAATTCCTCAGGTTCCTGAAGCAGGTCCTAGGACTGGGGCAGGAATTTTCTTCGGAAGTGTTGCCGGTTGTGTCACCTTTTTCTTCCATATTCGCTTGCTTTTCGCTCGTGGTTTTGGATTGGCCTTCTTCCTTGTACTATACATGAGACTGACTATCTCCACGTCCACGACCATGATTAGAGGGCATTGTGCAAGCTTGGGTTTGAAGTTGAATTTCTCTTGGGTCCCATTAATATTGAACTGAATTTCTCTGGCTCCAACATCAATATGTGCATTGGCGGTGCTGAGAAATGGTCTTCCGAGGATGAGTGAATTCTTCTTGTCTACCTCCATGTCCAGTACCACAAAATCCACGGGGATGAAGAATTCACGTATCTTGACTGGAATATTCTCAGCTATCCCCGCCGGATGGCGAATTGATTGATCCGCTAACTGCAAATATATTGATGTAGGGGACAAAGCAGCATGGCTTAGATTATCAAAGATTACCTTTGGCATGACACTAATGCTTGCTCCCAAGTCTCACAATGCATGCTCGAAATGCTGTGTTCCAATGGAGCATTCAATGGTGGGACATCCAGGATCCTTCTTCTTTTTCGGCACTTGGTTTAATATAGCCGCGCTGCATTCTTCGGTTAGTTTAATTACCTCAGTCGTAGGCAGTGGGCGCTTGTTGTTGAGAATGTCTCTTAGGTACTTGGCATAGGTTGGAACCTGCATTGCATCAAGTAATGGAATATTGACATACAACTGACGAATTACCTCGATGAATTTGCCGAATTGTTCGTCGGTTGTTTGTTTCCTCGTCCTTGGAAAGGGTAGCAGTCTACTGGTGTCGTAGAACTCGTGTGGAGCTGTCTTTCCATGGAACTTGGTGTCATCTTCCTTGGATGGTTGTTCCTCTTCTTGTTCTTCTGCCTCATCTTCCTTGTCTTTTCTCGTACTCCTCCTTGTTATTATATTAGGATTTGGTGGATCACGAGTGGTCTTACCCCCTCTCGTGGTCACCGCATTTAAGGTGTTGCAAGAATTTACAGAAGATGGAATAGTAGCAGCTATTTGTGCTAATTGAGACTCTAATATTTTATTAAAGTTCAATTGATCTTTGACAGAAGAAGCAAGAGAATCAGTTTTAGAAGTTAAAGACGCAAGAACCTTGTCATTAGCTAGCAATCTTTTATTCATTTCTTCATTGATTTTAGCTTGCTTTATGACAAGATCTTTAAGTGAAGGCCAATTGTGGTTACCTTGGCCTTTGAAGCGCGAAGTCGCTCCTCCTTGTTGAGGTTGCCCGTTGTTGGTGGCATGCACAACTTCATGGCTTACATTTTGCACCTCGCCCTCTTGATTTGATTTGTATGCATGTGCTGAGGCGTACTGTTGGATGGCCTCTCGATCTTTCTTGAACTTGGCTCGTTCGTCCAGTTTCTTCATCAAGAGCTCCATCTTGTTGGAGATGGCATTCACTTCTTCAATGGTGTTCGTGCCTCTCTTCTTAGGTTGAGGACGTTCTCCACTCCACCCTTGATTTGTCACTATGTTCTCAATGAGATTCTTGGCTTGAGTGATATTCAAGGAGGTGAACGATCCTCTTGCAGCGGCATCAAGGTGACTACGGGCTACTGGAGTTAGCCCAGGATAGAAACCTTGAATCAGGAGCCAATCCTTGATTCCAAGATGTGGACATTCTCGGATGTACTCTTGAAGACGTTCCCATGCTTCGGGAATAGTCTTGTCTGCCTGCTATTGGAAGCTCGAAATCTTGGCCCGTAGAGCAGATGTCTTGCCCATTGGGAAGAATTTCATGAGAAATGCATTGGCACACCTTCTCCAGGTGTTAACATCATCGGGTTGAGCGAAAAACCATTGCTTCGCTTTCCCAGTCAAAGAGAATGGGAATAAGCGAAGATGGATGGCGTCAGCTATAACCCCTTTGATGGCAATGGTGCCACACACCTCTAGAAAGTGTTGGAGATGTGCATTTGCATCCTCATGTGGCTTTCCACTAAATGTACTGGCTTGCACCATAGAGATTAGTGATGGCTTAAGCTCGAAGTCTACTTCTTCTACTTCTACTCTCGGTCCTAAAGTTATTTGGGTGACTGAGGGAGATGAGAAGTCAGAGACTGAGGGGTTAGCCATTGGCTGCTTGAACAATGGTGCTGAGCCTCATTCCTTGAGTGAATCCAAGTGTGAGCTGAATCTCTGAGGGGACACTAGACGACGTCTAATTCTCCTTCGGGATATCTCAGGATTTTCTAATGTGGTTGCCTGGAATTGGTACTCACTCATACACTACCTTGCTTCACAATATAGAGAAGCAAAGGCAGAGGGGTAAAACCCCCTACAACTAATTGATACTAAACTAAAGATAGATTTCCGGATTCATTCTTATTAAAAATTTCTAGGCTATGCTTCGCTGGCAACGGCGCCAGAAATGCTTGTTGACACTTCTTAGCGTCGCTACTAAGAATAGAGTTTTAATCTATCCCCGGCAACGGCGCCAGAAATGCTTGTTGGTAAAACTAATGACTATTGGATAATTCCGCAAGCGCGCAGAAATTACCGATATAGCACTTCACCCGGGAGTATTCCAAGGTATCGTATTTATTTTATCCCAAAGGAAGCGATGACTAGAAAGACTAACTAGAAAAGGGATCCTATCTTAGATTAGCTACAACTAATGTAGAGGGTGATAAACAAAGGGTAAAAGGAAGGTGATGATTCAGGATAATTAGATGAGATAATTAAAGATAACTAGTGTAGTATAGCTAGGTGGGAGGACAACGAGTGAGAAAGGTTCCTGTGAAATTCTTAATCCACTCCCATGTTCTAATTAATCAAATAGTAGATACAACTAGGATTGATTACCTTCACCTTGGTTGCTAGGGATAAACGAGAGAGTAAAGTGATACAAGGTTGTTCACCTAACCCAGTTCTCAAGCGGATATTTGGCTTATGGATGCCTTACCTTTTAAAAACTAGCCTGAGTTCACGTGAGGGGATCTAGGTAGCCAGGCAAAATCTGTCACCTTTTGTCCATGCGCCCCTACTATCCGTGCAAGCCAGCGGCAATCAAAGATAAGTCTTAGCCTAAGCACCACGCTTATGCTAATCCTTATTACTCTAGCTAATATACGATTAACTAAAGCACCGTTTTACGGGCGATGATAAACAACCAAGATGTTTGTGTAAGGATCACAATCTAGTATGTAACTACTACAAGACTAACTAGAGCACTACAATACTATTGCAAGAATAATATTGCACAAAGGATAACACTTTGAAATGCAGAAGAAGAATATATATAATAAATAATTCTGGAAAGAGAAAGATACAAGAGCAATACCAGACTCCCAGAAGACGACTCCGGAGACCCCGAGCTTGCTCGACTCACTCTAACTCCCACACTAGATTACACTACAACTAGAAGGCTAACACTTGTATCTCATATGAAGTGGATCCTCTAATGAACCATGTTTTGAGAGGGTGGATGAAGCCTCTATTTATAGGGGGAGGTGGAGTAGGGGCTACTCCGCGCCACGTCATCGATCCGCGTGCTCCGCATCTCTCATCCCTTGGATCCACCGTTATTGTAACCGCCATGGATGGATGGCCTTGATTTCTTCACGTGTGAAACATGCACAAGCAACCGACTTTGGATGGGTTTTACTCCGGGGTCGGCCAAGCCTAGCCAATGACAGGTGGGCCCACCACTTTGCTTCTAGAAGGTGCTGATGTCATCAGGTTGAATAGTGTAGCCAGGGCCCACCAAGGGGGGATCAGCCGACCCCCCTATGACAGGGCTGGCCCACCAACTTGTGTCCCCTGATGTCCCCACATGTCGTGGAGCATGGTGTCATATGTTGGTTGCATTTGCTTTCTTGTGTGGGCCCATGGATCCATGTGCTTCTCATCTTTCACCGTTGAATGCAAACACATTTATGATCTGATGGTGGAAAGTAGCTCGGTGAAGCTTCACCGTTGAATGCAAACACATCACCAAGCCCGAGGAGCTCCCATGGTGGGGTCGGCCGACCCTACCTTGGGTGGGTCCAGGTGTCCATTTCCTTCTTATTTTGTTATACCTGCAAATCAAATACTAAGAGTACAAGTGGAACCTTTTATTGATAAAACATGTCTATGTCATGTCATTCTTCTCTATTTTCGAGCCTGTTGACGATATTTTGATATGTATTTTTATGCTATAACTATCGTCAACAAAGTCCATGCTTGCTTGAGGACAAGCAAGAGGTAAGCTTGGGGGAGCTTGTTGATGCTCACTAAGTGTTATATTCTTAGCATCAACAAGGTCATATAACGCAACACAAGGACCTAAAATCAACCAAAAACCTTTTATAAACTAACAATTTCCACTTGTCCTTGAGTTTTATTTGAATGTAGGTAATTACAGGGTTTTGAGCAAAATGACCAAGAGGACCCACCAGGAGGCGAGCACACTCACCTGGGCTCACTTTGGGCCAAGGTGGGGTGGCGCCCGCCACCCCTCAATGGCGGCCGCCAGGGGAGTGAGGCCCAAACTCCTCCCCTGCCATGTCACTGATCCAGGGGATGCGTGCCACAATCATTTGCAGCCACTGATCACTTAGGTCATTGCATCCAAGGGCTAAGAAGAGATGCCACATGGATCATGACCTAATTGCCCATGTGACGGTTTTTGGACATGCAACCGACCTTGGAACCGCCTCCCTAGAGCCCTGGATGCCGTAGAAGCAATGGCGGTGGATCCAACGGCCAGGGGGGTGGCGGCCGCCACCTAGGGCTGGCGCCCGCCACCTCAATCACCCCTGACCTAACCCTAGGTCCATAAGTACCCCCCTAGGTCCCTTATGCTATAAATAGGACCCCCCGAGCTCATTTGTACTCAGACCTCACCTCATTAGTCCCACTCTCTTGTAAGCGAAGCTCTGATGAAGTAACACTCTAGTTGAGAGACTTAGAGTGAGAGCGAGAGTGTAGAAGAGAAGAGCTGGAGTTGTAATAGAGGATCTTCCAAGAGTCTCTGGTATAATTCCAAGTCTTTCTTCATTTATCTTAGTGTTCTTCTGCTTTCAACATTTACTTTAAGTTCTTTACTTATTGTTCTTGTTGAGTGCTTTCGATCATAGATAACTTAGTATTCAGTTTGTATCTAGTTTGGGTTCTTCGTTGAGTAATCAGTGCTCTAGTTTTGGACGCAAGATTAGAGTAGTATATATTTGTGTAAGCGCGGTTCTTAGACTAATTATACCTTAGTTTGTGGCTAGCCCCCCGGATAGCTGTGGTAGCAAACAGGTGGTGACAGCCCTGGGAGCCTTGAATTCCACCACGTAGTTGGGTTTGTTTTTAAATCATAAACCTCGTTGTGCACGTCTGAGGTAAATAGTCCAGAGGGTGTATACGGTTCGAAGAACTAGATAAAATCTTTATTGCTAAGTTACTTGTGTTCGTAAGTGTGTAGGAAAACATTAATCCGTTCCTCGGCCAGACCCCGCCGATTTAGTTTAGTAGTAGTTAGTCTTTCTTTATTTTTATTTAGTAGTAGTAGAAATCAACCCCCATTCATACTTTTCGATCAACCTTGCTAGAATCACTGGTTGTTCATAGCAGTCCTAGTGTTAGTTCTGCGATAGTAGCTTCCCTGTGGAAATAAATAAGATACTTGGTTACTCCCGGGTGAAGTGCTACAATTGACTTATTCTGTGCGCTTGCGGAATTTACCAATAGTCATAAGAATAGTTAGTTATACTTCTTACATTAAGAAGTCCCAACAAGCCTTTCTGGCGCCGTTGCCGGGAGAGATTCCATAGTCTACTCCTAGTGACGACGTTAGCAAGAGTCAACAGCGATGCCATCACCTTCCTCCCGACTCGGCCGATGCACCACACATCCCCATGTGCTCTTGCTTGCCGATGTCACGTGCCAGCTACCACAGCTGGTCCTCAAGTCTCCCGGTCCATCGGTCCAAGCTCATGTCCGCCCTTCACCGCTCCCGGTCCGTCGGCACAGCACGTCTCTACTTGACCTTCACCTCACCTTCGACCACTGTCTCCGAGCTCCGCACCTGCACACCAACACAGCCAAGAGACATGTTGCCCGTTGACCGATCACTCATCACTCAGGAAGGGAACCACAAGGGCACATATCAACCTTGTGTTCGCAACATTGTTTTGCCAATTATCTCTTGCATGGCATTGTGTTGTACTTGAATCATTAGATCAACTAGACCCTCTAAAATCACTCTTGGAAGATGAGTTTTCTGGAGGATCTTCTTGTCCCTGGTTTTACTGAAACTTAGCAAGCACTTGTTCTGGTATTCCTCGACACTTCTCTCTATCAAGCGTCTAAGTTCATCTAGGAGCTCATCCATTGGTACGTTCAACACTTCATCATTGTCGAACGTCATGATTAGACGACTGTGTCCCACTGGACGTGCCAAAAGAATGTGTTGACACGAAAATCTGGACGAGGTGCCAACACACTCGACCACGGTCCTTAGAAGCCGTGCAGAAGCAAAGTCCTGACCTCCTGGACCTTCAAGAGATGGCGGTGCTGAATCTTGGTGAGAACGACTCCGGACGTGCTAGTCAATTTGACTTGTAATTGACAAGGAGAAGAAAAAGGCGTCAAATCGTGGAACCTGCCGGTTTGATGCTAGACAGTTCCAATTTATACGGCTCTAATATAGCCATTATCACAGGATTTTGACTATAAAGTCAACTCCTAAGAAAAGATTAAAGCATTGACAATATTTGAAGCAAAACGGCTATTGAAGATGTAAAGAAGGTATTCAAACATAAGAACAGCCGATGAACTTAACATATGTGTAAAAAAAGATCTATGTATACGTTTAAACAACATAAAACCAATAAATCGGCTAATCGCATAGGCAATTCTATTTGTTAACAGTGGGGTGTTTCCATGCAGCCATAATAACAAATAGATCGACAAAGTAACTTGAACATCAACAGTGGGGTGTCTCCATGCAGCCATAATGATGACCAAGCTAAATTGCGTCTGATGCAACAAGCAGATCCATTAGTTTTAAACCACTTAAAAGTATGCATTATGAAGGAAGTGTAACTGGATGGGCTATTTTAGCCGATACAGGGTCCATGAAGCACGAACAAGATCTATTCGTTAAAACCACGGTCTAGTCTAAGATCTAGCAAGTTTAACCTATCATGCATATCAGTGGGGTTCGGAAATATAGCCGTAATAAAAATGCAAGGTCAAATCTACTTGTTTCTTAGATCAAACCACAACTTCAACGGATATCTCGAACGCACAGCATGTAACAATCAAGATTGCCAAAATAATCGATGAGAAGCTTAGATCGGCTATTTTCCATAGTGTAAGCATGTAAAACCCTTGGATAGCTGAAACTAAACAACTTTTAAGCTTAAGCTAATTTGTCAATATTGATTGGGCAAGATATTGTTGAAACCAAAAAGAAAACATTAAAAAGCAAAAAAAAATCGATAACTTGATGAATCTATTAGATTGCCAAAGCTAATAGAGCCGATAACTAGTTAAGATCGACTAAAGCAAGAGATTGATCAGAGTCAATACAGTCTTAAAAAAAACGAACTTAAACTGATAACTAACTCATGTCATGGCTAAACAAGAGTTTGGTCGATGCCAAATACAGCCTTATTGAACAATAACACGAGCCATTGGTGAAACTTACAAACAAACCGGAGGTCGGTCTTAGCCAATGCAGCCCTGCCTGGTTGAAGGTTCCGCCGAGTTCTACCTTACTCCTACTCCTAGGGTTTTGGCCGGTAGCTGATGTATTGATTGATCGAGATGTCCTTACAAAAATCGGGTTTTAGCTATTTCTAACCCGGCAGACTCCTACTCTATCATGACTAGGATACAAAAATAATGACCCGGACTTGAACTCCCTGGCTAAACCCAACATGTCTTCAAAGCCCGTCACGCCTGGGCCACATGAATTCTTCTGGTCATGTCTGGATTCAAGCAAGCCTCTTTTATTTTTTTGGCTGATTTTTCTTTAACACATCAGCCGATTGTGCTTACAAAATGAAAATTCCTTCTGGTCTAAATCTGGTGTAAACACCCTGGATCGGAAGGTATGGGAGGTGAAGGTGTCGACTATCGTAGAGTCTCCTACCTATGAAACCCTCACCGTGACGACCTATTCAGCAAGCTCAAGTCCACCGAGATCGATCACTTGACTCAGGCCAAGCTGAAGAACCCATCTTCACATTCCATGGCTTTGGTCTCAGGCAAGGGTGGATTGACTCTTTCCGATGATGCTTCACCACCTCTCTTTGCTTTGTCTTCTTTGCTTTCAGTGACAGAGGAGCAGGTGGAGGCGTTGGACGACGACGAGATTGCCCTCATCATCACTCGGTTCTCACAGTTTCACAACAACTGCTTCAATCGCCGACATGGTGGCGCACGTGAGGGCTGCTATGGGTGTGGAGATCCTGATCACTTCGTCGTGAGCTGCCCCAAGCGCGACAAGAGCTTCCCCGGCAAGAACCACAACTCCAGGCACAAGGCCAAGCCAGAGAACAAGACCGGGAAGAAGAAGAAGGGTGGCTTCTGCAGGGAAGATCTGGAGAAGGCTTTTGACGCCAGCAGGCGTGCCTTCATCGCCTCCTTTAGCGATGCCGAGAAGAGCTCCGACGGCGACTCCAGCGATGATGGGTCTGAGCACAAGACTGAAGGACGCTTCAACGGACTCTGCTTCTTTGGCAACTCCACCAAGGGCTTCTGCACCATGGCCTTGGACGAGGAGGACTGCAAGGGCCAGGACAAGCACGCCGACACCGACGACGACGACGACGTGTCCGAGGTATCGACCTCCTCTCTTATCGATCGTCTTACTGGTGAGCGTGACTCTTTAGCCAAGATAGTTCTCGCTCAGGACAAGAAGCTTAAGCGTGCCCTAGAGAGCGCAATGAGTTTAAGGCCAAGATAGGCGAGGCGCTTAAGGAGCTTGAGAGTGCTAGGTCTGAGGTGAAGGTGACCGATGAGGAGGAGTGCGATGAGTGCACCACACACATGACAAACTTCTCCCCCCTACAAACCAAGTATGCCTCTTTGATCGAGGTGTATGATGAGCTGAAGAGTAGGCTAGACTTGGTGGGTGATTGTCATGAGTGTGCCTCCCTAAAGAAGGAGCTGGAGGAAGTGAAGGCGAGGTCTTCTTTGCTAGGTGCATGCAAGCTTTGTCCTAGCTTGCGAACTGAGTTGGCAGAAGTTAGTGCCAAGCTTGCTGATGCCATGAAGGCCAGCTCAGTTAGCACCGTTTCCGCTCCATGTGAGCGATGCATGGGGATGGAGCTTGAGATTGCCAACTGTCGGCATGACAGAATGCAAACCGAGGAAGAAAACACATACCTTCGGTCCATCCTAAGTTGGGTGTCATGTAGTGAGCCGCAGTTGGGCATGATGATCCATCAGTTCAAGAGGGGAACTGGCGATCTGGGATTAGGCTTTACTTCAGGTGGGGAGGGCTCCAATGCTTTGGCAAGATCGATGAGTTTAGCGGAGTGAACCCGAGTGAGAAACAATCCACTCTCCCTAAGCTTATAAAGATCGCCTCACCTGAGCCTCCTAAGCCTATCACCAAGGATGGCATCCTTGTTGAGTCTCCCAAGGCTCCACCTCGCAAGCAAGTGTGGATTCCCAAACCTAACCATCTTAGGAACACACTTGACACCCTTCCTGGCCACTCTAGTGATCCCCTTCCGAAGGGCAAGCAGCCAACCAAAGTGAACAACCCTCGCAACCAAGCAAACCAACAACCGAAGAGAGCGGTAAGGTTTGAGTGTGAGTACTGCCACCGTGAGGGTCACCTAGCTGAGTTTTGCTTTCGGAGGAAGAGAGAGTCTAGGAGGGAGATGGAACTGAACAACCAGGCCAGGCTCCACCCTCTCCATGGTGTGCAGTTTCAGAGAGTTTAGAGGCAGAGGGCTAGGCCTGGAGGTGCCCTAGGCAGCTTGACCATGGGGTGGGAATCGTTCCCGTCGCGGTTCCGGTCATCCTCAATACGATCTTGAGCCGGGTGTAAGAGGCTTTGCTGCTCAGTCCCATAGCGGACCACCTTTTCAGCATGGTGGTGATCACTTTGCTCAAATGGGACATGGAGGTGAGTTTGGAGGTTTTCCATTCCATAGCGGACCACCCTTTCAGTTTGGTGGTGATCGCTATCCACCCATGGGACGAGGACAGTTTGGTGTTCCTTCTAACACCTTTTCTGGGCCTATGACACAGCACTGGTATCCTTCTCAATATACTAACCCCAGTGTTGTGTCATACGCTCATTTCCTGCCTTTCTATTGATGCAGGAACTTCGACTGGAGAACATGTGGCTCATGGATTCCGGTTGTTCGCGCCACGTGACCGGAAAGAAAGAATGGTTCTCCAGCTAGACCCCATTGTACATAAGGAGTACATCACATTTGGGGATAGTGGTAGATGTATGGTTGTGATCATGGAGCTATTCGACTCAATGAGAACTTTGTGCTCAAGGATGTTGCTTTGGTTTCTAACTTGCATTTTAATTTGCTTTTGGTTTCGTAACTCCTTGAAGATGATTTTGATGTGCGTTTTAAGAAAGTCCTTAGTAGAGTTTTGGATTCATGAGGAGACCTTGTTTGTTGGGTCATCCCTTTTGGCCGTGTTTTCAGAGCCGATTTTTCTCGTTCTTTCAGCTCTTCTAGATGTTTGATGGCTGGTCCTTCTTCTGATTTGTCGAAGTGGCATAGGAGACATGGACACTTGAGCTTCGACTTGCTTGCAAGACTTAGCTCACTTGGACTAATCCAAGGATTTCTCAAGCTTAAGTTTCAGAAGGACCTTGTTTGCCATCCTTGTCATCACAGGAAGATGGTTGCTGCTTCTTGTAACAGAACCGACCAATTTGCACCAGATTAAGCACCGAATCGCTGCTTTCGCATAGATTACAAGTACTTAAGCTCGTACAAACCCGGTAGTCCGGAAATCTCGAAGGATTTCATGTCATTCAACTTTAACCAAGATCGTAATAGATTAGCGTACATGCCACAAGGTACATTCAGTTCGCACATAGTTCAAATACATCGGAGTTCGATAGTTATTACAAACCATAGTTTTGAATTCAAGCGGAAGCAACATAGTTTTGAAACACAAGTCCTTAGTTCACAATACGGTGCCATATGCCTGATCCGTCCGCAAAAGCATCAGGAAAGATAAGGATTGACCATGCCCATGGTCTAGTCACTGCCCTCGACGGGATACAGACAGTTCTCACAGTAGCCGAAGAAACATTGCCCATCTGCAACAACAAGGGATAGCACCCTGAGTACGAGAAGGTACTCAGCTAGACTTACCCGTCATAAACCAGAAATAATTGACACCAAGGATTATGCAAGGCTGTATCTGAGGTTGGCCACACTTACCTTTTTGCATAAAAGCATTTTATTATTAAATAGTCATTAGAGCATTAGCAGTCACTTTTATGTAATCAGCCTAATTATCTAGATTTGCACCTGATCTAGAGCAAACACTTGACTACTTATTCAAGCAAGAGTGACTATTTCATCAATAGCCTTTCAGATTCACCAACCATAACCATCATTAATTCCATATATTACTACGGTAACACATGCTCAGTCAAGTTACTCACTAACCAGGAGCGATGGCGATTATAATCGATTCCTACCAGCTGGGGACAAAAATGTCGCACACTCGCCCGACACACCCTGCCAGGCGGCCGTTGGCGACCACTCAGGAGGTTCGAGAACCCAAATCGCGGGACGGCCATGGACCCTTCTACACCGAGGGTTATCTCAATGCCAGGTCGCTCAAGCTATTAACTGCCCACGGTCATGCCAGGTCGATCAGGCCCTGCCTGCCCTCGGACCATGCCAGGTCGATCAGAATAGTTGCCCACGGTACATATAAGGCCCTGGGTGTTAGGCGTCAACGTCTCCGTCACCGGCTCGAAACACCTTACTCGGCTTCACGGGAGGTACCCGCACCTGCTCCGTTAAGTGATTGACGCGTTCAAAATGACTGAGGTGTGCCTTCGTCGGGTCCTAATCGACACAGACGGGAGACTACTAGCACACAGAACCCATGTCCTGCTGCTCCTACATCCCGCCCGGTCTCAGATTAATTAACACATGGTTCTCTCCATGATAGCACCAGGCTAAACATGTTTAGTATCCACCTATATGCGGGGGACAGGAAATCACCCGACTTTTACCGGTCTAAGCAGGGCTAAGCATATAATCGAGCCTAGACCTAACAGGGATCACAAGATAATATTTGCAGGTGGACAAGGATAATTAATCAATGCAGCAACGGTATCACACAACTCCTCTGACCTAATGCAACAATCATATCAGGTTAACTTGTAAACGGTAATTTGCAAACCGTAGGAGAAAAATGCTCCGGGGCTTGCCTCGCTCGAAGTCGGCGGGGCGGTGATCACGGCACTCCGGCAGGTCCTCAGCGTCTCCTTCCGGGATCCCCTCCTCGGTTGTCTCCTCCTGACGCTGCTCCTCCGGCGTGTCTTGGGCTTCCACTACCGACCCTACATGATGCGGTACGTGAATGAATAACATGAATGCACATGGGATGCACGGTGATGCAACATGGAGTAACAATTCAGGAGATAAGCACATGTCATCTACTGCTACTCACTTATTTAATTTAGCGTACTACTTATTAAGTCTTGTTGTCACCACATCCAAGTTGCTTAACGGGTTTATTACCCTCTAATTATTTGTAGAATTAAATCTAGTTAATTAGGCCTATAACAGTAACCTATTCTAGACAGCTTCACAAAAATCTATAAAAATTACTGGAGATTAATAGTACTTAATCTAACACTCTGTCCAAATTTCATCCCATTTGGACCTAGGCTTCATCCTTTATGAAAAAGATAAATTCTATCATGAAAAGGTGCTTTGAACTACACACCCTAGCAACAAGTGTCAAACAACAGATTTCTTATTTTTCTACTGAACTTCCTAGCATAAGAGCAATGTGCTTAAATTCTCAGGTTCATATTCCTCATATTTTAATTACTACAAAATAAACAAGGAAACGACATTTAACTATTTTAAAAGCTACTGTCAAATTAATTCACAGAATAGCCTCATATTATATTTTTCTCTGAAACTACACATTCATACAAATCTAACAAAACTGGAATTACATTTTTCTGACTTATACATAATTAGTTATGCATTTTCCAAGTTATCAGCACTTTTCTAATTTAAATAAATCTACACATAAAAGTATTACCAACAATGCAATTAACATCCTTCACAGGTAGATCTAATCATGCTTGTCCTAACAAAATTTGTATCACAGGATTTGGACTTAAAATGAGCCTTGTGGGAATTTTTGAAGCCTTTACAGGGATTCTGCAAAACAAAACTTAAAAAGGAAAACTCAATCCTATACGCTACGGACTTCGGCCGAGGCACAGGACAAGCGCTCAGCACACCCGGCGCGACTCGTCCGAGGCTTCGAGGCAAGGCTTCGGCACGTTCAGCGCGATTCGGCTGAGGCCCGAGGCTCAGACACATTTTTCCGATTCGCCCGAGGCACACGGGCAGCCGAGGCTAACCTATTCAGCCGAGGCTACTGACTCAACCGAGACTAACTGACTCAACCGAGACTAACTGACTCAACCGAGACTAACTGGCTCAACCGAGACTACTGGCTCAACCGAGCACTTGACTTGGCTCGACTCGACCGAGGCTTACACAACCGACCCGATCGAGGCTCGAGGCGAGGGCTCGGTGCATCCGACTTACCGAGGCCTACGGCACCCAAGCTTTTCCCTTTCTCTCTTTCTTACTGCCAATCGGGGCCCGCTGGTCAGGGCGACCAAGCTTCCGAGGCCAAGCTCGGCACGTTACCGCGCGAGGCCAGGCTCGGCAGTCAACGGCGGAGTTTAACGCCGTGGTCGTTGACCGGCCCTAGCTTGTCGACGGCGACACTTCTGGCGACACTGAGACCATCATTGGGTGCGGGTTTGCGAGGCGAACACAACTAACCGACTCGTTGAGACAGAGGGATACCGGAGCAAGCTCGACGGCGGCCATGGCGGAGCGGCGGCTCTGCGACTCGGCGGCGGAACTCTCCCCGGCGGCTTGCGACTTGGCGAGATTAACACTAGCCTAAGCAAGTCACAAGTGACCTATTGGAGCAACTCCCAGGCTTCGGCATCCCCGGCATTGTCCGGCGCGATGCACGACGGCGGTCCACGACGGACACAGCGCGACTGGCCCGTGGTCCGGCGAACTCAGGGCACGAGAGAGGTCTCCATTTGACTGTAAGCTACTACGACGGTAGAGAAGACTAGAACATGGCTCAGCTTAGGGTAGCATGGCCGGAGATGACCGGTCCACGTGAAGGTCACGGTGGCGGCCATGGCGGAAGCTTGCGGATGGCGTCCGCTGTCCCGGCAGCTAGAGAGGAAGAGAGGGGAAACCAACCCTTACCGGAGAAAGAGGAGGTCGCGGCGGAGAAACTGGCGGGAGGAATCGAACGGTGGTGCGGTGAGTAGCGAGCAATCGCTCGCCGAGGTTCGGCGGGCGGCGGCGGAGCTCTGGTCGGGTGAAGATGGAGTGGAGTGGAGCGAAGGAGAGACTGAGCAACGGGATGCTCTGCTGGTTGCGAGCACAGGCGGAGCGAAGGCAAACAGAACGAAGTGCTAGGCGCATTGCACCTGGCCAGTTCCCATCGGGGGAGCTCCCGACCGGACGCGGCGGCGTCAGGCGTCGCGCTCCACGCGGCGAGCATGCACCGAGCTCCCGGGCGACGTGGCGAGTTCGGGCGCAAACCACGGGCGGTGATGACGGTGGTTTGGCCGGCCGGCGAGGCGGTCTCGCGGCGGCGGGCGGTTTCGGTCGGCGCGGAGGGAGCGGCGGGCGCGCGGGGAAGAAGAGAGGGACTGACCGGTGGGGTCCACGGTCAAGATTAAACTAAAGAGGTTTTGTTTCAAACTTTGATGCTCTATAACTTCTAAACTAGACCGAACTAGGAAAAGGTCCCAACAGCAAAGTTGCTTAGAATTTTGTAAGGAACAAATCATCCTTAAGGCTCCAGTCCAAATTCTGTTGTTTAAAAGAAATTTAGTGCTAAACCATTTTTCTAATGCAAGAAATCCTAACTAAAAAGCTTTTTCTGAGAAAGTGCTTTAAAGCAAAGTTGTTCCCTTCATCAAGATCTACAACTTTGTTATAAGGCACTTGGTCAGAAACAGAAAGCATAACAAGGTTACACTAGAGACCAAACAAGGACTTAAGCATTCAACAAACATATGCACATGAAATGATGAGATGCTATGCTTATGCCATGCCAAATTATGCATTTAGGGATTGTTTAACACCGGGGTGTTACACTTCTCACCGACCTGTTAATCAGGTGATGACAAAGCAACCCGGCATGCTTTTACACATGGACACGGTTGGTCCAGCTTGGGTTTTGTTCAGCGGGTGGGAAGTGGTACGTTCTAGTGATCATTGATGATTTTTCGAGGTACTCTTGGGTGTTCTTTATGGAGGCTAAGGACGGAGCTTTTTCTTTTGCTCGTGACTTGATTTTGAGGTTGAAAACTGAGTTTCCCCCTGATACTATTAGAGCTATTCGTAGCGATAATGGTACTGAGTTTGTTAACTCACGGTTTGCCTCTTTCTGTTCTTTGCATGGGATCGAGCATCAGTTGTCTTCGTCCTATATCCCCTAGTAGAACTATGTTGTTGAGCGTAAGAACCGAACCCTTGTTGAGATGGCTAGGACGATGCTCGATGAGCATAGGACTCCTAGGCGTTTTTGGGCCGAGGCGATCAACACCGCTTGCCATGTTTCAAATCACATCTTTCTTTGAGCTTTCATGAAGAAGACTTCTTATGAGCTGCATTTTGGATGGGTACCCAAGGTGTCTCATTTTAGGGTGTTTGGGTGCAAGTGCTTTATCCTGAAGCAAGGCAATTTGGACAAATTTGAATCTCTCTCTACTGATGGTGTGTTTCTTGGTTATTCTTTGCATTCGCATGCTTTTCGAGTTCTTAACCTTGAGACTAACCAGATAGTGGAGACCTGCGAGGTCACATTCGACGAGACTATGCCTTGTGTTTCTTTTGCTTTTGATGTTGCAAGAGAACAGGAGCTGGGAGAGAGCATTTTCATGGAGAAGGAGCAGGATGATGCTGATTGGGGTGATCCCGAGCCAACTCCACTGGCTGCCCCTGTCGACCCTGTGACGATGACTTTAGCTCGAGGACCCAAACCCACTACTTTGACTACTTGGGGTCCTCTAGAGCCACATCTCCAGTGAGCACCAGCTGCACCTGAGGGAGCGACAGCATCTGGTGAGGGGAGGCGACTTCGGCGAGGCAAGCACCCCGAAGCGTCCAGTAGATCCACCCTCCAGATCAGATGATCGGCAGCATCGACCAGCGAGTCACGCGGTCACGAGCGTATAAAATCTCACACTTTGCTCATTCTGCATTCGTTGCTTCTTTTGAGCCTAAAGATGTTGGACATGCTCTTTCTGATCCTGACTGGGTTAATGCCATGCATGAGGAGTTAGAGAACTTTGAGTGAAACCAGGTTTGGACCCTAGTTCCACCTCCACCAGAATGACACCCTATAGGTACCAAATGGGTTTTCAAAAACAAACAGGGTGAGGATGGGATGGTAGTGAGGAACAAGGATAGGCTAGTAGCCTAGGGTTTTTGCCAGAAAAAGGGGATTGACTATGAAGAGACCTTTTGCCCTATAGCTCGTTTAGAAGCCATTAGGATCCTGCTAGCTTTTGCTGTTCGAAGGGTTTTAAGCTATACCAAATGGACGTCAAGAGTGCTTTCCTAAACGGGTACATAGAGGAAGAGGTTTATGTTAGGCAACCCCCTGGTTTCGAGGATCCCAAGTTTCCAAACCATGTCTTTAAACTTTCAAAAGCTTTGTATGGTTTGAAACAAGCCTCGAGAGCATGGTATGAGCGTTTGAAAACCTTTTTGTTCTCCAAGGGTTTTAAAATGGGACGGGTAGATAAGACTCTGTTTCTCCTCAAGCAAGACAATGGCATCCTTTTAGTTCAGATTTACGTGGATGATATCATCTTTGGTGGCTCCTCTCATGCACTCATTGCCAAGTTTGCAGATACTATGAGCAGGGAGTTTGAGATGAGTATGATGGGTGAGTTGACCTTCTTTCTCAGGTTGCAAATCAAGCAAACCCAAGATGGGACATTCGTGCATCAAGTGAAGTACACAAAGGACATCCTAAAGAAGTTCGATACGGGAGAGGCCAAGCCTCTTACGACGCCCATGGCAACGACTATTGCGATGGACGCGGACCAGGACGGAGAGGTTGTTGACCAAACGGAGTACAGGAGCATGATTGGCTCTCTCCTGTACCTGACGGCGATGAGGCCAGACATACACTCCACATTGTGCTGTGCGCTCGTTTTCAGGTGTCCCCTCGGACTTCCCACAAGTAGGCGGTCAAGCGCATCATGAGGTACCTCTGATTCACTCCTGAATTCGGGCTTTGATATTGTTCTTCTTCGACCCTTTCACTTTGTGGTTATTCTGATGCTGATTTTGCCGGCTGTCGGCTTGAGCGCAAGTCTACTTCTGGGACTTGTCAATTTCTTGGCTCTTCATTGGTTTTGTGGTCTTCTCGCAAGCAGTCTAGTGTAGCCCAGTCTACTACTAAAGTCGAGTATGTTGCCGCTGCTTCTTGTGCTTCGCAGCTTTTATGGATGGTTGCTACTTTGCGTGATTTTGGTCTAGATTTCAGTTGGGTTCCTTTGCTTTGCGATAGTACTTCTGCCATTAGTGTAGCAAAGAACCCTGTTCTTCACTCCAAGACCAAACACATCGATGTTCGCTTTCACTTTCTTCATGATCACTACGAGAAAGGCGACATTGACCTTAGGCATGTAGACACCCATAACCAGGTTGCGGATATTTTCACCAAGCCTTTGGATCTCTCAACTTTTGCTAGGTTGAGAGGTGAGCTTGGTGTGTGTTTCCCCTTTTAGATGGGGGAAGCACTTTGTTTGATGTACCATAGACTGACTACTCTGATACCCTTTTGCTTTAGGTTTGAGTTTGTTTTTGTTTTCGTTCCGATTCTGTTAGTGTAGTTTTCTGCTCCGATACTTCTAGACTAACTTATGCATACATCTTATCATGTACATCTTGCATTTTCGAGCTTCATGTCTATATTCTCGAGAATGAACTTATGCTCTGATTAGTGTATGCTCTGATGCTATATGATGATGCTTGTAGCTTAGGCTCTCCTTGATCACTGATATATGTTGTGAGCTGAGCTATTTTTGCAAATGGTGAATATGCTTAATGAACATAAAACTTGATTCATGTTCACCATTCAGATTGGCAACTAGCATGTTTAGAATGTGTTGAAGTCACTTGTGCTATTTCATATATGCTAGGTTGCTATGTCTCTAGTTCTGAGTCTTTCACTTGCTTGGAGTGTTTGAGGATACATGGGTGTATGCCGGATCTTGAGTGATGAGTGATTGTCAACGGGTTTGATGTGCATGTTCTTTGGCTTGTGTTGTGCAGGTGTCGAGCACGGAGACAGTGATCGAGGGCAAGGTGAAGGTCAAGTAGAGACGTGTCGTGCCGACGGACCGGGAGCGGTGAAGGGCGGACGTGAGGCTTGGACTGAGGGACCGGTGGCCTGAGGATCAGCTGTGGTGGCTGACAGCCTGGGACAGCGATGAGCGGAGACTTGCGGGGCACGGTGTTGCTCGGGTCGAGGACCTGGGGACACGTGTCGGTGGACGGGGTGCATGGGCGGTGCATCCCCTCTACGGTGTCGGTTTGATGGTTGAGCCATAGAAAAACCATCGGGTGGACGGTTTCCAGGTTTGGGCCACAAAACCTGGGTGCTGCTGGATTCCGAGTTTGGGCCACAAAACTCGGGCTGAGGATGGTTTTCAGGTTTGGGCCTCAAAACCTGAGCGCTGATGGGTTTCTGAGTTTGGGCCACAAAACTCAGGCGATGGACGTCGGGTTTCCCGGTTTCGGCCTCAAAACAGGGGGATGGTCGTGAAGACAGGTTTCCCGGTTTCGGCCTCAAAACTGGGGGCAGAGTCCGTGAAAAGGACAAGCAGAGCGGTGGCGGCACGTGGCGGCAATCGGTGAGGTTGCGTCGAGGCAACGCTACCAGTTGTGCGGGCGTGGCCGTCGGATCAGCATCTTCTTTGAGTTGGTCCAGAATAACCTTAGGGTTTAGCTGGTTCGCTCTGTAAATAATTAGGGGTAGAGTGGGAATTAGAATTAGGATAAGTAGGGGGAGACAGCCACCTCCCAAACCATCTCAGTCATTTGCTCTTTGCTTTCTAGGGTTTTCCTGCTCTCCCAATCCCTGCTGTAGCTACTGAGATCCGCAGAGAACCATACCTCTGTGTTCATGACATTTTGAGGAAGTGAGACCGTAATCTCACTATTGTAGCGTGTGGTAGCCACACGGTTGCAGATCGGTGTCTTCATTCACGTTTTGTTTTTGTTCTTCGCGTTCTTCGTTTCTCCGCAATTTTCCCGTCACTCGATCTCCCTCTCTACTGCGTATTTTTGAAATCCACTTGAATCAATTTGTTCTTTGATGTGAGGAGATCATTTCCACCGAAGGAATTCATCTAACTTCTCACGAACAAGTAGATCGGGTCGATTCAATTTTCGTGGCGCTTTTTCGGTTCATACATCTTATCTTTTGATTCCCCGTTGAATGAGTTGATTTGAGCAGATGATTTCTTGGGGATAGTCTCCCAACTACCTCGTGATCATCTTCTCCAAGTTTGGGATCAAGGGATTTTGATTTGGATCGGATTTGGGAAGATTCGGGTGACGGGCGACCGAAATCGCTCTCACTGGGTGGTCGCGGACAGTCCACCGTCCACCCCGCGGACAGTCCGCCCGTCGGTGGCAAGCCGAGTCAGTGGCTGTGTTCTTCGGCTGCTTTGCTGATTTTTGACCGGCGGACAGTCCGCCGTAAGAGCTCGCGGACAGTCCGGGAGCGTCCAGGGAGACTTCAGCAGCAGTGTTGTTTCTCAGTTTTGGCCGATGGACAGTCCGCCACCTGAGCCCGGACAGTTCACCGCTGGGCAGACTGTCCGCAGCTGTATCCGTGGACAGTCCGGGATTTGGCTGAAAGCTGATTTTTAGTGCGTTTGCTCTCCTGACTTTTCCGCTTGGTTTTCGGACTTCTTGTTTGGCCCTAGAGTTGACCAAGTTACCACTCTAGATATCTTTGCTACTTGTTAGCATAGGTATTTGGAGATTTCTCGACGTAGCCTTCCATCTACGTTAAGGAGACGGTTTTTGGGGTCGAACTTGAGCTGAAGCTTTTGGCACTTGGTTCACTCTTGCTTGGTGGTGCCTCGCTGTGATCCTAGGGATCATCCACCCTCTTCCAAGGGTCGTGGGCATCACGGTTTCGGTCGAAGCTTTTGGGGGTTGATTTTGGGACAGAGGCCGAAGTTTCGAGAGAAATTTTTAGGCTCCCATTCACCCCCCTCTGGTCGCCTTGCTTTTGCATTCTCGGTCCTTCAATTGGTATCGGAGCGGGTTAAGGATCTTTCACCTTAGCCGGTTCTAGATCCACAGAAGGCGACATGGATCACGGCGTGGGCAAACCGCCATTTTTCGATGGGACGAACTATGCGTATTGGAAGATATGCATGTCAGCCTATCTTCAAAGCATGGGTGCTTCTGTTTGGGAGATTTGCAACAAAGCCCATTACGTGGTCTTGGCTGCTCATGCTACTCAGCTGCTGATCGATGAGCACGAAGCCAATAGCCGAGCCCGTAATGCTCTTTTCTCCTGTTTGAGCATGTCTGAGTTTGATCGCGTTTCTCATCTCCCCACGGCTCGTGAGATTTGGACGACCCTCATGCTCTTCCATGAGGGAACCACTCAAGTCAAATCACATCTCTACGAGTCACACAAGCGGGAGTCTGAGAACTTTCGACACATGCCTGGCGAGAGCATAGAAAGTTTATTCGCTCGCTTTCAGGTGATTGTCAACAGGATGAGGGCTAACAAGGAGTTGTTACCTTTCGACAATCATGAGAGGGCTTTGAAGCTTTTGCATACTCTCGATCGGTCGGTATGGCACTCTAAGGTCCAGGCGATCATTGAATCGCCTAACTATGAGACCCTCACATGCGACGAGCTCTTCAGTAAGCTCAAGTCCAGTGAGATTGATGCCATGACGAGGGCTTCTTATGAGAATCCTTCTGGCCCGTCGATGGCTTTGCTTTCTGGCTCTTCTGCTAACCCCTCTGGAGGATTTGCACTTTCTTCTCTTCTTTCTGTCACAGAGGAGAAGCTGGAGTTCATGGGGGATGATGAGTTGGCTTTGCTTGCCAACTGGTTCTCGCGGTTTCACAACAACCGCATGAACCATCATCGCGGAGGAGGACGCTCTGGATGTTTCGAGTGCGGCGACCCCGACCACTTCAACGCCAACTGTCCCAAGGAGAACAAGCAAGCATTTGTGAAGGGCGATCATGGGCACAAGTATGACTCCGGCAAGCGCAAGGAGAAGTACGTCCCCGCGAAGCACAAGCGGAAGGGCGGCTTCAACAAGGAGTACATCAAGAAGAAGTACTTGGAGAAGGCCCAGGTGAAAGGTCCTAATTGGCTAGAGGGGGGGTGAATAGCCTAAATAAAAATTCTACAATCTCACTAGAGCAAAGTATTAGTATTACAAAAGGCCAAAAAGCGGTTTGCTCTAGCTCTAAATGTTAGGCAAGCTACCTATTTGCAATTCTAGTAATTTAATATCTCTATGGCACACAATTGCTATGTCTCTATTCTAACTAGTTAGAGAGCTAACAAGATAAATAAATTGCTCAACATTATGTCACTACGTTTCAACTAGAGAGCAATTTAGAGAGCAAATAAAACAACTAAATATGCTATGTTACTCTACTTGCAATATATCACTACTACTACACAAGGTATATAAATAACAAGTATGAAGGTGAGATACTTAATTTCAATACCAACGGTGAAGAGTAGAGGATGATGCCAATCACCAAATAATTAATTCCAACAATAAATATTTTAATCAATCCAATTTTCCGGGAGACAAGATATGACACAATTAATTTTTCTCCCGAGGTTCCCTTGCTTGCCGGCAAGGTAGTCCCCGTTGTGTCCCTCTACACCACGTGGTTCGGTGGCTAATCGGTATCACACACCGAGCCTCTCAATAGGCGCCACAAGAACCTACCAATGGAGAGAAGTTGAATGACACAAGCAATCCACTAGAGTTGGAATTTTGGCACACCGCCGGGGAACCACAACAACCCCTCACAAATATCACCTTGATTGGGGGTGGACACAATCACCAAATCCCCTCACCAATCAATCCAACACCAACCGTCTAGGTGACGGCAATCACCAAGAGTAATAAGAAATCCACAATCACAATAATCACCTAGTGCCACAAGAATATGCAATCTCAAATGCACCTAGGGTTTCCCTCAAAAATCCTCTCTGAAAAATAAGCGCTGAGCTGAGATTCAAGAGGAGAGGGAGGTGGATCTCTTGCAGCTCTCTAGATCGACGCTAGAGCACTCAGACTCTCACTGGAATCAAGCTCAAATCACAAGGAGTGAGAGAGGAAGAAGGAGAGCTTTCTCTGTTCATGGTTCTCTGTATACAAGAAAGGAGAATAGGAACTGGAGAGGCAGGGACCGAGAGCAGTCTAAACAGAGTGGCCAGCACCACTTCCCCAATGGGCGTGCGACAGAGGGGCCCACGCACCGAACGACAACGGGCAGCAGCGGCCTCAGCAGGAAGCTTCCGTGAACCAACGTGCATATGCCCAGCAGCAGTGCCAAATACTATCCAGTGGGCCCCATGCTAACAGATGCCGCACCACACCGAGTCAAACGTTTCAGAGGCCAAGCAACTTCTTTACTTGGACACGGCCTCCTAGCAAGCAGCTGCAACCAGCAGTAGATAGCCGACAGCTAGGAATCATGCCACTAACAAATTACCCAAGAGGCAGAGCAAGACCCTTTGCTTAAACAAAGTGCATGTGCAATTAGCAGGACCCATGAAACATATCCCTCTCACGTTTGCACTTTCCACGAACGTGCAAGCACCCAAAGCAGTAGCACGAAGCCTCCAGGAAGTTCCCCTCATGGACAAAAACCGAGCAGGCCAGTACATGTCCATGCATATTCTCTTGTCAACTGCAAGTTCGGACAACTGCATGCACAAAACGGACTAGTCCGAATACGAAAAACGGACCACTCGGAAGGCTTAAAACAGACAAGTTCTAACTCAAAACGGACCAGTCCGAACTCATTTTTTAAAGCCCTTTGACTGCATGCAACTGCTTTAACTGGACAGCAGTCTGATAAAAACCAACACCTTTTCGAGTCTTTCCAGGTGCTAACTTCAACATAAAATTCCAAAATAAATTGGACACTTAAGTTAGCATTTTCATAAATAACATTTCAGGCTTCCTCATGCATCGCACCACATCACTAGGCGTACTAAAAAGAATATGCAAATGAGACTCACATTTAGTGGCACTAGATAACCATTGCAATTAAAGATTTCTCCCCATTATAGTACGGTTATCTAACCTTAAACCCGGTCACACTCTCTATAGTGTCTTTACCGGCAAAATAAATATCCTAATTTTTATACCTTTGCCTTGAGTGCATAGGATTTTATTTTTCTCTTTATTCTTTTCCAAGACGGAGCACATGGATATCATCTTTTTGTCACCTCCAACACCATGATAATTTTCTAGCTCCATCACTTGGTGTGTACCAACCTATCTCATACTACAATACTCATTGCAATAGTTAGTACACATAGGTGTCATCAATTATCCAAAACCAAACTAGAGCTTTCAATCTCCCCTTTTTGGTAATTGATGACAATCATCACAAAGATATGAAATAAATTTAATTTGTGAACTTGAGATGTTTGCCCATGCATTTAGATCATGAATAAGAATTGAGCAAGCATTTCAAGTTCGGTTTTGATAGTACTAGCTCCCCGTACATATGTGATATATGAGTTTGGTACAATTGTTCACATATGCATAAATCAGAATTGAGAGTGAGCTACTACTATCAAATGATGCTAAAGTATATAGAATGGACCTTTGAAGCGTGATACCATCGGAGTTGTGAATATATATCATCTTTAGCACCATAGGTAACTAGTCATACATCAAAAACTCAAGTACCCCGTGAGATCAACATTATAAGTAAAGAGAGCACTTGATTCACTTGAAAGCATGAAAGTCTAGTTACCAACCTATGCATACTAGTATTTCAACCACCATACAATTTGTAGAACTAGCATACACCAATCAAGCATGTAGATCGAATTTAAAGTTTACAATGCACCATTTCATATGAATATGCACATACAAATGCAAACAACTTGTTTATGAGCTTGCTCCCCCTATTTGTGTGCTTTTAATTTTAATTTATTCCTTTCCATTAGCATACCTATCTTTGTGACTTATTTCTCCCCCTTTGTCAACAATTGCTCAAAAAGGCTCATTTTAGTAGGAGAGAAATACCACGTAGGAGTATCAAGTTCATTTGATTTGGAAAGAAAGTTATTTCACATTGGATCAATCTAGATTACTTGCCTAGAACATGTAACTAGGTTTGATCCAAGGGCAAGCTTTCGTCACGCCTCGCAAGTAGGAGGGATATCTTGACCATGTTAAGTTACACATCTTGAGCTCATATTCTAGATTCAACACTAGGTTTGCAAGCCCACAAACATGTCATATGCCACCACTAGATCATGTAAACATAGAAGCCAATAGTGGTAACATATATACATCAAATTCATTTTGTTTCCATGAATGATCCTAAATTATCACTTGTATGTCTATATGCACTAAACATGTCCTTACAAATGTATGAATGCTATGTTAACCAACTTTACCTTATGTTGTCGAAGGAGAGGCATGTCATATATATGTGGGGTGTGCTCAACCCATATTGGAGAAATCAAGAATGTTCAATTCATTTCTCAACTTGCAAAATCTCTTCTCATCAAGTGGCTTAGTGAATATATCCGCTAGTTGATCATCGGTGCCAACACTCTCAATTGATATATCCCCTTTTTGTTGGTGATCTCTAATAAAATGATGTCTAATGTCAATGTGCTTGGTTCTAGAATGTTGAACCGGGTTGTTGGTAAGCTTGATTGCACTTTCATTATCACATAGCAATGGCACTTCCTTGATTTTGATCCCAAAATCATCCAAAGTAGCTTTCATCCACAACAATTGAGCACAACAACTACCGGCACTAATATATTCGGCTTCGGCGGTTGAGAGTGCCACACTATTTTGCTTCTTTGATGACCAAGACACAATGATCTTCCAAGTAATTGACATGTGCCACTAGTGCTCTTTCTATCCACTTTGCAACCCGCATAGTCGGAGTCCGAATATCCAATTAATTCAAAGTTTGACCCCTTGGATACCACAATCCAACATTTTGTGTATGCTTTAAGTACCTCAAAATTCTCTTTGTAGCCTTCAAATGAGTTTCTCTTGGAGAGGCTTGAAATCTTGCACACATGGACACACTAAACATGACATCCGATCTAGAAGCGGTAACATATAGCAAACTTCCAATCATAGACCGATAGAGCTTTTGATCAACCATGTTGCCACTTGCATCACTATCTAAATGACCATTGGTGCCCATAGGTGTACTAATTGATTTAGCATCTTGGAAGCCAAATTTCTTTATCATGTCCCTTATGTACTTTCCTTGACAAATTAATGTGCCACTCTTCATTTGTTTAATTTGGAGACCAAGAAAGTAGCTAAGTTCACCAATCATAGACATTTCAAATTTATTTGCCATCATTTTCCCAAATTCTTCACAAAAATCTTGATTTGTTGAGCCAAATATGATATCATCAACATAGATTTGCAAGACAAACAAATCACTTCCAATATTTTTAGAGAAGAGAGTAGTGTCTACCTTTCCAATTTTGAACCCTTTAGAGAGTAAGAAATCTCTCAATCTCTCATACCATGCTCTAGGTGCTTGCTTTAGGCCATACAAAGCTTTCTTCAACTTGTAAACATGGCTAGGCTTCTTCTCATTTTCAAAACCGGGAGGTTGTTCAACATACACTAGCTCATTTATGTAACCATTCAATAATGCACTCTTCACATCCATTTGATATAGCTTGATGTTGTGGGCACAAGCATAGGCTAATAGGATTCTAATTGCCTCTAATCTTGCAACCGGTGCATAAGTCTCACCAAAGTCAAGACCCTTAATTTCAGTTTAACCTTGAGCAACTAGTCTTGCTTTGTTTCTCACAACTATGCCATCTTGATCTTGCTTGTTTCTAAACACCCACTTGGTGCCTATCACATTATGATTCTTTGGTCTTTCTACCAATTCCCAAACTTGGTTCCTTGTGAAATTGTTTAATTCTTCATGCATAGCATTTATCCAATCAACATCTTCCAAAGCTTCATCTATTCTTGTAGGCTCAGCGGATGATACAAATGAATAATGTTCACAAAAAGATGTCAATCTTGATCTTGTTTGCACACCACTTGTAATATCACCAATTACACGGTCTAGGGGATGATCTCTTGCAATATGAGTGGGTTGGAGCACTTGAACTTGTTGACTTGCATTAGCTTGCACATTGGATTGAACCCTTTGAGATGAACTAGCACCATCATCTTTTCTATCTTGCACTAGAGAACCACTAGTTTGCACAATAGGAGAAGAGAGCACTTGATCTTTGTCATCTTGAATATCAATCACTTGCTTTGGCCTAATATGACCAATGTCCATGTTCTTCATAGCATTCACTAATTGAGATCCTCTCACATCATCAAGATTTTCTTCTTGTTCTTGTGACCCATTGGTTTCATCAAATTCCACATCATGAACTTCTTCCAATTGACCACTTCCCAAATTCCATACTCTATATACTTTGCTAGTTGTAGAATAATCAAGCAAGAAACCTTCATCACACTTCTTCTCGAATTTGCTCAATCTAGTGCCCTTCTTGAGAATATAGCATTTGCAACCAAAAACCCGAAAGTATGCAATATTGGGCTTTCTTCCATTCAAGAGTTCATATGGGGTCATTTCCAACATAGGATGGCAATAGAGTTTATTGTTGTAGTAGCAAGTCGTGTTGATTGCTTCGGCCCAAAAAGAATGACTAACATCATATTCACTCAACATTGATCTAGCCATATCAATAAGAGTTCTATTCTTCCTCAATACCAAGCCATTGGATTGAGGTGTGTACTTGGGAGAGAATTGATGTTTAATGCCATATTCATCACATAATTCATCAACTCTAGTGTTCTTGAATTCACTACCATTGTCACTTCTAACTCTCTTGATAGTTGTTTCAAATTCATTGCAAACTCTCTTGACAACAGATTTGAAAGTTGAATATGCATCACTTTTATCACTAAGAAAGAACACCCAAGTATATCTAGTGAAATCATCCACAATGACAAATCCATATTTGTTACCTCCCATACTTGTGTAAGTAGTTGGTCCAAACAAGTCCATATGCAACAATTCAAATGCCTTGCAAGTACTCATGATGCTCTTTTTAGGATGAGTGTTTCCAACTTGTTTTCCGGCTTGACATGCACTACATAACTTGTCTTTTTCAAATTCAACATCTTTCAAGCCTCTAACCAAGTTATGCTTCAATAGCTTGTTTAATTGTTTCATGCCAACATGACCAAGCCTTCTATGCCAAAGCCAACCCATACTAGATTTAGTGAGCAAGCATGTTGATAATTGAGTTTCACTAGCACCAAAATCAACCAAGTAGAGGTTCTCATATCTAAAGCCTTTGAATATCAAGTTAGAACCATCTACACTTATGATCTCTACATCATCAACACCAAATATGCATTTGAAACCAAGGTCACAAAGTTGAGCTACCGACAATAGATTGAAGTTCAAGCTCTCTACTAGTAGCACATTTGAAATACTCATGTCATTTGATATTGCAATCTTACCAAGCCCCTTTACTTTGCCTTTGCTATTGTCACCAAAAGTGATAGAATCATAGTCATTGCCACTTGATGAGATAGAGTTGAACATTTTACTGTCACCGGTCATGTGTTGAGAGCAACCACTATCAAGAACCCAATGCCTTCCTTCGGCTTTATAATTAACCTACAAAACAATTTAATGTTTCTTAGGTACCCATACTTTTTTGGGTCCTCCAAGGTTGACCAAGCTTTTGAGCACCCAAATAGCCTTCTTCTTTGGGCCAACCATGGGTGCACCAATGTACTTGACCTTGATACCATTCTCACCTTTAGTAAGCATATAGCAAGAATCAAACATAATGGAAGATGCAAAAGTTGGTTTCTTCATTTTGTTCTTGCAATGGTTTTCTACATGCCCAACTTGCTTGCAACTAGAGCAAAACCGACCATTGTTCCTCACAAAGCTAGCTTTATGAGTAACAAAGGCCGCCTTGCCTTTCTTGGGGGTGTAGCCCAATCCCTCTTTTGCATGAGAGAACCTTTGGCTACCCAAGCACTATACCTAAGGCAGTAGTGAGCTTATCTACCTCTTTCTTTAAGTTATCATTCTCTACCATTAATGTAGCATCACAAGTAAAATCATCACTGGGTGAGGTAGAAGTAGATATTGATGTGCTACATGAAGGATTAGAAGGTGGCATAACAATAGGTTTGTAAAAAGATTCATCAATTATGTCACAAGTTAATCCCACATCACATGATACAACAACCTTTTCCTTATTTTCACTAAGGAACAAGGAGTGAGCTTTTTCAAGCTTAGTGTGAGCCTTCTCAAGTTCCTCATGGTCTTCCTTTAGACTCTCATGAGATGCACTTAGCTCATTAATGGATTGTTCAAGATCTTTTAACTTCTTGGACAATTCTCTACACTTCTTGCTTTTAGATCTAATAAGGTATTCGGCTTGTTCTAGCATGTCCATAAGTTGTTCTATACTAGGTTCATCATCATCATCACTAGCATTAGCATTATCATTATCATCTCTATCATCATCATCATCACTACCACCATATATTACCTTAAGGCCCTTGGCCATGAAGCATGATGGTGAGTCAAATAGAGAAGACTTGTTGTTGGTGAAGGTAGTCAATGCTTTCTTTTTGGATGCCTTGTCATCATCATCATCATTATCGGTAGAGGCATCACTATCCCATGTAACAACATATGAACCACCCTTCTTCTTTTTCTTGAATACAATTTTCTCCTTCTTGTCTTTCTTCTCATTCTTGCCTTTCTTTTTATCTTCTTCATTATCACTAGCATAAGGGCAATCTGCAACAACATGATCCGGGCTCTTGCATTTGTAACATAACCTCACAAAGTTCTTGTTCTTGAAGTTGTTTCTTCTCTTTCTTGCACCATAGCCCTTTTTCTTCATCATTTTGCCAAACTTGCGATTGAAAAGAGCTAGATTCTCATCATTACTATCCATGGTAGAGCCTTCACCTTCACTTGATTCTTCTTTCTTTGCCTTGCCCTTGTTCTTGTTCTTGGAGGAAGAAGCTTCGGTCTTGAAAGCCACACTTTTCTTCTTTTTGTCATCATTCTTCTTTTCATTCTCATCATCACTATCCTTGTTGTACTCCTCCTCGGTCATGACATCTCCAAGTAACTCATTTGGAGAGAGGCCCTTCAAGCCTCCTCTAAACATGATAGTTCTCAACATCTTGAATTTCTTGGGCAAGCACATCAAAAATTTGTGAGAGAAATCTTCATCTTTTGTATTCTCACCCAAGGCCTTGAGATCATTAATAATTACTTTCAACCGGTAGAACATCTCCGGAATGCTCTCATCATCCTTCATCTGGAAATTAGAGAGTTGATGCTTGAGCATATAAAGCTTTGCCGTCTTCGCGGTTGTAGTACCCTCATATGTTTCTTCCAATCTTGTCCACACTTCAATTGCTCTCTCAAGATCTTTTATTTGTTTAAACACTTTTGAATCCATACCATTGTACAAAGTGTTGAGAGCCATAGTATTGCATTGCAAGTTCTCTTGCTCTCTTGGTGTGGTTGAGGCGGCATCAAGCACAATGAAATCATTTTCGGTGACCTCCCATATTTTATGATGAATTGAACCAAGATACATTTTCATCTTTCTCTTCCAATAATCAAATGAGCTTGTGCCATCAAAGAACGGTGGTTTGCCCCCCACATGGTTAAACACTATTTGAGCCATTTCTTGACACCGAGGTTGTTAAGCCTTGCTAATTATGGTGACCACGGCACCGATACCACTTGAAAGGTCCTAATTGGCTAGAGGGGGGTGAATAGCCTAAATAAAAATTCTACAATCTCACTAGAGCAAAGTATTAGTATTACAAAAGGCCAAAAAGCGGTTTGCTCTAGCTCTAAATGTTAGGCAAGCCACCTGTTTGCAATTCTAGTAATTTAATATCTCTATGGCACACAATTGCTATGTCTCTATTTTAACTAGTTAGAGAGCTAACAGGATAAATAAATTGCTCAACACTATGTCACTATGTTTAAACTGGAGAGCAATTTAGAGAGCAAATAAAACAACTAAATATGCTATGTTACTCTACTTGCAATATATCACTACTACTACACAAGGTGTATAAATAACAAGTACGAAGGTGAGATACTTAATTTCAATACCAACGGTGAAGAGTAGAGGATGATGCCAATCACCAAATAATTAATTCCAACAATAATTATTTTAATCAATCCAATTTTTCGGGAGACAAGATATGACACAATTAATTTTTCTCCCGAGGTTCACTTGCTTGCCGGCAAGCTAGTCCCCGTTGTGTCCCTCTACACCACGTGGTTCGGTGGCTAATCGGTATCACACACCGAGCCTCTCAATAGGCGCCACAAGAACCTACCAATAGAGAGAAGTTGAATGACACAAGCAATCCACTAGAGTTGGAATTTTGGCACACCGCCGGGGAACCACAACAACCCCTCACAAATATCACCTTGATTGGGGGTGTACACAATCGCCAAATCCCCTCACCAATCAATCCAACACCAACCGTCTAGGTGACGGCAATCACCAAGAGTAATAAGAAATCCACAATCACAATAATCACCTAGTGCCACAAGAATATGCAATCTCAAATGCACCTAGGGTTTCCCTCAAAAATCCTCTCTGAAAAATAAGCGCTGAGCTAAGATTCAAGAGGAGGGGGAGGTGGATCTCTTGCAGCTCTCTAGATCAACGCTAGAGCACTCAAACTCTCACTCGAATCAAGCTCAAATCACTGGGAGTGAGAGAGAGGAAGAAGAAGATCTTTCTCTGTTCGTGGTTCTCTATATACAAGAAAGGAGAATAGGAACTGGAGAGGCAGGGACCGAGAGCAGTCTAAACAGAGCGGCCAGCACCACTTCCCCAATGGGTGTGCGACAGACGGACCCACGCATCGAACGGCAACGGGAAGCAGCGGCCTCAGGAGGAAGCTTCCGCGAACCAACGTGCATATGCCCAGCAGCAGTGCCAAATACTATCCAGCGGGCCCCATGCTAATAGATGCCGCACCACACAGAGTCAAACATTTCAGAGGCCAAGCAGCTTCTTTACTTGGACACGGCCTCCTAGCAAGCAGCTGCAACCAGCAGTAGACAGCCGACAGCTAGGAATCATGCCACTAACAAATTACCCAAGAGGAAGAGCAAGACCCTTTGCTTAAACAAAGTGCATGTGCAATTAGCAGGACCCATGAAATATATCCCTCTCACGTGTGCACTTTCCACGAACGTGCAAGCACCCAAAGCAGTAGCACGAAGCTTCCAGGAAGCTCCCCTCATGGACAAAAACCGAGCAGGCCAGTACATGTCCATGCATATTCTCTTGTCAACTGCAAGTTCGGACAACTTCATGCACAAAACGGACTAGTCCGAATACGAAAAACGGATCAGTCAGAAGGATTAAAACGGACAAGTTCTAACTCAAAACGGACCAGTTCGAACTCATTTTTTAAAGCCCTTTGACTGCATGCAACTGCTTTAACTGGACAGTAGTCTGATAAAAACCAACACCTTTTCGAGCCTTTCCAGGTGCTAACTTCAACATAAAATTCCAAAATAAATTGGACACTTAAGTTAGCATTTTCATAAATAACATTTTAGGCTTCCTCATGCATCGCACCACATCACTAGGCATACTAAAAAGAATATGCAAATGAGACTCACATTTAGTGGCACTAGATAACCATTGCAATTAAAGATTTCTCCCCTTTATAGTACGGTTATCTAACCTTAAACCCGGTCACACTCTCTATAGTGTCTTGACCGGCAAAATAAATATCCTAATTTTTATACCTTTGCCTTCAGTCCATAGGATTTTTTTTCTCTTTATTCCTTTCCAAGACGGAGCACATGGATATCATCTTTTTGTCACCTCCATCACCATGATAATTTTCTAGCTCTATCACTTGGTGTGTACCAACCTATCTCATACCACAATACTCATTGCAATAGTTAGTAACAATAGGTGTCATCAATTATCCAAAACCAAACTAGAGCTTTCACCAGGCTGAGCAGCGTGCTTTCTTCGCCACGCTCAGCGATGTCGACGACTCGGATGACAACTCCGATTCCTCAAGCGACGACGAGTCCGAGAAGAAGAAGAAGAAGATCGAGGACAAGCTGAACAACCTCTGCTTCTTCGCCGACAACGAGGGCTTTTGCACCATGGCCCTCGGCAAGGACGTCGACAGCCAGCTAGAGGAGATCCCTCGGAACGACGATGACGACGACGACACCTCCCAGGTATCTTAGACCCCCGATGAGCTTTCTGCTGAGGTCGAGAAACTTACTGCTGCTCTTCTTAATCAAGATAAGCTACTTAGGCATGCTGCTAGAGAGCGGAAGGAGTTTAGGCAGAAGTGGGAGGATACGGTGAAGGAGCTTGAGTTTGCCAAGTCCACCGTAGTTGTCTCTGAGGACAGTGAGATTGAGATGTGCACCAAGCACATGACTGACCTTCTCACTTTGAGAGGTAAGTATGCTGCTTTGGTTGGAGAGGTGGATGAGTTCTGGGCTAGACCCGTGTTGTTGGCTGCGTGCAAGTCTTGTGCAGGCTTGCAATCCGAGTTGGCACAGAAGAATGCCAAGATTGTGTCTCTTGAGAAGGCCAGCTCGGGTAGCACTTGTGTGTCTAGGTGCGCTTTGTGTTAGGGTTTGGAGATGGAGATTGCAAACATGAAGCATGATAAGATGCAAACCGAGGAGGAAAACACATACCTTCGAACTATCTTGTCATGGGTGTCTTGTGGTGAGCCACAGCTTGGGATGATGATTGCCCAATTCAAGCGTGCTGCTGGAGGTCCTAGTGTAGGTTTTGCTCAAGGTGTTGAGTGTGCTTCCTCTTTTGGTAAGATTGGAGAGTCGAGTGGTCTTAACCCAAGTGAGAAGCCCAACTCCACCACTACTCCCAAGCTTACCAAGATTCCACCCAAAGAGCCTCTCAAGCCTAACACCAAGGATGTAGTGTTTGTTGAACCTCCAAGAGCTCCACCCAAGAAACAGACATGGGCTCCAAAACCAAACCACCTCAAGAACAAGCTAGACACAATGCCACCTATCCAAGAGGAGCTCATGCCACAGAAAGGCCAAGTGATCCACACCCACTACCGTGAGTACCAACAACCCCCTATGAGAGCGGTGAGGTACCATTGTGAGCAGTGTGGGAGAGATGGACACTTGAGGGAGTTTTGCTTTCGGTGCAAGAGAGAGGAGCGCCGTGCCAGAGAGATGAACAATGCGGACATGTACCATCCTTTTCATGATGTACATGTGCCGAATGTTCAGAGGAGAGCTGCTAGGTCTAGAGGTACAGTGCCTCAAGGTCCTAGGCCTCAGGGAGGTTTTGCCCGGCGAGATCCAGGCTTTGCAGGATATGGACCCCGTGGCGGTGGCATTGTTGAGCGTTTCTGCGGCGGAACCGACCTGGCGATAAGAGCTCAAGTATTATCTTAGCCAAATCCGTCTGACTTCGACTCATACTTGAACCCATATAACCCCGGTAGTCCGGAAATCACGAAGGATTTCTAACACCATAACATACAGGATCGCATCGTTCAAGGTTACATTCGTAAAGATACATCACAGCGAAATGAACTCGAATTTAAAACATCAGAGTGCGGAATTTAAAACAGAGTTATTACAATATTGAGTTTAAAAGTGCGAAAGCTTGAATAAGTTTAAAACACGACCACAACACCCGTGGTCCAAATAAAACATTGTTTGATAAACCAACTCAACACAAGTCATTCCTCCTTTTTAAGATAGTGTGCCACCAGTAGTCTCAGTCCGGCAAAAGAAAGTGGAAAGCTTCTTGACGACCCTGCCCTGGGCCTACTCCTCATCACCTTCCACTGGGTAGAGGCAGTGCTTACAATAGCCAAAGTAGACCTGGCCATCTGCAACAAACGGGATAAACCCTGAGTACGGGAATGTACTCAGCTAGACTTACCCGTCTAACTGAAATTAAAAGACTCCAAGGGTATGCAAGGCTTTTGAGGTGGGGCTGGGATCTTTTAATTGCGAAAGGCTCAAATTTATATAAGGGATAATTAATGATTATGATGAGCTGTTACTTTTAAACCTACTCCTTAGTTCTAGGTTATTACCTGTACTAGAGCACTCACTTGAATCTAACAAACAATAATATAACCATATCCAGTTGACTTATCCACATTTTAGTTGAACCTTTAAACATCACATGGAGTTGTATCGTGGTGAAGCTCGCCATAGTTTCCCACTAACCGGGGGAGACGGCGACTCGAATCGAATTCCAAACCAGCTGGTGAAAGACCTTTAATACCAGCCCACACTTTCCCCGTCGGGTCCATGCATTGGGCAACCGCTCGATGCTTGTTCGTGGTGGTAATCGTCGCGGCTCAAGCACGGACCGCCCAATCAGAGTCTGGCGATGGCCTCACGCGGCAGATCGCAACTTCCGTACTAGAGGGCACGACACGGGTTGAGACCGGCCCGAACAGCTTCTAACCGGCTTTGGGGTCGATGATTACGGCACCGACATATCCCTAAGTAAAAGGGCGCGTTCAAAAATGAACGAGGGCCAACATCGATACAAACCTATACGATCCAACGGATGAACTGCCCCAAGTTTCCAAACTTGTGCCCTGCCATCCCATTGACCGTATTTCGCTACAACTCAGGTTCTTTTCACGATAGCAAAGTATAGCCAACCGTGATCCGGTAAATACCCATCGGGGTATTACGGAAACATCCTTAACTACTACTTTATTTGAGCAGGCTAAGCAATTCTACATTATTAAGCAGTAGCAGGATAACAAGGCAGGTAATAATCAATAATCAAGGAATGGTAATGCAACAAATAGGATTCAATCAACTCCTATACCTAATGCATCACAATATAAAAGGACTCAAGTAAATTAATTGCAAAAACTGGGAGACTTAGAATGCTCCGGGGCTTGCCTTGAGTGAAAACCGAGGCCTCGTGGGAGGGGCACTCGGGCAGGTTAGTGTCGTGGACGGGGTCGACTTCCTCTGGCTGCTGCAGCTCCTGGATCTCCGGCTCGGCGTTTAGCTCCTGCTCTTGGTGAAGCTCCGGCGGGGTCGATCCTATTGCGTGCGATGAATTTATAATTCAATAAATGCGGTGCAAGATGAAGTGGCATGAAAAGAATAACTCTTGCAAACCAACAAAGCCAACTTGTTGAACCACTTTTAACATTGGGGCAATATCTCATTTATTTCATAAAACAAAATCTGATTATTCAACTCTTTCTTATTTAAATACATCAAGGGAAACTCAGATTTGAACTGCAAGTGTATTTTTTCGGGGCTCAGAAAAATCCACAAAAATTCCAGAAGGTAAACCACACTTGCTGGACTCTACTGAACAAGTTTCAGCCAAAGATAAAATACAGAGCTGCAGATACAAAAATAACAAGCAAACTGCCTAAAAAGGTACTTTGAACTACAACCCTATTGTAAAAGAGTGCATAGCTCTATTTCCTATTTTTCCCAGATTCTACTTCGCATTTCATATTTATCCAGAACGTTCCATGACCAGAACCATCATATATTTTCTTACATGAATTTCTAAAGATCAATACAGAAAAGCACAGTTATAAAGCAACTACAAATTTTTTCCATAAAACAGATCAAGTTCATACTTTTCTTAGATTCTACAAGGCATACAGAGACTGTACAAATTTTCCCATATTTTATTTCAGCATATAAAACACCTTAACACTTATTCTAAGAAATCAGCAAAAAAAGACTTTTAACTATAGCAGTAACTTTTTCTACATAAACAGTGCATCATATATTTTTCACAGGTGCCAAACAGTATAATAAACTTACACAAAATTTTCCAGGAATTATCTCAACAAGAAAACACTTATAATCATTTATCTAAACAAAAGCATATAAACTGAAATAAATGAAAACAGTAAAATAAACTGCTATCAAAAATACATTCATATTTTCCCATGATAGATCTACTCATAAGAAAGCTAATAAAACTGGAAGCACTTCATTTGGATTTATAAAACAGGCTACACAAAAATAACAAGCATCTCTGGAAATTAAACCGAAAAGAAAAACATTTAATTTCTCCCGGCTGGCTTGCGAGAACTCGGTCTATGGACCGGTAAGAGGCTGACGCGCGGGACCCGTGGGTCAGCAGAACCCATCCGGGCTCGGGCGCACGGCGGAAAGCGAATCGGCCGAGACTTGGCTCGACGAAACCGCGGCCGATGGCTCGGCTCGGGCGAATCGGAAAAACGCACGCTCGTCCGAGGCCTGGCTCGCGGGCTCGGGCGAGACGGAAAACGCACGCCCGTCCGAGGCCGGACTCGGGGGCTCGGGCGAGACGGAACACAGGCGCGCCCGTCCGAGGCCTGGCTCGGGGGCTCGGACGAGACGGAACACAGGCGCGTCCGTCCGAGGCCTGGCTCGGGGGCTCGGACGAGACGGAACACAGGGGAGGGATTTGGTCCGGCGATTTCTCGCCGTCGGTGAGGTCGCCGGCGGGGAGGCTGGGCCCTGCGGACTCGTCTCAACGAGGCGCATCCGGCGGTACCGGTGGTTTGGCCAGCGCACGGCCGTAGCGTGCCGGCGGCGAGCGGCAGCGCACGGCGGCGGCGGCATCGCGCGGCTACGCCGTTTCCGGCGGTCGCCGGCTAAATTGGCGGGCGTGTGAGACTCAGTGAACCTAGAGGGGAGTCCTAGGGGTGATGGTTTGGCTGGAGGTGCGCTGGTGCGTGCTGGCCACGTGTGAGGTCCGCGATGGCGGCAATGGCGCTCGGCCGTGGTGAACAGAGAGATAGGGAACGGTAGCGTTAGGGCTAGTTGGTGTTCTCACCTTGCCTTGGCTTGGCGAAGCTGGAGGAGGAAGAAGGGAGGCGGTGGAGCTCGGGTCGGGGACGAACGGCTCCGGGCTCCGAGCGGCGCTGAATGCTTCCGCGGCGGGGCTCTTCGGACTTCGGCGTCGGTGGAGCTCGGCGGGTGGCGCGGGGGTGCGCACCGTGTGTCCGAGACGAAGGCGGGGCAGTGGCCGGGGTTAATCGGCCGGTGATGGAGGTGGTGACTGAAATTTGGGAAGGGGCCTTGCGGCGGTGGTTGCAGCGAGCGGAGAGTGCTCAGTTCGCTTCGCGCGCGGGTTAGAGTGGGGAGCGAGAGCGAGAGTGAGTGTGCGAGTGAGTGAGGGAGTGGGAGAGGCGCTCGGGCTTTTGCCCGGCGGAGCGGAGGGGCGGCCGGTCATGGCGGGGCCACGGCGGCTCGGTCAGCGAGGCGATGACAGGCGGGCGCGGAGCAGGAGTGGGCAAGCGGGATTGCTTGCTTTCTCCGGTGGAAGAGAATCGGACGGGGACTGGGTGACGGGAGATTTTGCGCAGGCTCGCGCAGGCTAGCGCAGCCACGCGGTGGCTTCGGCGAGGCGGGGCAGGCGCTGCCGTGCACGGCGAGCGGCGCGGCAGGCGAGGCGAGCGGCGAGAGGGCGAGCGCGATAGCTTGCGTGTCCGCGCGGGCACGATCGGGCGAGGAGTGGCGGAGGCGGATATGGAGCAGGAGATGGTAGCCACGTGGCGCTATCGCCGGCGTACGGCGCGGCGCGGTCGGCTGACTTGCGCGTCGCGCGGGCGGACGCGCGCGGGAGCAGCGCGGCGAAGGCGCTGAGGCTACGCGGCTGGGCTGGGCCGAGAAGGCTGGTTGGCTGGCGCTGCGCGCTGCGGGCGCGCGGGCGAGGCTGGGTGCGGCACGGCTAGCTGGGCCGAAAGGCCGGTTGGGCCGAAGGGTTGGCGCCGGGAAAGAAAATTATTCTTTTTCTTTTTCCAGAAATGTCCAAAGTTTGACTTCTCAAAAACAGTTTGAAAAACTCCAAACCAGGCTTTGACCCAAATATAAAAGTTGCTCAAAATATTTTTGTCTACAACTTTCATATAGAACACTTTTTCTGAAAACCATTTTTAAATCCTCCTCAAGAATAAAGCCAAAATCAAAGCATCAAGTCAAATAGAAATCCAATTTCAAATAAACAACAAAAGATCAAAGGCATACTTATACACATGAAATGATGCAATGCATTGCTTATGCTTTCTTAGTGGCTAATTGCAGTGCCTAATGCAGTGCTTGACACTAGGGTGTCACAGCCCTTCCCCCCTTAAAGAAATCTCGTCCCGAGATTTAAGTTACGTACCAATCTTTATAAAAAGCGGGGTAGTTTACGCTTAGGTACTCCTCGGTTTCCCATGTAGCATCGTTGGGTCCGTGATTACTCCAGAGAATCTTGTAAGTCTTCACTGTTCGGTTACGAGTCTCTCGGGTCTTGGCATCCAAAATCTCCTTAGGTTGTTCGTAGTACTCCAGATCTGATCTGATCGTGACATCCGGGACTCGAACTTCCTCTTGTTCGGGAACTCGAAGGCACTTCTTCAGCTGTGATACGTGGAACACTGGGAAAACTGCACTCATCACTGGGGGTAACTGTACTTCATATGCCACTTTTCCCTTCTTTGCTATGATCTGGTAAGGTCCCACATATCGAGGTGCTAGCTTCTTTTTAATTCCAAAGCGTTGGACCTTTCTCATAGGTGAAACCTTGAGATACACATAGTCTCCAACTTGAAATTCCAAAGGTCTCCTTCGGGTGTCAGCATAACTCTTTTGTCGAGACTGTGCTACCTTGATATGTTGCTGTACTGTTTGCACAATTTCCTCGGCATCTTTTACATAATCGGATCCATAGAATCCTCGATCTCCAGACTCAACCCAATTTACTGGGCTTCTGCATCTTCGTCCATATAGAACCTCAAAAGGTGTCATTTTTATACTTTCTTGATAACTGTTGTTATATGAAAACTCAGCAAGGGGTAGCCATTTCTCCCATGACTCTCCTGAAGACAAGACACAAGCTCTCAGGATATCTTCTAGAATTTGATTTACTCTCTCCGTTTGCCCTGCGGTTTGGGGGTGGTAGGCGGAACTTCTTACCAACTTGGTTCCTAATTCCTTGTGCAACTGTTCCCAAAAACGTGCTATGAACTGGGGTCCTCTATCAGAGACAATCCTTTTTGGAATCCCATGCAATCTCAAGATATTCTGTATGTACAGGTCTGCATACTGATGCGGTCGGTGGGTAGTTTTGACTGGTATGAAGTGAGCCACTTTAGATAACCGATCCACAACAACCCAAATCGAATCATTCCCTTTTTGAGTAGTGGGAAGACCTGTAATAAAGTCCATACTGATCTCTTCCCATTTCCACTCTGGAATCGATAACGGTTGTAATAGTCCGGCGGGTTTCAGATGTATTGCCTTTACTCTGCAACAAGTATCACATCTGGCGACATAGGCTGCAACTTCTTTCTTCATCTTTGACCACCAATATCTGGTTTTCAAACCCTGATACATCTTACTACTTCCTGGGTGGATAGACAACTTTGAATTGTGAGCTTCACCCAGAATTCTTCCTTTCAGCTCTGCATCCTTAGGAACGACTAACCTCTGGTTATACCACAAGATTCCCTGATTATCAGTCCTGAAGTTCAAAGAACTATTGGTTTCTAACCTCTTCTTTATCTGGCAGATTTCTGCATCGGACTTCTGTCTCTCGATGATGTCACTTTCTAAGGTGCACTGAAGAGTGATATTGTTTAACATGACAGGGTGCATAAGATTAAATCCATCTTCCAACAGTGGTTGTAGAGAGTTGCAATGAGTCTTGCGACTCAAGGCATCAGCTACCACATTCGCTTTTCCAGGGTGGTAATGCACTTCCAGGTTGTAATCCTTTATTAATTCTAACCATCTTCTCTGCCTCATGTTCAACTCCGGCTGGGTGAAGATATACTTCAGACTTTTATGATCCGTGTACACATGACATAGATTTCCCATAAGGTAATGTCTCCAAATCTTGAGTGCATGCACGACGGCTGCTAATTCCAAATCATGAGTGGGGTAATTCTCTTCGTGTGGTCTCAACTGACGAGAAGCATAGGTGATAACTCTTCCATTTTGCATGAGTACACATCCGAGTCCAACCTTAGGATGCGTCACAAAACACATCAAAAGGTTCCTCCAAGTTTGGCTGAGCCAAAACTGGTGCGGAAGTCAACAACGTTCGCAGAGTGCGGAAAGCTGTTTCACACTCTGGAAGTCCATTCGAACTTCTTGTTCTTCTGTGTCAAACGGGTCATAGGCTTGACTATTCTTGAAAAATCCGGAATAAACCGACGGTAATATCCTGCCAAACCTAAGAAGCTGCGAACCTCGTGTACGGTGGTAGGTGCTTGCCAATCCATAACTTCCTGTACTTTAGAAGGGTCTACGGAGATTCCTTCCTCCGAAAGGATATGACCAAGGAAAAGTACCTTCTTCAACCAAAACTCACACTTACTGAACTTAGCATACAACTTATGCTCTCTAAGTCGGGTCAGAACAACTTGTAGATGCTCAGCATGATCCTTCTCATTCTCAGAGTATACCAAAATATCATCGATGAACACTACGACAAACTTGTCCAACTCTGGCATGAAGACGGAATTCATCAGGTACATGAAATGTGCCGGTGCATTAGTCAACCCAAAAGACATAACCAGATACTCATACAGTCCATATCTAGTAGAGAAAGCTGTTTTCGGTATGTCCTCACGTCTGATCTTGATCTGATGGTAACCTGACCTCAGGTCGATTTTGGAGAACACTTTTGCTTTAGACAACTGATCAAACAAGACGTCAATCCGGGGTAAGGGGTACTTGTTCTTTATAGTTACTGTATTAAGCGGCCTATAATCCACACACATCCTCAGAGTCTTATCCTTCTTTTTCACAAAGATAGCGGGACATCCCCAAGGCGACGAACTAGGGCGTATCAAACCTTTATCCAAAAGCTCTTGCAATTGAATCTTAAGCTCTGTTAGCTCTTTAGCGTGCATTCTATACGGTCTTCGTGATATGGGTGCCGTTCCAGGGATTAACTCGATAACAAACTCCACATCCCTATCTGGCGGTAGTCCAGGCAACTCATCAGGAAAAACATCTGGAAACTCACATACTACTGGAATCTCAGCTATCTGTTTTGCCGTGACATTGAACAATACTCCGATCTCATGGGGGTTTCGAGGTAACTTGAACCTGAAAGAAGATCCATTCCTGGGACCAACCATGGACACTATTCTCTCCGCGGTATCTAGATTAACCTTCCATAGTTTCATCCAACCCATACCCAAGATTACATCCAGACCTAGACCAGGAATGACTATGGGGTCCACTATGGCCTTTTTATCCCCAAAGGTCATTTCTACTCCTTTAGCCATTTTTCGCGCGGAGAGAACGGCTCCGGCGGAACTTATCTGATATCCCCGGTCTAACTCTACCAACTCAAGATTACTTCTCAAAACAAAATTCTCACTTATGAAAGAATGTGATGCTCCAGAATCAAACAACACAACTGCGGGGCATTGATTAACAAGAAACGTACCAGCGGTGACAGGCTCTCCTTCTGGCACTTCTTCCACAGTGGTGTGGTGCACATGACCGGTACGAGGCTGGGGCTGAGTGTACTGCTTCTTCGGTCGAGGGCACTGACGTGACAGGTGTCCGGTTTGACCACAGTTGTAGCATGGGCCAATTACGTACGGAGTCCTGGGACCTGCTGCATTTCCTGCTTTGCTCTTGTTTTGCATCATAGGGGCGGTGTAGGGCTTCTGGAAACTAGGACGGGGACGGTTGGTGGTGATCTTTCTCTGTGGGGGACGGTACCTTGCTCCAGTGACAGGCGGGCGGTACTGGGGCGCGTGCTCCGAAAGTGGTCCTCTGCTGGGACGAACCTCCTTCGTTCGCACGACGGCGTGTCTCTATTGCTAGCCGGCTGTCATTGGCCTCTTGGTTGAGACAGTCACTGACGAAGTCACTAAAGGTGGTGCGGTGACTGTTACCCATCTGGATAGCATTGTGGCATTCATGCCACGCTTGAAACTGGCAATCTTCTTGGCCTCAGTATTTACAAAATCTGGGGCATAGCGAGCCAGATTGTTGAAGCTGTGGAGGTACTCTGATACGGACCTGGTCCCCTGGGACAACCTCATGAACTCGGCAATCTTCATTTCCATCAGACCACTAGGGATGTAGTGGTTGCGCATAGCAGTAGAGAATTGATCCCAAGTAACACGTGCATTAGCTGGCAGAGATGCACGGTACTGGGTCCACCACAAACCTGCGGGTCCTTCCAACATGTGAGCGGCATACTCCGCTTTAAGCTCTTCCGTCAGACGAAGCAGACGGAACTTCTGGGTGATAGAGTTGAGCCATTCATCAGCTTCGAGCGGCTCGGTGGCTTCCTTGAACACTGGAGGACGAGTGTCCAAGAAGTCACGGTAGGAGCTATACTGGTTGGGCTCTGGGCCTTGGCGCTGCTGATGCTGTTGCGCGGTGTTGTTGGCGATGTTGCGGAGGGTGGCCTCCATGTGCCTCTGCATTTCTTCCATGTTCCTCTAGGCTACCTAGGAACTGTCCAAAGAACGCTTCAGGCGTCATTGGCGGCGGCGGGGGAGGTGGCAAGTTCTCCTCCGGTCCTGCTCCCTGTCCACGCTGGCTGCGGGTGTGTGCCGGCATCTGCATATCCCATTAATAAGCAATCATTAGGTGATGTTACACCGATCAGTGAATAAATACTGTGTTGTACATAAATTCGGAAATTTAGCACACGTCCAAGTATAATTACTCATTTCCATACAACATCACAGAATAATCGCTTGGAATTAGACATGCAAACGACGGATTTCCATAAAAGAGGTGCCGGATCGAAGTCCGGACTTTGTCCAAAAGCCATTACATGCCATCATAAGTTAAACATAAAACCATCACATGTTTGGATCATTACATCACTTAGCGAGCAAGCTCAAGCTATACAAAAGAAAACGATCCCTAACAGACTAGCGCTCAGGGCTCTCCAGCGGCGGATGCGGCGTCCTCGATGTCAACATCGATCATAGGCTCATCTGCATGAGCCTCCTCTGGTGGGGCGTCGGGACCAAGAACCTCTCCGTCCTGGGGATCTGGGGCCTCTGCTGCGGGAGCTGCTGGTGCTGCTGCCTCCTGTGCTGCATGATGGAACTCATGGACGGCCTCATGGAGCTGCTCGATGTAGGCCTGCTGTCCATGGATCTGCTGAATCAACAGGTGAGCTCCCTCTCTGAGCTGGTCGAGCGCGGTGCGGGCCTCATCTCTCTGAAGAGCGGTGGTCAGGTACATCTGCTCGGCGACTGTCCTGGCGGTAGACTGTGCTGCTGCTGTGGCGCGGGCATCGTCACGCTCTAGAGTGAGCTGCTGAATCCTCTCCTGCAGACGAGTAACCTAGGCATCAAAGTCCTGCTGAAGTCTATCCTTGTTCTGATAGGTGGCGGTGAGAGTGAAGGACACGCTCTCGAGAGTGCGCTCCAAGCTCTCACATACACCCAACAGAGCTCCGGTGGCGCTCATCGCAGGTGTCTCGCAGTAGAAACGCTCCTCAGGGCTCCCTGTCAAGGCTGACTCTGGAGTCTGCTTCCAGCGCAATGGGAAAAGTGATCCACGGGGAAACACTCCTGCCATCGCACTGGCTAAGTCGGCGGGGAAGCGGGCGATGATATCCTTCAGCACACGATATGCTGCCCTGTTAGCTCCATCCTTGGCACACGTGCCTCTGGTGATCTCTGTCCATCCTGTCCAGTGGGGCTTAGCAGGTAGAGCCTTGACCTTGATCTCCACCATGACCAAGGAATCCTGCCCGTAAATCTCCTTCTGCCACGAGTATCTGGGCTCCTGTCCTTCCTCGTAGCCAACGGCCTGCAAAATCCTCCAAAGGATAGTCGGCAACCCGAAGTAGGACAAGAACGTCCTCCGGGTCAGCTTGGTGGCCAAGCGGTGACGCGGAACTCCTTTGCCTCCGGTGGCCTTGCGAGCAGTCAACTTGGTTTGGGCCATCTGTAGAAGCAAAAAGGGTTTCGAACTCTCAGTGAGACAGATATTAAGTTGGCAAATTTTATAGAAAAGAGACAACTTTTAATTAAGGGGAGGTAATGTAAATGCAAGAATTTAAACATGATGCATGATCGTACTTACGTTCTCACTCACTATTAATGACTCGTAAGTCCTAACGTTCTAGTCGGTGGCAAGAACGATCTCTCATGCGTTATCTACACGTTCTACTCGTTCGCATAGTTAGTGTACCTGCAGAAGATTCATTTCAGCCCAACAAAATTCCCAATGATAAAACAACTGAGTATTGGCCAATATGCGCAAAATACATAGAAGCCAATACTAAACACCATGCACCAATAGAAATCACCCTTAAAATCATTGATACCCTCATATGTGTCTGCGTGGAGCTCGCACATACTTGGTATAAGAACTCTCACCTAGACCGACGGTTGGACGGTCATGCTCTCATATCTCACAAAATCATTTTATGCATGTTTTCGCAATCGACGCATTCTCTTTTCCCGAGAATGGACCAGCAAATAAAGATCCAGCATGAAGCAAAACCCTGAACCCTGTTAGCAGTTAAGCCACCTGAATCCTAGTATAGGGCTTAAGGACGAGACTGGGCACACTTAGTAATTAAAATAGTTTTGAAAATAGTTTTGAAATACCCATTTTAGTTCGAAAATAGCTCTTTACGAAGGTAATCACTTGAACCATGCTCTGATACCAGCTGCGGCGAAACCGACCTGGCGATAAGAGCTCAAGTATTATCTTAGCCAAATCCGTCTAACTTCGACTCATACTTGAACCCATATAACCCCGGTAGTCCGGAAATCACGAAGGATTTCTAACACCATAACATACAGGATCGCATCGTTCAAGGTTACATTCGTAAAGATACATCACAGCGAAACGAAATCGAATTTAAAACATCAGAGTGCGGAATTTAAAACAGAGTTATTACAATATTGAGTTTAAAAGTGCGAAAGCTTGAATAAGTTTAAAACACGACCACAACACCCGTGGTCCAAATAAAACATTGTTTGATAAACCAACTCAACACAAGTCATTCCTCCTTTTTAAGATAGTGTGCCACCAGTAGTCTCAGTCCGGCAAAAGAAAGTGGAAAGCTTCTTGACGACCCTGCCCTGGGCCTACTCCTCATCACCTTCCACTGGGTAGAGGCAGTGCTTACAATAGCCAAAGTAGACCTGGCCATCTGCAACAAACGGGATAAACCCTGAGTACGGGAATGTACTCAGCTAGACTTACCCGTCTAACTGAAATTAAAAGACTCCAAGGGTATGCAAGGCTTTTGAGGTGGGGCTGGGATCTTTTAATTGCGAAAGGCTCAAATTTAGATAAGGGATAATTAATGATTATGATGAGCTGTTACTTTTAAACCTACTCCTTAGTTCTAGGTTATTACCTGTACTAGAGCACTCACTTGAATCTAACAAACAATAATATAACCATATCCAGTTGACTTATCCACATTTTAGTTGAACCTTTAAACATCACATGGAGTTGTATCGTGGTGAAGCTCGCCATAGTTTCCCACTAACCGGGGGAGACGGCGACTCGAATCGAATTCCAAACCAGCTGGTGAAAGACCTTTAATACCAGCCCACACTTTCCCCGTCGGGTCCATGCATTGGGCAACCGCTCGATGCTTGTTCGTGGTGGTAATCGTCGCGGCTCAAGCACGGACCGCCCAATCAGAGTCTGGCGATGGCCTCACGCGGCAGATCGCAACTTCCGTACTAGAGGGCACGACACGGGTTGAGACCGGCCCGAACAGCTTCTAACCGGCTTTGGGGTCGATGATTACGGCACCGACATATCCCTAAGTAAAAGGGCGCGTTCAAAAATGAACGAGGGCCAACATCGATACAAACCTATACGATCCAACGGATGAACTGCCCCAAGTTTCCAAACTTGTGCCCTGCCATCCCATTGACCGTATTTCGCTACAACTCAGGTTCTTTTCACGATAGCAAAGTATAGCCAACCGTGATCCGGTAAATACCCATCGGGGTATTACGGAAACATCCTTAACTACTACTTTATTTGAGCAGGCTAAGCAATTCTACATTATTAAGCAGTAGCAGGATAACAAGGCAGGTAATAATCAATAATCAAGGAATGGTAATGCAACAAATAGGATTCAATCAACTCCTATACCTAATGCATCACAATATAAAAGGACTCAAGTAAATTAATTGCAAAAACTGGAAGACTTAGAATGCTCCGGGGCTTGCCTTGAGTGAAAACCGAGGCCTCGTGGGAGGGGCACTCGGGCAGGTTAGTGTCGTGGACGGGGTCGACTTCCTCTGGCTGCTGCAGCTCCTGGATCTCCGGCTCGGCGTTTAGCTCCTGCTCTTGGTGAAGCTCCGGCGGGGTCGATCCTATTGCGTGCGATGAATTTATAATTCAATAAATGCGGTGCAAGATGAAGTGGCATGAAAAGAATAACTCTTGCAAACCAACAAAGCCAACTTGTTGAACCACTTTTAACATTGGGGCAATATCTCATTTATTTCATAAAACAAAATCTGATTATTCAACTCTTTCTTATTTAAATACATCAAGGGAAACTCAGATTTGAACAGCAAGTGTATTTTTTCTGGGCTCAGAAAAATCCACAAAAATTCCAGAAGGTAAACCACACTTGCTGGACTCTACTGAACAAGTTTCAGCCAAAGATAAAATACAGAGCTGCAGATACAAAAATAACAAGCAAACTGCCTAAAAAGGTACTTTGAACTACAACCCTATTGTAAAAGAGTGCATAGCTCTATTTCCTATTTTTCCCAGATTCTACTTCGCATTTCATATTTATCCAGAACGTTCCATGACCAGAACCATCATATATTTTCTTACATGAATTTCTAAAGATCAATACAGAAAAGCACAGTTATAAAGCAACTACAAATTTTTTCCATAAAACAGATCAAGTTCATACTTTTCTTAGATTCTACAAGGCATATAGAGACTGTACAAATTTTCCCATATTTTATTTCAGCATATAAAACACCTTAACACTTATTCTAAGAAATCAGCAAAAAGAGACTTTTAACTATAGCAGTAACTTTTTCTACATAAACAGTGCATCATATATTTTTCACAGGTGCCAAACAGTATAATAAACTTACACAAAATTTTCCAGGAATTATCTCAACAAGAAAACACTTATAATCATTTATCTAAACAAAAGCATATAAACTGAAATAAATGAAAACAGTAAAATAAACTGCTATCAAAAATACATTCATATTTTCCCATGATAGATCTACTCATAAGAAAGCTAATAAAACTGGAAGCACTTCATTTGGATTTATAAAACAGGCTACACAAAAATAACAAGCATCTCTGGAAATTAAACCGAAAAGAAAAACATTTAATTTCTCCCGGCTGGCTTGCGAGAACTCGGTCTATGGACCGGTAAGAGGCTGACGCGCGGGACCCGTGGGTCAGCAGAACCCATCCGGGCTCGGGCGCACGGCGGAAAGCGAATCGGCCGAGACTTGGCTCGACGAAACCGCGGCCGATGGCTCGGCTCGGGCGAATCGGAAAAACGCACGCTCGTCCGAGGCCTGGCTCGCGGGCTCGGGCGAGACGGAAAACGCACGCCCGTCCGAGGCCGGACTCGGGGGCTCGGGCGAGACGGAACACAGGCGCGCCCGTCCGAGGCCTGGCTCGGGGGCTCGGACGAGACGGAACACAGGCGCGTCCGTCCGAGGCCTGGCTCGGGGGCTCGGACGAGACGGAACACAGGGGAGGGATTTGGTCCGGCGATTTCTCGCCGTCGGTGAGGTCGCCGGCGGGGAGGCTGGGCCCTGCGGACTCGTCTCAACGAGGCGCATCCGGCGGTACCGGTGGTTTGGCCAGCGCACGGCCGTAGCGTGCCGGCGGCGAGCGGCAGCGCACGGCGGCGGCGGCATCGCGCGGCTACGCCGTTTCCGGCGGTCGCCGGCTAAATTGGCGGGCGTGTGAGACTCAGTGAACCTAGAGGGGAGTCCTAGGGGTGATGGTTTGGCCGGAGGTGCGCTGGTGCGTGCTGGCCACGTGTGAGGTCCGCGATGGCAGCAATGGCGCTCGGCCGTGGTGAACAGAGAGATAGGGAACGGTAGCGTTAGGGCTAGTTGGTGTTCTCACCTTGCCTTGGCTTGGCGAAGCTGGAGGAGGAAGAAGGGAGGCGGTGGAGCTCGGGTCGGGGACGAACGGCTCCGGGCTCCGAGCGGCGCTGAATGCTTCCGCGGCGGGGCTCTTCGGACTTCGGCGTCGGTGGAGCTCGGCGGGTGGCGCGGGGGTGCGCACCGTGTGTCCGAGACGAAGGCGGGGCAGTGGCCGGGGTTAATCGGCCGGTGATGGAGGTGGTGACTGAAATTTGGGAAAGGGCCTTGCGGCGGTGGTTGCAGCGAGCGGGGAGTGCTCAGTTCGCTTCGCGCGCGGGTGAGAGTGGGGAGCGAGAGCGAGAGTGAGTGTGCGAGTGAGTGAGGGAGTGGGAGAGGCGTGTAACGTAACGGCCCTAATCCCATGGCCCACTGACCACCGTCAACCACTGACAGTCGATCCGTACAGCCAAGAGATTAAGACCGGTTCCGCTACTGGGCTACATCAGTGCCCGATGTCCGCAGGATCATCTCACAATTCAGTTACAATCTCTTTAACATTTGACAAAATAACATCGGAGTAAATAGCGGAAGACTTAGATAACAATAGTTTTACAAACCAGGGTTCAACATAAAATTTAGATGAAGTTATTACAGACCATAGTTCAAATGGATAGAGTTGGCAGAGTAGCATATGACAACAACTAAAGGTAAAGATACATCACCCAGCCCAAGGGTGAATAATCACTCATCGGCCTCATCGGCCTCCTCCTGAACAACGGTCACACAGCAGGGTCCAAGGCATACTGATGAATCTGCCATACCTGCAACATGGGTAATAAAACCCTGAGTACAAAGGTACTCAACAAGACTTACCCGACTAAAGAAAAAGGGAGAAGACTCAGGAATGAAGGCTTAGGGTAGTCAAGGTAAGGCTTAAGCAAGATCAAGTATTTTGCAGAAAAGCATTTTTGTAAATCCTATTTTATTTTGAAAAATTCAGTATTCCTCAATTCTTCATCATTCATGATTCATTTTATATTTCAAAACATTCCTAGTTGAGAACCACTCTCCGTTGAGAGTCAATGGAACAAGTCTCCATAACCGAGGAGCAACGTTAATCCGGATAAATAATACTCAGCTGAGGATCCCTATCCACACTGCATATGTAGCACCCAAGCTTGCATATGCCAACTCGTCTTCCACGATTCCTCCATTATTGGGCCCGGTCCTACGCCACCCGGAAGTACAGTACACCACTCCAATCCGGGACTCTAACCCACGTGGGTACATGCTACTTCCGCCATCTCTCCACTCCCAGTGCGCGGTTGTCGGTCCAATAATGGATTTCTCGGAGCCAGAGCTTTCCGTAGTATGTGAATAGTTGCAAGTCCTGCCCAGCAGGCCCCCATACGGATGGTCCCTAATTTTCCAGCCAGCAACTGTGCCTTGGTTATATCTCACCCAAGCGCAACAGTCCTGTCAGTTTTTCAACCCGTCCCGGTCGGTGTCAACTGTCGAGTCCCGGACTACGACATGACGGCACCGTACGCAAGGACAACCTCTCCTTCCCATTGACTAAATACGGATCAGATACTTAGCCAATAGTGGGAGTAAACCAGAAATTCCCATAAATATTCTTAAAGTGATCACACTTTTGAAATTGGCATTTTTATTGCAAAACTATCATATAGCATTGCTAAGCATTTTGCAAATAGTTTTGGAAAAGCAGGTATCGGGTGTATCATTGGTCAAGGTCGATAATGCATCAGATAGGATTTCACTCAACTCCTATCAACCTAATGCAATAGTTTAAATAAAACATTTAAGAAAAACTTTATAAAAGCAAGGAAGGGTTTAAATGCACCGGGGCTTGCCTTGGATGGCAAAAAGAACGGACTCGGGGTTGGAGTAGGTGTCGGAACTCGGGGTCGCCTCGGGGACAGATCCTTCGGTGGCTACCTCGACTTCAGGTCCTTCTTCGTCAACTATACGGATGCAATGATGAATGCTCATGAGAATGATGATATGGACTTACGGTGCAAAACAATACCACTGATTCTAGATTACTCTTAGGCAAGGCATAAACGAAATCTAGGTTGAGCATAAAAGGTAACCATTTCTTCCTTAAGCAATATTGATCAAACTAGACCTTATCATAAATTATCCTAAGCATCATCTAAACATAGCATCACAAACATCATAGACCAAGGGTAGGGGTCTATGAACATCAAGCAATCCAAAAGTCACATCACAGGGCATTCAACGCTAACCCTAATCACCTTTTCTATTTTTCTTAATTATTTCAAAAAGGTCATTTTATGAAGGTGCTCCAAAATTTACCAAATTAATCTCATAAGTTCATTATGGTACAAGTATATGACAAAACAAATTTCATAATTTTTGGAGGTCATTAAGGTGCTCAATTAAATCTAGAGATAAATTAATAAAAGTCACTATTCAAGAATTAAAATTAAGCTCAAAAATCAACTTGTTCCAAATGCCTTCAAAATTTCACCAGAGACTTGTCATGGCATAACTAGCTCACAAAAAGTGATCTCATAAATTTTGGAGTTATAAATCATTCTCTAAAAAATCCAAAACCATCATTTATTAATTAAAAGGGAGATTTTTCATTTTCAAATTTTTGCACAAAACTTAAGTTTCATATTTTTATAAAATACTACACAGCATAAAGACTGTACTGTAAAATTTTCAGAATTTTTAGAGCAATACAGAAAATCATACAAAAAGATGAAAAAGCCATACTATTCACAACTTCCCAAAAAGGAAAAGAGCACTGTGCTCTTCCTCGCAAGGCTCGGGCGAAGCGGAGATCAAACGTCCGTCCGAGGCCTGGGCTCGGGCGAGACGGAAAGGTGAGCGTCCGTCCGAGGCCTGGGCTCGGCGAGACGGACACGTGTGCTCGAGGCTCGGGCTCGGCAAGACGGACACGTGTGCTCGAGGCTCGGGCTCGGCAAGACGGACACGTGTGCTCGAGGCTCGGGCTCGGCAAGACGGACACGTGTGCTCGATACGTGCTCGAGGCTGGGGCTCGGGAAGAAGATGACCGCAGCGGCTCTCCGGCGGTCCGGCGACCCTGCGCAACACACGGGGCCGCAAGGGCCTGGTTAGGGTCGCGCGGAGCCAAGGAAGCCGACTCCGGGGTCAGTGGAAGGTATCAGTGGCCGGAGGGGGAGTATTTCACGGACCCGTGCTCGTCGTGGTCCGCCGGAGATGGGAACGACGGCCTTACGCCGGGCGACTGGAGACGTGGGAGGTGAAATTGGAAGGTGGGGAAGCTTCACGGACTCAAGGCGAAGCTTTCGGGCTAGGTGGTTGAGCGGCGGGAGCTTTGGAGTGCTCTGGCCACGGCGGCGGGGTCGAGTGCGGAGGTCGGAGCTCCGGCGGGCTTATATAGCCGCGGCCAGGGGCCGGTAGAGAGCTCGAGGCGGGGTGGATAAGCTCGGCGGACGCGTGCGCACTCGATTACGCTCTGGCGGGGGTGAAAGGTCCTAGTTTGGTTTTGGTAATTGAGTGACAACTTTAGGTGGACTAATGGTGTTTGAAGTGAATTACACAGGTGATTAGTCCATAGGTGATCATGTGTGAGCAACATATGCCATAGAGGTGAAATGGCTTGGAAGATGTTGCAAGGCTCACATATGTGAAGAAGGAGCTTAATGCATATGTGACATGACATATGGTCATATGGCTAAGATGGAGAAGATCAAGGCAAGACTTGGCTTGATGGACCGGTTGCGAAGGTGAAGGGCAAGTTGAGGCTTTGAAGCCGTTGGTACCGAGTGTCGGGAGGCTTAAGCAAGACTTGGCGCCGAAGGACCGAAGCGATGGTGAAGAGCAAGTGATGTCAAGATCGATGGACCATGGAGGCCATGTGATGATATGAAGTGGATCATATCATTTGAAGATAGGTTGGTGCATGTGTTGCATCAACACCGAAGGAGATGGAATGGAATGCGCAAGGCAAAGGTATATTTGTAGGGCATTTCATTTCACCGGTCATAGGTGTGTAGAGAAGATTATGACCGGGTTTAGGATAGATGGCCGTACTATTAAGAGGAGCAAACTTGTTTGCATATCGGTCATCTAGTGCCACTTGAGCGATCTAACTTTGCGATGTTACTATGATCGAGTGGCGTGGTGAGTGCAAGTGAAAATCCTTTGAAAAATGATTGTGAAAATGCTAACACACTTGCACAAGATGATGAACACTTGTTGGTGTTAGCACATTTGCAAAGGAGAAGTTGTTGGAGTTGGTTTGGATCAAAACAGAGAAGAAAATGGAGTTTTCTGTGTGTTGTCGGTGGTACCGACCCTGGGTTGTCGGTGGTACCGCCCATAGGTGCTGCGTGCAGCCTTCTCTGTAATGGGGCGTTTTTGGCCTGGCGGTGGTACCGCTATTACCTCGGTACTACCGCCGGCGGTGGTACCGACCAGGGGTCGGTGGTACCGTGGCTCTGAAGGGGTTTTGCGGAGCTCTCTGGAAGTGGCCAGTTTTGGCCTACCGGTAGTACCGCCATTACCTCGGTACTACCGCCCGCGGTGGTACCGACCTATGGCCGGTAGTAACCAAGTTTGCGGAGCTCTCTGGTTTGAGTTGAAAATGGCCTGGCGGTAGTACCGCCATTACCTCGGTACTACCGCCCGCGGTGGTACCGACGCAAGGTCGGTAGTGGCTGTTTTTTTTCGCAGAGCTCTCTGGTCGCGGCGATTTTGGCCTGGCGGTAGTACCGCCATGACCTCGGTACTACCGACCTCGGAGGAACCGACCAGGGGTCGGTGGTTTGCCTAAATCTGCGCGATGTGAGGTAACGGCTAGTTTGACTAAGCCGGTAGTACCGCCCAGGAGGGGTCGGTACTACCGACCGGAGCGCAGAATGCCCAATGAAGGGGCATAACGGCTAGTTGGCCGTTGAGGCTATATATAGTAGTTGAGGCCGGCTTAGGGCCGGCTGCTAAGCACTCCAAAGCCTTGGTGGCTTGAGTGGATGTGCCTGGGAGCCCTCTAACTCGCTTGTGCTTGCTAGTGCGCGAATCTATTGCGAGTGAGCGATTCTAGTGCGTTGCTTTGAGAGATAGCATCGAGTGGCACTAGGTGTTCGAGTTGCAAGCCGGTGGTGCTTATTACTCTTGGAGGTTGCCACCTCCTAGACGGCTTGGTGATCGAGTCTCCGTCGTGAAGCCCGCGTGAAGATTGTGCGTGGCTCCGGAGAAGGATTGTGAGGGGCATTGTGCTCGCCCCGCGGGGATCGCGAAGAGCAACTCTAGTGGATTGCGCGTGTCATTGAGTTACCCTCACTTGTGGGTGAGTTCTTGCGGCGCTCGAGTGTCGAGCTAGGTGTGGTGCCTATTAGCCGCCGAACTACCAAAGTGTGTGGTCGACACAACGGGGACTAGCTTGGTGGCAACCAAGTGAACCTCGGGAGAAAAATCACCGTGTCAACTTCGTGTTCATCTTCTCGGTGGTTTGCAAACTCTTTTCACTAGCTTGTATTTACTTGTTCATATACATGTGCTAGTTGCTCTTATGATTAGTTGGGTTGTGTAGCTTGCTAGTTACCTTCCTTGCTTGTGTAGCATAGAAGTTGATCCCATGAGTGACTAGTTGACTTGTAGTCTTGCTAGTCACATTGCTTAGTTTGTGTAGCTAAGTTGAGCTCTCTAATTTGGCTTGTGTAGCCTTGTTATTGAGCATTGCTAGTGAGCTTAGGCTTTGTGCTTTTTGCTTAGTGGCATGTGTAGGAGCTCCCCGGTTGATTGAGTACTAGTTGCATAGGTTTGTGTGACCTTGCTTCTAGAATTGGTTAGGTGAGCTCTAGCTAGCCCGACACCTTATTTGCATTGTTTAGGATCTTTTGTAAGGTGTCATAGAGTATAGGTAGAGGGGTGTAGTCTTGGCTAGACCGATAGTTTTAATTCCGCATTTGTTTCGGTTAGCCGACGCGATTAATTTTAGAAAGGACTATTCACCCCCCCCTCTAGTCCGCCATCTCGACCCTTCAATTGGTATCGGAGCGAGGTCTCTCATTTGTGGTCTTCACCGACCCGAGAGGATGGCGTCTAGTGGGCTAGATGATGTGTGTGATACACATATTTTTGATGGCACACACTTTGCACAATGGAAACACCATATGCTTGATCATTTTCGTGCAAAGGGGCCAAAGTTTTGGTGGATTGTCACTAGTGGTCTCACTCATGTTTTGGACCATAGAAATCTCACCAAAGCTCAAAAGGATCTCTTTGAACTTGATGCAAATGCTTATTGTTATCTAATGGATGCATTGAGTTTTGAGTTGTTTTATAAGATCAACTCCAAAGGGACCGCCCATGAGATGTGGGAATCCATCAAGACCACCTTCGGTGATCCCTCCGCGTTTGATGATGGCAAGTTCATAAAGGAGGATGAACCGGTGGTACATGAGGATGTTGAGCATGACCGCAACATAGTTGTTGTGGAAGATTGCTCCACCTCATGCTCAAGTGATGCAAGTGATGATTCAACCTCAAGCACACTTGATGATAATAATGGTACATGCTCCAATGATGATGCTACTACAAGCTCTCCAACATCATCATATTGCTTCATGTCACAAGGTGACACTAAGGTATCAAATTGCAATATGATTAATCATGATTCCTATGATGAGCTTGTTAGTAGACTTGCTAGCATGACCATTGCTTTAGAAAATGAGTTAGCTAAAAATGCAAAATTGACATTAGAAAACTCATTTCTAAAGAATGCATGTGAACAACAAAATCATTTACTTTATGTTACTACTTGTTCACATGATGAGCTTAAATTGACTCATGAGGAACTATGTGTTACTCATGATAATTTGGTAAAAGACCATGCTTTTCTCACTAGTAAGCTTTCTAATGAACAAATTAAAACTAGTGAGAGCTCATCACATGGGACAATTGATCAATCGCATACTTGTGCTAACCCTTGTGATGAAGAAAAGAAGCATGTATCCACCTCTTGTGAAGATTTATTATCTATGCCATGTTCTTCACAATTAGATGCTTGTTCTACTTCTTTGTCTTGTGAGACTAACCTTTTGAAGGAGAACAATGAGCTCAAAAGTGAAGTGAAGAATTTGAGCAACAAGTTAGAGAGGTGGTGTAGATCAAAGGTCACCCATGAGCACATGATGAAGAATCAAAGAAGCTATGGTGACAAAAGTGGCATTGGCTTCAATAAAAGCAATGTCAAAAACAAGAGTGGCATTGGCTTCAACAAAAGCAATGCCAAGGGCAAGAAAATGAGGAAGCAAGAAGAAAGGAAGCTATCTCATTTCATGTGCTATCAATGCCATGAGATGGGACATCTTGCAAAAGCTTGCCCCAACAAGAAGAAGCCCCAAGTTCAAATCAAGAACAACCATCATGATGGTGACTTGATGAAGAAGAAGAAAACAAGAAGGGGCGGAAGAGCAAGGCATCCAACTCACATTCAAGATGCCAAAATGATGATGAGCAAGAATGAAGAAAAGAAGAAAGTTTTGGCTCACATCAAGTGCTACAAGTGTGGTGATATGGGACACTTTGCCTCGAAGTGTCCTACCAAGCTTGAGAAGAAGGCTCAAGCAAATGAGAAGAGGCAAGGCAATGAGAAGCAACAAATGAGCAAGGAAGAGAAGGCTCAATCAAAGAGAAGTTGCTACTCATGCCGGGAAAGGGGACACATGGCTCATTCATGTCCCCTAGGTATGACCCCTAAGCCTATTTCAATTACTAATGATTCTATGCTTAGGAAGGATGTAAATGGTACCACATTGGTCGCTATTGCAAAACATCCCGCTACTCATACTAAGGCTATGCCAAAGTATGTTGCACCTAACTTGAGAGGACCCAAACTAGTTTGGGTACCATCAAAAAGTGGATGATTGCGTGTAGGTACCATGGCATTGGAGGCTTGACTCAATTGATTTCATATTATTCATCATGTGATTGATTCAAGTAATGAAGCCTAGTGCTATCCAAACCCAATGCCAAGACAAAAGAAGTGAAGTCCAAGTGCAAAACATACAAGTGCAAAAGATCAAGTTGTGATGTTTGATTGGAATTATTTGAAGGCTTGCAATCTAATTGAGTAGAAGCTTGCTATTTGGATGATCATGAGCTACTAAGGTATATCTCTAGTTGATCATGTTATTTTAGATGCATATGAGATGATCGAATCGGATATATATGCATATGTTGCTTGCTATAAAGTGATTGAATGGATAAATTGCTTAGTGATCAAAATTGAGTTAGTTTGAATGGATATGTTCATGAGACTTCTTTTAGTAAGTGATTTGAATGGATATATGTCTTGTGAGAGAATTCAAACATGTTAGCTCAAGTTTGATTCATATTGGTAGAGTATAGCTCAATTGCTCAAAGTTGTCAAAAATCTGAAATCTAAGTGAGCTGAGAAGATAGCCCTGTTTAAGTGATCAAATCTTATTGGATTGGCTTGAAATTTGGTACACATGCTCTACACTTGTGATATTAGTCGCTGTGCAAAATTCATGATTATTGGATAAGATGTACTTTGGTTTTGGAGTAGATCTTGTCAACTATAGTGCAGCAGTTTTCAGCATGTAGTACTATGGAAAGAATTGAAATCTGGTAGCAATCTAGAAAGCCAATGAAGCTCAAATTTTTATGGCTGCTAGAACACTTAGAGGGGCACATCTCCACCAAATTTCATAGTCGTTGGACTTATATTTTGGGAGATATGCATGTTTCTTTGAGAAGGACAAAATCTGCCAGAAAAGTGACAAATATTGGATTAATCTAGAGTCACTTTGATTGAAAGGTCCTCAAGTTGGAATCATGTTTATAAGTGGTTGAGGGACCAATGTTTGGTTTTGAAATGAGCTAGAAGCATGACAAAGATGAGTACAAGTTCATTTGATTAAGAAGTGTATTTGGCACAAATTTGGTACTCAAATTGAAGATCAAGACCAACATCAAGATGAAGAGAAAGATGAAGTCCTAGTATCAATTGAAGATCTTTTGGAAGAAAGAAAAGGACTCAAAAAGGGACTCAAAGATGGATTCAAAGTCACATTTCAAGAAGAGTTCAAATGGATCAATCAAACAAAGTCAATTCAAGTAAGTATCAAGGATGATTCTTTGGAGAGAGGTCACTTCTCCCTTTTGTAGGGGCTTGCCGCCTTTGGTAGGTTAACCAAGTATGATACTTGGAAGGCTAATATGGAAGTGGTGATTCAAAGGATATTTGAGATGCTTAGTTGAAGCAATGAAAGGATTGACCAAGCAAAGCAAGCAACATGCAAGATAGTAAAGCAAATCATGACAATTCAAGTGGTATTCATATGCAAGCTATGTTCAAATGAAGAAGCAAGCCAACCACAACAAGATAGCGCACTTAATCATATGAGTGAAGATTTGTTCTATCAATTGGTATATATTGGTCTTCACCATGGACTTCACATTGCTATTTGGAGCTTAATTGGAATCAAATGACTATCCTCTACTCCAAGATAGCAAAGGTATCATTATAATGTGCATGATCATATTCATCCCTTACTAGTATGCGGTTAGTGCATATAGTACATGCTCAATAGGATCATGCATAACAATTGAAAAGTTTAAATTCATAGCCTACCACTATTGCTTGATTGACTATATGATCTAGTGGATAGTATGTGAATTTGTTCATGAGCTAGTGAACCCAAGTACTTGATCTAGAAGATGACCATTCAAGTGTCTAATTCAACATGAGTAAGATAACCATTGAAAGATGTGTGAGGAAGCTTACTCTAGAGCAAACCGAGTTAGATATCTTATGCAATATTGCCTAGTTCAAGTCACAAATGAGAAGCTCATGAAGATGACAAGAGTTCAAGAAAAAGACAATAATGCCAATGGATATCAAGTTTCAATTTTCATTCAATTGGTATCCTACAAGACTTCAAGTGATCCTCAACTTTAAGTGATCAATTCAAGCAAAACATCCCTCACCATCAAGAGCTCAAGCTTATCAAGTGGATGACCCATGCTATGACATAGGGAAGGTGCCCCACCTATTGGTATCAAGGTCAAAGATCCTACACATGGTATCATTCCAACACATATGGTGGTGTCCATCAAAAATGAAGACTCAAGTATCATCCATCTACCCTAGTCCAACCCTTTGTATCAAGAGAAGCATGCCGTTTATGGTCATTGATGACAAAGGGGGAGAAGTTATGGAAAAGATATGTCAATTATGATATGTCAAGGACAAAGAGGGAGAAAAGAAGATGGACATGGATCAAGAGGGAGCACAAGATTGAAGGATCAAAATTCTTGGACAATGAGAACACACAAGTAGGGGGAGCAAGCTCATGAACTTGGTTGTTGCATTTGATATGTGCATAATCATGCGCTTGCTTGCATTGCATAAGTTTTAAAATTTTATATGCATGCTTGTGTGGTATATGCTAGTTATAGGATTTAATTGATGAATTGATAACTAGCATGCATAGGTTAATAGCTAGACTTGTGCTTTTAATGCAAAACTAGACCCTTGCTATTAATGTTGATCTCACGGGGTTTTCTAGTTTTTATGATGTCTAGCTACTCTTCGATGCTAAGGATGAATCAAAATGTGGTATGCACGCTTCAAAGGTAAAATTTCATCATGTATACCTTAGCATCACTTAGTAGTGCTAACACTCCCACAAATTTCATATTTATGCATGTGTGCAAGCTTGAAACCAAACCATTTGAGCACACATGTAGGGGGAGTTAACACTACAAAGTCGGGTTGTATGGTGCTTATCCAAATTCTCTTATATGGTCTTAATGTTGGATAAGTAACATAGAATCCAAAGAGCTTAATTTCCATATCTTTGTAGAGTTGTCATCAATTACCAAAAAGGGGGAGATTGAAAGGTCCTAGTTTGGTTTTGGTAATTGAGTGACAACTTTAGGTGGACTAATGGTGTTTGAAGTGAATTACACAGGTGATTAGTCCATAGGTGATCATGTGTGAGCAACATATGCCATAGAGGTGAAATGGCTTGGAAGATGTTGCAAGGCTCACATATGTGAAGAAGGAGCTTAATGCATATGTGACATGACATATGGTCATATGGCTAAGATGGAGAAGATCAAGGCAAGACTTGGCTTGATGGACCGGTTGCGAAGGTGAAGGGCAAGTTGAGGCTTTGAAGCCGTTGGTACCGAGTGTCGGGAGGCTTAAGCAAGACTTGGCGCCGAAGGACCGAAGCGATGGTGAAGAGCAAGTGATGTCAAGATCGATGGACCATGGAGGCCATGTGATGATATGAAGTGGATCATATCATTTGAAGATAGGTTGGTGCATGTGTTGCATCAACACCGAAGGAGATGGAATGGAATGCGCAAGGCAAAGGTATATTTGTAGGGCATTTCATTTCACCGGTCATAGGTGTGTAGAGAAGATTATGACCGGGTTTAGGATAGATGGCCGTACTATTAAGAGGAGCAAACTTGTTTGCATATCGGTCATCTAGTGCCACTTGAGCGATCTAACTTTGCGATGTTACTATGATCGAGTGGCGTGGTGAGTGCAAGTGAAAATCCTTTGAAAAATGATTGTGAAAATGCTAACACACTTGCACAAGATGATGAACACTTGTTGGTGTTAGCACATTTGCAAAGGAGAAGTTGTTGGAGTTGGTTTGGATCAAAACAGAGAAGAAAATGGAGTTTTCTGTGTGTTGTCGGTGGTACCGACCCTGGGTTGTCGGTGGTACCGCCCATAGGTGCTGCGTGCAGCCTTCTCTGTAATGGGGCGTTTTTGGCCTGGCGGTGGTACCGCTATTACCTCGGTACTACCGCCGGCGGTGGTACCGACCAGGGGTCGGTGGTACCGTGGCTCTGAAGGGGTTTTGCGGAGCTCTCTGGAAGTGGCCAGTTTTGGCCTACCGGTAGTACCGCCATTACCTCGGTACTACCGCCCGCGGTGGTACCGACCTATGGCCGGTAGTAACCAAGTTTGCGGAGCTCTCTGGTTTGAGTTGAAAATGGCCTGGCGGTAGTACCGCCATTACCTCGGTACTACCGCCCGCGGTGGTACCGACGCAAGGTCGGTAGTGGCTGTTTTTTTCGCAGAGCTCTCTGGTCGCGGCGATTTTGGCCTGGCGGTAGTACCGCCATGACCTCGGTACTACCGACCTCGGAGGAACCGACCAGGGGTCGGTGGTTTGCCTAAATCTGCGCGATGTGAGGTAACGGCTAGTTTGACTAAGCCGGTAGTACCGCCCAGGAGGGGTCGGTACTACCGACCGGAGCGCAGAATGCCCAATGAAGGGGCATAACGGCTAGTTGGCCGTTGAGGCTATATATAGTAGTTGAGGCCGGCTTAGGGCCGGCTGCTAAGCACTCCAAAGCCTTGGTGGCTTGAGTGGATGTGCCTGGGAGCCCTCTAACTCGCTTGTGCTTGCTAGTGCGCGAATCTATTGCGAGTGAGCGATTCTAGTGCGTTGCTTTGAGAGATAGCATCGAGTGGCACTAGGTGTTCGAGTTGCAAGCCGGTGGTGCTTATTACTCTTGGAGGTTGCCACCTCCTAGACGGCTTGGTGATCGAGTCTCCGTCGTGAAGCCCGCGTGAAGATTGTGCGTGGCTCCGGAGAAGGATTGTGAGGGGCATTGTGCTCGCCCCGCGGGGATCGCGAAGAGCAACTCTAGTGGATTGCGCGTGTCATTGAGTTACCCTCACTTGTGGGTGAGTTCTTGCGGCGCTCGAGTGTCGAGCTAGGTGTGGTGCCTATTAGCCGCCGAACTACCAAAGTGTGTGGTCGACACAACGGGGACTAGCTTGGTGGCAACCAAGTGAACCTCGGGAGAAAAATCACCGTGTCAACTTCGTGTTCATCTTCTCGGTGGTTTGCAAACTCTTTTCACTAGCTTGTATTTACTTGTTCATATACATGTGCTAGTTGCTCTTATGATTAGTTGGGTTGTGTAGCTTGCTAGTTACCTTCCTTGCTTGTGTAGCATAGAAGTTGATCCCATGAGTGACTAGTTGACTTGTAGTCTTGCTAGTCACATTGCTTAGTTTGTGTAGCTAAGTTGAGCTCTCTAATTTGGCTTGTGTAGCCTTGTTATTGAGCATTGCTAGTGAGCTTAGGCTTTGTGCTTTTTGCTTAGTGGCATGTGTAGGAGCTCCCCGGTTGATTGAGTACTAGTTGCATAGGTTTGTGTGACCTTGCTTCTAGAATTGGTTAGGTGAGCTCTAGCTAGCCCGACACCTTATTTGCATTGTTTAGGATCTTTTGTAAGGTGTCATAGAGTATAGGTAGAGGGGTGTAGTCTTGGCTAGACCGATAGTTTTAATTCCGCATTTGTTTCGGTTAGCCGACGCGATTAATTTTAGAAAGGACTATTCACCCCCCCTCTAGTCCGCCATCTCGACCCTTCAATGGCGTGCAGCCGGGGCTCGGGCGTGAGCTAGCCGGCGATGGCCACGCGGCGGCGACGCGCAGAGCTCTGTAGGGGACGGGAGCGCGGGTCAGCGCTCGCGTGCGGGCGCGGAGGGAACAAGGGGACAGCGGTGACAGGTTGGTGGCGCGTGGGGAGCAGCCAGGCGTGCGGCACGCGCGACGCCGGCGGGGCGCCATGGCCGGGCCCCCCCCTGACCCTAGGAAGAAGAGGAACAGAGCTAGTGGTAGGGTTTGACTTTTGGCTAGTTTCTGAAATTTGCAAATTTCTCCCAAAATTTGAACTGGGCAACAAAAACTCAAAACACCAAAGTTGTTCAGAAAAAAGAGATCTACAACTTTGTCAATATGAACATTTTCAAATTCCAAATAGTTTTTGAACAATATTTGAAAACAGAAAAGGGGACACTTTTGAAATTTTAATCAATTCCAAATTACTTTTGATTTTGAACTGAAACTTGAAAATCTTTATATATGAAAGTTGTTCCATTTGTCAAAACCTACAACTTTGCTATTATACACTTTTCCTGAAACTCATTAGTTTTTGAACTTATTTTGAAAACTGAAAAGGGAACAAAAGTTGGGATTTGAATGAATTTGAAATAACTCACTATTTTGCACAGAAACTTGAAAACTTGTGAATACCAAAGTTGTTTCTGTTTGACAGATCTACAACTTTGCTTTTTGGACCAACCTCAAATTTTGAATAATTTTTGACTTAGAAAAAGAGGGATAAAATCCAGGGTTTGGAAATTTAGGGTTTTGCAAAAGGGATTTCAAATCAAATTCTGATTTTTGAACTTTGGTCAACACAACAGAACTTCAAGACACCAAAGGATCAAGAATTACACAAAGCTAAACACAGAGATGAAATTACCATTTTGCCCTTATAGAAAGAAGTGGGCTAATTAGGGTTTTTGCAATAGAGGTACTTCACATAAAATGATACACTAAGCAAATGCATACACATGAAATCATGATCAAGATGATTAATGATGCTAATGATGATATGTCAAGTTAATTACATACTTAAACACCAGAGGTGTTACAGCCTTCCCCCCTTAAAGAAATCTCGCCCCGAGATTCTGCGTCTTAAGAAAGGACAAAGAAGGGATAAAGACAAAACTTTACATTGACAGGGATTTGAGAAAGTCGGGGTAGTTCTTTGCCAAGAAGTCTTCAGATTCCCACGTAGCTTCTTCTTCAGAGTGCTGGTTCCATTGGATTTTGTACCACCTTGTGGTAGTTCTTCGAGTAACTCGATCCTTGTGATCTAACACTCGAACTGGATATTCTGAGTAGGATAGATCAGGCTCTAGCTCGACACCTTCAACTTCCACGACATGTTCTGGTACTCGGAGACACTTCTTGAGTTGGGAGACATGGAAAACATTGTGGACTGCGGAGAGATGATCGGGCAACTTTAGCTTGTAAGCTACCTTGCCACAACATTCGAAAATCTCAAACGGACCAATGTAGCGGGGTGCTAACTTTCCTTTGACTCCAAAACGAGTGACTCCTTTGGTGGGTGAGACCTTGAGATATACATAATCTCCAACTTGAAACTTCAGAGGTCGACGTCTCTTGTCAGCGTAGCTCTTCTGTCGAGATTGGGCAATCTTCATATTCTCTTGTATCTGCTTGACTTTCTCTTCCATATCTTTGACCAGGTCAACTCCAAAGAATTCTCTTTCTCCGGGCTCAGACCAACTGAGAGGCGTACGACAACGACGACCGTACAGTGCTTCAAAGGGTGCCATTTTGATACTTTCTTGATAACTGTTATTATATGAGAACTCTGCCAAGGGCAAACAGTCATCCCAAGTATCCGCGAAGGTGAGCACACATGCTCTCAACATATCCTCTAACACTTGGTTGACTCGCTCAGTTTGTCCATCTGTTTGAGGATGATAAGCTGTGCTATGTAAGAGCTTGGTTCCAAGCGAGGTATGGAACGCTTTCCAGAACTTTGCGACAAACTGAGTACCACGATCAGAGATAATGGTCTTGGGTATGCCATGAAGCTTTACTATGTTGTTCTTGTATAAGGCGGCATATGTGGGGACGGTGTAAATGGTCTTGACTGGCAGAAAGTGAGCTTGTTTGGTGAGTCGGTCCACGATTACCCAAATGGAATCAAAACCTCTCTTAGTTTTGGGTAGTCCATTAATAAAATCCATGCTGATATCTTCCCACTTCCAGGCAGGTACAGATAAAGGCTGCAATTCTCCTCCAGGCTTCATGTGCACGGCCTTGACTTTCTGACAAGTATCACAGCGAGCGACATAGCGAGCGATTTCAATCTTCATCTTTGTCCACCAGAATCTCTGCCTTAGATCCTGGTACATCTTGTTGCTGCCGGGGTGGATGGAAAACCTAGACAGGTGTGCCTCATCAAGGATCAACTGTCTCAACTCAGGCACCTTGGGGACTACTAGACGGTTCTTGAACCAAACAACTCCTACATCATCGATCCTGAAACAATCAGCCTTACCGGTCTGGACCTTTTCGATGATGTGCTTGATTCTAGGGTTATCTCTTTGTGCAGCAATGACCTGTTCTTTGATAGAGGTCTCTATCCTGACATTACTCAGAGTTCCTTGTGGTACCATTTCAATACCCATCCTTTCAAGTTCATGGCACAAGGAAAGATCATAGGGCTTCGTCGTCAGACAGTTGCAGTATGACTTGCGACTGAGGGCATCGGCGACTACATTCGCCTTACCAGGATGGTAATGTACTTCGATATCATAATCCTTGATTAACTCAAGCCATCTTCGCTGTCTCATGTTCAACTCTTCTTGAGTGAAGATATACTTCAGACTCTTATGATCGGTGTACACATTGCAGGCACTGCCCAACAGATAATGACGCCATATCTTCAAAGCATGTACCACTGCTGCTAACTCAAGGTCATGGGTTGGATAATTCTCCTCATGTCGCTTAAGCTGCCGTGAGGCATAAGCGATCACTCGACCTTCTTGCATCAAGACACAACCCAAACCAATACCAGATGCATCACAGTATACATCAAAAGGTTTCTCGATATCTGGTTGAGCCAGGACTGGTGATGTAGTTAACAGTTTCTTCAAGGCTTGAAAAGCTTGCTCACAGGCTGTTGACCAAACAAAATCCACGGAATTCTTCAACAACTCTGTGATAGGCTTGGCAACTCTGGAGAAGTCTGGGATGAAACGACGATAGTATCCAGCCATTCCCATAAAGCTGCGAACTTCGCGGACAGTGGTAGGTGGCTTCCAATCCAAGATATCTGCCACTTTTCCAGGGTCAACTGACACACCTTCAGCGGACAGGACATGACCAAGGAATTGAATTCGATCTAGCCAGAATTCACATTTACTGAACTTGGCATACAGCTGGTGATCTCTGAGACGAGAGAGAACGACACGAAGATGCTTGGCATGATCTTCAGGAGTTCTTGAATAGACAAGGATGTCGTCAATGAACACGACTACAAATTTATCGAGCTCTGGCATGAACACAGAGTTCATGAGATACATGAAATGAGCGGGGGCATTGGTCAAGCCAAAAGACATGACCAAGTACTCATATAGGCCGTATCTGGTGGTGAAAGCTGTTTTGGGAATATCTTCGGGACGAATTTTTATCTGGTGATAGCCAGATCTGAGGTCGATCTTGGAAAACACTCTGGCTCCAGATAACTGGTCAAACAGAAGATCAATGCGAGGCAAGGGATATTTATTTTTGATGGTGACCTCATTGAGTGGGCGATAGTCAACGCACAGGCGAAGGCTTTTGTCCTTCTTCTTCACAAAGATAGCAGGACAGCCCCAAGGAGATGAACTTGGGCGAATGAGACCCTTATCCAATAGCTCTTGCAATTGGATCTTCAGCTCTGCCAACTCTCTGGGAGGCATTCGATAAGCTCTACGGGATATAGGAGCAGTCCCGGGCTTTAGCTCTATAGCAAACTCAACATCACGGTCGGGAGGTAGACCAGGTAAGTCTTCAGGAAAGACTTCCGGGAACTCGCAGACCACGGGGATATCCTGGATCCCTTGATCATAGGTAGCATTTAGCTGTGTGGTAGCTGGTTTTGAAGGCATAGGAAGTTGGAGAAGGAGTTTGGCGGTACTGTTAGGAATATCCACTCTCACAACTCTATTCAAGATGTCTATCATGGCTTTATACTGACACATCCAATTCATGCCTAAGATGACATCTATTTCTTGATCGCGCAGTACTATCATGGTGGTAGGAAAAACATGTTCCCCCAACATTACTGGTATACTGCGGACCACTTCCTTAGTATTTATCCGTCCTCCAGGCGAAAGTATGCAAAAACTTTCTTTTAACTTCCCCATGGGCAACTCATGCTTGATGACAAAAGTGCGACTGATGAAGGAATGCGATGCACCAGAATCAAACAAGACGACTACAGGATGATTGGCAACAGGGAACCTACCGAGCATGACGGGCTCTCCTTCTGGGATGTTACTGGCGGTGGTGAAGTAGACTTGCCCGTGCTTCCTGACAAGCTTGCCCTTCTGGACGTGCTGCTGCGGTGCACGGTGCTGCTGCTGCTGTGATCCTCCAGGGCCTTTCTGTGCATACTGGGTATTCTTCTTGGGTTTTGGGCACTCGCGAGCCCAGTGACCAACTTGGCCACAGTTGTAGCATGGGAGGTTGTAAGCTGTTTGTGGGGCGGTGACACGAACACCTGGGGCGTTCGGCTGAGTGGCACTTTGCTGGTTGGCATTATGGGTGGTGGCTGCGGTACGAACGACCACTTGCTGATGGGGGTATGGGGCACGGTTTTGATGGTGGCTGGGGTGGTAGATGACTCTTGGGCGCTTATGGTTGCTGGAGAAACTGCTAGACCCAGCCTTCTTCTTCTTCTTCTCTTCCTGATACTGGCGGTTGCTTTCCTCGAAAGCGACAGCACGGTCAACGACGTCATGGTAGGATCCGTTTAGGTTGTTGGACAGACCTCTGCGAATCTTAGGGTGTAGACCCCTGAGAAAACAATCTCTCTTCTTTTCCTCTGTGTTGACATAGTCGGAGGCATACTGGCTGAGGTGATTGAATTGTCCCACGTACTGCATGACAGTGGAATCTTTCTGTTGCAGGGCCAAGAACTGATCCAACTTCATTTTCATCAATCCCGAAGGGATGTGATGTGCTCTGAAAGCGGTGCGGAACTCTTCCCAGGTCAGCTGGTGACCTTCAGGCTGGGCAGCCAACAGGTTGGCGTACCAGGCACTTGCGGGGCCACGGAGCTGCTGAGAAGCGAACCGAGGCTTCTGGATCTCTGTGCAGAGCAGGAGACTGAACTTCTGTTCCATGGTGCGTAACCAGTCGTCAGCCTCGAGAGGTTCATCGGCCTTTGTGAAGACCGGTGGTCGGGTTTCAGTGAATTCCACATAGGTTGTCTCTTGGTTGTTGCGGCGACCACGGTTTCCAACATTCTGCTGTCCTTGGTTTTGAGCCATTAGATTGGCAGCGGCGGCCAAGGCTGCAATGGCGTCAGCTAGTGCAGCTGGTACAGGTGGAGGGTTTGGGAGACGGTCATCTCCAGCACCTCCGGCTCCGGTACGGGTGTTCACAGGCATCTGTATAAGCAACTCGGAACTCAGCATACAAAGATTGGTTTTGAACGAAACTGGCTGATAAGATTCATTGATGCAAGGGTAGATAACTGATACAGAGGTTCGACAGATAACCACAGACTGACAAAGGAAAGGTATAAGACAAGATACAAACTCGGCTAGACAGAAGACCAACTAACGCCCCAAACCTAGACTTAAGGCTTTAGGTAAGCAGATGGTATAGACACAAGGAGTCTAGTCATCATCGATGAAGATCAACTCTTCGTCATCATCCTCATCCTCGATGATAAGCTCAGGCTCTTCCTCCTCATCTTCATCTTCAACGTGGACATCTTCAGCAGGTTCCACTTCCTCATTCTGATCAGGCTCATGTTCCACTTCAGGTTCCTCCACAACTCCATCTTCGGGGTCTTCCATAACCGGGGGTACCAAGGGATGGAGTTGGTCATGCAGTTGATGCACTTCCTCATGAAGCATATCATTGTACTGCTCAATCTGGGCGGTGTATTGCTGCAGTCCATGGAGCTGGGCTCTGGTGACATCCTCTCGGATCCATGTTGCATCACGCTGCTGGATAGCGCGAACCGTGTTTCGGTTGGCCTGCTCCAAGGAAGCTCGTGCCTCATAAAACTCCATGCGGGAAAGGTAGAAGTCATGCTCCATGTTCTCCATTTCAGCCTTCAGATTCTTGATTTCCTCCTTCAGCTGCTTGCGGGTGCGGCGGGGAAAACGACGACCATTGGAGGATTCTCCAGTCTCTTCTCCGGTGCGTGGCGCCAGCTGGTGACGCGGCACACCGTTTGGTCCAGTCGACTTGCGGGCAGTCCGCTTGATAAAGGCCATATCTGGATAAGAGGTTATAGATGAGAAAGGCTAGCAAGAAAAAGGTATAGGCATACTATCCCAACGAACTCTTTTATAGACTTAAGTGAATGTGACATGATGCATGAATCGTTCCTACGGAACAAGGCAATGCAACTACTAAGGTAAGGTACATAGGGCTTATACAAGTTGTCTTGCTACTAGTTGCTAAAGACAAGATGAGATGAGAGAAGCAATTTGGACTTAAAATAGTCAAGTTTAGTTTTTTGTTAAAAACATTTTGAAGTTTTCGCAAAAATTGCAACGTCATAGTGAGATGCTCCGATACCACTCTGTAACGTAACGGCCCTAATCCCATGGCCCACTGACTACCGTCAACCACTGACAGTCGATCCGTACAGCCAAGAGATTAAGACCGGTTCCGCTACTGGGCTACATCAGTGCCCGATGTCCGCAGGATCATCTCACAATTCAGTTACAATCTCTTTAACATTTGACAAAATAACATCGGAGTAAATAGCGGAAGACTTAGATAACAATAGTTTTACAAACCAGGGTTCAACATAAAATTTAGATGAAGTTATTACAGACCATAGTTCAAATGGATAGAGTTGGCAGAGTAGCATATGACAACAACTAAAGGTAAAGATACATCACCCAGCCCAAGGGTGAATAATCACTCATCGGCCTCATCGGCCTCCTCCTGAACAACGGTCACACAGCAGGGTCCAAGGCATACTGATGAATCTGCCATACCTGCAACATGGGTAATAAAACCCTGAGTACAAAGGTACTCAACAAGACTTACCCGACTAAAGAAAAAGGGAGAAGACTCAGGAATGAAGGCTTAGGGTAGTCAAGGTAAGGCTTAAGCAAGATCAAGTATTTTGCAGAAAAGCATTTTTGTAAATCCTATTTTATTTTGAAAAATTCAGTATTCCTCAATTCTTCATCATTCATGATTCATTTTATATTTCAAAACATTCCTAGTTGAGAACCACTCTCCGTTGAGAGTCAATGGAACAAGTCTCCATAACCGAGGAGCAACGTTAATCCGGATAAATAATACTCAGCTGAGGATCCCTATCCACACTGCATATGTAGCACCCAAGCTTGCATATGCCAACTCGTCTTCCACGATTCCTCCATTATTGGGCCCGGTCCTACGCCACCCGGAAGTACAGTACACCACTCCAATCCGGGACTCTAACCCACGTGGGTACATGCTACTTCCGCCATCTCTCCACTCCCAGTGCGCGGTTGTCGGTCCAATAATGGATTTCTCGGAGCCAGAGCTTTCCGTAGTATGTGAATAGTTGCAAGTCCTGCCCAGCAGGCCCCCATACGGATGGTCCCTAATTTTCCAGCCAGCAACTGTGCCTTGGTTATATCTCACCCAAGCGCAACAGTCCTGTCAGTTTTTCAACCCGTCCCGGTCGGTGTCAACTGTCGAGTCCCGGACTACGACATGACGGCACCGTACGCAAGGACAACCTCTCCTTCCCATTGACTAAATACGGATCAGATACTTAGCACAATGAGTGGAGTAAACCAGAAATTCCCATAAATATCTTAAAGTGATCACACTTTGAAATTGGCATTTTTATTGCAAAACTATCATATAGCATTGCTAAGCATTTTGCAAATGTTTTGGAAAGCAGGTGGTGTGTATCATTGGTCAAGGTCGATAATGCATCAGATAGGATTTCACTCAACTCCTCACCAATGCAATAGTTTAATAAAACATTTAAGAAAAACTTATAAAAGCAAGGAAGGGTTTAAATGCACCGGGGCTTGCCTTGGATGGCAAAAAGAACGGACTCGGGGTTGGAGTAGGTGTCGGAACTCGGGGTCGCCTCGGGGACAGATCCTTCGGTGGCTACCTCGACTTCAGGTCCTTCTTCGTCAACTATACGGATGCAATGATGAATGCTCATGAGAAATGATGATATGGACTTACGGTGCAAAACAATACCACTGATTCTAGATTACTCTTAGGCAAGGCATAACGAAATCTAGGTTGAGCATAAAGGTAACCATTTCTTCCTTAAGCAATATTGATCAAACTAGACCTTATCATAAATTATCCTAAGCATCATCTAAATAGCATCACAAACATCCATAGACCAGGGTAGGGGTCTATGAACATCAAGCAATCCAAAAGTCACATCACAGGCCTTCACGCTAACCCTAATCACCTTTTCTATTTTCTTAATTATTTCAAAAAGGTCATTTTATGAAGGTGCTCCAAAATTTACCAAATTATCTCATAAGTTCATTATGGTACAAGTATATGACAAAACATTTCATAATTTTGGAGGTCATTAAGGTGCTCAATTAACTAGAGATAAATTATAAAAGTCACTATTCAAGAATTAAATTAAGCTCAAAAATCACTTGTTCCAAATGCCTTCAAAATTTCACCAGAGACTTGTCATGGCATAACTAGCTCACAAAAGTGATCTCATAAATTTTGGAGTTATAAATCATTCTCTAAAAAATCCAAAACCATCATTTATTAATTAAAAGGGAGATTTTTCATTTTCAATTTTTGCACAAAACTTAAGTTTCATTTTTTATAAAATACTACACAGCATAAGACTGTACTGTAAAATTTTCAGAATTTTTAGAGCAATACAGAAATCATACAAAAAGATGAAAAAGCCATACTATTCACAACTTCCCAAAGGAAAAGAGCACTGTGCTCTTCCTCGCAAGGCTCGGGCGAAGCGGAGATCAAACGTCCGTCCGAGGCCTGGGCTCGGGCGAGACGGAAAGGTGAGCGTCCGTCCGAGGCCTGGGCTCGCGAGACGGACACGTGTGCTCGAGGCTCGGGGCTCGGCAAGACGGACACGTGTGCTCGAGGCTCGGGCTCGGCAAGACGGACACGTGTGCTCGAGGCTCGGGCTCGGCAAGACGGACACGTGTGCTCGTACGTGCTCGAGGCTGGGGCTCGGTGAAGAAGATGACCGCAGCGGCTCTCCGGCGGTCCGGCGACCCTGCGCAACACACGGGGCCGCAAGGGCCTGGTTTGGGTCGCGCGGAGCCAAGGAAGCCGACTCTCGGGGTCAGTGGAAGGTATCAGTGGCCGGAGGGGAGTATTTCACGGACCCGTGCTCGTCGTGGTCCGCCGGAGATGGAACGACGGCCTTACGCCGGGCGACTGGAGACGTGGGAGGTGAAATTGGAAGGTGGGGAAGCTTCACGGACTCAAGGCGAAGCTTCGGGCTAGTGGTTGAGCGGCGGGAGCTTTGGAGTGCTCTGGCCACGGCGGCGGGGTCGAGTGCGGAGGTCGGAGCTCGCGGGCTTATATAGCCGCGGCCAGGGGCCGTTAGAGAGCTCGAGGCGGGGTGGATAAGCTTCGTCGGACGCGTGCGCACTCGATTACGCTCTGGCGGGGGTGATGGCGTGCAGCCGGGGCTCGGGCGTGTAGCTAGCCGGCGATGGCCACGCGCGGCGACGCGCAGAGCTCTGTAGGGGACGGGAGCGCGGGTCAGCGCTCGCGTGCGGGCGCGGAGGGAACAAGGGGACAGCGGTGACAGGTTGGTGGCGCGTGGGGAGCAGCCAGGCGTGCTGCACGCGCGACGCCGGCGGGGCGCCATGGCGGGCCCCCCCCCCTGACCCTAGGAAGAAGAGGAACAGAGCTAGTGTAGGGTTTGACTTTTGGCTAGTTTCTGAAATTTGCAAATTTCTCCCAAAATTTGAACTGGGCAACAAAAACTCAAACACCAAAGTTGTTCAAAAAAAGAGATCTACAAACTTTGTCAATATGAACATTTTCAAATTCCAAATTGTTTGAACAATATTTGAAAACAGAAAAGGGGACACTTTTGAATTTGAATCAATTCCAAATTACTTTTGATTTTGAACTGAAACTTGAAAATCTTTATATATGAAAGTTGTTCCATTTGTCAAAACCTACAACTTTGCTATGATACACTTTTCCTGAAACTCATTAGTTTTTTTGAATTGAAACTTATTTTGAACAAACTGAGGAAAGAGGAAGTCTTTTAATGGGATTTGATGAATGAATTGAAATAACTCACTATTTTGCACAGAAACTTGAAAACTTGGGAATACCAAAGTTGTTTCTCCTTGACAGATTACAACTTTGCTTTTGGACCAACCTCAAATTTTGAATAATTTTGACTTACAAAAAGAGGGATAAAATCCAGGGTTTGGAAATTTAGGGTTTTGCAAAAGGGATTTCAAATCAAATTCTGATTTTTGAACTTTGGTCAACACAACAGAACTTCAAGACACCAAAGGATCAAGAATTACACAAAGCTAACACCGAGATGAAATTACCATTTTGCCCTTATAGAAAGAAGTGGGGCTAATTAGGGTTTTTGCAATAGAGGTACTTCACATAAAATGATACACTAAGCAAATGCATACACATGAAATCATGATCAAGATGATTAATGATGCTAATGATGATATGTCATGTTAATTACATACTTAAACACCAGAGGTGTTACAAGGCGCTCGGGCTTTTGCCCGGCGGAGCGGAGGGGCGGCCGGTCATGGCGGGGCCACGGCGGCTCGGTCAGCGAGGCGATGACAGGCGGGCGCGGACAGGAGTGGGCAAGCGGGATTGCTTGCTTTCTCCGTGGAAAGAGAATCGGACGGGGACTGGGTGACGGGAGATTTTGCGCAGGCTCGCGCAGGCTAGCGCAGCCACGCGGTGGCTTCGGCGAGGCGGGGCAGGGCCTGCCGTGCACTGCGAGCGGCGCGCAGGCGAGGCGAGCGGCGAGAGGGCGAGCGCGATAGCTTGCGTGTCCGCGCGGGCACGATCGGGCGAGGAGTGGCGGAGGCGGATATGGAGCAGGAGATTGTAGCCACGTGGCGCTATCGCCGCGTACGGCGCGGCGCGGTCGGCTGACTTGAGCGTCGCGCGGGCGGACGCGCGCGGAGTCAGCGCGCGAAGGCGCTGAGGCTACGCGGCTGGGCTGGCCGAGAAGGCTGGTTGGCTGGCGCTGCGCGCTGCGGGCACGCGGGCGAGGCTGGGTGCGGCGCGGCTAGCTGGGCCGAAAGGCCGGTTGGGCCGAAGGGTTGGCGCCGGAAAGAAAATTATTCTTTTTCTTTTTCCAGAAATGTCCAAGTTTGACTTCTCAAAACAGTTTGAAAAACTCCAAACCAGGCTTTGACCCAAATATAAAAGTTGCTCAAAATATTTTTCTCTACAACTTTCATATAGAACACTTTTTCTGAAAACCATTTTTAAATCCTCCTCAAGAATAAGCCCAAATCAAAGCATCAAGTCAATAGAAATCCAATTCAAATAACAACAAAAGATCAAAGGCATACTTATACACATGAAATGATGCAATGCATTGCTTATGCTTTCTTAGTGGCTAATTGCAGTGCCTAATGCAGTGCTTGACACTAGGGTGTCACAGTTTCCTTCCACCGCGTTTTGAGTATCTCGATGGACGCTCTTCCCTTAGCGGACCACGTTTTCCTGTGCGTGGTGATCGCTTTCCCCGTAGGCATGCTAGGAATGGTTTTTCTACTAACCATTCTTTTGAGCAGCCGGCCCAACATTGGTATTCTTCCTATTTTACTCACCCAGTGTTGGACCGTATGCTCACCCTATGTCTTTTTATTGATGTAGGTAAAATGATTGGAGGACATTTGGTTGGTGGATTCTGGGTGTTCGAGGCACATGGCCGAAAACGCCAAGTGGTTCTCCAGTCTTAGTCCTGTTGCCGGAAAGGAGTTTATCACCTTCGGCGACAGTAGCAAAGGTAAGTGTGTCTCGTGGGTCGGTGCGAGTTAATGACACTTTGTGTTGCGTGATGTTGCTCTTGTTTCTAATTTTTATATTAACCTTCTTTCTGTTTCGCAACTTTTTGATGATGACTATGAGATTCGTTTTGAGCCGAATCTCAGTCGTATTTTAGATCCTCAGGGCAATCTTGTATGTTTGATTTCGCCCTTTGGGAAAGTTTTTCGTGCGAATTTCTCGGACTCATTTGGAATTTCTCGTTGTCTTGTGGCTGGTCCTTCCTCCTCTGATCTTTGGAAGTGGCATAGGAGACTGGGACAGTTGAGCTTCGACTTGCTTGCAAGGCTTCGTTCACTTGGCCTAATCCGAGGATTGCCCAAGTTGAGCATGGAGAAGGATCTTGTTTGCCATTCTTGTAGACATGGGAAGATGGTTGCTGCTCCCCACCATCCAGTGACTCAGGTCATGACTAAGCACCCTGGAGAGCTTTTACACATGGACCTTGTTGGTCCGGCTCAGGTGAGCTCGGTTAGGGGGGAGTGGTATGTACTTGTTGTTGTTGACGATTTTTCGATATATTCGTGGGTCTTCTTTTTGACTGAGAAGACTGAGACTTTCTCTTTTGCTCGCAATCTGATTTTGCGTCTCAGAATGAGTTCCCTTGAACTCGATGCGAGCTATTAGGAGTGATAATGGTTCCGAATTCAAGAATTCAGATTTTGAAAATTTTGTAACTCTTTTTGGTTTAGAGAATCGGTTTTCTTCTCCCTACACACCGCCTCAGAATGGTGTTGTAGAAAGGAAGAATTGGACCCTTGTTGAGATGACCAGGATGATGCTCGATGAGCATAGGACTCCTAGGCGATATTGGTCCGAAGCTATGAATAGTGCATACTATATTTCCAATCGTATTTTTCTCCGAGCTTTCTTGAAAAAGACTTCTTATGAGTTGCGTTTTAGAAGACAGCCCAAAGTGAGTTATTTTAGAGTTTTCGGTTGCCACTGTTTTATACTTAAGAAAGGCAACTTGGACAAGTTTGAGTCTCGTTCTTCTGACGGAGTATTTTTGGGTTATTGCACTTATACTCGTGCATATCGTGTACTTAACCTTGATACTAACCGAGTCATGGAGACTCTGATGTCACTTCGATGAGACCATGGTTTGTCCTTCTTCTAGATTTGAGCGTGCAGGTGATCATGAGGTTGGAGAACCTCTTTTTGATGACGAGGAAGAAGGTTCTGAAGGGATGGATGATCCAGGACCACCTCCACCAGTTGTGCCGCTAGGATCGGCTTCGACTACGTCGACTCACGGCCTCGACCCCTCTTCTTCGACTACTTGGGGGCCGTGGGATCCGCCACCTCGGACTGTACCTTTTGTACCTGAGGAGGCACCAGCTGCTGTTGAGGGGGAGGTTTCTTCAGCTCGGGAGGCGCCACGACACATTCAGCGCCAACACCCGCCTCAACATATGATCGACAGCATCGACGAATGTGTCACTCGGTCAAGGTCACAACAAATCTCTCACTTTGCTCATTCTGCATTTGTTGCTGATTTTGAACCCCGAGATGTTGGACACGCTTTATCTGGTCCGGAATGGGTCAATGCCATGCATGAGGAGTTAGAAAATTTTGAAACAAATCAAGTTTGGGTTTTGGTTCCACCTCCTCCAGACTATAACCTATTAGGACAAATGGATTTTCAAAACAAACAGGAGAGGATGGCCACATGTGAGGAACAAGGCCCGACTTGTAGCCTAGGGGTATAGTCAGAAGGAGGGGATATACTATGATGAGACTTTTGGTCATGTACGTCGTTGGAGGTAATTAGAATACTCTTGTCTTTTGCTGCATCAAAGGGTTTAAACTTTTTCAAATGGATGTCAAGAGTGCCTTCTTAAACGGCTATATAGAAGAAGAGGTGTATGTGAAACCCCCCCCGGTTTTGAAAATCCCAAGTTTCCAAACCATGTTTTTAAACTTCACAAAGATTTATATGGTTTGAAACAAGCCCCTAGAGCCTGGTATGATAGGTTGAAAACCTTTTTGCTTGCTAAGGGTTTTGAAATGGGATGTGTGGATTAAACGCTTTTTCTCCTCAAGCAAGGCAAAGACACTCTCTTGGTCCGATTTCGTGGATGATATCATTTTCGGTGGTTCTTCTCACGCTTTGGTTGCCAAGTTTGCACCAGTTATGAGCAGGGAGTTTGAGATGAGTATGATGGGCGAGTTGACTTTCTTTCTTGGGTTGCAAATTAAGCAATCCCGAGAAGGAACGTTTGTGCACCAGGGCAAGTATACCAGAGACATACTGAAGAAGTTCGATATGGGTGAGGCCAAGCCTCTTCCAACACCCATGTCGACCACGACGGCTCTGGACGCGGACAAGGATGGAGAAGCTGTGGACCAGAAGGAGTACCGAAGCATGATTGGGTCGCTGCTCTACCTGACGGTGACACGCCTGGACATTCAGTTCGCGGTGTGTCCTTGCGCACGCTTTCAGGCGTCGCCACGCACCTCTCACCGTCAGGCGGTCAAGCGCATTATGAGGTACCTTCGTTTCACACCTGAGTTTGGGATTTGGTATTCAGCTTCATCCACCCTCTCCCTTTGCGGTTATTCTGATGCCGATTTTGCTGGTTGCCATCTTGAGCGCAAGTCCACTTCTGGGACTTGTCAGTTTTTGGGTTCTTCTCTGTATCTGGTCTTCTCGCAAGCAGTCTAGTGTCGCTCAGTCTACCACAGAGGATGAATATGTTGTTACGGCTACTGCTGTTCTTAGTTTGCTTGGATGATGGCCACTTTGCGTGATTTTGGTTCTAAGCTTTTCTCGAGTTCCTTTGCTTTGTGACAGCACGAGTGCGATTAGCGTTGCTAAGAACCCCGTGCTCATTCTAAGACCAAACCATTGATGTGCGCTTTCATTTTCTACGAGACATTTTGAGAAGGGTGATATCGACCTTCGCCATGTCGATACTCATCATCAGTTGGCAGATATTTTTACCAGGCCTTTGGACCAGTCAACTTTAATAGGTTGAGAGGTGAGCTTGGTGTGTGTTTTCCCCTTTAGATGGGGGAAACATTTTGGTTATTGTATCTAGACTGACTCTTTTCTTTCGTTTTGTTTTCGTTTATGATAGGTTAGTCTTTTTATTTCATCATGCATATTTACTTTATGAGCTTCATGTATATAATCTTTAGATGTGATTATGCTCTATCCAGTATGCTCTGATGCTATGTGATGAGACTTGTAGCTTTGCTCTTTCTGATCACTGATACATTTTGTGAGCTGAGCTATTTTGTATATTGGTGAATATGCTTTTTGAACTTAAATCTAAAATTGTTCACCATTGAGATTGGCACTAGCATGTGTAGAATGTGTTTGAATTCACTTGTGCTCTTCATATATGCTAGGTTGCTATGTCTCTAGTTCTGAGTCATTCACTTGCTGGAATGTTCATATTCTGTTATAAAATTGAACCAAGTTTTAAAGTGAATTGAAAAGATCGAGATGGGATTGCTTGTCAGCACATCACGTTATCAAGACTGTTTCTCATTGCACATTGAGTTAAACTTGAGCTGTGTAGTGTATGACGAACCGACGCTTTAAGCTTCTGATTGCATATGCATAGGCTTAGCTCGGTTGAAAAGTTAGGCAATGACAAGCTTTCAACCTCTCGCAGTCACATGCTGAACTCTAAACTTGTGTAATTTCACCGCTGCAACTACGATTAATATCTGAAATCACAAGTATATGTTTCATTCTGCAACATGATGATTGAACTTTGCTAGGGATAGTTCACCTTGTGTACATGTTTAGCACTTGTTTGACTTCCTGTCTATACATGTTTAGTGCTATTTTTGTGGTAAACATCATTTTCTGAAAGGCTAAAACTGCTCACTTTGCCTCATATGTTCATATTTCGTAATTGGTGATCAGTTTTGAGCCTTTGCTAGCATGTTGCATATGTTGATTCATCGGATCAGAACTTTGTAGAGCATCTTCTCACTCTATCGACTGTTCCTGAAGCTGCTAACTTGCATTTTTGAATCATGCATTTTTGAAAGGGGGAGAAATTTGCTTGATAGTGCATTATCACTAAGGGGGAGAAATTTGACAAATCATGGATATCCTAGTTGTGTGCACTATTGAAGTGGGAGTTTGCTCATTTGATGGATTTTTCAATTGGTATGGAGCATTTTTCCAATTGGTTCGGAGAGTTTTTGGTAGCTAGATGTGTTGAGCCTTTGCCTCTTTCTTGAGGGACTAGCGTACGCTTTTCAGCTTTTCAATTGGTATCGAGCTCTTCTGTTCTTCAGTTGGTATCGAGCTTTCTCGCTAGTGCTGTTGAGCCCGTTCTGCCTCTTCTTGAGGGCTGTTGGTATAAATTAACGTGCACTCTACTATATCCGCAAGCGCACAGATAAAATCTACCAATGTAGCACTTCACCGGAGTAACCCAGTTTTAATATTGAACCCAAGGAACGGATAGTGTTAAGTCTCAAAGTCCAACCCCTGAGTAGCTAACAAGGACGGAGAATCTAGAAGTATAGAGGGGATCACTAAGGCTGTCTATTCCAATTCAAGAGTGATATTTTTATATTATTCTTAGTGGGGGTTTTGCCATAAAAGGTCACAAATAGAGTTGAGTCTTTTATGCAAATGTATAATCCTACCGAGCCTACACACGGGTAAGTGGACTATAGAAGAATCAACAAGGCTATAAGAGTCACACCTTGCGAACAACCACTACTACCGGCGTTATAGGAGGCATTTATGAGCTATCAAGTCTAAGCACCACGCTTACACTATCCAACTACTCTTACTCTAGCGCATCTAGAATTAAAGTACTCAAAAGAGAGTCATAAACCTTAAGAATAATAAGAACAATGGCTCAAACTTAAATATAGACGTTGATTACCGAAACAATCGCTGAAGCAAGTTGAAGATAAACTTGAATCCGCAGGTAAAGACGAAGAAGTTGATCCGACAGGCCGGAGCTCCTTCTTGATCTCTTCCTCTCTCTCTTTCTTCTAGTTCTAGTATAAGTCTAGGTTCTAAACCTAAACTAGAGGGGTAACAAGTCTTCTACTTGAAAGCTGGCTCTTGAAGTCTTCTTCTAGGGTTTCCTAATGAGGCGTAGACTTTCTGAAGAGAGACTTGATCTTCCCTGGGGTCTGGGGGCCTGTTTATATAGCCCTGAGGGATCAACCGCGACCGTTAGATCAAACCGACTTCACGTAGGGCTGAGATGGATCCTCAAAGCGGTGGAGGAAGCTTCCAGAAGACAGAGGCCAGCGGGCCCGGAGAGAGACCGGTCGGTCTAAGGGTGGGACCGACCGGTCCCACCTGGTAGCCTCTCGGGGTGTCCCGCCTCGTGGTGTCCTCTAGTGTCCTTTAGATCCTTCTGGAGTATTCCGGACGTGTCGGTTCCGTAATCTTCCATCGGTTTCCTTCTAGGAGAAGTAATCAGTGCTGGTTTCCTGGTTTAGTCCCTACAGAATCACAATTCACCAAAACTCGTGAATATTGTCAATTAAAACCCTAAACCTTTGTTGGTGATTGGATTCATGCCCTTTTCATATTTATTTATCCTTTAATTATGATAGACAACCAATGTCATCAATTTCCCCAAGCTTCCCTTTTGCTAGTCCCCTAGCAAAACCAAAACTTAACAATGGATCAGGAGTTACTACAATATCTTCACTTCCAACAAGCACACCCTGTTGTTAAACAAAATTCTCCCAAATTCTTCATGGGGCTTATTACTTTTACCTTAGATCTTGTAACACCTCTGGTGTTTAACTGTAATTAACCTGACATGTCATCATCATTAGTCATTAATCATTCTTCCTTGCATTTATTTTGTTTGCCTAGTACTTGTGTAGCAATCTTTTCAAAAACACTAAAAGCCAAATCTTCCTATAAGGGCAAAAATTGTAATTTCACCTCTGTGCCTAGCTTTGTGTAATTCTTGTTCAGTTGGATGTCTTGAAGTTTTTGTTGTGTTGGCCAAAGTTCAAAAATCAAAATCAGATTTCAAATCCCTTTGCAAAACCCTGATTTCCAAACCTCGATTTTATCCCTCTTTTTGTAATTCAAAAATTATTCAAATTTTGAGGTTGGTCCAAAAAGCAAAGTTGTAGATCTGGCCAAGAGAAACAACTTTGGTATTTACAAATTTCAAGTTTCTGTACAAAGTTTGAAGTAAATCCAATTCATTCAAATTCCAGTTTTGTGTCCCCTTTTCAGTTTTCAAAATTTATTTAAAAACTATTGAGTTTCAGAAAAGGGTATATTAGCAAAGTTGTAGGTTTTGATAAAGGAACAACTTCATATTTGCAGATTTCCAACTTTCAATGTAAATCAAAAGTAATTTTGAATTTATTCAAATCCAAAAGTGTTCCCTTTTCTGTTTTCAAATGTGGTCCAAAAACTGTTTGGATTTTGAAAATATTCTTTTTGACAAAGTTGTAGATCTCCTTTTCTGCACAAGTTTGGTATTTTGAGTTTTTGCTGCTCAGTTCAAGTTTTGGAAGTAATTTGCAAAATACAGAAAGTCCAAACCTAGACCTAGCCTGTTCATCCCTACCTCTAGCTCGCACAGAGCAGTGGGGCGGCCATGGCGCCTCGCCGGCACTGCGCACGCCGCGTGCCTGGCAGCCGCACGCGCGCCTCCAACCTGCGCCGCTGACCCCGTGATCATTCTGCCCCCGCACGCGCGAGCGCTGACCTCCGCGCCCGTCCCCCACTGTTCCTGCACAGCGCGCCGCGTGGCCGTCACCGGCAAGCCTTCGCAGGCCCTCTGGGTGCACGCCCGTCCTCCCGCCGGCTTGCAATCGAGTGCGCACGCTTCGGCCGAGCTCATCCACACCATCCTGTGCTCTCTACCGTCCCGACCGTGCCTATAAAAGGGACCGCCGGAGTCCGAGCTCCTCACTCATCTCCGCCGCCGTCGCCAGCCCACTCCGAAGCTCCCGCCGCTCAACCACCTAGCCCAAAAGCTCCGCCTTGAGCTCGCGAAGCTTCCCAGCCCCTCAATTTTACCTCCCCCGCCTCCATCGCCCGGCGTAACCCCATCTTCCAAACTCCGACGAAACACCGGTGAACACGGGTTCGTCAAATACTACCTCTCCGGCCACGATCATCTTCCCCTGACCCCTGTGTCAGCTTCCTTGGCTCCGCGCGACTCTAACCAGGCCTTGCGGTCTCGTGTGTTGCGCAGGATCGCCGAATCGCCGGAGTGCCGCCGCGGCCGTCTCCTTGCTCGAGCCTCACCCTCGAGCACGTGTCGAGCTCACCCTCGAGCCTCACCCTCGAGAACGTGTCGAGCCTCACCCTCGAGCACGTGTCGAGCCTCACCCTCGAGCCACACCCTCGAGCACGCCTGCGAACCGCGCTCCCTCGAAGCTGCCGAGCCCTGCCTCCGACCCGTGGTAAGCACTCGAAGCCCCGGTCTCTGCTTCCACTCCGCTTCGCCCGAGCCTACCGGCCAGGCCTCGGACAGACGCTTGTCTCCGCTTCGCCCGAGCCTACCGGCCAGGCCTCGGACGGACGCTTGTCTCCGCTTCGCCCGAGCCTCCCGGCCAGGCCTCGGACGAAACGCTTGTTTCCGTCTCGCCCGAGCCCTGCTGTCCGCCTCGCCGCGATTCGCCCGAGCCCCTGCGAGAAAGGAGCACAGCGCTCTTTTCTTTTTCCTTTTTGAAGAGTGTGAATAGTGTGCTGTTTCTCTTTTTTTGTGAATTAATTGTTTGTTCCTTAAATCCTGATAAATTTATGGTATGCTCCATGCACTGTGTAGTATTTTATAAAAAGATGAAACTTGACTTTTCTGCAAGAATTTGAAAATGTAAAATCCCTCTTTTAATTAATAAATGGATGGTTTTGGATTTTTAGAAAATTATTTATAACTCCAAAAATCATGAGATAAAATTTTTGTGAGCTTCCTATGCCATGTTTAGTCTCTGGTGAAATTTTGAAGTCTTTTGGAGCAAGTTGATTTTTGAGCATTTATCTTTAATTGTTAATAGTGCCTTCTGTTAATTAATGTCTGATTTTATTTGAGCACATTAATGACCTCCAAAAATTATGAAATCTGTTTTGCCATTTATCTACACCATAATGAACTTATGTGATTAATTTGGTAATTTTTGGAGCAACTTCATAAAATGACCTTTTTAAATAATTAAGAAAAATAGAAAAAGGATTAGGGTTCATGTTGTATGCCCTGTTTTTGCATTGTTCATGCTAGCATACTCATGTGCATGCATCATTGCATTCGTATAGTCACCGAAGAAGGAGTCAAGATCGAGGCAGCCGCCGACCACCTGTCCCTGAGGCTACCCCGAGTTCCGACAACTGCCCTGCCGCCTTCGAGCCTGCCCTCTTTGCTCTTCAAGGCAGCCCCGGTGCATTTAACCTTTTCCTTGAATTTATAAAATGATTTCCTTAAATACTTTTGAGTTAAATTATTGCATTAGGTTTATAGGAGTTGTGTGTTATCCTAATTGATGCACTATCCACCTTGACCACTGATACACCTGATACCTGCTTTTCAAAAGTATTTGAAAAATGCTTAGCAATGCTTATCGAATTAGACTTTGCAATAAAATGCCAATTTCAAAAGTGTGATCACTTAAAGAACTTTTATGGGAATTTGGCTTTACTCCCTGCCTGTTGGCTAAGTATCTGATCCATACCTAGTCAATAGCGAGGAGAGGTTGTCCGAGCGTACGGTGCCGTCATGTTGTAGTCCGGGACTCAACAGTTGACACCGATCGGGACAGGGTTGAAAAACTGACAGGACTATTACGCTTGGGTGAGATATAACCAAGGTATAGTTCTGGCTGGAAAATTAGGGACCATCTGTATGGGGGCCTGCTGGTCAAGACTTATAACTATTCACATACTTCGGAAAGCTCTGGCTCCGAGAAATCCTTGATTGGGACCGACAACCGCGCACTGGGAGTGGAGAGATGGCGGAAGTAGCATGTACCCACGTGGTCGTCGTACCTGGAAAGGAGTGGTGTACTGTACTTCCGGGTGGCGTAGGACCGGGTCCAATCTTGGAGGAATCGTGGTAGACGAGTTGGCATATGCAAGCTTGGGTGCTACATATGCAGTGTGGATAGGGATCCTCAGCTGAGTATTATTTATCCGGATTAACGTTGCTCCTCGGTTATGGAGACTTGGTCACTGACTGTCAACGGAGAGTGGTTCTCAACTAGGAATGTTTTGAAATGTAAAATGAATCATGAACGATGAAGAATTGAGGAATACTGAATCTTTCAAAATAAAATAAGGTTTACAAAAATGCCTTTCTGCAAAATACTTGATCTTGCTTAAGCCTTACCTTGACTACCCTAAGCCTCTCATTCCTGAGTCTTCTCCCTTTTTCTTTAGTCGGGTAAGTCTTGTTGAGTACCCCAGTACTCAGGGTTTGTTACCCATGCTGCAGGTATGACAGAGTCCCCGATGTGTCTTGCACCCTCCAGGAAGAGGCCGATGAGGCCGAAGAATAGTTGTACACCCGCGGGCTGGGTGATTATAAGTATCTTTGTTGTTCTCCACTATGTTGCCTATGTCTATTTCTAATACCAGAACTTGGTCTGTAATAACTGCACCTTAATTTCTATTTGGAACCCTGCTTTGTAAAACTAATGTTATTTAAGTCTTCCGCTCTTTATTCCGATGTTACTTGTAAAAGTATGCAATGCTGTAACCAAATTGTGAGATGATCCTGCGGACATTGGGCACTGATGTAGCCCGGTGGCGAACAGGTCTTAATCACATGGAACATGGGTTCGGCTGTCAGAGGTTGACAGGGACACGTGGGCCATGGGATTAGGGTCGTTCCGTCACAGAGTGCTATCGGAGCATCTCACTTTAACGTTGCAGTGTTCGTTTTTGCGAAAACTTCAAAAGACCTTTTGAGTCCAAACAAACTAAACTTGACTATTTTGAGTCCAAATTGCTTCTCTCATCTTGTCTCTCATATGGCAACACTAGCTAGTGGAACAACATGTTTTAAGCCCTATGTACCTTATTTATTTATTGCGTTGCTTTGTTCCGTAGGAACGATTCATGCATCATGTCATAATCACTTAAGTTAACTTCCTCTCTAAGTTCGTTGGGGTAGTATGCCTTTACCTGTTCTTGCTAGCCTTTCTCATCCATCTTCTCTTATCCAGACATGGCTCGCCTCAAGCAGACTGCTCGCAAGTCGACTGGACCGCATGGTGTGCCACGCCACCAGCTGGCACCACGCGCTGGGGAGGAGACTGGAGAATCTTCCAACAGGTCGTCGCTTTCCCCGCCGCACCCGCAAGAATCTGAAGGAGGAAATCAAGGATCTGAAGGCTGAGCTGAAGAACTTGGAGCATGACTTCTACCACTCACGCCTGGAGTTTTATGAGGCACGAGCTTCCCTGGAGCAGGCCAATCGGAATACGATTCGCGCTATCGAGCAGCGCAATGATGCTTGGACCCGCGAGGACGTTACCAGAGCCCAGCTCCACGGACTGCAGCAGTACACAGCTCAGATTGAACAGTTCAATGATATGCTTCATGAGGAAGTGCATCAGCTGTATGATCAACTCCACCCCTTGGTACCCCCGGTTATGGAAGACCCTGAGGACGGAGTAGTGGAAGAACCCGATGTGGAACAAGAGCCAGACGTGGACGAAGAAATTGAACCTGCTGAGGACGTCCACGCTGAAGACGAGGACGAGGAGGAGGAGCCTGAGCTCATCCTCGAAGAAGACGACGACGAAGAAATGATCATCATCGATGAGGACTAGACCCGTCTTTAGGAGATGGAGATCCCGTGTGTCTGTACCACCTGCTTACCTAAAACCTTAGCCTAGGTTTGGGAGCGTTAGTCTGTCTTTTGTTAAGTCAGTCTGTATCTTCTTTTCGTACCTTTTTTCCCCTTATCAGTCCGTTGTTATCTGTCAGTCATCTTTATCAATCTATCAACCTTTGTATCCGAAGAAGCTATCAGTCTGTTGATTTCAGAACCCTATCTATGAATGCTAAGTTCCAAGTTGCTTAACAGATGCCTGTGAACACTCGCACTGGAGCTGGAGGTTCTGATGATGCCAACCTTCCAAACCCTCCACCTGTTCCTGCTACGCTAGCAGATGCCATTGCAGCCTTGGCCGCCGCTGCCAACCTAATGGCTCAAAACCAAGGACAGCAGAACATTCACCGTGGTCGCCACAACATCAACCAAGAGACCACCTATGTGGAATTCACCGAAACTCGTCCACCGGTCTTCACCAAGGCCGATGAACCCCTCGAAGCTGATGATTGGCTCCGCACTATGGAGCAAAAGTTCAGTCTTCTCCGCTGTACCGACATCCAGAAGCCCCGGTTCGCTTCCCAGCAGCTTCGTGGTCCAGCAAGCGCTTGGTATGCCAACCTGTTGGCTGCCCAGCCAGAGGGTCATCAGTTGACCTGGGAGGAGTTCCGCACTGCCTTCCGTGCTCATCACATCCCTTCCGGATTGATGAAAATGAAGCTTGATCAGTTCCTGGCTCTCCAACAGAAAGACTCCACAGTCATGCAGTATGTGGGTCAATTCAATCATCTCAGCCAGTATGCTTCAGAGTATGTCAACACAGATGAGAAGAAGAGGGATTGTTTCCTTAGAGGACTGCACCCGAAGATCCGCAGGAGCTTGTCCAATAACCTGACTGGGTCTTATCACGATGTTGTTGACCGGGCTGTTGCTTTTGAAGAAAGCAATCGCCAGTACCAGGAAGAGAAGAAGAAGAAGAAAGCAGGGTCAAGCAGCTTCTCTGGCGGTCACAAACGCCAGAGAATCATCTATCACCCCAGCCACCACCACAATCGTCTACCTTACCCCAACCAGCAAGTGGTCGTCCGTACCGCGGCCACCACCCATAATGCCAACCAGCAGAGTGCCACACAGCCGAACGCCCCAGGTGTTCGTATCACCACTCCACAAACAGCCTACAACCATCCCTGCTACAACTGCGGCCAGCTTGGTCACTAGTCTCGTGAGTGCCCAAAGCCCAAGAGGTATGCCCAGAATACTCAGAAGAATCCTGGAGGATCTCAGCAGCAGCAGCACCGTGCCCAGCAGCAACATGCTCCAGAAAGGCAGGATTGTCAAGAAGCACGGGCAAGTCTACTACACCACTGTCAGCGACATTCCAGAAGGGGAGCCCGTCATGATCGGTAGGTTTCCTGTTGCCAATCACCCTGCAGTTGTGTTGTTTGATTCTGGTGCATCGCATTCCTTCATCAGTCGTACTTTTGTCATCAAGCATGAGATATCAATTGAGGATTTAAAAGAAAGTTTCTGCATATTTTCGCCTGGAGGGCGTATAAGTACTAAGGAAGTGGTTCGCAGTATACCAGTAAGGTTGGGGGAACATGTATTTCCCACCACCATGATAGTGCTTCATGATCAGGAGATAGATGTCATCCTAGGCATGAATTGGATGTGTCAGTATAAAGCCATGATCGACATCTTGAATAGAGTTGTGAGAGTGGATATTCCTAACAGTACCGCCAAACTCCTTCTCCAACTTCCAATGCCTCAAAAACCAGCAGCCACTCAAATAAATACCACCTATGTTCTGGAAACCAGAGACATCCCCGTGGTCTGCGAATTCCCTGATGTTTTTCCTGAGGATTTGCCTGGTCTGCCTCCTGACCGTGACGTTGAGTTTGCCATAGAGCTAAAGCCCGGGACTGCTCCTATATCCCGCAGAGCTTATCGAATGCCTCCCAGAGAGTTGGCAGAACTAAAAATCCAATTACAAGATTTGTTGGACAAGGGTTTCATTCGCCCAAGCTCGTCTCCTTGGGGCTTGTCCTGCAATCTTTGTAAAGAAGAAAGACAAGACTCTCAGAATGTGCATTGACTATCGCCCACTCAATGAGGTCACCATCAAAAATAAATATCCCTTGCCTCGTATTGATCTTCTCTTTGACCAGTTAGCTGGAGCCAAAGTATTCTCCAAGATCGATCTCAGATCCGGCTACCACCAAATAAAGATTCGTCCTGAAGATATTCCTAAAACAGCTTTCACCACCAGATACGGCCTATATGAGTACTTGGTCATGTCCTTCAGGTTTGACCAATGCCCCCGCTCATTTCATGTACCTCATGAACTCTGTGTTCATGCCAGAGCTTGATAAATTCGTGGTCGTGTTCATTGACGACATCCTTGTCTACTCAAAAACCCCTGAAGATCATGCCGAACATCTTCGTATTGTTCTATCCCGTCTCAGAGAACATCAGCTGTATGCCAAGTTCAGTAAATGTGAGTTCTGGTTAGATCAGATACAGTTTCTTGGTCATGTCCTTATCCGCTGAAGGTGTGTCAGTTGACCCTGGTAAAGTGGCAGACATTCTGGATTGGAAGCCACCTACCACTGTTCATCAAGTCCGCAGCTTTATGGGAATGGCTAGGATATTATCGTCGATTCATTCCAGATTTCTCCAGAATCGCCAAGCCTATCACCGAGTTAGTAAAGAATTCTGTGAAGTTTGTCTGGTCACCAGCCTGTGAGCAAGCCTTTCAAACTCTGAAGAAACTGTTAACTACATCACCAGTGCTAGCCCAGCCGAACATCGAAAAACCCTTTGATGTCTACTGTGATGCATCTGGTACTGGTTTGGGCTGTGTTTTGATGCAAGAAGGTCGAGTGATCGCTTATGCCTCCCGACAGCTTAAGCGACATGAAGAGAATTATCCAACTCATGATCTCGAGTTAGCAGCAGTAGTGCATGCCTTGAAGATCTGGCGTCATTATCTGTTGGGCAGTACCTGTAATGTGTACACTGATCACAAAAGCCTGAAGTATATTTTCACTCAAGAGGAACTGAATATGAGGCAGAGAAGATGGCTTGAGTTAATTAAGGACTATGATCTTGAAGTGCATTACCATCCGGGTAAGGCGAATGTGGTTGCCGATGCGCTCAGTCGCAAGTCATATTGCAACTGTCTGATGATGAAACCCTATGATTCTTCTTTGTGTTATGAGCTGGAAAAGTTGAATATTGAAATGATTCCACAAGGAACTCTGAATAATATCAGAATAGAAACCCCTATCAGAGAGCAGATCATCGCTGCACAGAAAGATAACCCTGGAATCAAGCACATCATCGAAAAGGTCCAATCCTGAAAGGCTGATTGTTTCAGGATCGATGATGCAGGAGTAGTATGGTTTAAGAATCGGTTAGTAGTTCCTAAAGTGCCTGAGTTAAGAAAGTTAATCCTTGATGAAGCACACTTGACTAGATTCTCCATCCACCCCGGCAGCAACAAGATGTACCAGGACTTGAAGCAAAGGTTCTGGTGGACAAAGATGAAGATTGAGATCGCCCGGTATGTCGCTCAGTGTGATACCTGCCAGAAAGTCAAAGCCGTGCACATGAAGCCCAGAGGAGAATTGCAACCTTTACCTGTACCTGCTTGGAAATGGAACGATATCAGTATGGACTTTATCAATGGTCTACCCAAGACATCGAGAGGTTTTGATTCCATATGGGTGATCGTGGATCGCCTTACTAAGCAAGCTCACTTCCTGCCAGTGAAGACCAGTTACACTGTCCCCACTTATGCCACTTTGTACAAGAACAACATAGTAAAACTCCATGGCATACCCAAAACCATTATCTCTGATCGTGGTACCCAGTTTGTCTCCAAGTTTTGGAAAGCGTTCCATGCCTCACTTGGAACCAAGCTCTTGCATAGTACAGCATATCATCCTCAAACAGATGGACAAACTGAGCGAGTCAACCAAGTGTTAGAGGATATGTTGAGAGCATGTGTGCTCACCTTTGCAGATACTTGGGATGACTGTTTGCCCTTGGCAGAGTTCTCATATAATAACAGTTACCAAGAGAGCATCAAAATGGCACCCTTTGAAGCACTGTACGGCCGCCGTTGTCGTACACCTCTCAGTTGGTCTGAACCCGGAGAAAGGGAATTCTTTGGAGTTGATCTAGTAAAAGATATGGAAGAGAAAGTCAAGCAAATACAAGAGAACATGAAGATTGCACAGTCTCGACAGAAAAGTTATGCTGACAAGAGACGTCGACCTCTGCAGTTCGAGATCGGGGATTATGTGTACCTGAAGGTCTCACCCACCAAAGCAGTCACTCGTTTTGGAGTCAAAGGAAAGTTAGCACCCCGCTACATTGGTCCGTTTGAAATTCTGGATCATTGTGGCAAGGTAGCTTACAAACTGAGTTTGCCCGATCATCTTTCAGCGATTCATAATGTGTTTCATGTCTCCCAACTCAAGAAGTGTCTCCGAGTACTTGAACATGTGGTTGAAGTTGAAGGCGTTGAGCTAGAACCAGATCTGTCATACACTGAGTATCCAGTTCGTGTGTTGGATTCCAAGGACCGTGTTACCCGAAGAACTACCACAAGATGGTACAAGATCCAGTGGAACCAACACTCGGAAGAAGAAGCCACTTGGGAATCCGAAGACTTCTTAGCAAAGAACTATCCCGACTTTCTCGAATCTCTGTAGATGTAAGGTTTTGCCTTTTCCTTCTTAAGACGTGGAATCTCGGGGCGAGATTTCTTTTAGGGGGGAAGGCTGTAACACCTCTGGTGTTTAACTATAATTAACCTGACATGTCATCATCATTAGTCATTAATCATTCTTGCCTTGCATTTATGTTTGCCTAGTACTTGTGTAGCAATCTCTTTTCAAAAACCCTAAAAGCCCAAATCTTCCTATAAGGGCAAAAATGGTAATTTCACCTCTGTGCCTAGCTTTGTGTAATTCTTGTTCAGTTGGATGTCTTGAAGTTTTGTTGTGTTGGCCAAAGTTCAAAAATCAAAATCAGATTTCAAATCCCTTTGCAAAACCCTGATTTCCAAACCCTGGATTTTATCCCTCTTTTTGTAATTCAAAAATTATTCAAAATTTGAGGTTGGTCCAAAAAGCAAAGTTGTAGATCTGGCCAAGAGAAACAACTTTGGTATTTACAAATTTTCAAGTTTCTGTACAAAGTTTGAAGTAAATCCAAATTCATTCAAATTCCAGTTTTTGTCCCCTTTTCAGTTTTCAAAATTTATTTAAAAACTATTGAGTTTCAGAAAAAGGGTATATTAGCAAAGTTGTAGGTTTTGATAAAAGGAACAACTTTCATATTTGCAGATTTCCAACTTTCAATGTAAAATCAAAAGTAATTTTGAATTTATTCAAATCCCAAAAGTGTTCCCTTTTCTGTTTTCAAATGTGGTCCAAAAACTGTTTGGATTTTGAAAATATTCTTTTTGACAAAGTTGTAGATCTCCTTTTTCTGCACAACTTTGGTATTTTGAGTTTTTGCTGCTCAGTTCAAGTTTTGGAAGTAATTTGCAAAATACAGAAAGTCAAATCCTAGACCTAGCCCTGTTCATCCCCTACCTCTAGCCGGCACAGAGCAGGGGGGGCACGGCCATGGCGCCTCGCCGACACTGCGCACGCCGCGTGCCTGGCAGCCGCACGCGCGCCTCCAACCTGCCGCCGCTGACCCCGTGATCATTCGGCCCCCGCACGCGCGAGCGCTGACCTCCGCCCCCGTCCCCCACTGTTCCCTGCACAGCGCCGCCGCGTGGCCGTCCCCGGCAAGCCTTCGCCCAGGCCCTGGGTGCACGCCCGTCCTCCCGCCGGCTTGCAATCGAGTGCGCACGCTTCGGCCGAGCTCATCCACACCATCCCGTGCTCTCTACCGTCCCCGACCGTGCCTATAAAAGGTACCGCCGGAGTCCGAACTCCTCACTCATCTCCACCGCCGTCGCCAGCCCACTCCGAAGCTCCCGCCGCTCAACCACCTAGCCCAAAAGCTCCGCCTTGAGCTCGCGAAGCTTCCCAGCCCCTCAATTTTACCTCCCCCGCCTCCAATCGCCCGGCGTAACCCCATCTTCCCAAACTCCGACGAAACACCGGTGAACACGGGTTCGTCAAATACTACCTCTCCGGCCACGATCATCTTCCCCTGACCCCTGTGTCAGCTTCCTTGGCTCCGCGCGACTCTAACCAGGCCCTTGCGGTCTCGTGTGTTGCGCAGGATCGCCGAATCGCCGGAGTGCCGCCGCGGCCGTCTCCTTCCTCGAGCCTCACCCTCGAGCCTCACCCTCGAGCACGTGTCGAGCCTCACCCTCGAGCCTCACCCTCGAGAACGTGTCGAGCCTCACCCTCGAGCCTCACCCTCGAGCACGTGTCGAGCCTCACCCTCGAGCCACACCCTCGAGCACGCCTGCGAATCGCGCTCCCTCGAAGCAGCCGAGCCCTGCCTCTGACCCGTGGTAAGCACTCGAAGCCCCGGTCTCTGCTTCCACTCCGCTTCGCCCGAGCCTACCGGCCAGGTCTCGGACAGACGCTTGTCTCCGCTTTGCCCGAGCCTACCGGCCAGGCCTCGGACGGACGCTTGTCTCCGCTTCGCCCGAGCCTCCCGGCCAGGCCTCGGACGAAACGCTTGTTTCCGTCTCGCCCGAGCCCTGCTGTCCGCCTCGCCGCGATTCGCCCGAGCCCCTGCGAGAAAGGAGCACAGCGCTCTTTTCTTTTTCCTTTTTGAAAGAGTGTGAATAGTGTGTTGTTTTCTCTTTTTTGTGTGAATTAATTTGTTGTTCGTTAAATCCTGATAAATTTATGGTATGCTCCATGCACTGTGTAGTATTTTAGAAAAATATGAAACTTGACTTTTCTGCAAGAATTTGAAAATGTAAAATCCCTCTTTTAATTAATAAATGGATGCTTTTGGATTTATAGAAAATTATTTATAACTCCAAAAATCATGAGATAAATTTTTGTGAGCTTCCTATGCCATGTTTAGTCTCTGGTGAAATTTTGAAGTCTTTTGGAGCAAGTTGATTTTTGAGCATTTATCTTTAATTGTTAATAGTGCCTTCTGTTAATTAATGTCTGATTTTATTTGAGCACCTTAATGACCTCCAAAAATTATGAAATTTGTTTTGCCATCTATCTACACCATAATGAACTTATGTGATTAATTTGGTAATTTTTGGAGTAACTTCATAAAATGACCTTTTTAAATAATTAAGAAAAATAGAAAAAGGGATTAGGGTTCATGTTGTATGCCCTGTTTTTGCATTGTTCATGCTAGCATACTCATGTGCATGCATCATTGCATTCGTATAGTCACCGAAGAAGGAGTCAAGATCGAGGCAGCCGCCGACGAACCTGTCCCTGAGGCTACCCCGAGTTCCGACAACTGCCCTGCCGCCTTCGAGCCTGCCATCTTTGCTCTTCAAGGCAAGCCCCGGTGCATTTAACCCTTTCCTTGAATTTATAAAATGATTTCCTTAAATACTTTTGAGTTAAATTATTGCATTAGGTTTATAGGAGTTGTGTGCTATCCTAATTGATGCACTATCCACCTTGACCACTGATACACCCGATACCTGCTTTTCAAAAGTATTTGAAAAATGCTTAGCAATGCTTATTGAATTAGACTTTGCAATAAAATGCCATTTTCAAAAGTGTGATCACTTAAAGAACATTTATGGACATTTGGCTTTACTCCCTGCCTGTTGGCTAAGTATCTGATCCATACCTAGTCAATAGCGAGGAGAGGTTGTCCGAGCGTACGGTGCCGTCATGTTGTAGTCCGGGACTCAACAGTTGACACCGACCGGGACAGGGTTGAAAAACTGACGGGACTATTACGCTTGGGTGAGATATAACCAAGGTATAGTTCTGGCTAGAAAATTAGGGACCATCCGTATGGGGGCCTGCTGGTCAAGACTTGTAACTATTCACATACTTCGGAAAGCTCTGGCTCCGAGGAATCCTTTATTGGACCGACAACCGCGCACTGGGAGTGGAGAGATGGCGGAAGTAGCATGTACCCACGTGGTCGTCGTACCTGGATAGGAGTGGTGTACTGTACTTCCGGGTGGCGTAGGACCGGGTCCAATCTTGGAGGAATCGTGGTAGACGAGTTGGCATATGCAAGCTTGGGTGCTACATATGCAGTGTGGATAGGGATCCTCAGCTGAGTATTATTTATCCGGATTAACGTTGCTCCTCGGTTATGGAGACTTGGTCCACTGACTGTCAACGGAGAGTGGTTCTCAACTAGGAATGTTTTGAAATGTAAAATGAATCATGAACGATGAAGAATTGAGGAATGCTGAATCTTTCAAAAATAAAATAAGGTTTACAAAATGCTTTTTCTGCAAAATACTTGATCTTGCTTAAACCTTACCTTGACTACCCTAAGCCTCTCATTCCTGAGTCTTCTCCCTTTTTCTTAGTCGGGTAAGTCTTGTTGAGTACCCCAGTTCTCAGGGTTTGTTACCCATGCTGCAGGTATGACAGAGTCCCCGATGTGTCTTGCACCCTGCTGCGTGACCATCGTCCAGGAAGAGGCCGATGAGGCCGAAGAATAGTTGTACACCCGCGGGCTGGGTGATTATAAGTATCTTTGCTGTTCTCCACTATGTTGCCTATCTCTATTTCTAATATCAGAACTTGGTTTGTAATAACTGCACCTTAATTTCTATTTGGAACCCTGCTTTGTAAAACTAATGTTATTTAAGTCTTCCGCTCTTTATTCCGATGTTATTTGTAAAAGTATGCAATGCTGTAACCAAATTGTGAGATGATCCTGCGGACATTGGGCACTGATGTAGCCCGGTGGCGAACAGGTCTTAATCACATGGAACATGGGTTCGGCTGTCAGAGGTTGACAGGGACACGTGGGCCATGGGATTAGGGTCGTTCCGTCACAGATCTTGAGTAATTGAAAGATTGAACGATCAAATCAAGCACTATGTCTCTAGTTCCTTTAGTTCACCTTTATCCCAAAGTTTTAATTAATTTTCAAAAACATTAATACATATGTTGTCAAATTAAACAATGGATCCAAAGAGAAAGTCAACCAACCATTGAATCAAGAAGTGCATGTGTATGGAAAATGGAGTCGGATGCTCTTTTGAATATATTCACTCTCTTCTGTTTATCAGAGACATATGGCTATTAGGCTAATTCTACTGTCGGGCACGTGCCCATTTTTTTTGATTTTTTTTATTTTTATTTCGAGGCTCCGGACACTTGTCCCTTTTTATTTCCTCGGGATCTATCTTTTTGAGGTTTCGGACACTTGTCCCTTTTTATTTCCTCGGATCTCTTTTTTTTCTTTTTTTTAAAGCCACATGCTTCCAACAAACTTCTGAGAGGGTAGCAACAGATAATTATGTGCATTTATGCGAAAGATGGATGAAATGTGTAAGCGATCTCAAATTCAATGGCATGATAAACTACTCATAGGGTCAACAATGCTTAATTTAACTCAATGCAATTATTAGTCATATTCATATTGAGAAATCTCCGGAACTTTAGTGTTGTTTAGAACAAGATAATAGTAGCTCAGATCATCACATGTCATATCCCAATTACCTAGACCTTAGATTAAGTATTTGCCAACCATGCATTTAATTTTATTTTAAGGCATCATTATTAATTAGGAGAACTCATGCTTTGAAGGCTAGGTATTTGAAAGAAATTAGATAGAGCAACTATTCATCATTTCCATGTAAAAGATTAGAGAGAGAGGGTTCTTCTTTGGTCATCAACTTCTTAAAACAAACTAGATACACTATTTTATTTATTTAATCTAACACACTTTAAGATAAAAGCTAATAATAGTAGTAATAATAATAATAATAATAATAATAATAATAATAATAATAATAATAATAATAAAGACATACCTGAATCGCGAAGATAACGGGGGTGCGTCTCCCCCAAGCTGGTCCCTTAATAGCGTTGAGCCTTCATGTGCCCATATTTTTTTTGTTCTTTTCTTTTTAAGGGTGAGCCTTCATGTGCCCACGTATTTTTGATCTTTTCTTTTTAAGGGTGAGCCTTCATGTGCTCACATATTTTTGTTCTGAATTTGTTTATAGAATAAAAAACTTAAGAGGATAAAGATACTTACGTGGATACATGGGATGCCTTCCCCCAAACTGAATGTTGACGTAGTCGTTTGATCTTGCAATGTAGTAGACTGGCAGTGGATATGTCCTTCCTCTATCAGAGCTTTGATTGATGTTGATGTTTTGTTGAGACAGTGCCCCAATAGTGGATGGAGCATTCAGTTGCTTGTCAGCTTTTCTTGACCTTTCAAATCCTATGAAACTCAAATAGACAACAAAACTTGTGGGACAGATTAAGCATTAGCGGTTGGCCACTCAAGCCTTAGTTGTCTTGAATTTCAGTAAGATCTCTTCTCAATATTTTTGTATTTTAATGTCTTTATAATGCAAGAGTAAAATGCAACAGGATGAATGTATACATATTTATTTTTATTATAATTTTTTATGCTACCACGGTGAACATTCATGTGGGTTTTTACACACCGAAGGATTATTCACATGGGGCTTTATGATGCAGTAAAATATTTTTTTATTAAAATATTTGTGAATTAAATATGATTATATAAGAAATGGTTATGGATAAAATCTGAGAAATATGCAGAAAAGTAAATATGACGATAACTACCGATTTTACCTTTTGGCGAAGGTTTGGATATTTAGGTCCGACGAACCGGACCTTCCCTTGGTTCAGACCTCCCAAGGTATGTCAGACATTTTGGAAAGTTGTTATTGATTGTACCTCTTAGGTGCAGACATTTTGGAAAGTTGTTATTGATTGTACCTCTTAGGTGCAGACATTTTCTTCCATACTTTCTATGGTCTGAGTCTTCACTTCCTGTGGTTCACTCTCTTGAGGTTTCTCTCCTTTCTTTTCTGGGACAGTGTCGATAGCTTCTTCTTCGTGATTGGCCTCTCTATTCTTGATAGTTTGTCTTCCTTGGCATTGAGAGCAGCGTCTTTCACTTGTGTTTTTCTTGAGTGCTTCATTGGGTATGTGTTAACACCAGATTTTCGCACACCCGAGGATATGACAAGTGGGCCCGGCCAGCAGAGGGGAAAAGATTCGGCAAGCGATCAGACGGCTATTTGGTCCTCAAGGTTTCGATGAATGCCTGTGCGGTCGGCTATCATGCTAAGAGGTGGTTCCATTCGGGAGATGGATGTTGCAGATGAAGCCAGCTTGCATGAGAAGGCATGTGGCGATAAAAGATGTCGAGAAGATTAGGAATAGATTTTGTACCTTTCCATATTTTATCATTGTAAATCGTAATCGTCTAGGACTCGTATTTCGTCCAGGGTATAAATATAAGCCCTCGACCATTGTAAAATGGTTCACAACCATATCAATACAAACCGGCCCCATGCCATCTTCGATTCCCTAAGTCGTGTCGTCAAGTTCTTTGAGAGGAACCATCTATCCGTCGACCACTGTAAGTACCGGCAACCTTGTTATCATGTCTAGTATCATGCGGTGGATTTAGATATGATGCAAGTAGTCTCGTATGTTAAGCTTAGTATCGTGCGGCGGATTTAAGCTTATGACGGGAAGTTTTTGCTTATGCCTTGTATCGTGCGGCGGATTAAGTCAAGAGTAAAAATAGTTATCGGCTCTATTAGATTTGGAAAATCTAGTAGATTCATTAAGTTATCATGTGTTATATGTTTTATTTATTTAATTCTTGTAACACTCTTTTGCCCAATCTAGATCGATCTTTGTTCGGCCTTGTTCCACAAGTTTGCTTGTGCTTTGTTAATCATAAGATCGTGATGGCCAGATCAATTTTCAATCTAGATTGTTACATGTTGTGGGTTCACGCATGTCGATCATGGTTAGACTTAGATAAAACTAGGTATCGTGCGGCAGATGCAGGTTTTAGATTGGTTTGATCATGGTTGCTTGTTTGTTCCTTCCTCATGGACCCCAACTCGGCTAGTTAGCCGATCCTGGTTAAGCTTACACGAGTAATGAGCTCTTATAGATCTGTTCAAATACATGCATGCTTTTAGCTTGTTATAATTAGATCGTATCATGCGGTGGATTAATCTAATTATAAGAAGTGGTATAGACTTATAGCAAGTGGTATCATGCGATGGATTAGCTTCGCTTAAGTTTACGCTTGACGGGTTTATGAAGACTAAACGTGCGGCAGATTAGTTGGATTAGCCTATGCATGTGTTATTTCAATCGATCTATTTTTGCAAGTTACCTGTTTATAACATCCTCAGTTTATTCAAGCATGGACTTTTTACATATGCATTCGACAGTCAATATGATTTACATACTCTGTTTTTCATACTTGCTGAATGACTTTATAAACATGCTCTGACCGACAGCTTCTATAGTTGTGTGCCGTCGCGATTGGCTTTCAAAGCCGTACATATGGAACTGTCTGGTTTTACCCAGCATGTTCCAAAGGTATTCTCACAATTTTATCCCTTGTTGGTTTTTAGGTCAAACCGACTGGCACGTCTCCGAATTCAGCACATTCCGGGCACCCGATTGAAGCTAGCTTTTCGCCTTTCTGTGTGATTGACGTGAGGTGTCACGTTTTGCATCAACACACTTTTTGGCACGCCCGGTGGGACAAGACTCTCTGCTTCAAGATGCCTGAGATCAACGATGATCAGGTTCTGGATGTGACCATAGATGAATTGCCGCCAGAATTAAAGAGTTTAGTACAAGAGACATGTGATGAACTTCAGCGCAAGTGCCTGATGACTTTTTCAAAGAACAAGAGCGGCAAGGTCATCCAGAAGCAACCATTCCCAAAGATTCATCCTCACCACCAACCTGATATCTCTAATGAAGAGGAGGCTATTCGGAAGATGACTGAAATAATGCATAAGGTTGTATCAGAAGCCATGACCAATCATCAGTCGGCTTTCTTGAACACCTTTCGTGCTATCATGGTCAATACTTTCAGTCCAGCCGTGGATAAATGCTTTGAAGAAGCTTTTGGTCCGATGCAAGGACCGTTGTTGTTTCAAGTACCTCAACGCCGAAAGATCGCCGTAGACAGTAGAGCTGGTACAAGCACAGGGGGGTGGTTCTTCATGAGACACAACAACCACCCGCGACCTATGGCCAGCTCGCATTCGGCACGATGGGGAGTGTCCCGCAATCCGCTTCTAGAGTGTCTCCTGTAGCAAACAGGATACAGAAGAATATGTTTGGAGACGGATACTAGGAGTTCATCGATTACAACTCAATTAATGCTCTTCTAAATCCAGGCTACAAGAGTTCGGCAGAACTACACCCTTGGGGGCAAGCGCAAGTGGCTCCTGATTCGAATATTGACCACATCATGCATAGGATGGCTGATATGATGCAGAATCAATTCGGCCTAAAGCCAAAGAGTCAATCATATGCTTACAAGTCCCCTTATCCAGTTTGGTACAATCGGGTTGCTCTTCCTCCAAGGTTGAAGCCTCCTACTGATTTCACCAAGTTTTTAGGCCAGGATGACAACAGTACTATAGAGCATATCGGCCGCTACTTGATGCAACTCGGAGAAGCGTCTACGGATGAGGCTTGGAGGATTCGGTACTTCCCGTTGTCATTAACAGGATCAGCCTTCTCGTGGTTCTCTTCTCTGCCAGCAAATTCTATCAATACATGGGCAGAGCTAGAGCAGAAATTCCACTCGTATTTCTTTACGGGTACCAGTGAGAAAAAGTTGGTCGATCTCATGAGCCTAAGGATGAAACCTGGCGAGACGCCACAAGAATATCTGCGCCAATTCAGGGAAACCAAGAATCTTTGTTATTCTCTGAATTTGCCGGATGATCAACTGCCAGAGATAGCCATAGCTAGCATGTTGCCGAGTATCAAAGAGAGACTATTCGGCATGGAGTTTGATGACCTCGGGCAGTTATCACAAAGGTCGGCAACGATGAGTAATCAAGCCCAGGGATTCAAGAGGAATAATCAGTTCCAGAAGGGTGATGTGGCTGCCAAGATGTATCAGGCTTTCCTGGAAGAAGCAACTGAGTACAATGATGAAGATGAAATAGCTGCAGCCGAGATAGTCTGGGCTAAAGAGCCGACTCAAGTCAACCAGCGATGGCTGAGGCAACAGAAAGGTACTTATGACTTTGATGTTTCCGAGTCAGATAAATTATTTGAGTACTTGTTGAAGGAAGGACGCATCAAGTTACCGGAAGGTCATCCTATGCTGCATCCTGAAGGGGTCAAGGACAAGAAGTATTGTAGTTTCCACAATACTAGATCCCACTCCATAAACGATTGCCAAGTGTTCAGAGTGCGGATCCAGAAAGCTATCCAGGACGGGCATCTGAGGTTTGATGGAAAGATGAAAATTGATGGTAGCCCTTTTGGACAGAATACTGTGTCCTTCTTTGTTAATATGATCAATGCAGCTGATCCCAGGGATAAGAGCAAAATGAAAGTGTTAACCTCTGATAGAGCGAGGGAAGCTGGTGCCGTTGACCCTAATCGGCAGATTACAAAGAGAGAGCTTCAGCAGAGGGTTCGGTTCCAAAATAGCCGAATTGAGGCGGGTGAAACTTCCAGACCCAGGGTCACGACGCGCATTTTGTTGAATAAATGGCGTCGGGAACATGAACGATACCAGAAGCAGAGACTTTATGAAGAACGGAAGTTCCTAGAGAAACAACGAAGGTACGAAGAAGAGATGTACCAGGAAGAATGAGAAGATACGAGGGAGCAAGAACAGTCTCATTGGGAATGCTCGTTCTTCCAGTATTGTTGGAACGAAGGCTTGAAGCTGCCTGTTAAGAACAACTACCCTAAGTGCAGTAATCAGTACTTCGAGTATAGGCAGTCTCGAGTCAACCGCCGTTCTGTCCATGAAAGGCTTGGGGCGCGAGTCCCTGAGGACGATCGGCGCTTAAAAATAAATAATTCCAAAGATTGGCAAGGAAGAGGATTTGCCGATCGAAGTTGGGCTCGCACTGGAGAAGAGGGATACCGCGAGTATGTCTGACAGAGAGGACAGTGGTGTCCACCAGGATTGAGGAGAAGACAGAAAAGAAGGGTGCAGCGTGTAAGAAACAGAGAGTTAGAGCAAGCAAGTGCCAAGACAAAGCAAGTTTGGCGCCTCAAAGAGAAGCCGGATGGGGATGATCGTTCGGCTGACGCATGCATGGCTTTCTTTCTTCCATCAGAATTTATAGCTCCCGAAGAACAGGATGTCCAAGACAAGGTGTATTCAGATTTTGATGAAGATGAATTCCAAGAGTTGTTGGCTCATCTTGTCTTGGCTCAAAGTGCAGTATTCGATAAACCAGCTAAGCATCGACACCTGAAGCCATTGTATATGAGAGGCTATGTTAATGGCAAGCCATTGACTAAGATGATCATTGATGGAGGGGCTGCCATAAATATCATGTCGTATACCACCTTCAGAAAACTTGGGATGGCGAGTGAAGACTTATTGAAGACCGACATGGTGTTGAGAGACATTGCTGGTAATTCTTCTAATACTCGGGGGGCAGTTCATGTTGAATTGATGATCGGATCCAGGACCTTCATTACTACTTTCTTTGTTATTAATGGCAAGGGGGCATATAGTTTGCTATTAGGAAGGGATTGGATACATGCAAACTGCTGTGTGCCATCAACTATGCATCGGTTCCTCATCCAGTGGATAGGAAATGACATCGAAATTGTCCATGCTGATGATTCGGTGAGTATTGCTAATGCAGAGCCCATCTACTGGGAATATGATGGTGTTGAGAGTTTCTCTGGAAGAGCTTGGGAAGCAGGTCCTGTGAATGTTTTCGACGAGGACCAACAGCCGATTCAAACAGTCGGCTCTCAGAGCAATTTTTGAATAAATAGACCAGCTGGTGGTAATGGAGAGGAATTAAGACCGAGTTTCATGTCGGCTGACAAGGAATAAAGTGTTGATGAAGCCGAAGCGGGATCAATTTGGGTCTCGGGTGTGTTTTAAAGTTGTTAAACTTTTGAAGGATTCTGTTTATTTCCCCATTGCCAAAGCTCAAGGAAGGTCAGAAGGGATTTATACAGGGTGACGTACAGCTGAAGATTTTTGATTAAAAGATATATGAAGGCGTTTTCATAGCTTGGTGATCATTTCAAGTTGTACGTGGCGGCCGATAGCCTTATAGTAGGATCGGCCTTTGTTTTAAGTTTGAAGGAAAAGATAAGTAGCAGCTAGCTTTAGCCGAAAATGTTAGACCCAGAAAAGGGTATTCGGCTGTAAAGAAGTTTTGGTCATATACGCCTTACTCATGGACTAAGCTTCGGCATTGCTTGTTAAAAGCCGAATGCATAGAGATTGTGTAAACCAAGAAATATTTATATACAGCCGATGTAAAGCATCGCCTTTAGCAGAAAAATGTTCCAAGAAATTCAAGTTATAGCCGATATTATTTATATCGCCTTTAGTACAAGGATATTCATGACCCTAGTGACCCCAGCATTTTACGAGTTGGTAGGTTTATTGGAAGAAGAGAAAGATGAAGCACAGTAAGTGCGATGCCGAGTGACATGACATGTCAATAATGAGATTTGGTCGGCTAAGATGACGTCATACATTCGGCAAACGTTCTTCTAAAGAAATGTTGCGGATAGAGAAGGTCACTAAGGGATCGAAAGATGCAAATAAGCATGATTTAGAGGAGAACAAGTTTCATATATTGCAAGCCTCATTCATAGATCCATCCTAATACAAACTACCCTTGAAATAATTTGTTTACAATGGATTGCGGATCAATGATCTCAGCAATGGCAGTAGCATGGTTGTCATAGATCTCAAGGTCTTCAAATTCATCCGGATCCCCGCTTGCGAAGCCAACTGGTAGGAGGGAGTAATCTTCTTTGGTCCAAGACCTCATTGCCGCTAGCCCGAAGGAGACCCCAGCGTGCACACCTTGGATGACGGCCTGATCAATACGACCATCCACGACATCAAGACAGGCTTCGGCTGAGTCTCCACGAGCATTCACCTTGAGGGCAACTCTGTTTTCTGCTGCTTTCAAGCGGTCATTCTCTGCAGACAAGGCTGACAAGGAGAAAGGGTATATTAGGTGGAGGCAAACTCGATCAGGAGAAGGAGAAGAACCAAGGCTCTGCTAACCTGTGATTATACTGCAGAGTTGCCTCCGTTGGTTTGCCCATTCAGCTTCCTCAATATCATGCTTCTTGGATACATCTTCCAGTTCCTTCTGGGATTTGTCCTTTTCCTCATGGTACCAAAGAGCATCCAGATGGGTCTGCTGAAATAAATCGTCAAATTCAGAATCTGGTGGCTTAAGGAAAAGGTTGAAAGAGGGTATTAGAGCTACCGTGTCTGGAGGAGGAACCCAAGTTTGGCTAGAAGAAAATTCTGCTCTGAAAGGAAAAATGAGTAGTAAATCGGAGATGGACAAACAATAAAAGCTACCGCAAGGGGGCAAGGTTTTTACCCATGACGCCGGTGAGTTAGTGCTCGGTTTCTTCCTACTTCAACTCCAATGGGATGTCTGCTGTGGTTGCTTTTGCCTGCCATTGATGAAAAACACAGGCAAAAGATTTTCTCTGGTTTGAGCTAAGGACCGAGAGCTGGAAAGTCCACAAGTCAAACTATTTGGCTGAGCATAAAGTGGCAGCTTGTATAGAGTCTTATTTATAGAACTTTGGCTTGTACAGTAGAAGACCAAGCATCAGATTAGGGTTTTTCACAGTTTATGGGCCGTTATTGGGCCAGGCCGAATCTTTTGACAATTAAAGGAAATCATGACTCCAGGGTCGGAAAGCCGATGGGGTTCGGCTAAGAGTTGTTCAGTTTCGGCCGGTTGTTTGAGGGCTCGTATTACCGATTGACACTGGGAACAAAGGCGGAAGAGATCTTAAGAAATACTATCCTAGTGATTGTCATGGATCGGGAAATTGAAGGAAGACTGAATTCTTAGAATCTAAAATAACTAATTACGGCAGTTGTCTGCAGAGCAAAGATTTCTGATATAGTTATCAGTGATAGCCGGTATGCGTCCCCGTTGAAACGGAAAACAGAGATCAGTGATCAATATGCGGAAAAAGAGGCACACATTGATCTCGAAGGATCAAGCACAAGTTAATTTCAAAAGGACGAACAGGGGGACTTCTTATTTACAAAAAAGGATCAAGATTACAGTGAGTTAGTTCGTCCAATCCATTCTACGCCTAATCAGGAGAAAGCGATCGAAGGCGTCAGCCATATCTGTTCCGGCTTCCTTCATGTCTTCTGCGGAATGTTCTACTCTATCCTCCAGTTCTTGCTCGCAGACATCAAATCTACGGTAATCGGCACCAGAATGAATCTTCATGGCGGTAAAGGCGAGTGTTGCGCCGTACCCCATGCTGGCTCTGGAGATGATGGCGAGAACACGATTAACTTCGTTAATCCGCTTCAAGGGCGTTGTGCCCGTTACATCGGCCGTGATGACAAGCTTAGTAACGGCAGCTTCAAGGGCGTGAAGTTTGGCCGCCAGGGCTGAAAGAAGGAGGAATCAGTAAAAGAAAGAAGGTAGGATAAGGAAAGAAATGATAAAAGATACTTACCGGCGGCCCGTTCCCGAGCAGCATCACGCTCTCAAGAGACTCGGGTAATGTCCCAATCTTTTTCCTCCAGATCAAATTGAAGGTTTGCAAGCTTCTGAGTCAGGTCCTCGGGGAGATCGTCACCGTTTCTCCTGAAGGAAGTAACAATGTAAGAATTACTGCTTCATTTTTGGAGTAATCAAGAAGAGGGAAGAAAGGATTAACCTTTTCTTGGAAGTGTTGGAAGCGCCGAACTCAGAGCTATGACGACTCGCTATGGAAGACATCTTTCGGATTGGAACGAATGTTGAACAGGAGGAAAAGAGGGTTTTTTGAGTCTGAACAGGGGAGTTCGGGATGCACAAGTCAAAACCAACTGAGGAGAGATTTTAAAAGATCCCAAGAGGTGCATCGGGAGATGAATCGCCAAATATGCAATTATGGCGTGAAAAGGTGGATGCTTCTGGAGGTTCCACGTCAGTGCACAAGGAAAAAGGAATTTTGAAATAAATATTTATCCAAAAATTAGGGGGCATGTGTTAACACCAGATTTTCGCACACCCGAGGATATGACTGAAGGACCGAAAGTGCTAACAGAAAGCGACCAGAGGGGGGGTGAATGGGAGCTCCAAATTTTCCTTTCGGAAACTTGTTTCCACTGTCCCGAGAATCACCCTAAGAGCAAACCTAGAGCTTGTAAGTGTCCACGACCCTAGAGGTAGGGTGGATGCTTCCACAAAGCACAGCAGGACACTACACAATCCTAGAAATCCAATGCAAAAGACGGAAACCAAAACAGTCAACAGACAAACAAACCGCGGACGAAACAGTGCAGACTGCACTTGACCGGACTCTCCCTGCGTCCGATCAAGGATGACCGGACGCGTCCGGTCGAGGAAAATCTGTTTGGGAGCTTACTGTTCGTGACCAGACTAACGGTCACTGAGCGTCCGGTCACACCTCCAGCGTCCGGTCAGTCAAGACAAAGACTGTGAACAGTAGAAGAGGCGAGTCCGGTCAAAGAGTAGGAGCAGCGTCCGGTCATTCACTAAGAAGATCCACAAGTGACATTTATCGATCGGACTCTGGAGTGAGCGTCGAGTCGACACGAACACAGCATCCGGTCACCCTGATCCTGTGTAGTTCGTCCACCGATTCAACTCAATCTCACCCAAAACAAATCCTCTAGGGATCAAACTTGGTGAGAGGAGTTACAAGAAGGATAGTGAGCTATCTCTAAGAGATCATGGCTCGAACCTATCTCCAAATCGATGAATCAAAGAAATTCGGGAGAAGGGAGAAAAACATGACCCGAAACAAAAATCAACTGATCTACTAACTCGTGAGGTTAGAGGAGAATTCCTTCGGTGGAAAGAAGTGCCTCATGATCTAGAACAACTTGGTTCAAACGGATTAGCAAAACACTCACCAAGTGGAGAGATCGATCAACGGGAAAAACGTGGAGAAAAGCAACCCGCGAAGAACATGAACAAAACACGAATCACAACCACGAATTTGCAACCGTGTGGCTACCACACGCTACAACAGTGAGATTACGGTCTCACTTTCTCAAAATCTGACGGGCACAGAGGTATGGTTCTCTTCTCTGTGGATCTCAGTTTGCTACAACAGGGGAGAGGGAGACCAGGAAAACCTGGAAGGCAAAATAGCAAATGACTGAGATAGAATGGGAGGAGGGTGTCTCCCTCTACATATCCTAATTCTAATTCCTACTCTACCCCTCACTAATTACAGAGCGAACCAGCTAAACCCTAGGGTTATTCTGGACCAACTCGCGGTAGGTGGTGATCCGACGGCCACGCCCGCACAACTCGTAGTGTTGCCTCGACGCAACCTTCCGATTGCTGCCACGTGCCGCCACCGCTCTGCTTGTCCTTTCTCGGACGTCGCACCCCCGATTTTGTGGCCCAAACCGGGAAACCAGCCTTCACAACCAACCCCCGGTTTTGAGGCCCAAACCGGGAAACCTGCCATCCAAGGCCTGAGTTTTGAGGCCCAAACTCAGCAAACCCGAAGCGCCCAGGTTTTGAGGCCCAAACCTGGAAACCGTCCTCAGCTCGAGTTTTGTGGCCAAACTCGGAAACCATCAGCACCCGGGTTTTGAGGCCCAAACCTGGAAACCGTCCACTCGGTGGTTTTTCTGTGACTCAACCACCAAACGATGCTGTAGAGGGGATGCACCGCCCGTGCACCCCGTCCACCGACACGTGTCCCCAGGTCCTCGACTCGAGCAACACCATGCCCCGCAAGTCTTTGCTCGTTGCTGTCCCAGGCTGCCAGCCACCACAGCTGATCCTTAGGCCACCGGTCCCTCAGTCCAAGCCTCACGTCCGCCCTTCACCGCTCCCGGTCCGTCGGCACGCCACGTCTCTACTTGACCTTCACCTTGCCCTCGATCACTGTCTCCGTGCTCGACACCTACACAACACAAGCCAAAGAACATGCGATCAAAACCGTTGACAATCACTCATCACTCGAGACTCGTCATACACCCATGTATCCGCAATCTCCCCCTTGATGAGTGCATTGTCAACTACACACACAAATCGTAATGGAAATAGAAGGAGGAAGAAGGAGAAGAGGGAACTCGACCAAATGACCCAAAAGCATAGCGAAGCCGAAAAAAGTCAAGTGGAAAGAGCAAGACAACTTGGTCCCCAAAGACATGGGCAACGGCTCGACGCAACCAAGCAAAGCAAAGCTAGCCCTCAAGAAGAGGTAGAATAGGCTCAACACCGCTAGCAAATACCAATTGAAAAATCAAAGCAAAATGCTAGTCCCTCAAGATAGAGGCACAGAGGCTCAACACAACTAGCAGAAAGCTCGACATCAACGGAAAAGCACGATACCAACTGAAACCAACTGAAGCAAGGATGCAACTGCTAGTCCCTCAAGATAGAGGCAAGGACTCAACACAACTAGCAAAGCGCTCCAAACCAATTGGAAATTTCAAAAATTCATCACGCAAACTCCCCCTTGCATGGTGCACACAACCGATTCCTCTCCCCTTAGTTGAACATGGGAGGCATGATTTGTCATCCAAATTCTCCCCCTTAGTTGAAAATGCACCAACAAGCAAAAGGAACCGAAAGCAATTTTCTCCCCCTTAGAAAATGCACCATCAAAAGTGCCAAACAAGAGAAGGTCTCCCCCTTCCAAAATGCATATGAGTCAAAATGCAAGTTAGCAGCTTCAGGAATATAGTCAAGAAAAATGCAAGGATGCTCTAAACAGTAAAGCTCCAACGACTCACTGGAAAGCATACAAGCTAGCGAAGGCTCAAACTGATCACCAAATATGAAATATGAACATATGAGCAAAATGAGCAGTTTTTAGCCAAAAAGGTATTCACCATCAAAATAGCACAAAACATGTATAGACAGGAAATCAGACAAGTGCTAAACATGTATACAAGGTGAACTTCCCCTAGCACAGTTCAATCATCATGCTATAGAATGAAACATAGACTTGTGTATCCAAATTTTATCGGAGTTGCAGCGGTTAAGATTACACAAGTTCAAATTTCAGCATGTGATTGCGAGAGGTTGAAAGCTTCTCATTGCCTAACTTCGCAACTGTGCGAAGCCTATGCAGAAGCAATCAGAAGCTTAAAGCAACAATTTCGGTCATACACTACACAACTCAAGTTTAACTCAAGGTGCAATGAGAAACAGTCTCGAAACTGTGATGTGTTGACAAGCAATCCCATCTCGATCTTTTCAATTCACTTAAAACTTGGTTCAGATTTTATTGACAGAATATGAACAGACCAAGCAAGTGACAGACTCAGAACTAGAGACATAGCAACCTAGCATATATGAAAAACACGAGTGAATTCAACACATCCTACACATGCTAGTTGCATATCTCAATGGTGAACACTTTCAAGTTTTATGTTTGTTAAGCAGATTCACCATTCAAAAATAGCTCAGCTCACAACATATATTAGTGATCAGAAGGAGCATAAGCTACTAGCATCAACATATAGCATCGGAGCATACTAAACAGAGCATAATTACATTTTAAAGATTATATGTCTGAAGCTCAGAATGTAAAAGCGTATGCTGAAATGCAAAAGAAAAACAAAGCAAACGAGAAAATAGTCAGTCTATGACACAAGATCCAAAATGTTTCCCCCATCTAAAAGGGGAAACACACACCAAGCTCACCCCTCAACCGATTAAAGGTTGATTCGTCCAAAGGCTTGGTGAAAATATCAGCCAACTGATGATGAGTATCGACATGGCGAAGGTCGATATCACCCTTCTCATAGTGGTCTCGCAAAAAGTGAAAGCACACATCAATGTGTTTGGTCTTCGAGTGAAGCACGGGGTTCTTAGCAACGCTAATCGCACTCGTGCTGTCACAAAGCAAAGGAACACGAGAAAAGCTCAGACCAAAATCACACAAAGTGGCCATCATCCAAAGAAACTAGGAACAACAGCTAGCCGCAACAACATACTCAGCCTCCGTGGTAGACTGGGCGACACTAGACTGCTTGCGAGAAGACCACGATACAAGAGAAGAACCAATAAATTGGCAAGTCCCAGAAGTGGACATGCGCTCAATGCGACAACCAGCAAAATTGGCATCTGAATAACCGCAAAGGGAGAGGGTGGAGGAAGCTGAATACCAAATCCCGAACTCAGGTGTGAAATGAAGGTACCTGAAAATGTGCTTCACCGCCTGACGGTGAGAAGTGCGTGGCGACGCCTGAAAGTGCGCGCACAGGCACACCGCGAACTGGATGTCCGGGCGTGTCGCCGTCAGGTAGAGCAGCGAACCGATCATGCTTCGGTACTCCTTCTGGTCCACAGCTTCTCCATCCTTGTCTGCATCCAGGGCCGTCGTGGTTGACATGGGTGTTGGAAGAGGCTTGGCCTCACCCATATCGAACCTCTTCAGCAAGTCCTTGGTATACTTGCCCTGGTGCACAAACGTCCCTTCTCGGGATTGCTTAATTTGCAATCCGAGAAAGAAAGTCAGCTCGCCCATCATACTCATCTCGAACTCCCTGCTCATAGTATCTGCAAACTTGGCAACCAAAGCGTGAGAAGAACCACCGAAAATGATATCATCCACGTAAATCTGGACCAAGAGAGTGTCTTTGCCTTGCTTGAGGAGAATGAGCGTTTTATCCACACATCCCATTTTAAAACCCTTAGCAAGCAGAAAGGTTTTCAATCTATCATACCAGGCTCTACGGGCTTGTTTCAAACCATATAACGCTTTGTGGAGTTTAAAAACATGGTTTGGAAACTTGGGATTTTCAAAACCGGGGGGTTGTTCAACATAAACCTCTTCTTCTATGTAGCCGTTTAAGAAGGCACTCTTGACATCCATTTGAAAAAGTTTGAAACCTTTGGATGTTGCAAAAGCCAAGAGTATCCTAATAGCCTCCAAACGAGCTACAGGAGCAAAAGTCTCCTCATAGTCTATCCCCTCCTTCTGACTATAGCCTTTCGCTACAAGCCTGGCCTTGTTTCTAACAACGTGGCCATCCTCTCCTTGCTTGTTTTTGAAAACCCATTTTGTCCCAATAGGCTTACAGTCTGGAGGAGGTGGAACTAAAACCCAAACCCGATTTCGCTCAAAGTTCTCTAACTCCTCATGCATGGCATTGACCCAATCCGGATCCGTCAAAGCGTGTCCAACATCTCGGGGCTCAAAATCAGCGACAAAAGCAGAATGAGCAAAGTGAGAGATTTGTGACCTGGACGGAGTGACACGTTCGTCGATGCTGCCAATCATCTGTTGATGCGGGTGTTGGCGCGGAATGTGTCTTGGCGCCTTCCGAGCAGAAGTGATCTCCCCCTCAACAGCAGCTGGTGCTTCCCCGGGTACAAAGGGTACCGCTCGGGGTGGCGGATCCCAAGGCCCCCAAGAGGAAGAAGTGTCAGGGCCGTGAGTCGTAGTAGAAGCCGCTCTTTGCGGCACAGCAGGTGGAGGCAATGCTGGGTCACCCATGCTTTGAGCATCCTTGTCCTCATCATCATAAAGAGGCTCACCGACCTCATGATCACCTACACGCTCAAAACGAGAAGAAGGACAAACCATGGTCTCGTCGAAGGTGACATTGGATGTCTCCATGACTCGGTTAGTATCAAGGTTAAGTACACGATAAGCTCGAGTGTGAGTGCCATAACCCAAAAATACACCGTCAGAAGAACGAGACTCAAATTTGTCCAGGTTGCCTTTCTTCAATATAAAACAGTGGCAACCGAAGACAATAAAATAACTCACCTTGGGTTGTCTCCCAAATCGCAACTCATAAGAAGTCTTTTTCAATAAAGCTCGAAGAAAAATGTGATTGGAAATATAGCATGCAGTGCTCATGGCTTCAGCCCAATATCGCCTAGGACTCCTATGCTCATCGAGCATCATCCTGGCCATCTCTACAAGGGTCTGATTCTTCCTTTCTACAACACCATTCTGAGGCGGTGTGTAGGGAGAAGAAAACTGATGCTCTAAACCCAAAGAGTTACAAAACTTCTCAAAATCCGAATTCTTGAATTCGGAACCATTATCACTCCGAATTGCTCGCATTGAGGTCAAAGGGAACTCATTCTGAAGACGCAAAATCAGATTGCAAGAAAAGGAGAAAGTCTCGATCTTCTCAGCTAAAAAGAAGACCCACGAATATCTCAAAAAATCATCGACAACAACAAGCACATACCACTTCCCCCCAACTGAGCTCACCCGAGCCGGACCAACAAGGTCCATGTGCAAAAGCTCTCCAGGGCGCTTGGTCATGACCTGAGTCACTGGATGGTGGGGAGCGGCAACCATCTTCCCATGTCTACAAGAATGGCAAACAAGATCCTTCTCCATCGACAACTTGGGCAATCCTCGGATTAGACCAAGTGAGCTAAGTCTTGCAAGCAAGTCGAAACTCAAATGTCCTAGTCTCCCATGCCACTTCCAAACATCAGAGGAGGAAGGTCCAGCCAAAAGACAACGAGAAACTCCAAACAACTCCGAGAAATCCACACGAAAGACTTTCCCAAAGGGCGAAATCACACAAACAAGATTCCCCTGAGGGTCCAAAATACGACTGAGATTCGGCTTAAAACGAATCTCATAGTCGTCATCGAAAAGTTGCGAAACAGAAAAAAGGTTAAAATGCAAGTTAGAAACAAGAGCTACATCGCGCATTTTTTGAAGGTTAAAATGCAAGCTAGAAACAATGAAAGAAGGTTAAAGTGCTCATTAACTTGCACCGACCCACGAGACAACACTTTACCTTTGCTATTGTCGCCGAAGGTGATAAACTCCTTTCCGGCGACAGGGCTAAGACTGGAGAACCACTTGGCGTTTCCGGTCATGTGCCTCGAGCAACCGGAATCCACCAACCAAACGTCCTCCAATCGTTTTACCTACATCAATAAAAAGACATAGGGTGAGCATACGGTCCAACACTGGGGTTAGTGAAGTAGGAGGAATACCAGTGTTGGGCCGGCTGCTCAAAAGAACGGTTAGTAGAAAAACCATTCCTAGCACGCCTACGGGGGAAGCGATCACCACATTGAGGAAAACGTGGTCCGCTAAGGGAAGAGCGTCCATCACGATACTCAAAACGTGGTGGAGGAAAACGCTCAACAACAAAGCCACCGCCACGGGGTCCATAACCTATAACTGCAGGCTCCCACCGGGCACGCCCTCTACGCTGCCTAGGCCTGGGAACTTGAGGTTCTGGACCTCTAGGCCTAGTAGCTCTCCTCGGAGCTCTCCTCTGAACATTCGGCACATGTACATCATGGAAAGGATGGTACATGTCCGGATTGTTCATCTCCCTAGCACGGCGTGCCTCTCTCTTGCGCCGAAAGCAGAACTCACTCAAGTGTCCATCTCTCCCACAATGCTCACAATGGTACCTCACCGCTCTCAAAGGGGGTTGTTGGTACACACAGTTGTGGGTGTGGATCACTTTGCCCTTCTGTGGCATAAGCTCCTCCTGGATAGGTGGCATTGTGTCCAGCTTGTTTTTCAGGTGGTTGGGTTTAGGAGCCCATTGCTGGTTCTTGGGTGGAGCTCGTGGAGGTTCTTCAAACACCCCATCCTTGGTGTTAGGCTTGAGAGGCTCTTTGGGTGGAAGCTTGGTAAGTTTGGGAGTAGTGGTGGAGTTGGGCTTCTCACATGGGTTTAGACCACTCGACTCTCCAATCTTCCCAAAAGCAGAAAGATCAACACCCAGAGCAAAGCCTACACCAGGACCTCCAGCAGCTCGCTTGAATTGGGAGATCATCATCTCGAGCTGTGGCTCACCGCTAGACACCCATGACAAGATGGTCCGAAGGTATGTGTTTCTTCCTCGGTTTGCATCTTGTCATGCTTCACATTAGCGATCTCCATCTCCAAACCCTCACACAAAGCGCACCTAGTCACACAAGTGCTACCCGAGCTGGCCTTCACAAGAGACTCAATCTTGGCATCCTTCTCTGCCAACTCGGTTTGCAAGACTGGACAAGACTTGCACGCACCCAACAGCAAGGGTCTAGCCCGGAGCTCATCCACCTCTCCAACCAAAGCAGCATACTTACCTCTCAAAGTGAGAAGGTCAGTCATGTGCCTGGTGCACATCTCACACTCAACCTCCTCAAACACGACCATGGTGGATTTAGCAAACTCTAGCTCCTTCACCGTGTCCTCCCACTTCTACCTAAACTCCTTGTGCTCTCTAGCGGCATGCCTAAGCAGCTTATCCGGACTAAGCAAGGCGGCAGTAAGCTTCTCGACCTCAGCAGAATTCTCGTCATGGGTCAGAGATACCTGAGAGGTGTCGTCGTCGTTGTCGTCCCGAGGAGTGTCCACCAGCTCGCCGTCGACCTCCTTGCCGAGGGCCATGGTGCAGAAACCCTCGTCGTCGGCGAAGAAGCAGAGGCCGTTCAGCTTGTCCTTGATCCTCTTCTTCTTCTCGGACTCGTCATCGCTTGAGCAAGCGGAGTCATCATCCGAGCCATCGACGTTGCTGAGCGTGGCGAAGAACGCACGCTGCTCAGCCTGGGCCTTCTCCAAGTACTTCTTCTTGATGTACTCCTTGTCGAAGCCGCCCCTCCACTTGTGCCTCGCAGGGACGTACTTCTCCTTGCGCTTGCCGGAGTCGTACTTGTGCCCATGATCGCCCTTCCCAGATGTGTGCTTCTTCTTGGGACAGTTGGCGATGAAGTGGTCGGGGTCGCCACACTCATAGCATCATGAGCGTCCCCCTCCGCGGCAACGGTTCATGCGGTTGTTGTGGAACCGCGAGAACCGGTTGGCGAGCAAAGCCAACTCGTCATCCCCCAAAGACTCCAACTGGTCTTCTGTGACAGAAAAGAGTGAAGAAAGTGCAAGTCCTCCAGAGGGGATAGCAGAAGAGCCAGAAACCAAAACCATAGTCGGGCCAGAAGGATTTTCATAAGAAGCCCTCGACATGGCGTCAATCTCACTAGACTTGAGCTTTCTAAAGAGCTCGTCGCAAGTGAGGGTCTCATAGTTAGACGATTCGATGATCGCCTGGACCTTTGAGTCCCACACCGACCGATCAAGAGTATGCAAAAGCTTCAAAGCTCTCTCATGATCGTCAAAAGGCAACAGCTCCTTGTTCGCTCTCATCTTGTTGACAATGACCTAAAAGCGAGCGAATAAACTCTATATGCTCTCGCCAGGCATGTGTCGAAAGTTCTCGTACTCCCACTTGTGTGACTCATAGAGACAGGATTTGACTTGAGTGGTTCCCTCATGAAAGCGCATGAGGGTCGCCCAAATCTCACGAGCCGTGGGGAGGTGAGAAACGCGACCAAACTCGGACATGCTCAACAGGAGAAAAGAGCGTTACGTGCTCGGCTATTGGCATCGTGCTCATCCATCTGAAGCTGAGTAACACGAGCAGCCAAGACAACATAATCCTGTTGCAAATCTCCCAAACAGAAGAGCCCATGCTCTGAAGATAGGCCGACATGCATATCTTCCAATACGTATAGTTCGTCCCATCAAAGAACGGCGGTTTGCCCACGCTGTGATCCATGTCGCCTTCTGTGGATCTGGAACCGGCTAAGGTGGAAGATCCTTAACCCACTCCGATACCAATTGAAGGACCGAAAGTGCTAACAGAAAGCGACCAGAGGGGGGTGAATGGGAGCTCCAAATTTCCTTTCGGAAACTTGTTTCCACTGTCCCGAGAATCACCCTAAGAGCAAACCTAGAGCTTGTAAGTGTCCACGACCCTAGAGGTAGGGTGTGTAACACCCTAGGTGTTAAGCAACCCTAAATGCATAACTTGACATCTCATGAGCATAAAGCATCATCATCTCATGTTGCATTCTTTCTTTTTAAGTGTCATTTCATGTGAGCTTTTGTAATGCTATGCTTGGTTGAATGCTTGTTTGTCTTGTTTGTGGAGTGCTTAAGCCTCCTTAGTAGCTGAACCTTGTTGGGGAGTCAAAATGAAGCTAGGTTTATGTTGGTCATGTTGGCTAACCTAGTTGCCTTGATAGAGCCCTAGGAGTTCTTTTGTTTGACTAACTAAGACCTTCTTGATAGAAGCTTTGCATGGCTGTGGGCCCTTAACCAAAAGTGTGTAGAATTTAGTATAGAACAAAAGTTGTTTAAGGCCCAACTCATGAAAATGGGTTTAGCAAGGTGTTTTGGGACCCCCAAGGCAGATTTGAGGGAGTTTAGACTTAGAAAATTTTCTAAGTCTCTAACTGACCGAGCAGTTTCATCTAACCAACTTTGGAGCCTTCTTGGGAGCAATCTAGGCCAAACCAGAGACCAATCTTGTAACCAAAGTTGTAGCTGATATGTAGCTCTAAGCAAAGGAGCAAGTGGTTTAGCTTTTCACCAAGCGGATTAGGAAATAATCGCGTGCAAAATCTGGCCGTCAGTCGGCCTGATGGCCACTGAACCGGGCCGGGCCGTGCCGTGCCCGCGCGTGCTCGCGGCGTCGTGGCCCACCGCGCCAGGGCTTGGCCGCCGCGTGGCGCCCGACGGCCGGTCAGCCAGCGCCCGAGCGCGGCGTGGCAAGCGGCAAAGCCAGCCCCGCCTCGCCTGTCCGAACTCCTCCCTCCATTCTGTCACCGCGCTCCTCTTCCCTCTCCTGCTCTCGCTCTCGTCCTCTCGCCGGAGCCCGAGTGGAAAAGGGGAAAGCCGCCGTCGTTCACCGCCGTCCTGCCGCCGCGCCGACCATCCATCCAACCACCAAGCTTCACCGTGAGCCCCCACACCCCGTGCTACCCTTAGCACCCTGTAGGAAGCCTAGGTGAGCCTCAGGATGAGCCGCCGCCATGGCCACCATGACCGCCGAGCTCTGTCCGCCGTGGCCGGCCTCCGTCCCGTGGTTCCCTGTCACCCTAGCGCTCGTTTAGGGGTTAGTGAGGTCCGAGGAGGAGGTAGAGGGTGATGGTTTAGCCGATTAGGGTTAGGAGCCCGCGAAACGCCGCCGTCCGCCATGACCGCCATGGCCGGCGCGCTCGGTCCGCCGTGGCCAACCCTCTTCCCGAGCTCAACCATCTGCCCTAGCTAGCGTTCTTGAATCGCCTCGGTATGCTGGAGCTAGTGGTGGTGACGGTTAGGCCGATTAGGGTCTGGAAGCTCGAGTACGCCGTCGTCCGCCGCTTGCCAAGGTCGCCGGAGTGGCGTGGCCGTGGTCGCGGGTGCTCGGAGCTTGCGCCCTGGCTTCCGAGCCCTGGGCTAGGGTTATCAAGGTCGCCGGAGTAGATCTCGAGGGTCGGATGAGCCCGTCGTGGCCGGAGCTGGCCGGCGTAGCTACGGCCGTGCCGCCGTGTCCGCCATCGCCGTCGGCGAGCTCGATCCGCGTGTGCGCTGGGCCAGCCGAGGGTACCATCGGGTGCGGAAGGTTGAGGGGAGTCCGCCGGTGGGGATGGTTTCGCCGGGGAGCTCGCCGTCGGTGAGCTTCGCCGCGGTCAAACTCCTCCCCTGTTCTGTGTGTGTGACGAGTGGGGTCGGGTTGACCCGAGGGCCCGCGTGTCAGCGAGTCCAGTTCTGTCTGTGTGCACTGGTTCGGGTACTCTTAGCAGTTTCAGTTTGAATGTTTTCAGGGTTTTGTTTAAATAGTTTCAGAAATTGTTGTAATGCTTGTTTAATTCATATCTTGCTAAATATAAATGCTAAAAAGGTGAAACAAGTTTTGTTAGGATTGTTATGTTGAGGTCTATGCATGAAAAATATAATATGTCCAGTTTGTGGTGATTTTCTGTGTAATTATATTTAATTCATGTTTAGGCTAAAATCTTGTTAAATGCATAGTAAATTGTATGTGTCTCAGAAAAATGTGATTCTTGTTTTGTTAGGTTTGTGTTGAGGACTAGTTTCTGAGAAAAATGTAAAATGAGGTTGCCTTGTGAAATAATTTGGCAGTAGTAATTAAAATGATTAAATGCTGTTTTCTTGTTTATTTTGTAGTAATTAAAATATGAAGAGTATGGACTTAGTAAATTTTTACTGACTGCTCTTGTGCTAAGAAGTTCAGAAGAAAATTATGAAATCCGTTGTTTGACACTTTGTGCTAGGGGGTGTAGTTCAAAGCACCTTTTCATGATAGAATTTGTCTTTTTCATAGGGGGTAGACTCTAAATCCAAATGGGGTGGAATTTGGACAGGGGATTAGATTAAGTGTTGTTAATCTCCAGTAATTTTTGTAGAGTTTTTCCAAGCTGTCTAGGATGGGTTGCTGTTATAGGTTGGTTTGTTTAGAGTTAGTCTAGCTCTGGCTAGAGGTTAATAAACCCGTTAAGCAACTTTGATGTGGTGACAACCAGACTTAGTAAGTAGTATGTTAAATTAGGTGGTTGGTTAACAGTAGATGACATGTGCTTATCTCCTGAATTGTTACTCCATGTTGCATCACCATGCATCCCATGTGCATTCATGTTATTCATTCATGTACCGCATCATGCAGGATCGGTAGTGGAAGCCCAGGAGACACCGGAGGAGAGAATCCCGGAAGGAGACGCTGAGGACCTGCCGGAGTGCCGTGATCACCGCCCCGCCGACTTCGAGCGAGGCAAGCCCCGGAGCATTCTAACTCCTACGGTTTGCAAATGTTTTCTAATTAACCTGATGATGGATGTTGCATTCGATTATAGGAATTGATTGCTAACGTTGATGCATTATTACTTATCCTTGTCCACCTGCAATACATCTTGATATCCCTGTCTAGGTCTAGGCTCGTATATGCTTAGCCTGCTTAAACCGGTAAAAGTCGGGTGATTTCCTGTCTCCCGCATATAGGTGGATACTGATCATGACTAGCCTCGTGCTATCGTGGATTATAACCAAGTGATAATTAATCTGAGACCGGGCGGGATGTAGGAGTAGCAGGACATGGGTTCTGTGTGCTAGTAGTCTCCCGTCTGTGTCGATTAGGAACTGACGAAGGCACACCTCAGTCATTTTGAACGCGTCAATCACTTAACGGAGCAGGTGCGGGTACCTCCCGTGAAGCCGAGTAAGGTGTTTCGAGCCGGTGATGGAGACGTTGACACCTAACACCCAGGGCCTTACATGTACCATGGGCAACTATTCTGATCGACCTGGCATGGTCCGAGGGCAGGCAGGGCCTGATCGACCTGGCATGACCGTGGGCAGTTAATAGCTTGAGCGACCTGGCATTGAGATAACCCTCGGTGTAGAAGGGTCCATGGCCGTCCCGCGATTTGGGTTCTCGAACCTCCTGAATTGGTTGCCAACGGCCACCTGGCAGGGTGTGACGGGCGAGTGTGCGACATTTTATCCCCAGCTGGTAGGAATCGATTATAATCGCCATCGCTCCTGGTTAGTGAGTAACTTGACTGGGCATGTGTTACCGTAGTAATATATGGAATTAATGAAGGTTATGGTTAGTGAATCTGAAAGGCTATTAATGAAATAGTCACTCTTGCTTGAATAAGTAGTCAAGTGTTTGCTCTAGATCAGGTGCAAATCTAGATAATCAGGCTGATTACATAAAAGTGACTGCTAATACTCTAATGATGATTATTTAATAATAAAATGCTTTTATGCAAAAAGGTAAGTGTGGCCAACCCCAGATACAGCCTTGCATAATCCTTGGTGTTGTTTATTTCTGGTTTATGACGGGTAAGTCTAGCTGAGTACCTTCTCGTACTCAGGGTTCTATCCCTTGTTGTTGCAGATGGGCAATGCTTCTTCGGCTATTGCGAGAACTGTCTGTACCCCGTCGAGGGCAGTGACTAGACCACGGGCATGGTCAACAATTATCTTCCCTGATGCTTTTGTGGACTGATCAAGCATATGGCGCTGTATTGCGAACTAAGGACTTGTGTTTCAAAACTATGTTGCTTCCGCTTTTAAATTCAAACTATGGTTTGTAATAACTGTTGAACTCCGATGTATTTGAACTATATGCGAACTGAATGTAGATCGTGGACATGTACGCTAATCTATTACGATCTTGGTTAAAGTTGAATGACTTGAAATCCTTCGAGATTTCCGGACTACCGGGTTTATACGAGCTTAAGTACTTGTAGTCTCTGTGCAAGCAGCGATTCGGTGCTTAATCTGGTATAAATTGGTCGGTTCTGTCACAGGGTGGATGCTTCCACAAAGCACACTGGGACACTACACAATCCTAGAAATCCAACGCAAAAGACGGAAACCAAAACAGTCAACAGACAAACAAACCGCGGACGAAACAGTGCAGACTGCACTTGACCGGACTGTGCCTGCGTTCGATCAAGGATGACCGGACGCGTCCGATCGAGGAAAAACCTGTTTCGGAGCTTACTGTTCATGACCGGACTCACGGTCACTGAGCGTCCGGTCACACCTCCAGCCTTCGGTCAGTCAAGACAAAGACTGTGAACAGTAGAAGAGGCGAGTCCGGTCAAAGAGTAGGAGCAGCGTCCGGTCATTCACTAAGAAGATCCACAAGTGACATTCATCGACCGGACTCTGGAGTGAGCATCCGGTCGACACGAACACAGCGTCCGGTCACCCCGATCCTGTGTAGTTTGTCCACCGATTCAACTCAATCTCACCCAAAACAAATCCTCTAGGGATCAAACTTGGTGAGAGGAGTTACAAGGAGGATAGTGAGCTATCTCTAAGAGATCATGGCTCGAACCTGAAAGGACCTAAGGTGTCGCCTAGAGGGGGGGTGAATAGGCTTTTCTGAAAATTTACAACTTATAATGCGGAAGCAATTAGTATGTGAGTTTCCAATTACTTGGAAACTCCCAATCGGAGTAAAACAACCCCTTAAGAGACAAACACAAAGTATATGTCAAGTATTTAGTACACCTAGAAGCTAACACCCTGCACCACAAAGATTAGATCAAGCGATAAACAAATTGGGCGCAGTCAACAAATACCGGACATGTCCGGTATCAATACCGGACAAGTCCGGTATGGACGGGTTAAGCAGGACTGCTCCTTTTCTTCTCCAATTTCTCACACAACCTGCAATCACTATGTATGATGTATATATAGAACTGATTGCTTGCAAAACAACTAGCACAACGAAGAATAACAAATAGCCAAAAGTAAAGCACAAAGGAAAGACACGGTATTTGTTTCACCGAAGTTCGGCACCCCCTCGGGTCCTACTCTCCGTTGAGCCGGCTGCGAGCTACCACAAAGGTGGGCTCTAGAGGACACCACGGGTCACTCTAGCCGCGGTCTATTTCACCCGCAATGCTCCTTCCACTAGTTGATCTCTTTTGAGGAGAGATCGAACCTTCACAAACTTTCCGAGGCACTCCACAAATCTCTTGGGTGCTCAACGGCGACGCCTAACCGTCTAGGACCGTAGAGTCCAAGAGTAACGAATGCGCACAACAAGATCGACGATTTGCACAAGTGCTCAAGAGGTGGCTTGCTCTCTAATTTTGAATCTCTCTCAACCCACAAATGGATTTGGCAATTAGAGGACAATCACTCACTAAGAGAGGGTTGGAAAGTGTTTTGAAAGGCTTAGAATGAGTGTGGGAACCAGTAGAATCAGCAGCCTCCAAAGGTGGAGGCTTGGGGGTATTTATAAGCCCACATTCGAAACTAGCCGTTGGCTGAGTCAGCTTGCAGACTTCACTGCGTGAGGAACACACTGAACAGACCAACTTTCAAACTTCCCAAAAGATCCCGGTAGTACCGACCACAAGGTCGGTAGTACCGCTAGTTATCAAGGGGTTTTCGAAACCTCTCTGAGTTGGACCAATTTTGGCCTACCGGTAGTACCGCTATAACTCCGGTAGTACCGGTCGGTAGTACCGACCCAAGGGGCGGAAGTATCGCCCATCACAAAGATACTTTTAGCCACCAATCCGCAAATACCGGACATGTCCGGTATGCATACCGGACATGTCCGGTATGACTTAACTGCGCGAGAAACATCCTTAACCAACCATCTTTCAAACCCCGAATAAGATCTCGGTAGTACCGACGACCAGGTCGGTAGTACCGACAGTTAGGTGGGGGTTTTGCAACCTCTCTGTGTTGGGCCAAAATATGCCTATCGGTAGTACCGCTATAACTCCGGTAGTACCTACCGGTAGTACCGACGCAAGGGTCGGTAGCACCGCCCATGCACAGGCTGCGAGACAGAACTCCGCAAATACCGGACATGTCCGGTATGCATACCGGAAATGTCCGGTATGGACTCCCTTCACCAGGTTCATCATTAGGCCAGAAGGATGGCCGCACTGCTGTGGGCTCATACCGGACATGTCCGGTATGGACAGACAGTGTAGCAAATAGCTGAAAGTTAGCTCTAGCTCTCTCATGTCTCACTTGGGTTGGTTTGAGCACTTATGATGACTCAACTACTATATGTTGCATCCCTCTTAATTGTACGGCTTTCCTATTTACTCAAGATAAATTGAAATACGAATTTTAAACCTCTTGAGTTGATCCCGATTTGAACCAAAGCCGCTTGACTTCATTTTCCATACCAAGAGGAATGACTGTCAAGTTTAGAAGTAGATATTCCTCGAGCATAGCCATCTTGAACATGTGACTTGACTCCATGCAAGTGATATAATGAAGTTCCAAATGTGCCAAGTCACTCCAATCAATATTGTTGCTAGGAATGTTGATTCTCCACTAGATGTGATCTTCAAGCTTGATTGATCCTTCGACTAAATGCAAGTACTTTCTTCTTCACTCTAGCTAGGTTCTTCGGCCGCCAAGCCGTCGCTTGCCCTTCACCCTTGCTTATTACCTCAAAGACTCTTTCCTTGCTATCTTCACCATTTCAAGCCATTCAACCATGCTTCATTTTGAATCCTTTCTTAGCAATCATAAATGCACTATGATTATCCCACAATACGATAACCCTTTATATCAATATCATTCTCATTGTTGTTTTGTGCTTGTGACATGATCTTCACACAACAATCCATCATTTTGGCTTTGCATTACATTTCAAGTACATAGCGAGATAATCATTTCCCTGTGTCACACTTAGGAAACATATTAGATCTTTAATCAACATTGTCATAAAATCATCCAAAATCACACTTAAGTGCAACATGCACTTTCAAACTCCCCCTTTTTGGTGATTGATGACAACCTTGATTAAATATTACCAAAGGATAAACAATTAAACTTATGGGTTCAATGATTTATGAAGAGCTCCCCCTTAATATGTGCAATATGAATTGAATTCATAAAGGACCTCAAAATGTCGATTTGCACATACTAAGGTGAGTTGGAAACTCCCCCTAAATCATTGCATCCGAGAAATGCAAGTGTGTGAGCAATTTAGATCATGATGCATATGACAAAATATATCACACAAGTCAATAAATGAAAAACAATACACCAAGACATATGCAACACACTAGTAAGTAAAGATCTTATGAAGAATAAATTACTACTCATATCACACACATAGCACTCACACAAAGATTTCTCAAGTCCACAACCACTAAGATAGATTATATTACAAGATAAGGATCATGTCTCATCACAAAGATGTCTCTGCCACCAGATACACAAAAGAACTCATACATAGCTCAAGATATTACAATAAAGCTCAAACTCTGATAACTAAACCACCTGCATTACAAAACTCCAGATACAAGATACATAACTGATAATCATGAAGTCTGGAAACTCTAATCAACTATCTCTCCCCCTTTGTCATCTATCTCCAAAAAGGTAAACGTGAAGCTCACAGATGACACAAAGAGGGCTGCAGGCGAAGCTGTCACTCGTCGTCGTCCCCAGGCTGCCGAGAGCTCTGTCCTGGGTCAGGGTAGCCGTAGGTACCACCAAGGAAGCTGTCCCACACGTCTGAAGCAAACTCCTCAGCTGAGCTAGGACGAAGTAGGGGGTCTGTGGAGAACCAGGGAGCTGAAGGAAGAGTGTCGTGGGGCTGCTGCTCAGCCTCTACTCCCTGCCTCTGACTCTGCTGCTCTGTCTCTGCTCCCTATCTCTTACGCACTGAAAGGTCGTCAAACTCCCTCTCATACCTCTGCTGCTGCTGCTCAAACGTCTCAGGCTGCTCAGCCTCGTCATCTAACGGTGGGGACCTCGGGGGCTGAAACCTGTAGTGCTCGTGAAGCATCTTCAGCGTCCTCGAGTCCTCTCTCCTAGCCTGCCTCTCACGGTGCTACTGAGCCTTGATCAAATTGACATCCTTGCACATGCTGAGAATACTGCTAAGAATCTTGCGCAAGAGATAGTGCTGCCTGCCACGTCCCTGAGAGGTGGAGTGTGAACGAGTGTGTGGCTGTGGCGAGCCTGCCACAGCTGCTCCTCCTGCTGCTCCTGCAACTGGGTCCTCTGGCTGTGGCTCTGCTGCTGCTGGAACTGCCCCTGGTCCAGGTGGAGGTGGTGGGTACATGTACCCAAGCTGCTCTGGAGGAAGCACAACCTCATCGTGAATACAAGCTCTCTGAAGATCCTCCTCATCAAAGCCAAGATACCCTGCAAACTCCCTGTAAGACACGGAGTACCAGACACCCTCAGTCATCCAGTTCATGCGCTTCTCATCAATCTCGTCAAACTCCTCAACATATAGGGTGGCATAGAACTGGGCTATCACCTCATCACACCAATCATGCTGAAACTCCAGAATACGGTAGAGGCCTGTCTGCTGGCAAATAGCAATAGCATGCTCAACTGAAGGACGGTGATGATCTCTAGCATGCTGCCAATCAACGTACTGAGCTCTAATGATCACAGGGTTTCTGGTCAGAAGCACCTTCTCATAATAGTCAATGTGAAACAAGGTGTGAAACCTGTAATCATAGATGTTCCTCTCCTGTCCCCTGGGGTCTCTCCTCCGCTCTCTCCTGGCCTTCTGTGTACCACCGGACTCCCGATAGTCCACACAAGCCACCCAAGCAGGAATCAGGGTGGCAGGGCGTATCGCAAGAGCCCCAAAGTGCAAATCCTCCTGCTGCTGCTGAGGTGCATCTTCTTCCTCTTCCTCTTCTTCTTCTTCTTCCTCTCCTTCTTCTTCTTCTTCAATCTCTTCTTCCACTTCTTCCTCTTCCTCTTCTTCCTCTATGTCATCACGAGCTGCAAACTGCTGAGGAGCTCTAGAAGCACCCCCCCCTCGGAGACCTAGTAGTGCCACGACCACTACCACTGCCACTGCCACTGCCACTGCTGCCTCCAACTGACAAGCCAGGGTGAGAATCATGCCTCCTCTTCTTATGCCTTTCCCCTGCTAGATCATGTCTCGACTTGGTTCGAGGCTCAACTCTTCTGTCACTCATAGCTGCTGCCCTGTGACCAAACAAACCACAAAGACGTCTCAGAAGCATATTTATAGGATGTGTAAAATATAGTTGAATAATTAGAGAAACGATTAAATGTCCCATGAATTGCAAGCACCTAGACCAAACTTGATCACTAGGTTTACAACACACTTATAGACATCCAATACAATCCCTAACATCAACTATGGAGAGCCTGAACCGAGAAAAACAGAAGGTTTTCTGTTCTGCTGGGAAAAACCGGACATGTCCGGTCTCATACCGGACATGTCCGGTATGGACGTTCACAGCATCCCCTTCCTAGGGTTCCTTGGTTCACCCCCAATCCAAATCCAAACCATCTCAAACTTAATACATTGCTTCTAGACCATGAATCCAACATCTTGACCGAAGAAATTTGTGAAAGATATAGCGATGAATAGATCGGACAAGTCTGGGATTTGAAATACCTTGGGATGAGAGGAAACGAGGGAAAACTTCAAATCCAACACCGGGCACTTGCTTTTGATGGAATCCTTCTCCAAATCCTTCTTCCTCTCTCACTTTTCCAAGGTGGAATCTCTAGGTCGCCTTAGGAAGAGAGGTTCGGTCCCTTGCTTGGTCGGTTGTGAGAATAGAAGTGAGGGAGAGAGAAAACCTGAAGGGGTACGCTGCTCTTAAGTCCCCCGCTCATACCGGACAAGTCCGATATTTGCGAGTTTTGTCTAGAGGCTTTCTGCTCATACCGGACATGTCAGGTACCATACCGAACAAGTCCGGTATTAGCAGATAATGTCCAACAGCTCCAGATTTGCTTCTCCTTCATCCAAAACCCCTTCCTTTCCTCAAACATATATTCCATCATATTTTATTCTCCTCTTTCATATGATTTCACAAAGAGTACTTGTGTCCAAATCTCAAGTTTTCTTTTCTCTAAGATAATACATGATTTTCAAGTCACTTAAGATTAGAGAGAAACCTTATGTCCATGATTCAATTTGACTAGAGGATTATCAAGGAATATAATTTACTTTAGAGATATAGGACTTGAGAGAGAGTGCCATGCCACTTCCAATTAGTCAATCAAACAATCAATTAGAACAATAATTACAAGTGTCATGGGTAGGTCACAAAGACCAAGAGTCATATATTTTCACAAAACACACTTCCTACTCATGCTAGTAAGGAATTTGGAGATATCTATCCTATCACACACAAGTGCACACGCTAGCATATTATGGGCCTATTATGCACTTTCAATGCACATATTAAAAACATACCTTTGCCTTGTGCCCACAAGTTCCACCTAGCATAATCATGACATGGTGATGATTTTGTTGACCTTTCTTGTCAAATAGTCATGTCCTCACCGTGAAGTCAATTTGATCAAGATGAACTACAACATATGCTAGATAAACCTTATCAGCTCATAAAAGGCACAAAGTTGAAATTGAGCTCCCCCTCAATTGGTGCTTCAAGTATTTGAATTCCTTTCCAAGCACTTTCATTCCATTAAGAATGTGAGAGTCAAAATTAAACTTTGGCCAACACAAAATAATTTTCCATATATGATATGAGAGTAAATTTTAAGCACAAATCACTTGAGACACAACGACATGTGAGATCTAAGTTAAGACAATAAGCATAACACAAGTAGAATTAAGCTCAAATCTCATGTAGGCAATGATAGGCAGCTCACTGCCATACCGGACATGTTCGGTAGGCATGACAGTGCAGAGAATGATTCAAAGATGTTTTTTTATAACCAACTTTTCACAAATAAATCAAATAATGAACATGTGAGCATAAGTGGTGAAATGATGGCTATCCTACCAAGTTTCGGTGCTCTAAGTCATGGTGAAGATGAAGAGATAGATAAGACAGACTTAGATTACCAGCGGGTCAACCATATAAGCAAGTATGATGAAAATAAGTTGATAGGTTGAGTTATAATTTCAAATTGACTTGCTCAACCACCCTGAATGCACATACTAGCATTATGAATCCTATATGCACTTACATAGCATGTATGTAAACACATACCTTGGCCTTGAGCTCACATTTGTTCCACTAAGAGTAACCATGGCATAATCATCTTCGTGTTGACTTGACTTGTCAAGTGATCATGCCTTTGTCAAAGTGATCTCCATTTTTATTCATAGAACTATCACATCACTTAGAGGTAATTGTTAGATCACAATGGTTCAAGGTAGAAACTAAGCTCCCCTTTACAAAGTGCTCAAGTTATTTGAATTACTTGTGAAAGCACTTTACTTTTCTTTTAAGAAAATGGGAATGCTTTTCCACCTTGACCTAGACACATAATTTTGCCAAGAATTGAATTAAGCCCAAGCAAAGCTTACAAACACTCAATGTTGATCAAATGTGCAGGTCTTTAGTTAGAGCATGGGACTAGATCACAAGGATTTAGAAATCCTACTGAAATCAGGATGCTGTGCTTTTCCTGGTCATACCGGACATGTCCGGTAGGCATACCGGACAAGTGCGATATGAAAAGACTTTGTCCAAATCTTCGAACTGAGTCACTGGTTCTATCAGAGTAAATATCCCATACCGAACATGTCTGGTATGATACCGGACAAGCCCGGTATTTGCAAATCAGAACCAGTAAACAACCAATTCTGAGATTTCCTTATGGCTCTAGTTTATTTCACTTCCCTGCACTTCATCAAAGATAATGCTCTGCTAGAGAGCCATTAAGAGCATCGAATGGCAAATGTCATAAGGTTAAATTAAATTCATTTGAGTACTAAGTTTTAGGCACTTATCAACAATGGTGGAGATGAGTAAAAATGAAATCAATCATCACACAGTCTTCGGGTCAACCATATAGGGTAATATTGACAACATAGGTTGATAGTTTGAGTTGAGATGTCATTTTGCTTACTCAAACACCCCGAAGCCCTTCATCTCACCATTGGGACCTACATCAACATCCTAAGCACATTTTGGAACCCAACTCTTGTTGGGTCCTTCAAAGTTAGTCAACAAGTGCTTAGGCACCCAAGTGGCCTTAGAGCTAGTATGCGGTGAACACATCACCTTACTAGTGCTAAGTACCTTTGTAGTCTTCCTAAGCACATTATAATTTGCAAATGTGTTTGGCTTAGGAAACATACCATTTGGGCAATCATAGCTTAGATGCCCCTTTCTCCTACAAGCATAGCAAATGCGCCCATTGTTTGCCCTTTGCTTGTTTTGCTTGTTGGGACATGCATCAACCACGTGTCCCGGCTCGTTGCATGCATAGCATCTTCTTGTTGCAACTTGAGCCTTCTTTCTTGCCTCCTTGTATGTGGGACATCTCTTAGTGAGATGATCCAACTTGTTGCATTTGAGGCAAGGACTTGGTCCATCATTCTTCAATTGCATGGCCAATTTGGTTGATGCCTTTTGTTCGGCCGCTTCACATTTGTCGGCCCAAGTCTTGTGTGGACACTTAGCCCACTCATGTCCATACAATCCGCAACCATAGCATAATCTCTTCTTTTGTTTCTTGCCCTTGGTTGCTTTCTCATGACTTGAGGGGTGACTAGATTGTTGGATTTTGGAGGAAGCAAGGTTTGAACCCTTCTCAAGCTTCTTCACCATGATATCATGGTTATCTTGAGAAGGTTGTGCTTTTTCCTCATCTTTCAATCTAATCACATCCTTCCTTAGATTTCCCACTTCTTCGATGAGCCTAGCATTTTCTTTAAGAGTTTGCTCAATCGAAGATTGGCTTGCTTGAGGGGCACACTCATTAGCACAAATAACATTTAATTGAGATGGTGCACTAGTGAGTGTAGTAGTGTGAGGTTGAGAAGATTTTACCATTGCAATAACAACCTCATGTGCAATCTCAAGCATGGCATTTGATTCCACTAGCTTCTCATGTGAGCACTTGAGATGGGTGAAATCCTCTTGTAGGAACTTGTGCTCGTATGAGAGATCACTCATTTTTGCCTTAAGAATGTAATTCTCCTTCTCTAGCCTTTCCACATTAGAGAGAGAGTTAGTAGCTAAGGCATGCTCAAATGACAACTTTTCATACCTTTCTTCTAATGCCTTTAGCTCTTCTAATTTGGAGATGAGGAACTCTTCTTGATTTTGAAGAGATTGCTCTTGTTCCTCCACCTCCTTCTCTAGCTCATCATTTTTCTTCAACAAGTTGACGAACAAGAGCTTGTCTTCATACTTGAGATAATCAAGAGATTCATCGTCTTCATCATCCTCATCGCTCTCTACTTGATTATCTCTTGATGCCTTCTCCTCGATTTCACCAAGAATCTTCTCTTGATCTTTCTTGGTTGCTTTCTTCTTGTTCTTCTTGGCCATGAGACACAAGTCATGAGTATCATGAGCTACTGAGGTTGACTCATCACTTGGTCGCCACCGAGCATGAGAGCCGTTGCTGTCTGCTCCTAGCTTCCTGTCTGCTGGGCTGATACCGGACATGTCCGGTACCCATACCGGACATGTCCGGTATGGACAGACAGGGTCGAGAGCAGCAGCAGCTGGCAGCCCTCGATCCGGCTCGTCTTCCTTGAGGCTTCTTGAGGCTTCCTCACATGATGATGACTCAATGGACTTCATTTCCATTGAATCACAATCATATGCTTCATCACATTTGGACTTCCCATACAAGTGGGCAAGTCTAGTCCAAATGACATGAGCACTCTCCGGTGGAGATTCTCCGTTGTAGATAGCCTCCTTAAGAACCTCTGCACTCAATGAGTTCAACATGATCAAACACGCATGAGCATTGAGTTGCACACATATCTCTTCCTCTTTTGTCAAGTTCTTATAGTTGCTCCAATCAACTATAGAAAGAGATATGCTTGCATCCACAATATGCTCAATAATGGGGCTAATAGCCCGAAATGCTTTGAGTACATAAGATGACCAAGATAGAAAGTTTGAACCATCATTTTGGAGAAGCACCACGTTTGTCTCCATAGGCGAATCCATCGGTTCTCACAAGTGGTGAAGCTCAAACGTGAGTCCAAGCTCCGATACCAATTGAAAGGACCTAAGGTGTCGCCTAGAGGGGGGGTGAATAGGCTTTTCTGAAAATTTACAACTTATAATGCGGAAGCAATTAGTATGTGAGTTTCCAATTATTTGGAAACTCCCAATCAGAGTAAAACAACCCCTTAAGAGACAAACACAAAGTATATGTCAAGTATTTAGTACACCTAGAAGCTAACACCCTGCACCACAAAGATTAGATCAAGCGATAAACAAATTGGGCGCAGTCAACAAATACCGGACATGTCCGGTATCAATACCGGACAAGTCCGGTATGGACGGGTTGAGCAGGACTGCTCCTTTTCTTCTCCAATTTCTCACACAACCTGCAATCACTATGTATGATGTATATATAGAACTGATTGCTTGCAAAACAACTAGCACAACGAAGAATAACAAATAGCCGAAAGTAAAGCACAAAGGAAAGACACGGTATTTGTTTCACCGAAGTTTGGCACCCCCTCGGGTCCTACTTTCCGTTGAGCCGGCTGCGAGCTACCACAAAGGTGGGCTCTAGAGGACACCACGGGTCACTCTAGCCGCGGTCTATTTCACCCGCAATGCTCCTTCCACTAGTTGATCTCTTTTGAGGAGAGATCGAACCTTCACAAACTTTCCGAGGCACTCCACAAATCTCTTGGGTGCTCAACGGTGACGCCTAACCGTCTAGGACCGTAGAGTCCAAGAGTAACGAATGCGCACAACAAGATCGACGATTTGCACAAGTGCTCAAGAGGTGGCTTGCTCTCTAATTTTGAATCTCTCTCAACCCACAAATGGATTTGGCAATTAGAGGACAATCACTCACTAAGAGATGGTTGGAAAGTGTTTTGAAGGGCTTAGAATGAGTGTGGGAACCAGTAGAATCAGCAGCCTCCAAAGGTGGAGGCTTGGGGGTATTTATAAGCCCACATTCGAAACTAGCCGTTTTCTAGCCGTTGGCTGAGTCAGCTCATACCGGACATGTCCGGTATGCATACCGGATATGTCCGGTATGACTTCACTGCGTGAGGAACACACAGAACAGACCAACTTTCAAACTTCCCAAAAGATCCCGGTAGTACCGACCACAAGGTCGGTAGTACCGCTAGTTATCAAGGGGTTTTCGAAACCTCTCTGAGTTGGACCAATTTTGGCCTACCGGTAGTACCGCTATAACTCCGGTAGTACCGGTCGGTAGTACCGACCCAAGGGGCGGTAGTACCGCCCATCACAAAGATACTGTTAGCCACCAATCCGCAAATACCGGACATGTCCGGTATGCAAACCGGACATGTCCGGTATGACTTAACTGCGCGAGAAACATCCTTAACCAACCATCTTTCAAACCCCGAATAAGATCTCGGTAGTACCGACCACCAGGTCGGTAGTACCGACAGTTAGATCGGGGTTTTGCAACCTCTGTGTGTTGGGCCAAAATATGCCTACCGGTAGTACCGCTATAACTCCGATAGTACCTACCGGTAGTACCGACGCAAGGGTCGGTAGCACCGCCCATGCACAGGCTGCGAGACAGAACTCCGCAAATACCAGACATGTCCGGTATGGACTCCCTTCATCAGGTTCATCATTAGGCCAGAAGGATGGCCGCACTGCTGTGGGCTCATACCGGACATGTCCGGTATGGACAGACAGTGCAGCAAATAGCTAAAAGTTAGCTCTAGCTCTCTCATGTCTCACTTAGGTTGGTTTGAGCACTTATGAAGAGTCATCTACTATATGTTGCATCCCTCTTAATTGTACGGCTTTCCTATTTACTCAAGATAAATTGAAATACGAATTTTAAACCTCTTGAGTTGATCCCCATTTGAACCAAAGCCGCTTGACATCATTTTCCATACCGAGAGGAATGGTTGTCAAGTTTAGAAGTAGATATTCCTCGAGCATAGCCATCTTGAACATGTGACTTGACTCCATGCAAGTGATATAATGAAGTTCCAAATGTGCCAAGTCACTCCAATCAATATTGTTGCTAGGAATGTTGATTCTCCACTAGATGCGATCTTCAAGCTTGATTGATCCTTCGACTAAATGCAAGTACTTTCTTCTTCACTCTAGCTAGGTTCTTCGGCCGCCAAGCCGTCGCTTGCCCTTCACCCTTGCTTAGTACCTCAAAGACTCTTTCCTTGCTATCTTCACCATTTCAAGCCATTCAACCATGCTTCATTTTGAATCCTTTCTTAGCAATCATAAATGCACTATGATTATCCCACAATACGATAACCCTTTATATCAATATCATTCTCATTGTTGTTTTGTGCTTGTGACATGATCTTCACACAACAATCCATCATTTTGGCTTTGCATTACATTTCAAGTACATAGCGAGATAATCATTTCCCTGTGTCACACTTAGCAAACATATTAGATCTTTAATCAACATTGTCATCAAATCATCCAAAATCACACTTAAGTGCAACATGCACTTTCAGAACCTGTCTCCAAATCGATGAATCGAAGAAATTCGGGAGAAGGGAGAAAAACTTGACCCGAAACAAAAATCAACCGATCTACTAACTCGTGAGGTTAGAGGAGAAAAAGCAACCCGCGAAGAACGTGAACAAAACACGAATCACAACCACGAATTTGCAACCGTGTGGCTACCACACGCTACAACAATGAGATTACGGTTTCACTTCCTCAAAATCTCACGGGCACAGAGGTATGGTTCTCTTCTCTGTGGATCTCAGTTCGCTACAGCAGGAGAGAGGGAGAGCAGGAAAACCTGGAAGGCAAAATAGCAAATGACTGAGATAGAATGGGAGGAGGGTGTCTCCCTCTACTTATCCTAATTCTAATTCCTACTCTACCCCTCACTAATTACAGAGCGAACTAGCTAAACCCTAGGGTTATTCTGGACCAACTCGCGGTAGGTGGTGATCCGACGGCCACGCCCGCACAACTCGTAGTGTTGCCTCGATGCAACCTTCCGATTGCTGCCACGTGCCGCCACCGCTCTGCTTGTCCTTTCTCGGACGTCGCACCCCCGGTTTTGTGGCCCAAACCGGGAAACCAGCCTTCACAACCAACCCCCGGTTTTGAGGCCCAAACCGGGAAACCTGCCATCCAAGGCCTGAGTTTTGAGGCCCAAACTCAGCAAACCCGAAGCGCCCAGGTTTTGAGGCCCAAACCTGGAAACCGTCCTCAGCCCGAGTTTTGTGGCCAAACTCGGAAACCATCAGCACCCAGGTTTTGAGGCCCAAACCTAGAAACCGTCCACTCGGTGGTTTTTCTGTGGCTCAACCACCAAACCGAAGCTGTAGAGGGGATGCACCGCCCGTGCACCCCGTCCACCAACACGTGTCCCCAGGTCCTCGACTCGAGCAACACCATGCCCCGCAAGTCTTCGCTCGTCGCTGCCCCAGGCTGCCAGCCACCACAGCTGATCCTCAGGCCACCGGTCCCTCAGTCCAAGCCTCACGTCCGCCCTTCACCGCTCCCGGTCCGTCGGCACGCCACGTCTCTACTTGACCTTCACCTTGCCCTCGATCACTATCTCCGTGCTCGACACCTGCACAACACAAGCCAAAGAACATGCGATCAAACTCGTTGACAATCACTCATCACTCGAGACTCGGCATACACCCATGTATCCGCAATGACAAGTGGGCCCGGCCAGCAGAGGGGAAAAGATTCGGCAAGCGATCAGATGGCTATTTGGTCCTCAAGGTTTCGATGAATGCCTGTGCGGTCGGCTATCTTGCTAAGAGGTGGTTCCATTCGGGAGATGGTTGTTGCAGATGAAGCCAGCTTGCATGAGAAGGCATGTGGCGATGAAAGATGCCAAGAAGATTAGGAAAAGATTTTGTATCTTTCCATATTTTATCATTGTAAATCGTAATCGTCTAGGACTCGTATTTCGTCCAGGGTATAAATATAAGCCCTCGACCATTGTAAAATTGATCACAACCATATCAATACATCCCCATGTGCTCTCGCTCGCCGATGCCACGTGCCAGCTACCACAGCTGGTCCTCTGGCCCTCTGGTCCGTCAGTCCAAGCCTCACGGCCGCCCTTCACCGCTCTGGGTACATTGGCATGGCACGTCCGCCGCACTGCACGCCCATCCTTCACCGCTCCCGGTCCGTCGGCACGGCACGTCTCTACTTGACCTTCACCTCGCCATCGACCACTGTATCCGAGCTCAACACCTGCACATCAACACAGCCAAGAGACACATGTTGCACACGCACACCAACACAGAAACACCACAACTCAATGCCACCGGTTAGTCATAAACATTAAGCGCATAGCGAGATATGGACTAAACCGGGAAAAGCCTCAAACCTTCCTCATCAAAGTCAATCATTCATCATATATGTTCTCAAACTTTGATACTCACAGTTCTTTCATCTATGATGAGTGAGCTGAGTCTTCATTGTGCAAAGTTATTGAAGTTCATGTGTCTCTTCATCTCCAGTGTGAGTTCATCTCCGGACTTTCCCAAATTGATATTGAAAGTTTTCCTGCAGGGGTTAGTCCAACAAAATATCCAACATCCACTATAGCATACTGTCGGCTTAAAAACCAACCTAGACAACACGTCTAATTTGATTTAAGAGGGAATTCTAACCTAAGCATGCTTAAATTAAACGGCCTTTGAAAGCAAGATCACCCACTCCTAAACTAGGCACCATGCTTCATTTAAGAGATGTATGAAAGTACTTCAAACCTAAACATATACTATAGCAAATAAAGGTAATATAAAAGCATTATAGAGATTTACTCAGATGGTGATGAAAGAGCATGATGAGCATATCTTAAAGGAAGGGACAACCAACATAGCAACATGGCAAGAGATATTCTTACGAAGTGTATCCAAACTTGGTGTTTGTACAAATCAAGATTGGATGAATGTGATTCAATGTTACATGATGATTGGTTGGACATACCTTGTGTTTGTTGTTCCTTCGTTCTTTTCTGCTCCAGACCTGGGAAGGTTAGTGACAAAATACCCGAAGGAATATTTTCACAATTATATTTCTATGCTCAGTGCAGCGAAAAGGGAGGCATAGCTAATAACCAGGTGTTATGATGGGGTGTAAGGATTCTACTGGTTATAGCTTGCGTTCATGGGGTAGTGATAGATAAGAGTGGAATTCAAAAACAACATTCATAAGAATGAACACAAAAAAAATAATGAAAAGACTGGGACAAAAAAGCAAAAGATAAAAGTATAATACAAGGTTAAACTAAGACTTAAGATGATCTACCGTTCCCCAGCAACGGCGCTAGAAATGCTTGTTGGTATGAATTAACGCACACTCTACTTTATCCGTAAGCGCACAGATAAAATCTACCGATGTAGCACTTCACCGGAGTAACCCAGTTTTAATATCGAACCCAAAGGAATGGATAGTGTTAAGTCTCAAAGTCTAACCCCTGAGTAGCTAACAAGGATGGAGAATCTAGAAGTATAGAGGGGATCACTAAGGCTGTCTAATTCCAATTCAAGAGTGATATGTTTATATTATTCTTAATGGGAAGTTGCCATAAAAGGTCACAAACAGAGTATGAGCCTTTTATGCAAATGTATAATCCTACCGAGCCTACACACGGGTAAGTGGACTATAGAAGAATCAACAAGGCTATAAGAGTCACCCTTGCGAACAACCACTACTACCGGCGTTATAGGAGGCATTTATGAGCTATCAAGTCTAAGCACCACGCTTACACTATCCAACTACTCTAACTCTAGCACATCTAGAATTAAAGTACTCAAAAGAGAGTCATAAACCTTAAGAATAATAAGAACAATGGCTCAAACTTAAATATAGACGTTGATTACCGAAACAATCGCTAAAGCAAGTTGAAGATAAACTTGAATCCGCAGGTACAAGATGAAGAAGTTGATCCGACAGGCCGGAGCTCCTTCTTGATCTCTTCCTCTCTCTCTCTTTCTTCTAGTTCTAGTATAAGACTAGGTTCTAAACCTAAACTAGAGGGGTAACTAGTCTTCTACTTGAAAGCTGGCTCTTGAAGTCTTCTTCTAGGGTTTCTGAATGAGGCGTAGACTTTTCTAAAGAGAGACTTGATCTTCCCTGAGGTCTGGGGGGCTGTTTATATAGCCCTGAGGGATCAACCGTGACCGTTAGATCAAACCGACTTCACGTAGGGCTGAGATGGATCCTCAAAGGTGGTGGAGGAAGCTTCCAGAAGACAGAGGCCAGCGGGCCCGGGAGGAGACCGGTCGGTCTAAGGGTGGGACCGACCGGTCCTACCTGGCAGCCTCTCGGGGTGTCCGGCCTCGTGGTGTCCTCTGGTGTCCTCTAGATCTTTCTGGAGTATTCCTGACGTGTCAGTTCCATAATCTTCCGTCGGTTTCCTTCTAGGAGAAGTAATCAGTGCTGGTTTCCTGGTTTAGTCCCTGCAGAATCACAATTCACCAAAACTCATGGAATATTGTCAATTAAAACCCTAAACCTTTGTTGGTGATTGAATTCATGCCATTTTCATATTTATTTATCCTTTATTTATGATAGATAACTAGTGTCAACAAGGGCTAGCTCTATTTTGCTTGATTTTCAACTGATATTTCAATTGGTGTCGAGTTTTCCTGCTAGCGGTGTTGAGCCTGTTCTACCTCTTCTTGAGGGCTAGCTTTGTTTTGCTTGGTTGCATCGAGCCGTTGCCCATGTCCTTGGGGACCAAGTTGTTTTGCTCCTTCACTTGACCTTCTTCTGGCTTTGTTATGCTTTTGGGTCATTTGGACGAGTTCTCTACTCCTTTCTTCTTCCTTCTTCTATCTTCATTATGATTTGTGTTGGTAGTTGACAATGCACTCATCAATGGGGAGATTGCGGATACATGTGTGTATGCCGGATCTTGAGTGATGAGTGATTGTCAACGGGTTTGGTGTGCATGTTCTTTGGCTTGTGTTGTGCAGGTGTCGAGCACGGAGAGTAATCGAGGGCAAGGTGAAGGTCAAGTAGAGACGTGCCATGGCGACGGATCGGGAGCGGTGAAGGGCGGACGTGAGGCTTGGACTGAGGGACCTGTGGCCTGAGGATCAGCTATGGTGGCTGACAGCCTGGGACAGCGACGAGCAGAGACTTGCGGGGCACGGTGCTGCTCGGGTCATGGACCTAGGGACATGTGTCGATCGACGGGGTGCACGGGCGGTGCATCCCCTCTACGGTGTCGGTTTGATGGTTGAGCCACAGAAAAACCATCGGGTGGACGGTTTCCAGGTTTGGGCCACAAAACCTGGGTGCTGCTGGTTTCCGAGTTTGGGCCACAAAACTCGGGCTGAGGACAGTTTCCAGGTTTGGGCCTCAAAACCTGGGCGCTGACGGTTTTCTGAGTTTGGGCCACAAAACTCAGGCGATGGACGTCGGGTTTCCCGGTTTTGGCCTCAAAACCGAGGGATGGTCGTGAAGACAGGTTTCCCGGTTTCGGCCTCAAAATCGGGGGCAGAGTCCATGAAAAGGACAAGCAGAGTGGTGGCGGCACGTGGCGGTAATTGGTGAGGTTGCGTCGAGGCAACGCTACCAGCTATGCGGGTGTGGCCGTCGGATCAGCATCTTCTTCGAGTTGGTCCAGAATAACCTTAGGGTTTAGTTGGTTCACTCTGTAAATAATTAGGGGTAGAGTGGGAATTAGAATTAGGATAATTAGGGGGAGACACCCACCTCCCAAACCATCTCAGTCATTTGCTCTTTGCTTTCTAGGGTTTTCCTGCTCTCCCAATCCCTGCTATAGCTACTGAGATCCGCAGAGAACCATACCTCTGTGTTCATGACATTTTGAGGAAGTGAGACCGTAATCTCACTATTGTAGCATGTGGTAGCCACACGGTTGTAGATCGGTGTCTTGATTCACATTTTGTTTTTGTTCTTCGCGTTCTTCGTTTCTCCGCGATTTTCCCGTCACTCGATCTCCCTCTCTACTGCGTCTTTTTGAAATCCACTTGAATCAATTTGTTCTTTGATGTGAGGAGATCATTTCCACCGAAGGAATTCATCTAACTCCTCACGAACAAGTAGATCGGGTCGATTCAATTTTTGTGGCGCTTTTTCGGTTCATACATCTTCTCTTTTGATTCCCCGTTGAATGAGTTGATTTGAGCACATGATTTCTTAGGGATAGTCTCCCAACTGCCTCGTGATCATCTTCTCCAAGTTTGGGATCAAGGGATTTTGATTTGGATTGGATTTGGGAAGATTTGGGTGAAGGGCGACAGAAATCGCTCTCACTGGGTGGTCGCGGACAGTCCGCCGTCCACCCCGCCGACAGTCCGCGCGTCGGGGGCAAGCCGAGACAGTGGCTGTGTTCTTCGGCTGCTTTGCTGATTTTTGACCGACGGATAGTCCGCCGTAGGAGCTCGCAGATAGTCCGGGAGCGTCCAGGGAGACTTCAACAATAGTGTTGTTTCTCAGTTTTGGTCGGTGGACAGTCCGCCACCTGAGCCCGGACAGTCCACCGCTGGGCAGACAGTCCGCAGCCGTATCCGCGGACAGTCCGGGATTCGGCTGAAATCTGATTTTTAGTGCGTTTGCTCTCCCGACTTTTTCGCTTGGTTTTCAGACATCTCGTTTGGCCCTAGAGTTGACCAAGTAACCTCTCTAGATATCTTTGCTACTTGTTAGCATAGGTATTTGGAGATTTCTCGACGTAGCCTTCCATCTACGTTCGGGAGTCAGTTTTTGGGGTCGAACTTGAGCCGAAGCTTTTGGCACTTGGTTCGCTCTTGCTTGGTGGTGCCTTGCTGTGATCCTAGGGATCATCCACCCTCTTCCAAGGGTCGTGGGCATCACGGTTTCGGTGGATGCTTTTGGGGGTTGATTTTTGGGACAGAGGCCAAAGATTCGAGAGAAATTTTTAGGCTCCCATTCACCCCCCCCCTCTGGTCGCCTTGCTTTTGCATTCTCGGTCCTTCAATTGGTATCAGAGCGGGTTAAGGATCTTTCACCTTAGCCGGTTCCAGATCCACAGAAGGTGACATGGATCGCGGCGTGGCAAACCGCCGTTTTTGATTGGATGAACTTTGCGTATTGGAAGATACGCATGTCGGCCTATCTTCAAAGCATGGGTGCTTCTGTTTGGGTGATTTGCAACAAAGCCGATTACGTGGTCTTGGCTGCTCATGCTACTCAGCTGCAGATCGATGAGCACGAAGCCAATAGTCGAGCCCGTAATGCTCTTTTCTCCTGTATACATGTTTAGAACTCGTTTGACTTCCTATCTATACATGTTCAGTGCTATTTTGATGGTGAAACCCCTTTCTGAATGGCTTAAAATTGCTTACTAAGCTTATATGTTCATATTTCATATTCTGTGATCAGTTTGACCTTTGCTAGCACTTTTTGTTGTTGCTTAGTTGTCAGAACAACACTCTTTAGAGCATACTTGCACTCTATCGATTATACACCTGAAGATGCTGACTTGCATTTTTGACTCATGCATTTGTTTGCTCTGATAGGCATGGCCTAGCTCCGTTTCGCTTGTTTTAGCTTCTATTCCTCACTTGATTGATTGCAAATTGCCCCCAAGGGGGAGAATTTTCATGGTATGGTGAAAATTTGCAATTTTTGTGCTTCACTTGTTGAGGGGGAGTTCTTTTAGTGAGGGGGAGCTTTTCTGCTTCGCTTTGATTTGGCCTTCAATTGGTATGAAGCTATCAGCTAGTTGTGTCGAGCCTCTGTGTAGCTGTTTTCACCAGTTTTTGTTTGATTGTGATTAGTATCGAGCTTTCTGCTAGTTGTGTTGAGCCTCTGTGCCTCTATCTTGAAGGACTAGCAGTTTTGCAGTCTTATGCGTTGATTCAGCCTCAATTATTATTGATCTTTCAGCTGTTGGTGTTGAGCCCTTTCTGCCTCTTCTTGAGGACAAGCTAGTTCTTTACTTGGTTGCGTCGAGCCGTTGCCCATGTCTTTGGGAACCAAGTCTTTCGCTCTGTGTGATCGAGTTTTGCTCTGTGTTGAGTTGTTTCTCCGATCCTTTGCTTGGTTGTGTCGAACTGTTGCCCATGTCTTTGGGGACCAAGCTTTGCTTATCTCGATTTGTCCTTCTTCGGCTTTTATCTTGGCTTTTGGACACTTTGAGTGAGCTTTCTCTTCTATCTACTTCTATTTTCTTTTCTTCCTTGATTATAGTTACGATGTGTTGATGACACACTCATCAAGGGGGAGATTGTGAACACAAGGTTGATATGTGCCCTTGTGGTTCCCTTCCTGAGTGATGAGCGATCGATCAACAGGCTCACCAGTAGGGGTGAGAGGCAACATGTGTCTCTTGGCTGTGTTGATGTGCAAGTGTGGAGCTCGGAGACAGTGGTCGATGGCGAGGTGAAGGTCAAGTAGAGACGTGCTGTGCCGATGAACCGGGAGCGGTGAAGGGCGGACGTGAGGCTTGGACCGACTGACCGGGAGGCCGGAGCACCAGCTGTGGTAGCTGGCACGTGGCATCGACGAGTGAGAGCACATGGGGATGTGCGGTGCATCGGCCGAGTCCACAGGAAGGCGATGGCGTCGTGACACTTGGCGGGAGGCCGAGAAGGAAGGCGAATGCGTTGTGCCCGGCGTGGAGGCTGGACAAGCACCGGTGTTGACACTAATTAACTCTTATTATTAAAGGTCAATTAAACATGAAAACAGATGAATATATAAACTCCACCTTAGTATAGGGATTAAAACTAATGAATTCCACGAGTTTTGGTGAATTGTGAATCTGCAGGGATTAAAACGGGAAACAACCCTCGATTGCTTCCCCTAGAAGGAAACCGACGGGAGATAACGCATTTGTCAAGTCAGGAATCTTCCAGAAGACTCTAGAGAACACCTGAAGACACCACGAGGCATGGCACCCCGAGCCACCTCCAGCTGGGACCGACCGGTCTGGTGGGCCCACCAGTAGGTCCTCCCAGGGCGTCGTCGGCCACCCCCTTCTAGAATCTTCTTCCACCACCTTTCAGGACCAATCTCAGCCCTACGTGAAGTCAGTTTGATCCAACAGGCCCCCGAGCCCCAGGTCAAACAGAAGGTCCCTCTTCAGAAGACTACGCTTCAATTAGAAACCCTAGAAGAGACTTCAGGAGTTAGCTTTCAAGTAGAAGATTAGATACCCCTCTAGTAGGATTAGAACCTAGTCTTATACTAGAACTAGAAGAGAGAGAGAGAGAGAGAGAGAGAGAGAGAGAGAGGAAGAGATCAAGAAGGAGCTCTGGCCTGTCGGATCAACTTCTTCATCTTGTACCTGTGGATTCAAGTTCTTCGTCAACTTGCTTCAATGATTGTTTCGGTAATCAACATCTACATTTAAGATTGAGCTATTGTTCTTATTATTCTTAAGGTTTATGACTCTCTTTTGAGTACTTTAATTCTAGACGCTCTAGAGTTAGAGTAGTTGGATAGTGTAAGCGTGGTGCTTAGACTTGATAGCTCATAATTGCCTCCTATAACGCCGGTAGTAGTGGTTGTTCGCAAGGGTGACTCTTATAGCCTTGTTGATTCTTCTATAGTCCACTTACCCGTGTGTAGGCACGGTAGGATTATACATTTGCATAAAAGAATCATACTATGTTTGTGACCTTTTATGGCAATTTCCCTAGTAAGAATAATATAAGCATATCACTCTTAAGTTGGATTTAGATAACCTTAGTGATCCCCTCTATGCTTTTATGTTCTCCGTCCTTGATAGCTACTCAGGGGTTATATTCTTTGAGACTTAATACTATCCATTCCTTTGGGTTCGATATTAAAACTGGGTTATTTCGGTGAAGTGCTACATCGGTAGATTTTATCTGTGCGCTTGCGGATAAAGTAGAGTGTGCGTTAATTTATATCAACAACCGGCATCGGTGCTGGTGGTCGTGGTGTGCGAACCACATCCCGTCTACGGCGCTGTTTACACCAGATTTTGGATCAAAATGGGTTATTATTTTTGTGAGCAAAAACGACTGATTTATTAGTAAAAGGATCGGCCAGAAAAATAAAAGAGACCTGTTTGGACCCGGACACGACTAAAAGTTCATGTGGACCAAATTCAACAACGCATCAGGCCCAGCCGAAGAGTTCGAGTTCGGGTCGTCTTTTGTTTTATTTTCATGTATCCTAATCATTTTAGAATAGGAGTCTACCGGGTTATAAATAGCTAGAAACCCGATTTTTGTAAAAAGACAATGAATCAATCAACACATCGGCCACCGGCCAAAACCCTAGGAGTAGGAGTAAGGTAGAACTCGGCGGAACCTTCAACCAGGCAGGGCTGCATCGGCTCGACTGACCTCCGGTTTGCTTGTAAGTTTTACCAATGGCTTGTGTCATTGTTTAATAAGGCTGTATTTGGCATTCGACCAAACTCTTGTTAAGCTATGACATGGCTAGTTATCGGTCTAAGTTTGCCTTTTGTAAGACTGTCTTGACTCTGATCAATCTCTTGCTTTAGTCGATCTTGACTAGTTATCGGCTCTATTGGTTTTGGCAAGCTAATAGATTCATTAAGTTATCGATGTTGTTTATGCTTTAATGTTTTTTCTTTAGATTTAAACAATATCTTGCCCAATAAAGATTAACAAAGTAGCTTAAGCTTAAAAGTTGTTTAGCTTCAGCTATCCAAAGGCTTTATATGCTTATACCGAAGAAAATAGCCGATCTAAGCCTCTCATCGACTATTTTGTCAATCTTGATTGCTACATGTTGTGCGTTCGAGATATCCGATAAAACCATGGTTTGATCTAAGAAGAAATAGACTTGATCTAACATGTTTATTACGACTATATTTCTGAACCCCACTGATATATATGATAGATTAGATTTGTTTGATCTTGAATCGAATCATGGTATTGACGGATAGATCTTGTTCGTGCTTCATGGACCCTATATCGGCTAAAATAGCCGATCCAGTTATGCTTCCTTCATAATGCGTACTTTTTAAGTGGTCTGGAATCTATAGATCTGCTTGTTGCATTAGACGTGGTCTAGTTTGGTCATCATTATGGATGCATGGAAACACTCCACTGTTAACAGATGGAACTACGTATGCAATTAGTTGATTCGTTGATTTCATGCTGTTTAAACGTACATATAGATCTTTACTCTTTTTACATGTCTAAGCTTATCCGCTGTTTTCTTGTTCTAGGTGTTTCTTTGCATATACCATAGCCGTTTTTCTTTATATCTTTATCAATGCTTTCATGCAATCTTTTGGGAGTTGACTTTGTAGTCAATGTCCTATAAACAATGGCTATATCAGAGCCACATAATTTGGAACTGTCTGGCACCAAACCGGCAGGTTCCACAATTTGACAACATTTTCTTCTCCTTGTCAATTACAAGTCAAATTGAGTGGCACGTCCGAGGTCGCTCTCACCCAGATTCGGCACTGCCACCTTTTGAAGGTCCAGGAGGTCAAGACCCTGCTCTGCGTGGCCTCTGAGGACCGTGTTCGAGTGTGTTGGCGCTCTCGACCAGATTTTCGTGCCAACACATTCTTTTGGCACGCCCGGTGGGACCACAATCGTCTGATCATGACAACCAACAATGAAGAAGTGCTGAATGTGACGATGGATGAACTTCCAGATGAAATCCGACGTTTAGTAGAACAGACTGTTGAGCAATATTGGCATATGTGTTTGCTAAGCTTCAGCAAGACCAGAGATAAAAAGATCATTCAGAAAACTCATCTTCCAAGGGTGATTCTAGAGGTACATGAAGATCCAATAATCCAGATTCAACACAATGTCATGCAAGAAGTGATCAGCAAAGCAATGTTTACTACTCTGATGAATCACAATGAAACGTTCCACAACAGCCTTTCAAATGCCATTAAAAAGCTTTCAACTTGAGTAATGACAGGAGAGGCCCGACATATTCAGTTGGGAACAGTCAAGGAGCTGGAACTTCTTGGGGTCCACAAATGAATGGTCTCAATGGCAATGGAAATCAGATGATAATTAGCCTTGGGGGCATGACACCGCAGCCAATGCAACAGCCAAATATGAGTAATAACATATACTCATCGGCTACAAAAATAGCTCCCCATGCAAGAAGAATTACAAGAGACTTCAATGCACCACCTTATCAAGGAAACGTAGCCCCTGGTGATGTTCCTCCTGGGTATCATTATGTGATAGATTTTTATACTTTGGATGCTCAGGAGAATCCAGTGTATCAAGGTGATACATTCGGGGGGCAGAACATCGACTATCAAGGGCCGGTGAATTAAGTAGATCAGTTGATGAGTCGAGTCACCAACTTAGTTCAGAAACAGTTTGGCTTGACACCGAAGGCTACATTAACTGGATACAAGAAGCCATATCCAGAGTGGTATGATCAGGTTGTTTTTCCTCCAAGATATAGGATTCCTGATTTTACCAAATTCACAGGAACGGGTTCAGTTACAACCATGGAACATATAACTCAGTTCCTAGTCCAGCTCGGAGAGGTTGGTGACGAGCTAGCGCTTAAAGTCAGGATGTTTCCTTTATCTCTATCTGGTTCATATTTCTCGTGGTTTTCATCTCTACCACCCAATTCCATTTAAAGCTGGGAAGATTTAGAGGATAAGTTCCATAAATACTTTGACTCTGGAGTGTTGGAGAAAGGACTTGTGGACCTAGTCGATACAAGGCAAGCAAACAATGAGACTGGATGCCAATATCTTCAGAGGTTCAGAGAGATGAAGAATCAATGCTATACCTTGTCATTATCAGATCCAGAGGTAGTTAGCATTGTGATTCGAGGGCTAATACCAGCCATCAGAGAAAAAATTGGTTTTGGTTGTACAAGTATGGCTGATTTGGCCAAGACGGTGGCAAATATTGATGCTCAGAACAGGTACAATCAAGTTTTCAAGCCCAAGAAAGCCTACAATGCAGAAATTCCTTCTTTCTAGAAGATGAAGATAATTCAAACGATGAATGTGAAGATGAAGTAGTTGTTGTTGACTGGGCTTGGAGGAACAGTGAATACATGCCTTGGGCAAAGGCTAAAAGTGCTGAGAAAGATATGAAATACAGCTTTGATGTTACCAAAGCCGATAAGTTATTTGACTACTTGTTGGAGAAAGGTCAAATCAAGTTGACTGGAAACCACAACATCCCATCGGCTGAAGAGCTCAAGAATAAAAGGTACTGCAAGTTTCATAACTCTGGTACTCATACTACTAACGATTGTAGAGTTTTCAGAGATATGATACAGAGAGCCATTGCCAAAGGAAGGATTGGATTAGAAAAGGCTAAGAGTATGGGCATCAATGGCCATCCTTTTCCAGCAAACATGGTAGCTCCTGCGCCTCGAAGTGAGATCAAGGTTCTAACTTCTGACAAAGCTAAGGCAGCTGGAACAGTCGATCCAAAGAAGCAGCTAATAGCCAAGGAGTATCGGGAGATGAAATGAAAAAAGAATACTGATCAACATGATAAACCTGAAACTTTAAGAGCTAGTGAAGCAAAAAGACGTCCAACTCTCAGAATCTTATTAAATAAATGGCAACGTCAGAAGGAAAGAGACCAGATGCATAGGCAAAGAGATGATCAAGAATATCAAGAATGGCTTGAAGAGGAGGAGTATAGAAGGTCTCGAGAAGAAGAAAGGCGTATCAGAGATGAAGAGTGACGGACCAGGATGTCAGAGATATCATCAGAAGATGATCCCTCCGACTAATCCCGGACGGCACTGGAGATCCGAAGACTTGATACGAAGCGTATTAGGATTAGGAATCTTATTGTAACCTAGTTGAGTTCTTAAAGGAAGTCTTGTAATTAGAATAGGACTCCTCTGATGTAACCGACTAGGACTCGGTCTGCGCTATGCTTCACCCAGATATATAAGGGGAAGCAGGTGCGGGCTCCTAAGACAAGAACATTGAATCATAATCATACACAAGGCACACGCCGCACTGGACGTAAGGTATTACGCTATTCAGCGGTCTGAACCAGTATAAATTGATGTCCCTGTGTACTCGCCGAGTCCTACGAACGTCGATCCCCACCGAACAAATCGTCTGAGATTACTCAAGACGAGTTACCGGTTAACAAACACCGACAGCTGGCGCGCCAGGTAGGGGCTTTCAGCGAGTCGACGACCAAGAGCCCGGCGAACCACGACAACATGTTCTCGGCGGGATCAATTTTCGTCTTTGGCTCATGGACTTGCATCGCGGATGATCAAGGAAAGCTGCATCGACAACTTCACATTGATCCAGAAGTGCAAGCTACACTAAAGATGGATGATCTCACTCAGAACCTAGCAAATCTTGCAGTCCAAGATCCACGAGATTCCGAGAACCAATCTGAAGCACCCGACTCCTACTCGAACTCAAATTTTGAGAACAAAAAGGACTCAGAGATCAGACATGACATCACCTTCGGGCTACGGAATTCAGCTCAAGACCTCCAAGACCTAACTGACTCAAAATTCAAAGAGTATCAAGAGATACCTTTGACGGGAGCTCAGCAAGGACTCGTTTTCAGCTCTACCAAGGAGGGTAACATCGTCCATTGGCCAATACAGCCAGCTCCAGCCAGGCTGGTTGGCACGATCGATCAGCAACTCCCATATCAACACGGACATCAGCTCCCCCTTGAGGAACTCGACACCTCAACAGAACTGATCTCCAGCACTTCTACCTTGGAGTCGGTCACGCCAGGATCAATAATCAAAGGCTACACCCGTGAAGTCTTCATGATGGGGCATCAGTCATTTCTACGACTACCGACCCCTCTAGATGTCTTCCAGGATGACGAAACTCTAAGTATGATATCTGACAATGATCCTGAAGGACCCGCAGAAACCGAGTCCTTAAAAGCTGAGAGAATTAGAAGGAATCAAACAAAAGAAGCTCGCAGAAGGCGCGCAAATCACCGCAAGGAAGCGGTCGACCGCTACAATGTACGACTCGAAGAATATAACACTCGGAGATGCCTAAAAGAGGATGAGGAAAATCATGCTCGCGCCCAACGTGATCAGGAGCATCAATCACAAAACGATCACAATCGCCGATGAGCTGATTGCTCCCGCAACCTCGAGCCCGAGTTTATGAGAGTTGTTGGTCACAAAGTTTTCCAGACACCCTACCAGAACATCATGACCCTAGCCACAGAGATGGGAGCCAAAGACAATCGCACCCCTGAAAAAGAGCGACGATTGGTCATGCTTCAGACTACTGCGCCACAACTTCGGGGACGGAACCTTGAGTCTCTTGCTGACGAGCAAGCTTCCTCTCACCCTAGCCAGAGGCGGCCTGTTCAAGAGCGACTCGGTCGAATCCCAGCAAGGAGTCGTCTGGGCCACCGAGTACCCGATCAAGCTGAGGGAGGAGCCGAATCTTTATATAGAGGAATCACAGTCGCAGCATCCGACGCAGTCGATCGCTTCCCCGGCTTCTCCCAAAGGCTTCGAGCAGTCTCGTTCCCGCCAAAATTCAAACCCGGAAACTATTCAAAGTACGACGGGAAGACAGAACCTAAACGACGGCTCAGGCTGTATGCTCAAGCAGTTGAGCTGGCCGGTGGAAGCAACAACGTCAAAGCACTCTATCTCCCAAAGGCTATAGAAACAATGTCGCTTGCTTGGTTCGACAGGCTTAAACCCGAGTCCATCGACTCCTGGGAACAACTCCATCGTATCTTCATCGAAAACTTTGCTGGTGTCCCAGAGAGATCAGATCCCCGAACTAAGCTCAGAACCTGCAAGCAACAGAAAAATGAATCAATGCGGGAATACTATAGACGCTTTTCAGAGATCCGCTCCATAGTATCTGACATCACAGATAGAGAAGTAATTGACCTCTTTGGCAACGGCATCTGCGAAAGGTACAATTACAAAGATTTCATCAAGCAGGACCCGACCACCGCTGACGAGTTCCATCGGGCCGTAAACTCCATGATGGCGACAGAAGAACATACACAGGAGCATTTCCCTGATAGAAACACGCAGGGTGATCGAGGGAACAACCAGAGAGGCAACCAGGCACCACAGCAAAACACCCGGAAAAGGGCAGGAGACAATACTGTTGCTGCCATGGAGCCTCAGAAGAAGGGGAACAAGCCATTTACCTTTGATGACTTACTCGACGGACCGTGCCCCTTTCATCCGAAAGTCGGACATCAGGCAAGGCACTGTCGACAACTCAAGGAGCGAGGCTTGAACTCCGACTTCAACAAAAACAAGAAGGACAAAGGCAAGAAGATAGCTGAGGACCCTCCGCAAGACACCGGTGGTTTCCAACACCCCAAAGGGACTATCAATGTCATTTTCGGGGGAGTAACTACCAGCGACTGCAAGAGGCTCCAGAAGCTTTCACTACGGGAGATCATGTCTACAGAACCAGCGACTCCCAGATACCTTGACTGGTCCGAGCACCCGATCAACTTCTCCCGAGCGGACCAATGGACCAGCGTCTCCAACGCAGGGCACTACCCGCTAGTCCTGGATCCCATGGTCATTGGGTTTACATTGAGCAAAGTACTCATCGACGGAGGGGCAGGACTTAACGTCATCTTCGCAAGCACCCTACGCAAGATGAATCTGGATCTCGCAACACAGCTCACACCATCAAGTGCCCCCTTCTACGGCAAAGTACCCGGAAAGGCGGTTGTGCCACTCGGAAGAATCATATTACCCATAACTTTTGGAACTCAGATCAATTATCGGACTGAGTACATCAGTTTCGAGGTAGCCGACTTTGAGTCATCTTACCACGCCATATTTGGACGACCAGCCATCGCCAAGTTTATGGCAGTACCTCACTACCCGTACCTTCTCCTGAAGATGCCGGGTCCTAAAGGAATCCTAACTTTCAGAGGTGACTTGAAGCGATCATTTGACTGTGACACTGAGGCTGTCCAAATCTCTGAAAAAGCTCAACTCACCCCGGGAGTTACAAGAACTCGCTCAGATGGTGCATAATACCAAGCATGGAGATTCAGAAATCCCAACAAAGAAGGCGGGTACTATCCAACCATCAACAGCAGTCTTTACAAAACATATCTACCTAGAAACCGGTGATCCCTCCAAGACGGCAGTTATCAGCGATCACCTATCTGAAGAATAGGAATTCGTGCTCACCAAGTTTCTTAGAGCAAAAAGAGATATATTTGCTTGGAAACCGGCTGACATGCCGAGAGTCCCAAGGAACTTGGCTGAGCACAAACTGGAATTAAAAGAAGGGTCCAGACCTATCAAGCAAAGACTATGACGCTTCTCACCAGAGAAAAAAGAGGCAATCAAGAAGGAAATAGCCAAACTACTCGCAGCTGGATTCATCAGAGAAATCCTCCACCTTGAGTGGTTAGCTAACCTAGTGCTAGTCAAGAAGAAGAACTCTGCCGAGTGGCGTATGTGTGTCGACTACACAGACCTCAACAAACACTATCCAAAAGATCCTTTCGGATTACCAAGGACAGATCAAATAGTTGACGCCACCGCAGGCTCCGCTCTTTTATCCTTTTTGGATTGCTATTCTGGGTACCATCAGATTGCCCTCAACGAAGAAGACCAACCCAAGACATCGTTTATAACTCCTTTTGACGCCTACTGTTATAAAACCATGTCCTTTAGGTTAAAGAATGCAGGAGCCACTTATCAACGAGCCATCCAAGATTGTTTGGGTGACCAGATTGGCCGAAACGCAAAAGCTTATGTTGATGATGTGGTCATAAAGACAAAGGATCCGACTACTTTGATATCAGACCTGGAGGAAACTTTCAACCGACTACGCGCATACCAATGGAGACTCAATCCCACAAAATGCGTCTTCGGAGTACCTTCGGGACAATTACTCGGTTTTCTTGTTAGCCATTGGGGCATCGAGGCTAGCCAAAAACAAATCACAGCTATCATCAACATGAAACCACCTACCTTAGTGAGGGATGTTCAGAAGCTCACCGGGTGCACGGCTGCACTAAATAAATTTATCTCACGGCTAGGAGAAAAGGGATTACCTTTCTTCAAATTACTCAAAGCTGGCGATAAATTTCAGTGGACGGAAGAAACGGACAGAGCCTTTGAACAACTCAAAGGATACCTAACCAATTCACCTATACTGACACCACCAGAACCCAGGGAGCCGATGATGCTTTATATCGCAGCTACCACACATGTCGTAAGCACAGCAATCGTGGTTGAGCGCAATGATGACAAGCACATCTACCACACCCAGCAACCAGTGTACTACATTAGCGAGGTACTCTCCAATTCGAAGGTCAGATACCCACAAGTACAGAAATTACTCTACGCTCTACTCATATCTTCAAGAAAGCTACGGCATTACTTCGAGGCTCATGAGATTACAGTCGTCACAGATTTTCCTCTGGGAGAAATCCTCCATAATCGTGATGCCACTGGGAGAATTTCCAAGTGGGCAGTTGAACTGGGAGCACTCAACATCAAGTTCACTCTGAGGAAAGCAATCAAGTCACAGGCTCTAGCTGATTTCGTCGCTGAGTGGACAGAGATACAGCAGACCCAAGACAACGCTATTCCTGACCACTGGAAGATGTACTTCGACGGGTCCCTAAAACTCAGAGGAGCAGGAGCCGGAGTACTTCTAGTATCACCCGCTGGAGAGCAGCTCAAGTACGTTTTGCACATATTGTGGCCCGCCACCAACAACGAAGCAGAATATGAAGCACTACTCCATGGACTTAAGCTAGCAGTCGCACTGGGCATCAGGCGACTCCTAGTCTATGGCGATTCTTCCGTAGTAATTCACCAAGTCAACAAAGACTGGGATTGCACAAAGGAAACAATGAACGCCTATTGCGCGGAAGTCTGCAAGCTGGAAAAACACTTTTCTGGGCTAGAACTCATTCATATTACCCGGGATCTCAATGTGGCAGCAGACATCCTAGCAAAATTAGGATCTGACAGAGCCTTGGTCCCTAGTGGTACCTTCGTACATGAATTATCCAAGCCGTCAATCCAAGAGAAGGAAGAGGCTGAGTCAGCACCATCCATCGTTGTTCTAACTCTAGCACCCGACTGGACACAAGTCTTCATTGACTACTTCAAAGAGCATAAACTGCGAAGCGATAAAACTGCCGCAAAGCAAGTCACCAGACGTAGCAAAAACTATGTTTTAGTCGACGACAAGCTGTATCGACGCGGAGCTTCATCAGGAATCCTCCTCAAATGCATCTCACCAGAAGAAGGCAGGGAAATCTTAAATGAAGTTCACTCTGGGTGTTGCGGTAACCACGCAGCTTCAAGGACTCTAGTCGGAAAAATCTTTAGATCAGGGTACTATTGGCCCTCAGCCTTGAAAGACGTAGAAGACTTAGTCCATCGCTGTCAATCGTGCCAGTTCTTTGCCAACCAGCAGCATGTACCTGCACATGAATTGATCTGTATTCCTCCATCCTGGCCTTTCTCATGCTGGGGACTTGACATGGTGAGTCCTCTTAAGCGTGCTCCAGGCGGATTCGAGTACATCTACGTCGCAATCGACAAATTCACAAAGTGGATCGAGTACATGCCCTTGATCAAGTTCAATGCATCCAAGTCAGTACAATTCATGCGGAGCATCTTTCACCGCTTTGGGATGCCGCACAGAATCATCACCGATCTTGGGTCCCCTTTCACGGCTACTGAATTCAAGTCATGGGCCAGCGACTGCGGAATCAAGATAGACTATGCATCAGTGGCCCATCCACAGTCCAACGGCCAAGTTGAATGAGCAAACGCCCTGATTCTTGCAGGGTTAAAACCAAGACTATTTGACGTCCTAAAAGATCACGGCGGAAAGTGGGTCGAAGAACTGCCTAAAGTAGTCTGGGGGCTACGGACACAATGAAGTCGGGCAACAGGCCAAACTCCTTTCTTCCTGGACCACCAATACCTGGTTCTCAGATCTTGGTACATCTTACTGCTTCCTGGATGGATAGACAACTTTGAATTATGAGCTTCATTCAGAATTCTTTCTTTCAGCTCCGTATCCTTAGGAACAACCAACCTCTGATTATACCAGAGAATTCCCTATTCATCGGTTCTGAAGTTCAAAGAACTATCAGTTTCCAACCTTTTCTTAATCTGACAGATCTCTTCATCGGTCTTTTGTCTTTCGATGATGTCACTTTCTAAGGTGCACTAGAGAGTGATATTGTTTAGCATAACGGGGTGCATAAGGTTGAATCCATCTTCCAAAAGTGGTCGTAGAGCGTTGCAATGAGTCTTGCGACTCAAGGCATCTGCTACAACATTCACTTTTCCGGGGTGATAATGCACTTCCAGGTTGTAATCTTTAATCAACTCTAACCACCTTCTCTGCCTCATATTCAACTCTGGCTGGGTGAAGATATATTTCAAACTTTTACGATCGGTGTACACATGACATAGGTTACCCATAAGATAATGCCTCCAGATCTTAAGTGCATGCACTACGGCTGCCAATTCCAAGTCATGAGTGGGATAATTCTCTTCATGCGGTCTCAACTGGCGGGAAGCATAGGCGATAACTCTTCCATTCTGCATGAGTACACATCCAAGTCCAACCTTGGATGCGTCACAAAACACATCAAAAGGTTCCTCCAAATCTGGTTATGCCAAAACTGGCGCCGAAGTCAACAAAGTTTGCAGGGTGCGAAAAGCTGCCTCACACTCTGAAGTCCATTCAAACTTCTTATTTTTCTGAGTTAGACGACTCATAGGCTTTGCGATCCTTGAGAAATCCGGAATGAACCAACGGTAGTATCCGGCCAATCCTAGAAAGCTGCGTACCTCATGTACGTTGGTGGGTGCTTGCCAATCCATAACTTCCTGTACCTTCATGGGATCCACGGAAGTTCCTTCTTCTAAAAGAACGTGACCAAGAAAAGGTACCTTATTTAACCAAAACTCACACTTGCTAAACTTAGCATACAACTTGTGCTCTCGAAGTCGAGCTAAGATGACTCGTAGGTGCTCTACATGTTTCTTTTTATTTTCAGAGTAGACCAAGATATCATCGATAAACACCACAACAAACTTATCCAGCTCGGGCATGAAGACTGAATTCATCAGGTACATGAAATGTGCCGGTGCATTGGTTAACCCGAAGGACATAACTAGATACTCATAGAGTCCGTATCTGGTGGAGAAAGCTATTTTTGGTATATCTTCTCTTCTGATCTTAATCTGATGGTATCCTGACCTCAAGTCGATCTTGGAGAACACTTTTGCCTTTGATAACTGATCAAACAAGACATCGATTCGGGGTAAGGGATATTTATTCTTTATGGTTACCGCATTAAGCGGCCTGTAGTCCACACACATCCTTAAAGTTTTATCCTTCTTCTTTACGAAGATGGTGGGACATCCCCAAGGTGACGAACTAGGACGAATTAACCCTTTATCCAAAAGCTTTTGCAACTTAGCCTTGAGCTCTACTAACTCATTAGCTGGCATCCTATACGGCCTCCGAGAAATGGGTGCCGTTCCAGGGATTAACTCTATAGCAAACTCCACATCCCAATCCGGCGGTAGTCCAGGCAACTCATCAGGAAAAACATCTGGAAACTCACACACTATCGGGATCTCGGCTATCTGCTTTGCCGTGATATTGAACAACACTCCGATCTCATGAGGGTTTCGGGGTAACTTAAACCGAAAGGTAGACCCACTGCGAGGGCTAACCATAGAAACTACTCGCTCTGCGACGTCAAGATTGACCTTCCAGAGTTTCATCCAACCCATACCCAAGATCACATCCAAACCCAGACTAGGGATTACGATGGGATCCACTATGGCCTTCTTATCCCCAAAAGTCATTTCTACTCCTTTAGCCATTTTACGCGCGGAGAGAACAGCTCCGGCGGAACTTATCTGATATCCCCTATCTAACTCCACCAACTCAAGATTACTTCTTAAAACAAAGTTCTCACTTATGAAAGAATGCGATGCTCCAGAATCAAACAACACAACTGCGGGGTATTGATTAACAAGAAATGTACCAGCGGTGACAGGCTCTCCTTCAGGCACTTCTTCCACGGTAGTATAATGCACATGACCTGCGCGAGGTGGAGGCTGGGTGTACTGCTTCTTTGGGCGAGGGCACTGACATGACAGATGTCCAGTCTGACCACAGTTGTAGCATGGTCCAATCACATATGGGGTCTTGGAACCTCCTGCACTTCCTGCCTTAGCCTTGTTCTGCATCAAAGGAGCGGTGTAGGGCTTCTGAAAACCAGGACGGGGACGGTTGGTGGTGATCTTCCTCTGCGGGGGTCAGAACCTTGCTCCAGCCACTGGCGGGCGATACGGGGTGCATGCTCCGAAAGGGGTTCTCTGTTGAGACGAACCTCCTTCGTTCGCACGGCGATGGGTCTCTGTCGCCAGCCTGCTGTCATTTGCCTCTTGATTTAGGCAGTCACTGACGAAGTCACTGAAGGTAGTGCGGTGACTGTTGCCCATCTTTGAAAGCATGGCGGCACTCATGCCACGTTTGAAGCTTGCGATCTTCTTGGCCTCAGTGTTGACAAAGTCTGGAGCGTAGCGAGCTAGGTTGTTGAAGCTGTGCAGATACTCGGACATAGACCTGGTTCCCTGAGACAACCTCATGAACTCGGCAATCTTCATTTCCATCAGACCACTAGGGATGTAGTGGTTGCGCATAGCAGTCGAGAACTGATCCCAAGTGAAACGTGCATTTGCTGGCAAGGATGCACGGTACTGGGCCCACCACAAACCTGCGGGTCCTTCCAACATGTGGGCGGCGTACTCCGCCTTGAGCTCTTCTGTCAGACGAAGCAGACGGAACTTCTGGGTGATGGAGTTGAGCAATTCATCAGCCTCAAGCGGTTCGGTGACTTCCTTGAACACCGGGGGACGGGTGTCCAAGAAGTCACGGTAGGAGCTGTACTGGTTGGGCTCCGGGCCTTGGCGCTGCTGATGCTGCTGCGCGGTGTTGTTAGCGATGTTGCGGAGGGTGGCCTCCATGTGCCTCTGCATCTCTTCCATGTTCCTTTGGCTGCCCAAGAACTGGCCGAAAAACGCTTTCGGCGTCATCGGCGGCGGTGGGGGAGGTGGCAAGTTCTCCTTCTGTCCTGCCCCCTGTCCACGTTGGCTGCGAGTGTGTGCCGGCATGAATAAATACTGCGCTATACATAATTCGAAAATTTAGCACACGACCAAGTATAATTACTCATTTCCATACAACATCACAGAATAAGTACTCGAATTTAGACATGCAAACGACGGATTTCCATAAAAGATGCCAGATCGAAGTCTGGACTTTGTCCAAAAGCCATACATGCCATCAAACATCTAAAACATAAAACCAACACATGTTTAGGGGGGTTACATCATCAGCGAGCATGCTCAAGCTGTACAAAAGAAAACGGCTCCTAGCGAATCTAACGCTCAGGCGTCTCCAGCGGCGGATGCGGCGTCCTCTACGTTGGCGTCGAACATAGGCTCATCAGCATGAGCCTCCTCTGGTGGGGCGTCGGGACCAAGAACTTCGTCGTCCTGGGGGTCCTGGGCCTCCGCTGCGGGAACCTCGGCAGCTGCTGGGGCGGCGGCCTCCTGTGCGGCGTGATGCATATGACGGACTGCCTCGTGGAGCTAGTCGATATAGGCCTGCTGGCCATGGATCTGCTGTATCAAAAGGTGAGCTCCCTCTCTGAGCTGGTCGAGTGCGGTGCAGGCCTCATCCCTCTGAAGAGCAGTAGTCAGGTACATCTGCTCGGCGATGGTCCTGGCTGTGGTCTCTGCACCTGCGGTAGCACGGGCGTCGTCACACTCAAGGGTGATCTGCTGAATCTTCTCCTGAAGACGGGCTACCTCAGCGTCAAACTCTTCCTGCAGCTTCCTCTTGCTCTGGTAGGTGGCGGTGAGGGTGAAGACACGCTCTCGAGAGTGTGCTCCAAACTCTCACATACACCTAACAAAGCTCCGGTGGCACTCATCGCAGGCGTCTCGCAGTGAACCTCTCCTCTGGGCTCCCTGTCAAGACTGACTCCAAAGTCTGCTTCCAGTGCAATGGAAAAAGTGATCCACGGGGAAACACTCCTGCCATAGCACTAGCTAGATCGGCGGGAAAACGGGCGATGATATCCTTCAGCATAAGATATGCTGCCCTGTTGGCTCCGTCCTTGGCACATGTGCCTCTGGTGATCTCTGTCCATCCTGTCCAGTGAGGCTTTGCAGGTAAAGCTTTGACTTTGATCTCCACCATGACCAACGAATCCTGCCCCTAGATCGCCTTCTGCCACGAGTACCTGGGCTCCTGTCCTTCCTCATAGCCCACGGCCTGTAGAATCCTCCAAAGGATAGTCGGCAACCCGAAGTAGGTCAAGAACGTCTTCCGGGTCAGCTTGGTGGCCAAGCGGTGACGCGGAACTCCTCTTCCTCCGGTGGCCTTGCGAGCAGTCAGCTTAGTCCGGGCCATCTGTAGAAACAAAAGGGTTTTGGACTCTCGTGAGACAGATATTAAGTTGGCAAATTTTATACAAAAGAGACAGCTTTTAATTAAGGGGAGGTAATGTAAATGCAAGAATTTAAACATGATGCATGATCGTACTTACGTTCTCACTCACTAACATGACTCGTAAGTCCTAACGTTCTAGTCGGTGGCAAGAACGATCTCTCATGCGTTATCTACACGTTCTACTCGAGCGCATAGTCAGTGTACCTGCAGAAGATTCATTTCAGCCCAAAGCAATCCCAATGGTAAAACAACTGGGTATTGGCTAATATGCGTAAAATACATAGAAGCCAACATTAACACCATGCACCAATATAGAAAACACCCTCAAAACATTGATACCCTCGTATGTGTCCGCGTGGAGCTCGCACATACTTGGTATAAGAACTCTCACCTAGACCGACGATTGGACGGTCATGCTCTCATATCTCACAAAATCATTTTATGCATGTTTTCGCGATCAACGCATTCTCTTTTTCCCGAGAATGGACCAGCAAATAAAGATCCAGCATGAAGCAAAACCCCGAACCCTGTTAGCAGTTAAGCCACCTGATTCCTAGTATAGGCTTAAGGACGAGACTGGGCACACTTAGTAATTAAAATAGTTTTGAAATACCCATTTTAGTTCGGAAATAGATCCTTGCAGATGCAATAACTTGAACCATGCTCTGATACCAGCTGTGGCGGAACCGTCCTGATTATAAGAACTCAAGTATCGTCTTAGTCAATTACGTCTGAAATCGACCCACACTTGAAGCCATATAACCCCGGTAGTCCGGAAATCTCGAAGGATTTCAACATCGGACAACATACAGGATCACATCGTTCAAGTATTACATTCGAAAGGATACAACACAGATAAATGAAATTGGATTTAAAACATCAGAGTGCGAATTTAAAATCGAGTTATTACAATACTGAAATTAAAGTGCGGAAGCTTAAATAAGTTTTGAAACACGACCACCACACATGTGGTCCAAATAAAACATTGTTTGATAACTCCAACTCAACACAACTCACTTCTCCCTTTTTAAGTAATGTGCCATCAGTAGTCTCAGACCGACAAAAGAAAAGGGGAAGCTTCTGGACGACCCTGCCCTGGGCCTACTCCTCATCACCTTCCACTGGGTAGAGGCAGTGCTTACAATAGCCATAGTAGACCTGGCCATCTGCAACAAACGGGATGAACCCTGAGTACGGGAATGTACTCAGCTAGACTTACCCGTCTAACTGAAAATAAAGACACCAAGGATATGCAAGGCCTTTTTGGTGGAGCTGGGATTTTTAGTTGCGAAAAGCTCAAAATTGGGATAAGAGCATTAATGACATAGATGGGCTGTCAGTTTTTAGACCTATTCTTTACTCTAGGTTTGCACCTAAACTATTACACACACTTGAGTCTAACAAACAATACTATAACCATATCCAGTTGACTTATCCACATTTTAGTTGAACCTTTAAGACATTACGTGGAGTTGCATCGTGGTGAAGCTCGCCATAGTTTCCCACTAACCGGGGGAGACGGCGACTCGAATCGAATTCCAAACCAGCTGGTGAAAGACCTTTAATACCAGCCCACACTTTCCCCGTCGGGTCCATGCATTGGGCAACCGCTCGATGCTTGTTCGTGGTGGTAATCGTCGCGGCTCACAGCACGGACCGCCCAATTGGAACCTGACGATGGCCTCTCGCGGCAGATCGTATTTCCATACTAGAGGGCGCGACACGGGTTGAGACTGGCCCGAACAGCTTCTAACCGGCTTTGGGGTCGATGAATACAGCACCGACATATCCCTAATTAAAAGGGCGCGTTCAAAAATGAACGAGGGCCAACATCGATACAAACCTACACGATCCAACGGACGGACTGCCCCAAGTTTCCAAACTTGTGTCTTGCCTTCCAGTTGACCGTATTTCATTACTACTTAGGTTCTTTTCCACGATAGCAAATATAGCCAACCGTGATCTGATAAATACCCACCAGGGGTATTACGGGAACATCCTTAACTACTACTTTTATTTAGCAGACTAAGCAATTCTACATATAATATATAAATAAGTAACAGGACAACAAGGCAGGTAATAATCAATAATCAAGGAATGGTAATGCAGCAAGTAGGATCCACTCAACTCCTATACCTAATGCATCACAATATAAAATACTCAAATAGATTTATTGTAAAAACTGGGAGACTTGGAATGCTCCGGGGCTTGCCTTGAGCGAAGACCGAGGCCTCGTGGGAGGGGCACTCGGGCAGGTTAGTTTCCGCTGTGGGGTCGACTTCCTCGGCTTGATGAAGTTCTGGGAACTCCTGCTCGACGTTTGCCTCCTGCTCCTGGTCTTGTTCCTGAACTGTCGATCCTATTGCAATGCGGTTGGAAATAATGAATAACTAATATGTGGTGCGGGAAGCGGTGGTAAGAAAAATAACATTTCTTGCAAACCAACAAAACCAACATGTTGAACCACTTTTGACATTGAGCTAAATACTTATTTATCTCATAAAATAAAAATCATTAATTCAACCATTTCCTATTTAGAAATTCAAAAGAAATTCAGGTTTGAACTGCAAGTGCATTTTTCTGAACTTCAAAAAATCCACAAAAATTCCAGGAAGCAACTAACACTATCAGGACTTTACTGCACAAATTTCAGCAAGAAATAAAATGCAAAACAGCGGCCACAAAAAGATGAAATAAACTACTCAAAATATGCTTTGAACAAACTTTTCACACCAAAGGTGTCAAAAAGCAGGTTTCATAATTTTCCTAGCTTCATCTACACATAGATACTCTACTGCAGAAAATGCACAGCCAAAACATTATTATATCACCCTGCACAAAATAAACAAATTTAAGCCAAAACAACCCAAATGAACTACAACCCTACGGGAACAGGGTGCTAAACTCATGTTCATATTTTTTCCAGATTCTACTCCACATTTCATAGTTATCAAGAAAGTTCCATGAACAGAAACATTATATTACTCCTTACATGAATTATTAAAAAAAAATACAGAAAAGCACATTTGTAAAGTAACTTCACATTTTTTCCATACAACAACCTATACTTAATATTTTTCTTAGCTTGAACATCACGCACAGAGACTGCACAAATTTTCCCACATTTTATTTTGACATATAAGACACCTTAACACTTATTCCAAGAAATTAGCTAAAAAGGACTTTAAACCATAACAGAAAATTTTTCCACATAAACAGTGCCTCATGCATTTTTCACAGATACAAATCATGATAAGGAAACTACACAAAAATTTCCATGAATTATCTCAACCAGAAAACACATATTTTCATTTATCCAAACAAAAGCACATAAATAAATTAAATAAAAACAGTAATAAAAACTTCTACCAAAAATACTTTCATATTTTTCCATGATAGATCTACTCATAAACAAGCTAACAAAACTGAAAGCACTTCATTTGGACTTTTAAAACGTGCTACACAAAAATAACAATCGTTTCTTGAAAATAAAACAAAAAGGAAAATCATTTGAATCTCCCGGCTCAACTTGCATGGACCTGGTCCATAGGCCCTGGGTGGCTAACGTGTGGGGCCGCGTGGTCAACGGGGTCCACTGGTCAGTGAAAGAAAAGCAGGGGACGGGGTTGACCGCCGATTCCTCGCCGACAGGGAGGTCGCCGGCGGGGAGGTAGGGCTCGGCGTGTTCCCCTTGGCTAGGCGGTTCGGGTGGTGGTGTTGGTTGGGCCAGCGCGCGACCGCAGCTCACCGGTGGCGAGCGATGGCGGACGGCGGCGGCGAGGGTGCTCGGCTACGCCATCACCAGCGGTCGCCGGCCAAATTGGCGTGTGCATCATACCAAGTGAACCATAGGGAGTTAGACCAGGTGGTTGGTTTGGCTTGGGAAGCTCCGGTGGAGCCGGACCTCGTGCGCGGCCATGGCGGCAGTGGCGGCGCTCGGTCGGGGAAGAAGAGGGGGTTAGGGAGCGGTAGAGACCTCGCAGAGGTGTGTTCTCACCTTGCCTTTGCCTGGCGGTGCTTGCGGGCGAAGGAGGGCGGTGGCCAAGCTTTGGGTCACGCGGAACAGGTTCGGGCTCCGGGCGGCGCTGATGGCGTCCGCGGCGGCGCTCCTCGGGTCCCAGCGTCGGTGAAGCTCGGCGGATGGTGCGGAGGTGCGCACCGTGTGTCCGAGGTGAAGGTGAGGTGGTGTGCGGAAGGAATCGACTGGCGGTGGCCCGGGGGAGTGGGAACGGAGAGGGGGGGTGATGGTGGTGAACGGCGGCGAAGGCAAGCAGTGCTCTCGGCTTGCGTTCGCGGAAGGAGGGTAGAGCTGGTGGGAGCGGCTGGTGCGAATGGAGAGCGGGAGAGAGAGAGGGGGCGGTGCGCGGGTCTTTGCCCTCAGGCGTGGCCGGACGGGCCGTAGTGGCGGGGCCCGGTGCGGCGAGCGGCGAGAGGCGGGGCGCGGCCAGCGAGGGGGCTCGGCAGGCGAGGCGTGCGCGGAGAGGGCGAGAGCGATCTTGCGCGCACGAACACGGAAGCGATCGCGAGAGGAGTGGTCGGGGCGGATTCGGGGCAGAGGCTGGCCGCCACGCGGCGCTCCGGCCGGCGTATGGCGCGGCCGCGCGGTCGGGCGCGCTCGCGCGGGCGAGCGTGGGCCGGCGCGCGTGCAAGGTGGGCCTAAAGGCCAGATTGGCCGAAAAGGGCGCGGGAAGAAGAAAGGTTTTTCCTTTTTATTTTTCCAAAAACTTTTCAAACTTTGACCATTCAAAACAGTTTCAAAAACTCCAAACTAGACTTTGACCCAAAAATAAAAGTTGCTCAAAATAATTTTCTCTACAACTTTTATATAAGACACTTTTTTAGAAAACCATTTTTACAACCTCCATATAAATAAAGCCAATTTTGAGACATAAATCATTTTGTTTATCCCATCTTTATTTGATAAACTATTTTGAACGAGGTCAAGATATCAACAAGAAAAATATTTTATTCAATATTCTTTATTTTATGAAACTATTTGCCAAGTCAGAAAGTCACCCAACAACCAAGTCCAAAAGAAACCAAAGATTCAATTAAATAAAACAGAGATAAAAAACACTTTGATGCACATGAAATGATGCAATGCATTGCTTATGCATTTTTGTAGCTAAATGTAGTTCCTAGTGTAGTGCTTTACACTAGGGTGTCACAATACTCGTGCATATCGTGTACTTAACCTGGATACTAACCGAGTCATGGAGACATCTGATGTCACCTTCGATGAGACCATGCATTGTCATTCTTCTAGATTTGAGTGTGCATGTGATCATGAGGTTGGTGAACCTCTTTTTGATGACGAGGACAAAGGTGCTGAAGGGATGGATGATCCAGCACTACCTCCACCTGCTGTGCCGCTAGGATCGGCTTCTACTACGACAACTCACAACCCCAACCCCTCTTCGTCGACCACTTGGGGGTCATGGGATCCATCACCTCGGGTTGTACCACTAGTACCTGAGGAAGCACCAGCTACTGTTGAGGGAGAGGTCACATTAGCTCGGGAGGCGCCACGACACATTCAGTGCTAACACCCTCCTCAACAGATGATCGGCAACATCAACGAACGTGTCACTCGGTCAAGGTCACAACAAATCTCTCACTTTGCTCATTCTGCATTTGTTGCTGATTTTGAACCCCGAGATGTTGGACACGCTTTATCTAATCCGGATTGGGTTAATGCCATGCATGAGGAGTTAGAAAATGTTGAGAGAAATTGGGTTTGGGTTTTGGTTTCACCTCCTCCAGACTGTAATCCTATTGGGACAAAATGGGTTTTCGAAAACAAACAAGGAGAGGATGGCCATATTGTGAGAAACAAGACCAGACTTGTAGCCCAGGGGTATAGTTAGAAGGAGGGGATAGACTTTGAGGAGACTTTTGCTCCTGTAGCTCGTTTGGAGGCAATTAGGATCCTCTTGGCCTTTGCTGCATCCAAGGGTTTTAAACTTTTTCAAATGGATGTCAAGAGTGCCTTCCTAAACGGCTACATAGAAAAAGAGGTGTATGTGAAACAACCCCCGGTTTTGAAAATCTCAAGTTTCTGAACCATGTTTTTAAACTACACAAAGCTTTATATGGTTTCAAATAAGCCCCTAGAGCCTGGTATGATAGGTTGAAAACCTTTTTGCTTGCTAAGGGTTTTAAAATGGGATGTGTAGATAAAACGCTTTTTCTTCTCAAGCAAGGCAATGACACACTCTTGGTTCAGATTTACGTGGATGATATCATTTTTTGTGGTTCTTCTCATGCTTTGGTTGCCAAGTTTGCAGATCTTATGAGCAGGGAATTTGAGATGAGCATGATAGGTGAGTTGACATTCTTTCTCGGGATGCAAATCAAGCAATCCTGAGAAGGAACGTTTGTGCACCAGGGCAAGTATACCAAGGACATCTTGAAGAAGTTCGATATGGGTGAGGCCAAGCCTCTTCCAACACCCATGTCGACCATGACGGCCCTGGATGCGGACGAGGATGGAGAAGCTGTGGACCAGAAGGAGTACCGGAGTATGATCGGGTTGCTGCTGTACCTGACGGTGACACGCCCGGACATTCAGTTCGCGGTGTGTCTTTGCGCGCACTTTCAGGCGTCTTCGCGCACCTCTCACTGTCAGGCGCTCAAGCGCATTATGAGGTACCTTCGTTTCACACCTGAGTTTGGGATTTGGTATTCTGCTTCTTCCACCCTCTCCCTTTGCGGTTACTCGGATGCTGATTTTGCTAGTTGCCGACTTGATCGCAAGTCCACTTCTGGGACTTGCCAGTTTATAGGCTCTTCTCTTGTGTCTTGGTCTTCTCGCAAGCAGTCTAGTGTCGCCCAGTCTACCACAGAGGCTGAGTATGTTACTGCGGCTAGCTGCTGTTCCCAGTTGCTTTGGATGATGGCCACTTTGCGTGATTTTGGTCTGAGATTTTCTCGAGCTCCTTTGCTTTGTGACAGCACGAGTGCGATTAGCGTTGCTAAGAACCCCGTGTTGCATTCTAAGACCAAACACATCGATGTGCGCTTTCATTTTCTGCGAGACCATTTTGAGAAGGGTGATATCGACCTGAGACATATTGATACTCATCATCAGTTGACCGATATTTTTACCAAGCCTTTGGACCAATCAACCTTTCCTAGGTTGAGAGGTGAGCTCGGAGTATGTTTCCCCTTTTAGTTGGGGGAAACATTTTGGTTATTGTATCAAAGACTGACTCTTTTTGTTTTGTTATTTTTAGTTTGTTTCAGTTTTTGTTCGACCTTGTTAGATTAGACTTTGCATTTCGTCATGATTACATTGTGCATTTTGAGCTTCAAGGCTATAATCTTTAGATTATAACTATTCTCTGTTTAGTGTATGCTCCGATAATACATGATGATGCTTGCTGCTTAGGCTCTTTTTTATCACTGATACATGTTGTGAGCTGAGCTATTTTATGAATGGTGAATATGCTTAATGAACTTAAAATTTGAAACTGTTCACCATTGAAATTGGCAACTAGCGTGTGTAGAATGTGTTGAAATCACTTGTGCTTTTCATATATGCTAGGTTGCTATGTCTCAAGTTCTGAATCATTCACTAGCTTGGTATGTTTATATTCAGCTTTAAAATTGAACCAAGTTTAAGTGAATTGAAAAGATCGAGGTGGGATTGCTTGTCAGCACATCACGGTATCGAGACGGTTTCTCATTGCACTTTGAGTCAAACTTGAGCCGTGTAGTGTATGACCGAAACCGATGCTTTAAGCTCCTGATTGCTTATGCATAGGCTTAGCTCGGTTTAAAAGTTAGGCAATGACAAGCTTTCAACCTCTCGCAATCACATGCTAAAAATTGAACTTGTGTATAATCACCGCTGCAACTCCGATAAAATTTGAAAACACAAGTCTATGTTTCATTCTATAGCATGATGATTGAACTTTGCTAGGGGTAGTTCACCTTGTATACATGTTCAACACTTGTTTGACTTCCTGTCTATACATGTTCAGTGCTATTTTGATGGTGAAACTGTTGACGCAAAACGTGACACCTCGCGCCAAGCACACAGCAAGCCGAAAAGCTAGCTTCAATCGGGTGCCCGGAGTATGTTGAATCCGGAGACGTGCCAGTCGGTTTGAACTGAAAACCAACAAGGGACAAAAACATGAGAATACCTCTGGAACATGTCGGGTGAGACCAGACAGTTCCATATGTACGGCTTTGGAAGCCAATCACGACGGCACACAGCTATAGAAGCTGTCTGTCAAAGCATGTTCATAAAGTCATTCGGCAAGTATGAGAACAGAGTATGTGAAGCATAGTAACTGCCGAATGCATATGTAAAGAAAGACATGCTTGAACAAATTAAAGATATTATAAACAGGTAACTTGCAAAAAATAGATCTATTCAAATAACACATGCATAGGCTATTCCAACTAATCTGCCGCACATTTAGTTTTCATAAACCCGTCAAGCATAAACTCAAGCGAAGCTAATCCACCGGATGATACCACTTGCTATAAGTTTATGCCACTTCTTATAATTAGATCAATCCACCGCATGATACAATCTAATTATAACAAGCTAAAAGCATGCATATATTTTAACATATCTATAAGAGCTCGTTACTCGTGTAAGCTTAACCAAAATCGGCAAACCAGCCGAATTGGGGTCCATGAAGAAGGAACAAACAAGCAAACACGATCAAACTGATCTAAAAACCTGCATCTGCCGCACGATACCTAATTTTATCAAAGCCTAATCGTAATTAACATGCATGAACCCACAACATGTAATAATCTAGATTGAAAGTTGATTCGGCCATCATAATCTTATGATGAACAAAGCACAAGCAAAACTTGTGGGACAAGGCCGAACAAGGATCAATCTAGACTGGGCAAAAGGTTGTTACAAGAATTAAATAAATAAAACATATAACACATGATAACTTAATGAACCTATCAGATCTGCCAAATCTAATAGAGCCGATAACTATTTTTACTCATGTCTTAATCCGCCGCACGATACAAGGCACAAGCAAAAACTTTCCGTCATAAGCTTAAATCCGCCGCACGATACTAAGCTTAACATACGAGACTACTTGCATCATATCTAAATCCACCGCATGATACTAGACATGATAACAAGGTTGCCGGGACTTACAGAGGTCGACGAATCGATGATTCCTCTCGAAGAACTCGACGACTCGACTAAGGAGTCGAAGGTGGCATGGGGCTAGTTTGTATTGATGTGGTTGTGAACAATTTTACAATGGTCGAGGGCTTATATTTATACCCTGGACGAAACATGAGTCCTAGACGATTACGACTTACATAATGAAACTTTGGAAAGATACAAATCCTATTTCTATTCTTTTCGGTATCCTTCATCATCACGCGTCTGCTCGTGCAAATCGGCTTCACTCACCATATCCATTTCCCGAATGGAGCTACCGCTTTGCAAGATAGCCGACCGCACAGGCATTCACCAAAACCCTGAGGACCAAATAGCCGTCTGATTGCTTGCCGAATCCTTTTCTTTCTGCTGGCTGGGCCCTCTTGTCATCCTCTCGTGCGTGCGAAAATCTAGTGTTAACACATGCCCCCTAATTTTGGGATAAATATTTATTCCAAAATTCCTTTTTCCTTGCGCACTGACGTGGAACTTCCAGAAGCATCCACCTTCACACGCCATAATTGCATACTTCCCGATTCATCTCCCGATGCGCCCTTGGGATTCTTTAAAGTCCCCCTTTCACTCTGTTCGGCTTGTGCATTCTGAACTTCCCTGCTTCAATCCAAAACCAGAAAACCCTCTTTTCTCTTGTTATCTCCTAATCAATTAGAATATGTCTTCCGAGGCGAGCCGCCATAGCTCCGAGTTTGGAGCTTCCAGCACCTCTAAGAGGAGGTTGCCCTTCATTGTTTTTGTCCCAAAAATGAAGTAGCTGTTCTCACACTATTGCTCTTGTTCTTAGGAGGACCGGTGACGATCTCCCCGAGGATCTAACCCAGAAGATCGTAGATCTTCAATCCGATATGGAAAGGAAGGATCGGGAAATTACCCGAATTTCTCAAGAGCGTGATATCGCTCGGGAACGGGCCGCCAGCAAGTATTTTTTCACCATTTCTTTCCTCATTCTCTCCCCCTGCTTTTACTGATTCTTCCTCCTTTTCAGCTCTGGAAGCCAAGCTTCATTCTCTCGAAGCTGCTGTTGCTGATCTTGCCGTCACAGCCAATGTACCAGGCACGACGGCCCTGAGGCGGGTGAATGAGGTCAACCGAGTCCTCCTCGACATCTCCAGAGCTGGTATGGGTTATGGCGCAGCGCTTGCCTTTAACGCTGTTCGGATCCATTCCGGTGCCGACTACCGCAACTTTGATGTTTGCGAGCGAGGGCTAGAATACAGGGTGGTACGCTCTATTGATGATATGAAAGAAGCTGGAACGGATCTGGCTGACTCCTTTGACTTCGATCTCCCGATTAGGTGTAGGATGGGGTGGACGAACTGACCATCTTTATTGTAATCTTGCATTTCCCCTTTGTAAATAAAAATCCTCTGTTCGTCCTCTTGAATCCAATCTGTGATTGATCCTTCGAGATCAATGTGTGTTCTGTTTTGTGTATCAGCTACTAATTTTATTTTTATCCTAGCGGCGATGCACATTACATCGGCTATCGCTGATAATCATGCTGATTGTCCCCATCCTGCAAGTAACTATTGATCACCAAAATTTTTCAGCCTTTTTCTCGATCTCTTGATCCATGACGATATTAGGATAAAATTTCTTATGGGACCCTTCCGTTTTCAGCTTTCTGTCCTTAGTGTCAATCGGTAACATGAGTCCTCAATTAGCCGAAACTGAACAACTCTCAACCGAATCCTATCGGTTTCCCGATTCTAGGGTCATGACCTCCTCTAGTCATCAATAATTCAGCCTGGCCCAACAATGGCCCACAAACTGCAAAAAATCTCGCTCTGAGGCTTGATTCCCAGTGTACGAGTCATGGTACTATAAATATGACCATAGACAGGCCATCGTCCTTGACTCCAACCAAACAGTTTGACTTGCAAAATTTCCACCTCTCAGCCTTTGGCTCAAGCCAGAGACAAAATCCTTTGCCTGTGCTTCCATTAATGGCAGGCAACAGCAATCACAACAGGCATCCCATCGGGGATGAAGTAGGAAGAAACCGAGCACCAACTCACCGGCGTCATGGGTGAAAACCTTGCCCCCTTGTGATAGCTCTTATTGTTTTATCCGTCTCTGATTCGTCGTCCAATCTCCTTTTCAGGGTGGAGTCTTCTTCCAGCCAAGCTTGGGTTTCTTTTCCATAGACGGTAGTTCTAATAGCTTCTTTCAACTCTTTCCCTAAGCCACCAGATTCTGAATTTGATGATTCATTTCAGCAGACCTGTCTGGACGCTCTTCGGTACCGTGAGGAAAGGGACAAATCCCAGAAGTAACTGGAAGATGTATCCAAGAAGCATGGCATTGAGGAAGCTGAATGGGCAGACTAACGGAAACAACTCTGCAGTATCATCACAGGTAGCAGAGTCTCGGTTCTTCTCCTTCTCCTGATCGAGTTTGCTTCCGTCTAATTTACCCTTTTTTCTTGTTAGCCCTGTCTGCAGAGAATGACCACTTGAAAGCAGCAGCAAACAGAGTTGCCCTCAAGGTGAATGCTCGTGGGGATTCAGCTGAAGCTCGTCTTGACGCCGTGGATGGCCGCATAGATCAGGTCGTCATCCAAGGTGTGCATGCTGGGGTTTCCTTCGGGCTAGCGGCAATGAGCTCTTGGACCAAAGAATATTATTCCCTCCTACCAGTTGGCTTCGCAGGCGGGGATCCAGATGAATTTGAAGACCTTTGATCTATGACAACCATGCTACTGCCATTGCTGAGATCATTGATCCGCAATCCATTGTAAACAAATTATTCCAAGGGTAGTTTGTATTAGGATGGATCTATGAATGAGGCTTGCAATATATGAAACTCGCTCTTCTCGAAATAATGCCTATTTGCATTTCTCAATTCCTCAGTGATTTTCTCTGATTGCAATATTTCTGCAGACGAACGTTTGCCGAATGTATGACGTCATTCTAGCCAACTAGATCTCATTCTTGACATGTCATGTCACCCGGCATTGCACTTACTGCGCCCCACCTTTCTCTTCCCCCAATAAACCTACCACTTGAGAAACGCTTGGATTACCAGGTCATGAACATTCTTGCACTAAAGGCGATATAAATAATATCGGCTATAACTTAAATTTCTTGGAACATCTTTTCTGCTAAAGGCGATGCTTTACATCGGCTGTATACAAATATCCTTGAATTCGTTCCACATATGACTACCACGCGTTCGGCTTTCAACAAGTAGTGTCGAAGCTTGGTCCATGAGTGACATATATATGAACAAAATTTCTTTACAGCCGAATACCCTTCTCTGGGTTTAACATTTTCGGCTAAAGCTAGCGGCTACTTATCTTTCCCCTTAAACTTAAAATAAGGGCCGATCCTGCTATAAGGCTATCGGCCGCCACGTACAACTCAAAATGATTACCAAGTTGTGGAAGTGCCTTTATATACTTTTCAATTTCACCAAGACTCTCCGTTGTACGTCACTTCTCGTGAACTCTTGATCTTTCTTTAGCTTTGGCAATGGAGAAATAGGCAGAACCTTCGCAAAAGTTTATCAACTTCAACCCATACCGGATCAAATTCGCACATATTAATCCTATCCTCGGCTTCATCATCAACACTTTATTCCTCGTCAGCCGATATAGATCCTGGTCCTGATTCCTCTCCATTACCGCAGTTAGATTACATAATAAAAATTACTCCGAGAGCCGATCGTTTGAATCGGCCGTTGGTCCTTGTCAAAAACGTTCACAGGACCTACTTCCCAAGCTCTTCCAGAGAAGCACTCAACACCATCATATTCCCAGTAGATGGGCTCTGTGTTAGCAATACTCACCGAATCATCAGCGTGGACAATTTTGATGTCATCTCCGATCCACTGGATGAGGAACTGATGCATAGTTGATGGCACACAACAGTTTGCATGTATCCAATCTCTTCCTAATAGCAAACTATATGCCCCCTTGCCATCAATGACGAAGAAGGTAGTGATCTAGGTTTTAGTCCCGATCGTCAACTCAACATGAACTGCCCCCCGAGTATCAGAGGAACTACCAGCAAAGTCTCTCAACACCATGTCGGTCTTCAATAAGTCTTCACTCGCCATCCCAAGTTTTCTGAAGGTGGTATATGGCATGATATTTATGGCAGCCCCTCCATCAATGAACATCTTAGTCAATGGCTTGCCATTAACATAGTCTCTCATATACAATGGCTTCAGGTGTCGATGCTTAGCTGGTTTATCGAATATTGCACTTTGAGCCAAGACAAGATGAGCCAACAACTCTTGGAATTCATCTTCATCAAAATCTGAATATACCTCACCTTGGAAATCCTGATTTTTGGGAGCTATAAATTCTGATGGCAGAAAGAAAGCCATGCATGTGTCAGCCGAACGATCACCCCCTTCCGGCTTCTCTTTAGGGTGCCAAACTCATTTTGTCGTGGCACTTGCTTGCTCTAACTCTCTGTTTCTTAGGCGCTGCACCCTTCTTTTTTGGCTTCTCCTCAACCGTGGTGGACACCACTGTCCTTTCTGCCAGACATACTCGCGGTATTCTTCTTCTCCAGCGCGAGCCCAACTTCGATCGGCAAATCCTCTTCCCTGCCGATCTTCGGAATTGTTTATTTTTAAGCACTGATCGTCCTCAGGGACTCGTGCCCCAAGCCTTTCATGGACAGAACGGCGGTTGACTCGAGACTGCCTATACTTAGAGTATTGATCACTGCATTCAGGGCAGTTGTTCTTAACAGGCAGCTTCAAGCCTTCGTTCCAACAATACTGGAAGAACGAGCATTCCCAATGAGACTGTTCTTGATCCCTCATATCTTCTCGTTCTTCTCGGTACATCTCTTCTTCGTACCTTCATTGTTTCTCCAGGAACTTCTGTTCTTCGTAAAGTTTCTACTTCTGGTACCGCTCCTATTCCCGATGCCATTTATTCAACAGAATACGCGTCGTGACCCTGGGTCTGGAAGTTTCACCTGTCTCAGTTCGGCTATTTTGGAACCGAACCTTTTGCTGAAGCTCTTTATTTGTAATCTGCCGATCAGGGTCAACGGCACCAGCTTCCCTCGCTTTATCAGAGGTTAACACTTTCATTTTTCTCTTACCCCTGGGATCAGCTGCATTGACCATATTAACAGAGAAAGACATAGTATTCTGTCCAAAAGGGCTACCATCAACTTTCATCTTTCCATCAAACCTCAGATGCCCGTCTTGGATAGCTTTCTGGATCCGCACTCTGAACACTCGGCAATCGTTTATGGAGTGGGACCTAGTATTATGGAAACCACAATACTTCTTGTCCTTGACCCCTTTGGGATGCAGCATAGGATGACCTTCCAGCAACTTGATGCGTCCTTCCTTCAACAAGTACTCAAATAATTTATCTGACTTGGAAACATCAAAGTCATAAGTACCTTTTTGTTGCCTCAGCCATCGCTGGTTGACTTGAGTCGGCTCTTCAGCCCAGACTATCTCGGCTGCAGCTATTTCATCTTCATCATCGTACTCAGTTGCCTCTTCCAAGAAAGCCTGATACATCTCGGCAGCCACATCACCCTTCTGGAATTGATTATTCCTCTTGAATCCGTGGGCTTGACTACTCATCGTTGCCAACCTCTGTGATAACTGCCCGAGGTCATCAAACTCTATGCCGAATAGTTTCTCTTTTATACTCGGCAGCATGCCAGCTATGCCTATCCCCGACAATTGGTCATCCGGCAAATTCAGAGAATAGCAAAGATTCTTGGTCTCCCTAAACCTGCGTAAATATTCTTATGGTGTCTCGCCAGGTTTCATCCTCAGGCTCATGAGGTCGACCAACTTCTTCTCACTGGTGCCCGTAAAGAAATACGAGTGGAATTTCTGTTCCAGCTCTGCCCATGTATTGATAGAATTTGCTGGCAGAGAAGCGAACCACGAGAAGGCTGGCCCTCTCAATGACAATGGGAAGTACCGAATCCTCCAAGCTTCATCTGTAGATGCTTCTCCAAGCTGCATCAAATAGCGGCCGATGTGCTCTATAGTGTTGGTGTCATCCTGGCCTGAAAACTTGGTAAAATCAGTAGGAGGCTTTACTCTCGGACGAAGTGCTACCCAATTGTACCACTCCGGGTAAGGGGACTTGTAAGCATATGACTGACTCTTTGGTTTTAGGCCGAATTGATTCTGCATCATATCAGCCATCCTATGCATGATGAGGTCAATATTCGAATCAGGGGCTGCTTGTGCTTGCCCCCCAGGATGTAGTCCTGCTGAACTCTTGTAGCCTGGATTTGGAAGAGCATTAATTGAGCTATAATCGATGAACTCCTGATATCCATCTCCAAGCATATTCCTCTGTATCCTGTTCGCTGCAGGAGACACTTTAGAAGCAGACTGCGGGACGTTCCCTGTCGTGCCGAACGTGACCTGGCCATAAGTCTGGGGAGGTTGTTGCGTCTCATGAGGAACCATCCCACCTGTGCTTGGGCCAGCTCCGCCTTCTTCGGCGATCCTTCGACGTTGAGGTAACGGGAACAACAGTGGTCCTTGCATTGGACCAGCGGCTTCTTCAAAGCGTTTATCCGCTGTTGGACCGAAAATGCTAACCATGACAGCACGAAAAGTATTCAAGAAAGCTGCCTGATGGTTGGTCATGGCTTCTGATACAGCTTTGTACACCAATTCGGTCATCTTTTGAATGGCTTCCTCTTCAGTGCCGTCAGATAGCTCGGACCGGTGGTGAGGAAGAATCCTTGGGAACGGTTGCTTCTGGTAGACCTTGTGAAGGACCGAAAGTGCTACCAGAAAGCGACCAGAGGGGGGGGTGAATGGGAGCTTCAAAATTTTCCTTTCGGAAACTTTCAGCCACTGTCCCGAGAACCACCCCAACAGCAAACCTAGAGCTCGTATGTGTCCACGACCCTAGAGATAGGGTGGATGCTTCCAAGAAGCACAGCGAGACACTATACGACTCTAGAAACCCAACGCAAAAACCAGAAATCAAAACCGACAATGAACGAACGAACCACGGACGAAACTGCGGAGACTCAGCAGCATCGGACGCTGGCAGCGTCCGATGTCAGAGCAACAGATGCGTCCGATGCAAACGGGGTGATTCTGGAACCTTACTGGACACCCATCGGACGCTGTGAACAGTACAACCCTAGCGTTCGATGCTTGACCCCCGGCGCGTCCGATGGCAACGGACGCTCCGATGGTCAGCGTCCGATGCTCCTTAAAATGCACTGTCAGACGACACGTGGCACCGGACGCTTCGATGGTTTGAGCTCAGCGTCCGATGCTCACGAACTCAACGTCTGATGGTCCCGAAACAGTACAGTTCTTCCGCGAAATCCACTCGATCTCCTCCGAAACAAAAGCACTATGTCTTAGACTTGGTATGAGGAGTCTCAAGGAGATTAGTGAGCTATCCCATGGGAATCATGGCTCACATCTAACTCCAAATCGATGGATTGGAAGAAATCGGGACTAAGGGAGCAAAACCGATCCAAAACGAAAATCAACCGATCTACTAGGTCGTGAGGTTAGAGCTGAATTCCTTCGGTGGAAAGGAGTGCCTCACGATCTAGAACAACTTGGTTCAAACGGATTTCTAAAAGATGCACCAAGCAAAGAGATCGATCGACGGGAAAATCGTGGCAAAAAGGATTCCGCGAAGAACACGAACACAACGCAAATCACAACCACGAATTTGCAACCGTGTGGCTACCACACGCTACAACAGTGAGATTACGGTCTCACTTCCTTAAAAATCTCACGGGCACAGAGGTATTGTTCTCTTCTCTGTGGATCTCAGTTTGCTACAGCAGAGGATTGGGAGAGCAGGAAACCCTAGAAGGCAAAATAGCAAATGGCTGAGATAAATGGGGAGGTGGGTGTCTCCCCCTACTTATCCTAATTCTAACTATTCCTAATTCCCACTCTACCCCTAACTACATACAGAGCGAACCAGCTAAACCCTAAGGTTATTCTGGACCAACTCGATGGTAGGTGGATCCGACGGCCACGCCCGCACAACTCGTAGCGTTGCCTCGATGCAACCTCCCGATTGCCGCCACGTGCCGCCACCGCTCTGCCGTCCTTTTCCTGGACGTCGCACCCCCGGTTTTGAGGCCCAAACCGAGAAACTAGCCTTCACGACCAACCCCCGGTTTTGAGGCCCAAACCGGGAAACCAGCCCACCAGCGCCTGAGTTTTGTGGCCCAAACTCAGCAAACCCACAACACCCAGGTTTTGAGGCCCAAACCTGGAAACTGTCCTCAGCCCGAGTTTTGTGGCCAAACTCGGAAACCATCAGCGCACAGGTTTTGCGACCCAAACCTGGAAACCGTCCACCCGATGGTTTTTCTCTGGCTCTACCACCAAACCGAAGCTGTAGAATGGATGCACCGCCCGTGCACCCCGTCCACCGATACGTGTCCCCAAGTCCACAACTCAGGCAACACATGACCGCAAGTCTTCGCTTGTCGCTGTCCCAGGCTGTCAGCCACCACAGCTGATCCTCCGGCCACCGGTCCCTAAGTCCAAGCCTCACGTCCGCCCTTTGCCACTCTCGGTCCATTGGCATGACACGTCTCTACTTGACCTTGACCTTGCCTCTGATCACTATATCCGTGCTCGACACCTGCACAACACAAGCCAAAGAACATGCGCATCATCCCAGTTGACAATCACTCATCACTCAGAGACTCGGCATACACCCATGTATCCGCAATCTCCCCCTTGATGAGTGCATTGTCAACTACTAACACAAATCATAATGAAAAGAAGAAGGAAGAAAGAAGGAGAGAGAGAACTCAACCAAATGACCCAAAAGCATAGCAAGCCGAAGAAGGTCAAGTGGAAAGAGCAAGACAACTTGGTCCACAAAGACATGGGCAACGGCTCGACGCAACCAAGCAAAGCAAAACTAGCCCTCAAGAAGAGGTAGAACAGGTTCAACACCGCTAGCAAGAAAAAGGTTCGATACCAATTGAAAACCAAAAATCGAAGCAAAATGCTAGTCCCTCAAGATAGAGGCATAGAGGCTCAACACAACTAGCAAGAAAACTTGACATCAATTGAAAATCTGAAAGGCGAATGCTAGTCCCTCAAGAAAGAGGCAAAGGCTCAACACAACTAGCAAAAAACGCTCCGAACCAATTGGAAATTTCAACAACTCAACATGGCAAGCTCCCCCTTCCATGGTGCACACACCCAGGAAAACTCCCCCTTGATTCAACTCGGAAAGCACAAGATTTGAACATTCCCCCTTAGTTGAACTTCGAGGAAGCATATGACTTGCAATTTCTCCCCCTTAGTTGAAAATGCACTTATCAAGTAAAAGTTCTCCTCCTCAGAAAATGCACCAAACAAAAGTGCCAACAAGAGAAAAACGCCCCCTTCGAACATGCATATGAGTCAAAAATGCAAGTTAGCAGCTTCAAGAATATAGTCAAGACAATGTAAAGATGCTCTGCACAGTATAACTCCAATGACTCAATATCATCCACAAAATGCTAGCGAAGGCTCAGACTGATCACTATATACGAAATATGAACATGAAAGCACCGTGAGCAGTTTTTAGCCAAAAAGATAGTCACCATCAAAATAGCACTACACATGTATAGATAGGAATCCGAACAAGTGCTAAGCATATATACTAGGTGAACTACCCTTAGCAAAGTTCAAACATCATGCTATAGAATGAAGCATACACTTGTGATTTTAGTTTTAAATCGGAGTTGCAGCGGTGAAATAACACAAGTTCAAAAGTTTAGCAGATGTTTGCGAGAGGTTGAAAACTTGTCATTGCCTAACTTTTCAACCGAGCGAAGCCTATGCAAAAATGCAATCAGAAGCTTAAAGCGTCGGTTTCGGTCATACACTACACGGCTCAAGTTTAACTCAAATGTGCAATGAGAAACAGTCTCGATACCGTGTTGTGTTGACAAGCAGTCCCATCTCGATCTTTTCATAATACTAAAACTTGGTTCAATTTTATTGACAGGATATGAACAAACCAAGCAAGTGAGAGACTCAGAACTAGAGACATAGCAACCTAGCATATATGAAAAGCACGAGTGAACTCAACATATCCTACACATGCTAGTTGCATATCTCAATGGTGAACATTTTCAGTTTTAAGTTTGTTAAGCTGGTTCACCATTCAGAAATAGCTCAGCTCATAAAATGTACCAGTGATCAGAAAGAGCATAAGCCACAAGCATCATCATAAGCATCGGAGCATACTACATAAAGCATAGTTACATTCTAATGATTATATATATGAAGCTCAGAATGTAAATGCCTATGCTAAAAAGTAAAAGAAAACAAAGACAAACGAAAAAGAGTCAGTCTATAATACAAGAACCAAAATGTTTCCCCCATCTAAAAGGGGAAACACACATCAAGCTCACCCCTCAACCGATTAAAGGTTGATTCGTCCAAAGGCTTGGTAAAAATATCAGCCAACTGATGATGAGTATCGACATGGCGAAGGTCGATATCACCTTCTCATAGTGGTCTCGCAAAAAGTGAAAGCGCACATCAATGTGTTTGGCCTTCGAGTGAAGCACGGGGTTTTTAGCAACGCTAATCGCACTCGTGCTGTCACAAAGCAGAGGAACACGAGAAAAGCTCAGACCAAAATCACGCAAAGTGGCCATCATCCAAAGCAACTAGGAACAGCAGCTAGCCGCAGCAACATACTCAGCCTCCGTGGTAGACTGAGCGACACTAGACTGCCTGCGAGAAGACCACGATACAAGAGAAGAACCAATAAATTGGCAAGTCCCAGAAGTGGACTTGCGCTCAATGCGACAACCAGCAAAATCGGCATCAGAATAACCGCAAAGGGAGAGGGTGGAGGAAGCTGAATACCAAATCCCAAACTCAGGTGAGAAACGAAAGTACCTAAAAATACGCTTCACCACCTGACGGTGAGAAGTGCGCGGCGACGCCTGAAAGCGCGCACACAGGCACACCGCGAACTGGATGTCCGGGCGTGTCGCCGTCAGGTAGAGCAGCGACCCGATCATGCTTCGGTACTCCTTCTGGTCCACAGCTTCTCCATCCTTGTCCGCATCTAGGGCCGTCGTGGTCGACATGGGTGTTGGAAGAGGCTTGGCCTCACCCATATCAAACCTCTTCAGCAAGTCCTTGGTATACTTGCCCTGGTGCACATACGTCCCTTCTCGGGATTGCTTAATTTGCAATCCGAGAAAGAAAGTCAGCTCGCCCATCATACTCATCTCGAACTCCCTGCTCATAGTATCTGCAAACTTGGCAACCAAAGCGTGAGAAGAACCACCGAAAATGATATCATCCACGTAAATCTGGACCAAGAGAGTGTCTTTGCCTTGCTTGAGGAGAAAGAGCGTTTTATCCACACATCCCATTTTAAAACCCTTAGCAAGCAAAAAGGTTTTCAACCTATCATACTAGGCTCTAGGGGGTTGTTTCAAACCATATAAAGCTTTGTGGAGTTTGAAAACATGGTTTGGAAACTTGGGATTTTCAAAACCGGGGGGTTGTCTAACATACACCTCCTCTTCTATGTAGCCGTTTAAGAAGGCACTCTTGACATCCATTTGAAAAAGTTTGAAACCTTTAGATGCAGCAAAAGCCAAGAGTATCCTAATTGCCTCCAAACAAGCTACAGGAGCAAACGTCTCCTCATAGTCTATCCCCTCCTTCTGACTATAACCCTGGGCTACGAGTCTGGCCTTGTTTCTCACAACATGGCCATCTTCTCCCTGTTTGTTTTTGAAAACCCATTTTGTCCCAATTGGGTGACACTCAGAAGGTGGAGACACTAGAACCCAAACCCGATTTCTCTCAAAGTTTTCTAACTCCTCATGCATGGCATTGACCCAATCTGGATCCGTCAAAGTGTGTCCAACATCCTGGGGTTCAAAATCAGCAACAAATGCAGAATGAGCAAAGTGAGAGATTTGCCTTGACTGGATGACGCGTTCGTTGATGCTGCCGATCATCTGCTGAGGTGGGTGCTGGCGCTGAATGTGTCGTGGCGCCTCCCTTGATGAAGTGGCCTCCCCCTCAACAGCAGCTGGTGTCTCCTCGGGTACAAAGGGTACCGCTCGAGGTGGCGGATCCCATGGCCCCCAGGAAGAAGAAGTGTCGGGGCCATGAGTCGTAGTAGAGGGCGCTCCTTGCGGCACAGCAGGTGGAGGGGGTGCTGGATCATCCATACCTTCAGCACCCTCATCCTCGTCATCAAAAAGAAGCTCACCAACCTTATGATCACCTGCACGCTCAAAACGAGAAGAAGGACAAACCATGGTCTCGTCGAAGGTGACATCGGATGTCTCCATGACTCGGTTAGTGTCAAGGTTAAGTACACGATAAGCACGAGTATGAGTGCCATAACCCAAAAACACACCGTCAGAAGAACGAGACTCAAACTTGTCCAAGTTGCCCTTTTTGAGTATAAAACAATGGCAACCAAAAACTCGAAAATAACTCACCTTGGGCAGTTTTCCAAAACGCAACTCATAAGAAGTCTTTTTCAAGAAAGCTCGGAGAAAAATGCGATTGGAAATGTAGCATGCAGTGCTCATAGCATCGGCCCAATATCGCCTAGGAGTCCTATGCTCATCGAGCATCGTCCTGGCCATCTCTACAAGGGTCCGATTTTTCCTCTCTACAACACCATTCTGTGGTGGTGTGTAGGGGGAAGAAAACTGATGCTCTAGACCCAAAGAGTTACAAAATTTCTCAAAATCTGAATTCTTGAATTCGGAACCATTATCACTCCTAATAGCTCGCATCGAGTTCAAAGGGAACTCATTCTAAAGACGCAAAATCAGATTGCGAGCAAAGGAGAAAGTTTCGGTCTTCTCAGCTAAAAAGAAGACCCACGAATATCTCGAAAAGTCGTCAACAACAATAAACACATACCACTTCCCCCCAACCGAGCTCACCCGAGCCGGACCAACAAGGTCCATGTGTAAAAGCTCTCCAGGGCGCTTGGTCATGACCTGAGTCACTGGATGGTGGGGAGCGGCAACCATCTTCCCATGTCTACAAGAGTGGCAAACAAGATCCTTCTCCATATGCAACTTGGGCAATCCTCGGATTAGGCCAAGTGAACTAAGCCTTGCAAGCAAGTCGAAGCTCAAATGTCCAAGTCTCCTATGCCACTTCCAAAGATCAGAGGAGGAAGGTCCACCCACAAGACAACGAGAAGTGCCAAAAGACTCTGAGAAATTCGCATGAAAGACTTTTCCAAAGGGCGAAATCAAACACACAAGTTTGCCCTGAGGATCCAAAATACGACTAAGATTCGGTTTAAAACGAATCTCATAGTCATCATCGAAAAGTTGCGAAACAGAAAGAAGGTTAAAATGCAAGTTAGAAACAAGAGCAACATCGCGCAACACAAAATGCTCATTAACTCGCACTGACCCACGAGACAAAACCTTACCTTTGCTATTGTCGCCAAAGGTGATAAACTCCTTTCCGGCGACTGGAATAAGACTGGAGAACCACTTGGCGTTTCCGGTCATGTGCCTCGAGCAACCGGAATCCACCAACCAAACGTTCTCCAATCGTTTCACCTACATCAATAAAAAGACATAGGGTGAGCATACGGGCCAACACTGGGGTTAGTGAAGTAAGGGGAATACCAGTGTTGGGCCGGCTGCTCAAAAGAACGGTTAGCAGAAAAACCATTCCTAGCACGCCTACGAAGGGAGCGATCACCACGTTGAGGAAAACGTGGTCCGCTAAGGAAAGAGCGTCCATCGCGATACTCAAAACGCGGTGGGGGAAAACGCTCAACTACAAAGCCACCGCCACGGGGTCCATAGCCTACAACTGCAGGCTCCCGCCGGGCACGCTCTCTACGCGGCCTAGGCCTAGGAACTTGAGGTTTTGGACCTCTAGGCCTAGCAGCTCTCCTCGGAGCTCTCCTCTGAACATTCGGCACATGTACATCATGGAAAGGATAGTACATGTCCGTGTTGTTCATCTCCTTTGCACGGCGCGCCTCTCTCTTGCGCCGAAAGCAAAACTCACTCAAGTGTCCATCTCTCCCACAATGCTCACAATGGTACCTCACCGCTCTCAAAGGGGGTTGTTGGTACTCACGGTGGTGGGTGTGGATCACTTTGCCCTTCTGTGGCATAAGCTCCTCCTGGATGGGTGGCATTGTGTCCAGCTTGTTCTTTAGGTGGTTGGGTTTGGGATGCCACACTTGGTTCTTGGTTGGAGCTCTCGGAGGTTCCTCAAACACTCCATCCTTGGTGTTAGGCTTGAGAGGCTCTTTGGGTGGAAGCTTGGTAAGTTTGGGAGTAGTGGTGGAGTTGGGCTTCTCACTTGGGTTCAAACCACTCGACTCTCCAATCTTTCCAAAAGCAGAAACATCAACGCCCGGAACAAAGCCTACACCAGGACCTCCAACAGCTCGCTTGAATTGGGAGATCATCATCCCAAGCTGTGGCTCACCACAAGACACCCATGACAAGATGGTCCGAAGGTATGTGTTTTCCTCCTCGGTTTGCATCTTGTCATGCTTCACGTTTGCAATCTCCATCTCCAAACCCTCACAAAGAGCACACCTAGCCACACATGTGCTACCTGAGTTGGCCTCTTCAAGAGACACAATCTCGGCATTCTTCTCTGCCAACTCAAATTGCAAGACAGGACATGTCTTGCACGCACCCAACAGCATGGGTCTAGCTTGGAGCTCATCCACCTCTCCTACCAACGCAGCATACTTACCTCTCAAAGTGAGAAGGTCAGTCATGTGCGTGGTGCACATCTCACACTCCTCCTCATCGATAACAACCACAGTGGACTTGACAGACTCAAGTTCCTTCACCGTATCCTCCCACTTCTGCCTAAACTCCTTGCGCTCTCTAGCGGCACGCCTAAGCAACTTATCCTGACTAAGGAGCGCAGCAGTAAGTTTCTCAACCTCAACAGAAAGCTCGTCGTGGGTCAGAGATACCTGGGAGGTGTCGTCGTCGTCGTCGTCGTCGTTCCGAGGGGTGTCCACCAGCTCACCATCGACCTCCTTGCCGAGGGCCATGGTGCAGAAGCCGTCGTCGTCGGCGAAGAAGCAGAGGCCGTTGAGCTTGTCCTCTATCCTCTTCTTCGTCTCAGACTCGTCGTCGCTTGAAGAAGCGGAGTCGTCGTCCGAGTCATCGACGTCGCTGAGCGTGGCGAAGAAAGCACGCTGCTCAGCCTAAGCCTTCTCCAAGTACTTGGTCTTGATGTACTCCTTGTTGAAGCCGCCCTTCCGCTTGTGCCTTGAGGGGACGTACTTCTCCTTGCACTTGCTGGAGTTGTACTTGTGCCCATGATCGCCCTTCCCAGATGTGTTCTTCTTCTTGGGACAGTTGGCGATGAAGTGGTCGGGGTCACCGCACTCAAAGCATCCCGAGCGTCCTCCTCCGCGGCGACGGTTCATGTGGTTGTTGTGGAACCGCGAGAACCGGTTGGCAAGCAAAGCCAACTCGTCATCCCCCAAAGACTCCAGCTGGTCCTCTATGACAGAAAAGAGTGAAGAGAGTGCAAATCCTCCAGAGGGGTTAGCAGAAGAGCCAGAAACCAAAGCCATAGTCGGGCCAGAAGGATTCTCATAAGAAGCCCTCGACATGGCGTCAATCTCACTAGACTTGAGCTTACTAAAGAGCTCGTCGCAAGTGAGGGTCTCATAGTTAGACAATTCGATGATCGCCTGGACCTTTGAGTCCCACACTGACCGATCAAGAGTGTGCAAAAGCTTCAAAGCTCTCTCATGATCGTCAAAAGGCAACAGCTCCTTGTTCGCTCTCATCTTGTTGACAATGACCTGAAAGCGAGCGAATAAACTCTCTATGCTCTCGTTAGGCATATGTCGAAAGTTCTCATACTCCTGCTTGTGCGACTCGTAGAGACAGGATTTGACTTGAGGGGTTCCCTCATGGAAGCGCATGAGGGTCGCCCAAATCTCATGAGCCGTGGGGAGGTGAGAAACACGATCAAACTCGGACATGCTCAAACAGGAGAAAAGAGCGTTACACGCTCGGCTATTGGCATCGTGCTCATCTATCTAAAGCTGAGTAACACGAGTAGCCAAGACAACGTAATTGTCCTTGTTGCAAATCTCCCAAACAGAAGAGCCCATGCTTTGGAGATAGGCCGACATGCGTATCTTCCAATACGCATAGTTCATCCCATCAAAGAACGGTGGTTTGCCCACGCCGCGATCCATGTCACCTTCTATGGATCTGGAACCGGCTAAGGTGGAAGATCCTTAACCTACTCCGATACCAATTGAAGGACCGAAAGTGCTACCAGAATGCGACCAGAGGGGGGGGGGGTGAATGGGAGCTTCAAAATTTTCCTTTCGGAAACTTTCAGCCACTGTCCCGAGAACCACCCCAACAGCAAACCTAGAGCTCGTATGTGTCCACGACCCTAGAGATAGGGTGGATGCTTCCAAGAAGCACAGCGAGACACTATACGACTCTAGAAACCCAACGCAAAAACCGGAAATAAAAACCGACAACAAACGAATGAACCACGGACGAAATTACGCAGACTCAGCAGCATCGGGCGATTCTGGAACCTTACTAGACACCCATCGGATGCTGTGAACAGTACAACCCTAGCGTCCGATGCTTGACCCCCGGCGCGTCCGATGGCAACGGACGCTCCGATGGTCAGCGTCCGATGCTCCTTAAAATGCATTGTCAGACGACACGTGGCACCGGACGCTCCGATGGTTTGAGCTCAGCGTCCGATGCTCACGAACTCAGTGTCCGATGGTCCCGAAACAGTACAGTTCTTCCGCGAAATCCACTCGATCTCCTCCGAATCAAAAGCACTAAGGCTTAGACTTGGTATGAGGAGTCTCAAAGAGATTAGTGAGCTATCCCATGGGAATCATGGCTCGCATCTAACTCCAAATCGATGGATTGGAAGAAATCGGGACTAAGGGAGCAAAACCGATCCAAAACGAAAATCAACCGATCTACTAGGTCGTTAGGTTAGAGCTGAATTCCTTCAATGGAAAGGAGTGCCTCACGATCTAGAACAACTTGGTTCAAACGGATTTCTAAAAGACGCACCAAGCAAAGAGATCGATCGACGGGAAAATAATGGCAAAAAGGATTCCGCGAAGAACACGAACACAACGCAAATCACAACCACGAATTTGCAACCGTGTGGCTACCACACGCTACAACAGTGAGATTACGGTCTCACTTCCTCAAAAATCTCACGGGCACAGAGGTATTGTTCTCTTCTCTGTAGATCTCAGTTTGCTACAGTAGAGGATTGGGAGAGCAGGAAACCCTAGAAGGCAAAATAGCAAATGGCTGAGATAAATGGGGAGGTGGGTGTCTCCCCCTACTTATCCTAATTCTAACTATTCCTAATTCCCACTCTACCCCTAACTACTTACAGAGCGAACCAGCTAAACCCTAAGGTTATTCTGGACCAATTCGATGGTAGGTGGATCCGACGGCCACGCCCGCACAACTCGTAGCGTTGCCTCGACGCAACCTCCCGATTGCTGCCACGTGCCGCCACCGCTCTGCCGTCCTTTTCCTGGACGTCGCACCCCCGGTTTTGAGGCCCAAACCGGGAAACCAGCCTTCACGACCAACCCCCAGTTTTGTGGCCCAAACCGGGAAACCAGCCCACCAGCGCGTGAGTTTTGTGGCCCAAACTCAGCAAACCCGCAACACCCAGGTTTTGAGGCCCAAACCTGGAAACCGTCCTCAGCTCGAGTTTTGTGGCCAAACTCAGAAACCATCAGCGCCCAGGTTTTGCGGCCCAAACCTGGAAACCGTCCACCCGATGGTTTTTCTCTAGCTCTACCACCAAACCGAAGCTGTAGAATGGATGCACCGCCCGTGCACCCCGTCCACCGACACGTGTCCCCAAGTCCATGACTCAGGCAACACATGACCGCAAGTCTTCGCTTGTCGCTATCCCAGGCTGTCAGCCACCACAGCTGATCCTCGAGCCACCGGTCCCTCAGTCCAAGCCTCACGTCCGCCCTTCGCCACTCTCGGTCCATCGGCACGGCACGTCTCTCCTTGACCTTCACCTTGCCTCTGATCACTGTATCCGTGCTCGACACCTGCACAACACAAGCCAAAGAACATGCGCATCATCCCAGTTGACAATCACTCATCACTCAGAGACTCGGCATACACCCATGTATCCGCACCTTGCCGCTCTTGTTCTTGGAAAGAGTCATCAGGCACTTGCGCTGAAGTTCTTCACAAATCTCTTGTACTAGACTTTTCAAATCTAGCGGCAAGTCATCCATGGTCACATCCAGAACCTGATCGTCGTTGATCTCAGGCTTCTTGAGACAGAGTATGTCCCACCGGGCGTGCCAAAAAGTGTGTTGATGCAAAACGTGACACCTCGCGCCAAGCACACAGCAAGCCGAAAAGCTAGCTTCAATCGGGTGCCCGGAGTATGTTGAATCCGGAGACGTGCCAGTCGGTTTGACCTGAAAACCAACAAGGGATAAAAACGTGAGAATACCTCTATAACATGCCGGGTGAGACCAGACAGTTCCATATGTACGGCTTTGGAAGCTAATCATGACGGCACACAGCTATAGAAGCTGTCTGTCAAAGCATGTTCATAAAGTCATTCAGCAAGTATGCGAACAGAGTATGCGAAGCATATTAACTGCCGAATGAATATTTAAAGAAAGACATGCTTGAACTAATTAAAGATATTATAAACAGGTAACATGCAAAAAATAGATCTATTCAAATAACACATGCATAGGCTATTCCAACTAATCTGCCGCACGTTTAGTATTCATAAACCCGTCAAGCATAAACTCAAGCGAAGCTAATCCACCGCAAGATACCACTTGCTGTAAGTTTACACCACTTCTTATAATTAGATCAATCCACCGCATGATACAATCTAATTATAACAAGCTAAAAGCATGCATATATTTGAACATATCTATAAGAGCTCGTTACTCGTGTAGGCTTAACTAAAATCGGCAAACCAGCCGAATTGAGGTCCATGAAGAAGGAACAAACAAGCAAACACGATCAAACTGATCTAAAAACCTGCATCTGCCGCACGATACGTAATTTTATCAAAGCCTAATCGTAATTAACATGCATGAACCCACAACATGTAACAATCTAGATTGAAAGTTGGTTCGGCCATCATAATCTTATGATGAACAAAGCACAAGCAAAACTTGTGGGACAACGCCGAACAAAGATCAATCTAGACTGGGCAAAAGGGTGTTACAAGAATTAAATAAATAAAACATATAACACATGATAACTTAATGAACCTATCAGATCTGCCAAATCTAATAGAGCCGATAACTATTTTTACTCATGTCTTAATCTGCCGCACGATACAAGGCACAAGCAAAAACTTCCCGTCATAAGCTTAAATCCGCCGCACGATACTAAGCTTAAGATACGAGACTACTTGCATCATATCTAAATCCACCGCATGATACTAGACATGATAACAAGGTTGCCGGGACTTACGGAGGTCGACGGATCGATGATTCCTCTCGAAGAACTCGATGACTCGACTAAGGACTGAAGGACCGAGAAGCTACCCGAAAGCGACCAGAGGGGGGGTGAATGGGAGCTTCAAAATTTCCTTTCGGAGACTAGATGCCACTGTCCCAAAATCAACCCCAAAAGCGAAACCTAGAGCTTGCTAATGTCCACGACCCTAGATGTAGGGTGGATGCCTCCTAGAAGCACAGCGGGACACTAGACAACCCTAGAAAGCCAACGCAAAAGACGGAACTCAAATCCGATCAAGAACGAACGAACCGCGAACGAAAACGCGCGAAACTGGATCGACCGGACTCTGCCCAGCGTCCGGTCAGCAGGGACCGGACGCGTCCGGTCGTCAGAAATCAGCTCTGGGAGCTCTCTGTTCGTGACCGGACGCACGGAGCTCAAGCGTCCGGTCGTTCACTGAGCGTCCGGTCAGACGAGACAAAAACACGGGAACAGTGCGAGCAGCGCGTCCGATCAGTTCCAAAAACCAGCGTCCGGTCGAGCAAAACGAAACACCGAAAAACGATCGGACTCACCAGAGGGTCCGGTCACTGGGCATCGGACGCGTCCGGTCACAGAAAAACGTTTCTGGAACCTCTCTGTTTCTGACCGGACTCACTGAAGGGAGCGTCCGGTCGATTTGAACAGAGCGTCCGGTCAAACAAAAAAAAACTCAGACAGAGTTCAACCACCGGACGCACTGTAGCAGCGTCCGGTCGTTGAATGAAGCGTCCGGTCACCCCGCGAATTCACTGTTCGTCCACCGATTCGACTAGAACTCTCCCAAAACAAATCCTCTAGAGATCAAACTTGGTGAGTGAAGTCACAAGGAGGTTAGTGAGCTATCTCTAAGAGATCATGGCTCGAACCTAACTCCAAATCGGTGAATCGAAGAATTTCGGGGGAAGGGAAGAAAAGTGACTCGAAACGAAAAATCGATCGATCTCCTAGACCGTGAGGTTAGAGGATGATTCCTTCGGAGGAAAGAAGTGCCTCACGATCTAGAACAACTTGGTTCAAACGGAATTGCAAAAGATGAACCGAGCAAAGAGATCAAGCGACGGGAAAATCGTGGAGCAAAAAGGATTCCGCGAAGAACACAAGCAAAACGGAAATCACAGCCACGAACTCGAATCAAGGACGCAAATCAAGCCATCGATCAGTGCTCCAAGGTGAGGATACGGCCTCACTTCCTCGAATCAACAGTACACAGAGTGGAGTCTCTCTGCGGATCTCAACTAGCTAAAGCAGGGGATGGGAGAGCAGGAAACCCTAATGCTAGGAAGCAAATGACTGCGCTAACTGAGATAGGGAGGAGGGTGTCTCCCCTGGACTACTTATACTAACCTAGCCTAAGTCTATTTCCTACTCTACCCCTCTCTACTCTAATTACAGAGCGGACCAGCCTAACCCTAAGGCTATTCTAGTCCACCCGCTGGTGGTAGGTAGATCCGACGGCCACGCCCGCACGGTCTTCCGCGTCGCCTCCACGCAACCTTCAGATCGCCGCCACGTGCCGCCACCACTCTGCACCCCCGGTTTTGTGGCCCAAACCGGGAAACCAGCCTTTTCCATCAGCCCCCGGTTTTGAGGCCCAAACCGGGAAACCAGCCTCCAGCCCGAGTTTTGTGGCCCAAACTCGGAAACCCGCAGCGCCCGAGTTTTGAGGCCCAAACTCGGAAACCGGCCCACGCCCAGGTTTTGAGGCTCAACCTGGAAACCGTCGCGCCCAGGTTTTGTGGCTCAACCTGGAAACCCACCACCCAGGTTTTGAGGCCCAAACCTGGAAACCGTCCACCGTTGGTTTTTCCCGGGCTCTACCAACAAACCGGCGTCGTAGAGGGGATGCACCGCCTGTGCACCCCTTCCACCGACATGATCGCACTTCTCCGCTTGTCGCTGTCGCAGGCTGCTAGCCACCACAGCTGATCCTCCGGCCTCCAGTCCATCAGTCCAAGTTCACGTCCGCCCTTCACCGTCCGATACATCGGCATGGCACGTCCGCCGCACGGCACGCCCATCCTTCATTGCGCCCGGTCCGTCGGCACGGCACGTCGCAACTTGACCTTCACCCGCCATCGACCACTGTCTCTGTGCTCGACACCTGCACAACACAAGCCAAAGAACATGTGCATCATCTCCGTTGACAATCACTCATCACACAGAGACTCGGCATACACCCATGTATCCGCAATCTCCCCCTTGATGAGTGCATTGTCAACTCCACAACAAATCATGAATAAGAAGAGGGAGGTAGGAAGGAGTGAGAAGAGAAAACCCAACCAAATGACCCAAAAGCCTAACAAAAGCCAAAGAAGGTCAAGTGGATGAAGCGAAAACTTGGTCCCCAAAGACATGGGCAACGGCTCGACGCAACCAAGCAAAGCAAGGCTAGCCCTCAAGAAGAGGTAGAACAGGCTCAACACGGCTAGCAGATACCAATTGAAGATCGGAGGACAACAGAAGCAAAATGCTAGTCCCTCAAGATAGAGGCACAGAGGCTCAACACAACTAGCAAGAAAATCACTCCGAACCAATTGGAAATCAACCCAAATCAAATGGGAAAACACACCAGACGATACCAAATGAAAGCCAAAAGAAAAAGCTTATGAAAGCTCATGAAAAGCTAGGAACGTTTGCTAGTCCCTCAAGACAGAGGCAACGGCTCAACACAACTAGCAAACTCCCCCTCGACAAATGCACGCAACTAGGACAAATGATTCTCCCCTTAGTTGATCAACACAGGAGCATATGATTTGCATAAATTTCTCCCCCTAGTTGAAAATGCACTTATCAAGGCCAAAAGGTATCGGAGAAGCAACTCCCTTCACATAAACTCCCCCTGAACACAAGATCTCCTTCCAAAATGCATATGAAGTCAAAATGCAAGTTAGGAGCTTCAAGTATATAGTCAGAAGAGTGCAAAGATGCTCTAATCAGTATAGCTCCAACATCTCAATTAAGCACTCAAATAGCAAAGGCTCAAACTGATCACTTATACGAAATATGAAGCATATGAGCATGTGAGCAGTTTTAAGCCAAAAAGGATAGTCACCATCAAAATAGCACTAGACATGTATAGAAGGAATCCAAACAAGTGCTAAGCATATATACAAGGTGAACTACCCCTAGCAAAGTTCAATCATCATGCATAGGAATGAAGCATATACTTGTGATTTCAAATTCATATCGGAGTTGCAGCGGTAAAAGAATTCACAAGTTCATTTTTAGCATGTGATTGCGAGAGGTTGAAAGCTTGTCATCGCCTAACTTTTCAACCGTGCGAAGCCTATGCCGAAGCAATCAGAAGCTTAAAGCAACGGTTTCGGTCATACACTACATGGCTCAAGTTTAACTCAAAGTGCAATGAGAAACAGTCTCAATACCATGAGGTGTTGACAAGCAATCCCATCTCGATCTTTTCAATTCAACAATACTTGGTTCAGATTTTTAAGCAAGTTATGAACAGCCAAGCAAGTGAATGACTCAGAACTAGAGACATAGCAACCTAGCATATATGAAAAGCAGGAATGGACTCAACATACCCTACACATGCTAGTTGCATATCTCAATGGTGAACAGTTTCAGATTTATGTACATTAGGCATAATTCACCATTCCAAAAAGAGCTCGCTCATAACATGTAACAGTGATCAGAAAGAGCATAAGCTACAAGAATCATCATAAGTATCGGAGCAATACTAACAAGAGCATAATTACATTCTAGTGAATATGGACATGAAGCTCAAAATGTAAATGCGTATGCCCGACACAAAAACTGAAAGAAAGAAGATACCAATTGGAAGGACTCAAGAAACTCAAAAGAAAAGAGCCTCAAAATAAAAGAGTCAGATTGTACATCTCAAAATGCTTCCCCCATCTAAAAGGGGAAACACACACCAAGCTCACCCCTCAACCTATTAAAGGTTGATTCGTCTAAAGGCTTGGTGAAAATATCAGCCAATTGGTGATGAGTATCGACATGGCGAAGGTCGATATCACCCTTCTCCTGGTGGTCTCGCAAGAAATGAAAGCGCACATCAATGTGTTTGGTTTTCGAGTGAAGCACGGGGTTCTTAGCAACGCTAATGGCACTCGTGCTGTCACAAAGCAAAGGAACTCGAGTAAAGCTCAAACCAAAATCACGCAAAGTGGCCATCATCCAGAGTAACTGGGAACAGCAGCTAGCCGCAGCAACATATTCAGCCTCCGTGGTAGACTGAGCGACACTAGACTGCTTGCGAGAAGACCACGACACCAGAGAAGATCCAATAAACTGGCAAGTCCCAGAAGTGGACTTGCGCTCAATGCGACAACCAGCAAAATCAGCATCAGAATAACCGCAAAGCGAGAGGGTGGAGGAAGCAGAATACCAAATCCCGAGCTCAGGGGTGAAACGAAGGTACCTGAAGATGCGCTTCACCGCCTGACGGTGAGAAGTGCGCGGCGACGCCTGAAAGCGCGCGCACAAGCACACGGCGAACTGAATGTCCGGCCGTGTCGCCGTCAGGTAGAGCAGCGATCCAATCATGCTGCGGTACTCCTTCTGGTCCACTGCTTCTCCGTCCGTGTCGGCATCCAGGGCAGTCGTCGTCGACATGGGCGTCGGAAGAGGCTTGGCCTCACCCATGTCGAACCGCTTCAGCAAGTCCCTCGTGTACTTGCCCTGGTGCACAAACGTCCCTTCTCGGGATTGCTTAATTTGTAACCCGAGAAAGAAAGTCAGCTCGCCCATCATGCTCATCTCGAACTCCCTGCTCATAGTATCTGCAAACTTGGCAACCAAAGCGTGAGAGGAACCACCGAAAATGATATCATCCACGTAAATTTGGACCAAGAGAGTATCTTTGCCTTGCTTGAGGAGAAAGAGCGTTTTATCAACACATCCCATTTTAAAACCCTTAGCTAGCAAAAAGGTTTTTAATCTCTCATACCAGGCTCTAGGGGCTTGTTTCAAACCATACAAAGCTTTGTGGAGTTTAAAGACATGGTTTGGAAACTTGGGATTTTCAAAACCGGGGGGTTGCTGGACATAGACCTCCTCCTCAATGTAGCCGTTTAAGAAGGCACTCTTGACATCCATTTGAAAAAGTTTGAAACCCATGGATGCAGCATAAGCCAAGAGTATCCTAATAGCCTCCAAACGAGCTACAGGAGCGAAGGTCTCCTCATAATCTATCCCCTCCTTCTGACTATAACCCTTCGCTACAAGCCGGGCCTTGTTTCTCACAATGTGGCCCTCCTCTCCTTGCTTGTTTTTAAATACCCATTTTGTCCCAATAGGTTTACAGTCAGGAGGTGGTGGCACTAGAACCCAAACCCGATTTCGCTCAAAGTTCTCTAGCTCCTCATGCATGGCATTGACCCAGTCCGGATCCGTCAATGCGTGTCCAACATCTCGGGGCTCAAAAGATGCAACAAAAGCAGAATGAGCAAAGTGCGAGATGTGCTGTGACCTGGAGCGAGTAACTCGCTCGTCGATGTCGCCGATCATCTGTTCAGGGGGGTGCTGGCGCTGGATATGTCGTGGCGCCTCCCGGGAAGAAGTGACCTCCCCCTCAACAGCAGCTGGTTCCACCCCGGGTACAAAAGGTACCGCGCGAGGTGGATCCCACGGCCCCTAGGAAGAAGAAGTGTCGGGGCCGTGAGTCGTCGTCGAGGCCGCTCCTTGCGGCACGGCAGGTGGAGGGGGTGCTGGATCATCTATACCTTCAGCACCCTCGTCCTCGTCATCAAAAAGAGGCTCTCCAACCTCATGATCACCTGCACGCTCAAAACGAGAAGAAGGACAAACAAGAGTCTCGTCGAAGGTGACATCTGATGTCTCCATGACTCGGTTAGTGTCAAGGTTAAGTACACGATAAGCTCGAGTGTGAGTGCCATAACCCAAAAACACACCGTCAGAAGAACGAGACTCAAACTTGTCCAGGTTGCCTTTTTTCAATATAAAACAGTGGCAACCAAAGACTCTAAAATAACTCACCTTGGGCTGGCGACCAAAACGCAACTCATAAGAGGTCTTCTTCAAAAACGCTCTCAGAAAAATGCGATTCGAAATATAGCATGCAGTGTTCATAGCTTCGGCCCAAAAGCGCCTAGGAGTCCTATGCTCATCAAGCATCGTCCTGGCCATCTCAACAAGGGTCCGATTCTTCCTCTCTACAACACCATTTTGGGGTGGTGTATAGGGGGAAGAAAACTGATGCTCCAAACCAAGGCGGTTACAAAACTTCTCAAAATCCGAATTTTTAAACTCGGAACCATTATCACTCCGAATAGCTCGCATCGAGTTCAAAGGGAACTCGTTCTGAAGACGCAAAATCAGATTGCGAGCAAATGAGAAAGTCTCGGTCTTCTCAGCTAAAAAGAAGACCCACGAATATCTCGAAAAGTCGTCAACAACAACCAAAACATACCACTTGCCACCAACCGAGCTCAACCGAGCCGGACCAACAAGGTCCATATGTAAAAGCTCTCCGGGGTGCGAGGTCATGACCTTAGTCACTGGATGGTGGGGAGCGGCAACCATCTTCCCATGTCTGCAAGAATGGCAAACTAGATCCTTCTCCATCGAAAGCTTGGGCAATCCTCGGATTAGGCCAAGTGAGCTAAGTCTTGCAAGCAAGTCGAAGCTTAAATGACCGAGCCTCCTATGCCATTTCCAAAGATCGGAGGAAGAAGGACTAGCCAAAAGACAGCGAGAAGAACCAAACGACTCCGAGAAATTCGCGCGAAAGACTTTCCCAAAGGGTGAAATCAGACATACAAGATCACCCTGAGGATCTAAGATCCGGCTAAGGTTCGGTTTGAAACGAATCTCATAGCCTTCACGAAAAAGTTGCGAAACAGAAAGCAAGTTAAAATACAGGTTAGAAACAAGAGCAACCTCGCGCAACACAAAATGCTCACTAACCCGCACTGCACCAACGGACAATACCTTGCCCTTACCTTTGTCGCCGAAGGTTATGTACTCCTTTCCGGCGACCGGACTATGGCTGGAGAACCATTTGGCATTTCCGGTCATGTGTCTCGAGCAACCGGAATCCACAAGCCAAATGTCCTCCAACCGCTCCTCCTACATCAATAAAAAGACATAGGGTGAACATACGGTCCAACACTGGGGTTAGTAAAATAAGAAGGAAACCAGTGTTGGGCCGGCTGCTCAAAAGAACGGTCAGTGTAAAAACCATCCTGTCTAGGAGGATAGCGATCACCACGCACAGGAAAACGTGGTCCGCTGGGGAAGAAGCGCTCACCGCGAAACTCTACCTGCGGTGGAACAAAGCGCTCAACAAGGCCTCCGCCACGGGGTCCGTTACCTGCAAAAGCAGGACCCCGTCGGGCACGCTCTCTACGAGGTCTACGCCTAGGAGCCTGCTGCTCAACTCTAGCGTCTCTCCTCGGAGCTCTCTCCTGCCTAGGCCTAACAAACTGAGGTGCTCCACCTCTAGGCCTAGTCTCCCTCCTAGGGGCTCTCTCCTGCTGCCTAGGCTGGGTACGCTTCCCTCCAGACCTAGCAGCTCTCCCCTGAGGCTTCGGAGCATGTCCACCACGAGCTGGGTGAAACATGTCCGGGTTCTGCATCTCCCTAGCACGACGCGCCTCTCTCTTGCGCCTAAAGCAGAACTCACTCAGGTGACCATCCCGCCCACAAAAGTCACACTGAAACCTCACCGCGCGCAAAGGGGGTTGTTGGTTTGCAGGGATGTGGGTATGGTTCACCTTGCCCTTGCCCTTCTGTGGCAACTCCTCTCGGATGGGTGGCATTGTGTCAAGCTTGTTCTTTAGGTGATTTGGCTTGGGTTGCCATTGTGGATTCTTGGGTGGAGCCTTGGGAGGTTCAACTACCACTCCATCCTTGGTGACAGGCTTGACAGGCTCTTTGGGTGGAAGCTTGGTTAGTTTGGGAGTAGTGGTGGAGTTGGGCTTCTCACTCGGATCAAGACCACTAGACTCTCCAATCTTCCCAAAGGCTGAAAGATCAACACTCTGGCCAAGACCTACACCAGGAGCCCCAGCAGCTCGCTTGAATTGGGAGATCATCATCCCGAGCTGAGGCTCACCACAAGACACCCATGACAAGACGGTCCGAAGGTATGTGTTTTCCTCCTCGGTACGCACCTTGTCATGCCTCACATTGGCCATCTCCTGCTCCAGGCCCTCACACAAAGCACACCTCTTGACACAAGTGCTATCCGAGCCGGCCTTCTCTAAAGACTCAAGCTTGGCATTCTTCTCTGCCAACTCGGATTGCAAGACAGGACAAGTCTTGCACGCACCCAACAGCTGCGGTCTAGCTCGGAGCTCATCCACCTCATCTACCAGCGCAGCATGCTTACTCCTCAGAGTGAGAAGATCCGTCATGTGCGCGGTGCAACTCTCGCACTCCAACTCCTCCGACACAACCACGGTGGAACGAGCGAACTCAAGCTCCTTCACCGTGTCCTCCCACTTCTGCCTAAACTCCTTGCGCTCTCTAGCGGCACGCCTAAGCAACTTATCTTGGCTAAGGAGGGCAGCAGTCAACTTCTCAACCTCGGAGGAAAGCTCGTCATAGGTGAGAGATACCTGGGAGGTGTCGTCGTCGTCGTCGTTCCGAGGGGTACGCTCCGGCTCGCCGTCGACCTCATCTCCGAGCGCCATGGTGCAGAAGCCGTCGTCGTCGGCGAAGAAGCAGAGGCCGTTCAGCTTGTCCTCGATCCTCTTCTTCTTCTCGGACTCGTCATCGCTCGAGCTGGCGGAGTCGTCATCCGAGCCGTCGACGTCGCTGAGCGTGGCGAAGAACGCGCGCTGCTCAGCTTGCTGCTTCTCCAAGTACTTCTTCTTGATGTACTCTTTGTCGAAGCCGCCCCGTTTCTTGTGCCTTGGGGGGACGTGCTTCTCCTTGTACTTGGAGTCGCGCTTGCGCCCATGTTCGCCCTTGCCCAAGTGCTTGTTCTTCTTCTTGGGGCAGTCGGCGATGAAGTGGTCGGGGTCGCCGCACTCGTAGCATCCCGTGCGTCCTCCTCCTCGACGGCGGTTCATGCGGTTGTTGTGGAACCGCGAGAACCGGTTGGCGAGCAAAGCCAACTCGTCATCTCCCAAAGACTCCAGCTGGTCCTCTGTCACAGAAAAGAGAGAAGAAAGCGCAAAACCAGCTGAGGGGTTAGAGGAAGAGCCGGAAACCAAAGCCATGGACGGGCGAGAAGGATTTTCAAAAGAAGCCCTCGCCATAGCATCAATCTCACTGGACTTGAGCTTACTGAAGAGCTCGTCGCAGGTGAGGGTCTCATAGTTCGGCGATTCGATGATTGCCTGAACCTTGGAGTCCCACACCGAACGGTCAAGAGTGTGCAAAAGCTTCAAAGCACGCTCATGATCGTCAAATGGCAACTGCTCTCTGTTAGCCCTCATCCTGTTGACAATCACCTGAAAGCGAGCGAATAAACTTTCTATGCTCTCGCCAGGTTGATGTCTAAAGTTCTCATACTCTCGCTTGAACGACTCGTAGAGTCGGGTTTTGACTTGAGAGGTGCCCTCATGAAAACGCATGAGAGTATCCCAGATCTCCCGAGCCGTAGCGAGGTGAGAAACGCGATCAAACTCACCCATGCTCAAACAAGAGAAAAGAGCATTACGGGCTCGGCTATTGGCATCGTGCTCATCGACCTGCTGTTGAGTCACACGAGCAGCCAAGACCACGTAATCAGGGGAGTTGCAAATATCCCAGATCGAAGCGCCCAAGCTCTGCAAATAGGCCGACATACGTATCTTCCAATACGCATAGTTCGTCCCATCGAAAAACGGCGGTTTGCCCACGCCGCGATCCATGTCGCCTTCGGTGGATCTGGAACCGGCTAAGGTGGAAGATCCTTAACCCGCTCCGATACCAATTGAAGGACCGAGAAGCTACCCGAAAGCGACCAGAGGGGGGGTGAATGGGAGCTTCAAAATTTCCTTTCGGAGACTAGATGCCACTGTCCCAAAATCAACCCCAAAAGCGAAACCTAGAGCTTGCTAATGTCCACGACCCTAGATGTAGGGTGGATGCCTCCTAGAAGCACAGCGGGACACTAGACAACCCTAGAAAGCCAACGCAAAAGACGGAACTCAAATCCGATCAAGAACGAACGAACCGCGAACGAAAACGCGCGAAACTGGATCGACCGGACTCTGCCCAGCGTCCGGTCAGCAGGGACCGGACGCGTCCGGTCGTCAGAAATCAGCTCTGGGAGCTCTCTGTTCGTGACCGGACGCACGGAGCTCAAGCGTCCGGTCGTTCACTGAGCGTCCGGTCAGACGAGACAAAAACACGGGAACAGTGCGAGCAGCGCGTCCGATCAGTTCCAAAAACCAGCGTCCGGTCGAGCAAAACGAAACACCGAAAAACGATCGGACTCACCAGAGGGTCCGGTCACTGGGCATCGGACGCGTCCGGTCACAGAAAAACGTTTCTGGAACCTCTCTGTTTCTGACCGGACTCACTGAAGGGAGCGTCCGGTCGATTTGAACAGAGCGTCCGGTCAAACAAAAAAAAACTCAGACAGAGTTCAACCACCGGACGCACTGTAGCAGCGTCCGGTCGTTGAATGAAGCGTCCGGTCACCCCGCGAATTCACTGTTCGTCCACCGATTCGACTAGAACTCTCCCAAAACAAATCCTCTAGAGATCAAACTTGGTGAGTGAAGTCACAAGGAGGTTAGTGAGCTATCTCTAAGAGATCATGGCTCGAACCTAACTCCAAATCGGTGAATCGAAGAATTTCGGGGGAAGGGAAGAAAAGTGACTCGAAACGAAAAATCGATCGATCTCCTAGACCGTGAGGTTAGAGGATGATTCCTTCGGAGGAAAGAAGTGCCTCACGATCTAGAACAACTTGGTTCAAACGGAATTGCAAAAGATGAACCGAGCAAAGAGATCAAGCGACGGGAAAATCGTGGAGCAAAAAGGATTCCGCGAAGAACACAAGCAAAACGGAAATCACAGCCACGAACTCGAATCAAGGACGCAAATCAAGCCATCGATCAGTGCTCCAAGGTGAGGATACGGCCTCACTTCCTCGAATCAACAGTACACAGAGTGGAGTCTCTCTGCGGATCTCAACTAGCTAAAGCAGGGGATGGGAGAGCAGGAAACCCTAATGCTAGGAAGCAAATGACTGCGCTAACTGAGATAGGGAGGAGGGTGTCTCCCCTGGACTACTTATACTAACCTAGCCTAAGTCTATTTCCTACTCTACCCCTCTCTACTCTAATTACAGAGCGGACCAGCCTAACCCTAAGGCTATTCTAGTCCACCCGCTGGTGGTAGGTAGATCCGACGGCCACGCCCGCACGGTCTTCCGCGTCGCCTCCACGCAACCTTCAGATCGCCGCCACGTGCCGCCACCACTCTGCACCCCCGGTTTTGTGGCCCAAACCGGGAAACCAGCCTTTTCCATCAGCCCCCGGTTTTGAGGCCCAAACCGGGAAACCAGCCTCCAGCCCGAGTTTTGTGGCCCAAACTCGGAAACCCGCAGCGCCCGAGTTTTGAGGCCCAAACTCGGAAACCGGCCCACGCCCAGGTTTTGAGGCTCAACCTGGAAACCGTCGCGCCCAGGTTTTGTGGCTCAACCTGGAAACCCACCACCCAGGTTTTGAGGCCCAAACCTGGAAACCGTCCACCGTTGGTTTTTCCCGGGCTCTACCAACAAACCGGCGTCGTAGAGGGGATGCACCGCCTGTGCACCCCTTCCACCGACATGATCGCACTTCTCCGCTTGTCGCTGTCGCAGGCTGCTAGCCACCACAGCTGATCCTCCGGCCTCCAGTCCATCAGTCCAAGTTCACGTCCGCCCTTCACCGTCCGATACATCGGCATGGCACGTCCGCCGCACGGCACGCCCATCCTTCATCGCGCCCGGTCCGTCGGCACGGCACGTCGCAACTTGACCTTCACCCGCCATCGACCACTGTCTCTGTGCTCGACACCTGCACAACACAAGCCAAAGAACATGTGCATCATCTCCGTTGACAATCACTCATCACACAGAGACTCGGCATACACCCATGTATCCGCAAGGACTCGAAGGTGGCACAGGGCCAGTTTGTATTGATGTGGTTGTGAACAATTTTACAATGGTCGAGGGCTTATATTTATACCTTGGACGAAACATGAGTCCTAGACGATTATGACTTACATAATGAAACTTTGGAAAGATACAAATCCTATTTCTATTCTTTTCGGTATCCTTCATCGTCACGCGTCTTCTCGTGCAAATCGGCTTCACTCACCATATCCATTTCCCGAATGTAGCTACCGCTTTGCAAGATAGCCGACCGCACAGGCATTCACCGAAACCCTGAGGACCAAATAGCCGTCTGATTGCTTGCCGAATCCTTTTCTTTCTGCTGGCTGGGCCCTCTTGTCATCCTCTCGTGCGTGCGAAAATCTGGTGTTAATAGAAACCCTTTTTGTGAATAGTTTAAAACTGCTCACTTTGCTCATATGTTCATATTTCATATTCGGTGATCAGTTTGAGCCTTTGCTGGTATTTATGCTTGTTGTCGAGTCATCGGATCACCACTTTCTACAGCATCTTTTCATTCTATCGACTATATTCTTGAAGCTGCTAATCTGCATTTCTGACTCATGCATTTGAGGGGGAGAAACTTGATTGTGCATTATCAACTAAGGCGAGAAATTTGACAAATCATATCCTAGTTGTGTGCACTATTGAAGGGGGAGTTCATGTCCCCAGGGGGAGTTTGCTTGGCTTGCTCATGGTTTGATGTGATTCCAATTAGTTTGGAGCGTTTTGCAGCTAGTTGTGTTGAGCCTTTGCCTCTTCCTTGAGGGACTCGTAGTTTTGCACTCTTATGCGCTTTCTAGTTGGTAGCATTTCAGTTGGTATCGAGCTTTCTTGCTAAGCGCAGCTTTGTTTTACTTCATTTGGTATCGAGTTTTCTCGCTAGCGGTGTTGAGTCTGTTCTGCCTCTTCTTGAGGGCTAGGTTTGCTTTGCTTGGTTGCGTTGAGTCGTTGCCCATGTCTTTGGGGACCAAGTTGTTTTGCTCTCCACTTGACCTTCTTCCGGCTTTGATATGCTTTTGGGTCATCTGGACGAGTTCTCTATTCCTTCTTCTTCTTTCTTCTATCTTCATATGATTTGTGTTGGTAGTTGACAATGCACTCATCAAGGGGGAGATTGAGGATACATGGGTGTATGTCGGATCTTGAGTGATGAGTGATCGTCAACTGGTTTGATGTGCATGTTCTTTGGCTTGTGTTGTGCAGGTGTCGAGCACGGAGACAGTGATCGAAGGCAAGGTGAAGGTCAAGTAGAGATGTGTCGTGCCGATGGACCCAGAGCGGTGAAGGGCAAACGTGAGGCTTGGACTGAGGGACTGGTGGCCCGAGGATCAGCTGTGGTGGCTGACAGCCTGGGACAGCGACGAGCGGAGACTTGCAGGACATGGTGTGGCTCGGGTCGAGGACCTTGGGACACATGTCGGTGGATGTGGTGCACGGGTGGTGCATCCCCTCTACGGCTTCAGTTTGGTGGTTGAGCTATAGAAAAACCACCGGGTGGACAGTTTCCAGGTTTGGGCCACAAAACCTGGGTGCAGCCAGTTTCTGATTTTGGGCCACAAAACTCGGGCTGAGGACGGTTTCCAGGTTTGTGGCACAAAACCTGGGTGCGGCCGGTTTAAGAGTTTGGGCCACAAAACTCGGGCTGAGGACAGTTTCCAGGTTTGGGCCTCAAAACCTGGGCGCTGGCGGGTTTCTGAGTTTGGGCCACAAAATTCAGGTGACGGACGACAGGTTTCCCGGTTTCGGCCTCAAAACCAGGGGGAGGACATGAAGATTGGTTTCTCGGTTTCAGCATCAAAACCGGGGGGAGATCCAGGAAAAGGACGAGCGGCGCGTTGGCAACACGTGGCGGCATCGGTTGAGGTCGTGTCGAGGCGAAGCTACCACATGTGCGGTCGTGGCCGTCGGATGAACTACACTCTCGAGTTGGTCAGGAATACCCTTAGGGTTAGCCTGCCTGCTCATTAGTAGTAGGGGTAGAAGGGGAATAATTATATTAGGTTATATAAGGAGTGGCAACTCCTCCCTACATTCTATCTCAGCCATTGCTATTTTGCACTGTTTCATCCGCGATTCGTTTGTTAGTTGTCGGTTTTAGTTTCTGGCTTTTGCGTTGGGTTTCTAGAGATGAGTAGTGTCTCGCTATGCTTCTTGAAAGCATCCACCCTACATCTAGGGTCATGGACACTATCAAGCTCTAGGTTTGCTGTTGGGGAGATTTTCGGGACAGTGGCTATAAGTTTCTGAAAAGAAATTTAAAGCTCCCATTCACCCCCCCCTCTGGTCGCCTTTGTGTAACACTTTCGGTCCTTCATGTAGGATGAAGCTTTGACAGAGTTGGACTAGACTACCCATAGGGTTAGCTAGTTTGCTCTTGTATCTAGGGGTAGAATGGGGGACTAATGTATTAGGACTATAAATAAGAAAGGCAGCCCCTCCTCTCTATCTATCCAAGCAGTATTGCCTGCAGCCGCCGCCACCAGACCAAACTCAGTTCGTCTATTAGGGTTTTTCTTCTTCTAGCTGCTTGTGGTTCGTAGAGACAGAAATTTCTCTGTGTATTTTGTGATTCAAGGAAAAGGGACCGTAATCCCTTTGTCTCCTCGTTGGAGATTTTCGCGGAATTTGTCCATTCGCGTTTTGTTCCATGTGTTCTTCATTTCTCCTCTTTTCAATTCATTATGGGATTGCTTGTTCTGAGGAGTAACTCAAAAATCCGTTTGAACCATGTTCTAGATGTTCATGAGAGACATCCTCCTACCAAAGGGTTTTCTCTAATTCCTCACGAGCTAGACATCTTGATTAGGTTAGATTCGAGCGATGATTTCCTAGGATTAGCTCACCAACTTGAGTAAGATCACTTGGGTGAAGGTTGGCTGCAAACTCGTTCGCTTTGGTTGAGATCCAATTGATTTTGGTTTTGTTCAGAGCAGTTTTTCATGCAGCTATTTTTTGACTGGTAAACAACTAACTGTCCAGCGTGCAAACTACTGACTACGTGAGACGTGTTCAGATCTGTCTCATTTTGGTTGTCATTTTGGAGCCCTGTCCGCAGACGGTCCAGAGCAGATCCCGTTCAATCTGACAAGCAAATTTCATCCAGTTTGCTTGCGACTAGTTCTTGATCAAGTGACCTGGTCGGAACTAGTTCTCCGACCAGTTCAAGATCAGGAGACCAGTTTGTAACTAGTTTCTGACCAGCTCGGTCTTCCAATCAGTTCTAGCTCTAGAGACCAGGTCGTGACCAGTTCCTCGACCAGTCCAGTGATCTGGAGACCGGTTGTATTTTGTGCAGCCTTGTTTTTGGGTGACTCTCTGGGACAGAGGCAACTGATTTCATAAGAAGAAATATGAGGCTCTCATTCACCCCCAGTGTCGTTTGGTGTTCAGAGACACTTAGATTAGTTTAGGACTTTATTTTCCTTTGGCCATACTATAGAGGGTAGCGTGAATGAGTAGCTTGACCTAGGTGAGTCTATTCAAGTAGGTGTAGTGCACACTTGTTATTTCATAGCTCTAGGTAGCTCAGAGATAGCCTATATGTCATGAGGATCGAAAGCCCTTTAGGTAGCATCACGATCCGAAGTCGTTTTGGCCCTCAGAAGAGCATCGAACGCTGCTCCTACTAGCATTGGACGCGCGTCCAATGCCAACAGGAAGTGGACAGTGAGTTTGTTGCAGCATTGGATGCACCAGAGGGGTGGCATCGGACAGTACGGTAACATTGTTCACTGGAGAGTGAAAGTCAGCGTCACATTAGATGCTGACATCGGACACGCCGAGGGTGCATCCGATGTTCATGCAGAGAGGTTTAACAAAGGGGTTTTGGCTATCGGACGCAACTGATAGGGTGGCATCGGACACTATCAGCGTCCGCTGCCACTGTGACATGTGCTGTCAAAGATAATAGACGTTACCGTTACCCAGGGCATTAGCTCGTCCGATGCCTCATTTCCTGCAGCAGTTTTACCCCTTCATGGAGGTTTTGTGTACTACTAGATTCTGATACTATTGCCACACGATGACATGTGCAACGCCACAAATTGTGTTGTAATAGGGGTGTGTTTTGCAACATTTGCCCAAAAAGGTGGCAATAGGGGGACTGTGTTGCCACAAAAATAGTTCATTGCAATATTTACGTTCATCGTTGCAAGAGGTGAGACATATAGGAAACCTTTTATAAATAGTGTTTCTTTTGCTTAGAATTATTACCACAATGACATTATGTTGCATTAGTATTGATTGGTGTTGCAACTGTCTGGTGCTCTTGCAACCATATAGAATAGTGTTGCTATTGCTTGAAATTTTTCCCACAATTGTGTTGGGTTGCAATATTTCTCACGACCATTGCAATAGGTAGGTCGTGTATTCCATCTAATTTCTAAGGTGATGCAATAGATTGTTGCTATTGCCTTAGTTTTGTTGGGTTGCTATTTGCTAGTTTATTGCAACTAAGTATCTAAAGTGATGCGATAGTATGTAGCTATTGCCACAACTGTGTTTGGTTGCTATAAAATTCTAGTGTCGTAATATGGTATTGTATTGCAACATTCCTATTTGGTGCACCTTTGAGTCTGAAGGGCTAGGAAAACAAGCACCAACTCTTGACGTGATAGGAGACATCAATGCCTTAGAGATCAAGAAATGCCTACTCTGCACCCTTGATCATCAAGATCTTTGACACTGCATCGCCCAACACACATCATCTGCATTGACAATGCTTGATTCATCTCACCTTTGGTAAAGTTCCTAACAACCTCATGGACACATACTCTTCCATGCTATAAACATGAAATTCTAATTTCATTCGTGTTATTGACATACCAGTGGATTCCAATTATACCTAATAATTGCCTGCTTAAATATACTAGTATATATTTAGTAGATCTAGAGGTAAACAGAGCCATAAAGTTGACATTAGTTCATGCCAACTACCAAGTCATATATACATATAGATCATGGTTCCAAACATTGCCACAAACTAACATAGTTCATACAAATCACCTACATATAGTGCTCCCATGCTAACTACCAGGTCATATATACACATATACATCATGGTTCATACAAGTGAAAACCCAATTACCATCCACTAGAAAAATGACCACTAGGTAAGACTTGTGTTTATTCATGACAGATGATCCACCACATCATCACACACTTTCGAAATGTCTTTATCAATGTAGAACTTGAGGTTGGCCATGACATCTTTCCATGGCAAGGCACCCTCAATGCAACCTAGGCGAAGTAGTTAACAGCAATGGGAATGGGAATGGGAATGATGAAGCTTGGATCCACATGCCATGCCAAACCCATCTTTGTGTACCTGCTAAGAGAGTTGCACCATATTAGTAGTAATCTATAAGTGCAAACTTAAACTATATGAATGCTTCATCACTACCATTCTAATAAATTTTATAAATCATAAATATTGAAGGACAGTTTGTCAATATTTAATTAATAAATAATTAATCTATCAACCAGCCAAAAAGAAACATCCAATGTAGTTAAACAATTTTACAAAATGAAGAAGTTGACATGGAGCAATAGAAAATGCAAGGGATTGTACAATAGGTAATATATATTGTGATCAGTGGAGTCTATTGAGATAATTTAATGGATAATGCAAAGAATCCATAAAAAAATAAGTTTTATTATTATTGATTCATCACCTCAGCACTAGTTGGGAGTTGGGACAGTAAGGCTACCAAAATTCAGAACTCAGCTAAATAAGTACCTAGTACCAATCAAGCAGCAAATTAGTGAATACTGCAGATGGCACTTTCTACTAGGTAAACTATATTTAGAACATCAGAAGTAGAACTAGACCGCCAAGGAAAATATAACTAGAGAGGACCACTCCTACCTAATTGCATTCTGCACTAGAACTAAAATGCTAGTACTCAACGATGTTGACCAGTTCCAGAGAATTGCATATGACAAATTACCAGTTCTACAAGGCTAGGAAAACATGTGTAGGCTTTTTGGGAAGTGAGAAGAAATCTACTGTTCTTCTATTCTCCTGTTCTCCTGCAAATTAGTCTTTCAGTTTAGCTTGAAAGCAATGACCGGATTAATTACTCCATAATAGGTAGAAATTCACAAGGAGCTAGGTAGATAACAAAAAATCTTGTTATGTGACATATGATCACAGAAGCAACATCCTATGGAGGATGACAAGAATCACTGCAAGAAATGGTTGACTTTGTGACATAAAATCCATTTGTGACGCTACCTTTGTGACGTTAATTATGAGACAGTTATGTGAATTATGACATTAGTTATGTGAATTGAGATATCATTTATGTGTATTATGACAAAAGTGCAATGTCAAAAGATGATTGCCCTTCAACTCATGTCATAACTAACGTATTATGATATAAATTCAAGTCATAACTAACCTATTATATCATAAACTATATCATAATTAATGTCACAAAACCAGCATCACAAATGGATTTTATGTCACAAAGCCAACCATTTCTTGTGGTGAATCGAACATGACATAATCTAAGAGATGAATAAAAAATAGAATGCTGACAACAGTAGAATACTCAGATATGAAGACAACAACAGTATGCTCATAGCTAGGTAGAAATAACAGAGCATGATAATGATGTTGAGGTCTCAATATGTCTTTGGTACAAATGAGATTAAACATAAATAGAATGAAGACTCAGAAGTTCAATTGACTTTTCTTTCGCTTTTGGCAACTTTGTCAGCAAGGTGTAACCAATGGCTAGTGAAAGCCATAGCAATGTTGCATGGCAAGCCAGTTCAGAATGCTCCTACTCTAAAAATGGCAAGCCAATTCAACATATGTATGAATTCCAAAAATGGCAAGCCAATTCAATATATGTATGAATGACAGGTAGCCTGATTATATCAGCTTGCACTGTGCCTTGGTGATAATTTTTTTATTCAACTGTGAACTAAATTCCCTGCAGTCATTTTTTTCATTATGTAGATCAAGTTTTTGTGCTCTATGAATTTGCTAATAAGTAGTCAAGTTAATTTTTAGCCTATTCAGAACAAGAAATGAAGTGAATTTTTAAATATTTGCAGAAAAAAAACATTCAAGAGGCCAACTTAGACTAATTTGATGGAAACAAAAGGATGCACATACATGAAAGAAACTGAATACACCTGAATATTCAGTCATTCTAATTCATACAAACATTGGTGACTGAATATTTAGCCATGCGAACTCTTTATGCAGTCATGTTAATTCATACAAACACATGAAAGAAATTTAGCACGCGTTGAGGACACATCCATGTAAGAGAAGATAACGGTGCAATCAGTGCAAAGCGAGGTTGATGCCATTAACGTCGTGCTTCCTGTCAATGGAGGACAAGACACTAGGGAATGACACTACTCCCAGTTTCGACAGTGAAGCCGCCACAATGGAAGGTAACAATGCCACAAGTTAGTTTAGCAATTTTTTGAAACGGTTAATATTATGCTACAACTTATTAATAGTAGAAAATATACAACCTGCTATGTATAAGATAATTTTTCAGCTTGTGGTGACTCACAAACTGAAGGTATAGATGACCCTGCAGATTGGAATTGATAGATACATTGAAGCTATAGGACAGACCCTTGTGTTATCTCATTGACCCTGCTGCTAGGTTGGTAGATAAAAGTGTAAATATCTTATATTTTTATTTTTCAAAAGAAAGAATAAAACTCGCTATGCACGTGTGGTTCAGCACAGACATTAGATAAGGCTAACAGAGCAAGATGATGAGAAGATGCTTCAGCTCAACCTTGTTTTGGCTATAGCAAGAGTTACTGACCCATCAGCACATAAGGTGAAACTCCATCCTTTGCTAAAACAAATGGCTTTGTTTCAGCTGCTCATGTTACAACAATGGTATTACAATCTTATTCAAGTTTCACAATGAAGCTAGCATACTTTTTCAATTGGATTGGTTTCTTGTAAACAATAGTAATGCAATGGTACAAGTGAGACATAGACTCGACATCGCTGCAGTGTGCTGGCTGAACTTCGAACCTAGGATAGCCTTTGAAAAGTTGTCCAACTTTGCATATATTGTCTTCTGAAATATGAATATAAGACTTTGCAGTAATCAAACTCCAGCTTTAGTGAACTGGCTAAATGAGTTTTTTTTCATGTCCATTGTTGATAGATTGTGCTTATTGAACGAGCTAGTGCCCAACAATTGCATTGGGCTAGCTCGCTTTATTCAGTTTATCCTATAATTACTCATATACCTTATTGGTTTAGTTGTGTTTGGAATATTAGAAATTTATAGTTTCATGCGTATGTGAAACTTCTCATATTTTTATTGCAATGCACAAGCAAATTCTTAATCATATGCCAAATTTTAATGTTCTTTTTTTCCAGGACGAACAGAGAGTTTGATTAGAGCGCAGGAGTGATGGATGGTCCAAATCAAGCCTAGCCAAGCTTCAATGGTGTCAAAAAACTTTATATAGCTGTTTAGGACTAAGTGTGTTGAATATCTTTATTGTTGTGTGGATTCAATAATGTGTGTGTATATGTATGTAGCGTGAGTTTGATATTGGATCAATTCTGGATGTGAATAAAAAATTAGTATTTTGGTTTCATGGCTTTATTCAAATGCTTTGTTGACGTCTATTGAGTTTTTAATTAATTAATTAAGGACGCTGCAATATTATCTGGTGGCACCAAACTAAAAGCGTTGTAAAAGTGGTTATTGGCGACCACATTTTTTGTGGCAATATATCCTATAGGAATGGATAATCTGCGTGGCAATAAAGGATGCACCTTTGTAGCAACAATAATTTAAATGTGGCAATTGAACATGTTGCTACCACTTTTTGGTGTTGCCACATAGGTCTTGTTGCTACACTTGATATGTGATGCAACAGAGGTAACACCTTATAGCAACCAAACCTTGGACTTGGCAATTGTACATGTTGCCAACACTTCTTGGTGTTGCGACATAATTCTTGTTGCCACATGTGTTATATGTGGCAATATATTGTCTTGCAACACACGTTTGTCGTTGTTAGTGCACCATTTTTGACGATATGGGCATGTTACCAATGAAATGTCCAGCAACACTTAAGGCGTTGCATTAGTTATTGTTGCCACACCTACAACCATAGCAAAACCTTAGGTTGCAACGCCTAAGTGTTGCAAATCCAAAACACATTTCGTAACACTTCGCAAAAAAGCGTTGTCTTAGGCTATACCCACGCAAGCGCTTTTAATGCTTCCCAACAAAAAATATGTGTTGTTACTTCTGTAATTGCAACTATTTTGGACCTATTGCAACACATTGCAGAAGTTGAAATAGGGTAAAAATTTAGTATATATCTTCCTTAGTGAAGTAGTGCGTTTCAAAAATTTCATGCATCACCGGCTCTCACCAGTCCCGATGCAGGTAGAGTAGGACATGTGCGTACCAAGCATGGCTTAAAAGGCTTTTCTTGGTGCGTTCACTACACAAAACGGGTCCTTCCTCTATCGAATATCCCTAACTAGCTTTCCAAGCCAGACGCGTTATTTCCAAGTTCCCTCCAAGAAAAAAGGAAGATAACTCAAAACACGTATTGCTGCTTGTTCACTCTTTGCTTGATCGCATATTCCTGATGTTAACCCTTCTTCTATTTGCTCAAGCTAGGTATTGGTTGGGATTGAACCTATGGCACTACTTATGATAATATCAAAGGTATTGAATTCATAAGCATATTGATCGCATATTGCACTTCTTTTCTGGAACGAGAGAGGAAAGGGTAGAGAGAGCGAGGATATGCTTAATCTGCTTTCGGAGGCATATGCATTTCAGTCTGCACGAGCTTACAAAGAGGCATTTGGATAGCACAGATAACCGAGACAGGCACTAGTACAGAGACATACTATACAAGCGGTTGAAAACCATTTTCACAGGTGTTTTCCAGCACCGCCTGCGTTGGGGACCAGTGAAAATAGAACCACAACACAGGCGGATGCTTGTGAACTGCCTGTGGAAATAGATTTCCATAGGCGGTTCACTTACGCAACCGCCAGTGTAAATGGATAATATACACTGGCGGTTGCGTAAATGAACCGCCTATGGAAATCCATTTCCACAGTCGGTTCATGAGCATCCGCCTGTGATGTTGTAGACCAGGTTTATATATATTTGATAGTTTTATATTATATTATTATATTATTAAATTAAATATATACATTAATATAGGAACATGCAATTATATTATTAAATTAAATATATACATATACATTAATATAGCCACGTGCAATTAAAATATTTCATACATACATTTATATACATCAAACTTTCGTGCTCACAAACATAGATTTGCAAGTGTATCACACATTATATACATCCAAGTTTGCACAAGTGCTCTAATTACCATTACGAGTTAGTTTTAGCCTAGAAATCTCTGTTAGCATTAGGTACTCTGGCTTCAATAATTCACTCTCGTGATCATGACATCTCCCTTCCGTTGAAATGACGTGTTTCAATAGAAAAAAGCTCAGGTCCTCAACTATGTTGTACAAAATACGTTCGGTGATGCGATTCGCCTTGTCTTTCTTATATTCTTGTAAATAAAATTTATCAATACCACATATTTATAATTTGCACCATTATTAATATCAGAACTATGTACACGACTATTACTTGTATTACTTTGGAAGGGTTGCTGACGTATCGACCGATCTGTCTCATGTGCTCGCACACGTAGTATCTATAGAGGACAGATCCGGGTGGTTGCTTATGGCACTATATAATGGGAAAGTGGATATTTATACATGCAACCATGGTCCTATGTATAGTACATATATGCTTTGTATTCATAAGAGTAAATTTTCATACTTACCAGTCAGTCATAAAAAACTTGCAATGGCTGCCCTTCAATGTTGGACTCACACTTTCCACCTTTTATCTTATAAAACCTATATGCCCTATGATATCGAATAGAATCACTATGTTAATTATACACAAACTCTCATAATACAAAAGTAAGAATGCATATCTTGACTTACAGCTCTAACATTTCAATGAATTTTGCATAGCTTGATGGCGGGTAATTTGCGGAGTCTAGTAGCAGCACCCTTTTGTCCCTAGGATAAATGAAAAGGCAGATCCAGTGGTCCCTGCACGAATCAAATTCATGATGCATTTGTGTATTGGAATCAAATGCATGATTCATCTATGGAAACTCACACTTACCCAAAGTGGTATGGGGCTACTACCGATTCCCTTTGTTGATACTTGAACAATGACATTGCAATGTCGAAGGCGTACTTAGATTCATACGTCAACTTCAACTTTGTGATTTTCCTATCACGTTCCTCACCTTCTAAGACCAATAACTCTATGTTGTCATCTCCGATTCTGAAAGTGTGTCGTTCTTCGCATATATCAATTGGGTTCAGATAACCAATCCTTTCATTGGTAGAATAATTAAAATCTTGCCCATAATACAACTCCTGCTGATCATATAGCATTCTGCTAGGCACATGTGCAAGTCAGATATTAAACATTGACATAACTATAATGCATTTTAAACTATGTAACACTTACAGTGCAAATGTTGTTACAATCTGTACGTCTAGTCTCTCAAGGTTCATCATCAACCAAATGTCTTCAAAGTTAATGATGCACATATTATTTTCACTTAGAAATGCCTTTTGGGGGATACATACATTGATGGTGTCGATGCCAACAGAAGAGGCTCTCATGTACTAATTGCGGATACATGGGTGTATGCCGGATCTTGACTGATGAGTGATTGTCAACGGGTTTGATGCGCGTGTTCTTTGGCTTGTGTTGTGCAGGTGTCGAGCACGGAGATAGCGATCGAGGGCAAGGTGAAGGTCAAGTAGAGACGTGCCGTGCCGACGGACCGGGAGCGGTGAAGGGGGGACGTAAGGCTTGGACTGAGTGACTGGTGGCCAGAGGATCAGTTGTGGTGGCTGACAGCCTGGGACAGCGACGAGCGAAGACTTGCGAGGCACGGTATTGCTCGGGTCGAGGACCTGGGGACACGTGTTGGTGGACGGGATGCACGGGCGGTGCATCCCTTCTACAGCATCGGTTTGGTGGTTGAGCCACAGAAAAACCACCGGTGGACGGTTTCTAGGTTTGGGCCACAAAACCTGGGTGCGGCCGGTTTCCGAGTTTGGGCCACAAAACTCGGGCTGAGGACGGTTTCCAGGTTTGGGCCTCAAAACCTGGGCACTGACGGGTTTTCTGAGTTTGGGCAACAAAACTCAGGCGATGGACGTCGGGTTTCCCGGTTTCGGCCTCAAAACCGGGGGTTGGTCATGAAGACAGGTTTCCCGGTTTTGGCCACAAAACCGGGAGCGGAGTCCGTGAAAAGGACAAGCAGAGCGATGGCGGTACGTGGCGGCAATCGGTGAGGTTGTGTCGAGGCAACACTACCAGTTGTGCGGGCGTGGCCGTCGGATCAACATCTTCTTCGAGTTGGTCCAGAATAACCCTAGGGTTTAGCTGGTTCGCTCTGTAAATAATTAGGGAAGAGTGGGAATTAGAATTAGGATAAGTAGGGGGAGACACCCATCTCCCAAACTATCTCAGTCATTTGCTCTTTGCTTTCTAGGGTTTTCCTGCTCTCCCAATCCCTGTTGTAGCTACTGAGATCCGAAGAGAACCATACCTTTGTGTTCATGACATTTTGAGGAAGTGATACCGTAATCTCACTATTGTAGCGTGTGGTAGCCACATGGTTGCAGATCGGTGCTTTGATTCGCGTTTTGAATTTGTTCTTCATGTTCTTCGTTTCTCCGCGATTTTCCCATCACTCGATCTCCCTCTCTACTGCGTCTTTTTGAAATCCACTTGAATCAACTTGTTCTTTGATGTGAGGAGATCATTTCAACCATAGAAATTCATCTAACTCCTCACGAACAAGTAGATTGGGTCGATTCAATTTTCGTGGCTCTTTTTCGGTTCATACACATTCCCCTTCGATTTCTCGGTGATTGAGTTGATTTGAGTGGATGATTTCTTGGGGATAGTCTCCCAACTACCTCGTGATCATCTTCTCCAAGTTTGGGATCAAGGGATTTTGATTTGAATCGGTTTTGGGGAGATTTGGGTTGAGGGCGACCGAAATCGCCCTCACTGGGTGGTCGCAGACAGTCCGCCGTACACCCCGCGGATAGTCCGCGTGTCGGGGGCAAGCCGAGTCAGTGGCTGTGTTCTTCGGCTGCTTTGCTGATTTTTGACCGGCGGACAGTCCGCCGTAGGAGCTCGCGGACAGTCCGGGAGCATCTAGTGAGACTTCAGCAGCAGTGCTATTTTTCAGGTTTGGCCGGCGGACAGTCCGCTACCTGAGCCCGGACAGTCCGCCGCTGGGCAGACAGTCCGCAGCCGTATCCGCGGACAGTCCGGGATTCGGCTGAAAGCTGTTTTTTAGTGTGTTTGCTCTCCCGGCTTTTCCGCTTGGTTTCCGGACTTCTCGTTTGGCCCTAGAATTAACCAAGGAACCTCTCTAGGTATCTTTGCTACTTGTTAGCATAGGTATTTGGAGATTTCCCGACGTAGCCTTCCATCTACATTTGGGAGTCGGTTTTTGGGGTCAAACTTGTGCCCGTACTTTTGGCGTTTGGTTTGTTCTTGCTTGGTGGTGCCTCGCTATGATCCTAGGGATCATCCACCCTCTTTCAAGGGTCGTGGGCATCACGGTTTCGGTCGATGTTTTTGGGGGTTGATTTTGGGACAAAGGCCAAAGTTTCGAGAGAAATTTTTGAGGCTCCCATTCACCCCCCCTCTGGTTGCCTTGCTTTTGCATTCTCGGTCCTTCAATTGCTATCGGAGCGGGTTAAGGATCTTCCACCTTAGCCGGTTCCAGATCCGCAGAAGGCGACATGGATCGCGGCATGGGCAAACCGCCATTTTTTGATGGGACGAACTATGCGTATTGGAAGATACGCATGTCGGCCTATCTTCAGAGCATGGGTGCTTCTGTTTGGGAGATTTGCAACAAGGCCGATTACGTGGTCTTGGCTGCTCGTGCTACTCAGCTGCAGATCGATGAGCACGATGCCAATAGCCGAGCCCATAATGCTCTTTTCTCTTGTTTGAGCATGTCTGAGTTTGATCGCGTTTGTCACCTCCCCACGGCTCGTGAGATTTGGGCGACCCTCATGCGCTTCCATGATGAAGGACCGAAAATGCTAAAGCAAGGCGACCAGAGGGGGGGGTGAATGGGAGCCTAAAATTTCTTCTCGAAATTATGACCTCTGTCCCAACAAAATCAACAACAAAAGCTTCGGACTCAAACGCGATGCCCACGACCCTCGGAAAGAGGGTGGATGTTCCCTAGGATCACAGCGAGGCACCACACAAGAGAGCAAACCAAAACTCCGAGTCAAGTTCGGCCTCAAAAACTGACTCTCGAACGTAGATAGAGGGCTACGTCAGAATTCCTCCAAAAACCTATGCTAACACGTAGCAAAGATAGTTAGAGAGGTTCCTAGGTGAACTCTAGGAGTAAACGAGAAGTCTGGAAACGAAGCGGAAAAGCCGGGAGAGCAAACCTACTAAAACGCAACCTACAGCCGACTCCCGGATTGTCCGGACTCTTGGTCCCGGACTGTTCGCGCCAGGGGCGGACTGTCCGCAAAACTCCGGCGGACTATCCGCCGGCTAAAAGGCAAAATCAGCAAAGCTGCTGATCCTCCCCTGCGCGACTCATAGACTGTCCGCGCCTGTCAACGGTGGACTGTCCGCCGGTCACCCGAGAGGAAAAGGCCCGAGGCCAACAGCCACTGCTCGGCTGAAGCCCCGATGCGCGGACTGTCCGCGGCCACAATGGCGGACTGTCCGCGACTACGGCGGACTGTCTGAGACTCCCACGGTGGACTGTCCGCGAGTGCACAGAAAGTGCAAAACAAGCACGGGACAAAACCAAAATCGATTGGATCTTCACCAAATCGAACAAGGCTGCAAACTAACTTCTCCCAAGTGTTCTTCTATGTGTTGGGAAGCTAATCCTAGGATATCATCACTTCAACCCAACTAATCCATGAGAAATCCGAGGAACACTATAAAAGGGGAAGAACGAAGAACAAAAACGATTTCAACCCGATCTACTTGTTCGTGAGGGTAGAGATGAATTCCTCTGGTGGAAATGTTCTCCTCACTTCAAAGAACAAGTTGATTCAAACGGAATCGCAAAAGACGCAGCGTAGAGGGAGATCGAGTGAAGGGAAAAAACATGGAGAAAAGAAGAACGCGAAGAACAAATTCAAAATGCGAATTCAACCACGAATTTGGTCCTTGGATTCAGAGGAATGGATGATTGATTAAGCACTTGGTGTCGGGCTACAAGCCACTCCTAGCAACACAAGGCTTGGATGGCAAAAAGCTCAAGAACAAGACCCAACTCTCATCTAACCCTAGCCTTCTCTCACAAACACAAAATGAGAGAGACACCGTCCAAGGATTTGACTGCCCTAGCAGCCCCCTTCATCTATATATAGGCGCGCGTCCAGATGACACAAACGCCCTAACATGAAGCACTCAACCCAAATACCCCCTGGGGGTAAAACCGTCTAGTCCTAGCGATTTTCATTCGACGGCCACGCCCGCACATCCGGTAGCTTCGCCTCGACGCGACCTCACCAGATGTCGCCACGTGCCATCACCGTCGACCACCGCGCCTTCCTCGTGGATAGCTTTGCCGCCGCGCCAGCCTCTCCATGCCGCCACGCGTCGACCGTTCGCATGGGAACCTCAGCCCATTTTTGAGGCCCAAACCGGTAAACCCGCCAACCCAGGTTTTGAGGCCCAAACCTGGAAAACCGTCCACCCCGAGTTTTGAGGCCCAAACTCGGAAACCCGCGAGCCCAGGTTTTGAGGCCCAAACCTGGAAACCGTCCTCGCCGAGTTTTGAGGCCCAAACTCGTAAACCGGCCACCCCGAGTTTTGAGGCCCCAACTTGGAAACCGTCGAGGGTAGCTTTTTGAGGCTCAGCTACCGAACCCGCACCGTAGACGGGATGTGGTTCGCACACCCCGACCACCGGCACCGATGCCGATGCATGTCCAGCCTCCACGCCGGGCACAACGCCTTCGCCTTCCTTCTTGACTTGGCCGATGGCACTTGCGCCGCACGCAAGCCCGTGTCTGACCTCCCGCCAAGTGCCACGACGCCATCGTCTTCCTCCCGACTCGGCCGATGCATCGCACATCCCCATGTGCTCCTGCTCGCCGATGCCATGTGCCAGCTACCACAGCTGGTCCTCCGGCCTCATGGTCTGTCAGTCCAAGCCTCACGTCCTCCCTTCAACGCTCTGGGTCCATCGGCATGGCATGTCTGCCGCACGGCACGCCCATCCTTCACCGCTCCCGGTCCGTTGGCATGGCATGTCTCTACTTGACCTTCACCTCGCCATCGACCACTGTATCCGAGCTCCACACCTGCACATCAACACAGCCAAGAGACACATGTTGAACATGCACACCAACACAGAAACACCACAACTCAACTCCACTGGTTAGTCATAAACATTAAGCGCATAGCGAATAATGACTCAACCAGAAAAAGCCTCAAACCTTCCTCATCAAAGTCAATCATTCATCATATATGTTCTCAATCTCCCCCTTGATGAATGCATTGACTAAAAATAAAACCATAAAGGAAGGGTTTGAAGTCAAACCTCATTCAAGTGCCTAAAAGTCAAGCAAAAGCAAACACAAGGCCACTTGATATGAGGAAGGATCATGAAAACTCCAAATAAAAGCTCTCGGTCCCAAGGAAAATGGGAAAAGCGGGCAAAGCCTCTACACAACCGAAGAGTCAAGATAAAACAAGAGTTTCATGAATCCCAAAAGGCACTCAAAAACCAATCTCAAATAAATTGTCAAACAATCATCACAAAAGAAACCAAGGTACTTGTCCACTTGGGTTTCAAAATTTCTCCCACTTGATGATTGAATTGACAAAAACTAGGCACAAGAGATGGTTTGAGATACCAAAACCGAAAACTTGGTCCCCAAAGACATGGGCAATGGCTCAACACAACCAAGCAAAGGATCGGAGCAACAACTCAACAAGGAGCAAAAATCGATCACATAGAGCAAAAGACTTGGTTCCCAAAGACATGGGCAACGGCTCGACGCAACCAAGTCAAAAATGAGCTAGTCCTCAAGAAGAGGCAGAAAAGGCTCAACACCACTAGCTCAAGTCTCGATACCAATTGAGGCTGAAACAACGCATTAAAAAGCAAAACTGCTAGTCCCTCAAGATAGAGGCACAGAGGCTCAACACAACTAGTAGAAAACTGGATACCAATCACAAACAGCCAAAAATTGGTGAAAACAGCTAGGCAAAACAGCTCAACACAACTAGCTGAAGGCTCCATACAAATCAAAAATACCAAGCAAAAACTGCAAGTCCCTCAAGACAGAGGCAAAATGGCTCAACACGACAGCAGGCTCGATACCGACTGAGAAAAACACAAAGAGAAGCTGAAAACTAAATGGAGCACAAACACTCAGAGCACGCGGAGAAGTTGCAAAACAAAAACAACTCCCCTTGAAAGCAAGCCTATATACAAAAGCTATGCAACAAAGCAACTAAGCTCACTATGAAAGATACCAATTGAAGAAGGACATAAAAGAATACCAATTGAAGCACATAAAAGAGCTAAACTCCCCCTAGCTCAAAGCTCCCCCCAAAATGCATGACTCTCCCCTTTGTGCCAACACTCAAGCTCCCCCTTGCAAATAGCTTCTCCCCCTTGACAAAAGGGAACATGCTGAGGGGTTACGACATTTCTCCACAAAATTGACACAAGCACAAGACAAGTCATCAACCAAAAGCATATGGGGATTACCACAAGGAGTATCAGAGCTGGGGGTAGAACACTAAGCTAAAATGCATGATATGTGCAATGCAACAGCTTCAAGTGTATTGCAATCAGAATGAAAATATGCTCAAAAGGGTGCTGCCCTAAAAATGTACCAACCAATACAAATGCTAGCAAAGGCTCAAACTGATCAAATGAACACGAAATATGAACACTTAAGCATATGAGCAGTTTTAAGCCATTTGAAAAGGAGTTCACCACTAAAATAGCACTTAGCATGGATAGACAGGAAATCAAACAAGTGCTAACTCAAGTGTAAAAGGTGAACTACCCCTAGCAAAGTTCAATCATCATGCCATAGAATGAAGCATAAACTTGTGTTATTTTCAAATTTTATCGGAGATTGCAGCGGTATTAACACAAGTTCATATTTAAAGCATGTGATTGCGAGAGGTTGAAAGCATGGTCATTGCCTAACTTTTCAACCGGGCTAAGCCTATGCAAGAAAAGCAATCAGAAGCTTAAAGCACCGGTTTCGGTCTTACACTACACGGCTCAAGTTTAACTCAATTGTGCAATGAGAAACAGTCTCGATACCGTAATCTGCTGACACATGCAATCCCATCTCGATCTTTTCATTTCACTTAGACTTGGATCAAATTTTAAGCACAAGGTAACTATGAACAATCCAAGCAAGTGAATGATTCAGTGCAAGAGACATAGCAACCTAGCATACAAAAGATAGCACAAGTGATCTCAACACATCCTACCCATGCTAGTTGCCACTCTCAATGGTGAACAAATTAAAGGTTTCATAGTTGATTAATCAAGTTCACCATTTGTAAAAATAGCTTAGCTCATAACATGTATCAAGTGATCAAAAAGAGCCTAAGCTACAAGCATCATCATGAATAAACAGGGCATACCAAAAAGAGCATAATCTCATTCTCATTGCTCTAAATATGAAGCTCTAAAATGCACTAAAATACATGATGAAATGCATGCAAAAGCTAGTCTATCAAAGACAGAGCAAAACTAGCCTAAAAAGGAAAACCCAAAACAAAAGGGTATCGGAGAAGTCCAACTAAGATACAGCAGGCAAAATGCTTTCCCAACTAAAAGGAAGCACACACCAAAACCACAAGAAAAAGAGCCAAGAAACGCTCAAGCGAACAGCCATCAAAATCCGCATCGGAAAGACCACACGGCAGAAAATAGGTCAAAGAAGAAGAGTACCAAAAACCGAACTCAGAAGTGTGTCGGAGGTACCTCATGAAGTGCTTGACCGTCTGCTGGTGTGATACCCGAGGGGACGCCTGAATCCGCTGAACTCCGGGGCACCTGCCTCGCCGAAGTCGTCTCACCCCGGCCTGATGCTGTCGCTCCCACAGGTGCAGCTAGTGCTCGCTGGGGAATTGCTCGAATGGAACCCCAAGTCGTGGAAGAAGTGGGATCAGGTCCATGAGCCGAAATGCTCTCTCCAGGCTCCTGTTCTCCTGCACACTCAAAAGCAGAAGAAAACACAAGGTATAGTCTCGTCTAGTGTGACCTCAAGGTCTCCACAAAGCGGTTAGTCACATAATAAGCAGAAGGTGAACACTCAACAAAAGAGGCCTACCTATGAATGATACCGCAAGGAGAACTGAACACAAACTAGCCAAGAATACCATGCAACAGGATAAAGCACTGTATAGCGAAATGCAGCCTAAAGACATAATCAACCCAAACACAGCCTAAACCTCAACACATGCTACAAAGCAAGATAAAGATAGCAATAGATCCAAAAGCATGAAACATGATAAAATTGTGGAAAGGCTAGTGCTCAAACTAAACATGTCAACAGGGTACATGTAGCTAACCAAAACTAGCACCTGAAAAATGACACCTAATGAACATCATACCACTACAAATCAAGCTCATGGAGAATTATGGTAAAACCTGGCATAATGTTCATGAGGATCACAAACTAGCATGAAAAGTGGAATAACCACCAAAACTGTACACAAGACTAGCATGACATGATATACAAGATAGCACATGCTAAACTAAAGCAAAACATGATACAAAAGAAAATGTACATGCAAGAACTATACAAGTGAGCACATGATGATCCAACTCATACCACAAGACATAAATCATGGATGTACAAGGTATGAGTGTATAAGAAAGCTCACCAAGCTATAAAAGCCTCTTTGGAGGCAAATCTAAGAAGGATGTAGAGAACTATCAAATCTTGATCACATCTAAAGGATCAAGCTCCATCAGGCGCATGTTCTCCACCCCGCGTCCTCATATCTACACACAAGAGGACAAAATAACCCGAGTCTTGGATCCCGAAGGGTTAGCAAGCAAATACTTGGGAACCCAAGAATTGGTCACAAATCTCAACTTCTCATGTGGGTTAGCCTGATGCAAATGTTGGTTCAAATGCAATTTTGAAACACCCTTGGAAGCATTCCTCAAAAGGACAACTCGAGGAGAAGAACGAGTCGTACCACGGGACCACGGGAGAAGAGGCAAACATCTCCCAAGGTTTTTTGTGAAGAACCAATAGAAGCACCATGAGAAGCGTGACGTGGACCAACACAAGAAGCACTAGAAGCATGTCCATGACCATGACCTATCCCACTAGAAAAGGAGTCATAAAACCCATCAACAAAGAGGGGCTTCTTACTAGGAACAAAAGCGTTCATGCCATGAGAAGGGTCATGAACCACCAACTTCCCAGAAGAGCGAGCTTGGCGCAAGCGTTTGGTACGCCGATAGCAAAAGCTTTCTTGATGCCCATATTTCTCACAAAAAGAGCAATGGTACAAAGGCCTATTGGAAGGCACACCATTCTCTGATAAGTGAGAAGTCCCTTGGGACTTAGAACAAGAAGCATCAACAAGAGACTTGGTGCCAACACTCGGAGCACACGTGCCATGGGAAAGGCTACGCGGCTTCCTAAAAGCCTTAGCTCGAATACGCCACTCGTGCTTGACACGGCGAAAACAAAAATTGAATGAATGTCCATCCTTCTTGCAAAAGGTGCAATGGAAAATTGGATTGGGAGCACGATTTCCAAAAATGAGAGAAGCACCCTTGTCATGAGAAGTCCCTTGGACATCACTCGAAGAAACAACAAGGTTAGGAGTAGCTATGAAAGAGCTATCTGAAACCTCGACACTAGTGCTAAGGTCAACAGACTCACGCGCAACACAAGAACTCAACTCCGGTTGCAAAGAAGCAATTTTAGAAGCATCATCATCGGAGTTGCAAGAAGTGCGTGAATCAAAAGACTTAGCACAAAGACTCTTGCATCTTTTGGCTAAAACCTCATTCTCAAACATGAGGCGATCACAAGTACCACAATGAGTGTTTCTCAAATTTTCCATCTCCTTTTCAATGCACTCGGCATATGTGGTACGCAAGAGTTTAATCTCTTTCTCAAGGTTAGCACTCATATCATTGTGCTCAACTAACTTAGCGCTCATATCATCGCGCATTTGCTTCAAAACCAAAACTTCTTTTTCTAAATCAATGCATGATGTGCAAATGAAATCGGTGGAAGAAACATCACCATTCACATCAAGCAATGAATCATGATTAGCACAAGAAGTAAGGCAAACATTTTTATTCAAAGAGCACAAGCTACAAGGCCTAGCATTTATCTCAATAATTTCAGCCTTGGCATGCTCAAGTTCATCTACACATGTGGTGTGAGTCAATTTTAATTTATTGATTTTAGCAAGCAAAGACTCACAAGAACCACATGGTTCAGCAGCTTTTGACCTAAGCAAGGCTATTTTAGATTTAGCACGAACTAGATCCTTGCGCAAGTCAAAGCATAAAAGACATGGTATGGAAGCATTTGATTTCAACATTTCATTTTTAGATTTTAAGCTAGCAAAAGAAAAGCATAGCTCATCATACTTCCTAACCATGTCACTACAAGAGGTGCAAGGTAAAAATGCACTAGACTTCCAATAGAAAAGGCCACATTTTAACCTAGTGATGGAGCAATTCAACTTCTCAATCTTTTTACGCAAGGTATCACAAAGCTCATCATATCTAACATTATCATCACAACAAGCTTCAAATCGTTGGGACAAAGCCCCAAGACTAGCAACAAGTGTACCTTTCTTGGCCTTGCCAAGTTCACGTACAAGATCCTCCGTCGAATGCTCATCATCTCCTAGAAAGTCCAGCAAAGCCTCCACCTCACGTTCTGTCTCAAGAACCGCACTCCTCCTTCTTGCCAAAATGTCATCCTCGATCGCATGTCCAAGACTCAAACCTAAGGACAAAGACACACTGGAAGAAGAACTTGGTGCCATCTCCAAAAGCACCGTTAGTGTTACCCAAAACACAAGCCCAACACCTCGACAAGCAAAGTCGGAAACACAACCGCTCTCAAAAGGTCGCCTTCGCGGATCCGGAACCGGTTAAGGTAGAGAGATCCTTAACTGGCTCGATACCAATTGAAGGACCAAAAATGCTAAAGCAAGGCGACCAGAGGGGAGGTGAATGGGAGCCTAAAATTTCTTCTCGAAATTACGGCCTATGTCCCAACAAAATCAACCCCAAAAGCTTCGGACTCAAACGCGATGCCCACGACCCTCGGAAAGAGGGTGGATGATCCCTAGGATCACAGCAAGGCACCACACAAGAGAGCAAACCAAAACTCCCAAAACTCTGAGTCAAGTTCGGCCTCAAAAACCAACTCCCGAACGTAGATAGAGGGCTACGTCGGAATTCCTCCAAACACCTATGCTAACACGTAGCAAAGATAGTTAGAGAGGTTCCTAGGTGAACTCTAGGAGCAAACGAGAAGTCCAGAAATGAAGCAGAAAAGCTGGGAGAGCAAACGCACTAAAACGCAACCTACAGCCGACTCCCGGACTGTCCGGACTCTTGGTCCTGCACTGTCCACCCTAGGGGCGGACTGTCCGCGAAACTCTGGCAGACTGTCCACCGGCTAAAAGGCAAAAATAGCAAAGCTGCTGATCCTCCCCTACGCGACTCGCGGACTGTCCGCGCCTGTCAACGGCGGACTGCCCGCCGGTCACCCGAGAGGAAAAGGCCCGAGGCCAACAACCACTGCTGGGCTGAAGCCCTGAGGCCAACAATCACTGCTCGGCTGAAGCCTCGATGCGCGGACTATCCGCGGCCACTATAGCAGACTGTTCGCGACTACGACGGACTGTCCGAGACTCCCATGGCGGACTGTCCGCGAGTGCACAGAAAGTGCAAAAATAGCACGAGACAAAACCAAAATCGATTGGATCTTCACCAAATCGAACATGGCTGCAAACTAACTTCTCCCAAGTGTTCTTCTATGTGTTGGGAAGCTAATCCTAGGATATCATCGCTTCAACCCAACTAATCCATGAGAAATCCAAGGAACACTATAAAAGGGGAAGAACGAAGAACAAAAACGATTTCGACCCGATCTAATTGTTCGTGACGGTAGAGATGAATTCCTCCGGTAGAAATGTTCTCCTGACTTCAAAGAACAAGTTGATTCAAATGGAATCGCAAAAGACGCAATGTAGAGGGAGATCGAGTGAAGGGAAAAACGTGGAGAAAAGAAGAACACGAAGAACAAATTCAAAACGCGAATTCAACCACGAATTTGATCCTTGGATTCAAAGGACTGGATGATTGATTAAGCACTTGGTGTCGGGCTACAAGCCACTCCTAGCAACACAAAGCTTGGATGGCAAAAAGCTCAAGAACAAGAGCCAAGTCTCCTCTAACCCTAGCCTTCTCTCACAAACACAAAATGAGAGAGACACCGTCCAAGGATTCGACTGCCCTAGCAGCCCCCTTCATCTATATATAGGCGCACGTCCAGATGACACAAACGCCCTAACATGAAGCACTCATCCCAAATACCCCCTTGAGGTAAAACCGTCCAGTCCTAGCAATTTTCATCCGACTTCCACGCCCGCACATCCGGTAGCTTCGCCTCGACGCGACCTCACCTGATGCCGCCACGTGCCGTCACCGTCGACCACCGTGCCTTACTCGTGGATAGCTTCGCCGCTGTGCCAGTCTCTCCACGCCGCCACGCGTCGACCGTTCCGCATGGGAACCTCCACCCGGTTTTGAGGCCTAAACCGGTAAACCCGCCAGCCCAGTTTTTGAGGCCCAAACCTGGCAAACCATCCACCTTGAGTTTTGAGGTCCAAACTTGGAAACCAGCCACCCCGACTTTTGAGGCTAAAACTCGGAAACCATCGAGGGTAGCTTTTTGAGGCTCAGCTACCGAACCCGCAACGTAGACGGTGGTTCGCACACCCCGACCACCAGCACCGATGCCGATGCATGTCCAGCCTGCACGCCGAGCACAACGCCTTCCCTTTACTTCTTGACTCGGCCGACGGCACTTGCACCGCACGCAAGCCCGTGTCCGACCTCCCGCCAAGTGCCACGACGCCATCGTCTTCCTCCCGACTCGGCCGATGCATCGCACATCCCCATGTGCTCCTGCTCGCCGATGCCATGTGCCAGCTACCACAGCTGGTCCTCTGGCCTCATGGTCCGTCAGTCCAAGCCTCACGTCCGCCCTTCACCGCTCTGGGTCCATCAGCATGGCACGTCCGCCATACGGCACGCCCATCCTTCACCGCTCCCGGTCCGTCGGCACGACACGTCTCTACTTGACCTTCAGCTCGTCATCGACCACTGTATTCGAGCTCGACACCTGCACAGCAACACAGCCAAGAGACACATGTTGCACACGCACACCAACACAGAAACACCACAACTCAACGCCACCGGTTAGTCATAAACATTAAGTGCATAGCGAATAATGACTCAACCGGGAAAAGCCTCAAACCTTCCTCATCAAAGTCAATCATTCATCATATATGTTCTCACATGAGGGAACCACTCAAGTCAAATCCCATCTCTACGAGTCGCATAAGCGGGAGTATGAGAATTTTCGACACATGCCTGGCGAGAGCATAGAGAGTTTATTCGCTCGCTTTTAGGTGATTGTCAACAGGATGAGTGCTAACAAGGAGCTATTGCCTTCGACGATCATGAGAGGGCTTTGAAGCTTTTACATACTCTCGATCGGTCGGTGTGGGATTCCAAGGTTCAGGCGATCATCGAATCGCCTAACTATGAGATTATGAGACCCTCACGTGCGACGAACTCTTCAGTAAGCTCAAGTCCAGTGAGATTGATGCCATGACGAGGGCTTCTTATGAGAATCCTTCTGGCCCGTCGATGGCTTTGCTTTCTGGCTCTTCTGCTAACCCCTCTAGAGGATTTGCACTTTCTTCTCTTCTTTCTGTCACAGAGGAGCAGCTGGAGTTCATGGGGGATGATGAGTTGGCTTTGCTTGCCAACCGGTTCTCGCGGTTTCACAACAACCGCATGAACCGTCGCCACGGAGGAGGACGCTCGAGATGTTTTGAGTGTGGCGACCCCGACCACTTCATCGCCAACTGTCCCAAGAAGAACAAGCAAACATTTGGGAAGGGCGATCATGTGCACAAGTACGACTCCGGCAAGCGCAAGGAAAAGTACGTCCCCGCGAAGCACAAGCGGAAGGGTGGCTTCAACAAGGAGTACATCAAGAAGAAGTACTTGGAGAAGGCCCAGGCTGAGCAGCGTGCTTTCTTCGCCACGCTCAGCGACGTCGACGACTCGGATGACGACTCCGCTTCCTCAAGCGACGACGAGTCCGAGAAGAAGAAGAAGGTCGAGGACAAGCTGAACGGCCTCTGCTTCTTCGCCGACAATGATGGCTTTTGCACCATGGCCCTCGACAAGGAGTTTGACAGCCCGCTGGAGGAGACCCCTCGGAACGACGACGACGACGACACCTCCCAGGTATCTCAGACTCCTGATGAGCTTTCCGCTGAGGTCGAGAAACTTACTGCCGCCCTTCTTAGTCAAGATAAGCTGCTTAGGCGTGCTGCTAGAGAGCGGAAGGAGTTCAGGCAGAAGTGGGAGGATACGGTGAAGGAGCTTGAGTTTGCCAAGTCCACCATAGTTGTTTCTGAGGAGGTTGAGTGCAAGATGTGCACCAAGCACATGACTGACCTTCTCACTTTGAGAGGTAAGTATGCTGCTTTGGTTGGAGAGGTGGATGAGCTCTGAGCTAGACCCGTGTTGTTGGGTGCGTGCAAGTCTTGTGCAGGCTTGCAATCCGAGTTGGTGAAGGACCAAAAGTGCTACCAGAAAGCGACCAGAGGGGGGGGTGAATGGGAGCTTCAAAATTTCTTTTTAGAAACTTATTGCCACTATCCCGAGAATCACCCGAAGAGCAAACCTAGAGCTTGAATAGTGTCCACGACCCTAGATGTAGGGTGGATGTTACCGAGAAACATAGCGAGACACTACTCAACTCTAGAAACCCAACGCAAAAGCCAGAAACCAAAACCGACAACGAACGAACGAACCATGGACGAAAACATGCGAGGCTGCACTGACTGGACTCACTGGAGTGTCCGGTTAATAGGCACCGGACGCGTCCGGTCTATCAAAAACGGATTTTGGACCTCTCTGTTTCTGACCAGACTCACTGAAGAGGAGCGTCCGGTCACAAGGACAAAAACTGATGAATAGTGCAACCGTTGAGTCCGGTCACAGAGCAACAGGAGCGTCCGGTCAGTGTTACGCAAAATAGACCTAGCTCAGCCTTCAACGACCGGACTCACAGGAGGCGTCCGGTCGATGAATAGCGAGCGTCCGGTCACCCCGATGCAGACCTGTTCATCCAGCGATTTGACTCAAACTCACCCAAAACAGATCCTCTAAGTCTCAAACTTGGTGAGAGGAGTCCCAAGGAGGATAGTGAGCTACTCCTACGAGATGATGGCTCGAACCTAACTCCAAATTGATGAATCGAAAGAATTCGGAGCAAGGGAGACAAAAACAGATTCAAAACAAAAATCGACCAATCTATTAGATCGTGAGGCTAAAGATGAAATCCTTCGGTGGAAAGATGTGCCTCACGATGTAGAACAACTCAGTTCAAACGGAATCGCAAAAGATGCAACGATGAGGAAGATCAACCAATGGGAAAATCGTGGAGAAAAGCGACCCGCGAAGAACAACACCAAAACGCGAATCACAACCACGAAATTGCAACCGTGTGGCTACCACACACTACAATAGTGAGATTACGGTCTCACTTCCTCAAAATCTCATGAACACAGAGGTATGGTTCTCTGTGGATCTCAGTAGCTACAGCAGGGATGTGGGAGAGCAGGAAACCCTAGAAAGCAAATAGCAAATAACTGAGATAATTTGGGAGGTGGGTGTCTCCCCCTACTTATCCTAATTCTAATTCCCACTCTACCCCTAATTATTTATAGAGCAAACCAGCTAAACCCTAAGGTTATTCTGGACCAACTCGAAGAAGATGTTGATCCGACGGCCACGCCCGCACAACTAGTAGCGTTGCCTCGACGCAACCTCACCGATTGCCGCCACGTGCAGCCACCGCTCTGCTTGTCCTTTTCACGGACTCTGCCCTCGGTTTTGAGGCCGAAACCGGGAAACCTGTCTTCATGACCATCCCTCGGTTTTGAGGCCCAAACCGGGAAACCCGACGTCCATCTGAAGGATCGAGAGTGCAACCAGAAAGCGACCAGAGGGGGGTGAATGGGAGCTTCAAATTTCTTTTCAGAAACTTGTCGCCACTATCCCGAGAATGGTCCCCTAAGAGCAAACCTAGAGCTTGTGAGTGTCCACGACGCTAGATGTAGGGTGGATGCTTCTGAGAAGCACAACGAGACACTACACAACTCTAGAATCCCAACGCAAAAGCTGGAAATCAAAACCAACAACGGACGAACGGACTGCGGATGAAACTGCGCAGAACAGCACTGACCGGACTCTGCTTGCGACCGGTCAGGGATCACCGGACGCGTCCGGTCAAGCCAAAACGATTTTGGGAGCTCTCTGTTCCTGATCGGACTCACTGAGTTTGAGGGTCCGGTCAGGAGTCAAGCGTCCAGTCACAAAAGGCAAACTTGATGAACAGTAGCAGGAGCGAGTCCGGTCACTGATCGACAGAGCGTCCGGTCAAGTGAACGAAAACTGAACCGGTCAAACCTTCAATGACCAGACTCTGGACCCTGCGTCCGGTCACTCCGACTCCAGCGTCCGGTCACCCCGACGCAGCTCCGTTTGTCCACCAATTCAACTCGATCTCACCCAAAACAAATCCTCTAGGGATCAAACTTGGTGAGAGGAGTCACAAAGAGTATAGTGAGCTACTCCTAGGAGATCATGGCTCGAACCTATCTCCAAATAGAAGAATCCAATGAATTTGGGGGTAGGGTGACGAAAACCGAACCGAGACAAAAATTGATCGATCTACTAGCTCATGAGGTTAGAGATGAATTTCTTCAGGGGAAAGAAGTGCCTCATGATCTAGAACAACATGTTTCAAACGGATTTGCAAAAGACGCACGGAGTAGAGAGATCGATCAACGGGAAAATGTGGAGAAAAAGCAACCCGCGAAGAACAAGAACAAAACGCGAATCACAACCACGAATTTGCAACCGTGTGACTACCACACGCTACAACAGTGAGATTACAGTCTCACTTCCTCAAAATCTCACGGACACAGAGGTATGATTGTCTTCTCTGTGGATCTCAGTTCGCTACAGCAGGGAATAGGGAGAGCAGGAAAAACCCTTGGGAAGAATAGCAAATGATAGAGATATTTTTGGGAGGTGGGTGTCTCCCCTTACTTATCCTAATTCTAATTCCCACTCTACCCCTAAGTATTTAAAGAGCGACCCAGCCAAACCCTAAGGCCATCCTGGACCAACCCGAAGATGATGCTGATCCAACGGCCACGCCCGGACAACTGGTAGCGTTGCCTCGACGCAACCTCACCGATTGCCGCCACGTGCCGCCTCCGCTCTGCTCGTCCTTTTTCTGGACTCTGCCCTCGGTTTTGTGGCCGAAACAGGGAAACCAAGCCTTCACGACCAACCCCCGATTTTGAGGCCCAAACCGGAAAACCAGCCGCCCATCGCCTGAGTTTTGTGGCCCACACTCAGAATCCCGCCAGTGCCCAGGTTTTGAGGCCCAAACCTGGAAACCGTCCTCTGCCCAAGTTTTGTGGCCCAAACTCAGCAAACAAGCAGCACCCCCAGGTTTTGTGGCCCAAACCTGGAAACCGTCCAGCCGGTGGTTTTTCTGTGGCTCAACCACCAAACCGGAGCTGTAGAGGGGATGCACCGCCCGTGCACCCCGTCCACCGACACGTGTCTCCAGGTCCTCGACCCGAGCAACACCATGTCCCGCAAGTCTCCGCTCGTCGCTGTCCCAGGCTGTCAGCCACCACAGCTGATCCTCAGGCCACCGGTCCCTCAGTCCAAGCCTCACGTCCGCCCTTCACCGCTCCCAGTCCGTCGGCACGGCACGTCTCTACTTGACCTTCACCTTGCCTTTGATCACTGTCTCCGTGCTCGACACCTGCACAACACAAGCCAAAGAACATGCGATCGAACCCGTTGACAATCACTCATCACTCGAGACTCGGCGTACACCCATGTATCCGCAATCTCCCCCTTGATGAGTGCATTGTCAACTACTCACATAAATCATAATGAAATAGAAGAAGGAAGAAGAAGGAGAGAGAACTCGACCAAATGACCCAAAAGCATATCAAAGCCGAGGAAGGTCAAGTGGAAGGAGCAAGACAACTTGGTCCCCAAAGACATGGGCAACAGCTCGACGCAACCAAGCAAAGCAAAGCTAGCCCTCAAGAAGAGGTAGAACAGGCTCAACACCGCTAGCAAGAAAGCTCGATACCAACTGTTACCAGCTTAAGAACAAAAGAGCTCGATACCAATTGGAAAGCTGAAAGGCGTTGGCTAGTCCTTCAAGAAAGAGGCAAAGGCTCAACACAACTAGCCATCAAAAACACTCCATACCAACTGTTACCAGCTCAAAAAACTCAGCAACGAGCAAAAGAAACGAGCAAACTCCCCCTCAGTTCAACTCAAAAGCACACAACCAGGGAATCTCCCCCTTAGTTCAACTCGGAAAGCAAATGATTTGTCAATATTTTCTCCCCCTTAGTTGAAAATGCACCATCAAGCAAGTTTCTCCCCCTTGACAGAATATCTCCCCCTTCCAAAATGCATATGAGTCAAAGTGCAAGTTAGCAGCTTCAGGAATATAGTCAATAGAAAGAGAAGATGCTCCACATAGCATAACTCCAATGACTCAATAACATCCACAAAATGCTAGCAAAGGCTCAAACTGATCACCAAATACAAAATATAAACATATGAGCAAAGTGAGTAGTTTTAGCCAAAAAGGTATTCACCATCAAAATAGCACTACACATGGATAGACAGGAAATCAAGCAAGTGCTAAACATGTATACAAGGTGAACTACCCCTAGCAAAGTTCAATCATCACGCTATAGAATGAAACATATACTTGTGATTTTAGATTTTAATCGAAGTTGCAGCGGTGAAGTTACACAAGTTCAGAATTCAGCATGTGACTACGAGAGGTTGAAAGCTTGTCATTGCCTAACTTTTCAACCGAGCTAAGCCTATGCAAATGCAATCAGAAGCTTAAAGCGTCGGTTTCGGTCATACACTACACGCTCAAGTTTAACTCAATGAGTAATGAGAAATAGTCTCGATACCATGATGTGTTGACAAGCAGTCCCATCTCGATCTTTTCAATTCACTTAAAACTTGGTTCAAATTTATTGACAGAATATGAACATACCAAGCAAGTGAATGACACGGAACTAGAGACATAGCAACCTAGCATATATGAAAAGAATGAGTGAATTCAACACATCCTACACATGCTAGTTGCATATCTCAATGGTGAACATTTTCAGATTTTAAGTTCATTAAGCAGGTTCACCATTCAAAAAAATAGCTCAGCTCACAACATGTATCAGTGATCAGAAAGAGCATAAGCTACAAGCATCATCAAAAGCATCGGAGCATACTAAATAGAGCATAATCACATTCTAACGATTATATACATGAAGCTCAGAAAGTAAGGATGCAAGATGAAATGCAAAAGCTAGCCTATCAGAAATGAAAACAAAAACAAAAAGAAAAGAGTCAGACTATAATACAAGAACCAAAATGTTTCCACCATCTAAAAGGGGAAACACACACCAAGCTCACCTCTCAACCGATTAAAGGTTGATTGGTCCAAAGGCTTGGTGAAAATATCAGCCAACAGATGATGTGTATCGACATGACGAAGGTCGATATAACCCTTCTCATAATGGTCTCGCAGAAAATGAAAGCGCACATCGATGTGTTTGGTCTTAGAATGCAGCACGGGGTTCTTAGCAACGCTAATAGCACTCGTGCTGTCACAAAGCAAAGGCACGTGAGAAAAGCTCAAACCAAAATCACCCAGAGTGGCCATCATGATATGACCCCACCAACCACGACCACCTCACCGATCAGCACATCGACCTCACCGACCAACTCGCCGACCAACAAGATGTTACAAGCTCTGAGTCAAACTACACCAGCTCAAGTCTTCAATGGACCGATTACACGTAGCCGAGCAAAGAAGCTACAACAAGAGGTGCACGCGCTACTTTGTGAAATTTATTTTAATATTAATGAGAAATATATACTACCTAAGTCATGTACATTGCTATTGCTCAGGTTCAACAAGGAGGAAGACAAGAACACACAAAGAATTGATTACAATGAAACTCCACACTCCGACCAGTCCAGTCCAGCAGAACCGTTGAGAAATATATTCATGGCTGGTTTGCATCGCAATATCCAATGCATTGTTGAGTTTCAGCCGTACCGTCATCTTATTGATTTGGTACATCAAGCAACCAAAGCCGAACGCCAACTGCAGCAAGATGCTAAGAGCAGCAAGTCCTTGCCATATGGTGTGAGGATTATGTCACGAGGAAAAAAGTCGATCTCCAAGTTTGCTGCTGCACTCTCAATGTCAAAGAACTTGAGTGGAGGCTTGCGCTCCAATGGTCCAAGTGTTTATAGTGGGAAGAATGCTGCTGCCTCAAGCACGAGCTCTAAACCAGCGGTATCGACCTCTACTTCAGTGGGTTCTACAGCCAAAAGTAGTGGGATTCAATGCTTCAAGTGTGGAGGCCGTGGGCATGTAGCCAGAGAGTGTCCAAACAATCGTGTGGTCATTGTGAATGATAAAGGAGAATATGAATCAGCTAGTGAAGAAGAAGTTGAGGAAGAGAATGTTGACGAAGTTCATGAAGAAGAGGAACATACTCGATGCGAATTTGAGCATGGTGCTGCTCTTGTAGTGGCCCAAATCTTGAGTGTTCAGATTAAAGAAACTGAAATTGGACAGCGACATAATCTTTTTCAAACCCGAGCAAAGGTGCACGATAAAGTAGTGAAGGTGATCATTGATGGCGGGAGCTGCCATAACCTTGCTAGTCGTGAGATGGTTGATAAGCTTGGTTTAAAATTACAGTGACATCCTCATCCATATCATGTCCAATGGTTGAATGAATCAGGAGATATTAAGATTGGATATAGAGTAAAAGTTCCATTTAAAATTGGTGAATATGTTGACACAGTAGATTGTGATGTGGCACCCATGTCGGTGTGTCACCTGCTGCTTGGAAGGCCATGGCAATATGATCGATATAGCCAACATTGTGGGAGAACAAATCAGTTCACTCTAGAGCTGAAAGGGAAGAAGTTTGTACTCAAACCTATGACCCCTCAACAAATCATGGCTGAGCATCTACAGAAGAAGTCTACCACAAGTACAGTGAGTAGAGAGGAAGAAGAACAAAATAAGTTGAGTGCCATCCACAATTTGGAGAGTGAGAGCCACAAGCCAAATTTGAGAGACAAAAAGAAAAGAGAGGGAGAGCATCTAGTTATGCTTACTACAAAATCAGAATTGAGGGAAGTGAGGAACAACCCAGAAAAAGTGCTCTTTGTACTTGTGTGCAAAGACATTTTAATTTCATCTAACGACATCATCTCTCTCCCTAGTGTTGTATCTCATCTTTTGCAGGACTATGAAGATGTTTTTCCAAAAGAAACACCAGCTGGTCTTCCACCAATTCGTGGGATCGAGCATCAAATTGATCTCATTCCAGGGGCTCCACTCCCCAACCGACCGCCATACCGAACCAATCCAGAAAAGACAAAGGAAATACAAAGGAAAGTACAAGAACTTCTTGATAAAGGTTTTGTTCGTGAAAGCTTAAGTCCTTGTGTTGTTCCTGTAATTTTAGTACCTAAGAAAGATGGTTCTTGGAGGATGTGCGTTGATTGTATAGCTATAAATAATATCACTGTTCGCTATCGCCATCCTATTCCCCGGTTAGATGATATGCTAGATGAACTAAGTGGTTCAATAATATTTACTAGAATTGATTTGAGAAGTGGATACCATCAAATAAGGATGAAAACTGGAGATGAATGGAAAACTGCATTTAAAACAAAATTTGGGCTGTATGAATGGTTAGTTATGCCTTTTGGTTTGACTAATGCTCCTAGTACCTTTATGAGATTAATGAACCATGTCCTAAGAGCTTTCGTTGGAAAATATGTTGTTGTCTACTTTGATGATATTTTTATTTACAGCAAGTCTTTTGAAGAACATATGAATCACATTCGCCAAGTTTTAGATGAGCTTAGGAAGGAAAAATTATTTGCTAATCTTGAGAAGTGCAGTTTTTGCACAGACAATGTTGTGTTTCTTGGCCTTGTTGTATCAGGAAAAGGAATAGATGTGGATGAATCTAAGGTGGAAGCTATCAAGGATTGGCCAACTCCAACGAATGTAAGTCAAGTAAGAAGTTTTCATGGCCTTGCTGGTTTTTATAGAAGATTTGTGAGAGATTTTAGTACCATCGCTGCTCCTTTGAATGAATTGACAAAAAAAGTGTTGAATTTAAATGGGGGCTAGTACAGGAAAATGCTTTTCAAGAATTAAAGAAACGTTTGACTACAGCACCATTATTTGTTCTTCGTGATTTCACCCAAACTTTTGAAGTAGAATGTGATGCTAGTGGAATTGGGATAGGAGGAGTTTTAATGCAACATGGAAAACCTGTAGCATATTTTAGTGAAAAATTTGGAGGTGCTCAACTGAACTATTCTGTGTATGACAAAGAATTGTATGCGTTGGTACGTGTGCTTGAAACATGGCAGCACTACTTATGGCCAAAAGAGTTTGTTATTCATTCTGATCATGAAGCTCTGAAGTACTTGAAGGGCCAAGCTAAGCTGAATCGTCGTCATGCCAAATGGGTTGAGTTCATTGAAACATTTCCCTACATTGTGAAATATAAGAAAGGTAAGGACAATGTGGTTGCTGATGCTCTATCTCGAAAGAGTGTATTGTTGAACCAACTCGAGGTAAAGGTTTTGGGTCTTGAAAGTGTAAAAGATATGTATAAAAGTGATCTTGAGTTTTCAGAACCATATAATCAATGCAAAGATGGAAAGGGTTGGGAAAAATATCACATACATGATGGATTTTTGTTTAGAACTAACAAGCTTTGTGTTCCAAATTCTTCGGTTAGATGGCTTTTAATGCAGGAGTCAAATGGAGGTGGACTAACGGGTCATTTTGGACAAAAGAAAACTTACGAGCTGCTACATGATCATTTCTATTGGCCCAAGATGAAAAGAGACGTCATCCGATTTGTGGAGCGATGCGTCACCTGTCACAAAGCTAAGTCAAAACCGAACCCTCATGGTTTATACACTCCTATGCCTACACCTAATATACCTTGGGAAGACATAAGCATGGATTTTATTTTAGGATTACCTAGAACTCAGAGAGGAAAGTATTCTATATTTGTTGTGGTTGATAGATTTTCAAAGATGGCTCATTTTATCCCTTGTAACAAGAGCGACGATGCTTCACATGTTGCTAATTTATTTTTCAGGGAAATTGTGAGGTTACATGGAATGCCCAGGACCATTGTGTCAGATCGTGATGTCAAGTTCGTGAGTTATTTCTAGAAAACATTATGGGCAAAACTTGAAACAAAGCTTCTGTTCTCCACCACTTGTGACCCTCAAACCGATGGACAAACTGAAGTGGTGAATCGTACGTTGTCAATGTTGCTGCGAACAATGGTGAAAAAGAACCTGAAGGATTGGGAGGACTGCTTGCCTCATGTGGAATTCGCTTACAACATAGCCGTGCACTCTACCACTAATTTGTGTCCTTTTGAAATTGTATATGGGTTCAAACCCATTGCTCCGATAGATTTGTTGCCTCTTCCATTGCAGGAAAACCAATATGGAAGCCTCCGAACGTGCTGCATATGTAAAGAAGATACATGAGAAAACCAATGAGGTAATCGAACTCAAGGCGACACGTAAGGCTGCAAGTATGAACAAGCATAGAAAGAAAGTGTTGTTCGAACCAGGAGACTTGGTGTGGATCCACTTGCGCAAGGATCGCTTTCCTGATAAGCGCAAATCCAAGTTGATGCCACGAGGAGATGGTCCATTTTGTGTTCTTGCCAAGATCAATGATAATGCATACAAGATAGATCTTCCAGCAAGTTATGGCGTGAGCAACACCTTCAATGTTGCTGACTTATTGCCATTCACAAGCGAAGACATTTCAGAGTCGAGGACGTCTCCTTTTCAAGGAGGGGAGGATGATATGACCCCACCGACCACGACCACCTCACCGACCAGCACATCGACCTCACCGACCAACTCGCCGACCAACAAGATGTTACAAGCTCCGAGTCAAACTACACCAGCTCAAGTCTTCGATGGACCGATTACACGTAGTCGAGCAAAGAAGCTACAACAAGAGGTGCACGCGCTACTTTGTGAAATTCATTTTAATATTAATGAGAAATATATACTACCTAAGTCGTGTACATTGCTATTGCTCAGGTTCACCAAGGAGGAAGACAAGAACACACAAAGAATTGATTACAATAAAACTCCACACTCTGACCAGTCCAGTCCAGCAGAACCGTCCAAAAGAATTAGTCATATCTTTTGATTCACAAAAGCTATGAAGGCCCATGAGGACATTTTGGAAAGCTTATGAAGTCTATTTTCCAATGTAATAAGTGCCGACCAGTTTGGAATTTTTCTCTTGACTGCCGACCAGATTTAGTGCATGATGGTCAGCTGGTGGGCTGACTGCACGTTGTCCAACTTGCCGTCCAAAACTGTACCAATCTACGAAACTTCATGGTGCATGCTGCACATGGTGTGAAAGCTTATTAAGTTAATTTTCCAACGCAACTGACGGTGCATCATTTGGACTTTCCAAAGTGGAGTTATTGCCAAAACATTGAAGACTGCTCCGAAGCCCAACAGTCACGGGGGATTAACTCAGAAGCCCTTTCGTGGAAGCCTGTTCACATACTCTACCCTTTCATTTCCATTTCGTGTTTATACCTATCTAGGAGGGCTGTTCCTAGTATAAATATATCATTGCTTCATAGAAAACGAAGACTTTTGGATAATCAAAATACAGAACCCCTTTGTTCAGCTGTGTGCTAACAAACTTGAGAGTGAATCTCTTCCCCCTTTGCTCTTGTGATTTCCTTCGCGGGATTTACAGAAGCGGCGGCGTCATCCGCTCCCAATTGGTGCTCCTACTCCCTTCAAGGTTTTCCTTGATTGATTGTAGGTTGTGTTGGTTGGTTCTTTGAGAGTGTGGTTGGGCGAATCCTCGATTCAGGTTGCCGGTTAAAGACGGTGGTTGGCTTCGAGTTTTATTTGTCAGGTTGCAATAGTTATCGCTGCTTGCAGCAAGTTATCCGGCTGTTCTACAGCTAGTTATCTGGAGATTGATCCTACGTCATGAAGATCGGGACAACGAGTCGCATCACATCATCCAAAGCAACTGAGAACAGCAGCTAGCCGCAGCAACATATTTAGCCTCTGTGGTAGACTGAGCGACATTAGACTGCTTGCGAGAAGACAAAGATACAAGAGAAGAACCAATAAAACGACAAGTCCTAGAAGTGGACTTGCGCTCAACTCGACAACCAGCAAAATCGGCATCAGAATAACCGCAAAGGGAGAGGGTGGAGGAATTAGCTGAATACCAAATCCCGAACTCAGGTGTGAAACGAAGGTACCTCATAATGCGCTTGACCGCCTGACGGCGAGAAGTGCGCGGCGACACCTGAAAACGCGCACACAGACACACCGCGAACTGAATGTCCGAGCATGTCGCCGTCAGGTAGAGCCGCGAACCGATCATGCTTCGGTACTCCTGGTCCACAGCTTCTCCATCCGTATCCGCATCCAGGGCCGTCGTGGTCGACATGGGTGTTGGAAGAGGCTTGGCCTCACCCATATCGAACTTCTTTAGCTAGTCTTTGGTGTACTTGCCCTGGTGCACAAACGTCCCTTCTCGGGATTGCTTAATTTGCAATCCGAGAAAGAAAGTCAACTCGACCATCATACTCATCTCGAACTCCCTGCTCATAAGATCTGCAAACTTGGCAACCAAAGCGTGAGAAGAACCACCGAAAATGATATCATCCACGTAAATTTGGACCAAGAGAGTGTCTTTGCCTTGCTTGAGGAGAAAAAGCGTTTTATCCACACATCCCATATTAAAACCCTTAGCAAGCAAAAAGGTTTTCAACCTATCGTACTAGGCTCTAGGGGGTAGTTTCAATCCATATAAAGCTTTGTGGAGTTTAAAAACATGGTTTGGAAACTTGGGATTTCCAAAACCGGGGGGTTGTTCGACATACACCTCTTCTTCTATGTAGCCGTTTAAGAAGGCACTCTTGACATCCATTTGAAAAAGTTTAAACCCTTTGGATGCAGCAAAAGCCAAGAGTATCCTAATAGCCTCCAAACGAGCTACAGGAGCAAAAGTCTCCTCATAGTCTATCCCCTCCTTCTGACTATAACCCTTGGCTACAAGTCTGGCCTTGTTCCTCACAATGTGGCCATCCTCTCCTTGTTTGTTTTTGAAAACCCATTTTGTCCCAATAGGATTACAGTCTGGAGGAGGTGGAACTAAAACCCAAACCCGATTTCTTTCAAAATTTTCTGATTCCTCATGCATGGCATTGACCCAATCCGGATCCGTCAAAGCGTGTCGAACATCTCAGGTTCAAAATTAGCAACAAATGCAGAATGAGCAAAGTGAGAGATTTGTTGTGACCTGGACTGAGTGACACGTTCGTCAATGCGGCCGATCATCTGTTGAGGCGGGTGTTGGCGCTGAATGTGTCGTGGCGCCTCCCGAGCTGAAGAAACCTCCCCCTCAACAGCAGCTGGTGCCTCCCCGGGTACAAAAGGTACCGCTCGGGGTGGCGGATCCCACGGCCCCCAAGTCGAAGAAGAGTGATCGGGGTCGTGAGTCATAGTAGAAGCCACTCTTTGCGGCACAACAGGTGGAGGTGATGCTGGGTCACCCATGCCTTCAGCATCCTCGTCCTCATCATCAAAATGAGGCTCACCAACCACATGATCACCTGCACGCTCCAAACGTGAAGAAGGACAAACCATGGACTCGTCGAAGGTGACATCAGATGTCTCCATGACTCGGTTAGTATCAAGGTTAAGTACACGATATGCACAAGTGTGAGTTCCATAACCCAAAAATACACCGTCAGAAGAACGAGACTTAAATTTGTCCAGGTTGCCTTTCTTAAGTATAAAACAGTGGCAACCAAAAACTCTAAAATAACTCACCTTGGGTTGTCTTCCAAAACGCAACTCATAAGAAGTCTTTTTCAAGAAAGCTCAGAGGAAAATGCGATTGGAAATATAGCATGCAGTGTTCATAGCTTCGGCCCAATATCGCCTAGGAGTCCTATGCTCATCGAGCTTCATTCTGGCCATCTCTACAAGGGTCCTATTCTTCCTCTCTACAACACCATTCTGTGGCGGTGTGTAGGGGGAAGAAAATTGATGCTCCAAACCCAAAGAGTTACAAAACTTCTCAAAATCTGAATTCTTGAATTCGGAACCATTATCACAACGAGTAGCTCGCATCGAGTTCATAGGGAACTCGTTCTGAAGACGCAAAATCATATTGCGAGAAAAAGAGAAAGTCTCAGTCTTCTCAGTCAAAAAGAAGACCCACGAATATATCGAAAAATCGTCCACAACAACGAAAACATACCACTTCCCTCCAACCGAGCTCACCCGAGCCGGACCAACAAGGTCCATGTGTAAAAGCTCTCCAGGGCGCTTAGTCATGACCTGAGTCATTGGATGGTAGGGAGCGGCGACCATCTTCCCATGTCTACAAGAACGACAAACAAGGTCCTTCTCTATGGACAACTTGGGCAATCCTCGGATTAGGCCAAGTGAGCTAAGCCTTGCAAGCAAGTCGAAGCTTAAGTGACCGAGCCTCCTATGCCACTTCCAAAGATCAGAAGAGGAAGGACCAGCCACAAGACAGCGAGAAAATCCAAATGACTCCGAGAAATTTGCACGAAAGACTTTCCCAAAGGGCGAAATCAAACATACAAGATTGCCCTGAGGATCTAAAATACGACTGAGATTCGGTTTAAAACGAATCTCATAGTCATCATCAAAAAGTTGCAAAACAGAGAGAAGGTTAAAATGCAGGTTAGAAACAAGAGCAACATCACGCAACACAAAGTGCTCATTAACCCGCACCGACCCACGAGACAACACTTTACCTTTACTATTGTCGCCGAAGGTGATAAATTCCTTTCCGGCAACAGGACTAAGACTGGAGAACCACTTGGCGTTTCCGGTCATATGCCTCGAGCAACCGGAATCCACCAGCCAAATGTCCTCCAATCGTTTCACCTGGGAGGAGTCATCGTCCTCGTCGTCGTGAGGGATGTCCTCCAGCTTGCCGTCGACCTCATCACCAAGGGCTATGGTGCATAAGCCCTCGTCGTCGGCGAAGAAGCAGAGGCCGTTCAACTTGTCCTCGATCCTCTTCTTCTTCTTGGACTCGTCGTCGCTTGAAACAGCGGAGTCGTCATCTAAGCCATCGACGTCGCTAAGCGTGGCAAAGAATGCACGCTGCTCAGCCTAGGCCTTCTCCAAGTACTTCTTCTTGATGTACTCCTTGTCGAAGCCGCCTCTCCGCTTGTGCCTCACGGGAACGTACTTCTCCTTGCGCTTGCCGGAGTCGTACTTGTGCCCATGATCGCCCTTCCCAGATGTGTGCTTGTTCTTCTTGTTACAGTTGGCGATGAAGTGGTCGGGGTTGCCGCACTCAAAACATCCTGAGCGTCCTCCTCCGCGGCGGTGGTTCATGCGGTTGTTGTGAAACCGTGAGAACCGGTTGGCAAGCAAAGCCAACTCGTCATCCCCCAAAGACTCCAGCTCCTCCTTTGTGACAGAAAGCAGTGAAGAGAGTGCAAATCGTCAAAGGGGTTAGCAGAAGATCCAGAAACCAAAGCCATAGTCGGGCAGAAGGATTTTCATAAGAAGCCCTCGACATGGCGTCAATCTCACTAGACTTGAGCTTACTAAAGAGCTCGTCGCATGTGAGGGTCTCATTGTTAGACGATTCGATGATCGCCTGGACCTTTGAGTCCCACACCGACCAATCGAGAGTATGCAAAAGCTTCAAAGCTCTCTCATGATCATCGAAAGGCAACAACTCCTTATTGGCCCTCATCTTGTTGACAATGACCTGAAAGCGAGCGAATAAACTCTCTATGCTCTTGCCAGGCATGTGTCGAAAGTTCTCATACTCCCGCTTGTGCGACTCATAGAGACGGGATTTGACTTGAGTGGTTCCCTCATGGAAGCGCATGAGGGTCGCCCAAATCTCACAAGCCGTGGGGAGGTGAGAAAAGCGATCAAACTCGGACATGCTCAAACAGGAGAAAAGAGCGTTACATGCTCGGCTATTAGCATCGTGCTCATCGATCTGAAGCTGAGTAACATGAGCAGCCAAGACAACGTAATCGGCCTTGTTGCAAATCTCCCAAACAGAAGAGCCCATGCTCTGGAGATAGGCCGACATGCGTATCTTCCAATATGCATAGTTCGTCTCATAAAAAAACGACGGTTTGCCCACGCCGCGATCCATGTCGCCTTCGGTGGATCTGGAACCGGCTAAGATGGAAGATTCTTAACAGGCTCCGATACCAATTGAAGGACCGAGAGTGCAACCAGAAAGCGACCAGAGGGGGGTGAATGGGAGCTTCAAATTTCTTTTCAGAAACTTGTCGCCACTGTCCCGAGAATCAACCCCTAAGAGCAAACCTAGAGCTTGTGAGTGTCCACGACCCTAGATGTAAGGTGGATGCTTCTAAGAAGCACAGCGAGACACTACACAACTCTAGAAACCCAACGCAACAGCCGAAAATCAAAACTGACAATGGACGAACGGACTGCGGATGAAACTACACAGAACAGCACTGACCGGACTCTGCCTGCGTCCGGTCAGGGATCCCCGGACGCGTCCGGTCAAGCCAAAACAATTTTGGGGGCTCTCTGTTCCTGACCGGACTCACTGAGTCTGAGGGTCCGGTCAGGAGTCAAGCGTCCGGTCACAAAAGGCAAACCTGATGAACAGTAGCAGGAGCGAGTCCGGTCACTGATCAACAAGGCGTCCGGTCAAGTCAACGAAAACTGAACCGGTCAAACCTTCAATGACCGGACTCTGGACCCTGCGTCTGGTCACCCCGACGCAGCTCCGTTCATCCACCGATTCAACTCGATCTCACCCAAAACAAATCCTCTTAGGATCAAACTTGGTGAGAGGAGTCACAAAGAGTATAGAGCTACTCCTAGGAGATCATGGCTCGAACCTATCTCCAAATAGATGAATCAAACGAATTCGGGGGAAGGGAGACGAAAATCGATTGATCTACTAGCTCGTGAGGTTAGAGATGAATTTCTTTGGTGGAAAGAAGTGCCTCATGATCTAGAACAACATGTTTCAAACGGATTTGCAAAAGACGCACGGAGTAGAGAGATCGATTAATGGGAAAACGTGGAGAAAAAGCAACCCGCGAAGAACAAGAACAAAACGCGAATCACAACCACGAATTTGCAACCGTGTTGCTACCACACGCTACAACAGTGAGATTACGGTCTCACTTCCTCAAAATCTCACGGACACAGAGGTATGATTGTCTTCTCTGTGGATCTCAGTTTGCTACAGTAGGGAATAGGGAGAGCAGGAAAAACCCTTGGGAAGAATAGCAAATGACTGAGATATTTTTGGGAGGTGGGTGTCTCCCCCTACTTATCCTAATTCTAATTCCCACTCTACCCCTAAGTATTTACAGAGAGACCCAGCCAAACCCTAAGGCTATCCTGGACCAACCCGAAGATGATGCTGATCCGACGGCCACGCCCGCACAACTGGTAGCGTTGCCTCGACGCAACCTCACCGATTGCCGCCACGTGCTGCCTCCGCTCTGCTCGTCCTTTTCCTGGACTCTGTCCTCGGTTTTGTGGCCGAAACCGGGAAACCAGACCTTCACGACCAACCCCCGGTTTTGAGGCCCAAACCGGGAAACTAGCTGCCCATCGCCTGAGTTTTGTGGCCCAAACTCAGAAACCCGTCAGCACCCAGGTATTGAGGCCCAAACCTGGAAACCGTCCTCAGCCCGAGTTTTGTGGTCCAAACTCGGCAAACCCGCAGCACCCCCAGGTTTGTGGCCCAAACCTGGAAACCGTCCACCCGGTGGTTTTTCTGTGGCTCAACCACCAAACTGGAGCTGTAGAGGGGATGCACCGCCCGTGCACCCCATCCACCGACACGTGTCTCCAGGTCCTCGACCCGAGCAACACCATGTCCCGCAAGTCTCCGCTCATCGCTGTCCCAGGCTGTCAGCCACCACAACTGATCCTCAGGCCACCGGTCCCTCAGTCCAAGCCTCACGTTCGCCCTTCACCGATCCCAGTCCGTCGGCACGACACGTCTCTACTTGACCTTTACCTTGCCTTTCGATCACTGTCTCCATGCTCGACACCTGCACAACACAAGCCAAAGAACATGCGATCAAACCCGTTGACAATCACTCATCACTCGAGACTCGGCATACACCCATGTATCCGCACCATTGCCTGAGTTTTGTGGCCCAAACTCAGAAACCCGGCAGTGCCCAGGTTTTGAGGCCCAAACCTAGAAACCGTCCTCAGCCCGAGTTTTGTGGCCCAAACTCGGAAAACCCGCAGCACCCAGGTTTTGTGGTCCAAACCTGGAAACCGTCCACCCGATGGTTTTTCTGTGGCTCAACCATCAAACCGACGCCGTAGAGGGGATGCACCGCCCGTGCACCCCGTCCATCGACACATGTCCCCAGGTCCTCGACCCGAGCAACATTGTGCCCCGCAAGTCTTCGCTCGTCGCTGTCCCAGGCTGTCAGCCACCACAGCTGATCCTCAGGCCACCGGTCCCTCAGTCCAAGCCTCGCGTCCGCCCTTCACCGCTCCCGGTCCGTCGGCACGGCACGTCTCTACTTGACCTTCACCTTGCCTTCGATCACTATCTCCGTGCTCGACACCTGCACAACACAAGCCAAATAACATGCGCATCAAACCCGTTGACAATCACTCATTACTCGAGACTCGGCATACACCCATGTATCCGCAATCTCCCCCTTGTTGAGTGCATTGTCAACTACCAACATAAATCATAATGAAGATAGAAGAAGGAAGAAGAAGGAGAGAGAACTCGACCAAATGACCCAAATGCATAGCAAAGCCGAAGAAGGTCAAGTGGAAAGAGCAAGACAACTTGGTCCCCAAAGACATGGCCAACGGCTCGACGCAACCAAGCAAAGCAAAGCTAGCCCTCAAGAAGTGGTAGAACAGGCTCAACACCGCTAGCAGAAAAGCTCGATACCAATCGAAACATCAATTGAAATTCAAGCAAAATAGAGCTAGCCCTCAAGAAGAGGCAGAACGAGCTCAACACCGCTAGCGAGAAAGCTCGATACCAACTGAAAAGCAGAAAAAGCTTGATACCAAATGAGAAACATACTCACAATGCAAAACTGCTAGTCCCTCAAGATAGAGGCACAGAGGCTCAACACAACTAGCATAAAAACGCTCCATATCAACTGAAAAATTCATCAAACGAGCAAACTCCCCCTCCAATAGTGCACACAACTCATGATTTGTCAAATTTCTCCCCCTTAGTTGATAATGCACTATCAAGCAAATTTCTTCCCTTTCAAAATGCATATGAATCAAAATGCAAGTTAGCAGCTTCAGGAATATAGTCGATAGAATGAAAAGATGCTCCACAAAGTCCTGACCCGATGACTCAACAACATACACAACATGCTAGCAAAGGCTCAAACTGATCACCAAATACGAAATATGAACATATGAGCAAAGTGACCAGTTTTAGCCAAAAAGTATTCACCATCAAAATAGCACTAAACATGTATAGACAGGAAGTCAAACAAGTGCTAAACATATACTTGTGATTTCAGATATTAATCGGAGTTGCAGCGGTGAAATTACACATGTTTAGAGTTTAGCATGTGACTGCGAGAGGTTGAAAGTTTGTCATTGCCTAACTTTTCAACCGAGCTAAGCCTATGCATATGCAATCAGAAGCTTAAAGCATCGGTTTCGTTCATACACTACACGGCTCAAGTTTAACTCAATGTGCAATGAGAAACAGTCTCGATACCGTGATGTGCTGACAAGCAATCCCATCTCGATCTTTTCAATTCACTTAAAACTTGGTTCAATTTTATGACTGAATATGAACATACCAAGCAAGTGAATGACTCAGAACTAGAGACATAGCAACCTAGCATATATGAAAAACACAAGTGAATTCAACACATTCTACACATGCTAGTTGCATATCTCAATGGTGAACAATTTCAAGTTTTTTGTTCATTAAGCAAGTTCACCATTTATAAAATAGCTCAGCTCATAACATGTATCAGTGATCAGAAGGAGCATAAGCTACAAGTATCATCATATAGCATCAGAGCATACTAGATAAAGCATAATCACTGCGTCCGATGCTAAACGTGTATAGACAGGAAGTCAAACAAGTGCTAAACTTGTATACAAGGTGAACTACCCCTAGCAAAGTTCAATCATCATGCTATAGAATGAAACATATACTTGTGATTTCAGATATTAATCGGAGTTGTAGCGTTGAAATTACACAAGTTTAGAGTTCAACATGTGACTGCGAGAGGTTGAAAGTTTGTCATTGCCTAACTTTTCAACCGAGCTAAGCCTATGCATATGCAATCAGAAGCTTAAAACATCGGTTTTGATCATACACTACACGGCTCAAGTTTAACTCAATGTGCAATGAGAAACAGTCTCGATACCGTGATGTGCTGACAAGCAATCCCATCTCGATCTTTTCAATTCACTTAAAACTTGGTTCAATTTTATGACAGAATATGAACATACCAAGCAAGTGAATGACTCAGAACTAGAGACATAGCAACCTAGCATATATGAAAAGCACAAGTGAATTCAACACATTCTACACATGCTAGTTGCATATCTCAATGGTGAACAATTTCAAGTTTTATGTTCATTAAGCAAGTTCACCATTTATAAAATAGCTAAGCTCATAACATGTATCAGTGATCAGAAGGAGCATAAGCTACAAGTATCATCATATAGTGCTCATAACTGCGGACGAAACTACGTGAAAACAGTCGCATCGGACGCTGACCTGCGTCCGATGGCTCAGCACCAGACGCGTCCGATGCAAACAGAACCTCTCTGGAATCTTACTGGCCGGACTGGCATCAGACGCTGCTACAGTAAAAACATAGCGTCCGATGCTAGACCCTCGGCGCGTCCGATGGCAATGGACCCTCCGATGGTCAGCGTTTGATGATCCTTAAACCTCACAGTCAGATGACACGTGGCATCGGACACGTCCGCTAGTATGAATCAGCGTCCAATGGTCCTGACACCAGCGCCCGATGCTCCCAGACCAGAACTGTTCTTCCACGAAAATCGCCCGATCTCCTCCGAATCAAAAGCACTAAGGCTTAGACTTAGTATGAGGAGTTCCAAGAAGGTTAGTGAGCTATCCCAAAGGGATCATGGCTCGAACCTAACTCCAAATCGGTGAATTGGAAGAATTCGGGGCAAAGGAGCAAAATTTGATCCGAAACGAAAATCGACCGATATACTAGCTCGTGAGGTTAGAGATGATTTCCTTCGGTGGAAAGAAGTGCCTCACAATCTAGAACAACTCAGTTCAAACAGATTTGCAAAAGATGCACTGAGTAAAGAGATCGATCAACGGGAAAACATGGAGAAAAGCAACCCGTGAAGAACAAGAACGAAACGCGAATCACAACCACGAATTTGCAACCGTGTGGCTACCACAGGCTACAACAGTGAGATTACGGTCTCACTTCCTCAAAAACTCACGAACACAGAGGTATGGTTCTCTTCTCTGTGGATCTTAGTTCGCTACAGTAGGGAATAGGGAGAGCAGGAAAACCCTAGGAGTGAAAGAGCAAATGACTGAGATATTTTGGGAGGTGGGTGTCTCCCCGTACTTATCCTAATTCTAATTCCCACTCTACCCCTAGGTATTTACAGAGCGACCCAGCCAAACCCTAAGGCTATCCTGGACCAACCCAAAGATGATGCTGATCCGACGGTCACGCCCGCACAACTGGTATCGTTGCCTCGACGCAACCTCACCGATTGCCACCACGTGCCGCCTCCGCTCTGCTCGTCCTTTCCCCGGACTCCGCCCCCCAGTTTTGTGGCCGAAACCAGGAAACCAGGTCTTCATGACCAACCCCCGGTTTTGAGGCCCAAACCGGGAAACCAGCCGCCCATCGCCTGAGTTTTGTGGCCCAAACTCAGAAACCCGTCAGCGCCTAGGTTTTGAGGCCCAAACCTGGAAACCGTCCTCAGCCCGAGTTTTGTGGCCCAAACTCGGCAAACCCGCAGCACCCCCAGGTTTTGTGGCCCAAACCTAGAAACCGTCCACCCGGTGGTTTTTTCTGTGGCTCAACCACCAAACCGGCGCTGTAGAGGGGATGCATGGCCCGTGCACCCCGTCCACCGACACGTGTCCTCAGGTCCTCGACCCGAGCAACACCATGTCCCACAAGTCTCTGCTCGTCGCTGTCCCAGGCTGCCAGCCACCACAGCTGATCCTCAGGCCACCGGTCCCTCAGTCCAAGCCTCACGTCCGCCCTTCACCGCTCCCGGCCTTCGGCACGGCACGTCTCTACTTGACCTTCACCTTGGCCTCGATCACTGTCTCCTTGCTCGACACCTGCACAACACAAGCCAAAGAACATGCGATCAAACCCGTTGACAATCACTCATCACTCGAGACTCGGTATACACCCATGTATCCGCAATCTCCCCCTTGATGAGTGCATTGTCAACTACACACACAAATCATAATGAAATAGAAGAAGGAAGGAAGAAGGAGAGAGAACTCGACCAAAATGACCCAAAAGCATAGCAAAGCCGAAGAAGGTCAAGTGGAAGGAGCAAGACAACTTGGTCCCCAAAGACATGGGCAACGGCTTGACGCAACCAAGCAAAACAAAGCTAGCCCTCAAGAAGAGGTAGGACAAGCTCAACACCGCTAGCAGATACCAAATGAAACTCCAGAACAAAAGAGCTTGACACCAATTGAAAATCCAACTGAAAATCAAGCAAAATAGTGCTAGTCCTCAAGAAGAGGCAGAACGGGCTCAACACCACTAGTGAGAAAGCTCGATACCAAAACCTTACGGTCATCAACCCTCAAATAGTGCACACAACCAGCCAGGAAGTCTCCCCCTTAGTTCAACTATAAGATTTTGTCAATATTTTCTCCCCCTTAGTTAAACTTCGGAAAGCACATGATTTGTCAAATTTCTCCCCCTTAGTTGAAAATGCACTATCAAGCAAAAATGCACCATCAAGCTCGTTTCTCCCCCTTAAGCGAATAGCTCCCCCTTCCAAAATGCATATGAGTCAAAGTGCAAGTTAGCAGCTTCAGGAATATAGTCAATAGAATAAAAAGATGCTCTACAAAGTTCAAATCCGATGACTCAACAACATCCACAGCAAGCTATCAAAGGCTCAAACAGATCACCAAATACAAAATATGAACAAGTGAGCAAGGTGAGCAGTTTTTAGCCAGAAAGGTATTCACCATCAAAAACAGCACTACACATGTGTAGACAAGAAATCAAGCAAGTGCTAAACATGTATACAAGGTGAACTACCCCTAGCAAAGTTCAATCGTCATGCTGCAGAATGAACCATACACTTGTGATTTCAAATTTTAATCGGAGTTGCAGCGGTGAAATTACATAAGTTCAGATTTCAGCATATGATTGCGAGAGGTTGAAAGCTTGTCATTGCCTAACTTTTCAACCGAGCTAAGCCTATGCGAATGCAATCAGAAGCTTAAAGCGTCGGTTTCGGTCATACACTACACGGCTCAAGTTTAACCCAAATGTGCAATGAGAAACAGTCTCGATACCATGATGTGTTGACAAGCAATCTCATCTCGATCTTTTCAATTCACTTAAAACTTGGTTCAATTTTAAACAGAATATGAGCATACCAAGCAAGTGAATGACTCAGAACTAGAGACATAGCAACCTAGCATATATGAAAAGCATGAGTGAACTCAACACATCCTACACATGCTAGTTGCATATCTCAATGGTGAACATTTTTAGATTTTAAGTTCATTAAGCAGGTTCACCATTCAAAAATAGCTCAGCTCACAACATGTATTAGTGATCAGAAAGAGCATAAGCTACAAGCATCATCATAAGGATCGGAGCTTACTAAACAGAGCATAATCACATTCTAAAGATTATATACATGAAGCTTAGAAACTAAAGATGCATGCTGAAAATGCAAAGACTAATGAAAACAAACATAAGCAAAAAAGAGTCAATCTATGATACAAGAACCAAAATGCTTCCCCCATCTAAAAGGGGAAACACACACCAAGCTCACCTCTCAACCGATTAAAGGTTGATTGGTCCAAAGGCTTGGTGAAAATATCAGCCAACTGATGATGAGTATCGACATGGCCAAGGTCGATATCACCCTTCTCAAAATGGTCTATCAAAAAATGAAAGCGCACATCGATGTGTTTGGTCTTAGAATGCAGCATGGGATTCTTAGCAACGCTAATAGCACTCGTGCTGTCACAAAGCAAAGGCACGCGAGAGAAACTCAGACCAAAATCACACAAAGTGGCCATCATCCAAAGCAACTGAGAACAGTAGCTAGCCGCAGCAACATATTCAGCCTCTGTGGTAGACTGAGCGACACTAGACTGCTTGCGAGAAGACCAAGATACAAGAGAAGAACCAATAAACTGGCAAGTCCCAGAAGTGGATTTGCGCTCAACTCAGCAACCAGCAAAATCGGCATCAGAATAACCGCAAAGGGAGAGGGTGGAGGAAGCTGAATACCAAATCCCAAACTCAGGTGTGAAACGAAGGTACCTCATAATGCGCTTCACCGCCTGACAGTGAGAAGTGTGTGGCGATGCCTGAAAGCGCGCACACAGACTCACCGCGAACTGGATGTCCGGGCGTGTCGCCGTCAGGTAGAGCAGCGACCCGATCATGCTTCGGTATTCCTTCTGGTCCTCAGCTTCTCCATCCACATCTGCATCCAGGGCCGTCGTGGTCGACATGGGTGTTGGAAGAGGCTTGGCCTCACCCATATCGAACTTCTTCAGCAAGTCTTTGGTGTACTTGCCCTGGTGCACAAACGTCCCTTCTAGGGATTGCTTAATTTGCAACCCAAGAAAGAAAGTCAGCTCGTCCATCATACTCATCTCGAACTCCCTGCTCATAAGATCTGCAAACTTGGCAACCAAAGCATGAGAAGAACAACCGAAAATGATATCATCCACGTAAATCTAGACCAAAAGAGTGTCGTTGCCTTGCTTGAGGAGAAAAAGCGTTTTATCCACACATCCCATTTTAAAACCCTTAGCTAGCAGGAAGGTTTTCAATCTATCATACCAGGCTTTAGGGGCTTGTTTCAAACCATATAAAGCTTTGTGGAGTTTAAAAACATGGTTTGAAAACTTGGAATTTTCAAAACCAGGGGGTTGTTCGACATACACTTCTTCTTCTATGTAGCCGTTTAAGAAGGCACTCTTGACATCCATTTCAAAAAGTTTAAACCCTTTGGATGCAGCAAAAGCCAAGAGTATCCTAATAGCCTCCAAACGAGCTACAGGAGCAAAAGTCTCCTCATAGTCTATCCACTCCTTCTGACTATAACCCTTCGCTACAAGTCTGGCCTTGTTCCTCACAATTTGGCCATCCTCTCCTTGTTTGTTTTTGAAAACCCATTTTGTCCCAATAGGATTACAGTCTGGAGGAGGTGGAACCAAAACCCAAACCCGATTTCGCTCAAAATTCTCTAACTCCTCATGCATGGTATTGACCCAATCCGGATCCGTCAAAGCGTGTCCAACATCTCGGGGTTCAAAATCAGCAACAAATGCAGAATGAGCAAAGTGAGAGATTTGTTGTGACCTGGACCGAGTGACACGTTCGTCAATGCTACCGATCATCTGTTGAGGCGGGTGTTAGCATTGAATGAGTCATGGCGCCTCCCGAGCTGAAGTTACCTCCCCCTTAACAGCAGCTGGTGCCACCCCGAGTACAAAAGGTACCGCTAGGGGTGGCGGATCCCACGGCCCCCAAGTTGAAGAAGAGGGATCGGGGCCATGAGTCGTAGTAGAAGCCGCTCTTTGCGGCACAGCAGGTGGAGGTGATGCTGGGTCACCTATGCCTTCAGCATCCTCGTCCTCATCATCAAAAAGAGGCTCACCAACCTCATGATCACCTGCACGCTCAAAACGAGAAGAAGGACAAACCATGGTCTCGTCGAAGGTGACATCAGATGTCTCCTTGACTCGGTTAGTATCAAGGTTAAGTACATGATAAGCTCGAGTGTGAGTGCCATAACCCAAAAATACACCATCAGAAGAACGAGACTCAAATTTGTCCAGGTTGCCTTTCTTAAGTATAAAACAGTGGTAACCAAAAACTCTAAAGTAACTCACTTTGGGCTGTCTTCCAAAACGCAACTCATAAGAAGTCTTTTTCAAGAAAGCTTGGAGAAAAATGCGATTGGAAATATAGCATGCAGTGTTCATAGCTTTGGCCCATTATCGCCTAGGAGTCCTATGCTCATCGAGCATCGTCCTGGCCATCTCTACAAGGGTCCAATTCTTCCTCTCTACAACACCATTCTGTGGCGGTGTGTAGGGGGAAGAAAACTGATGCTCCAAGCCCAAAGAGTTACAAAACTTCTCAAAATCCAAATTCTTAAATTTGGAACCATTATCACTACGAATAGCTCGCATCGAGTTCATAGGGAACTCGTTCTGAAGACGCAAAATTAGATTGCGAGCAAAAGAGAAAGTCTCAGTCTTCTCAGTCAAAAAGAAGACCCACGAATATCTCGAAAAATCGTCAACAACAACCAAAACATACCACTTACCCCCAACCGAGCTCACCCGAGCCGGACCAACAAGATCCATGTGTAAAAGCTCTCCAGGGCGCTGTGTCATGACCTGAGTCACTGGATGGTGGGGAGCGGCAACCATCTTCCCATGTCTACAAGAATGACAAACACGGTCCTGCTCCATGGACAACTTGGGCAATCCTCGGATTAGGCCAAGTGAGCTAAGCCTTGCAAGCAAGTCGAAGCTTAAGTGACCGAGCCTCCTATGCCACTTCCAAAGATCAGAGGAGGAAGGACCAGCCACGAGACAGCGAGAAAATCCAAACGACTTCGAGAAATTCGCACGAAAGACTTTCCCAAAGGGCGAAATCAAACATACAAGATTGCCCTGAGGATCTAAAATGCGACTGAGATTCGGTTTAAAATGAATCTCATAGTCATCATCAAAAAGTTGCAAAACAGAGAGAAGGTTAAAATGCAGGTTAGAAACAAGAGCAACATCACGCAACACAAAGTGCTCATTAACCCGCACCGACCCACGAGACAATACCTTACCTTTACTATTGTGGCCGAAGGTGATAAATTCCTTTCCGACAACAGGACTAAGACTGGAGAACCACTTGGCGTTTCCGGTCATATGCCTCGAGCAACCGGAATCCACCAACCAAATGTCCTCCAATCGTTTCACCTACATCAATAAAAAAGGCATAGGGTGAGCATACGGTCCAACACTGGGTTTAGTGAAGTAGGAGGAGTACCAGTGTTCGGCCGGCTGCTCAAAAGAACGGTTAGTAGAAAAACCATTCCTAGCACGCCTACGGGGAAAGCGATCACCACGCACAGGAAAACGTGGTCCGCTAAACACAGTGGAGGGAAACACTCAACAAAGCCTCCGCCACGGGGTCCGTATCCTGCAAAGTCAGGACCCTGTCGGGCAACATCTCTCTGACGCCTAGGACCTCTAGGCCTAGCAGCTCTCCTCTAGACATTCAACATATGCACATCTTGGAAAGGATGGTACATGACCGCATTGTCCATCCCCTAGCACGGCGCTCCTCTCTCTTCCGCCTAAAGCAAAACTCACTCAAGTGTCCATCTCTCCCACAGTGCTCACAGTGGTACCTCACCGCTCTCATAGGGGGTTGTTGGTACTCACGGTAGTGGGTGTGGATCACCTTCCCTTTCTGTGGCATGAGCTCCTCCTGGATAGGTGGCATTGTGTCTAGCTTGTTCTTGATGTGGTTTGGTTTGGGAGCCCATTGCTGTTTCTTGGGTGGAGCTCTTGGAGGTTCTTCAAACACTCCATCCTTGGTGTTAGGCTTGAGAGGCTCTTTGGGTGGAAGCTTGGTAAGCTTGGGAGTAGTGGTGGAGTTGGGCTTCTCACTCGGGTTAAGACCACTCGACTCTCCAATCTTCCCAAAAGAAGAAACATCAACACCCGGAGCAAAACCTACACCTGGACCTCCAGCAGCACGCTTAAACTGAGCAATCATCATCCCAAGCTGCGGCTCATTACACGACACCCATGACAAGATGGTCCGAAGGTATGTGTTTTATTCCTCGGTTTGCATCTTGCCATGCTTCACATTTGCAATCTCCATCTCCAAACCCTCGCACAAGGCATACCTAGCCACACAAGTGCTACCCGAGCTGGCCTTCTCAAGACACTCAATCTTGGCATTCTTCTCTGCCAACTCGGATTGCAAGCCTGCACAAGACTTGCACGCACCCAACAACACGGGTCTAGCCCAGAGCTCATCCACCTCTCCAACCAAAGCAACATACTTACCTCTCAAAGTGAGAAGGTCAGTCATGTGCTTGGTGCACATCTCACACTCAGCCTCCTCAGAAACGACCACGGTGGACCTAACAAACTCAAGCTCCATCACCGTGTCCTCCCACTTCTGCCTAAACTCCTTGCGCTCTCTAGCAGCACGCCTAAGCAACTTATCTTGACTAAGAAGTGCGGCAGTAAGTTTCTCGACCTCAGCAGAAAGCTCATCGGGGGCCTGAGATACCTGGGAGGAGTCATCGTCGTCGTGAGGGATGTCCTCCAGCTTGCCGTCGACCTCATCACCAAGGGCCATGGTGCAGAAACACTCGTTGTCCGCGAAGAAGCAGAGGCCGTTCAGCTTGTCCTCGATCCTCTTCTTCTTCTCGGACTCGTCGTCGCTTGAAACAGCGGAGTCATCATCCGAGTCGTCGACGTCGCTGAGCGTGGCGAAGAACGCACGCTGCTCAGCCTGGGCCTTCTCCAAGTACTTCTTCTTGATGTACTCCTTGTCGAAGCCGCCCCTCCGCTTGTGCTTCGCGGAGATGTACTTCTCCTTGCGCTTGCCGGAGTCATACTTGTGCCCATGATTGCCCTTCCCAGATTGCTTGTTCTTGTTGGGGCAGTTGGTGATGAAGTGGTCGGGGTCGCCGCACTCAAAGCATCCTGAGCGTCCTCCGCGGCGACGGTTCATGCGGTTGTTGTGGAACCGCGAGAACCGGTTGGCAAGCAAAGCCAACTCGTCATCCCCCAAAAGACTCCAACTGCTCCTCTGTGACAGAAAGAAGTGAAGAGAGTGCAAATCCTCTAGAGGGGTTAGCAGAAGAGCCAGAAACCAAAGCCATAGTCGGGCCAGAAGGATTTTCATAAGAAGCCCTCGACATGGCGTCAATCTCACTAGACTTGAGCTTACTAAAGAGCTCGTCGCATGTGAGGATCTCATAGTTAGACGATTCGATGATCGCCTGGACCTTTGAGTCCCACACCGACCGATCGAGAGTATGCAAAAGCTTCAAAGCTCTCTCATGATCGTCGAAATGCAACAACTCCTTGTTCGCTCTCATCTTGTTGACAATGACCTGAAAGCGAGCGAATAAACTCTCTATGCTCTCGCCAGACATGTGTCGAAAGTTCTCATACTCCCGCTTGTGCGACTCATAGAAACAGGATTTGACATGAGTGGTTGCCTCATGGAAGCGCATGAGGGTCGCCCAAATCTCACGAGCCGTGGGGAGGTGAGAAACGCCATCAAACTCAGACATGCTCAAACAGGAGAAAAGAGCGTTACATGCTCGGCTATTGGCATCGTGTTCATCGATCTGAATCTGAGTGACACCAGCAGCCAAGACAACGTAATCGGCCTTGTTGCAAATCTCCCAAACAAAAGAGCCCATGCTCTGGAGATAGGCCGACATGCGTATCTTCCAATACGCATAGTTCGTCCCATCTAAGAATGGCGGTTTGCCCACGCCGCGATCCATGTCGCCTTCTGTGGATCTGGAACCGGCTAAGGTGGAAGATCCTTAACCCGCTCCGATACCAATTGAAGGACCGAGAGAGCAATCAGAAAGCAACCAGAGGGCAGTGAATGGGAGCTTCAAAATTTCTTGTCAGAAACTTTTAGCCACTGTCCCGAGAATCACCCCAAGAGCAAACCTAGAGCTTGCGAGTGTCCACGACCCTAGATGTAGGGTGGATGCTTCCAAGAAGCACAACGAGACACTACACAACTCTAGAAACCAAATGCAAAAGCCGGAAATCAGAACCGACAACGGACGAACGAACTGCGGACAAAACTGCGTGAAAACAGTCGCATCGGACGCTGACCTGCGTCCGATGGCTCAGCACCGGACGCGTCCGATGCAAACAGAACCTCTCTGGAATCTAACTGGACTGGCATTGGACGCTGCTACAGTGAAAACCTAGCGTCCGATGCAAGACCCTCGGCGCGTCCGATGGCAACGGACGCTCCGATGGTCAGCGTCTGATGCTCCTTAAACCTCACAGTCAGATGACATGTGGCATCGGACGCATCCGCTAGTATGAATCAGCGTCCGATGGTCTCGACACAAGCGTCCGATGCTCCCAGACCAGAACTGTTCTTCCACGAAAATCGCCCAATCTCCTCCGAATCAAAAGCACTAAGGCTTAGACTTAGTATGAGGAGTTCCAAGGAGGTCAGTGAGCTATCCCAAAGGGATCATGGCTCGAACCTAACTCCAAATCAGTGAATTGGAAGAATTCGGGGCAAAGGAGCAAAACTTGATCCGAAATGAAAATTGACCGATCTACTAGCTCGTGAGGTTAGAGATGATTTCCTTCGGTGTAAAGAAGTGCCTCACGATCTAGAACAACTCAGTTCAAACGGATTTGCAAAAGACGCACCGAGTAAAGAGATCGATCAACGGGAAAAACGTGGAGAAAAGCAACTCGCGAAGAACAAGAACGAAACGCGAATCACAACCACGAATTTGTGACCGTGTGGCTACCACACGCTACAACAGTGAGATTACGGTGTCACTTCCTCAAAAACTCAAGGACACAGAGGTATGGTTCTCTTCTCTGTGGATCTCAGTTTGCTACAGTAGGGAATAGGGAGAGCAGGAAAACCCTAGGAGTGAAAGAGCAAATGACTGAGATATTTTGGGAGGTGGGTGTCTCCCCGTACTTATCCTAATTCTAATTCCCACTCTACCCCTAGGTATTCACAGAGCGACCCAGCCAAACCCTAAGGCTATCCTGGACCAACCCGAAGATGATGCTGATTCGACGGTCTCGCCCGCACAACATGTAGCGTTGCCTCGACGCAACCTCACCGATTGCCGCCACGTGCCGCCTCCACTCTGCTCGTCCTTTTCCCAGACTCTGCCCCCCGGTTTTGTGGCCGAAACCGGGAAACCAGGCCTTCATGACCAACCCCCGGTTTTGAGGCCCAAACCGGGAAACCAGCCGCCCATCGCCTGAGTTTTGTGGCCCAAACTCAGAAACCCGCCAGCGCCCAGGTTTTGAGGCCCAAACATGGAAACCGTCCTCAGCCTGAGTTTTGTGGCCCAAACTCGGCAAACCGGCAACACCCCCAGGTTTTGTGGCCCAAACCTGGAAACCGTCCACCCGGTGGTTTTTTCTGTGGCTCAACCACCAAACCGGCGTTGTAGAGGGGATGCACCACCCGTGCACCCCGTCCACCGACACGTGTCCTCAGGTCCTCGACCCGAGCAACACCATGTCCCGCAAGTCTCTGCTCGTCGCTATCCCAGGCTGTCATCCACCACAGCTGATCCTCAGGCCACCGGTCCCTCAGTCCAAGCCTCACGTCCGCCCTTCACCGCTCCCGGTCCGTCGGCACGGCACGTCTCTACTTGACCTTCACCTTGCCCTCGATCACTGTCTCTGTGCTCGACACCTGCACAACACAAGCCAAAGAACATGCGATGAAATCCGTTGACAATCACTCATCACTCGAGACTCGGTATACACCCATGTATCCGCACACGCGAGAAGAGCTCAGACCAAAATCACGCAAAGTGGCCATCATCCAAAGCAACTGAGAACAGCAGCTAGCCGCAGCAACATATTCAGTTTCTGTGGTAGACTGAGCGACACTAGACTGCTTGCAAGAAGACCAAGATACAAGAGAAGAACCTAAAAACTGATAAGTCCCAGAAGTGGACTTGCGCTCAAGTCGGCAACCAGCAAAATTGGCATCAGAATAACCGCAAAGGGAGAGGGTGGAGGAAGCGGAATACCAAATCCCAAACTCAGGTGTGAAACGAAGGTACCTCATAATGCGCTTGATAGCCTGACGGTGAGAGGTGTGCGGCGACGCCTGAAAGCGCGCGCAGAGACACACCGTGAACTGAATATCCGGGCGTGTCGCCGTCAGGTAGAGCAGCGACCCGATCATGCTTCGGTACTCCTTCTGGTCCACAGCTTCTCCATCCTTGTCCGCATTCAGGGCCGTCGTGGTCGACATGGGTGTTGGAAGAGGCTTGGCCTCACCCATATCGAACTTCTTCAATAAGTCTCTGGTGTACTTGCCCTGGTGCACAAACGTCCCTTCTCGGGATTGCTTAATTTGTAATCCGAGAAAGAAAGTCAACTACTTTTTTATTATTTTTATACGCCATCTCACTAGCTATTTGTAAAGTGCTATTGAGAGCCAATAAAATTCCTTTTAGCTAGCTATTTGACAACCATTGCGGATGGCCTAACAAAAAGCAATCAACCAGATGCAAGTATACAAGCTCTACATGAGCTTATATTTATAGTTTTTTCGTTCTCCCGCATCGCGTGGTCAAAGACCACTACTAGAGAAGAGGCCTTTGGTCGATCTATCAACTGAGCTTTAGTCTTGATAAAAAATTACGTCCGGGACCAAAGACTTTTAGTCTACAAAGGCCAACCTATAGTCCCGGTTGGTAATACCAACCGAGACTAAAGGGTGACATTTTAGTCCCGGTTGGTGTTACCAACCTAGACTAAATATCTTCTTAGTCCCGTTTGGTATTACCAATATGGACTAAAGGTTTTCCACATGGCACTAAAGGTCTTCCACGAATCAATTCAAAAGGAGACTGCATAGGACTCTGTCGCATATGGTGTACAATTGAGTTGCTAAGGAGTTTATGTGTGAGGCGAGAGGTACTGAGTTCGAATCTCAGTCTCACACACCACAAGTGAGGTCTCTGTACAATTTCATTTATTTTTTCTTCTGGATGATGACCTTTAGTCTCGGGTACTAGAACTCCAACGGTTTTGCAAATCAGCTTGACATTCTTGTTTTTACAAAAACGTCTAAAAATCTCCTATCCAACAGTTTGACAAATGAGTTTAGCATTTTTAGCAACTTGGCAAATACCGGGTGATATTTGACATATATGCCAAGCTGCGGATATTTGGCAATCGCCCTCGCGTGCTACTCCCGCGGGATATTTCCCTCTCTCGCGCATAATTTTTTAGTTTTGCCAAGTCTAAATACAAAACCGTCGGAGATTGACTCTTTTTTCCTTTGCCATATTAATTTGAGAGTTGATAAATACCATATTTTGCCAAACAAAAAATGCAAAATCGTTGTAGTTGCTCTAAAGGTCCTTTCTCCAGCGGACCATGGCTGTAAACAGGGCTAATATCTAGCAATATATATTGAGGGTATAGCATGGCCGAGGTGTCAATAAACCTGGTTATTGTTTGCGGTCAGGAGCTTCCAGTATTTTGTAGTGTTGTTCGTTTAGGAAAAACTAGGAATAATATAAGAAATTCAAATTGGCAGTTTCATTGCTGAAAAGCAGAACTCATTTAGACTGATAAACTCAAGAAGATATGCTAAGTTTTTCCATGTAATGATTGTCACCTAATTTCTGCCGCCTGTTATACTACTATATATTTATGACTCAAAATAATCATGTTTTGGTTTTGTCTTAAATCCAAATATTTTAAATTTGATTAAATTTATAAAAGAAAGTATCAATATTTATGAAACTATAGGTATATTATTTTGAAAGTGAATTTTGAAGTTCATCTAATTATATACTTATTTAGCATTACAAAATATTTCATTTATTTTTTCTTCTAGAGGATGACCTTTAGTCTCAGGTATCAGAACTCCAACGGTTTTGCAAATGAGCTTGACATTCTTGTTTTTGCAAAAACGTCTAAAACTCTCATATCCAACAATTTGACAAATGAGTTTAGCATTTTTAGCAACTTGACAAACACCGGGTGATATTTGACATATATGCCAAGCTGCGGTTCGCTTGCCAATCGCCCTTGCGTGCTACTCCCGCGGGATATTTCCTTTTCTCGCGTATAATTTTTTAGTTTTGCCAAGTCCAAATGCATAACTGTCGAAGATTGACTCTTTTTACCTTTGTCATATTAATTTAAGAATTGACAAATATCATATTTTGCCAAACAAAAAATGAAAAACCGTTGGAGTTGCTCTAAAGGTCCTTTCTCCAGCGGACCCTGGCTGTATACAGGGCTAATATCTAGCAATATATATTGAGGGTATAGAATGGCCGAGGTGTTAATAAACCTGGTTATTGTTTGCGGTCAGGAGCTTCCAGTATTTTGTACTGTTGTTCGTTTAGGAAAAACTAGGAATAATATAAGAAATTCAAATTGGCAGTTTCATTGCTGAAAAGCAGAACCGATTTAGACTGATAAACTCAAGAAGATATGCTAAGTTTTTCCATGTAATGATTGTCACCTAATTTCTGCCGCCTGTTATACTACTATATATTTATGACTCAAAATAATCATGTTTTGGTTTTGTCTTAAATCCAAATATTTTAAATTTGATTAAATTTATAAAAGAAAGTATCAATATTTATGAAACTATAGGTATATTATTTTGAAAGTGAATTTTGTAGTTCATCTAATTATATACTTATTTAGTATTACAAATTTTTGAGAAACGTTGTATGATGGGAGCTAGTAGCCGAGGCGCCCAGCCGTACAAGGTCCCCCAAAAATAAGGAGGGACTTCGTATCGATGGATGCAGTACGACCCAATGCCCGGATATATATCTCTATCATAGGTTGCGCGAGTCGAAAAAACGGAGTATTGCTCTATAACAAAGAACAAGTCGTATGCAAGATATAAGCCTATATAGAGGCCGGACTTGTGAGGGGAAAAAATTGACCAATTCTCCTTCAAAATGCATGTGGATTGTAGTATCGATCTCTTGCCTCTCGTGTGGTCATCCTCCAAAAAGAGTTCAATTTGGCCAATTATCAATCTTTTGTCATACCTCTCGCATGCATCTACATAAGTACATGAGATCATCACCATTCACCAAGGACATCCCCAGTTGCCACACCACGAAAACTTTTGAGGTCAAGTGGTCATGGCTCACGATCGAGCGTCCCGAGATGTTTTGCACTGTTTGTTTAGAAACCAACTAGGAGTAACTCAGCATACGAAAACTTTTTTGGAACCGATCGGTACCAATTTATCACAAACCGAATTTACCGAGGTACCGAGGAACCGAACCGATCGGGTTGGTATTTACCGAATGCCGAGGCTGAAGTCTAGACATAGCAGTTTTACCATCTAATCTCCATTTCTTGTGTAACTTAGTGTCACCTAATCTCGGGTCGCCTGTTGTTATATATACTACTCCATCCTAGAATAGTCTTGTTTCAGTTTAATTTTAAGTCCAACTATTTGAAATTTAACAAAATTTATAAGAGAAAAAACATCAATATTTATGAAAATAGATAAATATATTATTTCAAAAGTAATAATTATACCTATTTGTTATCATAAATTTTAAAATTAGATTTGAGCTGGTTTGACTTTGACAAAGCTAAAATAATATCACGGTTACCACACCTCGATTTGCATGCAAGAGATTGCGGATACATGGGTGTATGCCGGATCTTGAGATGATGAGTGATTGTCAACTGGTATAATGCGCATGTTCTTTGGCTTGTGTTGTGCAGGTGTTGAGCTCGGATACGGTGATCAAGGGCAAGGTGAAGGTCAAGTAGAGACGTGTCGTGCCGATGGACCCGGAGCGGTGAAGGGCGGACGTGAGGCTTGGACTGATGGACCGGTGGCCTGAGGATCAGCCGTGGTGGCTGACAGCCTGGGACAGCGACAAGGGAAGACTTGCGGGTGGACGGGGTGCACGGGCGGTGCATCCCTCTACGGTGTCGGTTTGGTGGTCGAGCCACAGAAAAACCACCAAGTGGACGGTTTCCAGGTTTGGGCCTCAAAACCTGGATGCGGCCGGTTTCCTAGTTTGGGCCACAAAACTCGGGCAGAGAACAGTTTCCAGGTTTGGGCCTCAAAACCTGGGCGCTGGCAGGTTTCTATGTTTGGGCCACAAAACTCAGGCGACGGACGACAGGTTTCCCGGTTTCGGCCTCAGAACCGGGGGATGGCCCAGGTATCCCGGTTTCGGCCTCAAAACCGGGGGGAGGTCCGTGAAAAGGACGAGCGGCGCTTGGTGGCACGTGGCGGCATCCGGTGAGGTCGCATCGAGGTGAAGCTACCCGATATGCGGGTGTGGCCGTCAGATCAACATCAACTCGAGTTAGTCAGGAATACCCTTAGGGTTAGCCTGCTCGCTCATTAGCAGTAGTGGTAGAAGGGGAGAGGTCACCCCTCCCTTTAGACTATCTCAGCCATTGCTATTTTCATTCTAGGGTTCCTGCTCTCCCAATCCCTGCTGTAGCTACTCAGATCCGCAGAGACGGTGAACAATACCTCTGTGTATTTGGATTTTACGGAAACGGGACCGGATTCCCGTTGTCTCCTCGTGGGGTCGAATTTCGGCTGGCAATTCGTGGTCTTGATTCGCGTTTTGAACTTATTCCTCGCGTTCTTCGTTTCTCCACGATTTTCCCGTCACTCGATCTCCCTCCCCGCTGCGTCTTTTTTGAATCCACTTGAACCAACTTGTTCTTTGATGTGAGAAGAACATTTCGACTAAAGGAATTCATCTCAATCCTCACGAACAAGTAGATCGGGTCTATTCAAGTTTCGTGGCGCTTTTTCGGTTCTTGCACCTTCCCTTTTGATTTCCCGTTGATTGAGTTGATTTGAGCGGATGATTTCTTGGGGATAGTCTCCCAACTACCTCGTGATCATCTTCTCCAATTTTGGGATCAAGGGATTTTGATTTGGATCGAATTTGGGAAGATTTACAGAAGGGCGATTGAAATCGCCCTCCCTGAGTGGTCGCGGACAGTCCGCCACTCAGGGCGCGGACAGTCCACGCGTCGGGCTCGAGCGAGACCAGTGGTTGCGCAGCTCGACTGTTCCTGTCCAGGTTGACCGGCGGACAGTCCGCCGTTGTCATCCGCGGAAAGTCCGGGACTGTCCAGGGAGACTTCAGCAGCAGTGCTGTTTTTCGTTTCTTGCCCGCGGACAGTCCGCCAGTGGACCGCGGACAGTCCGCAGTAGGCGCGGACAGTCCGACACTAGGAGCCCGGATAGTACGACAACATGCTGTAGGTTGTGTTTTAGTGCGTTTGCTCTTCCGTTTTTTCCGCTTGGGTTTCGGACTTCTCGTTTGGCCCTAGAGTTCACCAAGGAACCTCTCTAGGTATCTTTGCTACTCGTTAGCATCGGTATTTGGAGATTTCCTGACGTAGTCATCCATCTACGTTCGGGAGTTGGTTTTTGGAGTTGAACTTGAGCCGGAGTTTTTGGGTTTTGACTCGCTCTCGTTTGGTGGTGCCTCGCTGTGATCCTAGGGATCATCCACCCTCTTCCAAGGGTCGTGGGCATCATATTTTGCACTCGAAGCTTTTGGGGTTGTTTTGTGGGACAGAGGCCAAAGTTTCGAAAGAAATTTTTTAGGCTCCCATTCACCCCCCTCTGGTCGCTTTCTGGTAGCATTCTCGGTCCTTCAATTGGTATCGGAGCAGGTTAAGGATCTTTCACCTTAGCTAGTTCCAGATCCACAAAATGCGACATGGATCGCAGCGTGGGCAAACCGCTGTTTTTCGATGGGACGAACTATGCGTATTGGAAGATACGTATGTCGGCCTATCTTCAGAGTATGGGTGCTTCCGTCTGGGAGATTTGCAACAAGGCTGATTACGTGGTCTTGGCTGCTCGTGTGACTCAGCTGTAGATCGATGAGCACGATGCCAATAGCTGAGCCTGTAATGCTCTTTCCTCATGTTTGAGCATGTCTGAGTTTGATCGCGTTTCTCACCTCCCCACGGCTCGGGAGAATTGGGCGACTCTCATGCGCTTCCATGAGGGAACCACTCAAGTCAAATCCCGTCTCTACGAGTCACACAAGCGGGAGTATGAGAACTTTTGACACATGCCTGGCGAGAGCATAGAGAGTTTATTCGCTCGCTTTCAGGTGATTGTCAACAGGATGAGGGCTAACAAGGAGCTGTTGCCTTTCGATGATCATGAGAGGGCTCTCAAGCTTTTACACACTCTCGATCAGTCGGTGTGGGATTCCAAGGTTCAGGCGATCATCGAATCGCCAAACTATGAGACTCTCACGTGCGACGAGCTCTTTAGTAAGCTCAAGTCCAGTGAGATTGATGCCATGGCGAGGGCTTCTTATGAAAATCCTTTTGGCCCATCAATTGCTTTAGTTTATGGCTCTTCTGCTAACACCTCTGGAGGCTTTGCTTTTTCATCTCTTCTTTCTGTCACAAAGGAGCAGCTGGAGTTCATGGCGGACGATGAGTTGGCCCTGCTGCCAACCGGTTCTCGCGGTTTCACAACAACCGCATGAACCGTCGCCGCGGAGGAGGACGAGGTGGCTGCTACGAGTGTGGAGGCTCGGACCACTTCATCGCCAATTGCCCAAAGAAGAACAAGCAAGTGTTCGGCATGGCGGATCATGGCCACAAGTACGACTCCGGCAAGCGCAAGGAGAAGTACGTCCCCGCCAATCACAAGCGGAGGGGTGGCTTCAACAAGGAGTACATCAAGGAGAAGTACTTGGAGAAGGCCCAGGCCGAGCAGCGTGCCTTCTTCGCCACGCTCAGCGATGTTGACAACTCGGATGATGACTCCGCTGCATCAAGTGACGACGAGTCCGAGAAGAAGAAGAAGATCGAGGACAAGCTGAACGGCCTCTGTATCTTCGCCGACAACAAGGGCTTCTGCACCATAGCCCTCGGTGATGAGGTCAACGGCGAGCTAGAGGAGATCCCTCGGAACGACGATGACGACGACACCTCTCAGGTATTTCAAACTCCTGACGAACTCTCTACTGAAGTTGACAAGCTTATTGCTGCTCTGCTTAGTCAAGATAAACTACTTAGGCTTGCAGCTAGAGAGAGAATGGAGTTTAGGAGGAAGTGGGAGGACGCGGTAAAAGAGCTTGAGTCTGTCAATTTCTCCATTGTCGTGTCTGAGGAGGATGAGTGTGAGATGTGCTCCAAGCACATGACTGACCTTCTCACATTGAGGGGGAAGTATGTTGCTTTGGTTGGAGAGGTGGATGAGCTTAGAACTAGATCCTCCGTGCTTGGTGCGTGCAAGTCTTGCGCGGGCTTGCAATCCGAGTTGGCAGAGAAGAATGTCAAGATCGTGTCTCTTGAGAAGGCCAGCTCGGATAGAACTTGTGTGTCGAGATGCGTTTTGTGTGAGGGTTTGGAGATGGAGATTGCAAATGTGAAGCATGACAAGATGCAAACCGAGGAAGACAACACATACCTTCAGACCACTTTGTCATGGGCGTCTAGTGGTGAGCCGCAGCTTGGGATGATGATAGCCCAATTCAAACGTGCTGCTAGAGGTCCTGGTGTTGATTTTGCTCAGGGTGCTGATTGTGCTACATCTTTCGGGAAGGTTGGAGAGTTTAGTGGTCTTAAGCCGAGTGAGAAGCCCAACTCCACCACTACTCCCAAACTGACCAAGATTCCACCCAAAGAGCCTCTCAAACCTAACACCAAGGATGGAGTGTTTGTGGAACCTCCAAGAGCTCCACCCAAGAAACAGACATGGGCTCCAAAACCAAACCACCTCAGGAAGAAGCTAGACACTATGCCACCAATCCATGAGGAGCTCATGCCACAAAAGAGCAAAGTGATCCACACCCACTACCGTGAGTACCAACAACCCCCTATGAGAGCGGTGAGGTACCACTGTGAGCACTGTGGGAGAGATGGACACTTGATAGAGTTTTGCTTTTGGCGCAAGAGAGAGGAGCGTCGTGCAAAGGAGATGAACAACTCGGACATGTACCATCCTTTTCATGATGTACATGCGCCAAAGGTTCATAGGAGAGCTGCTAGGTCTCGAGGCCCAATGCCTCAAGGTCCTAGGCCGCAAGGAGGACGTGCCCGACAGGATCCTGCTTTTGTAGGCTATGGACCTCATGGCGGTGGCTTTGTTGTTGAGCATTACCCCACACCGCGTTTTGAGTATCGCGATGGACGCTCTTCCCTTAGCAGACCATGTTTTCCTATACGTGGTGATCGCTTTCCCCGTAGGCGTGCTAGGAATGGTTTTGCTACTAACCGTTCTTTTGAGCAGCCGGCCCAACACTGGTACACTTCCCATTTTACTCACCCCAGTGTTGGACCGTATGCTCACCCTATGTCTTTTTATTGATGTAGGTAAAACGATTGGAGGACATTTGGTTGGTGGATTCTGGGTGCTCAAGGCATATGACCAGAAACGCCAAGTGGTTCTGCAGTCTTAGTCCAGTTGCCGAAAAGGAGTTTATCACCTTCGGCGACAATAACAAAGGTAAAGTGTTGTCTTGTGGGTCGGTGCGAGTTAATGATCACTTTGTGTTGCGTGATGTTGCTCTTGTTTCTAACTTGCATTTTAACCTTCTTTCTGTTTCGCAACTCTTTGACGATGACTTGAGATTCGTTTTAAGCCGAATCTCAGTCGTATTTTAGATGCTCAGGGCAATCTTGTGTGTTTGATTTCGCCCTTTGGGAAAGTCTTTCGAGCGAATTTCTCGGAGTCGTTTGGAATCTCTCGTTGTCTTTTGGCTGGACCTTCTTCCTCTGATATTTGGAAGTGGCATAGGAGACTAGGTCATATGAGCTTTGACTTGCTTGCATGGCTTAGTTCACTTGGCTTAATTCGAGGATTGCCCAAGTTGTGCATGGAGAAGGATCTTGTTTGCCACTCTTGTAGACATGGGAAAATGGTAGCCGCTCCCCACCATCCTGTGAACCAAGTTATGACCAAGCGCCCTGGAGAGCTTTTACACATGGACCTTTTCGGTCCGGCTCGGGTGAGCTCGGTTGGGGGGAAGTGGTATGTGCTTGTCATTGTTGATGAGTTTTCGAGATATTTGTGGGTTTTCTTTTTAGTTGAGAAAACTGAGACTTTTGCTTTTACTCGCAATCTGATTTTACGACTTAAGAACCAGTTCCCTAAGAACTCGATGAGAGCTTGTTGGCGCAAAATGTGCTACGCCGCGCCTCACACACGGCAAGCCGGAAAAAGCGTGGCTTCAATCGGGTGCCCGGACGGTTTGAAATCCGGAGACGTGCCAGTCGGTTTGACCTGAAAGCCAACAAGGGAATAAACTATGAGAATAAAACTGGAACATGCCGGATGAGACCAGACAGTTCCATATTTACGGCCCTGAAGCCACTCACAACAGCATACATCTATAGAAGCTGTCTGCCGAACATGTTTATAGAATCATTCGGCAAATATAAAAAGAAAGCATTGTAAACACGTTGATTGTCGAATACACATGTAGGAAAGGACATGCTTGAATAAATGAGAATTACTCAGATATCATCAAGACATGAAGAATTATAAACAGGTAACTTGTGAATATAAGTCTATTCAAACAACACATGCATAGGTTAATCCAACTAGTCTGCCGCACGTCTAATCTTCATAAACCCGTCAAGCATAAACCCAAGCGAGGCTAATACTCGCTACAAGTCTACGCCACTTCCTACGATCAGATCAATCCACCGCATGATACAATCTAACAATAAGAAGCTAAAAGCATGTATATATCTGAACAGATCTATAAACACTCATTACTCGTGCAAGCTTAACCAAGCTCGGCGAACTAGCCGAGTTGGGGTCCATGAAGAAGGAACATACAAACAAGCATGGTTAAACCAATCTAAAACCAGCATTTGCCGCACGGTACCTAATTTTATCAAAGCTCAAACGTGATTGACATGCATGAACCCACAACATGTAGCAACCTAGATTGGAAATTGATTCGGCCATCATGATCATGCAATTACTGGAACACAAGTAAACTTGTAAAGCAAGGCCGAATAAAGATCAATCTAAATTGGGCAAAAGAGTGTTACAAAATTAATTAAAACATGCAACACATGATAACTTAATGAATCTATTAGATCTTGCCAAATCTAATAGAGCCGATAACTATCTCGCTTTTGCTAAACATATACATAAACACCTGCCGCACGGTATCTACCCATAAGCAAAGCATAAGCAAAGACTTCTTGATCGCTAACAAGGGTCCGCCGCACGATGATCGAAAACAAACAAGACTGCTTGCATCACATCTAAATCCACCACATGATACTAGACATGATAACAAGGTTGTCGAGACTTACGGAGGTCGACGGATCGATGATTCCTCTCGAAGAACTCGACGACACGACTAAGGACTCGAAGGTGGCACGGGGCCGGTTTGTATTGATATGGTTGTGAACGGTTTTTTACAATGGCTGAGGGCTTATATTTATACCCTGGACGAAATACGAGTCCTAGACGATTACAATTTACATAATGAAATTTGGAAAGATACAAGTCCTATTCTTATTCTTCTCGGTGCCCTCCACTGTCACGTGTGCTAGCCGGCTTTACTTGCCATATCTGTTTCCCGAATGGAGCCATCGCCTTGCAAAACAGCCGACCGCACAGACACTTGCCGAAACTCCAAAGGCTAACCGTTCACCTGGTTGTTCACCGAATTCCTTTCTCACTGTTGGCTGGGTCCGCTTGTCATTTTCTTGATCTTCCTGATTAACCGATCTCCCCTGATTTTGTCAATTCTCCAAATCGCAGCCATCTTTAGTAAAATTCGGCCTACCTCTTTCTTAGTCCAAATTTTGGTGTAAACACATGCCCCCTAATTTTGGGATAAATATTTATTCCAAAATTCTTTTTTCCAGACAACTGACGCGGAGCCTCTGGAAACGTCCACTCTCGTGGGAATGCCTTAATTGTTGTACTTGCCGATTCATCTCCCGATGCACCTTTTGGGGTCCTTTTAAGTCTCTCTTCACTCTGTTTCGGCTTGTGCATTCCGAATTCCCCTGCTTCAATCTCAAAACAAAAAAAACTCTTCTCCCTCCTGTCATCTTCCAATCCAATCTAGAAGATGTCTTCTGAAGCGAGCCGACATAGCTCTGAGCTTGGTGCTTCCAGCACCTCTAAGAAGAGGTTGCTCTTTGCTGCTTTTGTCTCGAAAATGAAGCAGTTGTTCTTATATTGTTGCTTCTGTTTAGGAGGATCGGTGATGACCTCCCTGAGGACTTAACTCAGAAGGTCATAGACATTCAATTTGATCTAGAGGGGAAGGATCGGGAGATTATCCGAATTTCTCGGGAGCGTGACGTCGCTTGGAATCGGGCCGCCGGTGAATATTTTCATCATCTCTTTTCTTGTTTTCCTCGTCTGCCTATACTTACTCTTCTTCCTTTCAGCTCACGCAGCCAAACTCCATGCCCTCGAAGCCGCCGTCGCCAAGCTTGCCATCACGGCCGACGTGACGGGTACGACGGCCCTGAAGCGGGTAAATGAGGTTAACCGAATCCTCCCCGACATCTCCAGGGCCGGCATGGGGTACGACGCGGCACTCGCCTTCAATGTTGTGCGGATTCACTCCGGCGCTGATTACCGCAGATTTGATGTCTGCGAGCAAGGGATGGAATATAGGGTAGAACACACTGTAGATGACATGAAGGAAGCCGGAACAGATCTGGCCGATTCTTTTGATCATACTCTCCCGATTAGGTGTAGGATGGGGTGGACGAACTGACCGTCCTCATTGTAATCTTGTATCCCCTTTCTTTGTAAATAAAAAAATCTTTCTGTTTGATCTCCAAAATCAATCTGTGAGTGATTCTTCGAGATCAGTGTGTGTTCCACTTCGTGCATCAGCCATTGACTTTATCTTTACTCTAGCGGCGATGTACATTACATCGGCTATTGCTGATAATCTTGCTGATCATCTTCGTCCCGTAAGCGATTGTTGTAATTGATTATTTTAGATCCAAAGTTTCTAGTCTTCTCTTAATTTCTCGATCCATGATGACGTCAGGATAGTATTCCTTAAGGGACTTTTCCGTTTTCAGCTTTCTGTCCTCAGTGCCAATCGGTAATACGAGTTCCCAAACAATCAACCGAAATTGAACAACTCTTAGCCGAATCCTATCAACCTCCCGATTCTGGAGTCACGACTTCCTCTAGTCATCAAAAATCCGGCCTGGCCTAATAACGGCCCATAAACTATGAAAAACTCTACTCCGACGCTTGATTTTCAGTGTGCAAGCCATGGTCCTATAAATATGACCCTACACAGGCTGTCACTCTTGACTCCAATCGAACAGTTTGACTCGCAAACTCTCCACTTCTCGGCTTTTAGCTCAAGCCAGAGAGAAAATCCTTCGCTTGTGTTCCCATCAATGGCAGGCAATGTTGACCACGACAGGCATCCCATTGGAGACGAAGCAGGAGGAAGCCGAGCATCAACCCACCGGCGTTATGGGTAAAAAATTGATTTCTTGCCCCCTTGCTGTAGCTTTTCTTGTTTATCTATTCCTGATTCACTGTCCACTTTCCCTCCAGGGTGAGGTCTTCCTCCAACCAAGCTCGGTTTCCTTTTCCAGAAACGGTAGCTCCAATAGCCTCTCTCAATCCTTTTCCTAGGCCATCAGATTCTGAGTTGGATGACTCACTTCAGCATACCCGTTTGGATGCTCTCCGGTAACGCGAGGAGAGGGATAAGGTCCAGAAGGAGTCGGAAGACTTATCTAAGAAGTATGGCATCAAGGAAGCTAAATGGGCAGACCAGCGAAAGCAGCTCCGCAACGTTATCACAGGTTAATGAAACCCTCGGTCGATTCCCTTCTCCTGATTGAGCTTGCTTTTGCCTGACACATCTTTCCCTCTTGTCAGCTCTTTCTGCAGAGAATGACCGTTTGAAAGCAGTAGCGAACAGAGTTGCCGACAAGGTGAATGCCCACGGGAACACAACCGAGGCGCGTCTTGATGCTGTGGATGGCCGCATAGATCAGGCCATCATCAAAGGTGTGGATCTTGGCGTCTCCCTCGGGCTAGCAGCAATGAGCTCTTGGACCAAAGAGGACTATTTCTTTTTACCAGTTGGCTTTGCAGGCGGAAACCCAGATGAAATCGAAGATATTGAAGTTTATGATGATCATGCCGCTGCTATTGCCGAAGTTACTGATCCGCAGTCTGTTCTGAACAAGTTATTCCAAGGGTAGTTTGTACTAGGACAGATCTGCAAACGAATAAATGAAGTTTGTTTCTTCTCTGAATAATGTCCATTTGTACTTCCCGATCGCAACACCTCTTCAGAGAAATGTTTCCCGAATGCATGATGTCATCTTAACCGAATAGATCTTTTTCTGACATGTCATGTCACTCGGCATCTTATTTACTGCACTTCACCTTTCTCTTCTCCCGATAAACCTGCTATCTTGAAAAATGCTAGGGCCACCAGGATTATGAACATTTTTTGTGCTAAAGGCGATACAAACAATATCGGCTATATTTTAAATTCTTGGCGCAAATTTTTTTACTAAAGACGATGCTTTACATCGGCTATCTCTGTATACAAATATTCTTAAATCTACTTCACATACAATTTCCACGCGTTCGGCATTTAACAAGTAGTGCCGAAGCTCGGTTCATGAGTAACACACATATGAACAAAATTTCCCAATAGCCGAATACCTCATCTAACATCTTTTGGCTAAGGCAAGCTATTACTCCTTCTTTTTCCTTTAAACTCTTTATAAGGGCCGATCCTATCGTTAGGCTATCGGCCGCCACGTACAACTTGAAAAAATTTACCAAGCTGTGAAAATGCCTTCATATATTCTTCAATTTCATCAAAAGCTTTCTGTTGTACATCACTTCACGTGAACTCTTGATCTTTCTTTAGCTTTGGCAACGGAGAAATAGACAGAATTCTTCCAAAAGGTTTATCAACTTCAATATATACTCTGGATTCAAAACCTGCATATATTGGTCTCATTTCGGCTTCACCACCAATACTTTATTCCTTATCAACCGATATGAAACCTAGTCTCAACTTTTCTCCATTACCACCAATCGAATTATTTATTCAAAAATTGCTCTGAGAGCCGATCGTATGAATCGGCTGTTGGTCCTTGTCAAAAACATTCACAGGACCTATTTCCCAAACTCTTCCAGAGAAGCACTCGACATCATCATATTCCCAGTAGATGGGCTCTGTATTAGCAACACTCACCGAATCATCAGCATGGACAATTTCGACATCTTCTCCAATCCACTGGATGAGTAATTGATGCATAGTTGACGGAACACAGCAGTTTGCATGTATCCAATCCCTTCCTAAGAGCAAACTGTATGCCCCCTTGCCATCAATGACGAAGAAAGTAGTAATCAAAGTCTTTGACCCGATCGTCAACTCAACTTGAACTGCCCCTCGAGTATCAGAAGAATTACCAGCAAAGTCCCTCAACACCATGTCAGTCTTCAATAATTCTTCACTTGTCATCCCAAGTTTCCTGAAGGTAGTATATGACATGATATTTATGGCAGCTCCTCCATCAATAAACATTTTGGTTAGTGGCTTGCCATTGACATACCGCCTCATATAAAGTGGCCTCAAGTGTTGATGCTTAGCTGGTTTATCAAAAACTGCTCGTTGAGCTAAAACAAGCTGAGCCAACAAATCTTGGTATTCGTCTTCATCAAAATCCAAATACACTTCTTCTTGGACATCTTGATTTTCGGGAGCTATGAATTCTGATGGAAGAAAAAATGCCATGCACGCATTAGCCGAATGATCACCCTCATCAGGCTTTTCCTTAGGACACCAAATTTTCCTTGTTTTGGCGCCTGCTTGTGCCAACTCCTTGTTCCTTAGGCGCTGCACTCTTCTTTTTTGGCTTTTCCTCAATCCTGGTGGACACCACTATCCTTTATGCCAAACATATTCGCGATAATCTTCTTCTCTAGTGCGAGCCCAACTTCGATCGACAAATCTTCTTCCTTGTCGATCCTCGGAATTACTTATTTTTAAGCGCCGATCGTCCTCTGGGATTCGCACCCCAAGCCTTTCATGGACAGAACGACAGTTGACTCGAGACTGCCTGTATTCATAGTATTGATCACTGCATTCAGGGCAATTGTTTTTAGTAGGCAGCTTCAAGTCTTCATTCCAACAATACTTGAAAAATGAGCATTCCCAATGAGACTGCTCTCGCTCTCTCATATATTCTCGTTCCTCTTCGTATATCTCTTCTTCATACTTCTGTTGTTTTCTTATGAACTTTTGTTCCTCGTAAAACCTTTGCTTCTGGTATCGTTCCTGCTCCCGACACCATTTGTTGAATAAAATACGTGTCGTGACCCTTGGCCTGGAGGTTTCACCTCTTTCAGTTCGGCTATTCTGGAAACGAACTTGTTGCCGAAATTCTTCGTTTGTGATTTGCCGATCAGGGTCAACAGCACCAGTTTCTCTCGCTCTATCAGAGGTAAACAACTTCATCTTGCTTTTACCCCTGAGATCAGCTGCATTAACCATATTAACAGAGAAGGATACGATATTCTGTCCAAAAGGGCTACCATCAACTTTCATCTTTCCATCGAACCTCAAATGCCCTTCCTGGATAGCTTTCTGGATCTGTACTCTGAACACTCGGCAATCATTTATAGAGTGAGATCTGGTATTATGGAAACCACAATACTTCTTGTCTTTAACCTCCTCAGGGTGCTGCATGGGATGACCTTCCGGCAACTTGATGCGTCCTTCCTCAATAAGTATTCAAATAGTTTATCTGATTTGGAAACATCAAAGTCATAAGTACCTTTTTGCTGTCTCAGTCATCGTTGATTGACTTGAGTTGGCTCTTTTGCCCAGAATAACTCGGCTGCAGCTACCTCATCTTCATCATCGTACTCCGCTGCTTCTTCTAAGAAAGCCTGATACATCTCGGCGGCCACATCACCTTTCTAGAATTGATTATTTCTCCTAAACCCTTGGGCTTGACTACTCATCATAGCCAACCGTTGTGATAATTGCCCGAGATCATCAAACTCCATGTTGAATAGCTTCTCCCTGATATTCGGCAACATGCCAGCTATAGCTATCCCTGACAATTGATCATCTGGTAAATTCATGGAATAGCAGAGGTTTTTAGTCTCCCTGAACCTGCGCAAATATTCTTGCGGTGTCTCATTAGCTTTCATCTTTATACTCATGAGATCGACCAACTTCTTCTCGTTGGAGCCCGTGAAGAAATACGCGAGGAACTTCTGTTCTAATTCTGCCCATGTATTAATGGAATTTGCTGGCAGAGACGTGAACCATGAGAAAGTTGGTCCTGTTAATGACAACGGGAAGTACCGAATCCTCCAGGCTTCATCTGCAGATGCCTCTCCAAGCTGCATCAAGTAACGGCTGATATGTTCTACAGTACTGGTGTCGTCTTGGCCCGAAAACTTGGCAAGATCAGTGCGAGGCTTTACCCTTGGAGGAAGTGCTACTCGGTTGTACCACTCTGGGTAAGGAGACTTGTAAGCGTAAGATTGATTCTTTGGCTTCAGGCCGAATTGATTTTGCATCATGTCGGCCATCCTATGCATGATGAGGTCGATACTCGAATCTGGAGCTGCTTGTGCTTGCCCCCAGGGAATGCCCCTGTTGAATTTTTATAACCCGGATTCGGGAAAGCATCAATTGCACTGTAATCAATGAACTCCTGATATCCACCTCCATACATATTCTTCTGCAACCTATTTGTTGCTGGAGATACTCTGAAAGCAGATGGTGGAACATTTCCTGTTGTGCCGAATGCAAGTTGGCCTTGAGTCGTGGGAGGCTGCTGCGCTTGGTGAATGACCATCCCATCTCTGCTCGAACCAACTCCGCTGTCTTCAGCAATTCTCCTCTAGGGTTGAGGCACGGGGAATAACAGTGGTCCCTGCATCGGACCAGCGGCTTCCTCAAAACATTTATCAACTGCCGTGCCGAAGATACCAACCATGATGGCACGAAAAGTATTCAAGAAAGCTGATTGATGATTGGTCATGGCCTGTGACATCGCCTTATACACCAATTCGGTCATTTTTTGAACATCTTCCTCATCAGTGCTATCAGATTCGTGAGGAAAAAGACCTCTTGGGAGTGGTTGCTTCTGAAAAACCTTGTTGCTCTTGTTCTTCGAGAAGGACATCAAGCAGTTGCGTTGAAACTCATCACAAGCTTGTTGTACGAAATGTTTTGAGTCTAGTGGCAACTCATCCATGGTCACTTCTAGAATTTGAGTGTCGTTGATCTCAGGCATCTTGAAATAGAGGGTCCCACCGGGCATGCCAAAAAGTGTGTTGGCGCAAAATGTGGTACACCGCGCCTCACACACAGCAAGCCAGAAAAAGCGTGGCTTCAATCGGGTGCCCGGACGGTTTGAAATCCGGAGACGTGCCAGTCGGTTTGACCTGAAAGCCAACAAGGGAATAAACTGTGAGAATAAAACTGGAACATGCCGGATGAGACCAGACAGTTCCATATTTACGGCCCTGAAGCCACTCACAACAGCATACATCTATAGAAGTTGTCTGCCGAACATGTTTATAGAATCATTCGGCAAATATAAAAAGAAAGCATTGTAAACACGTTGATTGCGCAATACACATGTAGGAAAGGACATGCTTGAATAAATGAGAATTACTCAGACATCATCAAGACATGAAGAATTATAAACAGGTAACTTGTGAATATAAGTCTATTCAAACAACACATGCATAGGTTAATCCAACTAGTCTGCCACACGTCTAATCTTCATAAACCCATCAAGCATAAACCCACGCGAGGCTAATACTCGCTACAAGTCTACGCCACTTCCTACGATCAGATCAATCCACAGCATGATACAATCTAATAATAAGAAGCTAAAAGCATGTATATATCTGAACAGATCTATAAACACTCATTACTCGTGCAAGCTTAACCAAGCTCGGCGAACTAGCCGAGTTGGGGTCCGTGAAGAAGGAACATACAAACAAGCATGGTTAAACCAATCTAAAACCTGCATCTGCCGCACGATACCTAATTTTATCAAAGCTCAAACGTGATTGACATGCATGAACCCACAACATGTAGCAACCTAGATTGGAAATTGATTCGGCCATCATGATCATGCAATTACTGGAACACAAGTAAACTTGTAAAGCAAGGCCGAATAAAGATCAATCTAAATTGGGCAAAAGAGTGTTACAAAATTAATTAAAACATGCAACACATGATAACTTAATGAATCTATTAGATCTTGCCAAATCTAATAGAGCTGATAACTATCTCGCTTTTGCTAAACATATACATAAACACCTGCCGCACGGTATCTACCCATAAGCAAAGCATAAGCAAAGACTTCTTGATCGCTAATAAGGGTCCGCCGCATGACCATTGAAAACAAACAAGACTACTTGCATCACATCTAAATCCACCGCATGATACTAGACATGATAACAAGGTTGTTGGGACTTACGGAGGTCGACAGATCGATGATTCCTCTCGAAGAACTCGACGACACGACTAAGGACTCGAAGGTGGCACGGGGCCAGTTTGTATTGATATGGTTGTGAACGGTTTTTTACAATGGCCGTGGGCTTATATGTATACCCTAGACAAAATACGAGTCCAAGACGATTACAATTTACATAATGAAATTTGGAAAGATACAAGTCCTATTCCTATTCTTCTCGGTACCCTCCATTGTCACGTGTGCTAGCCGGCTTGACTTGCCATATCTGTTTCCCGGATGGAGCCATCACCTTGCAAAACAGCCGACCGCACAGACACTTGCCGAAACTCCGAAGGCTAACCGTTCACCTGGTTGTTCACCGAATTCCTTTCTCACTGTTGGCTGGGTCCGCTTGTCATTTTCTTGATCTGCCTGATTAACCGATCTCCCCTGATTTTGTCAATTCTCCAAATCGCAGCCATCTTCAGTAAAATTCGGCCTAACTCTTTCTTAGTCCAAATTTTGGCCTACACTCGGATTTTGAGAAGTTTTGTAACTCTTTGGGTCTAGAGCATCAGTTTTCTTCCCCCTACACACCACCACAAAATGGTGTTGTAGAGAGGAAAAATCGGACCCTTGTAGAGATGGCCAGGACGATGCTCGATGAGCATAGGACTCCTATGCAGTATTGGGCCGAAGCTATGAACACTGCATGCTATATTTCCAATCGCATTTTTCTCCGTGTGTTCTTGAAGAAAACTTCTTATGAGTTGCGATTTGGGAAGCAACCCAAAGTGAGTTATTTTAGAGTTTTTGGTTGCCACTGTTTTATACTCAAGAAAGGCAACTTGGACAAGTTTGAGTCTCGTTCTTCTGATGGTGTATTTTTGGGTTATGGTAATCATACTCGTGCATATCGTGTACTTAACTGTGGGGATATTACCTCCGTATACCTCCATGGACCTACATGGGCCCTTCGTCAAGGACAGCCCAGCTCACGAGGCCTTACAACACGCGACTAGCTCGTCGTGCTCGTCAAGGACTCTCTAGAAGCCTTGCCTGCCAAGGAAGATCCTAGAGTTAGATCCGGATTCCTTGCCTTAAGGAACCGTTTGTAATCTGATAAGTACTCGACAACTGTAACCCTGCTCCCCGGCTATATAAGGTGAGCAGGGACCCCCTCTAATCTGATCTCGATCACAACTCTGATCCCATCGGATCAGCCAATCAGCAATACAATCCAGCCACCAGAACACAGGACGTAGGGTATTACGGCGACTTGCCGGCCCGAACCTGTCTAAATCGTCGTCTCTCATCCCTGTGTCCACGCTTTGCAGACGTCTCGCACGCCTCCACCGCTTAATCTACTACCTTTGGCATACCCCTCGGTAGACTGCCGACCATATTTCGTCGACAGTTGGCGCGCCAGGTAGGTGGTGTGTGCTACGACATCATGATCTGTCAAGCGGTCATCTTCCTCGACTCCATGATCCTCCCGAGCCTGGCGTCTCCTTCCAGATCGGATCTATCATTTGGACCATCGGCGACGCCGTCTTCGCTCTGGAGATCGTGGAACCCGCGCAACTTCGTGCGTCGGATGCCTCGTCATCCACACATCGCGTCATCGCGCCGACGCCATGTGCGCCAAGATCCATTCGCTGCGACGACATCGATCGGGCCAACAAGAGGATCACCGACTGCATCAACGTCGTTGACTGGGCTCGCCGCCTTTGCTCGTCGCCACCTTCGCTCGTCGTCGACTAGGATCATCGCTGCCTTCATCGCTGTCGTCGCTCGACGTCGACTAGGATCGTCCCCGCCTTCGTCGTCGCTCGACGTCAGCCAGGATCATCGCCGCCTTCTTCGTCGCTGCCGTCGTTCATCGTCGACCAGGATCGTTATCGACCAGGTTCGTCGCCTTCGCCCGTCACCGTTGTCGCTCATCATCGACCAGGATCTTCGCCGCCTTCGTCGCTGCCGTCGCTCGTCATCGACCAGGCTCGTCGCCTTCACCGCCTTCATCGCCGTCGTGGCTCGTCGTCAACCACGATCGTCGCCGCCTTCGTCGCTGTCGTCGCTCGTCGTCGACCAGGATCGTCGCCGCCTTTGTCATCACCTCGCCCGTCCCTGCCGTCACTCGTCGTCAACCAGGATCGTCGCCGCCTTCTTCGTCGCCTTCATCACCTTCGTCGCCGTCGTCGCTCATCGTCGACCAGGATCGTCGCCGCCTTCTTCATCGCCTTCGTCGCCGTCGTCGCTCATCGTCGACCAGGATCATCGTCACCTCGCCCGTCGCTGCCGTCATTCGTCGTCAACCAGGATCATCGCCGCCTTCTTCGTCGCCTTCGTCGCTGCGGTCACTCGTCGTCGGCCAGGATCGTCGCCGCCTTCTTCATTGCCTTCGTCGCTGTCGTCGCTCGTCGTCAGCCAGGATCATCGCTGCTTTCGTCGCTGCCTTCTTCGTCGCTGTCGTCGCTCGTCGTCGACCAGGATCGTCGTCGCCTTCATCGTCGCCTTTGTCGCTGCCGTCGCTCGTCATCGACCAGGCTCGTCGCCTTCGCTCATCGCTGCCGTCACTCGTCATCGACCAGGATCGTCGCCGCCTTCTTCGTCGCCTTCGTCGCTGTTGGAAACGCACTTGCCCCACCTCCGCACTTGTGCAGGGGGAAGAGCGAAGGCGGCCAAGCGTCGGAAGCGGTAGCGAAGGTAAGGCGGAAGTGGAAGATGCTTAATTTCCCAAAAGTCGTCGCCTTACACTGTTCATCCCCTTGGTATTTATAGGGAATGCCAAGGGGCACGGGCCAAATTACAAAAGGGTACAGAAAAGATTCCTCGCCTCCACGCAGGGAGGAAGGGCAAAAGCGTAAATACACAGCTGAAGCGGAAACCCTAATCGGCCACCCTCCAACGCGCCGCCACCTGGCCCTTGTTCACCTTCGGGGAGAGGTGCGGCGGTTCTGACCTTCGACCGCGCTCGCCCTTGGGCCCGCGCTCCTCCGCCATCTGCCGGACCTCCAGCTTTACTTGCCTCCAAAGGAGAAGACCGAAGGTGTGACCTTCGGCCGTGCTCGCCGGACCTTCGGCTTCGCCTGCCTCCGGGGTAGCGCGCACTCGCCGCTTGCCTGAACCTTCGCTCCAAGCGAAGGTGGCGTTGTGAGTCAGCGAAGGTTTCCTGCAGTGCGACCGTCGACTTAGACCTGCATGGAAATGCAACAAAGCAACGAGGGTCGAACCCGCATCCGGGGGTTAGGGTAACGGTCTCCAATAGGAGAGGGACCTTGCAAAGACACATAGACTGCGCGAGGGTTATTTCGAGCACTAGTTCGAGCGGCGCTTCTGTCGAGGGTCCTTTCCCCCAATAGTAGCCCCTCGTTGTCTTGGATGTAAAAACCTGTGTTTAGGCCCAAGCAGCGCCTTTCAAAGGGGACAACAAACGGGACCCTCGGCAGCGACACCCGCGACTGCTTTGGGCTGGGCCGTTGTAATGTTGTTTGTACTGTTGGAGCCTATTTTGTTTTTTGCGCCGCGTTTTTCGGTTGTCGAGCTGATTTCGTTGGGTGAGGGGCTCGTCTCCCCGCCTATAAATAGAGAGGGTGGGTGAAGAGTTTTGATTGTGTCCTCTGCTATAGCCGTCCTGCTGTTGCGATTTGCTTGTAGCGAAGGTTTGTTTTAGCTTGCGTGCGAGGGTTTGGACGGGCATTGGCGAACATACTTGTGTGCGAAGGTTTGTTTGATAGTTTTTGGTAGTTGAAGAGATGGCCCGATTGAAGCAGACTGCTCGGGCTGGTCCTCCCGCCGTCGCGGATGATGGGGTTACCTTCGAGTTTGGTCTTAGCCGGGTTTGCGCCAGTGAGATTGCATCTTATGTGAGGTGGGGCTGGATTGAGGAAGGCAAGGCGAGGACCAGTAGTGGGGAGACCGTTCCGAAGCCAGAGGCGGATGAGGTTGTGGTCTTTGAAGAATTTTTTTCGGCTGGCCTTCGCTTTCCGGTGATTTCCTTTGTGACCTCCGTTCTTCGAAGGTTCAACCTGAAATTTCATCAGTTGATGCCTTCTTGTTTTACGAAGATGTCAGTGTACGTGTGGGCATGCCGTTCTCAGGGCATGGCTCCACACGTCGAGGGTTTTATATGCACTCATCGTGTGCACATGCAGCCCCGCAAGATGGATTGTGGCGAAGGTAACACTCGTCTTGGACAGTTTGCTGTGTACACATTCTGCTATCGCGCTGGGTCGGAGGTGCCGGTGCAGGCCCAGAAGAATAAGTGGAGCAGCGGATGGCAAGAATCTTGGTTTTACTACAAGCTTAGTGGCGACGTCGAGCTTTGCGGCGAGCTTCCGCTTCTCGGAGATGTCGGCGCCGAGGCCAAGATGAGCGCCGAGGCTCCTGCTGCGGTTGATTGCTTGAGGGTTGTGGCGCGCTCTCAGTGCGCCCGCGACTTGGTCGACGAATATTGTTGTGCGAAGGTGTGGCCCCTTAGCCAAAGGCAAAAATGGTTTGGAGTCGCGGAGGACCCCAAGTATGAGGCTAAGGGTTTGAAGAAACTGATAGTTGATTTGAACAAGGTTTGGGAAAAAGTTCTTGCAAAGTTTCCGAGGCGCGAGGATGGGAACGAAGCTGTTTACAAGCGGGTTCAGCAGTGGGCTGAAGAGCTTGTTGGGAAATTATCCATATTGGAGGTGAAGGCTATCCACAGCTCGGTGGGTAGCGGAGGTCGAGTGAACAGGATGTTCGACATTCTTGGGATCCGGTACAAGGACTGGCCCGCCCCTTCGAGCGATGACGCGCCGAAGAAAAGGAAACGTGCCGCCACCGAGGGGGGGGGGGGGGGGAGTTTGTGTCGCGGCGGAAGAGAGGTCGTGGCCATGGCCGTGGCGGCGTTGGCGGGCGAGCGAAGGTGCTTGCGACGAAGGTCGCTGCTGGTTTTGGTGTTGCCGGCACTTCTTCCTCCTTGGCCGTAGCTCCAAGCGGCCGGGGTGCCGTTATAGTTGGGGGCGCGTGCCTCGCGTTGGGGGGATCAGCGCTTTAATTCAGATGTCGGGCGACGAGGATCGGTTTGATGATGATGGGGTGGGGGAGGAGAAAACTGGAAAGGAGGGGGAGACGGACGAGGGTTCGTCTGAAGAAAGCAGCGAGAGCTCCAGCGAGGGTCATGACACTGATGAAGATGTGTCTATCGGAGGTGCAGCCCCGCTGAGTGCTGATGCGATGGTTGACCAGAGCGCGGTCGACATCGCACAAGACGTTGAGCCAGGCAGCCCTCGACGAGGGTCGATTTCCAGCTTTGCGGGCTCGCATCTGTGGGTAGAGGGTGTGGAGTTTGGTGGAGAACTTGAGTCCGACCGGGTCCGGGGAAAGAGACCGTTTGGCGAGGCGAGTCGGTCGAGCCTTCCGGAGTATGCTAAGAGGCTTGGGATTTCTGATCCGGCGACGGAGCTGTTTACTAGTCCGGACCTTCGGGAATGTCACTTGCAGTGCGGCCCGGAGGAAAGGCGTTTTTTAGGCCGAATCTTCGGCCGCATTTGTGTGCCGGAGGCGGAGGTTCGACTTGCGGACCAGGCGGTTGGTGATACCTTTGCCGACGTGGACGTTAAGCTGGCGGAGCTAATGCTTTTGAACCGTGCGGCAAGGCGGAAAGTTGGCTCCGACATGGAATTTATGAGAAGCCAGCTTGACGAGCTTGAGAGGGAGGATAGCAGACTTGCGCGAGGCTTGGAGAATAAAGAAATTGAACTGAAGAAAGCTTCGGAGGAGGCCGCGAAGGCTCGTGAGGAGGCAGTTGAGCTGGCGAAGCGAAATGCTGATTTGATTGCCGAGGGAAAGGCGAAGGACAAGGCGCTGGCCGTTATCGAGGGTCGCTTGGTGGATTTGGGCGAATCCTGGCGGAAAAGTATGGAGAATGTCAAGCGTAAGGTTGATTGCTGTCTGACCGAGGCTGGAGGCTCTGCCAGAGAGCCGTTGCTTGCAGCTGACGCGGAGGCCTTCGAAGGCTGGCTCGGCAATGAGCTTGATGTGTTTAGCTCGTTAGTTGCCAATGCGGCCGATTTTGGTGGCTACGCCGGGGCTTTGGCGATGGCGAGCACGCTTCGGCTGGCTGGTTGCGATCACCTTCGCAGAGTCAAGAGGCCGAACCATGCCTTTCCGTCGGTGGAAGAGGTTTGCCGCATGAAGGTTGACGATTCTGAAGTTCGGAACTGCGCGATGCGCCTGCTCCGCAAGTTTTGGATCTCTGGCGGCGGCCGAGCTCTCGCCTTCGAGGAAGCTGCCGAGGCTACGCGTCAGGTTTGCATACTTATTCGGACTTCTTGATTTTGTTGACCTGTTTCATAGGGAGTATTATTGATCTTGGCGAGGTTTGCTTTTTGTTTTGCTTGTAGGCTCGACAAGATGCGTTGCCCTCGCCGCCCACGGAAGTTGCAGCGGTCGGTGGCTCCGAAGCCGCCGCTGAGTTGAATGTTGCGGGGGTTACGCTCGCCGAGATCGAGGCGTTGACTGGGGACGTCCCGAGCATTGAAGAGGTCGTCGTGGAAAAGACCGCGACGGAAGAGGGGCCTGCTTCGACCGTCGAGGCTGCCGTGGAAAGATCTGTGGCGGAGGAGACGCCTGCTGAAGCCTCGACCGTCGCTGTTGGCGAAGGTTCAGGGGCTATCGACAGCGGAGCTGCGGGTGGTGCTCATAGGGAAAGTGGTCAGGTGTGAACCTCGGGATTGTTGGGGCGAGGGAGGCCTTTTTGTAGAAATTGTGGTTGTTTGTAAAGACTTGACGAGGCTGAGACATCTCGTATTTTTGTGCAACATGCAGGTTCTTGACGGAACCGTGCTAGACGTATTCGACGTGACTCCGCTGATGTTGAACTACCAAGATGTGTTTATAACTGGTGAATCGTGGGCTCGCGCTAGGTTTAAATATCCTTCGCTTTCCTTTGAACGTTTTTGGTGGTCGAAGGTGCGGAGGTATGATTTAAAAAATAGTAGGTCGAGTTGATTTTGGCGCGAAGCAGACTATACAGACCGTCAAGCCGATCGTTATTTGTTTGGATCTTCTTCGACCTCGCAAGCTGGCGGTGATGATGATATTGACGAGAACGCGGCTTTAGAATACTTGTTTGGGCAAAGAGAGCTTGAAATTGGTTCGGATGGCGCGAAGCTGACCGTCAAGGAAGAACCTTCGGAGGTTAGTGAGACGGGGCATAGATACATGTATAGGGCGAGGGTTTTACCCGGGGAGCTGCCAATTGTCCCTGCAGCTCCTTTGTTGTGGGGACCCCTGGTTCCGGTGGAGGGGGGGGGGGGGGTTTGAGGAGGAGGCCGAAGGTTTCGGTGATTTGATGTTGATTGAGGGGAGCGATGGTTCCTTGTAAAGAATTTTTTATTTTTCGGATATGTTTGTTGTTGTGTCGTTACTTTGTAATAGCATGGGAAAGATGTTTGGGTTGTCTGCCCTGTTTGCTGCGCTATTTAACGTTTCTTATATTGTTTAACAACGACGCCCCCTTTTTCTTTTAGCGAGGCTCGCGCATTTACTCTCGTGAGCTTGTTTTGAAAAGAGAGCGACGCCCCCTTTTTATTTTAGCGAGGCTCGCGCATTTGCTCTCGTGAGCTTGTTTTGAAAAAACAGCGATGCCCCCTTTTTTTTTTAGCGAGGCTCGCGCATTTGCTCTCGTGAGCTTGTTTTGAAAAAACAGCGATGCCCCCTTTTTATTTTAGCGAGGCTCGCGCATTTGCTCTCGTGAGCTTGTTTTGAAAAAACAGTGATGCCCCCTTTTTCTTTTAGCGAGGCTCGCGCATTTGCTCTCGTGAGCTTGTTTTGAAAAAACAGCGACGCCCCCTTTTTCTTTTAGCGAGGCTCGCGCATTTGCTCTCGGGAGCTTGTTTTGAAAAAACAGCGATGCCCCCTTTTTCTTTTAGCGAGGCTCGCATATTTGCTCTCGTGAGCTTGTTTTGAAAAAACAGCGACGCCCCCTTTTTCTTTTAGCGAGGCTCGCGCATTTGCTCTCGTGAGCTTGTTTTGAAAAAACAGCGATGCCCCCTTTTTCTTTTAGCGAGGCTCGCGCATTTGCTCTCGTGAGCTTGTTTTGAAAAAACAGCGATGCCCCCTTTTTCTTTTAGCGAGGCTCGCGCATTTGCTCTCGTGAGCTTGTTTTGAAAAAACAGCGATGCCCCCTTTTTCTTTTAGCGAGGCTCGCGCATTTGCTCTCGTGAGCTTGTTTTGAAAAAACAACGACGCCCCCTTTTTCTTTTAGCGAGGCTCGCGCATTTGCTCTCGTGAGCTTGTTTTGAAAAAACAGTGACGCCCCCTTTTTCTTTTAGCGAGGCTCGCGCATTTGCTCTCGTGAGCTTGTTTTGAAAAAACAGCGACGCCCCCCTTTTTCTTTTAGCGAGGCTCGCGCATTTGCTCTCGTGAGCTTGTTTTGAAAAAACAGCGATGCCCCCTTTTTCTTTTAGCGAGGCTCGCGTATTTGCTCTCGTGAGCTTGTTTTGAAAAAAACAGCGACGCCCCCTTTTTCTTTTAGCGAGGCTCGCGCATTTGCTGTCGTGAGCTTGTTTTGAAAAAACAACGATGCCCCCTTTTTCTTTTAGCGAGGCTCGCGTATTTGCTCTCGTGAGCTTGTTTTGAAAAAACAGCGACGCCCCCTTTTTCTTTTAGCGAGGCTCGCGCATTTGCTCTCGTGATGAGCTTCTGTTGTGCTTTGCGGGGGTGCTTGACGTTTTTGGACTTCGCGCCTCCCTTTATTTTAGGCGGAGGTGAAGTTTACTTTTTGCGAGCCCCTGTCATTTGTGCCAGGGTGCTCGACTTTCCTCCCCTTATGTTAGGCGGAGGTGAGTTTGCTTTTGCGAGCCCCTGTCGTTTGTTCCAGGGTGCTCGACTTTCCTCCCCTTATCTTAGGCGGAGGTGAAGTTTGCTTTTTGCGAGCCCCTGTCGTTTGTGCCAGGGTGCTCGACTTTCCTCCCCTTATCTTAGGCGGAGGTGAGTTTGCTTTTGCGAGCCCCTGTCGTTTGTGCCAGGGTGCTCGACTTTCCTCCCCTTATCTTAGGCGGAGGTGAAGTTTGCTTTTTGCGAGCCCCTGTCGTTTGTGCCAGGGTGCTCGACTTTCCTCCCCTTATCTTAGGCGGAGGTGGGTTTGCTTTTGCGAGCCCCTGTCGTTTGTGCCAGGGTGCTCGACTTTCCTCCCCTTATCTTAGGCGGAGGTGAGTTTGCTTTTGCGAGCCCCTGTCGTTTGTGCCAGGGTGCTCGACTTTCCTCCCCTTATCTTAGGCGGAGGTGAGTTTGCTTTTGCGAGCCCCTGTCGTTTGTGCCAGGGTGCTCGACTTTCCTCCCCTTATCTTAGGCGGAGGTGAGTTTGCTTTTGCGAGCCCCTGTCGTTTGTGCTAGGGTGCTCGACTTTCCTCCCCTTATCTTAGGCGGAGGTGAGTTTGCTTTTTGCGAGCCCCTGTTGTTTGTGCCAGGGTGCTCGACTTTCCTCCCCTTATCTTAGGCGGAGGTGAAGTTTGCTTTGAAAAGAAAAGGAATGTTTTTCGAAGCAATCTTAGCAGGTTTTCATCGAATGTAGCGCTCTTGAAAGAGATCCGCTTTTTCTATGTTTGGGAGTAGAGGGTTGGAGATTTTACTTTTTTGGGGGTTCTAGCCTGTATTAATGCTTTGGATACTGCCTCGTTAAAAAACCTTACGCCCCTTCGTAAGGAAAAAGAGTGCAGCTCCTGTTCTTGTCAAGTACATGAGTGTAGATAACATAGTATGTGACAAAGATTACATAACGCGAGAGCTCGCTAAGGCTCCGCTATGGGTAGAATTTGCGAAGGTCGTCAATGTTCCAGGTGTGTGGTAGGATATTACCTTCGCTGTCGGAGAGGTGGAAAGAGCCTGGACGATTGCATTCTGCGATCAGGAACGGGCCTGTCCACTTAGGCTGGAACTTTCCAGCCATGCTGGCGTTTTGTTTACGGATGAGGACGAGGTCACCCTTCTGCAGGTTTTTGATTCTGACCTTTTTATCTCTCCATTTTTTGGTCTCTTCCTGATACTTGCGAAGGTTGTGAACTGCGCTGCATCTTGTTTCTTCTAGCAAGTCTTTGTCAGTTAGCTTGGCTGGCTCATCATTTGCGAGGGTTGTTCTCGGTGAAACGTATTTTAGCTCCTCTGGTAACACGGCTTCTTCGCCGAACAAAAGTTTGAAGGGTGTGAATTTGGTTGCTCTGCATTCGGAGGTATTGTGAGACCAGGTGACTGAAGTTAGCTCGTCTGCCCATTTGCCTTTGGGTCTGCCTTGCAACTTTTTGGATATGGATTGGAAGATTGTTGCGTTGGCTCTTTCGACTAGACCGTTGGACTGCGGGTGTCGGACTGAGGCGAAGCATAGAATTGTTCCGATTTGTGCACAGAATTCTTTAAAAACCTCGCTGTCAAACTGGGTGCCGTTGTCGACGGTTAGATGTTGGGGGACTCCAAAGCGACAAACTATCTGCTGCCAGAAAAACTTTTTTACTGCGAGGGAGGTTATGGAGGACAGCGGTCTTGTTTCGGTCCATTTGGTGAAATATTCCACGACTACCACCGCATAGCGAAGGTTCCCCGGAGCCGTCGGTAGTGGGCCCATGAGATCCATTGCCCACCTTTGCAGAGGCCAGGTTGGGCATATGAGGGTTGTGGGAGCCCCTGGGGTGTTTTGGTTTTTTGCTGTCAGTTGACAACCTTCGCACTTCTTGACGATGGTTTCAGCATCTCTCAGCGCAGTTGGCCAGTAGAAACCTTGCCGGAAAGCCTTTCCTACTAGTGCCCTCGGGCCATTCTGTGAACCACATATACCTTCGTGGATGAGTTTGAGAATGTCGTTACCTTCGGACTGTGACACGCACTTGAGCCAAGGTGAGGTTACCGAAGCTTTGAATAGGGTGTTATCCACAATCTTGTACCCTCGCACTCTTTGCTTTAGTCTGTTCTCTTCTTCTTTGGAGCTGGGTTCATGGAGTCCTTTGATGTAGGCCATGATAGGTGCTCTCCAATCCTCGCACTGAATTGCGCTGATCAGCTTGATGCTGATTTCGGAAGCTTCGAAGGCTGACCTAGTGGAAACCTCGTAGAACACATCCGGAGGGAGCTGTAGCTGCTGCGCGGCTGCTTTGGCTAAGCAATCTGCTTCGCTGTTTTCAGTCCTTGATATTGCTTTTACGGTTATGCCGAGGAAGAAAGATTCTAACCTTCGGACAAATTGAAAATACTTTTGAAGCTCTGGATCTTTTGCTTTGTAATTCTTTTCAATGTGCCCCGCGATGACTTGAGAGTCTGTGTTGATAAGTGCCCTTCGGACTGATAACGATCACAGCCTTGAGAGTGCCAGGATCACAGCCTCGTATTCAGCGGAGTTGTTTGTGCACTTGAAGTCAAGCCTTCTTGCGTATCTCAGCTTCGATGCGGAAGGCGAGAGTAGGATGGCCGAGGCACCGGCCCCAGTTGCACCCCAAGCTCCGTCGACGTAAACGATCCAAAACTGTTCTTGATGCGGCTCACCGGGGCGAGGGTCGGGTGTCCATTCTGCTATAAAATCAGCCAGCACTTGTGATTTGATCGCTGTTCTGCCGACGAAGGTCACAGCGTAACTGTTAAGCTCGACTGCCCATTTTGCTATTCTTCCAACTGCTTCGTTGTTTTTGAAAATGTTCTCGAGAGGGTACGTCGAAGGTACATGGATCTCGTGCGCCTGGAAATAGTGCTTGAGCTTTCTTGATGCCATGACGACAGCGTATGCTATTTTCTCAAGCTCCGAATAATTTCTCTTTGGGCCTTCGAGGGTTTCTGAAACATAGTAGATTGGAGCTTGTCTGGTTTTGTTGTTTTCGCGGAGCTCCTTGATGAGGACTGCGCTTGCTGCGTGTGGCGAAGCTGCGACGTAGAGTAACAATAAGTCTCCCTTGCTTGGGCTGGTCAGTGCAGTCAAGCTGGTCAGATACTTTTTCAACTCCTCGAAGGCCTTTTGCTGCTGGGGACCCCAATTGAATGGAGCGTTGCTTCTGAGTGTTTCAAAGAAGGGTAACCCTCGCTCTGCGGATCTTGAGATGAATCTGCTAAGTGCTGCCAAACGACCGGTCAGACGCTGAGCTGCTTTCTTGGTCGTCGAAGGTTCCATGTTCATGATGGCATCAATCTTCTCAGGGTTGGCTTCGATTCCTCTGGCTGAGACGATGCAACCTAGCAATTTACCTTCGCTTACCCCGAAAACACATTTTTCTGGGTTTAGTTTCAGTCCGGCGGACCGGAGGTTGCTGAATACCCTCGATAAGTCTGGTATGTGGTTCTCTTTTAGTTCACTCTGGACGACTAGGTCATCGACATAGGCGGAGACAGCATGCTCATCCTTGAAAACTTCGGAGGTCATGCGAGCGAAGGTTGAGCCTGCATTTTTCAAACCTTCTGCCATCCTTCGGAAGCAAAAGGTGCCCGAGGGTGTGATAAAGCTTGTTTTTTCTTCGTCTTGTTCATTCATCCAGATCTGGTGATAGCTTGAGAAGCAATCAAGGAGGGATAGCATTTGGCAACCTGCCGCTCTGTCGACCAGGGTGCTTATGTTTGGGAGGGGGAAATCATCCTTCGGACAGGCTTTGTTCAAGCAAGTGAAATCGACGCACATTTGCCATTTTTTGTTCTTCTTTTGGACTAGGACCACATTTGAGAGCCAAGTTGGGTATTTGACTGGGCGAATGACGCCTGCGTCCAGAAGCCTTTTTACCTCAGCCTTCGCTGCCTCCTTCCTTTCTTCTGACATCTTGCGAAGCTTTTGTTTGATTGGGCGATAGCCTGTTTTGATGTTCAGGCTATGCTCGATCATTGATCTGTTGACTCCTTTTAGGTCTTCTGCGGACCAAGCGAAGGTGTCGGAATTTTCTCTGAGGAAGGTGACGAGGTTGCCTTCTGATTGAAGGCCTAGATTGGCTGAAATGATCACCTTTCTTTCGGCATTACCCTCGAAGAGTTGGACTTGTTTGGTTTCCTCCTTTGGCGCTGCCTTCACTCTGTCATTGCGGACCTCGCCCTCGACGCTGATACCGGGGGTTTGAGGTTTTGACAAATTGTGTACATTACGATGCCCCGGGGCTACGTTCCCTTCAGCTGTCCTTGCAATGTCCTGGTCCCCAAATACTGCGACCACACCCTTCGGAGCGGGAAGTTTCATGCATAGGTAAGCGGGATGGATGACCGCATTGAACGCGTTTGTGACCCCTCGGCCAAAAATGGCATTGTATGGGTAGAACATGTCGACGACGTCAAATGTTATATGCTCCGTCCTGCAGTTGATTTCGTCGCCGAAGGTGACGGGCAGAGAAATTTTTCCGATAGCTCTCACTTGTTGACCACCGAAGCCGTATAGGGGGTTGTCTGCAGGTTGCAGAAGGTTTCTATCAAGCTTCATGCTGTCGAAGGTTGAAGCGAACAAGATGTCAGCGGAGCTTTCTGTATCGACTAGTATTTTGGTGACGGTCCACCCAGTGAGGTTGGTTTCGATCACCATAGCATCGGTGTGAGGGTAATCTCTCAGCTTCATGTCACTGGAATCGAAGGTTATGGGGATGTGCGACCAACGGCCAAATCTATGGGGTCCTTCGACGGCTACGTGGTGGACTCGTCTGGCATGTTCCTTCCTCTGCCGTTTGTTACCATGGTCTTCATTTGAACCTCCGGTGATAGCTAGAATCACACCGAAGGTTGATGTTGGATTGTTGATGGTCGTTTGGCTCGGGGCTTCGGCTTTGACAGGTTGTGGTGCTGGTAACGCGGGGATTGGCGGTGGTGGTGGCAGAGCGCTGCTAGCTTGGTATGTTGTTGTAATTTGGTTTTGGGGGGTAGCTGGGTATGTGACTGTGTAAGGTGGGTTTTGGCGTTGTGGGGTGGTGGTTGGCTGATAAGGGGTTTGGTTGTAGAGTGGGTGGTGAGTGTAAGACGGTTGTTGCGAAGGTAGGCCGTAGTTTATGGGGGTATACTGGTATGGGGGATTTGGTGGGTGGAAACTTGGTTTCCTGGTGTGGTTGATGGTTCGGGTGTCGGACGAGGCAGCTTTCCTGGATTCCTGGTATTCTTTACCCTTGGCGAAGCATTCGCATTGCTTTGTTGTGTGTCCCTTTCCCATTCCACAGAAGTGACAATACATTTTGGCAGGATCTCGCTGCTGGTACCGCTGATTCGGCGGAGGTGGCAAAACCTGCGGGGCTTGGTTGCTCGGAGGTTGAGCGTTCCGTCTTTGATCTTCGCAATTTGTTGCTTTGTTGATCGCACCGACGTTGCTTTGCTCTTGGCGAAGGTTGCTTTCTCTCGGTTGAGGCCTCGGCTGTGGCCTCTGCTGAGACCTCCGAGCATCGGACTTCGCTCTGAAATCCATATCAGCTCTACAGTATCTTTCCATTGTTTCATGCAACTCTTCGATTGAGTTTGCCGGTTTTCTGGCAAATTTTGAGGAGCATGGTCCTGGGCGCAGGCCACTGACTGCAGCGAGGATGACAGCCTCGTCAGATATCCCCGGGGTCCTTGCTCTGATTTGAATAAACCTTCGCCAATAATCTTGGAGCGGCTCGCGTTCTTCTTGCTTGCAATTGAACAGCTCGATGGGGTTTGACGGGGCTGGAGTGATGCCCTTGAAATTTGTACACAGCTTGTCTCTGAGGGTGGCCCAGGAATCCACAGTTCCGGGGCGAAGGTTGCTGTACCAAGTTTGTGCGATGTCTCGCAGAATGATGACAAAGAATTTTGCCATTGTTGATTCATCACCGCCTACTGCGGCAACCGCTGCTTCGTAGCTCATGATGAACTGGCAAGGGTCGGAAAGTCCATCATAGCGGGGTAGGTTTTGTGGATTATAGCATGGTGGCCAGGGCTGGGTTTGGAGTATTTGGGAGAGTGGTGACTTTGGATCGTATGGCATTTGGTGTTGCTGATGCCTTCGCTGAATGCGAAGGTTTTGTTCTCTCTCATCTGGGTAGAGTTGGCGGAAGTTTGGGTGTCTCACAGGATGTGGGTCTGGGTGTACTGGTGGTGGTGGGGGTGGTGGATGGTAACGAAGGTTATCTTGATTCGGCTCCTCATTCCCCTCTTGCGGCGGGGGAATCTCCTCATCATTCCAGCCTTCGGCTTCGGCTTCTGCCGCGGCGAGGGATTCCTCCATACGGCGAAGCTGCTCCCTGGCCTCATCGGCCCTCTATCTGATCGAGCGCAATCGGTTATGCTTCTCAAGCTGATCGAGGTGCCTCTTCTTCTCTTGCAGCTCAGCCTCGAGCCTTTCAAGGGCCTCGAGGCCCACCTCTTCTTCTTCTCCCTCTCCTTCTCCCGAAGTGTGTGGGTGCGGCTGCGTCGCCACTCGGGCCTGGGGGCCCAGGGATTGGGGTTCCGGGGTGACATTCTCGCCTCCCGAGGGCTGTACAATTTCCTCAGTAGGCGGGACCACCGCCGCCGTCTCTCTAGCAACGCGCTGGTCCCTCGTCGAAGGTGCTCTCCTGTTTCCCGCCATTTCAGACTTCGAATCCCCACGGACGGCGCCAAACTGTTGGAAACGCACTTGCCCCACCTCCGCACTTGTGCAGGGGGAAGAGCGAAGGCGGCCAAGCGTCGGAAGCGGTAGCGAAGGTAAGGCGGAAGTGGAAGATGCTTAATTTCCCAAAAGTCGTCGCCTTACACTGTTCATCCCCTTGGTATTTATAGGGAATGCCAAGGGGCACGGGCCAAATTACAAAAGGGTACAGGAAAGATTCCTCGCCTCCACGCAGGGAGGAAGGGCAAAAGCGTAAATACACAGCTGAAGCGGAAACCCTAATCGGCCACCCTCCAACGCGCCGCCACCTGGCCCTTGTTCACCTTCGGGGAGAGGTGCGGCGGTTCTGACCTTCGACCGCGCTCGCCCTTGGGCCCGCGCTCCTCCGCCATCTGCCGGACCACCAGCTTTACTTGCCTCCGAAGGAGAAGACCGAAGGTGTGACCTTCGGCCGTGCTCGCCGGACCTTCGGCTTCGCCTGCCTCCGGGGCAGCGCGCACTCGCCGCTTGCCTGAACCTTCGCTCCAAGCGAAGGTGGCATTGTGAGTCAGCGAAGGTTTCCTGCAGTGCGACCGTCGACTTAGACCTGCATGGAAATGCAACAAAGCGACGAGGGTCGAACCCGCATCCGGGGGTTAGGGTAACGGTCTCCAATAGGAGAGGGACCTTGCAAAGACACATAGACTGCGCGAGGGTTATTTCGAGCACTAGTTCGAGCGGCGCTTCTGCCGAGGGTCCTTTCCCCCAACAGTCGCTGTCGTCGCTGATCGTCGACTAGGATCGTCGTCGCTCTCGTCGCCGCCTTCGCTCGTTGTCGACCGGACTCGTCATCGCCTTCACTCGTCGCCGCCATCGTTCGTCGCCACCTTCGACCGTCGTCGACTAGGCTCGTCGCCGCCTTCGCCTGTCACAGCCGTCGCTCGTCGTTGACCAGGCTCGTCGCCGCCTTCGCCCCTTGTCGCCTTCGCTCATCGCCGACCCAGCTCGTCGCCGCCTTCGTCGCTGCCGTCACACATCGTCGACCAGGCTCGTCGCTGCCTTCGTTCGTCGCCGCCTTCGCTCGTCATCGTCTTCGCTCGCCGTCAACCGGGCTCGTCGCCGCCTTCGCCCATCGCCGTCGTCGCTCGTCGTCGACCAAGCTCGTCGCCGCCTTCGCCCGTCGCCGCCGTCGGTTGTCGTCGACTAGCATCATCAACCGGGCTCATTGCCGTCTTCGCCAAATGACTCGCTGACCTCTCCAAACGACCTGTCGATCTCTCCAAATAGCCTGGCTGACGCTAAAGGAGTTTCAGAGTCGGGGTTACTGTCACCGCCGGACGCGTGCATGAGCGCCTGCCCTCTACGCTATGGCAGCCAGTAGCCCTCCCAAGTGATGTCCTGACCTCTCTACGCGTGCATGAGCGCCTGCCCTCTGCGCTACGAAGGGAAGGCTAAGCTTGGGCTGAGATCTCTAGAGGCTATACGTCCAGTGCCTGTATGCGCTGTTTATGCGCTCGTTCTCCATACGGTCTCCAAGCAGCCTGACTGATGCCAACGAAAACTCAGAGCCAGGGCTGTTGTCACCATCGGACGCGTGCATGAGCGCCTGCCCTCTGCGTTACGGTGGCCAACAGCTCTCCTAAGGGACGTCCCGACCTCTCTACGCGTGCATGAGCGCCTGCCCTCTGCTCTATGAAGGAAAGGCTAACTTGGGCTGAGAATTCTGAGGCTACACGCTCAGCGACACGCATTCGTGCTACCCGCGCGCTCGACGAACGGTCTCCATTCGCCTAGGTCACGCCACGATCGAGCCTCTCAAAAAAGACCCTGACCGTGGTACCTCCCTACGCGTGCATGAGCGTCTGCCCTCTGCGCTATAGGATGCCAGCAGTGGTTCCTTGGGCGACGCCCTTGACTCCTACGCGCAAACGAGCTCGGCGCTCTACGCTACGGATCCTGGGATAACCCAAGGCCGAACTGTTCATTGCTACGGCTCACGACTATTGGGTCTGCGGAATTTGGGGAATATGCAAAACACGACGACTCGCTACAAGTTTTATCTCTATTCGCCCAAGAGTCTATTTACAGACTATTCTCCAATGCAATGTTCTACTGCTGCCCTGCGACGAGAAGATCTACATCGACGACCAGGGCCTCCGCGGCCGGCTCCGCCTCCATCTCCAGATGCTCCATGTCGGCACGACGACTCCAGGCTCAGGGACTTCGTCAATCTGTAGTCATCCTTCACCACTGGTTTTTCTCCATATTTTATTTGTACATCATCATGTACTACTGCTCTCCATATTTATTTTTTAGGGACTTCGCCTTCGCTCGTCGTCGACCAAGCTCGGGGACTTTGCCTTCGCTCGTCGCCGACCAGGCCCGGGGACTTCACCTTCGTTCATCGCCGACCAGGCCCGGGGACTTCGCCTTCGCTCGTCGCCGACCGGGCTCGGGGACTTCGCCTTTGCCCATCATCGTCCAGGCTCGGGGACTTTGCCTTCGTTCGTCGCCGACCAGGCTCGGGGACTTCGCCTCTACTCATCGTCAAACAGGCTCAGGGACTTCGCCTTCGCTCGTCGCCACCTTCGCTCACCGTCGCTCGTCGTCGGCCAGGCTCGTTGCCATCTTCGTTCGTCGCCGTCTTCCCTCACCACCGCCTCTGCTCATCGTCGATCACGCTCGTGTACTTCACCTTCGCTCGTCGCCGACCAGGCTCGTCGCCACCTTCGCTCACCGTCGACGTCGCTCGTCGCTGACCAGGCTCGTCGCTGTCTTCGCTCGCTGTCGCCTTCGCTCGCCATCGTCGTCGCTCGTCGTCGACCAGGCTGGTCGCCATATTCGTTCATCGCCGTCTTCGCTCGCCGCCGCCTCTGCTCATCGAAGATCATGCTCGGGGACTTCGCCTTCGCTCGTCGCCGACCAGGCTCGTCGCCACCTTCGCTCACCGTCGCCGTCGCTTGTCGCCAACCAGGCTCGTCGCTGTCTTTGCTTGTTGTCGCCTTCGCTCGCCATCGCCGTCGCTCGTCGTCGACCAGGCTCGTCGCCATCTTCGTTCATCGCCATCTTCTCTCGCTGCCGCCTCTGCTCATCGTCAACCAGGCTCGGGGACTTCGCCTTCGCTCGTCGCCAACCAGGCTCGTCGCCACCTTCGCTCACCGTCTTTGCTCGCTGCCATCACTCGTCGCCGTCGTCGCCTTCGTTCGTCGTTGACCGGGCTCGTTGCCGTCTTCACTCGTCTCCGACCAGGATCGTCACCACCTTCGTTCGTCGCTGACCTGGTTCGTCACCGCCTTCGCTCGTTGTCGCCTTTGCTCGCCGCCGCCTTCACTCGTTGTCCCCTTTGCTCGTCATCGCCATCGCTCGCCGCCGCCATCATTCGTCGCCGTCTTCGCTCGCCGCCGCCATCATTCGTCGCCGTCCTCTGTTTCCTAAGAAGAAGGTCGTAGGTTCATCAACCCGTCGCCGACCAGGTTCATCGACCAGATCTTCGCCCGTCGTCCAGGTTCGTTGGCCTGGCCTTCACTCGTCGTCGGTGTGCATCAAGTCGCTGCATGCTGTTCGGATCAGGGTGCAGATTTTGGGCAGCTCATTGGGGCACTTGCTAAATGCTCTACAAGCTCGGCACCACGTGTCTTCAACACCTACTACCAAGCTCGGGGACTAAGTGGATACACTTCACCTTGCGGTGAATGTATTTCCTTTTTCTCTGACAATTCAAGGACGCTCCGTCAAAGTGGACTTGCACAGACTTCTACTAGGACCTCGCTGTTCCTTATAGTCCTGCAAGCTCCAAGTGGATACACTTCACCAGAAGAAAGCTCTTCAAAAAATTTCTTGAGCACCTTACATCCTTCTGGCGAGACTTACTTGCCCGACATCGACTCCGCCTTCTCGGGCAAGCTCAACACGTCGTCGCCAATGGATACAAAGTGCTCAGGGACTAGCTGTGGGGATATTACCTCCGTATGCCCCCATGGACCTACATGGGCCCTTCGTCAAGGACAGCCCAGCTCGCGAGGCCTTACAACAGGCAACCAGCTCGTCGTGCTCGTCAAGGACTCTCCAGAAGCCTTGCCTACCAAGGAAGATCCTAGAGTTAGATCCGGATTCCTTGCCTTAAGGAACTGTTTGTAATCTGATAAGGACTCGACAACTATAACCCTGCTCCCCGGCTATATAAGGCGAGCATGGACCCCCTCTCATCTGATCTCGATCACAACTCAAATCCCATCGGATCATCCAATCAGCAATACAAACCAGCCATCAGAACACAGGACGTAGGGAATTACGGCGACATGCCAGCCCGAACCTGTCTAAATCGTCGTCTCACGTCCCCGTGTCTACGCTTTGTAGACGTCTCGCACGCCTCCACCGCTTAATCTACTACCTTGGGCATACCCCTCGCTATACTATCGACCATATTTCATCGACATTATCCTTGATACTAACCGAGTCATGGAGACATCCGATGTCACCTTCAACTAGACCATGCATTGTCCTTCTTCTAGATTTGAGCGTGCAGGTGATCATGAGGTTGGCGAACCTCTTTTTGATGATGAGGAAGAAGGTGCTGAAGGGATTGATGATCCAGCACTTCCTCCACCTGCTGTGCCAATTGGGTTGACTTTGACCATGAGTGCTCGCGGCCCCGACCCATCTTCTTCCACTACATGGGGGCCGTGTGATCGACCACCTCGGGTTGTACCATTTGTACCCGAGGAGGCTCCAGCTACTGTTGAGGGGGAGGTTACATCAGCAAGGGAGGCGCCATGACACATTCAGCGCCAACACCCTCCTCAACAGATGATCGGCGACATCCACGAACGCGTCACTCGGTCAAGGTCACAACAAATCTCTCACTTTGCTCATTGTGCATTTGTTGCTGATTTTGAACCCCGAGATGTTGGACATGCTTTATCTGATCCGGACTGGGTTAATGCCATGCATGATGATCTAGAAAACTTTGAGAGAAATCGGGTTTGGGTTCTTGTTCCACCTCCTCCTGAGTGTCTCCCTATTGGTACAAAATGGGTTTTCAAAAACAAACAAGGAGAGGATGGCCACATTGTGAGAAACAAGGCCAGACTTGTAGCCTAGGGGTATAGTCAGAAGGAGGGGATAGACTATGAGGAGACTTTTGCTCCTGTAGCTCATTTGGAGGCAATTAGGATCCTCTTGGCTTTTGCTGCATCCAAGGGTTTCAAACTTTTTCAAATGGATGTCAAGAGTGCCTTCCTAAACGGCTACATAGAAGAAGAGGTGTATGTGAGACAACCCCCCGGTTTCGAGAATCCCAAGTTTCCAAACCATGTCTTTAAACTTCACAAAACTTTGTATGGTTTGAAACAAGCCCCTAGAGCCTGGTATGATAGGTTGAAAACCTTTTTGCTTGCGAAGGGTTTTAAAATGGGATGTGTGGATAAAACTCTTTTTCTCCTCAAGCAGGGCAATGACACTTTGTTGGTTCAGATTTATGTGGATGATATCATTTTCGTTGGTTCCACTCATGCTTTGGTTGCCAAGTTTGCAGATACTCTGAGCAGGGAATTTGAGATGAGCATGATGTGCGAGTTGACGTTTTTCCTCGGGTTGCAAATCAAGCAATCCCGAGAAGGGACGTTTGTGCACCAGGGCAAGTACACCAAGGACATATTGAAGAAGTTCGATATGGGTGAGGCCAAGCCTCTTCCAACACCCATGTCGACCACGACGGCCCTGGATGCGGACAAGGATGGAGAAGCTGTGGACTAGAAGGAGTACCGGAGTATGATCGGGCCGTTGCTGTACCTGACGGCGACACACCCGGACATTCAGTTCGCGGTGTGTATCTGCGCGCGCTTTCAGGCGTCGCCGCGCACTTCTCACCGTCAGGCGGTCAAACGCATTATGAGGTACTTATGTTTCACACCTGAGTTTGGGATTTGGTATTCTGCTTCCTCTACCCTCTCCCTTTGTGGTTACTCGGATACTGATTTTGCTGGTTGCCAACTTGAGCGCAAGTCCACTTCTGGGACTTGTCAATTTTTGGGTTCTTCTCTAGTCTCTTGGTCTTCTCGCAAGCAGTCTAGTGTCGCACAGTCTACCACAGAGGCTGAATATGTTGTTGCGGCTAGCTGCTGTTCCCAGTTGTTGTGGATGATGACACTTTGCGTGCTTTTGGTCTGAGCTTTTCTCGAGTTCCATTGCTTTGTGACAGCACGAGTGCGATTAGCGTTGCTATGAACCCCGTGCTGCACTCTAAGACCAAACACATTAATGTGCGCTTTCATTTCATGCGAGACCACTATGAGAAGAGTGATATCGATCTTCACCATGTCGATACTCATCTTCAGTTGGCAGATATTTTCACCAAGCCTTTGGACCAATCAACCTTTGCTAGGTTGAGAGGTGAGCTTGGTGTGTGTTTCCTCTTTTAGTTGGGGGAAACATTTTGATTCTTGTATCATAGACTGACTTCTTTTATTTTGTTCTTGTTTAGTTTTAAATTTCATCATATTTGCATTTTTATCTTTTCGAGCTTCATGTCTATAATCTGTAGAATGAATATATGCTCTGACTCGTGTATGCTCTAATGATATATGATGATGCTTGTAGCTTAGGCTCTTCTTGATCACTGATACATGTTGTGAGCTGAGCTATTTTTTAGAACTATGAATATGCTTAATCAAACATAAAATTTGAAACTTGTTCACCATTGAGATTGACAACTAGCATGTGTAGAATATGTCAAAGTTAATTGTGCTTTTCATATATGCTAGGTTGCTATGTCTATAGTTCTGAGTCTTTCACTTGCTTGGTGTGTTCATATTCTGTTAAAATTTTGAACCATGTCTAAGTGAATTGAAAAGATCGAGATGGGATTACTTGACAGCACATCACGGTATCGAGACTGTTTCTCATTGCACATTGAGTCAAACTTGAGCCGTGTAGTGTACGACCGAAACCGTTGCTTCAAGCTTCTGATTGCTTATGCATAGGCTTAGCTCGGTTGAAAAGTTAGGCAATGTCAAGCTTTCAACCTCTCGCAATCACATGCTGAAATTTCAAACTTGTGTAATCACCGCTGCAACTCCGATAAAATTTTGAAAGCACAAGTCTATGTTTCATTCTATAGCATGATGATTGAACTTTGCTAGGGGTAGTTCACCTTTTATACATGTTTAGCACTTGTGAAACTTCCTGTCTATACATGTTTGGTGCTATTTTGATGGTGAAACCCTTTCTGAATGGCTTAAAACTGCCCACTTTGCTCATATATTCATATTTCGTATTTTGTGATCAGTTTGAGCCTTTGCTGGCATTTATGCTTGTTGTTGAATCGGTGGATCAGCACTCTTTAGAGCATATATTCTTTCTATCGACTATATATCTGAAGCTGCTAACCTGCATTTGTGACTCATAAGCATTTGCCTTGTTGTGTGCATTTTCAACTAAGGGGGAGAAATTTGACAAATCATGTCCCTAGTTGTGTGCACTATTAAAGGGGGAGGTTGCTCACTTGTTTTATTTGATAGTTTTTGTTGGTCATCTGGTTCGGAGCGTAGCGTTTTTCAATTGGTTCGGACCATTTATCAGCTAGTTGTGTTGAGCCTTTGCCTCTTTCTGGAGGGACTAGTTGATTTACTCAGTTTTTGGCTTCCTTGATCTGGACAACTTTCTTGCTAGTGGTGTTGAGCCTGTTCTACGTCTTCTTGAGGGCTAGCTTTGCTTTGCTTGGTTGCATCGAGCCGTTGCCCATGTCTTTGGGAACCAAGTTGTCTCGCTCACTCCATTCGACTTCTTCTGGATTTGCATCGCTTTCGGTCGATTGGTTGAGCTCTCTTACTTCTTCCACCTTCTTTCTTCTACCATCATATGATTTGTGTTGGTAGTTGACAATGCACTCATCAAGGTGGAGATTGCGGAAACATGGGTGTATGCCGGATCTTGAGATGATGAGTGATTGTCAACTGGTATGATGCGCATGTTCTTTGGCTTGTGTTGTGCAGGTGTTGAGCTCGGATACGGTGATCAAGGGCAAGGTGAAGGTCAAGTAGAGACGTGTCGTGCCGATGGACCCGGAGCGGTGAAGGGCGGACGTGAGGCTTGGACTGATGGACCAGTGGCCTGAGGATCGGCCGTGGTGGCTGACAGCCTGGGACAGCGACAAGTGAAGACTTGCGGGTGGACGGAGTGCATGGGCGGTGTATCCCTCTATAGTGTCGGTTTGGTGGTTGAGCCACAGAAAAACCACCAAGTGGACGGTTTCCAGGTTTGGGCCTCAAAACCTAGGTGCGGCCGGTTTCCGAGTTTGGGCCACAAAACTCGGGCTGAGGACGGTTTCCAGGTTTGGGCCTCAAAACCTGGGCGCTGGTAGGTTTTTCAGTTTGGGCCACAAAGCTCAGGTGACGTACGACAGATTTCCCGGTTTTGGCCTCAAAACCGGGGGATGGCCCAGGTTTCCCGGTATCGGCCTCAAAACTGGGGGGGACGTCCGTGAAAAGGACGAGCGGCGCTTGGCGGCACGTGGCGGCATCCAGTGAGGTCTGCGGATACATGGGTGTATGCCGGATCTTGAGATGATGAGTGATTGTCAACTAGGATGATGCACATGTTCTTTGGCTTGTGTTGTGCAGGTGTCCAGCTCGGATATGGTGATCAAAGGCAAGGTGAAGGTCAAGTAGAGACGTGTTGTGCCGATGGACCCGGAGCGGTGAAGGGCAGACGTGAGGCTTGGACTGACGGACCGGTGGCCTGAGGATCAGTCGTGGTGGCTAACAGCCTGGGACAGCGACAAGTGAAGACTTGCAGGTGGATGCGGTGCACGGGCGGTGCATCCCTCTACGACATCGGTTTGGTGGTTGAGCCACAGAAAAACCACCAAGTGGACGGTTTCCAGGTTTGGGCCTCAAAACCTGGGTGCGGCCGGTTACCGAGTTTGGGCCACAAAACTCGGGCTGAGGACGGTTTTCCGGTTTGGGCCTCAAAACCTGGGCGCTGGCGGGTTTCTGAGTTTGGGCCACAAAACTCAGGCGACGGACGACAGGTTTCCTGGTTTCGGCCTCAAAACCGGGGGATGGCCTAGGTTTCCCGGTTTCGACCTTAAAACCGGGGGAGGTACGTGAAAATGCGGATACATGGGTGTATACCGGATCTTGAGATGATGAATGATTGTCAACTGGGATGATGCGCATGTTCTTTGGCTTGTGTTGTGCAGGTGTTGAGCACGGATACGGTGATCAAGGGCAAGGTGAAGGTCAAGTAGGGACATGCTGTGCCGATGGACCCGGAGCGGTGAAGGGCAGACGTGAGGCTTGGACTGACGGACCGGTGGCCTGAGGATCGGCCGTGGTGGCTGACAGCCTGGGACAGCAACAAGTGAAGACTTGCGTGTGGACGGGGTGCACGGCGGTGCATCCCCTCTACGGCTCGGTTTGGTAGTTGAGCCACAAAAAAACCACCGAGTGGACGGTTTCCAGGTTTGGGCCTCAAAACCTGGGTACGGCCGGTTTCCGAGTTTGGGCCACAAAACTTGGGCTAAGGACGGTTTCCAGGTTTGGGCCTCAAAACCTGGGTACTGGCAAGTTTCTGAGTTTGGGCCACAAAACTCAGGCGACAGACGACAGGTTTCCCGGTTTTGGCCTCAAAACCGGGGGATGGCCCAGGTTTCCCGGTTTCGGCCTCCAAACCGGGTGGGGAGGTCCGTGAAAAGGAAGAGCAGAGCGGTGGCGGCACGTGGCGGCAATCGGTGAGGTCGCGTCGAGGCGAAGCTACCAGTTGTGTGGGCGTGGCCGTCGGATCACCATCTACTTCGAGCTGGTCCAGAATAGCCTTTGGGTTTAGCTGGTTCGCTCTCTGTATCATTAGGGGTAGAGTGGGAATAAAATTAGGATAAGTAGAAGGAGACACCCACCTCCCAAACTATCTCAGCCATTTGCTATTTTCACCTAGGGTTTCCTGCTCTCCCACATCCCTGTTGTAGCAACTGAGATCCACAGAGACGATGAATCATACCTCTGTGTATTTGCTTTTTGAGGAAACGAGACTGTAATCTCGTTGTCTCCTCGTGTGGAGAAGTTTCGGCTGGAATTCAAGATTGATTCGCGTTTTGAGTTGTGTTCTTCACGTTTTGCTTTTTGTTCTCTCGTGATTTGCTTCGTTCTCCCATTCCGTGGAACGATTTTCAATTCCATTTGAACTAAGTTGTTCTAGATCGTGAGGCACATCTTTTCACCGAAGGAATTCACCTCTAACCTCACGAGCTAGTAGATCGATCAATTTTCCTTTCGAATCGGTTTTTGTCTCCCTTGCATCGAATTCTTCCAATTCATCGATTCAGAGTTAGGTTCGAGCCATGATCTCTTAGGGATAGCTCAATAACCTCCTCTGGACTCCTCATACCAAGTCCAAGCCTGAGTGCTTTTCGTTCGGAGGATATCGGGTTGAATTTGCGGAAGAACAGTACAATTTCGGGGGCATCGGACGCTCGGGTCGGGGCATCGGACGCTGAGTTCGTCACATCGGACGCTCAGACGCCACGTGTCACCTGACCGAGTTTTTGAAGGAGCATCGGACACTGACCATCGGACGTGTCCGAGGGGTGAGCATCGGACGCTAGTGTTTCACTGTAGCCAACGTCCGATGCCTGTCCAGTAAGGTTTTCAGAGAAGGTCAGTTTGCATCGAACGCGTCCAGTGCTTCTACATCGAACGCAGGTAGCGTCCGATGTAGTGAGTTTTGCACTGTTTCGTCCGCAGTTTGCTCGTTCGACTTCGGATTAGATTTTGGGTTTTTGCGTTGGATTTCCGACTTCATGCTCTACAGAAATTGGGGTTCTCGCTTTGCGAAATAGCCTGAATGCCCCTCGCGTTGCTCGGGGAGGTTGAGGTTACCCAAAGTCCATCCTGTCACTAGTTGACTTGTGTGAACTTGAGTGAGGAAGTTTTTGTGGTGTCCCGCTATGTTCCTAGGGAACATCCACCCATTCTCTTGGGTCGTGGACATCACGGGCATCAGTTTTGCCCTTGGGGTTGATTTTCTGGGACAGAGGCTAAAAGTTTCTGAAAAGAAATTTAAGGCTCCCATTCACCCCCCTCTGGTCGCCTTTGGTAACATTCTCGGTCCTTCAGAAAAGGACGAGCGACGTTTGGCAGCACATGGCAGCATCTGGTGAGGTCGCATCGAGGCGAAGCTAACCGATGTGCGGGCATGGCCGTCGGATCAACATCAACTCGAGTTGGTCAGGAATACCCTTAGGGTTAGCCTGCTCGCTCATTAGCAGTAGGGGTAGAAGGGGAATAATTGTATTAGGCTATATAAGGAGAGGTCACCCCTCCCTCCAGACTATCTCAGTCATTGCTATTTTCATTCTAGGGTTTCCTACTTCCTACATCCCTGTTGTAGCTACTGAGATCCGCAGAGACGGTGAATCATACCTCTGTGTACTTGCTTTTTGAGGAAACGAGACCGTAATCTCGTTGTCTCCTCGTGTGGAGGAGTTTTGGCTGGAAATTGAGATCGAATTGCGTTCTTGCTCGTGTGTTCTTCGCGTTTTCATTTTTGGCCCTCACGGAGTTTTGCCTCGTTCTTTCTCTCCGGGAGTTGATTTTCGATTTCGTTTGAACCACTTTGTGCACGAACGGATTTGTGATCTTTTGACCGAAGGAATCACACTCTATTCACTTGTGGCAACAGATCGGTCAAGTTTCGTTTTGGATCAAGTTTTTCCTCTCTTTTCCCGAATTCCTTCGATTCATCGATTTGGAGATAGGTTCGAGCCATGATCTCCCAGGAGTAGCTCAATATCCTCCTTGTGACTCCTCTCACCATGTTTGAACCTTAGGGGTTTCGTTTTGGGAGAGATCGAGTTGAATCGGTGGATGAACTGCATAGAATCGGGGTGACCGGACTCTGCCCTTGGGGTGACCGGACTCTGACCAGTGAGTCTGGTCGTTGAAGGCCGAGCGAAACCTGTTCTACGAGAGACTGACCGGACGCTCTGTGATTGCGTGACCGGACTCACCGAGCACACTGTTCATTGTGCTGCGTGTGACCGGACGCTGGCTCAGCTACTGACCGGACGCTCGTGCACGCTGAGTCCGGTCCAATACAGTAAGGGTCCAGAACGATTTTTGTTGGACCAGACGCGTCCGATCCTGACTGACCGGACGCTCCAGTGAGTCCGGTCAGTGCTGATCAGCATGTTTTCGCTCGTGGTTCGTTCATCCGGTGTTAGTTTTGGTTTCTGGTTTTTGCATTGGGTTTTTAGAGTTGTGTAGTGTCTCACTGTGCTTCTCTGAAGCATCCACCCTACATCTAGGGTCGTGGACACTACCTAGCTCTAGATTTTCTCCTGGGGTCATCTCACGGGACAGTGGCGATAAGTTTCTGAAAAGAAATTTAAAGCTCTCATTCACCCCCCTTTGGTCGCCTTTGTGTAACACTTTCGGTCCTTCAATTGGTATCGGAGTGGGTTAAGGATCTTCCACCTTAGTCGGTTCCAGATCCACAGAAGGCGACATGGAACGCGGCGTGGGCAAACCGCCGTTTTTCGATGGGATGAACTATGCGTATTGGAAGATAAGCATGTCGGCCTATCTCCAGAGTATGGGTGCTTCTATTTGAGATATTTGCAACTCCGCAGATTACGTGGTCTTGGCTGCTCGTGTGACTCAACATCAGATCGATGGGCACGATGCCAATAGCCAAGCCCGTAATGCTCTTTTCTCCTATTTGAGCATGTCTGAGTTTGATCGCGTTTCTCACCTCGCTACGGCTCAGGAAATTTGGGTTACTCTCATGCGTTTTCATGAGGGCACCACTCAAGTCAAAACCCATGTCTACGAGTCGCACAAGCGAGAGTATGAGAACTTTCGACACATACCTGGCGAGAGCATAGAAAGTTTATTCGCTCGCTTTCAGGTGATTGTCAATAGGATGAGCGCTAACAAGGAGCTGTTGCCTTTCGATGATCATGAGAGGGCACTCAAGCTTTTACACACTCTTGATCGGTCGATGTGGGACTCCAAGGTTCAGGCGATCATCGAATCGCCTAACTATGAGACTCTCACGTGCGACGAGCTTTTTAGTAAGCTCAAGTCCAGTGAGATTGACGCCATGGCAAGGGCTTTTATGAAAATCCTTGTGGCCCGTCGATGGCTTTGGTTTCTGGCTCTTCCGCTAACCCCTCTGGAGGTTTCGCTTTGTCATCTCTTCTTTCTGTTATAGAGGAGCAGTTGGAGTTCGTGGCAGACGATGAGTTGGCCCTGCTTGCCAACCGGTTCTCGCGGTTCCACAACCGCATGAACCGTCGCCACGGAGGAGGACGAGTTGGTTGCTACGAGTGTGGAGGCTCGGAGCACTTCATCGCCGATTGCCCGAAAAAGAACAAGCAAGTCTTCGGCAAGGCGGATCATGGCCACAAATACGACTCCGAAAAGCGCAAGGAGAAGTACGTCCCTGCCAAGCACAAGCGAAGGGGTGGCTTCAACAAGGAGTACATCAAGGAGAAGTACTTGGAGAAGGCCCAGGCCGAGCAGCGTGCCTTCTTCACCACGCTCAGCGACGTTGACGACACGGATGACGACTCCGCTGCATCAAGCGATGACGAGTTCGAGAAGAAGAAGAAGATTGAGGACAAGTTGAACGACCTCTGTTTCTTCACCGACAACGAGGGCTTTTGCACCATGGCCCTCGGCGATGAGGTCAACGGCGAGCTGGAGGAGATCCCTCAGAACGATGACGACGACGACACCTCTCAGGTATCTCAAACTCCTAACGAACTCTCTGCTGAGGCTGACAAGCTTACTGCTGCTCTCCTTAGTCAAGATAAACTGCTTAGGCTTGCCGCTAGGGAGAGAAAGGAGTTTAGGTGGAAGTGGGAGGACGCGGTGAAGGAGCTTGAATTTGTCAAGTCCACCATTGTCGTGTCTGAGGAGGATGAGTGTTAGATGTGCTCCAAGCACATGACTGACCTTCTCACTTTGAGGGGGAAGTATGTTGCTTTGGATGGAGAGGTGGATGAGCTTAGAGCTAGATCCTCTATGCTTGGTGCGTGCAAGTCTTGTGCAAGTTTGCAATCCGAGTTGGCAGAGAAGAATGCCAAGATTGTGTCTCTTGAGAAGGCCAACTTGGATAGCACTTGTGTGTCCAGGTGTGCTTTGTGTGAGGGTTTGGAGATGGAAATTGCAAACGTGAAGCATGACAAGATGCAAACCGAGGAAGAAAACACATACCTTCGGACCATCTTGTCATGGGTGTCTTGTGGTGAGCCGCAGCTTGGGATGATGATAGCCCAATTCAAATGTGCTGCTGGAGGTCCTAGTGTTGGTTTTGCTCAGGGTGTGGAGTGTGCTTCATCTTTGAGGAAGGTTGGAGAGTCAGTGGTCTTAAGCCGAGTGAGAAGCCAACTCCATCACTACTTCCAAACTGACCAAAATTCCACCCAAAGAGCCTCTCAAACCTAACACCAATGATGGAGTGTTTGTGGAACCTCCAAGAGCTCCACCCAAGAAATAGACATGGGCTCCAAAACCAAACCACCTCAGGAACAAGCTAGACACTATGCCACCAATCCATGAGGAGCTCATGCCACAAAAGAGCCAAGTGATCCACACCCACTACCATGAGTACCAACAACCCCTTATGAGAGCGGTGAGGTACCACTGTGAGCACTGTGGGAGATATGGACACTTGAGGGAGTTTTGCTTTTAGCGCAAGAGAGAGGAGCATCGTGCAAAGGAGATGAACAACTCGGACATGTACCATCCTTTCCATGATGTACTTGTGCCAAAGATTCAGAGGAGAGCTGCTAGGCCCAGAGGTCCAATGCCTCAAGGTCCTAGGCCGCAAGGAGGTCGTGCCCGACGGGAGCCTGCTTTTGTAGGTTTTGGACCCTGTGGCGGTGGCTTTGCTGTTGAGCGTTACCCCCCACCGCGTTTTGAGTATCGCGATGGACGCTCTTCCCTTAGCAGACCACGTTTTCCTATACGTGGTGATGACTTTTCCCATAGGCGTGCTAGGAATGGTTTTGCTACTAACCATTCTTTTGAGCAACCGGCCCAACACTGGTACACTTCCCATTTTACTCACCCTAGTGTTGGACTGTATGCTCACCCTATGTCTTTTTATGGATGTAGGCAAAATGATTGGAGGACATTTGGTTGGTGGATTCCGGGTGCTCAAGGCATACGACCGGAAACGCCAAGTGGTTCTCCAGTCTTAGTCCAGTTGCCGGAAAGGAGTTTATCACCTTCGGCGATAATAGCAAAGGTAAAGCGTTGTCTCGTGGGTCCGTGCGAGTTAATGAGCACTTTGTGTTGCGTGATATTGCTCTTGTTTCTAACTTGCATTTTAACCTTCTTTCTGTTTCGCAACATTTTGATGATGACTATGGGATTCGTTTTAAGCCGAATCTCAGTCATATTTTAGATCCTGAGGGCAATCTTGTGTGTTTGATTTCGCCCTTTGGGAAAGTCTTTCGAGCGAATTTCTCGTAGTCATTTGAAATTTCTCGTTGTCTTTTGGCTGGACCTTCCTCCTCTGATCTTTGGAAGTGGCATAGGAGACTAGGTCATCTGAGCTTCCACTTGCTTGCAAGGCTTAGTTCACTTGGCTTAATCCGAGGATTGCCCAAGTTGTGCATGGAGAAGGATCTTGTTTGCCATTCTTGTAGACATGGGTAAATGGTAGCCGCTCCCCACCATCCAGTGAATCAGGTTATGACTAAGTGCCCTGGAGAGCTTTTGCATATGGACCTTGTAGGTCCGTCTCGGGTGAGCTCGGTTGGTGGGAAGTGGTATGTGCTTGTTGTTGTTGACGACTTTTCGAGATATTCGAGGGCTTTCTTTTTAGCTGAGAAAACTGAGACTTTTGCTTTTGCTCGCAATTTGATGTTGCGACTTCAGAACGAGTTCCCTAAGAACTCGATGAGAGCTATTCGTAGCGATAATGGTTCCGAGTTTAAGAACTCGGATTTTGAGAAGTTTTGTAACTCTTTGGGTTTAGAGCAACAGTTTTCTTCCCCCTGCACACCGCCACAAAATGGTGTTGTAGAGAGGAAAAATTGGACCCTTGTAGAGATGGCCAGGACGATGCTCGATGAACATAGGACTCAGGCGATATTGGGTCGAGGCTATAAACACTGCATGCTATATTTCCAATCGCATTTTTCTCCGTGCTTTCTTGAAGAAAACTTCTTATGAGTTGCGATTTGGGAAGCAACCCAAAGTGAGTTATTTTAGAGTTTTTGGTTGCCACTGTTTTATACTCAAGAAATGCAACTTGGACAAGTTTGAGTCTCGCTCTTCTGACGGTGTACTTTTGGGTTATGGTAATCATACTCGTGCATATCGTGTACTTAACCTTGATACTAACCGAGTCATGGAGACATCCGATGTCACCTTCGACGAGACCATGCATTGTCCTTCTTCTAGATTTGACCGTGCAGGTGATCCCGCGGTTGGCGAACCTCTTTTTGATGATGAGGAAGAAGGTGCTGAAGTGATTGATGATCCAGCACTTTATCCACCTGATGTGTCGGTTGGGTCGACTTCAACCACGACTGCTCGTGGCCCCGACCCGTCTTCTTCCACTACATGGGGGTCGTGTGATCCACCACCTTGGGCTGTACCACTTGTACCCGAGGAGGCACCAGCTACTATTGAGGGGGAGGTCACTTCAGCAAGGGAGGCGCGACGACACATTCAGCGCCAACACCCTCCTCAACAGATTGTCGGCGACATCCACAAACGTGTCACTCGGACTAGGTCACAACAAATCTCTCACTTTGCTCATTATGCATTTGTTGCTGATTTTGAACCCCCGAGATGTTGGACATGCTTTATGTGATTCGGATTGGGTCAATGCCATGCATGAGGAGCTTGAAAATTTTGAGAGAAATTAGGTTTGGGCTCTTCTTCCTCTTCCTCCTGAGTGTCACCCTATTGGGACAAAATGGGTTTTCAAAAACAAACAAGGAGAAGATGGTCATGTTGTGAGAAACAAGGCCAGACTTGTAGCCCAGGGGTATAGTAAGAAGGAGGGGATAGACTATGAGGAGACTTTTGCTCCTCTAGCTCATTTGGAGGCAATTAGGATCCTCTTGGCTTTTGCTGCATCGAAAGGTTTTAAACTTTTTCAAATGGATGTCAAGAGTGCCTTCCTAAACGGCTACATAGAAGAAGAGGTGTATGTGAAACAACCCCCCGGTTTTGAAAATCCCAAGTTTCCAAACCATGTTTTTAAACTTCACAAAGCTTTGTATGGTTTGAAACAAGCTCCTAGAGCCTGGTATGATAGGTTGAAAACCTTTTTGCTTGCTAAGGGTTTTAAAATGGGATGTGTAGATAAAACATTTTTTCTCCTCGAGCAAGGCAATGACACTCCCTTGGTTCAGATTTACGTGGATGATATCATTTTCGGTGGTTCTTCTCATGCTTTGGTTGCCAAGTTTGCAGATACTATGAGCAGGGAATTTGAGATGAGCATGATGGGAGAGTTGACGTTTTTCCTCGGGTTGCAAATCAAGCAATCCCGAGAGGGGACGTTTGTGCACCAGGGCAAGTACCAAGGACATATTGAAGAAGTTCGATATGGGTGAGGCCAAGCCTTTTCCAACACCCATGTCGACCACAACGGCCCTGGATGTGGAGAAGGATGGAGAAGCTGTGGACCAGAAGGAGTACCAAAGTATGATCGGGTCGCTGCTGTACCTGACGGCGACACGCCCGGACATTCAGTTCGCGGTGTGCCTATGGGCGCGCTTTCAGGCGTCACCGCGCACTTCTCACCGTCAGGCGGTCAAACGCATTATGAGGTGCTTATGTTTCACACCTGAGTTCGGGATTTGGTATTCTGCTTCTTCTACCCTCTCCCTTTGCGGTTACTCGGATGCTGATTTTGCTGGTTGCCGACTTGAGCGCAAGTCCACTTTTGGGACTTGTCAATTTTTGGGTTCTTCTCTTGTATCTTGGTCTTCTCGCAAGCGGTCTAGTGTCGCTCAGTCTACCACAGAGGCTGAATATGTTGCTGCGGCTAGCTGCTGTTCCCAGTTGTTGTGGATGATGGCCACTTTGCATGATTTTGGTCTGAGCTTTTCTCGAGTTCCATTGTTTTGTGACAGCACGAGTGCGATTAGCATTGCTAAGAACCCTGTGCTGTATTCTAAGACTAAACACATTGATGTGCGCTTTCATTTCTTGCGAGACCACTATGAGAAGGGTGATATCGACCTTCACCATGTCGATACTCATCTTCAGTTGGGAGATATTTTCACCAAGCCTTTGGACCAATCAACCTTTGCCAGGTTGAGAGGTGACCTTGGTGTGTGTTTCCCCTTTAGTTGGGGGAAACATTGTGACAGAACCGACCAATTTATACCAGATTAAGCACTGAATCCCCGCTTACACAGAGATTACAGGTACTTAAGCTCGTACAAACCCAGTAGTCCGGAAATCTCGAAGGATTTCAATCATTCAACAATAGCCAAGATCGTAATAGATTAGCGTACATGTCCACGAGGTACATTCAGTTTGCACATAATTCAAATACATCGGAGTTCAACAGTTATTACAAACCATAGTTCGGAATTCAAAAGCGGAAGCAACATAGTTTTAAACATAAGTTCTTAGTTCACAATACGGTGCCATTGCCTGATCAGTCCACAAAAGCATCAGGAGAGATTAAGAGATGACCATGCCCATGATCTAGTCACCACCCACGACGGGGTACAGATAGTTCTCGCAATAGCCGTAGAAGCATTGCCCATCTGCAACAACAAGGGAATAGAACCCTGAGTACAAGAAGGTACTCAGCTAGACTTACCCGCCATAAACCAGAAATAAACGACACCAAGGAGTATGCAAGGCTGTATCTGGGGTTGGCCATACTCACCTTTTGCATAAAAGCATTTTATTAAGTAAATAATCATCGTTAGAGTATTAGCAGTCAATTTTATGTAATCAACCTGATTAACTAGATTTGCACCTGATCTAGAGCAAGCACTTGGCTAATTAATCAAGCAAGAGTGACTATTTCATCAATAGCCTTTCAGATTCAGTACCATAACCATCTTTAGTTCCATAAGTTACTACGGTAACACATGCCCAGTCAAGTTACTCACTGTCCAGGAGCGATGGCGATTATAATCGATTCCTACCCAGCTGGGGATAAAATGTCGCACACTCGCCCGATCACACCTTGCCAGGCAGCCGTCGGCGACCAATTCAGGAGATTCGAGAACACAACGCGCGGGACGGTCATGGGCCCTTCTACACCGGGGGTTATCTCAATGCCAGGTCGCTCAAGCTATAACTGTCCACGGTCATGCCAGGTCAATCAGGCCCCGCCTGTCCACGGACCATGCCAGGTTGCTCAGAATAGTTGCCCACGGTACATATAAGGCCCTCGATGTTAGGCATCAACATCTCCATCACCGGCTCGAATAACCTTACTCGGCTTCACGGGAGGTACTCGCACCTGCTCCGTTAAGTGATTGACGCATTCAAAATGACTGAGGTGTGCCTTCGTCGGGTCCTAATCGACATAGACGGGAGACTACTAGCACACAGGACCCATGTCCTGCTGCTCCTACATCCCGTCCGGTCTCAGATTAATTATCACATGGTTATCTCCATGATAGCACTAGGCTAGTCAGGATTAGTATCCACCTATATGCGGGAGACAGGAAATCACCCGACTTTTACCGGTCTAAGCAGACTAAGCGGAAACGAGCCTAGACTTAACAGGGATATTAAGACAATAATTGTAGGTGGACAAGGATAAGTAATTAATGCAGCAACGGTGTCACTCAACTCCTATAACCTAATGCAACAAACATATCAGGCTTGGACTGACGGACCGGTGGCCTGAGGATCGGCCGTGGTGGCTGACAGCCTGGGATAGCGACAAGTGAAGACTTGTGGGTGGACGGGGTGCACGGGCGGTGCATCCCTCTACGGCGTCGGTTTGGTGGTTGAGCCAAAGAAAACCCACCGAGTGGACGGTTTCCAGGTTTGGGCCTCAAAACTTGGGTGTGGCCGGTTTCCGAGTTTGGGCCACAAAACTCGGGATGAGGACGGTTTCCAGGTTTGGGCCCCAAAACCTGGGCGCTGACGGGTTTCTGAGATTGGGCCACAAAACTCAGGCGACGGACGATAGGTTTCCCGGTTTCGGCGTCAAAACCGGGGGATGGCCCAGGTTTCCCGGTTTCAGCCTCAAAACCGGGGGGAGGTCCGTGAAAAGGACGAGCGACGCTTGGCGGCACATGGCGGCATCCAGTGAGGTCATGTCGAGGCGAAGCTACCCGATGTGCGGGCGTGGCCGTCGGATCAACATCAACTCGAGTTGGTCAAGAACCCCCTTAGGGTTAGCCTACTCGCTCATTAGCAGTAGGGGTAGAAGGCGAATAATTGTATTAGGCTATATAAGGAGAGGTCACCCCTCCCTCCAGACTATCTCAGCCATTGCTATTTTCATTCTAGGGTTTCCTGCTTCCCACATCCCTGTTGTAGCTACTGAGATCCGCAGAGACGTTGAATCATACCTCTGTGTATTTGCTTTTTGAGGAAACGAGACTGTAATCTCGTTGTCTCCTCATGTGGAGGAGTTTTGGCTAGAAATTGAGATCAAATTGCGTTCTTGCTCATGTGTTCTTCGCGTTTTCATTTTTGGCCCTCACGGAGTTTTGCCTCGTTCTTTCTCTCCGGGAGTTGGTTTTCGATTTCGTTTGAACCACTTTGTGCACGAACGGATTTGTGATCTTTTGACCGAAGGAATCACACTCTATTCACTTGTGGCAATAGATCGGTCAAGTTTCGTTTCGGATCAAGTTTTTCCTCTCTTTTCCCGAATTCCTTCGATTCATCGATTTAGAGATAGGTTCGAGCCATGATCTCCAACGAGTAGCTCACTATCCTCCTTGTGACTCCTCTCACCAAGTTTGAACCTTAGGGGTTTCGTTTTGGGAGAGATCGAGTTGAATCGGTGGATGAACTGCACAGAATCAGGGTGACTGGACTCTGCCCTTGGGGTGACCGGACTCTGACTAGTGAGTCCGGTCGTTGAAGGCCGAGCGAAACCTGTTCTACGAGAGACTGACCTGACGCTCTGTGATTGCGTGACCAGACTCACCGAGCACATTGTTGGTTGTGCTGCGTGTGACCGAACGCTGGCTCAGCTACTGACCGGACGCTCGTGCATGCTGAGTCCGGTCCAATACAGTAAGGGTCCAGAACGATTTTTGTTGGACCGAACGCGTCCGATCCTGACTGACCGGATGCTCCAGTGAGTTCGGTCAGTGCTGATCAGCACGTTTTTGCTCGTGGTTCGTTCATCCGGTGTTAGTTTTGGTTTCTGGTTTTTGCGTTGGGTTTTTAGAGTTGTGTAGTGTCTCGCTGTGCTTCTTTGAAGCATCCACCCTACATCTAGGGTCGTGGACACTACCTAGCTCTAGATTTGCTCCTAGGGTCATTTCACGGGACAGTGGCGATAAGTTTCTAAAAAGAAATTTAAACGTCCCATTTGAAGGACCGAGAATGCAAAAGCAAGGCGACCAGAGGGGGGTGAATGGGAGCCTAAAAATTTCTCTCGAAACTTTGGCCTTTGTCCTAAGAATCAACCCCCAAAAGCTTCGACCGAAACGTGATGCCCACGACCCTTGGAAGAGGGTGGATGATCCCTAGGATTACAGCGAGGCACCACAAGACAAGAGCAAGTCAAATGCCAAAAGCACCGGATCAAGTTCGACCCCAAAAACCGACCCTCGAACGTAGCTGGAAGGCTACATCGAGAAATCTCCAATTACCTATGCTAACAAGTAGCAAAGATACCGAGAGAGGTTCCTTGGTTAACTATAGGGCCAAACGAGAAGTCCGAAAACCAAGCGGAGAAGCCGGGAGAGAAAACGCACTAAAACTCAACACTCAGCCAAATCCCGGACTGTCCGGACTCCCAGTCTCGGACTGTCCGCGCAACCTGCGGACTGTCCGCGAGTCGATCCCGGACTGTCCGCCGTTCAAAATGGAAAAACAGCACAGTTGCTGAACTCGTTCTGCTCAGGCCCGGACTGTCCGCGACCTAGTACTGTGGACTGTCCGCCGTTCAAACCAAAGCAACACAGCCGAAGAACATAGCCACTGACTTGGCTTGCCCCCGACGCGCGGACTGTCCGCCGGTGGTACCGTGGACTGTCCCGACCACCCAGTGAGGGCGATTTCGGTCGCCCTCAACTCAAATCTCCCCAAATCCGATCCAAATCAAAATCCCTTGATCCCAAACTTGGAGAAGATGATCACGAGGTAGTTAGGAGACTATCCCCAAGAAATCATCCGCTCAAATCAACTCAATCAACGGGAATTCGAAGGGGAAGGAGTATGAACCAAAAAACGCCATGAAAATTGAATCGACCCGATCTACTTGTTCGTGAGGGTAGAGATGGATTCCTTCAGTGGAAATGTTCTCCTCACTATAAAGAACAAGTTGATTCAAGTGGATTTCAAAAAGACGCAGTAGAGAGGGAGATCGAGTGACAGGAAAAACGTGGAGAAACGAAGAACGCGAAGAACAAAATCAAAACACGAATCACACTATGAATTTGCAACCGTGTGGCTACCACACGCTACAACAGTGAGATTACGGTCTCACTTCCACAAAATCTCATGAGGACAGACGTATGGTTCTCTGCGGATCTCAGTAGCTACAGCAGTGGATTGGGAGAGCAGGAAAACCCTAAGTGGAGAATAGCAAATGACTGAGATAGTTTGGGAGGTGGGTGTCTCCCCCTACTTATCCTAATTCTAATTCCCACTGTACCCCTACTTAATTATAGAGCGAACCAGCTAAACCCTAAGGTTATTCTGGACCAACTCGAAGTAGATGCTGATCCGACGGCCACGCCCGCACAACTGGTAGCGTTGCCTCGACGCAACCTCACTGATTGCCGCCATGTGCCGCCTCCGCTCTGCTCGTCCTTTTCACGGACCTCGCCCCCGGTTTTGAGGTCGAAACCGGGAAACCTGTCTTCACGACCAACCCCCGGTTTTGAGGCCCAAACTGGGAAACCAACCGCTCATCGCCTGAGGTTTGTGGCCCAAACTCAGAAACCCGCCAGCACCCAGGTTTTGAGGCCCAAACCTGGAAACCATCCTCAGCCCGAGTTTTGTGGCCCAAACTCGGCAAACCCACAGCACCCAGGTTTTGAGGCCCAAACCTGGAAACCGTCCACCGATGGTTTTTCTGTGGCTCAACCACCAAACCGACGCCGTAGAGGGGATGCACCGCCCGTGCACCCCGTCCACCGACACGTGTCCCCAGGTCCTCGACCCGAGCAACACCGTGCCCCGCAAGTCTTCGCTCGTCGCTGTCGCAGGCTGTCAGCCACCACAGCTGATCCTCATGCCACTGGTCTATCAGTCCAAGCCTCACGTCCGCCCTTCACCGCTCCCGGTCCATCGGCACGGAACGTCTCTACTTGACCTTCACCTTTCCTTCGATCACTGTCTCCGTGCTCGACACCTACACAACACAAGCCAAAGAACATGCGCATCAAATCCGTTGACAATCACTCATCACTCAAGATCCGGCATACACCCATGTATCCACACCATTCACCCCCTCTGGTCGCCTTTGTGTAACACTTTTGGTCCTTCAAGGTCGCGTCGAGATGAAGCTACCCAATGTGCGGGCGTGGCTGTCGGATCAACATCAACTCGAGTTGGTCAGGAATACCCTTAGGGTTAGCCTGCTCGCTCATTAGCAGTAGGCATAGAATGAGAATAATTGTATTAGGCTATATAAGGAGAGGTCACCCCTCCCTCCAGACTATCTCAGCCATTGCTATTTTCATTCTAGGGTTCCTGTTCTCCCAATCCCTGCTGTAGCTACTGAGATCCGCAGAGACGGTGAACAATACCTGTGTGTATTTGGATTTTGCAGAAACGGGACCGGATTCCCATTGTCTCCTCGTGGGGATGAATTTTGGCTGGCAATTTGTGGTCTTGATTCGTGTTTTGAACTTGTTCTTCGCGTTCTTCGTTTGTCCATGATTTTCCCGTCACTCGATCTCCCTCCCCGCTGTGTCTTTTTCGAATCCACTTGAACCAACTTGTTCTTTGATGTGAGGAGAACATTTCCACCAAAGGAATTCATCTCAATCCTCACGAACAAGTAGATCGGGTCTATTCATGTTTTGTGGCGCTTTTTTGGTTCTTGCACCTTCCCTTTCGATTTCCCGTTGATTGAGTTGATTTGAGCGGATGATTTCTTGGGGATAGTCTCCCAACTTCCTCGTGATCATCTTCTCCAATTTTGGGATCAAGGGATTTTGATTGGATCGAATTTGGGGAGATTTGGGAGAAGGGCGATTGAAATCGCCCTCCCTGAGTGGTCGCGGATAGTCCGCCACTCAGGGCGCGGACAGTCCGCGCGTCGGGCTCGAGCCGGACCAGTGGCTGCGCAGCTCGACTGTTCCTGGCCAGGTTGACCGGCGGACAGTCCACCGTTGTCATCCGCGGACAGTCCGGGACTGTCTAGGGAGACTTCAACAGCAGTGCTATTTTTCGTTTCTTGCCAGCGGACAGTCCGCCAGTGGACCGCGGACAGTCCGCAGTAGGCGCGGACAGTCCGGCAACCTATTCTAGGTTGTGTTTTAGTGCGTTTGCTCTTTCGTTTTTCTGCTTGGTTTTCGGACTTCTCGTTTGGCCCTAGAGTTCACCAAGGAACCTCTCTAGGTATCTTTGCTACTCGTTAGCATCGGTATTTGGAGATTTCCCAACGTCGCCATCCATCTACGTTCGGGAGTTGGTTTTTGGATTTGAACTTGAGCCGGAGCTTTTGGGTTTTGACTCACTCTCATTTGGTGGTGCCTCGCTGTGATCCTAGGATCGTCCACCCTCTTCCAAGGGTCGTGGGCATCACGTTTTGCACTCGAAGCTTTTGGGGTTGTTTTGTGGGACAGAGGCCAATGTTTCGAAAGAAATTTTTTAGGTTCCCATTCACCCCTCCTCTAGTCGCTTTCTGGTAGCATTCTCGGAACTTCAGAGATGGCCAGATCCATCGCACATGGGCATGCAACATATGGACGAGTTGCCCGACCATACAAGGTGGAATTAAATTGGGTGCACTCGGGTGCACCCAAATGTCTGTACACCCCCACGGTGGATTGTTGACACGTGTCTAGGGAACTGAATTCTACGTCCAACAAAATTTGCAACAACTACGTCTCCACATGTTGTGGGCGATTTTCTAAATTTAATCTCCAAAAGGTTTTCTAAATTCACAACAACTGAGAGAGGGAAAACGTTTCATGTGGATGAAATGAGTGAGCATAGTTTCTAAAAGGTTGAAAACAGCACGACCACTGAGCCGGCCGATTCGCTTCATCCGCGTGTCTTCTTCCATGCCGAGCGAGTAGAGATCGACGGCCGCCGGTCACGAGCGCGGCGTGAGACCGTTCCATCGGCCATGGGCGAGAGCTGATGCTGCCTCCGCCATCCACATGTCCGCCGACCATGGGTGTGGGTGAGGCCACCTTCGTCAGCCGCGAGCGCGGGGACGACCGCCCTCGCTGGCCACGGGCGTGGACGAGGTTGCCTCCGTCGTCCAAGCGTCCGCCAGCCACGGGCACAGACGAGGCCACCTTCGTCGACAACGAGTGGGGGGGCGGCCGCCTTCGCTGACCACGGGCACGAACGAGGCTATCTCCGCCGTCCGCGCGTCCGCCGGCCACGGGCACGAGCGAGGCCACCTTCGCCGACTACGGGCGTGGGGACGGCCGCCTTCGCTGGCCACGGTCACAGGCGAGGTTGTCTTCACCATCCGCGCATCTGCCGGCGTGGACGAGTGCGAACACAAGGTTGGTATGTGCCCTTGTGGTTCCACCCTGAGTGATGAGCGATTGGTCAACAGGCTCACCCGGAGGGGTGAGTCGCAACATGTGTCTCTTGGTTGTGTTGTTGTGCAGGTGTGGAGCTCGAAGACAGTGGTTGATGGCGAGGTGAAGGTCAAGTAGAGACGGGTCGTGCCGATGGACCGAGAGCGGTGAAGGGCGGACGTGAGACATGGACCGACGGACCAGAGGGCCGGAGGACCAGCTGTGGTAGCTGGCACTTGGCTTTGACGATCAAGAGCACATGGTGATGTGCGATGGCATCGACCAAGTTGGGAGGAAGACGATGGCGTCGTGACACTTGGCAGGAGGTCGGACACGGGCTTGCGTGCGGCGCAAGTGCCGTCGGCCAAGTCAAGGAGGAAGGCAAAGGCATTGTGCCCGGCATGAAGGCTGGACATGCATCGGCATCGGTGCCGGTGGTCGGGGTGTGCGAACCACACTCCATCTACGGCGTGGGTTCGGTAGTTGAGCCTTAGAAAGCTACCATCGACGGTTTCCGAGTTTGGACCTCAAAACTCGGGATGGCGGGTTTCCGAGTTTAGGCCTCAAAACTCCGGGTGGACGGTTTCCAGGTTTGGGCCTCAAAACCTGGACTGGCGGGTTTACCGGTTTGAGCCTCAAAACTGGGGGAGGTTCCTATGCGGAACAGTCGACGCGTGGCGGCACCGAGAGGCTTGCGTTGCGGCGAAGCTATCGATGAGGAAGGCGCGGTGGTCGACGGGACGACACGTGACGACATCCTGGGGCTTGCGTCGAGGCGAAGCAAAGGATGAGAAGGAGCGTGGTCATCGGATGAAGACCTGATGGAGTTGGACTAGAATACCCCTAGGGTTAGCCTGTTCGCTCTATGTATCTAGGGGTAGAAGGGGAATAATGTATTAGGCTATATATAGAGAGGCAGCCTCTCCTCTCATTCTATCCTTGCAACATTTCATTCTCGTAGACTCTCTTAGGCCTTCCTCCCTCTAGCTGCTTGTGATCCACAGAGTGCTACAATACCTCTGTGTACTTGGTGATTTTGAGGAAATGGGTCTGTTGACACTTCTTAAAGCAATTGCCTATAATAAACTTTAATGAACAGACTCTAGCAAAAGCCCAAAGAAATGTACATGACACTCCTAGCATCACTTAATGTCAAGTTATCATCCCCAACATGATACTAGAAATGTAATTCATTTGTGACACTAGCTCAAAAGATATAAACAAATATTTATCCGCAAGCGCACAGATAAATATACCTGTTGTAGCAGCATTTCACCCAGGTTGTCTAGGTATTGTTATTTATATTTTTCCGAAGAAAACAGTGAAGCGGGGAACAAATGGATATAAATGTGATTCAAAGGTAGTGGAGATTACTATTCATTCATTACTACTCACATGTCTAAACAGGGGTTAGACAAGATAAAGATAAATATTGAATAATGATAATGATAACGGGAATTCTAGAGATAAAGCGAACTACATGGATCAAGTAGAGCAGTCAGGAGATTAATTAAGAGATTCGAAACCTAAGTTACTTCACATTTACTAAGCCTAGTGGTTACTCTAGTTAATATACAATCATTTATAGCTAATTAATCTGTCATCCATGATCAAGGGACATTACTAAATTAGAATCAAGAACGAAGTAATGAATTCTAACTTGCAACCGCGTCCTACTAAGGTCTACACTCGGGGGGAGGACTACAAAGGACTCAACAGGACTGTCACTCCTGCGATCTACCTCTCGACCCAGAGCATAGGATGTACTCTCATGTATACTTAGCCTAAACACCATGTTTACACCAGTTTGACCACTTTACTCTATCCGGAATAAAGCTATGTACTTTACGAACATGATCATAAACTCTATCATAATCAGATCTATATTAAATATATAACTAGAATAAACTCCAAAACTGAATAAACTGAAATATATTAAAGTAGCACAAAGTCGAATAAAGATATAAATTACCGAGTCTTCGACAACAATCCGGAGACTCAGACGAAGCTTCCTGCCGGATATGCCGACGAAGTCGCCTGCCTCTACTTGAACCTAGCTAGACTAAACTCTAAACTTGATGTAGAGCTCTAACTCTCTCTCTAGAAACCCTAGTTCTACTGAACTTCTTTTCTCTGTCTCATGTCTCTTCTCTTCTGGAAGGGGGTCAGGGGTCTGGTTATATAGCCCTGCGTGTCGAATCGTGGCCGTTGGATCAAACTGACTTAAGGTACGGCCGAGATGCATCCTAGAGGTCGGTGGAGGAAGATTCCGGAAGGAGGAGATGTGGGGGCCCTGGACCAGACTGACCGGTGGGCCCAGGGGACCGGTCGGTCCCACAGATCAGACTCCCAGGGTGCCTCGCCTCGTGGTGTCCTCTGGAGTCTTCTAGAGACTTCCTGACATGGCGGTGGAGTAATCTATGTCGGGTTCCTTCTTGGGGAAGCAATGTAGTCCAGTTTTCCTGTTTAATCCCTGGAAAATATAGAATCACCAAAACTCGTTGAATTTGTTAGTTTAAACCTCCTATTTCTAAGTTTGCAATTCTTTTTGGCATTTATTCAAGTATTGTTGACAGTAAATAATGATAGTTAATAGATGTCAACAAACTCCCCCAAGCTAAACTTTTGCTAGTCCCTTAGCAAACATCGGGTTCTGAGAGTAAAATTGTGAACTACTTTAATACACAAGCCATCAACTAAAAATTTCCTTGAAAAGAATTTGGAAGAATTTCATATGTTCCTTTCACCAATCTTTTATCTTAGTTTAGAATTATTGAAAATTAGAAGCAATCAAGTCAAACACTATGTCTCAAATTCCTCATTCCAACTTTACTCCGGAGTTTTGCAAGATTTTCATAATAAAAGCTCAGAGAACTTCTGTATGACATTTTTCAAATTACATATATAATTTTAAGATTAAAAAGCACACTTTACTAAGTCAAAGTTCAGAGCTTAGGGAGAGAAATGTCATACCTTTAGATCAAGCATTTGAAACTTTTTAAATTTTCAACTCTTACTAGCATATTGTAATTAGAGGGACCATGGGCTATCATTCTTTTTCTTTTCATATTTTTATCACACACATTTTCTTTCCTATTCTTTTTGAGGTAGTCGGACACTTGTCCCTTTTTCTTTCCTCCTTATCATATTTTTGCATAGTCCCATGCCTCTAACACAATACTACTTCGGAAGAGTGAATCTTTTATATTTATAGAAGCTTGATCTTTAGAGCATGATAAACCTCTCTACCATAGCTAAAAACTTAGAACAGAGTAAGCAGCCTCAAAGTATGAATCATTTATTATCAGGCTTTAGTTATTCTGTCATACAGGTTCTCCTCATATGTTTGCAGTTTTCAAAATTAAAATTCCGGAGATTCATTGAAACTAAGAACAAGATAAATAGCAGCTTAGACTTTTTTGTCTATAATTCTCAACTATCCAAACTTTGGTTAAGATCATTGTTTTGAGATTTTTCAATAAAAAATTTAAAAGGAATTATCTTGCAGCTGAGGCTATGCAGAGCAACTCTCTTTTTTTCTTTTTTTATATACTCTACTTCAAGATTATTTTATTTAAATACTAAATAGATACTAGCTAACAATACTAGACATAAACAAAAACAAACAGAGGGGTACATCATACTTACCTCAGAAATAGGGGGTCCTCCCCCAAGCTAGTTTCACTCGTACGGTGGTGGCGGCTGAGGTGGATTAATTCCCATGTGTCCGAAGAGGTAGCAAAAATTCTCGTTCGTCTGGGCGCCTTGATGATGTATCTCTTCAAAAGTGTGGCACATGTCTTCTTGACCCGTCTCAAGATGAGTAAGACGAGTATCGATGCCCTGCAAGTAAGGCTCTCTATGGTACGAGATCTGGTGGTAGGGCTGGTTTTCTGGGTAACCATGGGTGGCATGGTAGGAATATGGATCATGAGTGGCATCATGAACGCCTCTCCTAGAGAAAGACATTCGTCCTCCCTAGAAGTCATACATCGTATCCTCTTCGCGATGTGGTGGAGTGTAATTGCAAAAGTTTCCTTGTCCCCATGAACCTTGTGGTGTATGTGGCTCGTAGGCAGTAGTATCTTCACAGGCTTGATGGTGTGATGTAGATGGTCCAGCTCGTTCGAATCCTTGATAGTGAGTGTAAGCTGGTCTAGGTGGTGCAACATCTTCTCCTGGATATCTCGGGGCAGTGTTTCTGGTGAATCTTGCGGAGGGGCTTCCTACTCCCGCACCAGGTCTCTGCAAGTTTAGCAAAACGGTTTCCACGACATACAGACCAAGTGATCTGTTTGGCAACTCATATTGATTTGTATATCCCTTATATTGCATGTAGAGTTTGTTATTCATCTTCTTCATGAGATGTGCTTGACTGAAGAAGTAGAAACCTATTATTAGTCGTGGAGTGGAGATGTACATAATATTTCCATTTAAGTTCAAATTTCCAGCAAGAGGAGTAACCCAAGAAGTGATAGATATGGGGCCTTGTAGAGTGTGAATGTAAGGCCAGTAGTCTACCAGGAGTTTTATGGGTGAGATTTTAGTTTTCTTGACCATAGCATACATAAGCTTTAACTCCTCAACTCTAACAATACGACCCTCTTGCCTAGGAAAGAGAGTGAAACCTAGCCACTTGTGCATCACCCTTAATGTGGGGTTGTGTATATCATTAGTGCAAGGGTGATGATCGGTTTTCTTGCCAGTAATGTCCACCCAAAAGCTATCTCTATCAAAGTTTCTTAAGGCAACATCTATGTCTACGGCACAGTTTTCAGGAAAACCCAAATTTAGACTGAACTGTTTCCATGTGAGAGTGAAAGGTTCATTATACAGCCTAAAGTAGACATATGTGTCATCCGAAGAGAGAGTGCAAAGAAATTCTAGAGTGAGCAATCTACAACCCTCTACGGAGAGCTCCCAAGTGTTCTCCCACCCAATATTATGAAAGACTAGATCGAACTCAGAGTCCATACCTGTGTCTCGGAGAAATTGTGAATCAAAGGTAGGAGTATGGGTGTACTCTTTGTCTCGGTAATGCCTGAACATGTCCTTCTCGTAGGCCGTCTGAAGCTTGATGTGCCTCTCATGAAGAAGATAACGTGGCTCAGACCGACTCGTTGTAGAGGATCGAGGCAGGGATGAGGTATCCATGTCTGAGCCTCCTTATGATGAGCCAGCTCACGAACGGCTTCTCGTTGATCGAAAAGTGAGCGTGCTCTTCGCCTTTCTCAAGAAGTTGCTCATCTTTGCTGCAAAAACAAGAGAACAGACAGACAAAACTAGTGGAACAAGTGAGGGTTACAACAAATAAATGTCAGAGAGTTAGCGATCCAAAAAGTCAGTAGTCCAGGAGTCAGTCGTTCAAGTTGGCATTTTTATTTCAACTTCTCCTAGTTCATTAACTAATTGGACAACATTTCCCCTCTCTTATTAAATTTTCTTGCTTACTCCAACTATCCCTTTCTTCTTGCTACTAGCTCAAAGCTTCCTCCTCTATTCTATTGTATCTTCACTCACTCATAAACTACCCCAAATGAAGTACTAAGTGAATTTGAAATTGAAATTTCAAATTTTGAAGTGAGGTTGGTGTTTCTGAAGAGTGGAGTGTGTGGAGAGTGTGAGGGATGCTTGCTATTTTATAGGGGGAGAAGGGGATGGCCGGTCGGTCTAGTGGTGGGACCGACCGGTCCCCCCTGGGCCCACTTCACTCCAACTTTTTCCCTCACCTACCTTGCTCAAGTTATCACTCTTTGGAATATATGCCGATAGTTGCATGTGGTGGTAGGTGAGATGAGTGGTTGTGAGTGCATGTGATAATTTGAAGTGATATGATGTGGGTCCTGCGGATACATGGGTGTATGTCGAGTCTCGAGTGACGAGTGATTGTCAACTTTGATAATGCGCATGTTCTTTGGCTGGTGTTGTGTAGGTGTCGAGCACGGATACAGTGATCAAAGGCAAGGTGAAGGTCAAGTAGAGACGTGCCGTGCCGATGGATCGGGAGCGGTGAAGGGCGGACGTGAGGCTTGGACTGAGGGATTGGTGGCCTGAGGATCAGCTGTGGTGGCTGACAGCCTGGGACAATGACAAGCAGAGACTTACGGGGCACGGTGTTGCTCGGGTCGAGGACCTGGGGACACGTGTCGGTGGACAGGGTGCACGGGCGCCCCTCTACAGCTCGGTTTGGTGGTTGAGCCACAGAAAAACTACCGAGTGGATGGTTTCCAGGTTGGGGCCTCAAAACCTGGGCGCTGATGGTTTCCGAGTTTGGGCCACAAAACTCAGGCTGAGGACAGGTTCCAGGTTTGGGACTCAAAACCTGGGCGTTGCGGGTTTCTGAGTTTGGGCCACCAAACTCAGGCGATGGACGGCTGGTTTCCCGGTTTGGGCCTCAAAACCGGGGGTTGATCGTGAAGGCTTGTTTCCCGGTTTGGGCCACAAAACCGGGGGTGAAGTCCAGGAAAAAGGACAAGCAGAGCGGTGGCGGCACGTGGCGGCAATCGGTGAGGTTGCGTCGAGGCAACGCTACCAGTTGTGCGGGCATGGCCGTCGGATCACCACCTACCATGAGTTGGTCCAGAATAACCTTAGGGTTTAGCTGGTTCGCTCTTTAATTAGTTAGGGGTAGAGTGGGAACTAGAATTAGGATAAGTAGAGGGAGACACCCACCTCCCATCCCATCTCAGTCATTTCCTCTTTGCCTTCTAGGTTTTCCTGCTCTCCCAATCCCCTGCTGTAGCAACTGAGATCCGCAGAGAACCATACCTTTGTACTGGAGATTTTGAGGAAGTGAGACTGTAATCTCACTGTTGTAGCCTGTGGTAGCCACATGGTTGCAGATCGATGTGTTGATTCGCGTTTTGTTCATGTTCTTCGCGTTCTTCGTTTCTCCGCGATTTTCCCATCACTCGATCTCTCTCTCTACTGCGTCTTTTCAAAATCCGTTTGAATGAACTTGTTCTTTATAGTGAGGATATCATTTCCACCGAAGGAATTCATCTAACTCCTCACGAACAAGTAGATCGGGTTGATTTCGTGTTCGTGGCGCTTTTTCGGTTCATACTCCTTCCCTCTCGGATTCCCGTCGATTGAGTTGTTTTGAGCGGATGATTTCTTGGGGATAGTCTCCCAACTACCTCGTGATCATCTTCTCCAAGTTTGGGATCAAGGGATTTTGGTTTGAATCGGATTTGGGTGGATTTGAGTTGAGGGCGACCAAAATCGCCCTCACTGGGCACTCGTGGACAGTCCGCCAGTAGGCCCGCGGACAGTCCACGCGTCGGGCTTCGACCGAGGCAGTGGTCGCGCGGCTCAGCTGTGTTGCTTTTGGTTGAATGGCGGACAGTCCGCCGTAGTCGATCGCGGACAGTCCGCGAGTTGACCAGAGAGGTTCAGCAGTCTTGCTGTTTTGGAATTTTCGCCGGTGGAGAGTCCGCTCCTTCTTCGCGGACAGTCTGGGGGAACCGCGGACAGTCCGGGAACTCGCAGACTTGTGTTTTTCAGTGCACTTGTTCTCCCGGCTTCAACGCTTGGTATCCGGACTTCTCAGTTGGCCTTATAGTTTACCAAGCAACCTCTCTAGGTATCTTTGCTACTTGTTAGCATTGGTATTTAGGGATTTCATGACGTAGGCTTCAATCTACGTTCGGGACTAGGTTTTAGAGGTCGAACTTGTGCCGGTACTTTTGGCGTTTGGGTTGCTATCGCTTGGTGGTGCCTCGCTGTGATCGTAGAGATCATCCACCCTCTTCCAAGGGTCGTGGGCATCACGGTTTTGATTGAAGTTTTTGGGGGTTGATTTTAGGGACAAAGGCCGAAGTTTCGAAAGGAATTTTTGAGCTCCCATTCACCCCCCTCTGGTCGCCTTGCATTTGCATTCTCGGTCCTTCAATTGGTATCAGAGCGGGTTAAGGATGTTCCACCTTAACTGGTTCCAGATCCACCGAAGGTGACATGGATCGCGGCGTGGGAAACCACCGTTTTTCGATGGGACGAACTATGCGTATTGGAAGATACGCATGTCGGCCTATCTTCAAAGTTTGGGTGCTTCCATCTGGGATATTTGCAACTCTGCTGATTACGTGGTCTTGGCTGCTCGTGTTACTCAGCATCAGATCGATGAGCACGATGCCAATAGCCGAGCCCGTAATGCTCTTTTCTCATGCTTGAGCATGACGGAATTTGATTGCGTTTCTCACCTCGCTACGGCTCGGGAGATTTGGGCTACCCTCATGCGTTTCCATGAGGGAACCACTCAAGTCAAAACCCATCTCTACGAGTCGCACAAGCGAGAGTATGAGAACTTTCGACACATGCCTGGCGAGAGCATAGAGAGTTTATTCGCTCGCTTTCAGGTGATTGTCAACATGATGAGGGCTAACAAGGAGCTGTTGCCTTTCGACGATCATGAGAAGGCTTTGAAGATTTTACACACTCTTGATCGATCGGTGTGGGACTCAAAGGTTCAGGCGATCATCGAATCACCTAACTATGAGACCCTCACATGCGATGAGCTCTTCAGTAAGCTCAAGTCCAGTGAGATTGACGCCATGGTGAGGGCTTCTTATGAAAATCCTTCTGGCCCATCGAAGGCATTACTTTCTAGCTCTTCTGCTAACCCCTCTAGAGGATTTGCACTCTCTTCTCTTCTTTCTGTCATAGAGGAGCAGCTGGAGTTGATGGGGGATGACAAGTTGGCTTTGCTCGCCAACCGGTTCTCACGGTTCCACAACAACCGCATGAACTGTCGCCGCGGATGAGGACGCTCGGGTTGTTTCGAGTGCGGCGACCCTAACCACTTCATCGCCAATTTCCCAAAGAAGAACAAGCAAGTCTTCGGCAAGGCAGATCATGGGCACAAGTACGACTCCGGCAAGCGCAAGGAGAAGTACGTCCCCACGAGGCACAAGCGGAAGGGCGGCTTCAACAAGGAGTACATCAAGACGAAGTAGTTGGAGAAGGCCCAGGCTGAGCAGCGTGCGTTCTTCGCCACGCTCAGCGACGTCGACGACTCGGATGACGACTCCGCTTCCTCAAGCGACGACCAGTCCGAGAAGAAGAAGAGGATCGAGGACAAGCTGAACAGCCTCTGCTTCTTCGCCGACAACGAGGGCTTTTGCACCTTGGCCCTCGGCAAGGAGGTCGATGGAGAGCTGGAGGAGATCCCTCAGAACAACGACGACGATGACACCTCCCAGGTATCTCAGACCCCCGATGAGCTTTCTGCTGAGGTCAAGAAACTTACTGCCGCCCTTCTTAGTCAAGATAAGTTGGTTAGGCGTACTGCTAGAGAGCGGAAGGAGTTTAGGCAAAAGTTGGAGGATACGGTGAAGGAACTTGAATCTGTCAAGTCTACCATTGTTGTCACCGAGGAGGAGGAGTGTGAAATGTGCTCCACACACATGACTGACCTTCTCACTTTGAGAAGTAAGTATGATGTGTTGGTAGGAGAGGTGGATGAGCTTAAGGCTAGATCCTCGCTGTTGGGTGTGTGCAAGTCCTGTGCGGGCTTGCAATCTGAGTTGGCAGAGAAGAATGCCAAGATTGTGTCTCTTGAGAAGGCCAGCTCGGATAGCACTCATGTGGCTAGGTGTGTTTTGTGTGAGGGCTTAGAGATGGAGATAGCCAATGTGAAGCATGACAAGATGCAAACCGAGGAGGAAAAACACATACCTTCGGACCATCTTGTCATGGGTGTTTAGTGGTGAGCCGCAGCTTGGGATGATGATCTCCCAATTCAAGCGTGTTGCTGGAGGTCCCGGTGTTGGTTTTGCTCAGGGTGTTGAGTGCGCTCCCAACTCCACCACTACTCCCAAGCTAACGAAGATTCCACCCAAAGAGCCTCTCAAACCTAACACCAGGGATGGAGTGTTTGTGGAACCTCCAAGAGCTCCACCAAAGAAACAAACATGGTCTCCTAAGCCCAACCACCTGAAAAACAAGCTTAACACCATGCCACCTATCCAAGAGGAGCTTATGCCACAGAAGGGCAAAGTGATCCACACCCACTACCGTGAGTACCAACAACCCCCTATGAGAGCGGTGAGGTACCACTATGAGCACTGTGGGAGAGATGGACACTTGAGTGAGTTTTGCTTTCGGCGCAAGAGAGAGGCGCGCCGTGCAAAGGAGATGAACAACACGGACATGTACCATCCTTTCCATGATGTACGTGTGCCGAATGTTCAGAGGCGTGCTGCTAGGCCTAGAGGTCCAAAACCTCAAGTTCCTAGGCCTAGGCCGCGAAGAGAACGTGCCCAGCGGGAGCCTGCAGTTGTGGGCTATGGACCCCGTGGCGGTGGCTTTGTAGTTGAGCGTTTTCCCTCATCGCGTTTTGAGTATCGCGATGGACGCTCTTCCCTTAGCGGACCATGTTTTCCTCTACGTGGTGATCGCTCTTCCCGTAGGCGTGCTAGGAATGGTTTTTCTGCTAACCATTCTTTTGAGCAGCCGGCCCAACACTGGTATTCTTCCTACTTCACTAACCCCAGTGTTGGACTGTATTCTTACCCTTTGTCTTTTTATTGATGTAGGTAAAACGATTGGAGAATGTTTGGTTGGTGGATTCCGGTTGTTCGAGACACATGATCGGAAACGCCAAGTGGTTCTCCAGTCTTTGTCCGGTCGCCGGAAAGGAGTTTATCACCTTCGGCGACAATAGCAAAGGTAAAGTGTTGTCTCGTGGGTCGGTGCGAGTTAATGAGCACTTTGTGTTGCGTGATGTTGCTCTTGTTTCTAACTTGCATTTTAACCTTCTTTCTGTTTCGCAACTTTTTGATGATGACTATGAGATTCGTTTTAAGCCGAATCTCAGTCGTATTTTAGATCCTCAAGGCAATCTTGTATGTATGATTTCACCCTTTGGGAAAGTCTTTCGTGCGATTTTCTCAGAGTCATTTGGGATTTCTCGTTGTCTTTTGGCTGGACTTTCCTCCTTTGATCTTTGGAAGTGGCATAGGAGACTTGGTCACCTGAGCTTCGACTTGCTTGCAAGGCTTAGCTCACTTGGCTTAATCCGAGGATTGCCCAAGTTGTTCATGGAGAAGGATCTTGTTTGCCACTCTTGTAGACATGGGAAGATGGTTGCCGCTCCCCACCATCTAGTGACTCAGGTCATGACTAAGCGCCCTGGAGAGCTTTTACACATGGACCTTGTTGGTACGGCTCGGGTGAGCTCGGTTGGGGGGAAGTGGTATGTGTTGGTTGTTGTCGATGACTTTTCGAGATATTCGTGGGTTTTCTTTTTAGCTGAGAAAACTGAGACTTTCTCTTTTGCTCGCAATCTGATTTTGCGTCTTCAGAATGAGTTCCCTTTGAACTCAATGCGAGCTATTCGTAGTGATAATGGTTCCGAATTCAAGAATTCGGACTTTGAGAAGTTTTGTAACTCTTTGGGTTTAGAGCATCAGTTTTCTTCCCCCTACACACCACCACAGAATGGTGTTGTAGAAAGGAAGAATTAGACCCTTGTAGAGATGGCCAGGACGATGCTCGATGAGCATAGGACTCCTAGGCGATATTGGGCCGAGGCTATGAGCACTGCATGCTACATTTCCAATCGCATTTTTCTCTGAGCTTTCTTGAAAAACACCTCTTATGAGTTGCATTTTGGAAAACATCCCAAAGTGAGTTATTTTAGAGTTTTCGGTTGCCATTGTTTTATACTCAAAAAGGGCAACTTGGACAAGTTTGAGTCTCGTTCTTCTGACGGTGTATTTTTGGGTTATGGCACTCATACTCGTGCATATCGTGTACTTAACCTTGACACTAACCGAGTCATGGAGACATCCGATGTCACCTTCGACGAGACCATGTGTGACACCCCAATTTTAAGAACAAAATTAGAGCACAATATATGTATGTCAGGATCAATTTTCATGCATATATCCACATCATAGTAAATATCAAAACAATGCTTTATTAATAATATCGAACTTTATTACAAAAATGACCCTCGGGTCTAAAAGAAAAGTACAGACTCTCAGTCTAACTCTAATGTAGACTCGCAGAAACTGGACGCCATCTCCACAGGAAAGTCGACCGGGGGCTGCGCCATCCTAGTACAAGTCGTCTGGGTCGTATCCACCGTCTTCTGGGTACAAGTTGTCGGGGTCGTATCCACCGTCTTTGGGTACTCCTGCTCCGCGTCGTAGACTCCAACGTCTGGGTGGGGTAGCAGGGGGTTCAAAGAGGAAGGGTGAGTACATCGAAATGTACTCCACAAGTGTAGGAAATATATGCTTATGAGGCTAATAACAAAGTTAGGCTGACTCAGTCTGACTCAAGCGCCTAAAGCAACACATCCTATTAAATCCTATTTCCTATGCACCTATTTACTAGGTTATAACCACAATCTCCATCTGTAACAGTAACCACACTCGGAGTCGCACCGAGCAAACCACACTCGGAGTCACACCGAGCAACCAACACTTGGAGTCACACCAAGCAAACCCACACCTGAAGTCCATGAGGCAAACCACACCTGAAGTCCATCAGATGACCCGAACTAGGCCGTTACAAGGAGTCCTATGTGTATTAGTTCCATACGTCATGACATATAAAGCTACCTTCCATAATAACACCAGGTCTTTGTCTGAGCCTGAGAATCACTCCCGTACCAAGCAGTAACCCGCGTAGAAGAAGCCTCTGTACCCATGTCATATGCGACTAATGACCACATAAGGCTTCCCTAACGAACTAGACTCAACCCACCAACTAATCTCGAAGAAGTCCAAGCCGCTCGTGACCGTGAGCACGACTGATATATCAGTTTTATACTCTGCAGAGGTTGCACATCGTTACCCATAAGTCATGCATTCCCCATCACGCTCAACACTGCCAAGGTGCATAGCGGGGTCGCACTACAAGGCCTTTACAAAATTTCCTCCATGCCCGTTTTAGACGTTCACTAAGGTTTCACCGCTAATAGTGGATATACACACCACCGCAGAAGCCCCCTCTTGACCACAAATCCGACCCCGTGTAAACCCTCAACTTGGAGGCAATTAATTACTTAGCCAGGTTCGTCCCATTCCAAACCTCATGGTTGCGTTGTTAAGCCGGGTTACAGGCTTCGAGAACTGGGTCCTAGGGATCCAGGCAGGATAATCTAGCACAAGCCCAGAACCAAAAACCAAAACCAGCTGCCGAGTCCACGACACAAAACCACCAATACGGTCCATCCTGCCGGATTTACCTACTCACCATAGTACAACCAACATTACCAGTCCACATGTTCCATAAATCATTAATCAAGATTATTATTAAACCACCATCCCATCCCAAGACAGCAGGGCTAAGCATGACTTCTACCCGATCCATCCCAAACCAGGTGTCAAGGAAAAATATAATCAAGTGCTAGTAAACCATATCATGGGATTCAATTTAAGACTGCATGCATCTACTAGATCTAACTACTCTAACTCAAAATAAAATAAATACAGGAGTAAGATGTTCAAGGACACTTGCCTTTGGGCTGGGTCGAACCAACAAAGGCACAAGCTGGATCTGGAGGTCCCACGTAGCTCGCACTCGCTGGAACAAACATCACCACATGGCCCAAACAAAGCATATAAATAATAGTACATCAAACATTATTAAAACAGTATATAAACAGAACTAACATATAGAGCTCGTCGCTACGAATCTAACGCAAGTTGAATGGGTCAAAACGGAATTAAAATGAGCAAGTTATGGGCTTTTGGATCTAAGTGGCAAAACTATGAATAAACCAAAGTTATTTTCGTATTTTAAATAAATCAAATCTGAAAAAGAAAGTGGCGCGGACCAGGCCTCATTTTCCCGAAAGCTCAGGGGCTAGGGCGCTATGTTTTCAAGACTCAGCACACAGCTGTGAGGGATGGCGGATTAGTTTAGCAAGAGAGCGAGGGCCTTCCTACAAAGTGGTCGATGCCGGCCAACTCACGCTGATGCGGTGCCACGTGGCCGCGCGGGAGTGGCTGAGGGTGCCAGCAGAGCAGTGGAATGGTGCGGTGACGCTAAGGGGGACTGCGCCTCATTTTCCAAGAAACCGAGGGGCTAGACTGCTATTTTTACAAGACTCAGAGAACAGGGAGGTGTGGAGTGTGGGTGGCGTTGCAGGCTGGTGTGCGCACTGCTGGCCCGTGAAGGAGCTAGGGAGGAGGGGGTGGGCCGGTGCAGGGCGGCGCTCGGGTTGGGCCGAGGCGAGGAAAAGGGGAAGATTGAGGGAGAGAGAGATACCGAGCGGGCTGGGTCGGAAAAGAGGTGATGGAGAAGGGAGGGTGCGACGCGGGCGGGCTGTGGCGCTGCTGGGCCGAGCGGAGCAGAGGAGAAGGGCCGGCGGGGAGGTGTGGGGCGGGCCCAGAGAGAGAAGGAAAATGGGAAGAGGGCCAAAAAGGATGAGGGAGCCCTTTTGCCATTTCTCTTTTTCTTTTTGTTTTGTAAATTCTTTTACAAATTCATTTCAAATTCAAATCAAAACCTTTTTAAACCAAAACAGTTTGAAAAATTTTCCAGATATTTTTCCTAGGTTTTGCAAAGAAAACTTTGAGTTTGATTTTGTAAAATTTTATAATTTTTTTATTTTCTAAATAGAATAAAACCGATTCGCCCTAATCGGGGTTTGCAAAAATTCTTTTTCACCCAATAAAAAAATTATGCACCAATATGAATGCAACAAACATCTGGCTAGAATTTTCCTCCTTCTAGGATTTTGGCCATTTCCTTATTAAATTCTAATTTATTTTATTTATTTAAAAACCCGGGGTGTTACACCATGGTTTGTCCTTCTTCTCGTTTTGAGCTTGCAAGTGATCATGAGGTTGGTGAGCATCTTTTTGATGACGAGGACGAGGGTGCTGAAGGGATGGATGATCCAGCACCACATTCACCTGCTGTGCCGCAAGCATCGGCTTCTACTACGACGACTCACGGCCCCAACCCGTCTTCGTCGACTACTTGGGGGCCTTGGGATCCGCCACCTCGAGCGGTACCCTTTGTACCCGAGGAGGCACGAGCTGCTGTTGAGGGGGAGATCTCTTCAGCTCGGGAGGTGCCACGACACATTCAGCGCCAACACCCGCCTCAACAGATGATTGGCAGCATCGGCCAACGTGTCACTCGGTCAACGTCACAACAAATCTCTCACTTTGCTCATTCTGCATTTGTTGCTGATTTTGAACCCCGAGATGTTAGACACTCTTTATCCCATCATGCATGAGGAGCTTGAAAACTTTGAGTGAAATCGGGTTTGGGTTCTTGTTCCTCTTCCTCCTGAGTGTCACCCTATTGGGACAAAATGGGTTTTCAAAAACAAACAAGGAGAAGATGGCCATGTTGTGAGAAACAAGGCCAGACTTGTAGCCCAGGGGTATAGTCAGAAGAAGGGGATAGACTATGAGGAGACTTTTGCTCCTGTAGCTCGTTTGGAGGCAATTAGGGTCCTCTTGGCTTTTGCTGCATCCAAAGGGTTTAAACTTTTTCAAATGGATGTCAAGAGTGCCTTCTTAAACGGCTACATAGAAGAAGAGGTGTATGTGAAACAACCCCCCGGTTTTGAAAATCCCAAGTTTCCAAACCATGTTTTTAAACTTCACAAAGCTTTGTATGGTTTGAAACAAACCCCTAGAGCTTGGTATGATAGGTTGAAAACCTTTTTGCTTGCTAAGGGTTTTAAAATGGGATGTGTGGATAAAACACTTTTTCTCCTCAAGCAAGGCAATGACACTCTCTTGGTCCAGATTTACGTGGATGATATCATTTTCGGTGGTTCTTCTCACGCTTTGGTTGCCAAGTTTGCAGACACTATGAGCACGGAGTTTGAGATGAGCATGATGGGCGAGTTGACGTTTTTTCTTGGGTTGCAAATCAAGCAATCTCGAGAGGGAACGTTTGTGCACCAGGGTAAGTATACCAAGGATATCCTGAAGAAATTCGATATGGGTGAGGCCAAGCCTCTTCCAACACCCATGTCGACCACGACGGCCCTGGATGCGGACAAGGATGGAGAAGCTGTGGACCAGAAGGAGTACCAGAGTATGATCGAGTCGCTGCTGTACCTGACGGCAACACGCCCGGACATTCAGTTCGCGGTGTATCTTTGTGCACGATTTCAGTAATCGCCACGCACCTCTCACCGTCAGGCGGTCAAGCGCATTATGAGGTACTTATGCTTCACTCCAGAGTTTGGGATTTGGTATTCTGCTTCCTCCACCCTCTCTCTTTGTGGTTATTCTGATGCTGATTTTGCTGGTTGCCGACTTGAGCGCAAGTCCACTTTTGGGACTTGTCAGTTTATTGGTTCTTCTCTTGTATCTTGGTCTTCTCACAAGCAGTCTAGTGTCGCTCAGTCTACCACAGAGGCTGAGTATGTTGCTGCGGCTAGCTGCTGTTCGCAATTGCTTTGGATGATGGCCACTTTGCGTGATTTTGGTCTGAGCTTTTCTCGCGTTCCTTTGCTCTGTGATAGCACGAGTGCGATTAGCGTTGCTAAGAACCCCGTGCTGCACTCTAAGACCAAACACATTGATGTGCGCTTTCATTTCTTGCGAGACCATTATGAGAAGGGTGATATCGACCTCCACCATGTCGATACTCATCATCAGTTGGCTGATATTTTCACCAAGCCCTTGGACCAATCAACCTTTGCTAGGTTGAGAGGTGAGCTTGGTGTGTGTTTCCCCTTTTAGATAGGGGAAATATTTTTGTTCGTGTTTTGTAGACTGACTCTTTTTCTTTCCATTGGTAGTTAGTCTGTGCATTTCATCATGCATCTTTGCATCTTTTAAGCTTCATGTATATAATCCTTAGAATGTGACTATGCTCTGTTTAGTGTATAATCCGATGCCATATGATGATGCTTGTAGCTTATGCTCTTTCTGATCACTGATACATGTTGTGAGCTGAGCTATTTTATGAATGGTGAACTTGCTTAATGAACATAAAAATTTAAAATTGTTCACCATTGAGATTAGCATCTAGCATGTGTAGAATGTGTTGAAATCACTTGTGCTTTTCATATATGCTAGGTTGCTATATCTCTAGTTCTGAGTCATTCACTTTATGCGATGGGATTGTTCATAAATTGTTTTAAATTTGAACCAAGTCTAAGTGAATTGGAAAGATCGAGATGGGATTGCTTGTCAACACATCACGGTATCGAGACTGTTTCTCACTGCACTTTGAGTTAAACTTGAGTCGTGTAGTGTATGACCGAAACTGTTGCTTTAAGCTTCTGATTGCTTCTGCATAGGCTTTGCTCAGTTGAAAAGTTAGGCAATGACAAGCTTTCAACCTCTCGCAATCACATGCTGAAATTTCAACATGTGTAATTTAACCGCTGCAACTCCGATAAAATTTGAATACACAAGTCTATGTTTCATTCAATAGCATGATGTTTGAACTTTGCTAGGGGTAGTTCACCTTGTATACATGTTTAGCACCTGTTTGACTTCCTGTCTATACATGCTTAGTGCTATTTTGATGGTGAATACCTTTTTGGCTGAAAACTGCTCATTTTGCTCAAATAATCAGATTTTGTATTTTGGGATCAGTTTGAGCCTTCGCTAGCATTTTGTGCATATTATGAGTCATCGGATCAGCATTTTGTCGAGCATATTCTCATTTTATCGACTATATTCCTGAAGCTGCTAACTTGCTTTTTAACTCATATGCATTTGTTGGAGAGGAGACACTTGATAGTGCATTTTCAACTAAGGGGAGAAATTCTTGCCAAATCATAAGGGGGAGAAATCATAAAATCATATCTTGGTTGTGTGCACTATTAGAGGGGGAGTTTGAGCTTGCTCGGATTTTGAGGATTTTGAATTTTTCCAATTGGTTCGGAGCTTTTCTGCTAGTTGTCTTGAGCCTCTGTGCCTCTGTCTTGAGGGACTAGCAGTTTTGTTTTTCGATGAGTGTTCAGCTGATTGTGCTATTCAGTTGATTTTGCCTCATTTGATATTGAGCTCTCTTGCATTTTAGCTGTCACCATTCCAGTTGGACTTTAGTGATTTCAGTTGGTATTGAGCTTTCTCGCTAGCGGTGTTGGGCCTATTCTACCTGTTCTTGAGGGCTAGCTTTGCTTTGCTTGGTTGCGTCGAACTGTTGCCCATGTCTTTGGGGACCAAGTTGTTTTGCTCTTTCACTTGACCTTCTTCTGGCTTTGATATGCTTTTGTGTCATTTGGACGAGTTCTCTCTTCTCCTTCTTCTTCCTTCTTCTACTTCATTATGATTTGTGTTGGTAGTTGACAATGCACTCATCAAGGGGGAGATTGCGGATACATGGGTGTATGCCGAGTCTCGAGTGATGAGTGATTGTCAACTGGGATAATGTGCATGTTCTTTGGCTTGTGTTGTGCAGGTGTCGAGCACGGATACAGTGATCAAAGGTAAGGTGAAGGTCAAGTTGAGACGTGTCGTGCCGATGGACCGGGAGCGGTGAAGGGAGGACGTGAGGCTTGGACTGAGGGACCGGTGGCCTGAGGATCAGCTGTGGTGGCGGACAGCCTGGGACAGCGACGAGCAGAGACTTGCGGGACACGGTGTTGCTCGGGTCGAGGACCTGGGGACACGTGTCGGTGAACAGGGTGCACGGGCAGTGCATCCCCTCTACAGCTCGGTTTGGTGGTTGAGCCCCAGAAAAACCACCGAGTGGACGGTTTCCAGGTTTGGGCCTCAAAACCTGGGCGCTGATGGTTTCCGAGTTTGGGCCACAAAACTCGGGCTGAGGACGGTTTCCAGGTTTGGGCCTCAAAACCTGGGCGCTGCGGGTTTCTGAGTTTGGGCCACAAAACTCAGGCGATGGACGGCTGGTTTCTCGGTTTGGGCCTCAAAACCGGGGGTTGATCGTGAAGGCTGGTTTCCCGGTTTGGGCCACAAAACCGGGGGCGAAGTTCGGGAAAAGGACAAGCAGAGCGGTGGCGGCACGTGGCGGCAATCGGTGAGATTGCGTCGGGGCAACGCTACCAGTTGTGGGAGCGTGGCCGTCGGATCACCACCTACCATGAGTTGGTCCAGAATAACCTTAGGGTTTAGCTGGTTCGCTCTGTAATTAGTTAGGGGTAGAGTGGGAACTAAAATTAGGATAAGTAGAGGGAGACACCCACCTCCCATCCCATCTCAGTCATTTGCTCTTTGCCTTCTAGGTTTCCCTGCTCTCCCAATCCCCTGCTGTAGCAACTGAGATCCGCAGAGAACCATACCTCTGTGTACTGGAGATTTTGAGGAAGTGAGATCGTAATCTCACTGTTGTAGCATGTGGTAGCCACACGGTTGTAGATCGATGTGTTGATTCGCGTTTTGTTCGTGTTCTTCGCGTTCTTCATTTCTCCGTGATTTTCCCGTCACTCGATCTCTCTCTCTCTACTGTGTCTTTTCGAAATCCGTTTGAATCAACTTGTTCTTTATAGTGAGGAGATCATTTCCACCGAATGAATTCATCTAACTCCTCACGAACAAGTAGATCGGGTTGATTTCGTTTTCGTGGTGCTTTTTCGGTTCATACTCCTTCCCTCTCGGATTCCCGTCAACTGAGTTGTCTTGAGCGGATGATTTCTTGGGGATAGTCTCCCAACTACCTCATGATCATCTTCTCCAAGTTTGGGATCAAGGGATTTTGGTTTGAATCAGATTTGGGAGGATTTGAGTTGAGGGCGACCGAAATCGCCCTCACTAGGCACTCGCGGACAGTCCGCCAGTAGGCCCGCGGACAGTCCGCGCGTCGGGCTCCGACCGAGGCAGTGGTCGCGCGGCTCGGCTGTGTTGCTTTTGGTTGAACGGCGGACAGCCCGCCTTAGTCGATCGCGGACAGCCCGCCTTAGTCGATCGCGGACAGTCCGCAAGTCGACCAGGGAGGTTCAGCAGTCTTGTTGTTTTGGAATTTTCGCCGGCGGATAGTCCGCCCCTTCTTCGCGGACAGTCCGGGAGAACCGCGGACGGTCCGGGACTGTACCCGCGGACAGTTCGGTAACTCGCAGACTTGTGTTTTTCAGTGCACTTGTTCTCCCGGCTTCTACGCTTGGTTTCCGGACTCCTCAATTGGCCTTATAGTTTACCTAGGAACCTCTCTAGGTATCTTTGCTACTTGTTAGCATTGGTATTTAGGGATTTCTCGACGTAGGCTTCAATCTACGTTCGGGACTAGGTTTTAGAGGTCGAACTTGTGCCGGTACTTTTGGCGTTTGGGTTGCTATCGCTAGGTGGTGCCTCGTTGTGATCCTAGGGATCATCCACCCTCTTCCAAGGGTCGTGGGCATCACGGTTTTGATTGAAGTTTTTGGGGGTTGATTTTAGGGACAAAGGCTGAAGTTTCGAAAGGAATTTTTGAGCTCCCATTCACCCCCCCCCCCTCTGGTCGCCTTGCATTTGCATTCTCGGTCCTTCAGGTCCCAGGTGTCTGTGGGTCCGTATGTCTCCCGTATTTGTACAATGCAAGTATAAAAGAAAATTGCTTTTATGAAACTACAGAAAACAAGGATTCTAATGATGAAATTCTTATATGTTTTTGTTCCCGTAGTAAATAATACTTACGGGGTTCGTAAATATTAATTACATGAGGCCAATTTTATGATGCAATGACGATGCTAATTTTTGTTTTCCTAAGCATGAGTAAATAAATATGAAGTGCAAAAGTAAATGTTGATAACTACCGAGTTACCTCCGGCGAAGGTTCGGGGTTTAAAGTCCACCGAATTGGACCCTCCAGTCTTCTTTATCCTTCTTGATGGGTCTCCACTACCGAAGACAGCAGTTTTGTTTCTTGAGCTTTATGGTCAACTAGAGTTGAGCATTGTTCGGGCCGTGGTTTCAATGAGAACTTTTCTTCCTTTCCATTTATGGTGAATTTGATCTCTCCAGCTCCAACATCAATGTGGGCCTTGGCGGTGCTCAAAAATGGTCTTCCTAGAATGAGTGATACTTTTGAATCCGGGTGCATTTCTAGTACCACAAAGTCCACTGGTATAAAGAACTCTCGAATCTTGACTGGGATGTTCTCAGCAATTCCTATTGGGTATCTGAGTGATTGATCAGCTAGCTGAAGACACATTGGTATTGACACAAGTGCTGAATGGTTGAGCTTATAGTAGACTAATGCGGGCATCACGCTAACACTAGCTCCAAGATCACATAGTGCGTTGCTAAACCATTGGTTTCCAATTGAGCACTCAATGGTGGGGCATCCTGGGTCCTTCTTCTTCTCTGGTATTTGATTGAGGATAGCCACACTACATTCTTCTGTCAGCTCAATTACTTCGGTAGTTGGCAGTGGTCATTTGTTGTTAAGTATATCCCTTACATACATGGCATAGGTAGGTACCTATAATGCATCTAGCAGAGGAATATTGATATATAGTTTCTGAATTACTTCAACAAACTTACTGAACTACGCATCTAGCTTGGCGTTTCGATTTCTGCGTGGGAATGGTAGAACATTGGTGTCTTGAAAATCCATCTGTATTTCTTCATTTTGCACTTGAGTCTCTTGAACTTCGTCATTCCTTTCTTCTGCCCTCGGGGGTGTCACTGGTGTTGTCTGTCTTCTTTGTGCTCCTTCTGGGTATGGAGGATCTCGAGTGGTCCTCCCACGTCTAGTGGTGATCCCCTTAATCTGCTCGTGGTTAGTGGTAATAGGCAAAACAACAGCCAATTGTGATAGTTGAGTTTCTATTCTTTTATTATAATTGAGTTGATTCTTAATGGCGGAAGAAAATTCATCCATCTTAGCATTTATGTTTTCAAGAGTCTTATCATTTAAAGCAAGTCTTTTAGTAATGTTATCATTTATTCTAGCTTGTTCTAAAATTAGATCTCTTAAAGTAGGTTGCTCAAAATTGGAAGAATTGAAATTACTAGTGTACTTATCTGATTTAGCAGGTTGTTGTTGACGTAATCCTTGCTTGTGTAGAGTGGTTGAGTCATTGATGATGCTGGCTTCTTCTTGTCTTCAGAAAATTCTATTCCCAAATACTCTCCACTTCTAGTTTGAGCATCAAATGCGTCTTGAATAGCTTGACGTTCTTCCTTGTAATTAGCTCTCTAAGTGAGCCAATCTATAAGTACATCCATCTTGGTTGACAGTGCACACACTTCTTCTGGAACTTCCTCAATCTGGTGATAGCGTTGAGTAGTACCTTGTTTCCAGCCCTGATTTTTAGCTATCTTATCCATAAAACATTCTGCTTTTCCAAAAGTGAGTGACATAAATGATCCTTCAGCAGTGGCATCGAGTTGCTCTCGTGTTCTTAGTAGTAATCCGTGATAAAACAGCTGCATGAGCAATTTGTTCCTTATTCCATGATGTGGGCATCTTAAGATTTGTTCCTGAAAACGCTCCCAAGTTTCTGGAATGGTTTCTCCTTTTTGTTGCTGAAAGTTGTAAATCTTTCCCCTTAAGATATTGACTTTGCTAATTGGGAAAAATCTTGATAGAAAGGTCTCTGAACATTTCTCCCATGTCTTGATGTTGTCCATGTTTGTATAGAAACACTGTTTCGCTTTTCCTTTCAGTGAGAAGGGAAAGAGACGAAGTAGTATAATGTCCTGGGGAACGTCCTTGATGATGATAGTGCTTCCAATCTCCAAGAAATCTTGTAGATGAGCAATTGCATCTTCTTCCTCCTTTCCATCAAATGTAGTAGCTTGCACCATGTTGATAAGACTTGGCTTGAGCTCGAACTCAAGGTTGTTCGTCTGGAGAGTAGGTCCGGTACGAATGTTCCTGACACTTGGAGTAGAGAACTCGAGCAGAGTTTTGTTGGCCATGGCTTGACTACTGATGTTGATCTCCCACACGATCTAATTGATTTTTGATTTGTATGTGATGAATTACAACTGAACCTGTGTTACCCTGTATATGATATAAACAAAGAAAGACAAGGGTAAGCCTGCCAAGACAAAGGTACAAGTCAATGAATGAATAGTAATAATCTCCTTTGCCATGTTGAAATCCTAATAAGTTTTGTTTCCACTGATTTACTGGTTTCCATTTGGTTGCCGGTGGCTTCCGCTTCTTAGTTCCCCGGCAACGCGCCAAAAATGCTTGTTGACACTTCTTAAAGCAATTGCCTATAATAAACTTTAATGAAATGACTCTAGCAAAAGCCCTCAAAAATGTACAGGACACTCCTAGCATCACTTAATGTCAAGTTGTCATCCCCAACATGATACTAGAAATGTAATTCATTTGTGACACTAGCTCAAAAGATATAAACAAATATTTATCCGCAAGCGCACAGATAAATATACCTGTTGTAGCAGCATTTCACCCAGGTTGTCTAGGTATTGTTATTTATATTTTTCCGAAGAAAACAATGAAGCGGGGAACAAATGGATATAAATGTGATTCAAAGGTAGTGGAGATTACTATTCATTCATTACTACTCACATGTCTAAACAGGGGTTAGACAAGATAAAGATAAATATTGAATAATGATAATGATAACGGGAATTCTAGAGATAAAGCGAACTACATGGATCAAGTAGAGCAGTCAGGAGATTAATTAAGAGATTCGAAACCTAAGTTACTTCACATTTACTAAGCCTAGTGGTTACTCTAGTTAATATACAATCATTTATAGCTAATTAATCTGTCATCCATGATCAAGGGACATTACTAAATTAGAATCAAGAACGAAGTAATGAATTCTAACTTGCAACCGCGTCCTACTAAGGTCTACACTCGGGGGGAGGACTACAAAAGACTCAACAGGACTGTCACTCCTGCGATCTACCTCTCGACCCAGAGCATAGGATGTACTCTCATGTATACTTAGCCTAAACACCATGTTTACACCAGTTTGACCACTTTACTCTATCCGGAATAAAGCTATGTACTTTACGAACATGATCATAAACTCTATCATAATCAGATCTATATTAAATATATAACTAGAATAAACTCCAAAACTGAATAAACTGAAATATATTAAAGTAGCACAAAGTCGAATAAAGATACAAATTACCGAGTCTTCGACAACGATCCGGAGACTCAGACGAAGATTCCTGCCGGATATGCCGACGAAGTCGCCTGCCTCTACTTGAACCTAGCTAGACTAAACTCTAAACTTGATGTAGAGCTCTAACTCTCTCTCTAGAAACCCTAGTTCTACTGAACTTCTTTTCTCTGTCTCGTATCTCTTCTCTTCTTCTCTTTTGGAGGGGGGGTCAGGCATCTGGTTATATAGCCCTGGGCGTGGAACCGTGGCCGTTGGATCAAACCGACTCAAGGTACAACCGAGATGCATCCTAGAGGTCGGTGGAGGAAGATTCCGGAAGGAGGAGACGTGGGGGCCCTAGAACAGACCGACTAGTGGGCCCAGGGGACCGGTCGGTCCCATAGGTCAGACTCCCGGGGTGCCTCACCTCGTGGTGTCCTCTGGTATCCTCTGGAGTCTTCTAGAGACTTCCTGATGTGGCGGTCGAGTAATCTACGTCGGGTTCCTTCTTGGGGAAGCAATGTAGTCCGGTTTTCCTGTTTAATCCCTGGAAAATATAGAATCACCAAAACTCGTTGAATTTGTTAGTTTAAACCTCCTATTTCTAAGTTGGCAATTCTTTTTGGCATTTGTTCAAGTATTGTTGACAGTAAATAATGATAGTTAATAGATGTCAACAGGGTCCGTAATCCCGTTGTCTCCTCATGGGGACGAGTTCCGGCTGAAATCGAGATCGAATTCGCGTTTCGTTCTTTGCCTCCTCAGAGAATTGCTTCGTTCTTCCATTCCGAGGGATGATTTTCGATTTCGTTTGAATCACTTTGTGCTAGGACGTGAGTGTCATCTTTCCACTGAAGGATTTCCTCCCAAACCTCATGAGCACATAGATCGGGCTGAAATCACGTTTGTTCTTTGTTCTTTCCCCTTTTCTAGTGTTCTTCGGATTTCTCATGATTGAGTTGGTTTGGAGCAATGATTTCCTAGGATTAGCTCCCCAACACGTAGAGGAACACTTGGGAGAAGTTTGATTGAAGCCCCATTTAATTTGGTGGAGATCGAATCAATTTTGGTTTTGAACCAAGTTGTTTTGTGCTTTCTGGGCACTCGCGGACTGTCCGGCCCTTGGCGGCGGACTGTCCGAGGATCGGGGTTTGTCTAGGCAGAACTGCATAGCTCGGCACTATTCCCGGTGAAAGCCCTAGTTTGGTTTTGGTTAATTGATGAAACCTATTTGGTCTAATCCTATTGCTAAGCATGTGTGTAGCTCTTAAGAAAGGATTGAGACCAAGCCAAGTGGTGGAGCTAGCAAGGTGGCAACCATGAAGAATGGTGATGCCCACATGCAATTGAAGAGATCGAGTGCTCTACCATTGGTAAAATGAAAAAGAGAAGAGTTGGAGCAAAGAGGCCCGAAGGAAAAGGTATAACCTATAGGGCTCTTTGTTTTAGTGATCAAGACACTTAGCGAGTGTGATCACATTTAGGATACATAGCTGTAGTATTCAGAGGAGTTAATTCATGGCTTATGCGGTGTCCAAGTGCCACTAGGAGTTCTGTAACATATTGATGCTTTAGACCTAGTGAGAGACTAACTAAACCCTTGGAAAATGCTTTACAAAATGCTAACACACGTGCTCAAGTGTTGAAACACTTTTGTGTTGGCGCATGGGAGCAAGGGTAGAAGGTAGAAAGCGAAAGGTGCTGAGTTAGATGCATCGGACGCTGAAGGCGGTAGCTTCGAACGCTGGGCCGATCGTCCCATGGCTAACCCTAGCTACAGACTGATGTTGAAGGAGCATCAGACGCTGGCAACGGACGCAAGAAATCACTGTTGCAGAGTCCAATGCTGATGACATGGCGCGAGCAAGCTTTGCAGGGAGCATCGGACGCTGGCTTGCGTCCGATGCCAACCCATCTGACGCGTCCGATGTGCTTGGGAGTGTTCTGGAACCTCTCTGCATGGTTATCAGACGCAGGGGTTCAGCGTTCGATGTGAGAGTTCCGGCGTGTCCGATGTGGGGTCGAAAAGAGCTGAAAAGAGCAGTGGCATCAGACGTCAAGGGGACACGTGGTGCTCATCGGAGCATCAGACGCTGGGGCAGCGTCCGATGGCCCCAACACCAGCGCGTCCGATGGTCGCGTTTTCAGCCCAACGACTAGGCCAACTTGATGTCTTATTTAAGTGGCTTGGCCGGCTCACATGGGTTCTCTATTGCACATTTTGATCCCTAAGCTTTCTTGTGATCATAGCCAAGCCTCCTAACTCATCTCTAGAGTTGATTTGATCAAACTAAGCGAGATTGAGTGATTAGTGCTAAGATTTGAAAGAGTTCATTCTAGCGGCACTAGTTCTTCGCATCGGCTTTGAGTTGCTTGTTACTCTTGGCATTTGCCGGTGCCTAGATGGCTTGGAGGCGTTGAGGTGGAGTTGGCAAGAGAAGGAGATTGTTCTTGGCCACCACCGTTCCTGATTGTGAGAGGTTTTGGAGCCTCACCTCACCAGAGCGCAAGAGGCATCCTTACTGGATTGCTCATGTCATTGAGCTACCTTACTAGCGGTAGATTCTTGTGGCGCTCTTTGTGAGCTTGGCTTTGTGCCGATTAGCCACCGGGTCACCTAGTGTTGGTCGACACAACGGGGAGTAGCCGGCAAGCACGTGAACCTCGGGATAAATATCGGTGTCCCTTGTGCTTATTGTGATTGTGCATCCATCTTGGTGATTGGCTTCACGAGTGGATTTCACCGGTGATTGGCTCTCTACTAGGCGATCCCGAAGGCTTGGTGAAACCACTTCTATCTAGTTCATTTACTTTGTACACTTAGTTTGAGCTATTTCATTTGTTGAAATACTTTCATATATTGTCTGGATACATCTCTTGTGTAACTAGTTGTAATTGGTTATCTAGTTTTATCTATTGCACATACTTGTCTCATATACATTCTTTGTATATCATATTTGTGCTAGAGTTAGTTTATTCGTTCCGCACTAGACACTAGCTCTAGTTGTTTGTGTGACATAGTTTTATTGGGTAGAATTGTTGGATAGGTGGCTTGCAACACACTATTAGGCTAGCGCAACAAGCTTCGCCATTTGTCATACTAATAGTGTTTGCCTAAGTGATTTTGTAGAATTTTAATCAGGCTATTCACCCCCTCTAGCCAATTTGGACCTTTCAAGTGGTATCGGAGTCGTGGTCACCATTCGTTTGAGGCTTAACATCCTCCGGTGTTACAATGGCTCAAATCAACTATATGGGGAAGCCACCACATTTTGACGGCACCAACTTCGATTGTTGGAAGAGGAAAATGTGTGCATTCACAAGAGGAATCAATAGAAATATTTGGGAAGTAATTGAGCATGACTTTGCGGTAATTGATCCCGCAAATCCCACTCTAAGAGAAGAAGAGAAGCTTCAATGGAATGATGTGGCAATCAACTCGTTCTATGAAGCATTTGACACAAAGGTGTTTGAGCAAATCAAGGACCTTGAAAGAGCAAGTGAGATATGGGAGATATTGGAGGAGACATATGAGGGCACCAAGGCGGTCAAGGGTGCCAAGCTATACATCCTCAAAGACAAGCTTGCTACATTCAAGGTGCAAGATGATGAAAAGCATACTGGAGATATTTCACCGGTTACAAGTGATTATCAATGACTTGAAGGCTTTGGGAGAGAAAGTGGAGGACAAGGACTTTTCTCACAAGTTCTTGAGATGCTTACCACCAAGGTTTGATACTTTGGTGACTATCCTAGTGAGGGAAGGATTGGATACGGTGACCCCAAACCAAGTACTAGGAGATATGGTCACACAAGACAAATACCGTGTGGAACGGGATGAGGGAACCCAAGGGGAAGAGAAGAAGAAGAAAACCGTGGCATTCAAGGCTTCATCCTCCAAGAGCAAGAGCAAGGGCAAAGCAAAGAAGGAAGAACGTGATGATGAAGCAAACACGAGCTTGAGTGAAATTGATGATGAAGAAATGGCTCTATTTGTGAAAAGATTTGGCAAGTTCATGAAGAAGAAGGGCTATGGAGCAAGAAAGGGAAGAGATGCAAACAAGAGCACAACCAAAAGGTGCTATAGATGCAAGAGCAAGGATAACTTTATTGCGGATTGTCCTTATTCTAGTGATGAAGATGATGATTGTTGACGGTACTTAGTGTCAATATTATACCATCAACTAATGCTTAAAATGATATTAAATAAACTATAAAGCATAGTTGCAGGGTTTGATTCTAACAAGTTCCACGAGTTGTGTTGTTCTCACTTGCTTTGCAGGATTATCAATATTTCACCATATAAAAGTATCTCAAGTGATGAAACAGACCTCGTCGAGACGATCGAAACGGACATATGATTTGCTATATTTGGAGTCCCGGAGCGAGAGTCCTCGATGGATACGACTTGGAAGATTCTAGAACATTCCAGAACATTCCAGAAGACACGAGAAGGCGACCCATGGAAGGTGGGGCCCACCTGTCATAGAGGCAAACCGACCGGTCTCCCCCTTGGGCCGACCGGTCTGCTATATGGCCCAATCTCGCCCCCCCTTCGCGTGACGCACTCCAACCGACCTCTTCGACGCGTTTTGGCCCATTAAGGCCCATGTGCATATGACGAAAGATTTAGTACCACATCGCTTGTCCAAGGTGGAGGGGAGGTCAGGAGCCCCTATATAATAAACCCAGGACCCCCCTGTGGCAACAGATCATCTGGGAGTTTTTGTAGAGGCGTCCCTCGAAGGACAACCTCTCCTCTCTAGAGAATTAGGTTTAGATTTTCCAATGTAATAGATTAGCTCTAGTCGGGAGTTAGGGAGAGCGGAGCTGCGCTTTGGTTCCGGAGGAGTCTTCAGAGTTTTGGTATTTCTTTGTATCTTTTCTTTGTAAGACTTATGCTTTAATATATTTATCTTCTCTATTTACTTTATGCTTATTATATGATTAGTATAGTTGTTATATCTTGGCATGAGATCTTTGTTCGTATTGAGTGCTCTAGTTATCCTAGGTAATTAGAGTAGTAATCGATAGATTAGACATGGTGTTTAGTCTATAGATTACCTAAGGTTGCGCTCAATCCCACGGAATAGTTGTGGTAGCCCCACGGGTGACAGCTCTGTTAGGCCTTCGTAGTCCACCACGTTCGGATTGATGTTTTCGTAGAGCTTTTGGCAACCTTCCCCTGACTACTTTCTTCCCAGTCTTTTTTGAGAGTCAGAAAGGTACTGTTGCTCGAAAGTGCCAATGTTTATGACTGTTATATCTTTTCATCTTTGTTGCCTTAGAACACAAGTAATAGAGAAGTATATAGGAACCTTGATCTCTCTCGTTGTCCTCCCACTATAGTTATTTATACATTTATCATTGAATTCTCTTTGATGTGCTATCATTACCATATATCAATTACTCCTGCTTTAGTCTAATTAGTACTCTGATTTAGTAGATGCATGATAGTGAGTTATCAGATTCTTGACCCTTGCTTCCCTATGGTAAAATATAAATAACGATCCTGGAATACTCCCGGTAAAATGCTACAATGGTGTTCTGTGCGCTTGCAGAATCTTTCATATTCTATTTGCACTATGAATGTCAACAAGCATTTTTGGCGCCGTTGCCGTGGAAGCAATTGGTGTAAAGATTTTGATAATGATCTTGATGTCTGCTAATTTAGTGTACCACTAACTTTAGTAGGATTACCCCTTGTTATGTTGAGTGTGGAATAAACAAGACATCAGATGCCATTTCGACCTTATGGCAAGCTTCCACAAGAATGAAGTACCCAGGGTGCTTGAACATTCAAGATCCATCATTAATTCTGGAACCCTGCCATCTCACAGGTTTGTGTATACATATATATTATTTATTCTAACCATGTGTAGATTGGAGAAAAGGTCGTCGTCACAAGAATTCAACTCCCATCACATGTGACGGATATTTACGCTGCGCCACTCACAAATCCCAGTTGTGAGTCATGGTAAGTATGATTAAGGTGAGACAGTCTTGCTCATGGACTTTAAACTTTATGAGTAGTTATCTTTTTAATTTATTGCATTCCACTGCATGTTTACTTTGAATCATCCTTTCATCCACTCCATTTAGTTTATCTTTTCTCATATCAAGTTCCTTATATGCATTCATGTCATCCGCATCTAAAAAAAAGAGAAAAAAATATTCCTCACTGTGATCATACTCTGTCATCTCTATTTGAATAAATCTCTGTTATGCTCCCATGCTACCTTTGTTTGCCATAGTATGTTTTAGTTTGAAGGTACATCCTTAGGGTACTTTCATAGGCTTTTTAAATTAAGCGTGGTGCTTAGGTTAAATAGTCTACCTTAATCAAATTAGACACGGAGTTTTGTTTGATTATTTATCTGAAATTAGCTTGTGGAGACATTGGATATTTTGTTGAACTAACCCCTACAGAGAACTCTAAATGCACATTGGGAAAGTCCTGAGATGAATTCACATCAGAAATAAAGCAAGGCATACAATGAACTACACAAAGAAGACAGCTCATTCATCATGGATGAAAGAACTCTGAGTATTAACGTTTATTCAAATTCATCTTCTACTGCAAGTTATCTTTTACCTTGAACCATGTTAAAATGCAGCCAACATATAGAATGCTAGTCTATGCTAAAGTAATCCTAAAATTATCTTTTCATTAGCATGGATGAATAACACATAAGTTGTGGATAACAACCCATGTTTCACATTCAGTACAATCATTCGGGTATATGTCCACTAACATTTTGTAGGAGGTGAGATTTGGTTGTCCATGGTGTGAACTTAAAGATCTAAAACCCAACCCGTGGATAGACAAAACTCATCATCTGACAAGTCACTAGTGATGTCGAAGGCAGCCAAGATGTGAGCCTTCCCAAGGTTTAAGCTAGGACACAGATGATGAGCAGGATGCAACTCACCCCATATGGGTCAATCTGTGCCTACGCTCATCATTGTCGAAGACATCAACACCGACACCAACAACAAATATCAGGGTGATGATATGCCACTACATTATAACATGCATCTGTGTGTCATCCAAAGGAAGTCTGTTGGTGGTACATTATGAAGACAAGTAGTGGAAGTCCTCCTCACTTCTAACACAAGAGCTAGTTTGGGGGATGAGGTGGAACAACTTCAACAACAAGGTCTACAATTTCAACTCATGAACATGTGGTTGAAGAAATTTGGGTATCCACCTACTTCACAAGTCAGCTTAGGGGAGACACAATTCCATTGTCTAGATTTGTTTCATGATCAAGGGAAGGTAGGAGAAATCCAGCTTCAAGACACTATGACCTCCTTCTCACCACTTTGATTAGTACAAGCCACTAGACGCTGCCCCAGCCAAGAAGAAGAATATGATTCATCACTCATTCTTGGAAGATGGTTCTTGAACACCACCAATGTTATCATCTATGTCGGACCTGGAGACGTCCACTTTTGGATCTTCGATCAAAAGGGTCACTGCTTCTTTAACAACTACACTACTTATGAGCAGCAGAAGAAACCCAAGAGAAGACGTTGACTCAACCGACAAAGGAATAACCAACTACCAAGAATTGAGGGAGACATCATGAAGGACGAAGCCACTGCACTGCAAGAACTAGAAGATGGAGAGATAGTACCCGAGCCTACAAATCAAGAGAATAGTTGACAAAGTCTCCATCGTCTGGACCTGTTGAGAGCAAAACTCATCTGGTCCACTATGAGATAAGCAAGAGAAGACAAGCCATTCATGAACAACAACCAGCTAGACAAGAGAAGCTTCCACAAGGTGGTTCGATACTATCACTCTTCAATGATAAAGTAATATTTCAAGGTAAGTGACCATCACTTTAAAAGCTTCTCTTTGTTTCCGGTATGCACATAAATAAAGAACCAAAAATTTTTAAGTTGCACCTCACTTGATCCAACCTAATCAACTCAACATGTTCAGTTCTTTACTCTTTGTTCCTAGCTTTACTCTCTTGAATCTCACTATCTTAACTAAATGAGCTAAAATGTTGTGCATCTAACCTTTGAAAGATGATATATCACAATTATGAAAAGATCGACACATTATGCATAGATTATTCTTCCTTGGGTTAAGCAATCTGATCTATTAAATATTTTAAGGTGATACTTTCATGCTCATCTTCTGATCCTATCACTCATGTTAAGATTGAATAGAACGCATAAACAACAAGTTTATCTTGTGCATTGTGCCTAAGGTTAGAGAGGAATGAACAAAACTTTTGGTTCTATTGGTGTTTTTCCACCAACAGAGCCCATGCACTTGATCTCTACATTGTCTTTATGAGCAGGATACACTCTTGAGCAAAACATAGAGGAGTTTGTCAACTCCTAAATTCTACAGAGTGAAGGTCCTGGATCTATAAGAATATGCACACTGAGCAAGATGCTGCCAGCTTCCACAACTAATGCTTCACTTAAAATTGCTGGGCGAACGAAGAACATGAGTGACACCATATCAAGAGGTGTAGTTATCAAGGTCTACATATCGAGATCAAATGATGCACCTCAGGAATGAATATGGTGAGAAGTCTTGTTCAGAGGACTTAAAACATTGAACCCTCGCCGAAAGGTAAAATTGGTAGTTATCCATATTTATCTTTTTCTGCATTAGTTTCTATTTTTGCATATTTACTTTCCATTATTATTTCTCCATAGCATATTTATTTTTCTGCATTAGCATTGAATAAAAAAGAAAATAAAAATAACTTACTTTTTGCACTGCATCATAAAACTTAAAGCCCCATGTGAATAATTCTGTGGTGTGTAAAAACTCACATGAAATATTCACCGTGGTGGCATAAAAATAAAAATAAATATGATACATTCATCCTGTTGCATTTTCTCTTGCATCATAAAAAATATTAAAATACTAAAATATTGACAAAGAGATCTTACTGAAATTCTGGACAACTAAGGCTTGAGTGGCCAACCACTAATGCTTAATCTGTTCCACAAGTTTTGTTGTCTATTTGAGTTTTACAGGATTAAAGACCAAGAAAAGCTGACGAGCAAGTGGATGTTCCATCCATTGTTGGAGCACTATTTCAACAACCATCAACATCAATCAATGCTTCAATATAGGAAGAACATTTTCACCGCTAGTCCGCTAGATTGCAAGATCGAACGACTACGTCAACATTCAGCTTGGGGGAAAGCACCCCGTGTATCGAGGTAAGTATTTTTATCCTCTTAAGTTTTTCTTTCTATAAATAAATTCAAAATACAAAAAAATATGAGCAAATGAAAGATCAACAATATTACAACAACATCGAGCTTGCGGAGGTGCACCCCCGTTATCTTCGTGATTCAGGTATGTCTTACTACTATCTTAGTATTTTTTAAGCAATAGGTTATGAAGGACCGAGAAGCACTCAGAAAGCGACCAGAGGGGGGGTGAATGGGAGCTTCAAATTTTCCTTACGGAAACTAGTAGCCACTGTCCCAAGAATAAACCCCAGAAGCAAACCCTAGAGCTTGCAAATGTCCACGACCCTAGATGTAGGGTGGATGCTTCCAAGAAGCACAGCGGGACACTAGACAACTCTAGAAAGCCAACGCAAAAGACAGAAATCAATTCCGTCAACGAACGAGCGAACCGCGGACAAAACCGTGTGAAAACAGTAGCATCGGATGCTGCCTGCGTCCGATGCCAGACCACCGGACGCGTCCAATGCGAAAACAGCCTCTCGGGAACCTTACTGTTCCACCATCGGACGCTGTGAACAGTGAACAACCAGCGTCCGATGCTTTGGCTCCGGCGCGTCCGATGGCCAACGGACGCATCCGATGCCTAGCGTCCGATGCCACTACAAACGCTCAGAAAGTGACACGCGTCACCGGAGCGTCCGACGCTTAGAACCCTAGCGTCCGATGCTCCCGTGTCAGCGTCCGATGCCCCCGAAAACTGTGCGGTTCTTTGATGATTCAACCCGATTTCCTCCTAATCAAAAGCTCTAGGCCTGGGATTCGATCTGAGGGGTCACAAGGATGTTAGTGAGCTATCTCTAAGAGATCATGGCTCGAACCTAACTCCAAATCGGTGAATCAAGAAATTTCGGGACAAGGAAGCAAAACACGATCCAAAACAAAAATCGATCGATCACCTAGACCGTGAGGTTAGAGGTTAATTCCTTCGGTGGAAAGAAGTGCCTCATGATCTAGAACAACTTGGTTCAAACGGTTTTGCAAAAGATGAACCAACCAAAGAGATCGAGCGACGGGAAGAACGTGGAGAAAAAGGATTCCGCGAAGAACACCAATGAAACGCGAATCACAACCACGATCTTGCAGCCGAAGCGCAAACACACGCTACAACAAGGAGGTTACGGCCTCCTTTCCTCAAAAACACCAGTACACAGAGTCAAGTCTCTCTGCGGATCTCAGCAGGCTACAGCAGGGGATGGGAGAGCAAGAAACCCTAAGTGTGAAAGAGCAAATGACTGAGATGAATGGGAGGAGGGTGTCTCCCGACTACTTATCCTACTACTAGCCTAAGTCTATTTCCTACTCTACCCCTCTCTATTCTAATTACAGAGCGAACCAGCTAAACCCTAAGGTTATTCTGGACCAACTCGGTGGTAGGTGTATCCGACGGCCACGCCCGCACAAGTCGTCCGCGTTGCCTCCACGCAACCTTCCGATTGCCGCCACGTGCCGCCCTCGCTCTGCACCCCCGGTTTTGTGGCCCAAACCGGGAAACCAGCCTTTTCCAGCCAACCCCCGGTTTTGAGGCCCAAACCGGGAAACCAGCCCATCAGCCTCTGAGTTTTGAGGCCAAACTCAGCAAACCCTCAGCGCCCAGGTTTTGAGGCCCAAACCTGGAAACCGTCCTCAGCCCGAGTTTTGTGGCCAAACTCGGAAACCCTCAGCCCGAGTTTTGTGGCCAAACTCGGAAACCGTCCACGCCCAGGTTTTGAGGCCCAAACCTGGAAACCGTCCATCGATGGTTTTTCCCTGGCTCTACCACCAAACCGACGTCGTAGAGGGGATGCACCGCCCGTGCACCCCATCCACCGACACGTGTCCCCAGGTCCTCGACCCGAGCAACACCGTGCCCCGCAAGTCTCCGCTCGTCGCTGTCCCAGGCTGCCAGCCACCACAGCTGATCCTCAGGCACTCCGGTCCCTCAGTCCAAGCCTCACGTCCGCCCTTCACTGCTCGATCCATCGGCATGGCACGTCCGCCGCACGGCACCCCCATCCTTCATCGCACCCAGTCCATCGGCACGACACGTCTCAACTTGACCTTCACCTTGCCCTCAATCACTGTCTCCGTGCTCGACACCTGCACAACACAAGCCAGAGAACATGCGATCAAACCCGTTGACAATCACTCATCACTCAGAGACTCGGCATACACCCATGTATCCGCAGGTTATAGTGTGTGTTAGATTAAATAAATAAAGCATGTCTAATCTGAAGAACTCTCTCCCTAATTTGTTAAAATGGAAATGATGAATAGTTGCTCTATTGTATTTCTTTCTAGTACCTAGCCTTTAAGCATGAGTTCTCTTAAGTTTAAAAATTAATGATGCCTTGAAATGAAATTAAATATATGGGTAGCAAATGTTTGATCCAGAGTCTAGGTAATTGACAGATATGACATGTGATGATTTGAGCTACTGTTATCTTGTTCTAAACAACACTAGTGTTCCGGAGAGTTTCCAATATTAATATAGTAAATAATTGCATTGAGTTAAATTAAGCTTTGTTGACCCTGTGAGAAGTTATCATACTATTGAATTGAGATCACTTACACATTTCATCCAACCTCCACATAAATGCTCATGATTATCTATTGCTATCCTCTCAAAAGTTTGTTGGAAGCATGTGGCTATTGAAAAAAAAACAAAAAAAAGAAAAAGAGAGAAAAAAAAATCCTGAGGAAATAAAAAGGGAGAGATTGTCCGGAACCTCGAAAAAAGAGAATATCAGAAAAAAAATGGGCACGTGCCCGATAGTAGAATTAGCCCGATAGCCATGTGTCTAATAAACAGAAGAGAGTGATATATTCAAAAGAGCATCTGCCTCCATTTTTCATACACATCCACTTCTCGATTCAATGATGTGGATGACTTTCTCTTTGGATCCATTGTTAATTTGGCAACATATGTTTTTAAGCTTTTTGAAAATTCATAAAAACTCCGGGATAATGGTGAATGTGGGGATATTACACCCGTATACCCCTATGGCACGACTTGGGCTACTCTACAGATACGGCCCAACCAGAAGGCCTTGCGGCCCATGACCCGGCCGTCGCGACCGCCAAGGACTCTCCTGATGACTTGCTCGACAAGGAAGATCCAGATAGATAGACCCGGATTCCTTGCCAAAAGGGACCGATTGTAATTTGTTAGGATTCGGCAAGTTGTAACCCTGCTCCCCGACTATATAACTCAAGCAGGGATCCCCTCCAAACTCACGCCATATTCCAATCCATCAATACAAACCAGCCACCAGAACACAGGACGTAGGGTATTACGGCGACTTGCCGGCCCGAACCTGTCTAAATCGCCGTCTCTCAACCTTGTGTCTACGCTTTGCAGACGTCTCGCACGCCTCCACCTCTTAATCTACTACCTTGGGCATACCCCTCGGTAGACTGCCGACCATATTTCGTCGACAGTTGGCGCGCCAGGTAGGGGGTGTGTGCTACGACACCATGATCTGCCAAGCGGTCACTTTCCCTCGCTCCATGGTCTTTCCGGAGGCTAGCAGCACTTTTCAGATCGGATCTATGATCTGGACCGTGGGCGACCACGTTCCCGCTCCAAAAATCGTGGAATCTGCGCAGCTTCCTGCGCCGGACGCTCCGCCGTCCACCCGCAGCGTCACCAAGCCGACACGCCGCCCGCCATGAATCATCCCTTGCGATGACTTGATCGAAGCCATCGACCGAGCCAACCAAGGAATCGCAGAATGCATCGACGCCATCGAGCTAGCTTGCATACAGCTTTCCGACCGACCTTGCCTTCAACAGTTTTCAGGTACACCATCGGGAGTCCCCAACGCTCGGCCCGCCCGCCGCCTCAGATCGGATCCACGTCCGGCTCGTCGCCATGTTTCATGTCCAACGACCATGCCCTTCGGGCTACGCGGTGCGGTCCCTACATATCAGCATCAGGCACTGCGATAGCTCTCCAACCAGCTCCAGTCTTCTAGTTCCGACCAGATGCCTCCGACCAGCGTGCACGCCCAGACGACTCCAGCTCCACTCGTCGGCATGGTGACTCTCCAAGAAATCTCCAGCGACACCGTCTCGGCGACTTCGGCGTCCGGATCTACCACGACAAATGGCTCCACCTCCACGCGGTCTACGACCATTATCTCCACCAAATCCGAGGTCAACTTCTCACCGTATCGCGGCAGCATCATCTTCAATGTCTCCGCTGACAGTCCTCCACCGTCGAACGAAATGGAAGGCGAACGCGCCAATCGGGAGCAACGCAACATCGACCGACGGCGCCGGCACAACGATGAACGACGCGACCAGGAGCACCACGACCGGGAGCATCGCGACGACGAGCGACGCCGAGATTGCGACAATGCTGGAGGCCGCGACCTTATCTATGAATTCGACAGGGTCGATGATCAACCCGTTTACCCCACCCCAAGCGCCAACCTCGCCGTTGTTTACAACGAACTCTCCAAGCTTCCGGTAACCCCGGAGCTACAGAAGGTTGTCGCCCACGTCAAGGCTGTTGTCGTGCAGTGCAACGAAAAGGGGCGCTATCCCTCACCATCCGGATCATTGTACAGCGGGATGCCACCAAGCCCACATCCCTCGCGCCAACGGCGATCGCCGCCACGTCGCGACCAGGAAGACTCCCAAGGCAATCGTGCTCGCGATCAAGCTCCGGCTCCCGACGCCTCGATTGGGCCACGCCCTTTCACCTCCCTGCTCTGCGCCGTCCAATGGCCTCAGGGCTTCAAGGTCACCACGGTGGACAAGTACGACGGAAAGGCCAACCTAGAGCAGTGGCTCACCACGTACGAAATCGCCATTCAAGCAGCCGGGGGAGGATCTGACGTGATGGCCAAGTACCTCCCCGTCATGCTATTGCCTTCAACCAACAGTTGGTCCACAAGCTCACCAAGAACTCCATCGACACCTGGGAGTAGCTGAAGGAAGTTTTCGTGAAGACATACAGTGCCACCTGCGTCCAACCAGGAACGCGCTACGACCTCCAAAATGTCCACCAGGAGCGTGACGAAAGCCTCCGGAGCTACATCCGATGATTCTCCAACATGCGCCTCATGATTCCGGAGATCGCCAACGTAGAAGCCATCTCCACGTTCTCCAACGGTCTGCGCCAAAAGGAGCTCCGCGACAAGATCATCCGGAAGAAGGTAGCCACGGTCACTGAACTAATGATGATCGCCAACTCCTACGCCGACCCCGATGACGCCCATCATCACCATGAACGCCCGTGTCGCCGGTCACGATCCCAGGAGCGTCGCTGTGATGATGATCGCCGCAATGAACGGCGCAATGAAGGATGCGACCACCGCTCCGGGCACCGTGACCGCCACGACGATCGGGAACGCCGTCATGATCACTCGGAATCTTCCCGTCAGAGGACGGATCACCGTCGGCGCGACCGTGGCTACATCGCCAACACCAATACTCGGCCGAAACGCACCTACGACAACGACTACGAGAAGCTCCTCAACGGCCCATGTCCTCTACACAAAGGCGCCAAGCACACCATGCGCGAGTGCGACACCATCGCCCGTAACATTCGCGGAAGCGACGACAAGCGGCCGCGAAATGACAACAACAAGGACAAGGACGCCGACGCTCACGAGCCCACCTTCCGAGCACTGGCGAGGACACTCTCCATCTTTGGTGGCAACATCGTCATCGAGAATGAGCAAAAGCAACGCCAAGTACGTCGCGACATCGCCTCCGTGGCGGCCATCACCGACGACCCCGCCAACGTCCGTTACCTCGACTGGTCAGAGCGCCCCATCACCTTCTCCATGGAGGACCAGTGGTCGGACGACAAGTACCCAGGGCATTTTCCTCTCGTCATCGACCCGGTGATCTCCAGCTGCCGCTACCGCAAGGTCCTCGTCGACGGTGGGAGTGCCCTGAACATCATCTTTGCATCGGCGTTCCGCGAGCTTGACTACTCCAAGCGGGACCTCTTCCCGGCGAACTTCCCTTTCTGGGGCATCGTGCCAGGGAAACCGTCCATGCCCGTCGGGCAGATCATCCTCCCAGTGCAGTTCGGCACGCCCGACCACTTCCGCGAGGAGTACATCACCTTCATCGTCGTCGACTTCGACACCGCCTACCACGCCATCCTCGGTCGCCCGGCGCTCTCCAAGCTCATGGCTGTTCCACATTACGCCTACCTCGTGCTCAAGATCCCGACGAAGAAAGGCGTCCTCAGCCTCCGAGCAAATCTCCAGGTGGCGTACGAGTGCGAGCAGGAGACAATCAACTCCGCCGAAAAATGCCAACAGCTCCAGGCGTCCAAGACTGCATCGCCGATGCCGCCAAGCTCCGCCCCGACGATCTCGAGACCCCGGAGACCTCCGACCAGCGTTCCAGCAAAAGGTCGAAGGACATGAAGCAGGTGGCCCTGGTGGACGGCGCTCCGGAGAAGACTGCCATCATCGGCACCATCCTCGACCCCAAATAGGAAGACACGCTCGCCAGCTTCCTATGGAGCAACGTCGATGTGTTCGCCTGAAACCAGCGGACATTCCTGGAGTTCCACGGAAGTTCGTCGAGCACTCCTTGAACGTCTCCTCAATCGCCAGGCCGGTTTGCCAAGACTCGCACATCGTCGTCAAGACTCGCACCATCGACACGCTCATCTCCGACCTCGAGGCAACCTTTAAGGCCCTCAACAGGTTTAAGTGGAAGCTCAACCCCAGCAAGTGCATCTTCGGCGTGTCGTCTGGAAACCTCCTCGGCAACATCGTCAGCCGCGACGGCATTCTCCCAAACCCCGACAAGACTTCGGTCGTCCTCCACATACGAGCTCCCTCTAACGTGAAGGACATCCAGAAGCTCACCGGGTGCATGGCGTCCCTCAGCCGCTTCATCTCCAGGCTCGGTGAAAAGGGGCTACCTTTCTTCAAGCTCCTCAAGGCTGGCGAAAAGTTCATCTAGGACGCTGAAGCCGACTGCGCTTTCTCCGACCTGAAGAAGTACCTTACCTAGCCTTCTGTGCTCGCAGCACAAAAGGAAAAGGAGCCCTTGTTGCTCTACATCGCCGCCACAAACCGGGTCGTCAGCTCCATCATCGTCGTCGAGCGTGAAGAAGCCAGACACTCCTACCCCATCCAGCGACCCTTCTACTTCGTCAGCGAGGTATTCAATGACTCCAAAACCCAATACCCCCAGGTACAAAAGCTCCTCTACACGGTCCTTATTACTGCACGCAAGCTACGCCACTACTTCCAAAGCTCCGAGCGGGTCATCGTCGTCACAGAATTCCCCCTCGGGGACATTCTTCGCAATAAGGACGCTACGGGACGCATCATCAAGTGGGCCATCGAGCTCGGCTCCTACGACATCACCTTCCAGGGTCGCCAGGCCATCAAGTCACAAGCACTCACCGACTTCGTCACCGAATGGACGGACATCCAAACTCCAGTACCACCAGAAGCACCAGAACATTGGACCCTCTTCTTCGACGGCTCCCTCACCCTGCATGGCGTCGGCGCTGGTCTCCTCTTCACATCTCCCTCCGGTGAAAAGCTCCACTACGCTTTACGGCTACTCTTTCCAGCCTCCAACAACGCCGCCGAGTATGAAGCCGCCCTCCACGGTCTCCGTATCGCCAGCGAGCTAGGCGTCAAGCGCCTCTTGGTGTACGGCGACTCCGCCCTCGTCATCAACCAGCTCAATAAGGACTGGAACTGCTCCAACGACAAGATGAATGCCTACTGCGCCTTCATCAGGAAGCTTGAAGATAAGTTTTTCGGAGTCGAGTATCACCACCTACCACGAGACCAGAACCAGGCGACCGACGAGTTATCCAAGCTGGCGTCATCAAGATCTTCGACCCCCGCCAGTGTATTTGTTCACGACCTGCTCAAGCCTTCCATCACGGACTACTCAAGCTCTGCCTCGTCACCGGATGCCACGACGCCGCCGACAGGACAACTAGTGGGAACCACCTCCACAGCACTGCCCGACTGGCGTGAGGATTTCATCAAGTATCTCTTCAAGAACCTTGCTCCCGCAGACAAGACGGAAGCCGAGCGCCTCATTCGCCGCGTCAACAATTACGTCCTGGTCGACGGCGCGCTCATGCGCAAAAACTCCAGAAATGAAGTACTCCAAAAATGTGTCAACAGAGAAGATGGCCTCCAGATCCTCTTCGGCATCCATGCCGGCGAATGTGGGAATCACGCAGCTGCAAAAACGTTGGTACGCAAGGCCTTCCGTGCAGGTTTTTACTAGTCATCAGCAGTCGTCGACGCCGAATAGCTCGTCTGCACCTGCGAGGGGTGCCAATTCTTCACCAAACAAACCCACGTTCCTACGCAAGAACTCCAAGCAATACCGGCCTCGTCGCCCTTCGCCTGCTGGGGACTCGACATGGTCGGCCCTTTCCGACCAGCTCCGGGAAGCTTCAAGTGGATCTACGTCGCCGTCGACAAATTCTCTAAGTGGATCGAAGCAAAGCCAATAACCAAAGCGACAGCCGAGAATGCCGTCTCCTTCATCGACGAGATAATTCATCGCTTCGGTCTCCTGAACTCCATCATCACCGACCTTGGCTCCAACTTCACCGGCAACATCTTCTGGGACTTCTGCGAAGGGCACCGTGTCCTCATCAAGTATATCTCCGTCGCCCATCCTCGGTCCAATGGCCAGGCGGAACGCGCCAACAGCATGATCCTTGACGCCCTGAAGAAGGGCCTCTCCCAGAAGGACGAGAAGCACCCTAGTCGCTGGATGCGTGAGCTCCCCTCCGTGCTCTGGGGTCTCCGGACTCAACCCAGCCGCAACACCAATGTTTCGCCGTACTTCATGGTCTTCGGCTCCGAAGCCGTCATCCCCGTCGATGTCGTCTTCCGCTCTCTGTGCATCGAAAACTACGACGAGGAAGCCTCCGACAAGGCTCGCTGCGATGACCTCGACCGCCTTGAAGAAGAATGGTTGGCATCCTGCCTTCGCACCGCTAAGTACCTCGAAGGAGTTCGCCGCTACTACAACCGCAACGTAAAAGATCAATCCTTCATCGTCGGCGACCTCGTCCTCAAGCGGAAACTCAAGACTGACGGCCTGCACAAACTATCTTCACATTAGGACTGCCCCTATACGGTGAAAGAGGTCACCCGACCAGGCGCTTATCGTCTCGCCGACATTGAAGGAATCGACGTACCCAACTCCTGGAGTATCGAGCATCTTAGAAAGTTCTACGCTTAAGGGGTGGATCACCAACATCTCCAACCGTCTCCGGACGGCTCGCTGACTCCTCCAATACGTCTCCGGACGGCTCGCCGACCTCTCCACCCATCTCCGGATGGCTCGCCGACCGCTCCACACGTCTCCGGATGGCTCGCCGACCTCTCCACCAGTCTCCGGACGGCTCGCCGACCTCTCCAACTCGTCTTCGAATGACTCGCCAATCTCTCCAAACAGCCTGGCTGATGCTGAAGGAGTCTTAGAGCAGGCGCTACTGTAACCGCCAGACGCGTGCATGAGCGCCCGCCCTCTGCGCTATGGCGGCCAGTAGTCCTCCCAAGTGATGTCCCGACCTCTCTACGCGTGCATGAGTGCCCGCCCTCTGCGCTACGAAGGGAAGGGTAAGCTTGGGCTGAGATCTCCGGAGGCTATACGTCCAGTGCCTGTACGCGCCGATTATGCGCACGTTCTCCATTCGGTCTACAAGCAGCCTGACTAATACCGATGAAAACTCAGAGCCGGGGCTGTTGTCACCACCGGACGCGTGCATGAGCGCCTGCCCTCTGCGCTACGGTGACCAGCAGCTCTCCCAAGGGACGTCCCGACCTCTCTACGCGTGCATGAGCATCTGCCCTCTGCGCTATGAAGGAAAGGCTAACTTGGGCTGAGAATTCTGAGGCTATATGATCAGTGCCTCGCATTCGCGCCACCCACGCACTCGACAACGGTCTCCATTCGCCCATGTCACGCCACGATCGAGCCTCTCAGAAAAGACCCTGACCGTGGTACCTCCCTACGTGTGCACGAGCGCCTGCCCTCTGCGCTATGGGATGCTAGCAGAGGTTCCTTGGGTTGCAAGACTTGAAGTCATTCGTATCCTCCATGCATATGCATCACATCATGACATTAAATTATATCAAATGGATGTGAAAAGTGCATTTTGAAATGGCTTCATAAATGAACGAGTCTATGTTGATCAACCTCCCGGGTTTGAAGACCCTATATATCCTAAACATGTTTATATGTTGTCCAAGGCGCTATATGGGCTCAAGCAAGCCTCAAGAACATGGTACGAGCGCCTCCGGGACTTCCTCATTGAGAAGGGCTTCATCATTGGGAAGGTCGACACCACACTATTCACCAAAAAGCTTGATGGAGAGATCTTCATTTGTCAAGTCTACGTTGATGATATCATCTTCGGGTCAACAAATGAAGCCTATTGCAAGGAATTTGGTGACTTGATGTCGAAGGAGTTCGAAATGTCCATGATTGGCGAGCTCACATTCTTCCTAGGCTTCCAAGTCAAGCAATTGTAGGAGGGGACTTTTATATCACAAGAGAAGTACACAAAAGACCTCCTCAAGTGCTTCAACATGGATGATTGCAAGCCTATCAAGACTCCAATGCCAACAAATGGATATCTTTTGCAGATACATGGGTGTATGCCAGATCTTGAGTGATGAGTGATTGTCAACTGGTTTGATGCGCATGTTCTTTGGCTTGTGTTGTGCAGGTGTCGAGCACGGAGACAGTGATCGAGGGCAAGGTGAAGGTCATGTAGAGACGTGCCGTGCCGATGGACCGGGAGCGGTGAAGGGCGGACGTGAGGCTTGGACTGAGGGACCGGCGGCCTGAAGTTCAGCTGTGGTGGCTGACAGCCTGGGACAGCGACGAGCGAAGACTTGCGGGGCACGGTGTTGCTCGGGTCGAGGACCTGGGGACACGTGTCGACGGACGGGGTGCATGGGCGGTGCATCCCGTCTTCGGTGTCGGTTTGGTGGTTGAGCCACAGAAAAACCACCGGTGGACGGTTTTCAGGTTTGGGCCTCAAAACCTGGGTGCTGCGGGTTTGCCGAGTTTGGGCCACAAAACTTGGGCTGAGGACGGTTTCCAGGTTTGGGCCTCAAAACCTGGGCGCTTGCGGGTTTCTGAGTTTGGGCCACAAAACTCAGGCGATGGACGGCTGGTTTCCTGGTTTGGGCCTCAAAACCGGGGGTTGGTCGTGAAGACAGGTTTCCCGTTTTTGGCCTCAAAACCGGGGGCGAAGTCCGTGAAAAGGATGAGCAGAGCGGTGGCGGCAATCGGTGAGGTTGCGTCGAGGCAACGCTACCAGTTATGCGGGCGTGGCCGTCGGATCAACATCTATTTCGAGTTGGTCCAGAATAATCTTAGGGTTTACCTGGTTCGCTCTGTAATTAAGTAGGGGTAGAGTGGGAATTAGAATTAGGATAAGTAGGGGGAGACACCCACCTCCCAAACCATCTCAGTCATTTGCTATTCTCCACTTAGGGTTTTCCTACTCTCCCAATCCCCTGCTGTAGCTACTGAGATCCGCAGAGAACCATACCTCTGTGTTCATGAGATTTTGAGGAAGTGAGACCGTAATCTGACTGTTGTAGCGTGTGGTAGCCACACGGTTGCAAATTCGTGGTGTCATTCGCGTTTTGATTTTGTTCTTCGCGTTCTTCGTTTCTCCACGTTTTTCCCATCACTCGATCTCCCTCTCTACTGCGTCTTTTTGAAATCCACTTGAATCAACTTGTTCTTTATAGTGAGGAGAACATTTCCACTGAAGGAATTCATCTCTGCCCTCACGAACAAGTAGATCGGGTCGATTCAATTTTCGTGGCGCTTTTTCGGTTCATACTCCTTCCTTTTCAATTCTCGTTGATTGAGTTGATTTGAGCGGATGATTTCTTGGGGATAGTCTCCTAACTACCTCGTGATCATCTTCTCCAAGTTTGGGATCAAGGGATTTTTATTTGGATCGGATTTGGGGAGATTTGAGTTGAGGGCGACCGAAATCGCCCTCACTGGGTGTTGGCGGACAGTCCGCACGTCGGGCTCGAGCCAAACCAGTGGCTGCGTGGCTCGGCCACTTTGCTTTAGAGTCACCGGCGGACAGTCCGCAGGTATAACTCGCGGACAGTCTGGGAGTGTCCAGAGGACTTTCAGCAGCAGTGCTGTTTCTCAGGTTTGGCCGGCGGACAGTCCGCCACCTGAGCCCGGACAGTCCGCCGCTTGGCAGACAGTCTACAGCCGTATCCGCGGACAGTCCGCGATTCGGCTGAAAGCTGGTTTTTAGTGCGTTTGCTCTCCCGTCTTTTCGGCTTGGTTTTCAGACTTCTCGTTTGGCCCTATAGTTAACCAAGGAACCTCTCTAGGTATCTTTGCTACTTGTTAGCATAGGTATTTGGAGATTTCTCGACGTAGCCTTCCATCTACGTTTGAGGGTCGGTTTTTGGGGTCGAACATGATCCGGTGCTTTTGGCGTTTGACTTGCTCTTGTCTTGTGGTTCCTCGCTGTGATCCTAGGGATCATCCACCCTCTTCCAAGGGTCGTGGGCATCACGTTTCGGTCGAAGCTTTTGGGGGTTGATTTTTGGGACAAAGGCCGAAGTTTCGAGAGAAATTTTTAGGCTCCCATTCACCCCCCTCTGGTCGCCTTGCTTTTGCATTCTCGGTCCTTCAATTGGTATCGGAGCGGGTTAAAGATCTTCCACCTTAGCCGGTTCCAGATCCAGAGAAGGCGACATGGATTGCAGCGTGGGCAAACCGCCGTTTTTCGATGGGACGAACTATGCGTATTGGAAGATACGCATGTCGGCCTATCTTCAGAGCATGGGTGCTTCTGTCTGGGAGATTTGCAACAAGGATGATTACGTGGTCTTGGCTGCTCATGTGACTCAGCTGCAGATCGATGAGCACGATGCCAATAGCCGAGCCCGTAATGCTCTTTTCTCCTGTTTGAGTGTGTCTGAGTTTGATCGCGTTTCTCATCTCCCCATGGCTCGTGAGATTTGGGCGACCCTCATGCGCTTCCATGAGGGAACTTCTCAAGTCAAATCCCGTCTCTACGAGTCGCACAAGTGGGAGTATGAGAACTTTCGACATATGCCTGGCGAGAGCATAGAGAGTTTATTCGCTCGCTTTCAGGTGATTGTCAACATGATGAGGGCTAACAAGGAGTTGTTGCCTTTCAACGATCATGAGAGGGCTCTCAAGCTTTTGCATACTCTCGATCGGTCGGTGTGGGACTCGAAGGTTCAGGTGATCATCGAATCACCTAACTATGAGACCCTCACATGCAACGAGCTCTTCAATAAGCTCAAGTCCAGCGAGGGCTTCTTATGAAAATCCTTCTAGGCCGTCGATGGCTTTGCTTTCTGGCTCTTCTGCTAACCCCTCTGGAGGATTTGCACTTTCTTCTCTTCTTTCTGTCATAGAGGAGCAGCTGGAGTTCATGGGGGATGACAAGTTGGCTTTGCTTGCCAACTGGTTCTCGTGGTTCCACAAGAATCGCATGAACCTTCACCGCAGAGGAGGACGCTCTAGATGTTTCGAGTGCGGTGACCCCGACCACTTCATCGCCAACTGTCCCAAGAAGAACAAGCAAGCATTTGAGAAGGGCGATCTTGGGCACAAGTATGACTCCGGCAAGTGCAAGGAGAAGTACGTCTCCGCAAAGCACAAGCGGAAGGGCGGCTTCACCAAGGAGTACATCAAGAAGAAGTACTTGGAGAAGGCCCAGGCTGAGCAGCGTGCTTTCTTCGCCACGCTCAGCGACGTTGATGACTCGGATGACGACTCCGCTTCCTCAAGCAACGACGAGTCCAAGAAGAAGAAGAAGATCGAGGACAAGCTGAACGGCCTCTGCTTCTTCGCCGACAACGAGGGCTTTTGCACCATGGCCCTCGGCAAGGAGGTCGACAGCCAGCTGGAGGAGATCCCTCATAATGACAACGATGACGACGACACCTCCCAGGTATCTCAGACCCCTGACGAGCTTTCTGCTGAGGTCGAGAAACTTACTGCTGCCCTTCTTAGTCAAGATAAGCTGCTTAGGCATGCTGCTAGAGAGCGGAAGGAGTTTAGGCAGAAGTGGGAGGATACGGTGAAGGAGCTTGAGTCTGTCAAGTCCACGGTGAAGGAGCTTGAGTCTGTCAAGTCCAAGCACATGACTGACCTTCTCACTTTGAGGGGGAAGTATGTTGCTTTGGTTGGAGAGGTGGATGAGCTTAGAGCTAGATCCTCAGTGCTTGGTGCATGCAAGTCTTGTGCAGTCTTGCAATCCGAGTTGGTAGAGAAGAATGTCAAGATTGTGTCTCTTGAGAAGGCCAGCTCGGGTAGCACTTGTGTGGCTAGGTGTACTTTGTGTGAGGGCTTGGAGATGGAAATAGCCAATGTGAAGCATGACAAGATGTAAACCGAGGAAGAAAACACATACCTTCGGACCATCTTGTCATGGGTGTCTAGTGGTGAGCCGCAGCTTGGGATGATGATTGCCCAATTCAAGCGTGCTGCTGGAGGCCCAGGTGTAGGTTTTGCTCACGGTGTTGAGTGTGCTTCATCTTTTGGTAAGATTGGAGAGTCGAGTGGTCTTAACCCGAGTGAGAAGCCCAACTCCACCACTACTCCCAAACTGACCAAGATTCCACCCAAAGAGCCTCACAATCCTAACACTGAGGATGGGGTGTTTGTTGAACCTCCGAGAGCTCCACCCAAGAAACAGACATGGGCTCCAAAACCAAACCACCTCAAGAACAAACTAGACACCATGCCACCTATCCAAGAGGAGCTCATGCCATAGAATGGCAAAGTGATCCACACCCACTACCGTGAGTACCAACAGCCCCCTATGAGAGCGGTGAGGTACCATTGTGAGCATTGTGGGAGAGATGGACACTTGAGGGAGTTTTGCTTTCGGTGCAAGAGAGAGGAGCGCCGTGCCAAGGAGATGAACAATGCGGACATGTACCATCCTTTCCATGATGTACATGTGCCGAATGTTCAGAGGAGAGCTGCTAGGCCTAGAGGTCCAATACCTCAAGGTCCTAGGCCTCAGGGAGGTGATGCCCGGCGGGATCCTTGTTTTGCAGGATATGGACCCCGTGGCGGTAGCTTTGTTGAGCGTTACCCTCCACCGCGTTTTGAGTATCGCAATGGACGCTCTTCCCTTAGCGGACCACGTTTTCCTGTGTGTGGTGTTAACACCAGATTTTTGCACGCACGAGAGGATGACAAGAGGGCCCAACCAGCAGTGAAGAGAGGATTCGGCAAGCGATCGAGCGACTATTTGGTCCTCTGGGTCTCGGTGAATGCCTGTGCGGTCGGCTATTTTACAAAGCGGTGACTCCATTCGGGAGATGGGTGCTGCAAATAAAGCTGGCTTGCATAAGAAGACACGTGACAATGAAGGACGCCGAAGAGATTAGGAATAAGATTTATATCTTTCCATGTTTTATTATGTAAATCGTAATCATTTAGGACTCATATTTCATTCAGGGTATAAATATAAACCCTCGACCATTGTAAAACTGTTCACAACCACATCAATACAAACCAGCCCCGTGCCACCTTCGAGTCCTTAGTCGAGTCGTCGAGTTCTTTGAGAGGAATCATGGATCCGTCGACCTCCATAAGTCCCGGCAACCTTGTTATCATGTCTAGTATCATGCAGTGGATTTAGATATGATGCAAGTAGTCTCGTATGTTAAGCTTAGTATCGTGCGGCAGATTTAAGCTTATGACAGGAAGTTTTTGCTTGTGCCTTGTATCGTGTGGCGGATTGAGACATGAGTAAGAATAGTTATCGGCTCTATTAGATTTGGCAGATCTGATAGATTCATTAAGTTATCATGTGTTATGTGTTTTATTTATTTAATTCTTGTAACACCTTTTTGCCCAATCCAGATTGATCTTTGTTCGGCCTTGTCCCACAAGTTTTGCTTGTGCTTTGCTCATCATAAGATCATGATGGCCGAATCAACTTTCAATCCAGATTGTTACATGTTGTGGGTTCATGCATGTTAATTACGATTAGGCTTTGATAAAACTAGGTGTCGTGCGGCAGATGCAGGTTTTAGATTAGTTTGATCGTGCTTGCTTGTTTGTTCCTTCTTCATGGACCCCAATTCGGCTGGTTTGCCGATTTTGGTTAAGCTTACACGAGTAACGTGCTCTTATAGATATGTTCAAATATATGCATGCTTTTAGCTTGTTATAATTAGATTGTATCATGCGGTGGATTGATCTAATTATAAGAAGTGGCGTAAACTTATAGCAAGCGGTATCATGTGGTGGATTAGCTTCGCTTGAGTTTACGCTTGACAGGTTTATGAAAACTAAACGTGCGGCAGATTAGTTGGAATAGCCTATGAATGTGTTATTTGAATAGATCTATTTTTGCAAGTTACCTGTTTATAATATCTTTAATTCGTTCAAGCATGTCTTTCTTTACATATGCATTCGGCAGTTAATATGCTTCACATATTTTGTTCTCATACTTGCCGAATGACTTTATAAACATGCTTTGACAGACAGCTTCTATAGCTGTGTGCCGTCGTGATTGGCTTCTAAAGCCGTACATATGGAACTGTCTGGTCTCACCCTTCATGTTCCAGAGGTATTCTCACGTTTTTATCCCTTGTTGGTTTTCAGGTCAAACCGACTGGCACGTCTCCGGATTCAACATACTCCGGGCACCCGATTGAAGCTAGCTTTTCGGCTTGCTATGTGCTTGGCGCGAGGTGTCACGTTTTGCGTTAACACACTTTTTGGCACGTCCGGTGGGACCCAAGAGTTCATCCAAGCGATTGATTCTCAAAGCAATCCTTGGATGGATAACCCAATTGATGGAAACAAAGGAAAATTGGGACAAGGCTTCATGTTGGCTGATAAGTTAGAAGAAGTAAATATCGGTAATGAAGCAGAAGCGAGACCGATATATGTCAGCACCAGTTTGGATCCAGAATGTAGATTGAAATTGATAAATCTTGTAAAGGGGTTCAAAGATTGTTTTGCATGGGATTATACAGAGATGACTGGATTAGATCGCTCCATTTGAACATCGACTACCGATCAAAACTGGGTATCGTCCTTATAGGCAGCCTCCTCGAAAGATTTTCAGGGAAGAAGTACTAGCCGATGTGAAAAAGGAAATTTAGAGATTGTTGAAAGCGGATTTCATTTGGCCATGCAGATATGCAGATTGGATTTCGAATATAGGTCCAGTGTATAAGAAGAATGGAAAGATGAAGGTCTGCATTGATTTTAGAAATCTCAATAAAGCTACTCCAATGGATGGTTACCCAATGCCAATTGCCGAATTGCTTGTGGACGCAGCAGCTAGTTACGAGGTCATCAGCTTTATGGACGGTAACACTGGATACAACCAGATCTTTATGGCAATAGAAGACATTTCAAAGACAGCTTTTAGATGTCCTGGTCATATTGGTCTGTTTGAATGGGTTGTTATGATGTTCGATTTGAAGAATGCTGGTGCAACTTATCAAAGAGCTATGAATTACATCTTCCATGGGTTGATCGGCAAAATTGTAGAAATTTATATTGATGATGTAGTCGTGAAGTCCAGAAATCATGTAGAACATCTAATTGATTTGAGGAGGACTCTGGAATGCACAAGGAAGCATGGTTTAAGAATGAACCCGAACAAATGCGCTTTTGGAGTTTCGGCAGGAGAGTTTTTGAGGTTTCTGATCCATAAAGGAGGAATCAAAGTCGGAAAGAAAAGCATGGAGGCAATAGACAAGGTCATCCCTCCAACCAACCTCACAGAGTTGCAATCGTTGCTTGGAAAGATCATTTTTGTAAGGAAATTTATATCTGGTTTGTCGTGAAGGACCGAGAATGCAACCAGAAAGCGACCAGAGGGGGGGGTGAATGGGAGCTTCAAACTTTCCTTTCAGAAACTTGTTGCCACTGTCCCTAAAGTCAACCCCAAGAGCAAACCCTAGAGCTCGTAAGTGTCCACGACCTTAGATGTAGGGTGGATGCTTCCAAGAAGCACAGCGAGACACTACACGACTCTAGAAACCCAACGCAAAAACCGGAAATCAAAACCGACAACGAACGAACGAACCACGGACGAAACTGTGTGAACTCAGCAGCATCGGACGCTGGCAGCGTCCGATGACCCAGCATCGGACGCGTTCGATGCAAAACTGGCCAGAATGGAACCTTACTGGACACCCATCGGACGCTGTGAACAGTGACCTTCCAGCGTCCGATGGTCACACTCCGGACGCGTCCGATGGACAGCGGAGCGTCTGGTTCTAGCGTCCGATGCTCCTTAGAAAGTGTCAGAAAACAACACGTGGCAGCGGCGCGTCCGATGTAATTCGGTCAGCGTCCGATGCCTCGAACCCTAGCGTCCGATGGCCCCGATTCTATGCTGTTCTCCCGCGAATTCAACCCGATCTCCTCCGATTCAAAAGCACTAAGGCTTAGACTTGGTATGAGGAGTTCCAAGGAGGTTAGTGAGCTATCCCAAAAGAATCATGGCTCGAACCTAACTCCAAATCGGTGAATTGCAAGAATTCGGGGAAAGGGAGCAAAACGTGATCCAAAATGAAAATCGGCCGATCTACTAGCTCATGAGGTTTGAGAAGATTTCCTTTGGTGGAAACAAGTGCCTCACGATCTAGAACAACTCTATTCAAACGGATTTGCAAAAGATGCTCCGAGCAAAAAGATCGATCGATGGGAAAAACATGGAGAAAAAGATTCCGCGAAGAACATGAACAAAACGCGAATCGCAACCACGAATTTGCAACCGTGTGGCTGCCACACGCTACAATAGTGAGATTACGGTCTCAAAATCTCACGGGCATAGAGGTATTATTCTCTTCTCTGTGGATCTCAGGTTCGCTACAGCAGGGGATGGGGAGACTTGGGGAGGTGGGTGTCTCCCCCTACTTATCCTAATTCTAACTATTCCTAATTCCCACTCTACCCCTAACTACTTACAGAGCGAACCAGCTAAACCCTAAGGTTATTCTGGACCAACTCGAGGTAGGTGGTGATCCGACGGCCACGCCCGCACAATAGGTAGCGTTGCCTCGACGCAACCTCACCGATTGCCGCCACGTGCCGCCACTGCTCTATGTCCTCTTCACGGACTCTGCCCCCGGTTTTGTGGCCCAAACCGGGAAACCAGCCTTGACAGCCAACCCACAGTTTTGAGGCCCAAACCGAGAAACTAGCCGACCAGCATCTGAGTTTTGAGGCCCAAACTCAGCAAACCCGCAGCGCCCAGGTTTTGAGGCCCAAACCTAGAAACCGTCCTCAGCCCGAGTTTTGTGGCCCAAACTCGGAAACCATCAGCACCCAGGTTTTGAGGCCCAAACCTAGAAACCGTCCACCCGATAGTTTTTCTCTGGCTCTACCACCAAACCGATGCTGATAGAGGGGATGCACCTCCCGTGCACCCCGTCCACCGACACGTGTCCCCAGGTCCTCGACCCGAGCAACACCATGTCCCGCAAGTCTTCGCTCGTCGCTGTCCCAGGCTGCCAGCCACCACAGCTGATCCTCAGGCCACCGGTCCCTCAGTCCAAGCCTCACGTCCGCCCTTCACCGCTCCCGGTCCGTCGGCACGGCACATCTCTACTTGACCTTCACCTTGCCCTCGATCACCGTCTCCGTGCTCGACACCTGCACAACACAAGCCAAAGAACATGCGATCAAACCCGTTGACAATCACTCATCACTCGAGACTCGGCATACACCCATGTATCCGCAATCTCCCCCTTGATGAGTGCATTGTCAACTACACACACAAATCATAAAGGAAATAGAATGAGGGAGGAAGGAGAAGAGAGAAATCAACCAAATTACCCAAAAGGATAGCAAAGCCGAAGAAGGTCAAGTGGAAAGAGCAAGACAACTTGGTCCCCAAAGACATGGGCAACGGCTCGACGCAACCAAGCAAAGCAAAACTAGCCCTCAAGAAGAGGTAGAAAAGGCTCAACACCGCTAGCAGATACCAATTGAAAAATCAAGGCAAAAATGCTAGTCCCTTAAGACAGAGGCACAGAGGCTCAACACAACTAGCAGAAGGCTCGACATCAACTGAAAAGCTCGAAACCAACTGAAGCAAAGATGCGACTGCTAGTCCCCCAAGATAGAGGCAAAGGCTCAACACAACTAACAAAGCGCTCCGAACCAATTGGAAATTTCAAAAATTTATCGCGAGCAAACTCCCCCTTGCATGATTGTTGACGGAAGTTATATCATGTTTTACCTTATCAAAATACCGTCAACAGGCCTCGTTTTCAAGGAAGAATAGCATATCATGAGCATATTTATCACTAATAAGTTCCACTTGTACTCTTAGCTTGTGAACATATAGGAGATGGCAAAATGAACAAAATGAGGCCAGGTGGGCCCACCAAGGGGTTCGGGCGACCCCACCTTTGGGCCACCTCGGCCATGGTGACATGGCATGATCCAAGAGAAGCATGTTCAAGCCAATATCAACCATTGGATCAAGCATGTGTTTTTGCTCAATGGTACAAGATGAGAAGCACATGGATTCATGGGTCCACACCGGAAACCAAATGCAACCAACTTCACAAGACTTGCTCCATGACATGTGGGGTCACCAAGGGAGAGAAGAAGGTGGGCCAGCCCTGTCATAGGGGGGTTGGCCGACCCCCCTTGGTGGGACCCAACAACACTATTCATCAGGATGACATCAGCACCTTCTAGAAGGTGTACCCCGGGCCCACATGTCAGGGACAGGGGTCGGCCGACCCCATGGTGACCCTCATCCAAGTCAGTGGCAAAATGCATGTTTGACACGTGAAGAACATCCAAGCCATCCATCCATGGCGGTTACAATGACGGTGGATCAAAGGGTTGAGAGATGGGGAGCACACGGATCGCTGACGTAGCGCCGGAGTAGCCCCTACTCCACCTCCACTATAAATAGAGGCCTTCACCCTCTCATTCAACACATCCCATCTCACACATCTCCACTCTCATGTGAGATCAAGCAAGAGTAGTAGTAGTTAGTCTAGAGTGGGAGTTAGAGTTGAGTCGGGCGAAGCTCGGGTCTCCGGAGTCGTCTTCTGGGAGTCTGGTATAGCCCTTGTATCTTTCTTCTTTTGTAAGACTTTATTTATTTAATATATTATTATTTCTTTACTTTACTTTGCATTTACTTAGGTATTTATTTAAGTATTTACTTAGTGCAAGTCTATATTTATATAGTCTTGTTGTGTGCTTATCTTAGTTCTATAGTTGTCATAGTTAGATTGATTTCCTTTAAATAGCTTCTTGTGTGTGCGTCATCGTCCTATCTTAGGATAGGGGCTTTAGCTATTTTGATCGATAGCTAAAGGTGTAGATAAGTGTGAGCGTGGTGCTCATACTTCATCTTATCTTTGACTACCGCTGGCTTGCACGGACAGTAGGGGCGCATGGGCAAAAGGTGACAGATTTTGCCTGGCTACCTAGATCCCCTCACGTGAACTCAGGCTAGTTCTTAAAAGGTAAGGCGTCCATAAGCCAAATATCCGCTTGAGTACTGGGTTAGGTGAACAACCTTCTATCGCTTTACTCTCTCGTTTATCCCTCTCACACAAGTAGCAAGGCGTCAATCTAGTTAAGTCATCTATTTAATTAGGATTAGTTCATTGGAGTAAAGGTAGAAACATAGGAGTACTTTATACTCACTCGTTGTCCTCCCACCTAGCTAACTCTACTAAAGTTATTTTTCATATCATATACTCTTTGCTTAACTTATTTATCTTATCTATCTATCCTCCCTTATATCCACTTATACCCCTTTGCTTCTCTAATTGGTAATAGATTATAGTAAGACTATAGGATCTATCTTTCCTCTCTCTACATCTTTCCTAGCTTGCTTTCCTTTGGGATAAAATAAATAACGATACCTTGGAATACTCCCGGGTGAAGTGCTACATCGGTATTTTCTGTGCGCTTGCGGAACTATCGAATAGTCAATAGTTTTACCACCAAGACACTTCTGGCGCTGTTGCTGGGGTTAGGCTCCATAGTCTAGTTCTAGTGGTTGCGTTAAGAAGTGTCAACAAGCGTTTCTGGCGCCGTTGCCGGGGATAGATTAAAACTCTATTCTTAGTAGCGACGCTAAGAAATACCAACAATGATGCACACAACCGATTCCTCTCCCCTTAGTTGAACATGGGAGGCATGATTTGTCCAATTCTCCCCCTTAGATGAAAATGCACCATCAAGTGAAAAATGCATCAAGAAGCAATCAAGCAAGGTCTCCCCCTGGGAAAATGCACCATCAAATGTGCCAGCAAAAGAAGTTCTCCCCCTTCCAAAATGCATATGAGTCATAATGCAAGTTAGCAACTTCAGGAATATAGTCAAGAAAATGCAAGGATGCTCTAAAAAGTAAAGCTCCAATGACTCACTGGAAAGTATACAAGCTAGCGAAGGCTCAAACTGATCACCAAATATGAAATATGAACATATGAGCAAAATGAGCAGTTTTTAGCCAAAAAGGTATTCACCATCAAAATAGCACAAAGCATGCATAGACAGGAAATCAGACAAGTGCTAATCATGTATACAAGGTGAACTACCCCTAACACAGTTCAATCATCATGCTATAGAATGAAACATAGACTTGTGTATCCAAATTTTATCGGAGTTGCAGCGGTTAAGATTACACAAGTTCAAATTTCAGCATGTGATTGCGAGAGGTTGAAAGCTTGTCATTGCCTAACTTTCCAACTGTGCGAAGCCTATGCAGAAGCAATCAGAAGCTTAAGGCAACAGTTTCGGTCATACACTACACAGCTCAAGTTTAACTCAAGGTGCAATGAGAAACAGTCTCGAAAACTGTGATGTGTTGACAAGCAATCCCATCTCGATCTTTTCAATTTACTTAAAACTTGGTTCAGATTTTATTGACAGAATATGAACAGACCAAGCAAGTGACAGACTCAGAACTAGAGACATAGCAACCTAGCATATATAAAAAGCACGAGTGAATTCAACACATCCTACACATGCTAGTTGCATATCTCAATGGTGAACATTTTCAAGTTTTATGTTTGTTAAGCAGATTCACGATTCAAAAATAGCTCAGCTCACAACATGTTTTAGTGATCAGAAGGAGCATAAGCTACTAGCATCAACATATAGCATAGGAGCATACTAAACAGAGCATAATTACATTTTAAAGATTATATGCATGAAGCTCAGAATGTAAAAGCGTATGCTGAAATACAAAAGAAAAACAAAGCAAACGAGAAAATAGTCAGTCTATGACACAAGATCCAAAATGTTTCCCCCATCTAAAAGGGCAAACACACACCAAGCTCACCCCTCAACCGATTAAAGGTTGATTCGTCCAAAGGCTTGGTGAAAATATCAGCCAACTGATGATGAGTATTGACATGGCGAAGGTCGATATCACCCTTCTCATAGTGGTCTCGGAAAAAGTGAAAGCGCACATCAATGTGTTTGGTCTTCGAGTGAAGCACGGGGTTCTTAGCAACGCTAATCGCACTCGTGCTGTCACAAAGCAAAGGAACATGAGAAAAGCTCAGACCAAAATCACGCAAAGTGGCCATCATCCAAAGCAACTAGGAACAGCAGCTAGCCGCAGCAACATACTCAGCCTCCATGGTAGACTGGGCGACACTAGACTGCTTGCGAGAAGACCACGATACAAGAGAAGAACCAATAAATTGGCAAGTCCCAGAAGTGGACTTGCGCTCAATGCGACAACCAGCAAAATCGGCATCGGAATAACCGCAAAGGGAGAGGGTGGAGGAAGCTGAATACCAAATCCCGAACTCAGGTGTGAAACAAAGGTACCTGAAAATGCGCTTCACTGCCTCACGGTGAGAAGTGCGCGGCGATGCCAGAAAGCGCGCGCACAGGCACACCGCGAACTGGATGTCCGGGCGTGTCGCCGTCAGGTAGAGCAGCGACCCGATCATGCTTCAGTACTCCTTCTGGTCCACAGCTTCTCCATCCTTGTCCGCATCCAGGGCCGTCGTGGTTGACATGGGTGTTGGAAGAGGCTTGGCCTCACCCATATCGAACCTCTTCAGCAAGTCCTTGGTATACTTGCCCTGGTGCACAAACGTCCCTTCTTGGGATTACTTAATTTGCAATCCGAGAAAGAAAGTCAGCTCGCCCATCATACTCATCTTGAACTCCTTGCTCATAGTATCTGCAAACTTGGCAACAAAAGCGTGAGAAGAACCACCGAAAATGATATCATCCACGTAAATCTGGACCAAGAGAGTGTCTTTGCCTTGCTTGAGGAGAAAGAGAGTTTTATCCACACATCCCATTTTAAAACCCTTAGCAAGCAAAAAGGTTTTCAACCTATCATACCAGGCTCTAGGGGCTTGTTTCAAACCATATAAAGCTTTGTGGAGTTTGAAAACATGATTTGGAAACTTGGAATTTTCAAAACCGGTGGGTTGTTCAACATAAACCTCTTCTTCTATGTAGCCGTTTAAGAAGGCACTTTTGACATCCATTTGGAAAAGTTTGAAACCTTTGGATGCGGCAAAAGCCAAGAGTGTCCTAATAGCCTCCAAATGAGCCACAGGAGCAAAAGTCTCCACATAGTCTATCCCCTCCTTCTGACTATAGCCCTTCACTACAAGCCTGGCCTTGTTTCTAACAACGTGGCCATCCTCTCCTTGCTTGTTTTTGAAAACCCATTTTGTCCCTATAGGCTTACAGTCTGGAGGAGGTGGAACTAAAACCCAAACCTGATTTCGCTCAAAGTTCTCTAACTCCTCATGCATGGCATTGACCCAATCCGGATCCGTCAAAGCGTGTCCAACATCTCAGGGCTCAAAATTAGCAACAAAAGCAGAATGAGCAAAGTGAGAGATTTGTGACCTGGACCGAGTGACACGTTCATCAATGTTGCCGATCATCTGCTGAGGGGGGTGTTGGCACTGGATGTGTCATGGCGCCTCCCGTGTAGAAGTGATCTCCTCCAAAACAGCAGCTGGCGCCTTCCCGGGTACAAAAGGTACCGCTCGGGGTGGCGGATCCCATGGCCCCCAGGAAGAGGAAGTGTCAGGGCCGTGAGTTGTAGTAGAAGCCGCTCCTTGTGGCACAGCGGGTGGAGGGGGTGCTGGATCATCCATACCTTCAGCACCCTCGTCCTCGTCATCAAAAAGAGGCTCACCAACCTCATGATCACCTGCACGCTCAAAACGAGAAGAAGGACAAACCATGGTCTCATCGAAGGTGACATCGGATGTCTCCATGACTCGGTTAGTATCAAGGTTAAGTACACGATAAGCTCTAGTGTGCGTGCCATAACCCAAAAATACACCGTCAGAAGAGCGAGACTCAAATTTGTCTAGGTTGCCTTTCTTCAATATAAAACAGTGGCAACCGAAGACTCTAAAATAACTCACCTTGGGCTGTCTCCCAAATCGCAACTCATAAGAAGTCTTTTTCAAGAAGGCTCGGAGAAAAATGCGATTGGAAATATAGCATGCAGTGTTCATAGCTTCGGCCCAATATCGCCTAGGAGTCCTATGCTCATCGAGCATCGTCCTTGCCATCTCTACAAGGGTCCGATTCTTCCTCTCTACAACACCATTTTGGGGCGGTGTGTAGGGGGAAGAAAACTGATGCTCCAACCCCAAAGTGTTACAAAACTTCTCAAAATCTGAATTCTTGAATTCAGAACCATTATCACTTCTAATAGCTCGTATCGAGTTCAAAGGGAACTCGTTCTGAAGACGCAAAATCAGATTGCGAGCAAAAGAAAAAGTCTCGGTCTTCTCAGACAAAAAGAAGACCCACGAATACCTCGAAAAGTCATCAACAACAACAAGCACATACCACTTCCCCCCAACCGAGCTCACCCGAGCCGGACCAACAAGGTCCATGTGTAAAAGCTCTCCAAGGCGCTGTGTCATGACCTAAGTCACTGGATGGTGGGGGCGGCAACCATCTTCCCATGTCTGCAAGAATGGCAAACAAGATCCTTCTCCATTGACAGCTTGGGCAATCCTCGGATTAGGCCAAGTGAGCTAAGTCTTGCAAGCAAGTTGAAGCTCAAATGTCCCAGTCTCCTATGCCACTTCCAAAGATTAGAGGAGGAAGGACCAGCCACAAGACAGCGAGAAATACCAAACGACTCCGAGAAATTCGCACGAAAGACTTTCCCAAAGGGCGAAATCATACAAACAAGATTGCCCTGAGGATCTAAAATGCGACTGAGATTCGGTTTAAAACGAATCTCATAGTCATCATCAAAAAGTTGCGAAACAAAGAGAAGGTTAAAATGCAAGTTAGAAACAAGGGCAACATCACGCAACACAAAGTGCTCATTAACTTGCACCGACCCACGAGACATCACTTTACCTTTGCTATTGTCGCCGAAGGTGATAAACTCCTTTCTGGCGACTGGACTAAGACTGGAGAACCACTTGGCGTTTCCGGTCATGTGCCTCGAGCAACCGGAATCCACCAACCGAACGTCCTCCAATCATTTTACCTACATCAATAAAAAGACATAGGGTGAGCATACGGTCCAACACTGGGGTTAGTGAAGTAGGAAGAATACCAGTGTTGGGCCGGCTGCTCAAAAGAACGGTCAGTGTAAAAACCATCCCTAGCAGGTCTACGGGGATAGCGATCACCACGCACAGGAAAACATGGTCCGCTAAGGAAGGAGCGTCCATCGCGACAGTCAAAACGCGGTGGAGGGAAACGCTCAACAAAGTATCCGCCACGGGGTCCATATCCTGCAAAACCAGGATCCCGCTGGGCAACACCTCCCTGACGCCTAGGACCTTGAGGGACTGCACCTCTAGACCTAGCAGCTCTCCTCTGAACATTCGGCACATGTACATCATGGAAAGGATGGTATATGTCCGGATTGTTCATCTCCCTAGCACGGCGCGCCTCTCTCTTGCGCCGAAAGCAGAACTCACTCAAGTGTCCATCTGTCCCACAGTGCTCACAATGGTACCTCACCACTCTCAAAGGGGGTTGTTGGTACTCACGGTTGTGGGTGTGGATCAATTTGCCCTTCTGTGGCATAAGCTCCTCCTGGATAGGTGGCATTGTATCCAGCTTGTTTTTTAGGTGGTTGGGTTTGGGATGCCACATTGGTTCTTGGGTGGAGCTCTCGGAGGTTCCTCAACCACTCCGTCCTTGGTGTTAGGCTTAGGAGGCTCTTTGAGTGGAAGCTTGGTAAGTTTGGGAGTAATGGTGGAGTTGGGCTTCTCACAAGGATTAAGACCACTCGACTCTCCAATCTTCCCAAAAGCAGAAAGATCAACACCCGGAGCAAAACCTACACCTGGACCTCCAGCAGCTCGCTTAAACTGAGCGATCATCATCCCGAGCTGTGGCTCACTACAAGAGACCCATGACAAGATGGTCCAAAGGTATGTGTTTTCTTCCTCGGTTTGCATCTTGTCATGCTTCACATTGGCAATCTCCATCTCCAAACCCTCACACAAAGCGCACCTAGTCACACAAGTGCTACCCGAGTTGGCCTCCTCAAGAGACTCAATCTTGGCATTATTTTCTGCCAACTCGGTCTGCAAGACTGGACAAGACTTGCAAGCACCCAACAACAAGGGTCTAGCCCGGAGCTCATCCACCTCTCCGACCAAAACAGCATACTTAACTCTCAAAGTGAGAAGGTCAGTCATGTGCTTGGTGCACATCTCACACTCCACCTCCTCAGAAATGACCACGGTGGACCTAGCAAACTCAAGCTCCCTCACCGTGTCTTCCCACTTCTGCCTAAACTCCTTGCGCTCTCTAGCGGCACGCCTAAGCAGCTTATCCTGACTAAGCAAGGCGGCAGTAAGCTTCTCGACCTCAGCAAAAAGCTCGTCGTGGGTGAGAGATACCTGGGAGGTGTCGTCATCGTCGTCGTTCCGAGGGGTGTCCTCCAGCCTGCCGTCGACCTCATCAATAAGGGCCATGGTGCAGAAACCCTCGTCGTCGGCGAAGAAGCAGAGGCCATTCAGCTTGTCCTCGATCCTCTTCTTCTTCTCGGACTCGTCATCGCTTGAGCAAGCGGAGTCGTCATCCGAGCCATCGACGTCACTGAGCGTGGCGAAGAACGCACGCTGCTCAGCCTGGGCCTTCTCCAAGTACTTCTTCTTGATGTACTCCTTGTCGAAGTTGCCCCTCCGCTTGTGCTTTGCGGGGACGTACTTCTCCTTGCGCTTGCCGGAGTCGTACTTGTGCCCATGATCGCCCTTCCCAGATGTGTGCTTCTTCTTGGGACAGTTGGCGATGAAGTGGTCGGGGTCGCCGCACTCAAAGCATCCTGAGCGTCCTCCTCCGCGGTGGCGGTTCATGCGGTTGTTGTGGAACCGCGAGAACCGGTTGGTGAGCAAAGTCAACTCGTCATCCCCCAAAGACTCCAGCTCGTCCTCTGTGACAGAAAAGAGTGAAGAGAGTGCAAATCCTCCAGAGGAGTTAGTAGAAGAGCCAGAAACCAAAGCCATAGTCAGGCCAGAAGGATTTTCATAAGAAGCCCTTGACATGGCGTCAATCTCACTAGACTTGAGCTTACTAAAGAGCTCGTCGCAAGTGAGGGTCTCATAGTTAGACGATTCGATGATCGCCTGGACCTTTGAGTCCCACACCGACCGATCAAGAGTATGCAAAAGCTTCAAAGCTCTCTCATGATCGTCGAAAGGCAACAACTCCTTGTTCGCTCTCATCTTGTTGACAATGACCTGAAAGCGAGCGAATAAACTTTCTATGCTCTCGCCAGGCATGTGTCGAAAGTTCTCATACTCCCGCTTGTGCGACTCATAGAGACGGGATTTGACTTGAGTGGTTCCCTCATGAAAGCGCATGAGGGTTCCCCAAATCTCATGAGCCGTGGGGAGATGAGAAACGCGATCAAACTTGGACATGCTCAAACAGGAGAAAAGAGCGTTTCGTGCTCGGCTATTGGCATCGTGCTCATCTATTTGAAGCTGAGTGACACGAGCAGCCAAGACCACGTAATCCTCTTTGTTGCAAATCTCCCAAACAGAAGAGCCCATGCTCTGAATATAGGCCGACATGCGTATCTTCCAATACGCATAGTTCGTCCCATCAAAGAACGGCGGTTTGCCCACGCCACGATCCATGTCGCCTTTTGTGGATCTGGAACCGGCTAAGGTAGAAGATCATTAACCCGCTCCGATACCAATTGAAGGACCGAGAATGCAACCAGAAAGCGACCAGAGGGGGGGTGAATGGGAGCTTCAAACTTTCCTTTCAGGAACTTGTTGCCACTGTCCCTAAAGTCAACCCCAAGAGCAAACCCTAGAGCTCGTAAGTGTCCACGACCTTAGATGTAGGGTGGATGCTTCCAAAAAGCACAGCGAGACACTACACGATTCTAGAAACCCAACGCAAAAACCGGAAATCAAAATCGACAATGAACGAACGAACCACGGACGAAACTGCGTGAACTCAGCAGCATCGGACGCTGGCAGCGTTCGATGACCCAGCACCGGACGCGTCCGATGCAAAACTGGCCAGAATGGAACCATACTGGACACCCATCGGACGCTGTGAACAGTGACCTTCCATCGTCCGATGGTCACACTCCAGACGCGTCCGATGGACAGCGGAGCGTCCGGTTCTAGCGTCCGATGCTCCTTAGAAAGTGTCAGAAAACAACACGTGGCAGCGACGCGTCCGATGTAATTCGGTCATCATCCGATGCCTCAAACCCTAGCGTCCGATGGCCCCGATTCTGTGCTGTTCTCCCACGAATTCAACCCGATCTCCTCTGATTCAAAAGTAGTAAGGCTTAGACTTTGTATGAGGAGTTCCAAGGAGGTTAGTGAACTATCCCAAAAGAATCATGGCTCGAACCTAACTCCAAATCGGTGAATTGCAAGAATTCAGGGCAAGGGAGCAAAACTTGATCCAAAACGAAAATCGGTCGATCTACTAGCTCGTGAGGTTTGAGAAGATTTCCTTTGGTGGAAAGAAGTACCTCACGATCTAGAACAACTCTATTCAAACGGATTTGCAAAAGATCCTCCGAGCAAAAAGATCGATCGACGGGAAAAACGTGGAGAAAAAGATTCCGCGAAGAACATGAACAAAACGCGAATCGCAACCACAAATTTGCAACCGTGTGGCTGCCACACGCTACAATAGTGAGATTACGGTCTCAAAATCTCATGGGCACAAAGGTATTGTTCTCTTCTCTGTGGATCTCAGGTTCGCTACAGCAGGAGATGGGGAGAGTAAGAAACCCTAGAAGCAAAAGAGCAAATGACTGAGATACTTGGGGAGGTGGGTGTCTCCCCCTACTTATCCTAATTCTAACTATTCCTAATTCCCACTCTACCCCTAACTACTTACAGAGCGAACCAGCTAAATCCTAAGGTTATTCTGGACCAACTCGAGGTAGGTGGTGATCCGACGGCCACGCCCGCACAATAGGTAGCGTTGCCTCGACGCAACCTCACCGATTGCCGCCACGTGCTGCCATTGCTCTGCGTCCTCTTCACGGACTTCGCCCCCGGTTTTGTGGCCCAAACCGGGAAACCAGCCTTCACAGCCAACCCCTAGTTTTGAGGCCCAAACCGGGAAACCAGCCGACCAGCATCTGAGTTTTGAGGCCCAAACTCAGCAAACCCGCAGCACCCAGGTTTTGAGTCCCAAACCTGGAAACCGTCCTCAGCCCGAGTTTTGTGGCCCAAACTCGGAAACCATCAGCACCCAGGTTTTGAGGCCCAAACCTGGAAACCGTCCACCCGATGGTTTTTCTCTGGCTCTACCACCAAACCGATGCTGATATAGGGGATGCACCTCCCGTGCACCCCGTCCACCGACACGTGTCCCCAGGTCCTCGACCCGAGCAACACCATGTCACACAAGTCTTCGCTCGTCGCTGTCCAAGGCTGCCAGCCACCACAGCTGATCCTCAGGCCACCGGTCCCTCAGTCCAAGCCTCACGTCCGCCCATCACCGCTCCCAGTCCGTCGGCACGGCACGTCTCTACTTGACCTTCACCTTGCCCTCGATCACCGTCTCCGTGCTCGACACCTGCACAACACAAGCCAAAGAACATGCGATCAAACCCGTTGACAATCACTCATCACTCGAGACTCGGCATACACCCATGTATCCGCATGTCGGAAAGAGTTTTGCCTTTTTCTCCGTTGCTGAAACTCAAGAAAGATCAGAAATTCTTATGGGGTGACGTACAACAGAAAGCTTTTGATGAAATTAAAGAGTATATGAAAGTGCTACCAGTATTAATACCTCCTCAGTTTGGTGAGCCTTTCAAGTTGTACGTGGCAGCCGATGAACTGACAATAGGATCGGCTCTTATGCAAGAATTTGAAGGGAAAGAAAGAGTAATAGCCTACCTTAGCCAAAAATTGTTAGACCTAGAGACGAGGTATTCGGCTACGGAGAAGCTTTGTTTATGTGTGTATTACTCATGCACCAAGTTTAGGCATTACTTGTTAAATGCCGAATGCATAATAGTTTCTGAATTTGACGTAATAAAACATATGTTGTCAATGCCTATTCTAAACGGAAGAATCAGCAAGTGGATTTTAGCATTGTCAGAGTTTGATTTAAGATACGAATCGGCAAAAGGCAGTGAAAGGTCAAGTCATTGCCGATTTCGTTACTCATCATCGTGATCCTTCTGCTAATACGATAAATGTTGCACCTTGGACATTGTTTTTCGATGGCTCATCTTGCAGCAAAGGTGGTGGTGTTGGTATTTTCTTGATTTCTCCACGAGGATTAACTTTCAAGTATGCTATCCCCATTGAGTTTTATGTTACCAACAACCAAGCAGAATATGAAGCCTTACTCAGAGGACTTCGGCTTCTTGTGGAAATAAAAGCTATTGCTGTGGAAATCTTCGGGGATTCTGAGTTAGTCATCAACCAGTTGATTGGTCAATATGAATGCAAAGATGACATATTGAGAGAATATTATGAAGAGTGTCAGGAGCTTTTGAAATGTTTCCAGATGGCAACTTTACATCATATCCCTAGGGGGCATAATGAAGAGGCAAATAAATTAGCTCAAGTTGCTTCAGGATATCGGGGAGATCAAGAAGTTCTTGCTTTGGATGAAGGCTATATGGTTGATGATTGGAGAAGAGAAATCACCGATTACTTGAGGAATCCATCACAAAAGGTTTCTCGGAAGCTCAGATATAAAGCCATTAAGTTTACACTTCTTGACGATCAGTTGTACTATAAATCCATAGATGGGGTGCTCTTGAAATGCCTAAGTCAAGAAGAAGCCAAGAAACTGATGTACGAAGTGCATGAAGGGTTATGTGGCGCACATCAATCAGCCTACCGAATGAAGTGGATAATGAGAAGGACCGGTTATTTTTGGCCGACTATGCTCGAAGACTGTTTTGAATATTATAAAGGATGTCAAGATTGTCAGAGATTCGGGAATGTTCAAAGAGTTCCAGCATCGGCTATGAATCCAATTATCAAGCCATGGCCGTTTAGAGGATGGGCTATAGACTTGATTGGTCAAATTCACCCTCCTTCTAGTAAAGGACACAAATTCATACTATTGGCTACAGATTACTTTACCAAGTGGGTTGAGGCTGTACCTTTGAAGAATGTTACGTCAGAGAACATGATCAATTTTGTCAAGGAACATATAGTCCACAGATTCGGGATCCCTCAAACTATAACTATGTATCAAGGGACCAGTTTACATTGTCCGAATTTTGTGACTTTGCTGAAGAAATGGGGATCAAGCTGTGTAATTCTTCTCCTTATTATGCGCAAGCCAATGGTCAAGCCGAAACATCAAATAAGATTATGATTAAGATTATCCAGAAGAAGATTGATGAGAAGCCGAAAAAATGGCATTCGGTTTTAAGTGAAGCATTATGGGCTTACCGAATGGCGTGTCATGGGTCTACTCAAGTATCTCCCTACGAGTTGGTTTATGGGCATTGTGCTGTGTTGCCTTGGGAATTGCAATCGAATTCAAGATGAGTTATGTTGCAGAATGAATTAAGGAAAGAGGATTATGAGAGTTTACTGATGAACGAACTAGAAGATCTGCACCTAATTCGTCTTAAGGCATTGGAGAATATAGAGAAAAACAAATTGCGTGTTGCCAGGTATTACAATAAAAAGGTCAAGGAAAAATACTTTGAAGAAGGGGATTTAGTTTGGAAGGTTGTGTTGCCAATTGGGACGAAAGACAAAGCATTCGGTAAATGGTCTCCAAGTTGGGAAGGTCCTTTTCGGATAGTGAGACATGTGCCTGGCAATGCATATATTTTGAATACCTTGCTGGGGGAAGAGTTTTCTAGAGCTATTAACAAGACATTTCTTAAGAAGTTTCATCCCAGTGTGGAGGTCGGTACATAAAAATCATATGCGGTGAGTGAGCCGTTGAAAAGCATCGCCTTTAGCAGAAAAAATGTTTGAACAGCCGACATGACATGTGTCGCCAGTAGAGCAAAAAATGACAGTCTAGCCGAATGAAGATGGTGTCATACGGGGATTTTGCTTTCGGTAACTCAAGAAACTGCAGACAAGTACTTCACAGAAACAGATGTTTCGCAGGAGAGAGCAGTTTGTTTACAAGCATCCCTAAGTACAAACTACTCATCAAACAACGTGTTCAAGACGGATTGAGCATCAGAAGCTTGGGCAAGCGCAGTCGCATGATCTTCATAATTTTCCAGAAGATCTTCGGCATCCTCTCGGGGTTCCCCACCATGGAAGCCAGTCGGCATGGCAGAGAAGTCTTCGCGCGTCTGGGTGGACATCGCCGCCAGCCCCAAGGCAACACCATGGTGTATGCCGTGAATGGCGACTTGATCGACACGGCCGAATGCATCATCAAGGCGTGCCTCCACGGTTTCCCCCTGGGCGTTCAGCTTGTCGGCCACCCTGTTTCCCGCGATCTTCAGGCGCTCGACCTCTGCAGATAATGCTGGATAGAAAAGAGAATATATCAGGCGGACGAATCCGATTAGAAAAGGGGGAATCGGGCAAAAACTTCATCGACCTGAGATTGCATCGCAAAGTTGTTTCCGCTGATCCTCCTAGTCGAGCTGGTCAATGCCGTACTACTTGGAGATTTCGCTCAGCTCCTCTCGAGACTTGTCCCTTTCCTCCTTAAAGCGGCAGGCGTCGCGGTGGCTCCACCAGTCGGAGTAGAAGGAATCCGAGGAGAAATCCGAGGAGTCGGGGGAGCTGGAAGATCCAGATGACGGAGTTCCGGGTCGGGGAAGAAGATGGCTTTGGCTGCTGGAGATGAATCTTATCCTAGAAAATAAGAAGCGAATCGGAACCGAAACAATGGATGAACAGGGAAATAGAGATTGCGAGGGGGCAGGATGACCGATTCTTACCCATGGCGCCGACGTTGAGGTACTCGGCTGCCCTTCGCTTCTCCTTCGGCAGGACGCTTGCCGCGGTCATCGTCGTTCGCCATTGCTACAGGACTAGGGTTTTCTTCTGGGTTGAGCCGACAAGAGGGAGTGAAGAGATGGAGGCGAAGGTGCGCAACTGCAAGTACTATTCGAGGTCGTAGAGAGGGTTTTATTTATAAGCCGGGGAAAGAGTCGTGACGAAGTTTACAGAATAATGGAGTAAGAATGCCAAGAGACAGAGTAGGGTTTTCCTTTCGGCTGGGCCGTTTTTACTAGGCCAGACTCGGCTAAGTCGAACGCCATTCGGTTACCTTCTTAAATTCTTTGAGAAAAAAGTTCATTCGGTTATCAGAAAATGAAGACGATCGGCTATATCTTATCACAAGAAAATTAAGGGAGAGAGGCCGATTGCATTCTCAGATGAATGGAAGGATAAAAAATATCAAGAAATAGTTTTACAAAGACAAAGTATGCTACGCTTGATTTGTTACAAGATCGATGTTTACTCATTCAAAAGCTGATTGATTGCCTTTATAGCCTCGGCTCTAATTCGGTTGACAGTATCAAGTACTTTTTGGTCTTCATCTTCAGATTTTTTGATTTTGGATAGTTTGGCTTTGATTTGTTGATCTTTTTTTAGAGCCAAAGTTATCCTCAACGAGGCTGCTTCTATGTCCTTCGGCAGACCAGCCATATGAGCCCTGTGAGATTGGATTTTAGTATTCAGATTGGCTAACTGGGCTTCTAACTTGCTCTTGTCTTCCTCCATGACTTTCAGTTCAGATTCCAAAGTTGCCAGGGAATTTTTTGCGATTTGAATGTTGGAATGCAAGTCTTTAAGTTCTAGCTTCGTTGAAGATCTATCATTCTGCAAGGCAGCCTTGGATGATATGTTTTTGGTTGCTCTCCTTACCATTCCAAAAAAGTTGTCGAGGCAAGCTGCGGATTCCAAGTGGGCCAGAAGAGCGAAAGGAATGTCTTCATCAATAAGCTCAAGAATATCTCTTATCTGATCTGCATCTTGAACCAGATTGACGACGTCCTTGTTCAACAGAATAATCACTTCCCTCAGCCGAGCCTGGTTTTCTGTTGATAAAGTATGTTGGGAAGTATTTTCTTCGCCTTTCTCAGTGATATAATCTTCAGCAGGGAAAGAATAACTCGCAGTCGGCTTTTTAGTATTTTTCTGAGGAAAGAGAAAAGCGTTAGCCGATTAAGTGTATTTGGTGAAAGAGATGTAATTCAGGGACAGAGCTTTGCCTGCTGAGCCGATTGATCATCAGTGGGCGCTGCGCCTTGGCTTGCTCGAGGACTTTGTTGAGTGTTCGAAGGAGGTGGGCTTAGAGTATGATCAGGAGATGGCTCTGCTTCCAGTTCTTTTAAAATTTCATCTGTTTCAAGTAGTGGCGTGAGTATGTGACAACAGAGGAAAGGGTAGCCGAAGCACGTTACCTATGTTTTCGTCAGCCTTTTATTTTTTGAACCTTCAGAAGTCTTTGGATCTTTAGTTTCATCTTGGATCCTTTTTGTAGAAGCCTCAGGAGATAGTTTGGCAGTTGCTGAAGTGCTGCCTGATTTCAAAATTTTGACTTGTGGCTGCAACAAGTGATGCAACATAGATTTGATCGGATTTATTGCCAAATGAAGTTGCTTAGCACAGAATGAAGGATTCATACCTTGGAAGATAGTTTAGCCCTTTTAGTCCTTGGTTTCTTGGACGAGAGGATATTCTCAAGTGCCTTTCTTTTGCTATTTCCTCCTGGAGGCACAATAGTTGAAGTTGCAGGGATCTTCATGAAGGTGTTCAAGCTTGGGGCGTTGGAGCCAAGAGCAGGATTTGGTCCAGTCAGGTAATACTGGATCACTCTGACAGGAGGTGTAGGCTCAGAATCCTATGTATGGCCGAGTGTTAGAAGAAGATTGGATTCGAAAATGGAAAATGATAAGTGTAATGAAATTACCTCACTGTCAGAAGCAAAGTCAGGTTGCAGGTTTTGACAAAAGGGGTGAATTAGCACATTGAAGAGATGAGCGTGCCACTCTTCCCACCAGGAAGCAAAGAAAGGGTGAGTGATGTCTACTATCCCAAATGGAGATGGTTCATATGTTGGCAGCTCTCATCCTAATTCAAAGACTTTTTTGGCCATTATTCCCTCCGTAATTACTTCTCTGGGTCTTATTACTGTTGAAAAGAAGAGTCTAGGGGGCAATTGACCACATCCTAATTGTCTGGCCACCATGTTGGGATAGTAGAACTCGTAGGTGGACTGCACTAATCTTCCATGGTGAAATTCGGCTGGCAGAACACAGGGTTTGATGAAAGAGTTGAAGATCTCAATAGATGTTTTGTCTGCACAGCTGGTTTCGTAGTTAAACTTGCAGGGAAGAGTCAGATTTTCATTTTCTCTGTAGGGAAGCCAAAGTACATTGCCAAAGCCTTGGAAGAATAGCTTGAAGAGATGACCAATGTCCATGTCAATGCTGATAGATGATGCTGCTTCTCCATAGGTCTGGCAGGCTTTGACTCTTGCTGTTTTGCCTTTAGCATAATTAATTGAAGGGAAACTCAAGTTGAGAAGGCTCACAGAAACTATCTGATGCATATATAGTTGGAGCCACATCTGGACCAACCACCAGGGACCATTCACGCAAGAAAGTTCTCTATCCGTGTGCATCTGGAGAGTGATCTGATGCATCATATGATAGACAGACCCCAAGAGGTATTTGCCTAATGGAATTTGAGTGCCTGTAGATAAATCTTTGGTCATCACCATGTGATTCAGAGTGGGTTCATTGGATTTTCCACAGAAGATGAATCTACATAGCCACATATTCATAAAGGCTTTCAGTTCTTTGTCAAAGACAGTATTGGACGACTCCATATAAGTCTGAATGTATTTAGCCCATCCACATCCAGAATTGACAGTTCTCTGGTTACTTTTGTTCTTGTATTTGTAAGGATATACTGGTAATGCTACATTCAGACCAATCATCATGAAAACGTCAGCTAAAGTAATAGTCATCATGCCATGGCCAAAGATGAAAGCATTAATGGCGTTAGACCAGAAATGAGAAGTTGCTCTCAACAGAGAGTCGTTTTTGGGTGTTTCTGATAAAGATAAATCCAGATAGTGGCCAATGTCTTGATTTTCCCAGTGGCTGCTGCTTTTCTCAGACATCCTCCGATACAAATTTCACCATCCAACAATTGGGGGAAAAGGCCAATTCTTGAAGGTGTTCGGCCAGTGATTCGGTGAAGTAACTCCAGATTTGAACGGAATTCTTTGGGTTTCCTTCTCGATAATCTCCGTTGGGTCGAGACTTCCCATCGAACCAAGGAGATAGGAGTCAGGGTTGGCAGCATAAGGAATCAGGATTTGGTTCTTATATTCCTTCAAGAAATAGTGAATAGAGGGGAAAAGTGAACCGAAAGAAGAAGTTAGCAAGAGATTACTGAATATGTGAAGTTTACCTCTGGAATCTTGTCTTGGGTCGCCATTAACGGTTCGGAGTGAAATCAATTGCGTAGAGATTTGAATTTCTTGAGCGGCGGCTACAGTACCGAGAAGTGAAAACCTAGGAGAAGGAAGAAGCTTGCAGGAAATTTTGAAATAAAAGTGACTTTTATCCCGAAATTCAGGGGGCATGTGTTAACACCAGATTTTTGCACGCACGAGAGGATGACAAGAGGACCCAGCCAGCAGTGAAGAGAGGATTCGGCAAGCGATCGAGCGACTATTTGCTCCTCTGGGTCTCGGTGAATGCCTGTGCGGTCGGCTATTTTACAAAGCGGTGACTCCATTCGGGAGATGGGTGTTGCAAATAAAGCTGGCTTGCACGAGAAGACACGTGACAATGAAGGACGCCGACGAGATTAGGAATAAGATTTATATCTTTCCATGTTTTATTATATAAATCGTAATCATTTAGGACTCGTATTTCATTCAGGGTATAAATATAAACCCTCGACCATTGTAAAACTGTTCACAACCACATCAATACAAATTGGCCCCGTGCCACCTTTGAGTCCTTAGTCGAGTCGTCGAGTTCTTCGAGAGGAATCATCGATCCGTCGACCTCCGTAAGTCCTGGCAACCTTGTTATCATGTCTAGCATCATGAGGTGGATTTAGATATGATGCAAGTAGTCTCGTATGTTAAGCTTAGTATCGTGCGGCGGATTTAAGCTTATGATGGGAAGTTTTTGCTTGTGCCTTGTATCGTGCGGCGGATTGAGACATGAGTAAGAATAGTTATCGGCTCTATTAGATTTGGCAGATCTGATAGATTCATTAAGTTATCATGTGTTATGTGTTTTATTTATTTAATTCTTGTAACACCTTTTTGCCCAATCTAGATTGATCTTTGTTCGGCCTTGTCCCACAAGTTTTGCTTGTGCTTTGCTCATCATAAGATCATGATGGCCGAATCAACTTTCAATCTAGATTGTTACATGTTGTGGGTTCATGCATGTTAATTACGATTAGGCTTTGATAAAACTAGGTGTCGTGCGGCAGATGCAGGTTTTAGATTAGTTTGATCGTGCTTGCTTGTTTGTTCCTTCTTCATGGACCCCAATTCGGCTGGTTTGCCGATTTTGGTTAAGCTTACACGAGTAACGTGCTCTTATAGATATGTTCAAATATATGCATGCTTTTAGCTTGTTATAATTAGATTGTATCATGCGGTGGATTGATCTAATTATAAGAAGTGGCGTAAACTTATAGCAAACGGTATCATGTGGTGGATTAGCTTCGCTTGAGTTTACGCTTGACAGGTTTATGAAAACTAAACGTGCGGCAGATTAGTTGGAATAGCCTATGAATGTGTTATTTGAATAGATCTATTTTTGCAAGTTACCTGTTTATAATATCTTTAATTTGTTCAAGCATGTCTTTCTTTACATATGCATTCGGCAGTTAATATGCTTCACATATTCTGTTCTCATACTTGCCGAATGACTTTATAAACATGCTTTGACAGACAGCTTCTATAGCTGTGTACCGTCGTGATTGGCTTCTAAAGCCGTACATATGGAAGTGTCTGGTCTCACCCGGCATGTTCCAGAGCTATTCTCACGTTTTTATCCCTTGTTGGTTTTCAGGTCAAACCGACTGGCACGTCTCCGGATTCAACATACTCCGGGCACCCGATTGAAGCTAGCTTTTCAGCTTGCTGTGTGCTTGGCGCGAGGTGTCACGTTTTGCATCAACACGTGGTGATCGCTTTCCCCGCAGGCGTGCTAGGAATGGTTTTTCTACTAACTGTTCTATTGAGCAGCCGGCCCAACACTGGTATTCTTCCTATTTCACTCACCCCCAGTGTTGGACCGTATGCTCACCCTATGTCTTTTTATTGATGTAGGTAAAATGATTGGAGGACATTTGGTTGGTGGATTCCGGTTGTTCAAGGCACATGACCGGAAATGCCAAGTGGTTCTCCAGTCTTAGTCTTGTTGCCGGAAAGGAGTTTATCACCTTCGGCGACAATAGCAAAGGTAAAGTGTTGTCTCGTGGGTCGGTGCGAGTTAATGAGCACTTTGTGTTGCGTGATGTTGCTCTTGTTTCTAACTTGCATTTTAATCTTCTTTCTATTTCGCAACTTTTCGATGATGACTATGAGATTCGTTTTCAGCCAAATCTCAGTCGTATTTTAGATCCTCAGGGCAATCTTGTATGTTTGATTTCGCCCTTGGGGAAAGTTTTTTGCGCGAATTTCTCGGAATCGTTTGGAATTTCTCGTTGTCTTTTGGCTGGACCTTCCTGCTCTGATCTTTGCAAGTGGCATAGGAGACTTGGTCACCTGAGCTTCGACTTGCTTGTAAGGCTTAGCTCACTTGGCCTAATCCGAGGATTGCCCAAGTTGTGCATGGAGAAGGATCTTGTTTGTCATTCTTGTAGACATGGGAAGATGGTTGCCGCTCCCCACCATCCAGTGACTCAGGTCATGACTAAGCGCCCTGGAGAGCTTTTACACATGGACCTTGTTGGTCCGGCTCGGGTGAGCTCGGTTGGGGGGAGGTGGTATGTGTTGGTTGTTGTTGATGATTTTTTGAGATATTCATGGGTTTTCTTTTTAGCTGAGAAAACCGAGACTTTCTCTTTTGCTCGCAATCTGATTTCGCATCTTCAAAATGAGTTCCCTATGAACTCAATGCGAGCTATTCAGAGTGATAATGGTTCCGAGTTTAAAAACTCGGATTTTGAAAAGTTTTGTAACTCTTTGGGTTTAGAGCATCAGTTTTCTTCCTCCTACACACCGCCACAAAATGGTGTTGTAGAGAGGAAGAATCGGACCCTTGTAGAGATGGCTAGGACGATGCTCGATGAGCATAGGACTCCTAGGCGGTATTGGGCCGAAGCTATGAACAATGCATGCTATATTTCCAATCGCATTTTCCTCCGAGCTTTCTTGAAAAAGACTTCTTATGAGTTGCGTTTTGGAAAACAACCCAAAAGTGAGTTATTTTAGAGTTTTTGGTTGCCATTGTTTTATACTCAAGAAAGGCAACTTGGACAAGTTTGAGTCTCATTCTTCTAACGGTGTATTTTTGGGTTATGGCACTCATACTCGTGCATATCGTGTACTTAACCTTGATACTAACCGAGTCATGGAGACATCCGATGTCACCTTCGACGAGACTATGGTTTGTCCTTCTTCTAGATTTGAGCGTGCAGGTGATCATGAGGTTGGCGAACCTCTTTTTGATGATGAGGATGAGGGTGCTGAAGGGATGGATGATCCAGCACCACCTCCACCTGCTGTGCCGCAAGCATCGGCTTCTACTACGACGATTCACGGCCCCAACCCCTCTTCGTCGACTACTTGGGGGCCATGGGATCCGCCATCTCGTGTTGTACCTTTTGTACCTGAGGGGGCACCAACTGCTGTTGAGGGGGAGGTTTCTTCAGCTCGGGAGGTGCCACGACACATTCAGCGCCAACACCCGCCTCAACAGATGATCGGCAGCATCAACGAACGTGTCACTCGGTCAAGGTCACAACAAATCCCTCACTTTGCTCATTCTGCATTTGTTGCTGATTTTGAACCCCGAGATGTTGGACACGCTTTATCTGATCTGGATTGGGTTAATGCCATGCATGAGTTGTTAGAAAATTTTGAAAGAAATCGGGTTTGGGTTTTGGTTCCACCTCCTCCTTAGTGTCACCCTATTGGTACAAAATGGGTTTTCAAAAACAGACAAGGAGAGGATGGCCACATTGTGAGAAACAAGGCCAGACTTGTAGCCCAGGGGTATTGTCAGAAGGAGGGGATAGACTATGAGGAGACTTTTGCTCCTGTAGCTCGTTTGGAGGCGATTAGGATACTCTTGGCTTTTGCTGCATCGAAAGGGTTTAAACTTTTTCAAATGGATGTCAAGAGTGCCTTCCTAAACAGCTACATAGAAGAAGAGGTGTATGTGAAACAACCCCCCAGTTTTCAAAATCCCAAGTTTCCAAACCATGTTTTTAAACTTCACAAAGCCTTGTATGGTTTGAAACAAACCCCTAGAGCCTGGTATGATAGGTTGAAAACCTTTTTGCTTGCTAAGGGTTTTAAAATGGGATGTGTGGATAAAACGCTTTTTCTAATCAAGCAAGGCAATGACACTCTCTTGGTCCAGATTTACGTGGATGATATCATTTTCGGTGGTTCCTCTCACGCTTTGGTTGCCAAGTTTGTAGATCTTATGAGCAGGGAGTTTGAGATGAGCATGATGGGCAAGTTGACATGCTTTCTCGTGTTGCAAATTAAGCAATCCCGAGAGGGGACGTTTGTGCACCAGGGCAAGTATACCAAGGACATCCTGAAGAAGTTCGATATGGGTGAGGCCAAGCCTCTTCCAACACCCATGTTGACCACGACGGCCCTGGATGCGAACAAGGATGGAGAAGCTGTGGACCAGAACGAGTACCGGAGTATGATCGGGTCGCTGCTGTACCTGACGGCGACACGCCTGGACATCTAGTTCGTGGTGTGTCTTTGCGCACGATTTCAGTCGTCGTCGTGCACCTCTCACCGTCAGGCGGTCAAGCGTATTATGAGGTACTTATGCTTCACACTAAAGTTTGGGATTTGGTATTCAGCTTCCTCCACCGTCTCTCTTTGCGGTTATTCTGATGCCGATTTTGCTGGTTGCCGACTTGATCGCAAGTCCACTTCTGGGACTTGTCAGTTTATTGGTTCTTCTCTTGTATCTTGGTCTTCTCACAAGCAGTCTAGCGTTGCCCAGTCTACCACAGAGGCTGAGTATGTTGTTGCGGCTAGCTGCTGTTCCCAATTGCTTTGGATGATGGCCACTATGCGTGATTTTGGTCTGAACTTTTCTCGAGTGCCTTTACTATGTGACAGCACGAGTGCGATTAGCGTTGCTAAGAACCCCGTGCTGCATTCTAAGACCAAACACATTGATGTGCGCTTTCATTTCTTGCAAGACCACCATGAGAAGGGTGATATCGACCTTCGCCATGACGATACTCATCATCAGTTGGCAGATATTTTTACCAAGCCTTTGGACCAATCAACTTTTGCTAGGTTGAGAGGTGAGCTTGGTGTGTGTTTCCCCTTTTAGATGGGGGAAACATTTTGTTTCTTGTATCATAAGGCTGACTCTTTTTCTTTAGTTTTGTTTTCGTCTCTGATAGGTTAGTCTTTGCACTTCATCATGCATCTTTACTTTCTAAGCTTCATGTATATAATCTTTAGAATGTGATTATGTTCTATCTAGTATGCTCCAATGCTATATGATGATGCTTGTAGCTTATGCTCTTTCTGATCACTGATACATGTTGTGAGCTAAGCTATTTTGTATATGGTGAATATGCTTAATGAACTTAAAATTTGCAATTGTTCACCATTGAGATTGGCAACTAGCATGTGTAGAATGTGTTGAATTCACTTGTGCTTTTCATATATGCTAGGTTGCTATGTCTCTAGTTCTGAGTCATTCACTTGCTTGGTATGTTCATACTCTGTGATAAAATTGAACCAAGTTAAGTGAATTGGAAAGATCGAGATGGGATTGCTTGTCAACACAACACGGTATCGAGACTGTTTCTCACTGCACTTTGAGTTAAACTTGAGCTGTGTAGTGTATGACCGAAACCGATGTTTTAAGCTTCTGATTGCATATGCATAGGCTTAGCTCGGTTGAAAAGTTAGGCAATGACAAGTGCGGATACATGGGTGTATGCCGAGTCTCTGAGTGATGAGTGATTGTCAACTGGGATAATGCGCATGTTCTTTGGCTTGTGTTGTGCAGGTGTCGAGCACGGATACAGTGATCGAAGGCAAGGTGAAGGTCAAGTAGAGACGTGCCGTGCCGATGGACCGAGAGTGGCGAAGGGCGGACGTGAGGCTTGGACTGAGGGACCGGTGGCCTGAGGATCAGCTGTGGTGGCTGACAGCCTGGGACATCGACGAGCGAAGACTTGCGGGTGGACGGGGTGCACGGGCGGTGCATCCCCTCTACGGGTCGGTTTGGTGGTGGAGCCACAGAAAAACCACCGAGTGGACGGTTTCCATGTTTGGGCCTCAAAACCTGGGCGCTGATGGTTTCCGAGTTTGGGCCAGAAAACTCGGGCTGAGGACGGTTTCCAGGTTTGGGCCTCAAAACCTGGGCACTGCGGGTTTCTGTGTTTGGGCCACAAAACTCAGGCGATGGACGGCTGGTTTCCCGGTTTGGGCCTCAAAACCGGGGGTTGGCTGTGAAGGCTGGTTTCCCGGTTTGGGCCACAAAACCGGGGGCGAAGTCTGGGAAAAGGACAAGCAGGGCGGTGGCGGCACGTGGCGGCAATCGGTGAGGTTGCGTAGAGGCAACGCTACCAGTTGTGCGGGCGTGGCCGTCGGATCACCACCTACCACATGTTGGTCCAGAATAACCCTAGGGTTTAGCTGGTTCGCTCTGTAATTAGTTAGGGGTAGAGTGGGAATTAGAATTAGGATAAGTAGAGGGAGACACCCACCTCCCATCTTATCTCAGTCATTTGCTCTTTACCTTCTAGGTTTTCCTGCTCTCCCAATCCCCTGCTGTAGCAACTGAGATCCGCAGAGAACCATACCTCTGTGTACTGGAGATTTTGAGGAAGTGAGACCGTAATCTCACTGTTGTAGCGTGTGGTAGCCACTCGGATGCACATCGATGTGTTGATTCACGTTTTGTTCGCGTTCTTCGTTTCTCCGTGATTTTCCCGTCACTCGATCTCCCTCCCTACTACGTCTTTTCGAAATCCGTTTGAATCAACTTGTTCTTTACAGTGAGCAGATCATTTCCACCAAAGGAATTCATCTAACTCCTCACGAACAAGTAGATCGGGTTGATTTCATTTTCGTGGCGCTTTTTCGTTCATACACCTTCCCTTTCTATTTCCCGGTGATTGAGTTGATTTGAGCAGATGATTTCTTGGGGATAGTCTTCCAACTACCTCGTGATCATCTTCTCCAAGTTTGGGAACAAGGGATTTTGGTTTGATTCGAATTTGGGAGGATTTGAGTTGAGGGCGACCGAAATCGCCCTCTCTGGTCAACCACAGACAGTCCACCATCTGACCGACGGATAGTCCGGGCATCGGGGATCAGCCGGATCAGTGGCTGTGTTCTTCGGCCAATTTGGTTTTGAGTGACCGGCGGACAGTCCGCAGTACACACTCGCGGACAGTCCGGGAACGTCCAGGGGACTTGCAGCATCGTTGTTGTTTCTGGTTTTCTGCCGGCGGACAGTCCGCCAGTGAACCGTGGACAGTCCGCACCTGGCGCGGACAGTCCGGGACTGGAAGTCCGGACAGTCCGCGAATCGGCTGTAGGCTGAGCTTTCGTGCGTTTGCTCTCCCGACTTCATCGCTTGGTTTCCGGACTTCTCAGTTGGCTCTATAGTTCACCTAGGACCCTCTCTAAGTATATTTGCTACTTGTTAGCATCGGTATTTGGAGATTTCCCGATGTAGCCCTCAATCTACGTTCGGGACTCGGTTTTTACGGATCGAACTTGTGCCGGTGCTTTTGGCTTTTGGTTTGCTATCGCTTTGTGGTGTCTCGCTGTGATCCTAGGGATCATCCACCCTCTTCCAAGGGTCGTGGGCATCACGGTTCTAATCGAAGCTTTTGGGGTTGATTTTGGGAACAAAAGGTCCAAGTTTCGAGAGAAATTTTTTGAGCTCCCATTCACCCCCCCCCCCCCTCTGGTTGCCTTGCTATTGCATTCTCGGTCCTTCAATTTGTATCGGAGGGGGTTAAGGATCTTCCACCTTAGCCGGTTCCAGATCCACAGAAGGCGACTTGGATCGCGGCGTGGGCAAACCGCCGTTTTTCGTTGGGACGAACTATGCGTATTGGAAGATACGCATGTCGGCCTATCTGCAGAGTATTGGTGCTTCCATCTGGGATATTTGCAACTTTGCTAATTACGTGGTCTTGGCTGCTCGTGTGACTCAGCATCAGATCGATGAGCACGATGCCAATAGTCGAGCCCGTAATGCTCTTTTCTCCTGTTTGAGCATGACGGAGTTTGATAGTGTTTCTCGCCTCGCTACGGCTCGGGAGATTTGGGCTACCCTCATGCGTTTCCATGTGGGAACCACTCAAGTCAAAACCTATCTCTACGAGTCGCACAAGCGAGAGTATGAGAACTTTCGACATATGCCTGGCGAGAGCATAGAGAGTTTATTCGCTCGCTTTCAGGTGATTGTCAACAGGATGAGGGCTAACAAGGAGTTGTTGCCTTTCGACGATCATGAGAGAGCTTTGAAGCTTTTGCATACTCTTGATCGGTCGGTGTGGGACTCGAAAGTTCAGGCGATCATCGAATCACCTAACTATGAGACCCTCACATGCGACGAGCTCTTTAGTAAGCTCAAGTCCAGTGAGATTGACGCCATGGCGAGGACTTCTTATTGAAATCCTTCTGACCCGTCAATGGCTTTGGTTTCTGGCTCTTCTGCTAACCCCTCTGGAGGATTTGTACTCTCTTCTCTTCTTTCTGTCACAGAGGAGCAGCTGGAATTCATGAGGGATGACAAGTTGGCTCTTCTGCTAACCCCTCTGGAGGATTTGCACTCTCTTCTCTTCTTTTTGTCACAGAGGAGCAGCTGGAATTCATGGGGGATGACGAGTTGGCTTTTGTGGCTCTTCTGCTAACCCCTCTGGAGGATTTGCACTCTCTTCTCTTCTTTCTGTCATAGAGGAGCAGCTGGAATTCATGGGGGATGACGAGTTGGCTTTGCTCGCCAACCGGTTCTCGCGGTTTCACAACAACCGCATGAACCGTCGCCGCGGAGGAGGACGCTCAGGATGTTTCTAGTGTGGCGACCACAACCACTTCATCGCCAATTGCCCGAAGAAGAACAAGCAAGTCTTTGGCAAGGCGGATCATGGGCACAAGTACGACTCTGGCAAGCACAAGGAGAAGTACGTCCCCGCAAAGCACAAGCGGAAGGGCGGCTTCAACAAGGAGTACATCAAGACGAAGTACTTAGAGAAGGCCCCGGCTGAGCAGCATGCTTTCTTCGCCACGCTCAGCGACGTCGATGACTCGGATGACGACTTCGCTTCCTCAAGCGAGGACGAGTCCGAGAAGAAGAGGATCGAGGGCAAGCTGAACGGCCTCTACTTCTTCGCCGACAATGAGGGCTTCTGCACCATGGCCCTCGGCAAAGAGGTCGACGATGAGCTGGAGGACATCCCTCGGAACGACGACGACAACGACAGCTCCTAGGTATCTCAGACCCCCGATGAGCTTTCTGCTGAGGTCGAGAAACTTACTGCCGCTCTCCTTAGTCAAGACAAGCTACTTAGGCACGCTGCTAGAGAGAGGAAGGAGTTTAGGCAGAAGTGGGAGGATACGGTGAAGGAACTTGAAACTGTCAAGTCCACCGTTGTTGTCACCGAGGAGGAGGAGTGTGAGATGTGCTCCACACACATGACTGATCGTCTCACTTTGAGAAGTAAGTATGCTGTGTTGGTAGGTGAGGTGGATGAGCTGAAAGCTAGATCCTCGCTGTTGGGTTCGTGCAAGTCTTGTGCAGGCTTGCAATCCGAGTTGGCAGAGAAGAATGCCAAGATTGTGTCTCTAGAGAAGGCCAGCTCGGGTAGCACATGTGTGTCTAGATGCGCTTTGTGTGAGGGTTTGGAGATGGAGATTGCGAACGTGAAGCATGACAAGATGCAAACCGAGGAGGAAAACACATACCTTCGGAGCATCTTGTCATGGGTGTCTAGTGGTGAGCCGCAACTTGGGATGATGATCTCCCAGTTCAAGCGTGCTGCTGGAGGTCCAGGTGTAGGCTTTGCTCAGGGTGTTGAGTGTGCTTCATCTTTTGGCAAGGTTGGAGAGTTTAGTGGTCTTAATCCGAGTGAGAAGCCCAACTCCACCACTACTCCCAAGCTTACCAAGATACCACCCAAAGAGCCTCTAAAGCCTAACACCAAGGATGGTGTGTTTGTTAACCTCCGAGAGCTCCACCCAAGAAACAATCATGGGCTCCAAAACCAAACCACCTCAAGAACAAGCTAGACACCATGCCACCCATCCAAGAGGAGCTTATTGAAGGACCGAGAAAGCACTAGCAAGGCGACCAGAGGGGGGGTGCATGGGAGCTCAAAAATTTCTCTCGAAACTTTGGCCAAATGTCCCAAAATCAACCCCGAAAAGCTACTACTGAAGCCGTGATGCCCACGACCCTTGGAAGAGGGTGGATGATCCCTAGGATCACAGCGAGGCACCACAAAGCGATAGCAAAGCGAACGACAAAAACACCGAGACAAGTTTGACCCTCAAAAACCAAGTCCCGAACGTAGATAGACTGCTACGTCGAGAAATCCCTAAATACCTATGCTAACAAGTAGCAAAGATACCTAGAGGAGTTCCTTGGTCAACTACAAGGCCAGACAAGAAGTCCGAAAACCAAGCGAGGAAGCCGGGAGAGCAAACGCACAAAACCGGAGGCTTCAGCCAATCCGCGGACTGTCCAGCCCTGAGGTCCCGGACTGTCCGCCCCTACTGCGGACTGTCCGCTGGGGGATGGCAGACTGTCCGTCGGTTGAAAACGAGAAACAGCAACTCTGTTGGAACCTCCCTGGACGTTCTCGGACTGTCCGCCAAGCACAACGGCGGACTGTCCGCAGTTCAAAAATCACTTGCTCCTCAGCGCAGAGTCTGGCCACTGGTCTGGCCAAACCCGTCACGCGGACTGTCCGCCGGTCAAGACCGCGGACTGTCCGCCAACGAGCAGAGAGGGCGATTTCAGTCGCCTCCTCTCCAAATCTCTCCAAATTCGATCCAAATCAAAATCCCACGTTCCCACACTTGGAGAAGATGATCACGGGGTAGTTAGGAGACTATCCCCAAGAAATCATCCGCTCAAATTGATTCAATCACCGGGAAATCGAAGGGGGAAGATCAAGAACGAAAAAATGCCACAAAAACAAAATCAACCCGATCTACTTGTTCGCAAGGAGTTAGATAAATTCCTTCGGTGGAAATGATCTCCTTTCAAAAACGAACAAGTTGATTCAAACGGATTTCACAAAGACGCATTATGGAGAGAGATCGAGCGACGGGAAAAACGCGGAGAAAAGAAGAACGCGAAGAACACGAACCAAAACGCGAATCAACACATTGATCTGCAACCGTGTGGCTACCACACGCTACAACAGTGAGGTTACGGCCTCACTTCCTCAAAATCTCCAGTACACAGAGGTATGGTTCTTTGCGGATCTCAGCTAGCTATAGCAGGGGATTGGGAGAGCAGGAAACCCTAGAAGCAAAGAGCAAATGACTGAGATGGCATGGGAGGTGGGTGTCTCCCTCTACTTATCCTAATTCTAACTATTCCTAATTCCCACTCTACCCCTAACTACTTACAGAGCGAACCAGCTAAACCCGAAGGTTATTCTGGACCAACTCGGTGGTAGGTGGATCCTACGGCCACGCCCGCACAACTCGTAGCGTTGCCTTGACGCAACCTCCCGATTGCCGCCACGTGCCGCCCTCGCTCTGCACCCCCGGTTTTGTGGCCCAAACCGGGAAACCAGCCTTTTCCAGCCAACCCCCGGTTTTGAGGCCCAAACCGGGAAACCAGCCCACCAGCATCTGAGTTTTGAGGCCCAAACTCAGCAAACACACAGCACCCAGGTTTTGAGGCCCAAACCTGGAAACCGTCCTCAGCCCGAGTTTTGTGGCCAAACTTGAAAACCCTCAGCACCCAGGTTTTGAGGCCCAAACCTGGAAACCGTCCACCCGATGGTTTTTCTCTGGCTCTACCACCAAACCGATGTCGTAGATGGGATGCACCGCCCGTGCACCCCGTCCACCGACACGTGTCCCCAAGTCCACGACTCAGGCAACACATGACCGCAAGTCTTCGCTCGTCGCTGTCCTAGGCTGCCAGCCACCACAGCTGATCCTCGGGCCACCGGTCCCTCAGTCCAAGCCTCACATCCGCCCTTCACCACTCTCGGTCCATCGGCACGGCACATCTCTACTTGACCTTCACCTTGCCTCTGATCACTGTATCCGTGCTCGACACCTGCACAACACAAGCCAAAGAACATGTGCATCATCTCAGTTGACAATCACTCATCACTCAGAGACCCGGCATATGCCCATGTATCCGCACTTATGCCATAGAAGGGCAAAGCGATCCACACCCACTACCGTGAGTACCAACAACCCCTTATGAAAGCGGTGAGGTACCATTGTGAGCACCGTGGGAGAGATGGACACTTGAGTGAGTTTTGCTTTCAGCGCAAGAGAGAGGCACGCCGTGCAAAGGAGATGAACAACACGGACATGTACCATCCTTTCCATGATGTACATGCGCCGAATGTTCAGAGGCGTGCTGCTAGGCCTAGAGGTCCAAAACCTCAAGTTCCTAGGCCTAGGCCGCGAAGAGAACGTGCCCGGCGGGAGCCTGCAGTTGTGGGCTATGCACCCCGTGGCGGTGGCTTTGTAATTGAGCGTTTTCCCCCATCGCGTTTTGAGTATCGCAATGGACGCTCCTCCCTTAGCGGACCACGTTTTCCTCTACGTGGTGATCACTCTTCCCGTAGGCGTGCTAGGAATGGTTTTTCTGCTAACCGTTCTTTTGAGCAGCCGGCCCAACACTGGTACTCTTCCTACTTCACTAACCCCAGTGTTGGACCGTATGCTCACCCTATGTCTTTTTATTGATGTAGGTAAAACGATTGGAGAACGTTTGGTTGGTGGATTCCGGTTGCTCGAGACACATGACTGGAAACACCAAGTTGTTCTCCAGTCTTAGTCCGGTCGTCAGAAAGGAGTTTATCACCTTCGGCGACAATAGCAAAGGTAGAGTGTTGTCTCGTGGGTCGGTGCGAGTTAATGAGCACTTTGTGTTACGCGATGTTGCTCTTGTTTCTAACTTGCATTTTAATCTTCTTTCTGTTTTGCAACTTTTCGATGATGACTATGAGATTCGTTTTAAGCCGAATCTCAGTCGCATTTTGGATCCTCAGGGCAATCTTGTTTGTGTGATTTTGCCCATTGGGAAAGTCTTTCGTGCGAACTTCTGGGAGTCGTTTGGAATTTCTCGTTGTCTTTTGGCGGGACCTTCCTCCTCTGATCTTTGGAAGTGGCATAGGTGACTAGGACATTTGAGCTTCGACTTGCATGCAAGGCTTAGTTCACATGGCCTAATCCGAGGATTGCCCATGTTGTGCATGGAGAAGGATCTTGTTTGCCATTCTTGTAGACATGGGAAGATGGTTGCCGCTCCCCACCATCTAGTGACTCAGGTCATGACCAAGCGCCCTGGAGAGCTTTTGCACATGGACCTTGTTGGTCCGGCTCGGGTGAGCTCGGTTGGGGGAAGTGGTATATGCTTGTTGTTGTTGACAATTTTTCGAGATATTCGTGGGTTTTCTTTTTAGCTGAGAAAACTGAGACTTTCTCTTTTGCTCGCAATCTGATTTTGCGTCTTCAGAATGAGTTCCCTTTCAACTCAATGCGAGCTATTAGAAGTGATAATGGTTCCGAGTTCAAAAACTCAGATTTTGAGAAGTTTTGTAGTTCTTTGGGTTTAGAGCATTAGTTTTCTTCTCCCTACACACCGCCTCAGAATGGTGTTGTAGAAAGGAAGAATCGGACCCTTATAGAGATGGTCAGGACGATGCTCGATGAGCATAGGACTCCTAGGCGATATTGGGCCAAAGCTATGAGCACTACATGCTACATTTCCAATCGCATTTTTTCTCCGAGCTTTCTTGAAAAAGATGTCTTATGAGTTGTGTTTTGGAAAACAGCACAAAGTGAGTTATTTTAGAGTTTTCGATTGCCACTGTTTTATACTCAAAAAGGGCAACTTGGACAAGTTTGAGTCTCGTTCTTCTGACGGTGTATTTTTGGGTTATCGCACTCACACTCGAGCTTATCGTGTACTTAACCTTGATACTAACCGAGTCATGGAGACATCCGATGTCACCTTCGACGAGACCATGGTTTGTCCTTCTTCTCGTTTTGAGCGTGCAGATGATCATGAGGTTGGCGAGCCTCTTTTCGATGATGAGGAAGAGGGTGCTAAAGGGATGGATGACCCAGTACCACCTCCACCTGCTGTGCCGCAAAGAGTGGCTTCTACTACCACTCACGACCCTAACCCTTCTTCTTCGACTACTTGGGGGCCGTGGGATCCACCACCTCGAGCAGTACCTTTTGTACCCGAGGAGGCACCAGCTGCTGTTGAGGGGGAGGCTACATCAGCTCGGGAGGTGCCACGACACATTCAGCGCCAACACCCACCTCAACAGATGATCGTCAGCATCGGCGAACGTGTCACTCGGTCAAGGTCACAACAAATCTCTCACTTTGCTCATTCTGCATTTGTTGCTGATTTTGAACCCCGAGATGTTGGACACGCTTTGACGGATCCGGATTGGGTCAATGCCATGCATGAGGTGCTTGAAAACTTTGAGAGAAATTGGGTTTGGGTTCTTGTTCCTCTTCCTCCTGAGTGTCACCCTATCAGGACAAAATGGGTTTTCAAAAACAAACAAGGAGAAGATGGCCATGTTGTGAGAAACAAGGCCAGATTTGTAGCCCAGGGGTATAGTCAGAAGGAGGGGATAGACTATGAGGAGACTTTTGCTCCTGTAGCTCGTTTCGAGGTGATTAGGATACTGTTGGCTTTTGCTACATCCAAAGGGTTCAAACTTTTTCAAAAGGATGTCAAGAGCGCCTTCCTAAACGGCTACATAGAAGAGGAGGTGTATGTGAAACAACCCCCCGGTTTCAAAAATCCCAAGTTTCCAAACCATGTTTTTAAACATCACAAAGAGTTGTATGGTTTGAAACAAGCCCCTAGATCCTGGTACGATAGGTTGAAAACCTTTTTTCTCGCTAAGGGTTTTAAAATGGGATGCGTCAATAAAACGCTCTTTCTCCTCAAGCAAGGCAGTGACACTCTCTTGGTCCAGATTTACGTGGATGATATCATTTTTGGTGGTTCTTCTCACGCTTTGGTTGCCAAGTGTTGGTATAAATTAATGCACACTCTACTTTATCCGCAAGCGCACAGATAAAATCTACCGATGTAGCACTTCACCGGAGTAACCCAGTTTTAATATCGAACCCAAAGGAACGGATAGCGATGAGTCTCAAGTGTAAAACCCCTGAGTAACTAACAAGGATGGAGAAACTAAAAGTATAGTGGGGATCACTAAGGTTATCTAAATCCAACTTAAGAGTGATATGTTTATTATTCTTAATGGGGAAGTTGCCATAAAAGGTCACAACAGAGTATGATTGTTTTATGCAAATGTATAATCCTACCGAGCCTACACACGGGTAAGTGGACTATAGAAGAATCAACAAGGCTATAAGAGTCACCCTTGCGAACTACCGCTACTACCGGCGTTATAGGAGGTAAATATGAGCTATCAAGTCTAAGCACTACGCTTATACTATCCAACTACTCTAACTCTAGAGCGACTAGAATTAAAGTACTCAAAAGAGAGTCATAAACCTTAAGAACAATAAGAACAATGGCTCAAACTTAAATACAGATGTTGATTACCGAAACAATCGTTGAAGCAAGTCGATGAAGAACTTGAATCCACAGGTACAAGACGAAGAAGTTGATCCGACAGGCCGGAGCTTCCTCTTGATCTCTTCCTCTCTCTCTCTTTTCTAGTTCTAGAATAAGACTAGGTTCTAATCCTACTAGAGAGGTATCTAGTCTTCTACTTGAAAGCTAACTCTTGATTACAACTAGATGAACTAGATCTAATTCTAGATGAACTAGAAGAGATTCATCTAGAGGGACCTCTACTTCTACATTGGAACCCTAATTTCTGATGTGGAGATGAATAATGAAGAGGGAGATGCCTAGAGAGGGGGGTCTAGGGCTGCTTATATAGCCCTGAGGGATCAACCGCGGCCGTTAGATCAAACCGACTTCACGTAGGGCTGAGATTGGTCCTCAAAGGCGGTGGAGGTAGCTTGCAGAAGACGGAAGCCAGCGACACCCATAGGGGACTGACCGGTCCCACAGGTCAGCCACTGGTGGTGCCCTTCCTCGTGGTGTCTCTATGTGTTCTCTGGAGTCTTCCGGAAGGTTCCTGACTTGGCGAATGCGTTATCTCCCGTCGGTTTCCTTCTAGGGGAAGGAATCAGCGCTGGTTTCCTGGTTTAGTCCCTGCAGAATCACAATTCACCAAAACTCATGGAATATTGTCAATTAAAACCCTAAACCTTTGTTGGTGATTGAATTCATGCCCTTTTCATACTTATTTATCCTTTAATTTTGATAGATAACTAGCGTCAACAATTCCCCCAAGCTTACCTTTTGCTAGTCCCTTAGCAAAACCAAAAATTAACAATGGATCAGGAGTTGCTACAATATCTTCACTTCCAACAAGTATACCTGCTGTTGAACAAAAATTCTCTGAAACATATCATGTTATTCTTCATGGGGCTTATTACTCTTACTTAGATCTTGAGTAATTGAGAGATTGAACGATCAGATCAAGCACTATGTCTCTAGTTCTTTCACTTCACCTTTATCTCGGAGTTTTAATTAATTTTCAAAAGCATTAATACATATGTTGTCAAATTAAATGATGGATCCAAAGAGAAAGTCACCCAAGCATTGAATCAAGAAGTGCATGTGTATGGAAAATGGAGTCGGATGCTCTTTTGAATATAGTCACTCTCTTCTGTCTATCAGAGACATATGGCTATCAGGCTAATTCTAGTGTTGGGCACATGCCCATTTTTTTCTGACACATTTTTTTCTTTTTTTTTCTTTCGAGGTTCTGGACACTTGTCCCTTTTTATTTCCTCGAGATCTATCTTTTTGAGGATTCGGACACTTGTCCCTTTTTATTTCCTTGGATCTTTCTTTTTTTTTCTTCTTTTTTTTCATAGCCACATGTTTCCAACAAACTTCTGAGAGGGTAGCAATAGATAATTATGAGCATTTATATGAAAGATGGATGAAATGTGTAAGTGATCTCAATTCAATGGCATGAAAACTTCCCACAGGGTCACAAAGCTTAATTTAACTCAATGCAATTATTAGTCAAGTTTATATTTAGAAATCTCCGGAACTTTAGTGTTGTTTAGAACAAGATAATAGCAGCTTAGATCATCACATGTCATATCCTAATTACCTAGACCTTAGATTAAGTATTTGCCAACCATGTATTTAATTTTATTTTAAGGCATCATTATTAATGAGGAGAACTCATGCTTTAAAGACTAGGTACTTGAAAGAAATTAGATAGAGCAACTATTCATCATTTCCATGCAATAGATTAGAGAGAGAGGGTTCTTCTTTGGTCATCAACTTCTTAAAACAAACTAGACATACTATTTTATTTATTTAATCTAACACACTTTAAGATAAAAGCTAATAATAGTAGTAGTAGTAGTAATAGATAAGTCATACCTGAATCGCGAAGATAACGGGGGTGCATCTCCCCCAAGCTAGTTCCCTTAATAGCGTTGAGCCTTCATGTGCCCATATATTTTTGGTGTTTTGAATCTGGTTATAGAATGAAAAACTTAAGAGGATAGAGATACTTACGAGGATACATGGGGGTGCCTTCCCCCAAGCTGAATGTTGACGTAGTCGTTTGATCTTGCAATATAGCAGATTGGCAGTGGTTATATCCTTCCTCTATTAGAGCTTTGATTGATGTTAATGTTTGTTGAGACAGTGCTCCAACAGTGGATGGAGCGTTCACTTGCTCGTTAGTTTTTCTCGGCCTTTTAAATCCTGTGAAACTCAAATAGACAACAAAACTTGTGGAACAGATTAAGCATTAGCGGTTGGCCACTCAAGCCTTAGTTGTCCAAAATTTTAGTAAGATCTCTTTCTTAATATTTTTGTGTTTTAATATTTTTACGATGCAAGAAAAATACAACATGATGAATGCATGCATATTTATTTTTATTATTTTTATGCCACCACGATGAACATTCCTGTGGGTTTGTACACACCATAGAATTATTCACATGGGGCTTCATGGTTTATGATGTAGTGTAACAAATGTAATATTTTTATTTTGTTTTCTAATGCAATGCAAAAATGTTTGTGAATTAAATATGATGATGCAATAAATGACTAAGAATTAAATATGAGAAATATGCAGCAAAGTAAATATAAAGATAACTACCGATTTTTACCTTTTGGCGAAGGTTCGGATATTTACGTCCGACGAACCGGACATTTCCTTGGTTCAGACCTCCCAAGGTATGTCAGACGTTTAGAAAGTTGTTATCGATTGTACCTCTTAGGTGCAGACATTTTCTTCCATACTTTCTTGGTCTGAGTCTTCACTTCCTGTGGCTCACTGTCTTGAGATTTCTTTTGTTCTTTCTTTTCTGGGACAGTGTCGATAGCTTCATTGGGTATGTAGCTGATGAAGTTGTATCGTGTCTTTTCTCCAGGAAAGTGAAAATGGATTTCCTCTTGTAGATGATTGCACTTGTAGCGTAGAGGAATGGTCTTCCTAGGATGAGGTGGACATCATCGTCTTCTCCCATGTCGAGGATCAAGAAGTTTGTGGGGACTTAATGACCTCTAATTCTGACTACGACGTCTTCCATCATTCCTTCTTGTTTATGCCTCTTGATATGGTGTCACTCATGTTCTTCGTTTGCCCAGCAGTTTGAAATGAAGCGTTAATTATGGAAGCTGGCAGCATCTTGCTCAGTGTCCATGTTCTTGTAGATCTAGGACCTTCACCCTGTAGAATTTGGGAGTGATAAACTTCTCCATATTTGCTCAAGAGTGTGTCCTGCTCATAAAGATAAGGTAGAGATCAAGTGCATAGGCTCTGTTGGTGGAAAGACACCAACAGAACCAAAAGTTTTGTTTATTCCTCTCTAACCTTAGGCACATTGCACAAGACAAACTTGTTGTTTATATGTTCTATTCAATCTTAACATGAGTGATAGGATCAGAGGATGAGCATAAAAGTAGCATCTTAAAATATTTAACAGATCAGATTACTTAACCAAAGGAAGGATAATCTATGCATAAAGTGTCGATCTTTTCATAATTGAGATATATCATCTTCCAAAGGTTGGATGCACAACATTTTAGCTTATTTAGTTAAGACAATGAGATACAAGAGAGTAAAGCTAGAAACAAAGATCAAAGGACTGAACATGTTGAGTTGATTAGGTTGGATCAAGTGAGGTGCAACTTAAACATGTTTAGTTCTTTATTTATGTTCATACTAGAATCAAGAAGAAGCTTTTAAAGTGATGGTTACTTACCTTGAAATATTACTTTGTCATTGGAAAGTGATTGTGCTGAACCATCTTGTGGAAGCTTCTCTTGTCTATCTGGCTTGTCTTCTCTTGCTCGTCTCACAGTGTGATTGAGAGGAGGAAGATCGCGGTGGAATCATCTTTATAGGTATCGACCTTCCTTCTCTTGTGTCGACTTATCAGTGAAGGTACATTGTTCCTCGAGTATGCTGACTAGGATCCTCTCTCTTTCTTGTATTAATTCTGTACTATGAGGATGTAGGGACAGTTCCACATTCTTCTCTTATCAACCTTTCTTGTTTTCCTTTAATCATTGGGTTGGCAAAAGACTTGAATTTAGAACTGTTACTCGAGTGCCTCCATGAGAGTCTTTGTCTCTTAGTGCCACGACTGAGACTTGTCCTCTCAACAGTGTCTAGATGATTGAGATCTGATCGGCTGTTATTCTTGATTTGTTGGCTCAGGTACTATCTCTCCATCTTCTAACTCTTGTGGTGCAGTGGCTTCATCCTTCATGATGCCCTCCTCAATTCTTGGCAGTTGGTTCTTCCTTCGACATCTTCTCTTGGTTCTCTTTGGCTGCTCATAAGTGATGTAGTTGTTGAAGAATCAGCAAAAGATCCAAGAGTTGACTTCTCCAGGTCCGATATAGATGATAACATTGATGGCGTTCAAGAACGATCTTCCAAGAATGAGTGGTGGATCATATTCTTCTCCTCGACTGGGACAACATCTAGTGGTTTGTACTGATCAAAGTGGTGAGTAGGAGATCAATATGTTGAAGTTGGGTTTCTCCTTCCTCCCTTTGATTGTGAAACACATCTAGACAATGGAATTGTCTCTCCCAGGCTGGCTTGTGATGTAGATGGACTTCCAACAACATGTTCATGTGTTTGAGTTGTAGATCTTGCTATTGTTGTAGTCGTACCATCTTGTCTCCCAAGCTAGCTCTTGATTAGAAGAGAAAATAACTTTCCACTTCTTGTCTTGATGTCTTGGGCATTGATGGTTGCAGGCATAGGTTGTCTCATATGAGGTAGGTTGCATCCTGTTTGTCATCAGCGCCCAAGCAGGACTCAAAGCTAGGCTAGCACCATTTGTGATCTGAGGGTAGGTTTGTGTGTCTATGGTTTGGGTTTTGGATCTTCAATGTTCAGGCCAAACCATGGATGAACAAAATCTCTCTCCTGCATAATGTTAGTGGATATATACCCAAAGGATTGCAAGAATTTAAAGCATGGGTTGTTGTCCATAACATATGTATTTTGCATCTATGCTAATAAAAAGATGTTTTTAGGATTATTTTAGCATAGACTAGTATTTTATGTGTTGGCTGCACTTTAACATGATTCAAGGCAAAGGATAACTTGCAGTAGAAGACAAGATAAATAAACTTTGATACTCACAGTTCTTTCATCCATGATGAATGAGCTGAGTCTTCATTGTGCAAAGTTGTTAAAGTTCATGTGTCTCTTCATCTCCAGTGTGAGTTCATCTCCGGACTTTCCTAAATTGATATTGAAAGTTTCCCTGCAGTGGTTAGTCCAACAAAATATCCAACATCCACTATAGCATACTATCGGCTCCAAAATCAACCTAGACACCACGTCTAATTTGATCTAGGAAGGTATTTTAACTTAATTGCTTAAATTAAAAACCTTTGAAAGCAAGATCACCACTCCTAAACTAGGCACCATGCTTAATTTAAGAGATGTATGAAAGTACTCCAAACCTAAACATATAATATAGCGAATGAGGGTAGCATGAAAGTATTATAGAGATTTATTCAGATGGTGATGAAAGAGCATAATGAGCATATCCTAAAGGTAGGGACAACCAACATAGCAACATGGCAAGAGATATTCTTAGAAGGTCTATTCCCCAAGCTTGGATTTTGCACGAATTAAGATTGGATGAATGTAATTCAATTTTGCATGATGATTGGTGGGACATACCTTGTGTTTGTTGTTCCTTCGTTCTTTTCTGCTCCAGACCTGGGAGGGTTAGTGACCAAAAATACCCGAAGGAATATTTTCATAATTATATTTCTATGCTCATTACAAGGACAGTGCAGCAGAAATGTAGGCATAGCTAATAACCAGGTGTTATGATGGGATGTAAGGATTCTACTGGTTATAGCTTGTGGCTCATGGGGTAGTGATAGATAAGAATGGAATTCAAAAACAACATTCATAAGAATGAAAACAAAAATGATGAAAAGACTGGGACAAAAAAGGAAAAGATAAAAGTATGATTACAAGGTTAAACTTAAGACGTAAAATGATCTACCGTTCCCCGGCAACGGCGCCAGAAATGCTTGTTGGTATAAATTAATGCACACTCTACTTTATCCGCAAGCGCACAAATAAAATCTACCGATGTAGCACTTCACCGGAGTAACCCAGTTTTAATATCGAACCCAAAGGAACGGATAGCGATGAGTCTCAAGTGTAAAACCCCTGAGTAACTAACAAGGATGGAGAAACTAAAAGTATAGAGGGGATCACTAAGGTTATCTAAATCCAACTTAAGAGTGATATGTTTATTATTCTTAATGGGGAAGTTGCCATAAAAGGTCACAACAGAGTATGATTGTTTTATGCAAATGTATAATCCTACCGAGCCTACACACGGGTAAGTGGACTATAGAAGAATCAACAAGGCTATAAGAGTCACCCTTGCGAACTACCACTACTACCGGCGTTATAGGAGGTAAATATGAGCTATCAAGTCTAAGCACTACGCTTATACTATCCAACTACTCTAACTCTAGAGCGACTAGAATTAAAGTACTCAAAAGAGAGTCATAAACCTTAAGAACAATAAGAACAATGGCTCAAACTTAAATACAGATGTTGATTACCGAAACAATCGTTGAAGCAAGTCGATGAAGAACTTGAATCCACAGGTACAAGACGAAGAAGTTGATCCGACAGGCCGGAGCTTCCTCTTGATCTCTTCCTCTCTCTCTCTTTTCTAGTTCTAGAATAAGACTAGGTTCTAATCCTACTAGAGAGGTATCTAGTCTTCTACTTGAAAGCTAACTCTTGATTACAACTAGATGAACTAGATCTAATTCTAGATGAACTAGAAGAGATTCATCTAGAGGGACCTCTACTTCTACATTGGAACCCTAATTTCTGATGTGGAGATGAATAATGAAGAGGGAGATGCCTAGAGAGGGGGGTCTAGGGCTGCTTATATAGCCCTGAGGGATCAACCGCGGCCGTTAGATCAAACCGACTTCACGTAGGGCTGAGATTGGTCCTCAAAGGCGGTGGAGGTAGCTTGCAGAAAACGGAAGCCAGCGACACCCATAGGGGACCGACCGGTCCCACAGGTCAGCCACTGGTGGTGCCCTTCCTCGTGGTGTCTCTATGTGTTCTCTGGAGTCTTCCGGAAGGTTCCTGACTTGGCGAATGTGTTATCTCCCGCCGGTTTCCTTCTAGGGGAAGGAATCAGCGCTGGTTTCTTGGTTTAGTCCCTGCAGAATCACAATTCACCAAAACTCATGGAATATTGTCAATTAAAACCCTAAACCTTTGTTGGTGATTGAATTCATGCCCTTTTCATACTTATTTATCCTTTAATTTTGATAGATAACTAGCGTCAACACCAAGTTTGCAGATACTATGAGTAGGGAGTTTGAGATGAGCATGATGGGCGAGTTGACGTTTTTCCTCGGATTGCAAATCAAGCAATCTCGAGAGGGAACGTTTGTGCACCAGGTTAAGTATACCAAGGATATCGTGAAGAAATTTGATATGGGTGAGGCCAAGCCTCTTCCAACACCCATGTCGACCACGACGGACCTGGATGCGGACAAGGATGGAGAAGCTATGGACCAGAAGGAGTACCGGAGTATGATCGGGTCGCTGCTGTACCTGACGGCGACACTCCCGGACATTCTGTTCGCGGTGTGTCTTTGCGCGCGATTTAGTCATCGCCGTGCACCTCTCACCGTCAGGCGGTCAAGCGCATTATGAGGTACTTATGCTTCTCTCCAGAATTTGGGATTTGGTATTCTGCTTCCTCCACACTCTCCCTTTGCGGTTATTCCGATGCCGATTTTGCTGGTTGCCGCATTGAGCGCAAGTCCACTTCTGGGACTTGTCAGTTTATTGGTTCTTCTCTTGTATCGTGGTCTTCTCGCAAGCAGTCTAGTGTCGCCGAGTCTACCACGGAGGCTGAGTATGTTGCTGCGGCTAGCTGCTGTTCCCAATTGCTTTGGATGATGGCCACTTTGCGTGATTTTGGTCTGAGCTTTTCTCGCGTTCCCTTGCTTTGTGACAGCACGAGTGCCATTAGCGTTGCTAAGAACCCCGTGCTGCACTCTAAGACCAAACACATTGATGTGCGCTTTCATTTTCTGTGAGACCACTATGAGAAGGGTGATATCCACCTTCGCCATGTCGATACTCATCATCAGTTGGCTGATATTTTCACCAAGCCTTTGGACTAATCAACTTTTGCTAGGTTGAGAGGTGAGCTTGGTGTCTATTTCCCCTTTTAGATGGGGGAAACATTTTGACTCTTGTATTATAAGCTGACTTTGTGTTTTACATTTGGTTTCATCATGCATCTTTGTATTCCATCTTGCATATTTACATTCAGAGCTTCATGTATATAATCTTTAGAATGTGACTATGCTCTGTATAGCATTTGCTCCGATGTTTTATGATGATGCTTATAGCTTATGCTCTTTCTGATCACTGATACATGTTGAGAGCAGAGCTATTTTATGAATGGTGAATTTGATTAATGAACATAAAACTTGAAAATGTTCACCATTGAGATATGCAACTAGCATGTGTAGAATGTGTTGAAATCACTTGTGCTTCTCATATATGCTAGGTTGCTATGTCTCTAGTGTTGAGTCATTCACTTGCTTGGTATGTTCATATTCCGCTTTAATTTTTGAACCAAGTTAAGTGAATTGGAAAGATCGAGATGGGATTGCTTGTCAGCACATCACAGTTTCGATACTGTTTCTCATTGCACTTTGAGTTAAACTTGAACTATGTAGTGTATGACCGAAACTGTTGCTTTAAGCTTCTGATTGCTTCTGCATAGGCTTTGCACAGTTGAAAAGTTAGGCAATGACAAGCTTTCAACCTCTCGCAATCACATGCTGAAATTTGAACTTGTGTAATTTAAACCGCTGCAACTCCGATAAAATTTGGATACACAAGTCTATGTTTCATTCTATAGCATGATGGTTGAACTGTGCTAGGGGTAGTTCACCTTGTATACATGTTTAGCACTTGTTTGTTTTTCTGTCTATACATGCTTAGTGCTATTTTGATGGTGAATACCTTTTTGGCTGAAAACTGCTCTTTTCGCTCATATGTTCAAATTTCGTATTTAGTGATTAGTTTGAGCCTTTGCTAGCATTCTGTGCATTTTTATGAGTCATCAGATCAACACTATGTCGACCATCTTCTCATTCTATCCACTATATTCCTGAAGCTGCTAACTTGCATTTTGACTCATATGCATTTGGAGGGGAGATTCTTGATGGTGCATTTTCAACTAAGGGAGGGAAAACATTGACAAATCATGTGCTTTTCGAGTTGAACTTTTCAAGTTGAACTAAGGGGGAGATTTCCTTGTTGTATGCACTATTTGAGGGGGAGTTTGCTCGCTGCTGAGTTTTTGAGCTGCTAACAGTTGGTTCGGAGCAGTTTTGGTAGCTAGTTGTGTTGAGCCTTTGCCTCTTTCTTGAGGAACTAGCACCTTTGCTTTTATGCTCTTCAGTTGGTATCAAGCTTTCTTCAGTTGGTATCGAGCTTCCTCGCTAGCGGTGTTGAGCCCGTTCTGCCTCTTCTTGAGGGCTAGCTCTATTTTGCTTGAATTTCAGTTGATCCTTCAATTGGTATCTAGTTTTCTCGCTAGCGGTGTTGAGCCTGTTCTACCTCTTCTTGAGGGCTAGCTTTGCTTTGCTTGGTTGCATCGAGCCGTTGCCCATGTCTTTGGGAACCAAGTTGTTTTGCTCTTTCCACTTGACCTTCTTCGGCTTTGCTATGTTTTGGGTCATTTGGTCGAGTTCTCTCTCCTTCTTCCTTCCTTCCTGTATTTCATTATGATTTGTGTTGGTAGTTGACAATGCACTCATCAAGGGTGAGATTGCGGATACATGGGTGTATGTCGAGTCTCTGAGTGATGAGTGATTGTCAACTGGGATAATGCGCATGTTCTTTGGCTTGTGTTGTGCAGGTGTCGAGCACGGATACAGTGATCGAAGACAAGGTGAAGGTCAAGTAGAGACGTGCCGTGCCGATGGACCGAGAGTGGCGAAGGGCGGACGTGAGGCTTGGACTGAGGGACCGGTGGCCTGAGGATCAGTTGTGGTGGCTGACAGACTGGGACATCGACGAGCGAAGACTTGCGGGTGGACGGGGTGCACGGGCGGTGCATCCCCTCTACGACTTGGTTTGGTGGTTGAGCCACAGAAAAACCACCGAGTGGACGGTTTCCAGGTTTGGACCTCAAAACCATAGCACTGATGGTTTCCGAGTTTGGGCCACAAAACTCGGGCTGAGGACGGTTTCCAGGTTTGGGCCTCAAAACCTGGGCGCTGCGGGTTTCTGAGTTTGGGCCACAAAACTCAGGCGATGGACGGCTGGTTTCCCGGTTTGGGCCTCAAAACCGGGGGTTGGCTGTGAAGGCTGGTTTCCCGGTTTGGGCCACAAAACCGGGCGCGAAGTCTGGGAAAAGGACAAGCAGAGCAGTGGCGGCACGTGGCGGCAATCGGTGAGGTTGCGTCGAGGCAACGCTACCAGTTGTGCGGGCGTGGCCGTCGGATCACCACCTACCACGAGTTGGTCCAGAATAACCCTTGGGTTTAGCTGGTTCGCTCTGTAATTAGTTAGGGGTAGAGTGGGAATTAGAATTAGGATAAGTAGAGGGAGACACCCACCTCCCATCTTATCTCAGTCATTTGCTCTTTACCTTCTAGGTTTTCCTGCTCTCCCAATCCCCTGTTGTAGCAACTGAGTTTCGCAGAGAACCATACCTTTGTGTACTGGAGATTTTGAAGAAGTGAGACCGTAATCTCACTGTTGTAGCGTGTGGTAGCCACACGGTTGCAAATCGATGTGTTGATTCGCGTTTTGTTCGTGTTCTTCACGTTCTTCGTTTCTCCGTGATTTTCCCGTCACTCGATCTCCCTCCCTACTGCGTCTTTTCGAAATCTGTTTGAATCAACTTGTTCTTTACAGTGAGAAGATCATTTCCACCGAAGGAATTCATCTAACTCCTCACGAACAAGTAGATCGGGTTGATTTCATTATCGTGGTGCTTTTTTGTTCATACACCTTCCCTTTCTATTTCCCGGTGATTGAGTTGATTTGAGCGGATGATTTCTTGGGGATAGTCTTCCAACTACCTCGTGATCATCTTCTCCAAGTTTGGGAACAAGGGATTTTGGTTTGATTCGAATTTGGGAGGATTTGAGTTGAGGGCGACCGAAATCGCCCTCTCTGGTCAACCACGGACAGTCCGCCATCTGACCGGCGGACAGTCCGGGCGTCGGGGATCAGCCGGATCAGTGGTTGTGTTCTTCGGCCAATTTGGTTTTGAGTGACCGGCGGACAGTCCGCAGTACACACTCGCGGACAGTCCGGGAACGTCCAGGGGACTTGCAGCGTCGTTGCTGTTTTTGGTTTTCTGCCGGCGGACAGTCTGCCAGTGAACCGCGGACAGTCTGCACCTGGCGTGGACAGTCTGGGACTGGAAGTCCGGACAGTCCGCGAATCGGCTGTAGGCTGAGCTTTCGTGCATTTGCTCTCCCGACTTCTTCGCATGGTTTTCGGACTTCTCGGTTGGCTCTATAGTTCACATAGGAACCTCTCTAAGTATCTTTGCTACTTGTTAGCATCGGTATTTGGAGATTTCCCGACGTAGCCTTCAATCTACGTTCGGGACTCGATTTTTAGGGATCGAACTTGTGTCGGGGCTTTTGGCTTTTGGTTTTCTATCGCTTTGTGGTGTCTCGCTGTGATCCTAGGGATCATCCACCCTCTTCTAAGGGTCGTGGGCATCACAGTTTTAATTGAAGCTTTTGGGGTTGATTTTGGGAACAAAAGGTCAAAGTTTCGAGAGAAATTTTTTGAGCTCCCATTCACCCCCCTCTGGTCGCCTTGCTATTGCATTCTCGGTCCTTCAACAAGCTCTCAACCTCTCGCATTCACATGCTGAAATTTGAACTTGTGTAATTTAACCGCTGCAACTCCGATAAAATTTGAATACACAAGTCTATATTTCATTCTGCAGCATGATGATTGAACTTTGCTAGGGGTACTTCACCTTGTATACATGTTTAGCACTTGTTTCAATTCCTGTCTATACATGTTCAGTGCTATTTTGATGGTGAATACCTTTTTGGCTAAAACTGCTCACTTTGTTCATATGTTCATATTTCGTATTTGGCGATCAGTTTAAGCCTTTGCTAGCATATTGTGTATGCTTATTGTTGAGTCATCGGATCTGCACTCCGTAGAACATCTTTTCATTCTATTGACTATATTCCTGAAGCTGCTAACCTGCATTTTTGACTCATGCATTTGGAAAGGAGAAGTAGTTTGGGGGATGAGGTTGAACAACTTCAACAACAAGGTCTACAATTTCAACTAATGAACATGTGGTTGAAGAAATTTGGGTATCCACCTACTTCACAAGTCAGCTTAGGGGTGACACAATTCCATTGTCTAGATTTGTTTCACGATCAAGGGAAGGTTGGAGAAATCCAGCTTCAAGACACTTTGACCTCCTTCTCACCACTTTGATCAGTACAAGCCACTAGACGCTGCCCCAACCAAGAAGAAGAATATGATCCATCACTCATTCTTGGAAGATCGTTCTTGAACACCACAAATGTTGTCATCTATGTCGAACCTGGAGACGTCCACTTTTGGATCTTCGATCAAAAGGGTCACTGCTTCTTTAACAACTACACTACTTATGAGCAGTAGAAGAAAACCAAGAGAAGACGTTAACTCAACCGACAAAGGAATAACCAACTACCAAGAATTGAGGGAGACATCATGAAGGACGAAGCCACTGCACTGCAAGAACTAGAAGATGGAGAGATAGTACACGAGTCTACAAATCAAGAGAATAGTTGACAAAGTCTCCATTGTCTGGACATGTTGAGAGCAAAATTCATCTGGTCCACTGTGAGATAAGCAAGAGAAGACAAGCCATTCATGAACAACAACCAGTTAGAGAAGAGAAGCTTCCACAAGGTGGTTCGACACTGTCACTCTTCAATGATAAAGTAACATTTCAAGGTAAGTGACCGTCACTTTAAAAGCTTCTCTTTGTTTCTGGTATGCACATAAATAAAGAACAAAAAATGTTTAAGTTGCACCTCACTTGATCCAACCTAATCAACTCAACATGTTCAGTTCTTTACTCTTTGTTCCTAGCTTTACTCTCTTGAATCTCACTATCTTAACTAAATGAGTCAGAATGTTATGCATCTAACCTTTGAAAGATGATATATCACAATTATGAAAAGACCGACACATTATGCATAGATTATTCTTCCTTGGGTTAAGCAATCTGATCTATTAAATATTTTAAGGTGCTACTTTCATGCTCATCTTCTGATCCTAGCACTCATGTTAAGATTGAATAGAACGCATAAACCAAGACACTGACAGCTGGGACCCGAGCCACTGACTTGCGGGCCCTCGAGTCAAACCGGCCCCACCGGTCATCCTCACCGAAGCAGGGGAGGGGTTGACCGCGGTGGAGCTCGCCGGCGGCGACCTCCCCGGCAAAACGAACACCACCGCTCTACTCCTCTCCTCCTTCCGCACCCGGCGATACCACACACAGGCCTAGTGCATGCTCGGATTGAGCTCGCCGTCGACCATGGCGGACACGGCGGCGCGGCCATGCTACGTCGGCTGGCTCCGGCCATCCCGAGCTAAACTAACTCCCGATTCCTACTCCGGCGACCTTCACAACCCTAACCTGAGGCTCAGGAGCCAGAGTTCTCACTCCGAGCATCCGCGACCACGGCCATGCCGACTCCGGCGACCATGGCGAGCGGCGGACGGCGGCGTACCGTCACTACCAAACCCTAATCGGCTAAACCAACACCACCAACGTCTTCTACGGTTCAAGGCGACTCGCGAACGCTAGCTAGGACAAACGGATGGGCACGGAAAGGGGGTTGGCCACGGCGGACCGAGCTCGCCGGCCATGGCGGACACGGCGTACCGCGGTCACCAAACCCTAACCGGCCAAACCGTCACCTTCTACCTCTTCCACGAACCTCACTGACCCTCGAACGTGAGCTAGGGCGACACAAAACCACGGGAAAGAGGCCGGCCATGGTGAACCGAGCTCGGCGGTCATGGCGGCCATGGCGGCGGCTCATCCCGGGGCTTGCCTAGGGTTTCCTACGGGGTGCTAAGGGTAGCAAGAGGTGCGGGGGCTCAAGGCGAAGCTTTGTGGGTGGTTGGGCTTGAGGCGAGGCGGCCGGACGGCGGTGAACGGCGGCGGCGCTTTCTTTCCCCCCCCCCCCTTCCGCCCGAGCGCCGGCGAGAGCGAGAGAGACAGAACGGAGGGAAGTGGAGCGGCTCGGCTGCGCGAGTGCAGGAGGGCGGGCCTTGTGCTCGCCACGCCGCGCGCGGACGCGGGCTCGCCAGGAGTCGGGCGCCATGCGGCGGCCAAGCTCTGGCGCGGTCGGCCACGACCACGGCCGATTCAAACTGAATCGCCGGGTTCAGGCGCTAATGGCCGACTGACGGCCGGATTTTGGACGCGATTATCTCCTAATCCACTCGATGAAACGCTAAACCACTTGTTCCATTAAGTAGAGCTACATGCCGACTACAACTTTGGTTACAAGATCAAGCTTTGGTTCGACCTAGATTGCTCTCGGGAAAGCTCCAAAGATTACTCAGCGAAACTTGTTTCGGCAGTTAGGACTTAGAAAAATTTTACTAAGTCTAATCTCCCCCATTTCTGCCTTGTGGGTCCTAAAACACCTTGTTAAACTAATTTTCATGAGTTGGTCCTTGAACACTTTTTGTTCTACTCTAAATTCTACACACTTTTGGTTAAGGGCCCACTGCCATGCAAAGCTTCTATCAAGGAGGTCTTAGTTAGTCAAACAAAAGGACTCCTAGGGCTCTATTAAGGCAACTAGGGTCAGGAACTTGGTTAGCCAAAATGACCAACACAAACCTAGCTTCATTTTGACTCCTCAACAAGGTTCAACTACTTAGGAGACTCACACACTCCTAAAGCAAGTCAAACAAGCATCACACCAAGCATAACATTACAAGCCAACACATGAAATGACACCTTACAAAAGAATGCAACATGTGATGATGATGCTTTATGCTTATGAGATGTCAAGTTATGCATTTGGGGTTGCTTAACACCAGAGGTGTTACACTAGGTAAGTATTTTTATTCTCTTAAGTTTTTATTTCTATAAATAAATTCAAAATACAAAAAAAATATGAGCACATGAAGGATCAACACTATTACAACAACATCGAGCATGGGGAGGTGCACCCTGTATGTCTTACTACTATCTTAGTATTTTTTAAGTATCTTACTACTATCTTAGTGTTTTTTAAGTAAGTAATAGGTTATAGTGTGTGTTAGATTAAATAAATAAAGCATGTCTAATCTAAAGAACTCTCTCCCTAATTTCTTAAAATGAAAATGATGAATAGTTGCTCTATTGTATTTCTTTCTAGTACCTAGCCTTTAAGCATGAGTTCTCTTAAGTTTAAAAATTAATGATGCCTTGAAATGAAATTAAATATATGGGTAGCAAATGCTTGATCCAGAGTCTAGGTAATTGACAGATATGACATGTGATGATTTGAGCTACTGTTATCTTGTTCTAAACAACACTAGAGTTCTGGAGAGTTTTCAATATTAATATGGTAAATAATTGCATTGAGTTAAATTAAGCTTTGTTGACCCTGTGAGAAGTTATCATTCTATTGAATTGAGATCACTTACACATTTCATCCATCCTCCACATAAATGCTCATGATTATCGATTGCTATCCTCTCAAAAGTTTGTTGGAAGCATGTGGCTATTGAAAAAATAGAAAAAAGAGAAAAAAAGAGAAAAAAATCCTGAGGAAATAAAAAGGGACAAGTGTCCGGAACCTCGAAAAAAGAGAATATCAGAAAAAAATGGGCACGTGCCCGATAGTAGAATTAGCCCGACAAGATTTTTGGTCTAATTCAACGTCAAAAAAGTGTAGCAAAAGACCCAAAAATGGTAGCAATAGTACTTCTGCTACCATTTTTTTGGTTAAATATCGTTGCACTTGTAAGGGTAGCAATAGCAAAATGCAACGGGTTACGTTTTAGTTGCGACACACAACCCTTCTATTGCAACACTTGTGACGCTTTTGCAACACATAGTGAGTGTTGTAACACAAGCAATAGCAACCACTATGGGTGTGGCAATAGTATCAATTGCAATGAACCACACGTTGCTAGCGACACGTATTGCAACACACTGGTCGTGTAGCAACGCAATGCAATCGCAACGCAACATAGGTGTCGCAAGCATGGTTATTGCTACGCGGAGAAAGCATTGCAATAAATGTTCTCTATTGCCATGTCGCCTAAATGGTTGCTATAGGTGGCTTAGGTTATTGCAACGTCACTGTAGGTTGGTTGCTACAGAGAGGTCCTCTATTGCCACGTTTCTGAATGGTTGCTATAGGTGGCATAGGCTATTGCCACGTTACTTAGGTTGGTTGCTAGAGATAGGTCATCTATTGCCACATTACTGACTGGTTGCTATAGGTAGATTCCTCTATTGCCACCATTATCTTTTTTGTAGTTGCAAGAGATAGTTTTTCTATTACCACGATAGATAGTTTTTCTATTACCACGATTATCGTACCTATTTCCATGACTAAATGTGGTTGTTATATATACCATCATATATTGCAACCTTAGATTAATATATTAATAATTCATGTTGTGACGCTTTGTTTGGTAGCTTAAATCAATAATCGCAAAACGACAAATGCATAATGAATGAAGCATCGATATCCATTAAAACAAAATATAATTTATTCATACAACTCTTTAACGAAACACACCTGAGTGTCAAACTAAATGAGAACACAAGTGGCTAGACAGCTTAACACATAATAATGTATCGAGCACAGACAACTGTTTGAACTCATTCGAATCAAAAGACCAATGTCTACTATAGGAGCGAAGGTTCGCTTGATATGTTGTTGGGAACACACTTGCCGAGCCCCCGCACTTGTGCAAGGGAGGGGCGAAGGTGGCCAAGCGTCGGAGGCGGTAGCGAAGGTAAGGCGGAAGTGGAAAGATGCTCAATTCCCCACCGGGTCGTCCCCTTACACTGTTCACCCCCTTGGTATTTATAGGGAATACCAAGGGGCACGGGCCGAATTACAAAAGCGTACAGGGAAGATTCCGCACCTCCACGCAGGGAGGAAGGGCAAAAACGTAAATACACAGCTGAAGCGGAAACCCTAATCGGCCATCCTCTAATGCGCCGCCATCCGGTTCTTGTTCACCTTCGGGGGAGAGGTGCGGAAGTTTTAACCTTCGGTCGTGCTCGCCCTTGGGCCCGCACTCCCTCGCCGTCTGCCGGACCTCCGGCTATACTCGCCTTCGGGGGAGAAGACCGAAGATTTGACCTTCGGCTGTGCTCGCCGAACCTTCGGCTTCGCTTGCCTTCGGGACAGCGCACACTCGCCGCTTGATTGAACCTTCGCTCCAAGCGAAGGTGCCGTTGTGAGCCAGCGAGGGTTGCTTGCAGTGCGACTGTCGACTTCGACCTGCACGGAATGCAACAAAACAACGAGGGTCGGACCCGTGTCCGGGGGTCAGGGTACTGATCCGAAGAAGAGAGGGACCTCGCAAGGACACATAGATTGCGCGAGGGTTGTTTCTTTGGACACCAGCTTGGGCGTCGCTTCTGCCGAGGGTTCCTTCCCCCAACATATGTATGTTGGCCATCGTCCCACCATTCGCATGCTCCTTCTCAAACTCAAGATTCCTCCTGAAAAAATCATTGCCATGCATTAGTTAAACTATAAAAATACATGATAAGTTCACTTGATGTTTCATACACTGAGACTAGTGGTGGCAAAGCTAATTGAACACTGAAGCAAAACACAAGCTCTGTGAGTTGCATTACTATCAACCATGAACTTCGAAGCAAAAAGCAGATATAAACATACATGCAGCTGTCTCCCAAGACATTTTATGAGCACAAACACATCCATATATATTTCTAATCAGCAAGAGCAATCTAAGCCTGGACCAGATTTAGGATGCTTTGTCATATTTAGAATAATGACATACTGAAGATTAATCGTTGCAGAACAAAAGAATAGCTATGTACTTCTCCAAATAATGACATACTGAAGATTAACCGTTGCAGAACAAAAGAATAGCTATGTACTTCTCCAAAAGGAGAACATGTTCCTTTTAAATGCACAAAGAGATAAAAGATTTCACATAGTACCTGTGCATTCTTTTAGAACAATGCAAATCTTTTCCAAGATACAGTTTCCTTCATTTGCTTTGTTGTAGTATAAACAACACTTGAATTCACTCCTTTATTTTGGGCTGCCGAATTACTTCTAGTCGCGCGCCCTCTACTGGGACGTTCTTCAACTACGGAAGAAGGGGGTTATTCTTGCTCGATGGTTTCTTGGTGAAAGTCCTTGTTTGTTTTTGGGTAATTGATGTCACCTAGTGTACTAACCTTGTCATGAAGTGTTTATGAGCTAGGTTGGTACACACCAAGTGCAGGAGCTATACAATAAACATGATATTGGTGGTGGTGACCAAAAGATAGATCAAGTGCTCCACATTTGGAAGAAGAAGAAGAGAAAAGCAAAATCCTATGGAGATCAAGGCAAAGGTATAAATAGGAATTTTGCTTTGGCACTCAAGACACCATAGAGGGTGTGAGTGTATTTAGGATAGATAGTCGTACTATTAAGAGGGGAATATCTCAGTGATCACGGTCATCAAGTGCCACTAGGTGGATTCATACATGCATATGCATTAGGACCTAGTGTGCTAACTCGAATCCTTTGAAAATGTTTGTGAAAATGCCAACACACATGCACAAGATGATGAACACTTGGTGGTGTTAGCACTTTTGCAAAGGAGAAGTTGTTGAAGTAGTTTTGGATCAACACAGAGAAGAAAATGAAGTTTTCTGTGTATGGTCGGTGGTACCGCCCATAGGTGCTGCGTGCAGCCTTCTCTGTGTTGGGGCGTTTTTGGCCTGGCGGTGGTACCGCTATAAGCTCGGTACTACCGCCGGCGGTGGTACCGACCGGATGGTCGGTGGTACCGTGGCCCTGAGGAGTCTTTGCAGAGCTCTCTGTGTGGTTTTGAAAAAGACCTACCGGTAGTACCGCCATAACCTCGGTAGTACCGCGCCCGGTGCTACCGACCCAAGGCCGGTGATTGGCAAGTTTGCGGAGCTCTCTGAGTTGAGTGGAAGTTGACCTGGCGGTGGTACCGCCATAGGGCCGGTACCACCGGGCTCGAAAGTACCGACCAGGGGATCGGTAGTTCAAAGGTCTGGAGGAAGTTTTTGAATGCGTTCTGTGTAGATCCGAAAGTAGCCTATCGGTAGTACCGGCCCTATGGCGGTACTACCGACCTCGGAGGTACCGACCAGAGAGTCGGTGCTTCGCCTAAATCAGCGGGTCGTGTGTTAACGGCTAGTTTGACTCTGTCGGTACTACCGCCCAGGAGGGGTCGGTACTACCGACCAAGCGCAGAAAAGTGGGGTTCGGGCTGTCGTCCTCCGCTCTCTATAAATTGGCCGTGGCCGCTTTTGGGGATGATCTTCTTGACTTTCCGACTTCTTGAACATCCTCTTGAGCAAGATCTAATCCCTCCCTCCGATCTCTTTGCTTGTCAGTGCGAATCCAAGTGAGATCGAGAGATCCAAGTGCATTTGCTTGTGAGTTTGCATCTAGTGGCACTTGGCGATTGTTGTTGCTGCGGATATTCTTATTACTCTTGGTGGTTGCCGCCACCTAGACGGTTTGGAGCAGCGGAGGAGATTAGGCACGAGTGGTGATTGTTCGTGGCCATCTCCCGGTGATTTGTAAGGGGTTTCTTGTACCTTCCCCGGCGGAGCGCCAAAGGTAACTCTAGTGGATTGCTCGTAGCTTGTGGATCCCCATCTTGTGTTGGTTGTGCGGCACCCTTTTGAGGGTTAGGCGTGTGATGCCTATTAGCGCGTGAACCTCCAAGTGGGTGTATCGCTACAACGGGGACGTAGCTTGCCGGCAAGCAAGTGAACCTCGGAGGAAAAATTATTGTGTCAACCTGTCTCCGTGGTATTCTTTGATATTCATTTATTAATCTCTTGCCGGCTCGGTATACACACCTCTATCTCTTGTACTTACATTTGTTAGTTTCTTGCAAGTTATTTTTATACCTTGTTAGTTACATTCTCTTATCTTGTGTAGTGATATACATTATTGCTTATTTAGTTGTTGAATAGTTCCTTTGATATTGTGTGACTTAGAGTTTGTGGTTATCTAGAATTGTGAATATGTGGCTTGCATCTGTGTAGAGCTAGCGCAAACTTCGCTTCGCCTTTTAGTTGTCTAACTAGTTTGTTTAAGTGTTGTTGTAGATTTTTTTTTTAGGCTATTCACCCCCCCTCTAGCCATTTAGGACCTTTCACTTGGGTACCCTGAAAATCAATGGTTGGTGGTAAAAATTACACCCATTGACGAGATATATGACATGCATGTTAGAATTAAACATTAAACTACCTGCTGCCTATGCATCATGGCATCCTCCTGTTGGAGTTTGCATTGGTAGTACTCAGACGATAGCTCCTTTCTAGTTGGAGTTTGCGCTGATAGTACTCAGAGGTACCTTGCAAGGTAACCATTAGCATGCATCTTGTTTCATTTGATTTTTCTCGTTTCCTTATAGGTCCATTGGAAAATCTGGTTCTGCTCCAAGTCTGAGACGCATTTGCGTCAGGCCTTGACTCTAGCTCCATAATTTTCTTGTTTGCATTGTCCTAACAAAGTAAAGACATTTAGTTAATTACAATTGTAATTGTAAGCGAGGCCCATGGATTCAAGCGATTCCGAAACATTAAAACTGTAATTAAAACATTAAACTAGAAGGATTCCAAAGCACAAATACCAAGCAATTTGTGCTAATGTTGACGTATATATGGATTAAAGCCTAAGAACAGTAAAAAACAGTTAATTTAGCATAGTAGTTAGTAGTTACTAATAGTCGTTCGGTTAAGAGAACTACGCACTGATTAAATGTAACTTTGAAAGTAGTTAAGACTAGCATGTTCACTTTCTACCTAAAATGAAAATCAAATATTTTTTCTCTAATTCTTTGTAAATATGATAGGAACGAAACAGTTAATTTAGCATAGTAGTTAGTAGTTACTAATAGTCGTTCGGTTAAGAGAACTATGCACTGATTAAATGTAACTTTGAAAGTAGTTAAGACTAGCATGTCCACTTTCTACCTAAAATGAAAATCAAATATTTTTTCTCTAATTCTTTGTAAATATGATAGGAACTAATATCCCAAGGTTTTTACTGGAACATACAAAGCACAGTGACATTAGCTACAAGTTCCACATAGTTTCTGGAGTCAAGAAACATGAATACATTCTGTAGTAAATCTTCAAACCTGATGGTGATGTGCATCAATGTCATAAGACATAAAGTTATAAAGGTCTAGAAGCAGTTCTCTAATTAATCTATGAAACACGTGTTATATACATTAAAAAGAAATAAGAGATTATACGTTGATTTTGAAGATTGTTGATTTCTCACTAATTACACAAAACGAATCTTTCAGCTAAATCTTCAAAATTCTAACCTAGTTGCAATTTTGATCGCTAATGATCTGCTAATTATGCCTGATGAGGGCCCAACTCATGTTTCTCATAGAAAAGGAGACATACTAAGGATGTGCCAACTGTGAGGGGGTTACCTGCAGTGAGTGGAAGGGGTGGAGCCTTCCAACAGTGCAAGCTATTGCCCTTTTCCATGGTGACGATTGCACAGAGATTGCATGCTTGCTGAATCAAAATCACGTTAGTGCCTATCAAGTTCAGACAGTACGTGGTCGAGCAGATTGCAGGAGAGCAAGGTCTTGAAGTTGAGAAGGGGTACTTCACAGACATAACCAAAGACAGGATGTTCGACAAGTACTTAAAGATAACACGTGGTGTCGATTGATATGAATCTCATAAAATTGAAGTCTATGCAGCTAACTTAATCCAGCTTAATCATGCATGTTTGTAAGTGCAAGCATATTGTCATTTAATTGTGACTACAGACTCCATCAGGAACCAATATGCATATAAAAATCTAGTAAAAATTTTAGCAATATGGAGCGGTTCAGGGAGCAAAAGAAGGACCTACACATGGTTTTCATTGACTTGGAGAAGGCGTACGACAAGATACCAAGGAATGTTATGTGGTGGGTTTTGGACAAACATAAAGTCCCAACAAAGTATGTTACGCTCATCAAGGACATGTACAACAACGCCGAGACCAGTGTGCGGACAAATGATGGTGACACTGATTTCTTTCCGATTAGAATAGGTCTTCATCAAGGGTCAGCCTTGAGCCCATATCTCTTTGCCTTGGTTATGGATGAGGTTACGAGGGACATACAAGGAGATATCCCTTGGTGTATGCTTTTTGCAGACGATGTAGTGTTAGTTGATGAAAGTCGGACAGGAGTAAATAGGAAACTGGAGTTGTGGCGGCAGACTCTTGAGTCCAAAGGGTTTAGAATAAGCAGGACTAAGACTGAGTACATGAGATGTGATTTCGGCAATGCTGCACAGGAAGAGGGAGAGGTGAGCTTGGAAGACCAAGTGGTGCCTAAGAAAGATGTCTTCCGGTATCTTGGATCAATGTTACAGAAGGATGAAGATATTGATGCAGATGTTAGCCATAGGATCAAAGCAGGGTGGATGAAGTGGCGCCAAGCATCTGGTATTCTCTGTGACAAGAGGGTACCACAAAAGCTCAAAGGCAAGTTTTATAGGACGGCGATTCGACCGGCTATGTTGTATGGAGCAGAATGTTGGCCTACTAAAAGACGGCATGTCCAACAAATGAGTGTTGCAGAAATGCGTATGTTGCATTGGATTTGTGGCCACACAAGGATGGACCGTGTCCGAAATGACGATATTCGTGACCGGCTAGGGGTAGCACCAATTGAAGAAAAGTTGGTCCAACATCGGTTGAGGTGGTTTGGTCATGTCCAAAGGAGACCTCCAGAGGCACCAGTGCATTGTGGAGTTTTAGCCCAAGATTTTCATATGAGAGGTAGAGGTAGACCGAAATTGACGTGGGGGGAGGCAATAAAGAGAGATCTAAAAAGTTGGGATATACCTAGAGATCTATGTTTGGATAGAATTGCATGGAGAGCAGCCATTGATGTGCCTGAACCGTGACTAGGGTCTCTTCTTGGGTTTCAACTCTAGCCTACCCCAACTTGTTTGGGACTAAGAGGCTTGGTTGTTGTTGTTGTTGTTGTTGTAGCACACCAGAAATAGAGAGCTATGTTGGGAAGAAACAAAAATCAGGTGAGGCAGTCTAACACAGAAGTTTTTCCAATCATATATTGTCAAAGGTCCCTTTTAGATTTGCAATGTATAAGAGCAGTTTGATATTCATTGCAGATTAACTGGCCTACGTTGCTCACTAACAGAATCAGAAAAACCGTGCAATACACTTGCTAAGATGAGTTCATTCTCATCATCTCTGGCGGTGACAAAAAGTGAAGGTCATGTACAAACTTGTAAACGACAATTTAACCGTCAAACAATGTTATCTCAGCTGCAAAGAACCAAAAATATGCATCAGGTCAGTATTACTTCTGGACAGTAGACACCCCATGTTGCCCAAGTATATCAAAGGACAATACAAATTCAACCTAGCCATCAACCTAGTGCGCGAAGTTTGATTCAATAGTTTAAAGGTGCATGGAAAATAAAGCTACCTCAGGCCCTCAATGTAGTTGATAACATGGTTGCCAATAATATAATAGCATGTATTTATGCAGCGCACACTTTAGCTATTGTTCAAATTCAGTAAAGTTATTGGATAACCCAAACCAGTAAAGTGATTGAGCAATTGTTAACAAAGTCAAATAACAGGTTTCAGACAAGAAAATTTGGAAGTGCTTGAAAGTGCAACTGTGTTAATTGAAGGCACTGACATGCAATTCACACTATTTAGGTGACTCATGATTACACGCACAATCAAATGACTTAACTGGATTACTACAGCATCCAAAAAAACAAGTTTCAAGGCCCCTGGGCAAAGGTGCAGATCCTGTTCTAGAGAAGTTAAGCTTCTATTCTCATGTTCTTCATTTATTTTCTATTAACAAGGAACTGAATTCACATTTCTATTTGAGAAAATAGTAATGATCCAGTTTGGGGGTTCCCAAATAAATTCAGTCATGGCTAATGGATCAGATTCAGATCCAAAATAGGTATCAACTTAAATTCCACATCGCCCACCTGTCTGCACATAAAAAGAATATAATCATCAGTAAAAGCAGAAACAACAGACATGTACAATGCCTGTTTTGTTTAACTCATATAGCTATCGTGTTTAACTTACCAACTCGAATACAGAATAAGCAAAGGTGCCTGCAAATGCAGTTCTCAGGCAAAGCAACAATCGCAAACAAAAGGCGCTAACGGTAGTTTAAAATAACAACAGGAAGTAGAAGAAGAATCTTCTCGCACCTTGGAGAAATCTGCCATCGTGTATCATCGTTCCCTATTCCACCCTTCACACAAGAGGAAGATAGTAAGGTCATCAGCTAAGGCTCACAATGAGCAGCAGAGCACCATGCAGCAGCAGGGCAGAATATTTTCTGAGCTAGGCAAAATAACATAGCTAGGACAAAATGCTTTTACCATCATTCAAGATACATTGGCCAGAATATTTTCTGTCAAAATAAATGGAGCCAGACAAAATAACATAACTATGACAAAATCCATGCTTTTACATAGATAAATAGCCATTGAAAGAATCTGTAAAAAATTATTTTGTTCTTTAGTCTGGACCACACACGCATACTGTAAAAAAAATCAAAGAATCTGTAAAATAAAGAAACACCAATGTGAAGCTCAAAAGCATCTCACGTGGCTAGGAGCATCTCAAAAGTATCTCAGTGTTTGGTGCGGTGTTCATCAGATTCTTGTGAGAATCAAAATGCTGAGACATAAGCTAGCTAAAACTGATTCGCTAGTATAATGTTAATTCTGTTTTTTGGGGGGGTGTTCTAACTAACTAAATCCATGACATCCTTAGTTTAGGTGGTTCTTTAGTTTAGGTGATATAGCTCTCTAAGTAACAAGCATTGTAGTGAACCGCAAAAAGGAGGAGGCCATTGCAGCAATGCAAGAGCCTGGTTTCCTCAAGAATGCCAGGCCCAGCCAACTCAGACAGATAGGAGAAGTCCACAGGACACACAAATCTCTGCAGCACCTTGAAGAAAGGGTACCATAGAATTGGTGAGGTGGTTCCTCGTCGTTGCTGCGATCAGTGCCACCACGTTCGCCATCCCCATAGTCACTGCCGCAGTCATCGCCGCCGCTATTGCTATCGTGATGCTCGACGCCCGTGAAGAAGAACCCTTCTAGGGTCTGGGTAGCTTCTTGCAGTGGAGGGGGTCGGCGATGAGGTCGCGCCAGTCCTTGGAGACGCACTTGAAGCGGCAGAGGGACTTGACGGGGAGGCGGGAGAGGATCTCCACGAGGGGGTCATCGGGAAGCACGGCGATCGCTTCCTTGGGGCAGTCCATTCCACCGAGAGCCAGCTGCAAAATGAGGGATCGAGACAGAGATGGGAAATCAGGTATGCTCTATGCGCGCGCGAGACAGAGAAACACAGCGGCGGGGAAGCGTACCAGCACCGGAGATGGCCGGGGCTGAAGACGGCGGCACTGGACGGTGCCGAAGAAGCGAAATCGACCGAGGGATTGGGGAATTTCTAAACCCTAGCACCTCCCGCAGTCGCCGTTGCTCTCGGTCTCCGGCTCAGGGACGGGCAGTGTGGAGCAGACCAAGCGAGCGAGAAGGTGGGCCATGGGGGGCACTGGTGAGTTTGAGGAGTGAGTATGCTCGTGGCTGGGCTGTTCAAAAACAGTCTGGGCCTCAAGTGCTGCGTTTTGTTTCTCAAAAAAAAGGTGCTGCGTTTTGTAAAATGAGTTTCTAGGCTAGGCCAACAGATGGCAGTGTAGGGTCTTCCCAAAAATTGTTCTAGCTTTCCTACTCGTGAACGTAAAAAATAGTCTCTCCATTTCAACTATCACAAAAAAAAACTAAGCGTGTTCCTTTTCCAGAAAAATTTTTAGCTCTGTCACATCAGATTTTGAGACCATAATTTAGTCTATTCAAAATAGAGTAATTAAAAAACTAATTTGTCAGCCGAAGACTATTTCTCGAGATAAATCTATTAAACTTAATTAGTTCATGATTTGACAATATGATGCTACAGTTTAATTTTGTCAGCCGAAGAGGAGTAGGACTAGACTATAATCATGTGCTTATGAAAAAAAAGCAAGTCGTTATCTCAATTTAATTTTTTATTGAACTTGTTTACTGAATTCAATAAGTTTTTATGAATTCTTATAAAATTTACTACTCATCACCTTAAATTTTGCTAGAAAGAGTTCGCCATATAAAATATAATAAAAATCTCAGCCCAGAAGATTCGGATAGAAGTGTGGAATGGACCAACGAGATTATGTTTTAACAAACATACCATTTATGGTTCTACTAAACTTTCATGCACAAAAAATGTTAACTACTAATCACATTGAGTAATCATGTGCTACGAAATGAAAAGACAATAAAACAAAAATGTTATCCCAATTTGATTTTAAATTCAAGCTTGTTTATAGATGATATAAGAATGTATTTTGAGTTTTTGCCTAACATCATGTATGATGTTTAGCTAAACAACATCATGTATCGTGGTAGAAAACACGCCGTGTTAAAAAGAACCAACAACAAATTTTATATCCAAATGAATATCATCAATGGGTAGATCATGATTAAAAAATTAAGAAATAACAAAAGAAACTTGACCAGCGGGAACAACATCTCCTCATTTTCTTCTTAAGAAGATGGTATCGTGATTCGAACTCAGGCTAGCTCAACCAACGGCTTTTTTGGCGTGTTGGGCCGACCAGGTACACCTTGTGAGTGTTAGCAACTGTTTTCTTAATGAAACATACCAAATTAAGGTTTTATTAAATTGACATACACTACAACAGAAACATGCTTTAGCCCCGGTTTTTTCAACCGGGACTAAAGGTGGGAGCCTTTAGCCCCGGGTGCTCCCAACCGGTACTAAAGGCTCCTACGAGAAAAAATAAATGTGTGTTTGTGAGATTCGAACTCAGCACCTCTCGCCTCACGCACGCTTACCAACTGAGCTACACAACCCATGTGATACAGTTCTGAACGTTTTCCTTTTTAATACACTCGTGAAGGACCTTTAGCCCCGGTTGGTAACATCAACCGGGGCTAAAAGGACCTTTAGTTCCGGTTGTTAACACCAACCAGGGCTAAAAGGTCACCCTTTAATCTCGGTTGGTATTACCAACCTGGACTAAAGGTTGGGGGAGCTTTAGTCCCGGTTGGTAATACCAACCGGGACTAAAGGTTCACCTTTAGTCACGGTTGGTTTTACCAACCGGGACTAGAAGTCTTTAGCCCCGGACGCAATTTTTTGCCGAGACTATAGCTCAGTTGATAGGTCGTCCAAAGGCCATTTCTGTTGTAGTGATATAAAAAAACATAAAGTTTTTATGGGAATTGTCTATAAGGTGAGGGTATTTTGGTCTTTTCATGTGTGTGCCTTCTCTTTTTTGTGCTCTTTAATTAGCTCAGACATAACGGTGTCGCGTAATATGGCTAAACGGGTGCTTTGCTTCAAAGTTACCGAGGCAAAATCACAAAGTTTAAAGAGAATGTATCCAGTGCAAACCACAGCCTCAGTGAAAACCCGTGCAAACTAGAACAAAAAAGTTGTTGAAATTCATAAAAAATCACACATGTAGATAAAATGATGATACACAACCTTATAAAATATCTTGTCCAAAGTCGAATTCATTTGTGAGATATAAAAATAACAAATCAAATTTCTAAAAAATCATGTGGAAAACTTTTTAGCTTGAAATTTGTTATTTTTATAACTCACAAACAAAGTTGAGTTTACACAAGATATTTTACAAGGTTGTGTATCATCGTACCATTTACATGTGTGATTTTTTTAGTTGAATTTACACGATCTTTTTACAGTAGTTTGCATGGGTTTTCACAAAGGCTGTGGTTTGCATGGGATACGTTCTCAAGTTTAAATATAGTAGTAAAATCACTATTGCTGTCCAAAATTGGGGCAGAAACACCAACTAACTAATTAAATGAATTTTGTTACAAATGATCCAATACAACAGTCCAGATTTTTGCTACATTGTTAATGCAAACAAAATTGAAGAGATGTTTCACATGCTCTTATAAAATTATATATTTTATTATTTACTACAAATTCTACAAGATCCTGAAAAATGTTGATAATTTTAATTACTGAAGTTCTTCGTTTCCCTCTCATTTTTTCAACCGTTGTTTTGCTTTCGATCTCAAAATCCAAATCTGGCCGCCTATGAATGAATGAAAACCGAAATCTAGCCGACATACAAGTGGTGAGAGAGTTTCCATTATAGAGTTGCACTAGTAAGAACTGATCATGGCTAATCCATTTGGTACTAAACAGATGTGTTGTGTATGCGCTGCTGCTTGTGTTGGTCTCGGCCTCCTGTTGGGCCAGCCGTGGTGTGTTTGGCCTGCTGGTGAGCTCACATGTGGTCTTTCGTAGACCTAAACTTTGGCATTGTGGGCTCGTCGCCGCTGACACCTGACTGAGTTGTGAGCTTGATCTCTGCTTGTGCCGTCGTGTCTGCTGTGCACGGGCATCTGCCTCTGCCAGTGTTTTTTAATAAATTTATTTAAAGATATAAATATTACACGTATTTGTTACAAATCGACTCAAATTTACGACATGGGTACCAACGAAGACGGACGGTTATTTAGGGACGAAGATAGTACATATTTATTTATTTTATTATCTTTTATGTTTGAGCTATAAAACACCTAAATATATCCACTTTAATTATTGTTTTGATTTTTCTGTTCCGATTTTTTCCATCTTATGGCACACAAGCCAGACCTGAGCCGCAGCTTGCTTGAAGCCTGAGGCGCTCGATTCAGCCATGGAAATATTAAGCTCGGTGGCATAAAACTGGATTTTGGTTTCAGAGAAAATCTGTTTCAGGGGTAAGAAGCTCGATTTGGGCAATGACAATTTCGAGCTCGGTGGAACAAGGCGTGTTTAAATCCAGATGCTAAAGTTTCGTATCACATCAGATGTTTCAGCACTATTTTAGTCTATTAAAAATAAATTAATTATAAAACTAATTACACCACCGTACAGTTATTAACAAGACAAATCTATTAAGCCAAATTAATTCATCATTAACAAATATTTACGGTAGCACCATATTGTCTAATCATGCACTAATTAGACTTACTAGATTCGTCTCGTGAATAATCCTCTAACTGACAAATGAGTTCAGTAATTAGTCTATTTTTAATAAACTAAATTAATAGCGTAACATTTGATGTGACATATACTTTAAAAAAATTGGTGCAACCAAACATGGCCTTAAATCTCTAGTTGTGGCTTTTAATTTGGTTGGCTAGGATCTCGATTCCATCTATGCGATTTTGATTTGGCTGGTGGATCTTGATTTCGTTTATGATTTTCAATTTAACTAGTGAAGTTTGCGATTTTGGTTCTTCCTCCTTAGCTCTGTTAAGTCGGGGTCATCATGTGATTTGATCTTAATAAAATCATAGTATATTACAATTGGCATCATAATCCAGTGCTTTTTATCTTTCCTAATTGATCGATGACTACGTCTCTGTTGGTACGTCCGTGGGATGCTGGAAAAATTCTGGACCCCCCATTTTTTAGGAGAGCCATCCGATATCCTCCACGTGTACGGGGACACGGATAGAGACAGGCAAAGGGAAGAGGAAAGTTGCAGCCCTCGAGATCGCGACTCCTGCCTGGCTCGCAGCACCCACTCAAGTCGACTCATGCCTGGCTCGCTGCATATATGGCCCGTGATAATGGCCCGTGATAAGGCCCAATCCAAATCAGCCTCGCCTCCTAATTCTCATTGCAATTATCAAAGTATATTGCAACCAAAAAAAGCGTTGCACTTGAACACAATTATCGCGTCAACCCTAGAGATCTTGTTGCCATAAAATTTAGCACTTGCAACAATATCAAAGTATATTGCAACTGCAAAAAAAAGGTTGCAATTAAACCCCACTTTTGCTTTGCCTCCAAGAGTTCTCGTTGCATTAAGCATGTAGCGTTTGCAACACTTTTGAAATTTTTTGCAACACAAAAAAAAACGTAGCAATAGTCACAACCAAATGCAACGAAGGCAAATGTAGTTGCAGTACTACCACACAATTGCAACCAAAATCAATTCTACTGCAACCATTTTTCAACATTGCAATATCGTCCACCAAATGCAACAAAGCTTCGCAACATCTTGAAAACCGTTGTATTAAAGGCACGTATCGCTACCGTTTTTTAGAATGGTTGCAATACAACCATCTCTAGCAACTAAATTTTTGGCGTTGCAATTCAGAGGCGTTGAATTAGACCAAAAATCTTGTAATAGCCATGTGTCTAATAAACAGAAGAGAGTGATATATTCAAAAGAGCATCCGCCTCCATTTTCCATACACATGCATTTCTCGATTCAATGATGTGGTTGACTTTCTCTTTGGATCCATTGTTAATTTGGCAACATATGTTTTTAAGCTTTTTGAAAATTCATAAAAACTCCAGGATAATGGTGAATGTGGGGATATTACATCAGTATACTCCCATGGCACGACTTGGGCTACTCTACAGATACGGCCCAAACAGAAGGCCTTGTGGCCCGCGACCCGGCCGTCGCGACCGCCAAGGACTCTCCTGATGACTTGCTCGACAAGGAAGATCCAGATAGATATACCCGGATTCCTTGCCAAAAGGGACCGATTGTAATCTGTTAGGATTCGGCAAGTTGTAACCCTGCTCCCCGACTATATAAGTCGAGCAGGGATCCCCTCCAAACTCACGCCACATTTCAATCCATCAATACAAACCAGCCACCAGAGCATAGGACGTAGGGTATTACGGCGACTTGCCGGCCCAAACCTGTCTAAATCACCGTCTCTTGTCCCTGTGTCTACGCTTTGTAGACGTCTCGCACGCCTCCACCTCTTAATCTACTACCTTGGGCATACCCCTCGGTAGACTGCCGACCATATTTCGTCGACAGTTGGCGCGCCAGGTAGGGGGTGTGTGCTACGACACCATGATCTGCCAAGCGGTCACTTTCCCTCGCTCCATGGTCTTTCCGAAGGCTGGCACCACTTTTCAGATCGGATCTATGATCTGGACCGTGGGCGACCACGTTCCCGCTCTGGAAATCGTGGAATCTGTGCAGCTTCCTGTGCACCCGCAGCGTCACCAAGCCGACACGCCGCCCACCAAGAATCGTCCCTTGCGACGACCTGATCGAAGCCATCGACCGAGCCAACCAAGGAATCGCAGAATGCATCGACGCCATCGAGGTAGCTCGCATACAGCTTTCCGACCGACCTTGCCTTCAACAGTTTTCAGGTACACCATTGGGAGTCCCCAACGCTCAGCCCGCCCGCCGCCTCAGATCGGATCCACGTCCGGCTCGTCGCCATGTTTCGTCTCCAACGACCATGCCCTTCGGGCTACGCGGCGCGGTCCCTACATATCAGCATCAGGCGCTGCGACAGCTCTCCGACCAGCTCCAGTCTTCTGGTTCCCACCAGATGCCTCCGACTAGCGTGCACGGCCAGACGACTCCAGCTCCACTCGTCGGCATGGTGACTCTCCAAGAAATCTCCAGCGACACCGTCTCGGCGACTACGGCGTCCGGATCTACCACGACAAATGGCTCCACCTCCACGCGGTCTATGACCATTATCTCCACCGAATTCGAGGTCGACTTCCCACCGTATCGCGGCGGCATCATCTTCAACGTCTCCGCTGACAGTCCTCCACCGTCGAACGAAACGGAAGGCGAACGCGCCAATCGGGAGCAACGCAACATCGACCGACGGCGCCGGTGCGACGATGAACGACGCGACCAGGAGCGCCACGACCGGGAGCATCGCGACGACGAGCGACGCTGAGATCGCGACAATGCTGGAGGCCGCGACCTCATCTACGAATTCGACAGGGTCGATGATCAACCCGTTTACTCGACCCCAAGCGCCAACCTCGCCGTCGTCTACAACGAACTCCCCAAGCTTCCGGTAACCCCGAGGCTACAGAAGGTTGTCCACTTCCCACCCGCTGAGCAAACCCGAGCTAGACCAACTGTGTCCATGTGAAAGAGCTCGCCGGGTCGCTTTGTCATCACCTAATTAACAGGTGGGTGAGAAGCAGTAACCATCTTCCCGTGACGACAAGGATGGCAAACAAGGTCCTTCTGAAACTTAAGCTTGGGCAATCCTTGGATTAGGCCAAGTGAGCTAAGTCTTGCAAGCAAGTCAAAACTCAAGTGACCGAGCCTCCTATGCCACTTCCACAAATCAGAAGAAGGACCACCATCAAACATCTAGCAGAGCCGAAAGAACGAGAAAAGTCAGCTCTGAAAACACGGCCAAAAGGGACGATCCAACAAACAAGATCTCCCCTAAGGTGTAAAACACGACTCAACCCCTTCTTAAAGCGCACTTCACAATCATCCTCAAGAAGTTGCGAAATGAAAAGCAAATTGTAATGCAAGTTCGAAACCAAAGCAACATCCTTAAGGACAAAGTTCTCATTGAGCCAAATAGCTCCTTGAGAGACAACCTTACCTCTACTATTATCCCCGAAAGTGATGTACTCCTTGTGCATCATGGGGCTAAGGCTGGAGAACCATTCCTTCTTTCCGGTCATGTGACGCGAACACCCGGAATCTATGAGCCACATGTTCTCCAACCGAAGTTCCTGCATCAATAGAAAGGCAGGAAGTGAGCATATGGCACAACACTGGGGTTAGTATACTGAGAAGGATACCAGTGCTGTGTCATAGGCCCAGAAAAAGTGTTAGCAGCAACACCAAGCTGTCCTCGTCCCATGGGTGGATAGCGATCACCACCGACCTGAAAGGGTGGTCCGCTATGGAACGAAAAACATCCAAACTGACCTACTTGTCCCATTTGAGCAAAGCGATCACCGCCATACTGAAAAGGTGGTCCGCTATGGGACTGAGTAGCAAAACCTCTTACACCCGGCTCACAGTCATATTGAGGACGACCGGAACCGCGACGGGCACGACCACCACCCCGTGGTCTAGCTGCCTAGGGCCTAGCATCCTGAGGAGGTGCACCTCCAGGTCTAGCGCCCTGCCTCTGAACTCCCCGACCTTGCACACCATGGAGAGGGTGGTGCCTGGCCTGGTTGTTTAGCTCCAACTCCTTCCTAGCGTCTCTCTTCCTCCGAAAGCAAAACTCAGCTAGGTGACCCTCACGGTGATAGTACTCGCACTCAAACCTCACCACTCTCTTGGGTTGTTGGTTCCTAAAGTTGCGATGGTTGTTCACACTGGCTGGCTGCTTGCCTCTCGGAAGGGGATCACTAGAGACGACAGGAAGGGTGTCAAGTGTGTTCCTAAGATGGTTAGGTTTGGGAATCCACACTTGCTTGCGAGGTGGAGCCTTGGGAGGTTCATCAAGGATACCATCCTTGGTGATAGGCTTGGGAGGCTCAGGTGGGGTGATCTTGGTAAGCTTAGGGATAGCGGATGGCTTCTCACTCGGGTTCACTCCGCTAAACTCACCGATCTTGCCAAAGATACTAGCGCCCTTCCGACCTGAAGCAAAGCCTACTCCCGAGCAATCAATTCCCCTCTTGAACTGACTGATCATCATGCTCAACTGTGGCTCACTGCATGACACCCAACTCAGGATGGACCGAAGGTATGTGTTTTCCTCCTCGGTTTGCATCCTGTCATGCCGACAGTTGGCAATCTCAAGCTCCATCCCCATGCATCGCTCACATTGAGCGGATAAAGTGCTAACTGAGCTGTCCTTCAAGGCTTTAGCAAACTTGGCATTAACTTCTGCCAACTCAGTTCGCAAGCTCGGACAAAGCTTGCACGCACCAAGCAGGAAGGACCTAGCCTTCACTACCTCCAGCTCCTTCTTCAGGGAGGGACACTCTTTGCAATCACCTACCAAGTCTAGCCTACTCTTCAGCTCATCATACACCTCAATCAAAGAGGCATACTTGGTTTGCAAGGTGGCAAAGTTTGTCATATGCATCGTGCACTCCTCACACTCCTCCACATCGGTCACCTTCACCTCAGACCTAGCTAACTCAAGCTCCTTAAGCGCCTCATTCATCTTAGCCTTAAACTCATTGCGCTCTCGGATAGCTCGCTTGAGTTGCTTGTCCTGAGCGAGAACTATGTCGACAAGAGAATCGCGCTCACCGGTAAGGCGATCGACAAGAGAAGAGGTTGATACCTCGGAAGCATCGTCGTTGTCGTCGTCGTCGTCGTCGGTGTCGGCGTCCTTTGCCTGGCATTTGGCATCCTCTTTGTCCAAGGCCATGGTGCAGAGACCCTTGGAGGAGTGGCCGAAGAAGCAGAGTCCGTTGAAGCGTTCTTCAGTCTTGTGCTCGGACCCATCGTCGCTGGAGTCGCCGTCGGAGGTCTTCTCGCCGTCACTGATGGTGGCGAGGAAGGCACGCCGACCGGCATCGAAAGCCTTCTCCATGTCCTCTCGATGATAGCTGCCCTTCTTCTTCTTCCCGGCCTTGTTCTCCGGCTTGCCCTTGCGCCTGGAGTTGCGGTTCTTGCCGGGGAAGTTCTTGTCGTTCTTGGGGCAGTTCGCCATGAAGTGGTCTAGATCACCACACTTGTAGCAGCCCTCGCGTGCGCCACCACGCCGGCGATTCAGGCGGTTGTTGTGAAACCGCGAGAACCGGGTGATGACAAGGGCGAGCTCGTCGTCTCCAACCGCCTCCAACTGCTCCTCCGTGACTGTAAGCAAAGATGACAACGAAAACAGAGGAGGTGAGGGGTCAGCAGAGAAAGTCGATCCACCTGTGCCAGAGACCAAAGCCATGGTATGTGAAGATGGGTTCTTCAGCTTGGCCTGAGTCAGGAGATCGATCTCGGTGGACTTGAGCTTGCTGAACAGCTCGTGCATGGTGAGGGTGTCATAAGATGTAGACTCTATGATGGTCGACACCTTCACCTCCTATACCCTCCGATCCAGGGCGTATAGCAACTTGAGAGCCCTCTCATGATCGTCATAGGGTAGGTTAGCCCGATTGGCACGCATCTTGTTCACAATCGTTTGGAAACGAGCGAACATGGCGTCAATCGTCTCTCCCTCCAACTGAACAAAGTTCTCGTACTCGCGCTTGTACGTCTCGAAGAGTCTGGTCTTGACCTGAGCGGTCCCCTCATGATAGCTCTGAAGCTTCACCCAGATCTCTCGTGCCGTCTCAAGCTCAGAGACACGCTCGAACTCAGGAAGGGAGGTGCTGGCCAAAAGAGCATTACGAGCCTTGGAATTGGCCTCGTGCTGGTCAATCTGGATCTGACCTACACGAGCCGCAATGACTATGTACTCAGCATTCTCACATATCTCCCATACAGAAGATCCGATGTTGTTGAGATAAGCACGCATTCTTCCAATAGGGATAGTTCGTTCCATCGAACCACGGAGCCTTGCCGTTCCATGTCGCCCTTAGGATCCGAAACCGATTAAGGTAGAGAAGATCCTTAACCGGCTCCGATACCAATTGAAGGACCGGATTAGCGACCAGAGGGGGGGGGTGAATGAGAGCCTCAAATTCAACTCGTGAATAGTATGGCCCTTGTCCCACAAAGTCACCCCAAAAGCAAGGACTCAAAACGACCGGAGAGTTCACGACCTACGAGTAGGTGGATACCCTAGGAGATGTCCTAGTGGTACATCGGAACCTCTAGAGAAACTCCAAAACCAACTGCCAAAGCCACGGACCAAAACTGCACAAACAGCAGATTCGCGGACTGTCCGGGGTCAGAGTCCCGGACTGTCCGCCGTTGAGTACCGGACTGTCCGCGACTGGGAGCCGGACTGTCCGCCGGCAAAAACGCAGAAACCAAACAGTGCTGCAAGTTTGTTGGATAGGTCCCGGACTATCCGCGGGTTTGTACCGCGGACTGTCCGCCGTTCACTCGACAGTGAACAGTCAGGGGTCTGCACCTGACTGAACCAGCCAAATCCCGATCCTCGGACTGTCCGTCGCTGGGGGCGCGGACTGTCCTCGGATGAACAGAAAGCACAATTCTGCTCGGGATAAAAAGGCAAATCGATCGGACCTCCACCAAATCAAAAGGGGCTTCGATCAAACTTCTCCCAAGTGCTCCTCAATGTATTGGGGTGCTAATCCTAAGAAATCATCGCACCAAACCAAGTCAATTGAGAGAAATCCGAGGATCACCGAAAAGGGGAAGAAAAGAGGAACGAACACGAAATCGACCCGATCTATGGATACGTGAGGTTATAGTAGAATTCCTTCGGTGGAAAGAAGGATCTCACGACCAAGAACGAATTGATTCAAGTGGAATCAAAAACCATCTCGTGGAGAGGAAGAACGAAGCAAATCTCCGGGAGATGAAAAACCAAAACGTGAAGAACACAGAACACGATTTCATTTCAGCCGAAATTCCTCCACACGAGGAGACAACGAGAATACGGTCTCGTTTCCTCAAAAGATCCAAATACACAGATGTAACACCCCTGGTGTTTAAATGTAATTAACTTGACATGTCATCATCTTAAGCATTAATCATTTCCTGTGATGCATTTGATTTGCCTAATTACTAAGCTTTGATTCCCTTTTCAAAAACCCTAAAAGCCCAATTCTCTCTATAAGGGCAAAATGGTAATTTCACCTCTGTGCCTAGTTCTATTTAATTCTTGTTCAGATTTAGTGCCCTGATGTTTGCTGCATTGATCAAAGTTCAAAAATCAGATTTGATTTGATTTTCCCTTTTTGCAAAACCCTGATTTCCAAACCCTGGATTTTATCCCTCTTTTTGTAATTCAAAATTATTCAAAATTTGAGGTTGATCCAAAAAGCAAAGTTGTAGATCTGGCCAAGAGAAACAACTTTGGTATTTACAGATTTTTAAAGTTCTATATAAAATTTGAAGTAATTTCAAATTCATTCAAACTCCAGTTTTTGTCCCTTTTTGAGTTTTCAAAATTAATTCAAAAACTATTGCGTTTCAGAAAAAGTGTATATTAGCAAAGTTGTAGGTTTTGTCAAATGGAACAACTTTCATATATAAAGATTTTCAAGTTTCAGTTTGAAATCCAAAGTAATTTTGATTTGAATCAAATTTGAAAAGTGTCCCCTTTTCTGTTTTCAAATATAGTTCAAAAACTATTTGGAATTTGAAAATGTTCAAATTGACAAAGTTGTAGATCTCATTTTTCTGAGCAACTTTGGTATTTTGAGTTTTTATCGCACAGTTCAAATTTTGGGAGAAATTTTCAAAATACAAATACCAGCCAAAAGTCAAACCCTAGGGCATAGCCCTGTTCATCTTCCTCGCGTAGGGGGAGGGCCCCGGTCGTGGCCGAGCCTCCGGCGCTGCGCGCGCCACGCGTTTGGCAGCCGCTCGTCTGTCCCCGACCAGCCGCCTGCGTCCGCACCATCATTCCGCCCCCGCACGCGCACGCGCTGACCTCCACACCCGTCCCCTACAGTGCCCAGGGCGTCGCCGCCGCGTGGCCATCGCCGGCGAGCCTTCGCCCAGGCCCTGCACGCACGCCTGTCCTTCCCGCCAGAGCGCAATCGAGTGCGCACGCTCTCGCCGAGCTTATCCACCCCACCCCGTGCTCTCTACCGGCCTCTGGCCGCGGCTATATAAGCCCGCCGGAGCCCCGAGCTTCTCATCCTCTCCGCCACCGTGGCCAGGCCAGTCCAGTGCCTCCGCCGCTCCACCACCTAGCTCAGAAGCTCCGCCTTGAGCTCGTGAAGCTTTCCCACCCCTCAATTTCACCTTCCTCGTCTCCAATCGCCCGGCGTAACCTCGCCGTTCCCATCTCCGGCAGAAACCCGGCGAGCTCGGGTTCGTGAAATACTCCCTCTCCGGTCACGGATGCCTTCCCCTGACCCCTGTGTCAGCTTCCTCGGCTCCGCGCGACTCTAACCCGGCCCTTGCGGTCTCGTGTGTTGCGCAGGATCGCCGACTCGCCGGAGTGCCGCCGCGGCCGTCCCCTTCCTCGAGCCTCACCCTCGAGCACGTCCCCGAGCCACATCCTCGAGCCTTGTCTCCGACCGTGGTAAGCCCTCGAAGCCCCCTCGGTCTCTGCCTTTTAACGGCGCAAGCTCGAGCCAGGCCTCGAGCGCACGCGTTCACTGTGGCTCGAGCCAGGCCTCGAGCACACTTTTCCGTCTCGCCCGAGCCCAAGCCTCGAGCGGACAGACCCTCACCACTTCGCTCGAGCCAGGTCTCGAGCGGACTCGTGCACCCTCCGCTTCGTCGAGCTAGGCCTCGGACGGACGCTTGCTTTTCCGTCTCGCCCGAGCCTTCCGTCTCGCCCGAGCCTTCCGCTTCGCCCGAGCCTCCGGGCCAGGCCTCGGACGGAGCAGTCACTTTCCGACTCGCCCGAGCCCGTTTCACCCGAACCCGCTTCGCTCGAGCCAGGCCTCGGCGAACGCATGTCTTCCGATTCGCCCGAGCCTCCCGTTCGCCCGAGCCTTGCGAAGAAAGAGCTCAGTGCTCTTTTTCCTTTTGGGGAGTTGTGAATAGTGTTCTGTTTTCTTTTTTTTTGTGAGAATTAATCTGTTGTTCCTTAAATGCTGAGAAAATTATGGTATGCTCCTTGCACTGTGTAGTATTTTATAAAAATAAGAAACTTGACTTTTCTGGAAGAATTCAAAAATGTAAAATCCCTCTTTTAATTAATAAATGGATAGTTTTGGATTTTTAGAAAATTATTTATAACTCCAAAAATCATGAGGCTAATTTTTGTGAGCTTCCTATGCCATGTTTAGTCTCTGGTGAAATTTTGAAGTCTTTTAGAACAAGTTGATTTTTTGAGCATTTATCTTAATTAAGGAATAGTGCCTTTTGTTAATTAAATGTTTAGATTTAATTGAGCACCTTAATGACCTCCAAAAATTATGAAATTTGTTTTGCCATCTGTTTATGCCCTAATGAACTTATGTGATTAATTTGGTAATTTTTGGAGCAACTTCATGAAATGACCTTTTAAATAAATTAAGAAAAATAGAAAAGATGGATTAGGGTTGGTAGTAAGTGTTTAATGAAGTGATCTTTGGATTGATTGATGTTCATAGACCCCTACCCTTTGGTCTATGATGTTTGTGATGATATGTTTGGTTAATACTTAGGATAATTATAATAAGGCCTAACATCAATAATGCTTAAGAAAGAAATGGTTACCTTTTATGCTCAACCTAGATTTCGATTATGCCTTGCCTAAGAGTAATCTAGAATCAGTGGAATTGTCTTGCACCATAAGTCCATATCATCATTCTCATGAGCATTCATCATTGCATCCGTATAGTTGACGAAGAAGGTACCAGAGTCGAGGCCGCTGTTGACGAACCAACTCCCGAGGCGACCCCGAGCTCCAACACCTATACCTACCCCGAGTCTGCTCTCTTTGCCATCCAAGGCAAGCCCCGGTGCATTTAACCCTTTCCTTGAATTTATAAAATGATTTCCTTAAATGCTTTTGAGTTAAATTATTGCATTAGGTTTATAGGAGTTGTGTGCTATCCTAATTGATGCACTATCCACCCTGACCACTGATACACCCGATACCTGCTTTTCAAAAGTATTTGAAAAATGCTTAGCAATGCTTATTGAATTAGACTTTGCAATAAAATGCCAATTTTAAAGTGTGATCACTTAAGGAATGTTTATGGGAATTTTGGTCTTACTCCCCGGCTGTTGGCTAGGTATCTGATCCGTACCTAGTCAATAACGAGGAGAGGTTGTCCGAGCGTACGGTGCCGTCATGTTGTAGTCCGGGACTCAACAGTTGACACCGACCGGGACATGGTTGAAAAACTGACAGGACTATTACGCTTGGGTGAGATATGACCAAGGTATAGTTCTGGCTGGAAAATTAGGGACCATCCGTATGGGGGCCTGCTGGTCAAGACTTGTAACTATTCACATACTTCGGAAAGCTCTGGCTCCGAGAAATCCTTTATTGGACCGACAACCGCGCACTGGGAGTGGAGAGATGGCGGAAGTAGCATGTACCCACGTGGGTTAAAGTCCCGGATTGGTGTGGTGTACTGTACTTCCGGGTGGCGTAGGACCGGGTCCAATCTTGGAGGAATCGTGGTAGACGAGTTGGCATATGCAAGCTTGGGTGCTACATATGCAGTGTGGATAGGGATCCTCAGCTGAGTATTATTTATCCGGATTAACGTTGCTCCTCGGTTATGGAGACTTGGTCCACTGACTGTCAACGGAGAGTGGTTCTCAACTAGGAATGTTTTGAAATGTAAAATGAATCATGAACGATGAAGAATTGAGGAATACTGAATCTTTCAAAAATAAAATAAGGTTTACAAAAATGCTTTTCTGCAAAATACTTGATCTTGCTTAAACCTTACCTTGACTACCCTAAGCCTCTCATTCCTGAGTCTTCTCCCTTTTCCTTTAGTCGGGTAAGTCTTGTTGAGTACCCCAGTACTCAGGGTTTGTTACCCATGTTGCAGGTATGCCTGAGACCCCGATGTGTCTCGCACCCTGTTGCGTGACCTTCGTCCAGGAAGAGGCCGATGAGGCCGATGAGTAAACATGCACCCTCGGGCTGGGTGTTACATGTACCTTTATATTAATGTTTCCGCTACGTTGTCTACTTTGAATCACCCGAACAATGGTTTGTAATAACCGTACTCCTTACCTCATTTGAAACCTCGTTTTGTAAAACTAATGTTATTTAAGTCTTCCGCTCTTTATTCCGATGTTATTTGTAAAAGTATGCAATGCTGTAACCGAATTGTGAGATGATCCTGCGGACATTGGGCGCTGATGTAGCCCGGTGGCGAACAGGTCTTAATCACATGGAACATGGGTTCGGCTGTCAGAGGTTGACAGGGACACGTGGGCCATGGGATTAGGGTCGTTCCGTCACAGAGTGGTATCGGAGCATCTCACTTTAACGTTTCAGTGTTCTTTTGCGAAAACTTCAAAAGTTCTTTTGAGTCCAAACAAAATTTAAACTTGACTATTTTGAGTCCAAATTGCTTCTCTCATCTTGTCTCGCATATGGCAACACTAGCTAGCGGAACAACATGTTTTAAGCCCTATATATGTTAAGTATTGCATTACCTTGTTCCATAGGAACGATTCATGCATCATGTCATATTCACTTAAGTAAATAAATGAGTTCGTTGGGATAGTGCACCTATACCTTTTCTTGCTAGCCTTTCTCATCTATAACCTCTTGTCCAGATATGGCTCGCATCAAGCTGACCGCCCGCAAGTCGACTGGACCGAACGGTGTGCCGCGTCACCAGCTGGCGCCACGCACCGGAGAAGAGACTGGAGAATCCTCCAATGGTCGTCGTTTTCCCCGCCGCACCCGCAAGAACCTGAAGGAGGAAATCAAGAATCTGAAGGCTGAGATAGAAAACATGGAGCATGACTTCTACCTTTCCCGCCTGGAGTTCTACGAGACACGAGCCGCTCTTGAGGAAGCTAACCAGAATGTGGTTCGCGCTATCCAGCAGCGTGATGCAACATGGATCCGAGAGGATGTCACCAGAGCCCAGCTCCATGGACTGCAGCAGTACACCGCCCAGATCGAGCAATTCAATGATATGCTTCATGAGGAAGTACACCAGCTGCACAACCAGCTTCACCCCGTGATTCCACCAGTTGCTGAGGACCCCAAAGACGGAGTCGTGGAGGAACCTGAAGTGGAACACGAGCCCGATCAGAATGAGGAAGCGGAACCTGCTGAAGATGTCCACGTTGAAGATGAAGATGACGAGGAAGAGCCTGAGCTGATCATCGAGGATGATGATGATGACGAAGAGTTGATCTTCATCGATGACGACTAGACTCCTTGTGTCTGTACCATCTGCTTACCTAAAACCTTAGGCTAGGTTTGGGGGCGTTAGTCTGTCTGTTGCCAAGTCTGGCATGTATCTTTCTTTTCGTACCTTTTTCCCTTATCAGTCTGTTGTCATCTTTATCAAGCCAGCTATCTTTGTATCAATGAAGCTATCAATCGGTCGTTTCAGAGCCTTTGTCCTTATATGCTGAGTTCCGAGTTGCTTATACAGATGCCTGTGAACACCCGTACCGGAGCCGGAGGTGCTGGAGATGACCGTCTCCCAAACCCTCCACCTGTACCAGCTACCCTAGCAGATGCCATTGCAGCCCTGGCCGCCGCTGCCAATCTGATGGCTCAGAACCAAGGACAGCAGAATGTTGGTCACCGTGGTCGTCACAACCAAGAGACCACCTATGTGGATTTCACTGAAACCCGTCCACCGGTTTTCACCAGAGCCGATGAACCCCTCGAAGCTGATGATTGGCTCCGCACCTTGGAGCAGAAGTTTGGTCTCATCCGGTGCACTGAAATCCAGAAGCCCCGGTTTGCTTCGCAGCAGCTTCGTGGCCCAGCAAGTGCTTGGTATGCCAACCTCTTGGCTGCCCAGCCTGAAGGTCATGAGTTGACCTGGGAAGAGTTCCACACCGCTTTCCGTGCACACCACATCCCATCAGGTCTGATGAAGATGAAGCTTGATCAGTTCCTAGCCCTGCAGCAGAAGGACTCCACAGTGATGCAGTATGTGGGTCAATTCAACCATCTGAGTCAGTATGCAGCGGAATATGTCAACACGGATGAGAAGAAGAGAGATTGTTTCCTTAGGGGATTGCACCCTAAGATCCGCAGAAGCATGTCAAACAACCTAACCGGTTCTTATCATGAGGCTGTTGACCGGGCAGTTGCTTTTGAAGAGAGTAACCGTCAGTACCAAGAGGAGAAGAAGAAGAAGAAAGCAGGATCTAGCAGCCACTCTGGCAATCACAAGCGCCAGAGGGTCATATATCATCCTAGTCACCACCACAACCGCCCACCTTACCCTCACCAGCAAGTGGTTGTCCGTACCGCGGCTACCACCCACAACGCCAACCAACAAAGTGCCACTCAGCCGAACGCCCCAGGTGTTCGTATCACGACCCCACAAACCGCCTATAACCATCCCTGCTACAACTGTGGTCAACTTGGCCACTGGTCTCGTGAGTGCCCAAAGCCCAAGAAGTCTGCTCAGAACTTTCAGAAGGGTCCTGGAGGACCACAGCAGCAGCAACAACGTGCTCCACAGCAGCAAGTGCAGAAGGGCAAGTTCGTCAAGAAGCACGGGCAAGTCTACTACACCACTGTCAGTGATATTCCAGAAGGGGAGCCCGTCATGATCGGTAGGTTTCCCGTTGCCAATCATCCTGCAGTTGTGTTGTTTGATTCTGGTGCATCGCATTCTTTCATCAGTCGTACCTTCGTCTCTAAGCATGACATATCAATTGGGGAGTTGAAAGAAAGTTTTTGCATTTTATCGCCTGGAGGGCGTATAATCACCAAAGAGGTGGTTTGCAGTATACCAGTAAGGTTGGGGAACATGTATTTCCCACCACCATGATAGTGCTTCATGATCAGGAGATAGATGTCATCCTAGGCATGAATTGGATGTGTCAGTATAAAGCCATGATCGACATCCTGAATAGAGTCGTGAGAGTGGATATTCCTAACAGTACTGCCAAACTCCTTCTCCAACTTCCAATGCCTCAAAAACCAGCAGCCACTCAAATAAATACCGCCTATGTTCTGGAAACCCGGGACATCCCCGTGGTTTGTGAATTCCCTGATGTTTTTCCTGAGGATTTGCCTGGTCTGCCTCCTGACCGTGACGTTGAGTTTGCCATAGAGCTAAAGCCCGGGACTGCTCCTATATCCCGCAGAGCTTATCGAATGCCTCCCAGAGAGTTGGCAGAACTAAAAATCCAATTACAAGATTTGTTGGACAAGGGTTTCATTCGCCCAAGCTCGTCTCCTTGGGGCTGTCCTGCAATCTTTGTAAAGAAGAAAGACAAGACTCTCAGAATGTGCATTGATTATCGCCCACTCAATGAGGTCACCATCAAAAACAAATATCCCTTGCCTCGGATTGATCTTCTCTTTGACCAGTTAGCTGGAGCCAAAGTATTCTCCAAGATCGATCTCAGATCCGGCTACCACCAAATAAAGATTCGTCCTGAAGATATTCCTAAAACAGCTTTCACCACCAGATACGGCCTATATGAGTATTTGGTCATGTCTTTCGGATTGACCAATGCCCCCGCTCATTTTATGTACCTCATGAACTCTGTTTTCATGCCAGAGCTTGATAAATTCGTGGTCGTGTTCATTGACGACATCCTTGTCTACTCAAAAACCCCTGAAGATCACGCCGAGCATCTTCGTATCGTTCTATCCCGTCTCAGAGACCATCAGCTCTATGCTAAGTTCAGTAAATGTGAGTTCTGGTTAGATCAGATACAGTTTCTTGGTCATGTCCTGTCCGCTGAAGGTGTGTCAGTCGACCCCGGAAAAGTGTCAGATATCCTGGATTGGAAGCCACCTACCTCTGTTCACAAGGTCCGCAGTTTTATGGGAATGGCTGGATATTATCGTCGATTCATCCCAGATTTCTCCAGAATCGCCAAGCCTATCACCGAGTTGCTGAAGAATTCTGTGAAGTTCTTTTGGTCACCAGCTTGTGAACAAGCTTTTCAGACTTTGAAGAAATTATTAACCACGTCACCAGTGCTAGCTCAGCCGAACGTCGAGAAGCCCTTTGATGTCTATTGTGATGCATCTGGTACTGGTTTGAGTTGCGTGTTGATGCAAGAAGGAAGAGTGATCGCTTATGCCTCACGGCAGCTTAAGCGACATGAGGAAAATTATCCAACTCATGATCTTGAGTTAGCAGCAGTGGTTCATGCCTTGAAGATATGGCGTCATTATCTGTTGGGCAGTACCTGCAATGTGTACACAGATCACAAGAGCCTGAAGTATATCTTCACTCAAGAGGAACGGAAGATGAGGCAAAGAAGATGGCTTGAGTTAATCAAGGACTATGATATCGAAGTGCATTACCATCCGGGTAAGGCGAATGTGGTCGCCGATGCACTCAGTCGCAAGTCATACTGTAACTGCCTGGTTATGAATTCCTATGAATCTTCCCTATGCTATGAACTAGAGAAGCTGGGTATTGAAATGGTTCCACAAGGAAGTCTAGGCAATATCAGAGTAGAAACCTCTATTAGAGAACAGATCATAGCTGCGCAGAAAGATAACCCCAGAATCAAGCACATCATCGAAAAGGTTCGAGCTGGAAAAGCCGACTGTTTCAGGATTGATGATGAAGGAGTGGTATGGTTCAAGAACCGTCTGGTAGTTCCCAAGGTACCTGAGCTGACACAGATAATCCTTGATGAAGCACACTCAACCAGATTTGCCATCCATCCTGGCAGCAACAAGATGTACCAAGACTTGAAGCAAAAGTTCTGGTGGACAAAGATGAAGATCGAAATCGCTCGACATGTCGCTCGTTGCGATACATGTCAGAAAGTCAAGGCTGTGCATATGAAGCCCGGAGGAGAGCTGCAACCTTTGTCAGTACCTGGTTGGAAATGGGAGGATATCAGCATGGATTTTATCAATGGATTACCCAAGACTCAAAAGGGATTCGATTCCATTTAGGTGATAGTGGACCGTCTCACGAAGCAAGCTCACTTCCTACCGGTCAAAACAAGTTATACCGCCCCAACTTATGCCACCTTGTACAAAAACAACATAGTGAAGCTCCATGGCATACCCAAGACCATCATCTCAGATCGTGGCACTCAGTTTGTCGCTAAGTTCTGGAAAGCGTTCCATGCCTCACTTGGAACCAAGCTATTGTATAGCACGGCTTATCATCCGCAGACTGATGGACAGACTGAGAGAGTCAACCAAGTGTTAGAAGATATGTTGAGAGCCTGTGTGCTAACCTTCGCAGATACTTGGGATCAGTGTTTGCCCTTGGCAGAATTCTCTTATAATAACAGTTATCAAGAGAGCATCAAAATGGCACCCTTTGAAGCACTGTACGGTCGTCGTTGTCGTACACCTCTCAATTGGTCTGAGCCCGGAGAGAGAGAATTCTTTGGAGTTGACCTAGTAAAAGATATGGAAGAGAAAGTCAAGCATATACAAGAGAACATGAAGATTGCACAGTCTCGACAGAAAAGTTACGCTGACAAGAAACGTCGACCTCTGCAGTTCCAGATTGGAGATTATGTGTACCTGAAGGTCTCACCCACTAAAGGAGTCACTCCGTTTTGGAGTCAAAGGAAAGTTAGCACCCCGCTACATTGGTCCGTTTGAAATTCTGGATCGTTGTGGCAAGGTCACTTACAAGCTAAGTTTGCCCGATCATCTTTCAGCAGTTCATAATGTGTTTCATGTCTCCCAACTCAAGAAGTGTCTCCGAGTACCCTGAACATGTGGTTGAAGTTGAAGGCGTTGAGCTAGAACCAGATCTGTCATACACTGAGTATCCAGTTCGCGTGTTGGATCACAAGGATCGTGTTAACCACCCCGAAGAACCACCACAAGATGGTACAAGATCCAGTGGAACCAGCACTCTGAAGAAGAAGCCACCTGGGAATCCAAAGACTTCTTAGCAAAGAACTATCCCGACTTTCTCGAATCCCTGTAGATGTAAGGTTTTGCCTTTTCCTTCTTAAGATGTGGAATCTCGGGGGCGAGATTTCTTTTAGGGGGGAAGGCTGTAACACCCCTGGTGTTTAAATGTAATTAACTTGACATGTCATCATCTTAAGCATTAATCATTTCCTGTGATGCATTTGATTTGCCTAATTACTATGCTTTGATTCCCTTTCAAAAACCCTAAAAAGCCCAATTCTCTCTATAAGGGCAAAATGGTAATTTCACCTCTGTGCCTAGTTCTATTTAATTCTTGTTCAGATTTAGTGCCCTGATGTTGCTGCATTGATCAAAGTTCAAAAATCAGATTTGATTTGATTTTCCCTTTTTGCAAAACCCTGATTTCCAAACCCTGGATTTTATCCCTCTTTTTGTAATTCAAAAATTATTCAAAATTTGAGGTTGGTCCAAAAAGCAAAGTTGTAGATCTGGCCAAGAGGAAACAACTTTGGTATTTACAGATTTTTAAAGTTCTATATAAAATTTGATGTATTCAAATTCATTCAAACTCCAGTTTTTGTCCCTTTTGAGTTTTCAAAATAATTCAAAAACTATTGCGTTTCAGAAAAAGTGTATATTAGCAAAGTTGTAGGTTTTGTCAAATGGAACAACTTTCATATATAAAGATTTTCAAGTTTCAGTTTGAAATCCAAAGTAATTTGATTTGAATCAAATTTGAAAAGTGTCCCCTTTTCTGTTTCAAATATAGTTCAAAAACTATTTGGAATTTGAAAATGTTCAAATTGACAAAGTTGTAGATCTCATTTTTCTGAGCAACTTTGGTATTTTGAGTTTTTTCTCGCACAGTTCAAATTTGGGAGAAATTTTCAAAATACAAATACCAGCCAAAAGTCAAACCCTAGGGCATAGCCCTGTTCATCTTCCTCGCGTAGGGGGAGGGCCCCGGTCGTGGCCGAGCCTCCGGCGCTGCGCGCCGCCACGCGTTTGGCAGCCGCTCGTCTGTCCCCCGACCAGCCGCCTTGCGTCCGCACCATCATTCCTCCCCCGCACGCGCACAGGCGCTGACCTCCAACACCCGTCCCCCTACAGTGCCAGGGCGTCGCCGCCGCTGGGCCATCGCCGGCGAGCCTTCGCGCCAGGGCCCTGCACGCACGCCTGTCCTTCCCGCCAGTAGCGCAATCGAGTGCGCACGCTCTCGCCGAGCTTATCCACCCCACCCGTGCTCTCTACCGGCCTCTGGCCGCGGCTATATAAGCCCGTCGGAGCTCCCGAGCTCCTCACTCGCTCCGCCCCACCGTGGCCAGCCCAGTCCAGTGCCTCCGCCGCTCCACCACCTAGCTCAGAAGCTCCGTCTTGAGCTCGTGAAGCTTCCCGCCTTCAATTTCACCTTCCCCGTCTCCAATCGCCCGGCGTAACCTCGCCGTTCCCATCTCCGGCGGAAACCCGGTGAACTCGGGTTCGTGAAATACTCCCTCTCCGGTCACGGATACCTTCCCCTGACCCCTGTGTCAGCTTCCTTGGTCCCGTGCGACTCTGACCAGGCCCTTGCGGTTTCGTGTGTTGCGCAGGGTCGTCGGAGCGCCGCTCGCCGCTCGCCGCCGAAAGAGCTCCACCGAACCACCGCCCCCGCCGAGCCCTGTCTCCGACCGTGGTAAGCCCTCGAAGCCCCCTCGGTCTCTGCCTTTTAACGGCGCAAGCTCGAGCCAGGCCTCGGGCGCACGCGTTCACTATGGCTCGAGCCAGGCCTCGAGCACACTTTTCCGTCTCGCCCGAGCCTAAGCCTCGAGCGGACTCGTGCACCCTCCGCTTCGTCGAGCTAGGCCTCGGACGGACGCTTGCTTTTCCGTCTCGCCCGAGCCTTCCGTCTCGCCCGAGCCTTCCGCTTCGCCCGAGCCTCCGGGCCAGGCCTCGGACGGAGCAGTCACCTTCCGCTCGCCCGAGTCCGTTTCACCCGAACCCGCTTCGCTCGAGCCAGGCCTCGGCGAACACATGACTTCCGATTCGCCCGAGCCCGTTTCACCCGAACCCGCTTCGCTCGAGCCAGGCCTCGGCGAACGCATGTCTTCCGATTCGCCCGAGCCTCCCGTTCGCCCGAGCCTTGCGAAGAAAGAGCTCAGTGCTCTTTTTCCTTTTGGGGAGTTGTGAATAGTGTTCTGTTTTCTTTTTTTTGTGAGAATTAATCTGTTGTTCCTTAAATGCTGAGAAAATTATGGTATGCTCCTTGCACTGTGTAGTATTTTATAAAAATAAGAAACTTGACTTTTCTGGAAGAATTCAAAAATGTAAAATCCCTCTTTTAATTAATAAATGGATAGTTTTGGATTTTTAGAAAATTATTTATAACTCCAAAAATCATGAGGCTAATTTTTGTGAGCTTCCTATGCCATGTTTAGTCTCTGGTGAAATTTTGAAGTCTTTTAGAACAAGTTGATTTTTTGAGCATTTATCTTAATTAAGGAATAGTGCCTTTTGTTAATTAAATGTTTAGATTTAATTGAGCACCTTAATGACCTCCAAAATTATGAAATTTGTTTTGCCATCTGTTTATGCCCTAATGAACTTATGTGATTAATTTGGTAATTTTTGGAGCAACTTCATGAAATGACCTTTTAAATAAATTAAGAAAAATAGAAAAGATGGATTAGGGTTGGTAGTAAGTGTTTAATGAAGTGATCTTTGGATTGATTGATGTTCATAGACCCCTACCCTTTGGTCTATGATGTTTGTGATGATATGTTTGGTTAATACTTAGGATAATTATAATAAGGCCTAACATCAATAATGCTTAAGAAAGAAATGGTTACCTTTTATGCTCAACCTAGATTTCGATTATGCCTTGCCTAAGAGTAATCTAGAATCAGTGGAATTGTCTTGCACCATAAGTCCATATCATCATTCTCATGAGCATTCATCATTGCATCCGTATAGTTGACGAAGAAGGTACCAGAGTCGAGGCCGCTGTTGACGAACCAACTCCCGAGGCGACCCCGAGCTCCAACACCTATACCTACCCCGAGTCTGCTCTCTTTGCCATCCAAGGCAAGCCCCGGTGCATTTAACCCTTTCCTTGAATTTATAAAATGATTTCCTTAAATGCTTTTGAGTTAAATTATTGCATTAGGTTTATAGGAGTTGTGTGCTATCCTAATTGATGCACTATCCACCCTGACCACTGATACACCCGATACCTGCTTTTCAAAAGTATTTGAAAAATGCTTAGCAATGCTTATTGAATTAGACTTTGCAATAAAATGCCAATTTTAAAGTGTGATCACTTAAGGAATGTTTATGGGAATTTTGGTCTTACTCCCCGGCTGTTGGCTAGGTATCTGATCCGTACCTAGTCAATAACGAGGAGAGGTTGTCCGAGCGTACGGTGCCGTCATGTTGTAGTCCGGGACTCAACAGTTGACACCGACCGGGACATGGTTGAAAAACTGACAGGACTATTACGCTTGGGTGAGATATGACCAAGGTATAGTTCTGGCTGGAAAATTAGGGACCATCCGTATGGGGGCCTGCTGGTCAAGACTTGTAACTATTCACATACTTCGGAAAGCTCTGGCTCCGAGAAATCCTTTATTGGACCGACAACCGCGCACTGGGAGTGGAGAGATGGCGGAAGTAGCATGTACCCACGTGGGTTAAAGTCCCGGATTGGTGTGGTGTACTGTACTTCCGGGTGGCGTAGGACCAGGTCCAATCTTGGAGGAATCGTGGTAGACGAGTTGGCATATGCAAGCTTGGGTGCTACATATGCAGTGTGGATAGGGATCCTCAGCTGAGTATTATTTATCCGGATTAACGTTGCTCCTCGGTTATGGAGACTTGGTCCACTGACTGTCAACGGAGAGTGGTTCTCAACTAGGAATGTTTTGAAATGTAAAATGAATCATGAACGATGAAGAATTGAGGAATACTGAATCTTTCAAAAATAAAATAAGGTTTACAAAAATGCTTTTCTGCAAAATACTTGATCTTGCTTAAACCTTACCTTGACTACCCTAAGCCTCTCATTCCTGAGTCTTCTCCCTTTTCCTTTAGTCGGGTAAGTCTTGTTGAGTACCCCAGTACTCAGGGTTTGTTACCCATGTTGCAGGTATGCCTGAGACCCCGATGTGTCTCGCACCCTGTTGCGTGACCTTCGTCCAGGAAGAGGCCGATGAGGCCGATGAGTAAACATGCACCCTCGGGCTGGGTGTTACATGTACCTTTATATTAATGTTTCCGCTACGTTGTCTACTTTGAATCACCCGAACAATGGTTTGTAATAACCGTACTCCTTACCTCATTTGAAACCTCGTTTTGTAAAACTAATGTTATTTAAGTCTTCCGCTCTTTATTCCGATGTTATTTGTAAAAGTATGCAATGCTGTAACCGAATTGTGAGATGATCCTGCGGACATTGGGCGCTGATGTAGCCCGGTGGCGAACAGGTCTTAATCACATGGAACATGGGTTCGGCTGTCAGAGGTTGACAGGGACACGTGGGCCATGGGATTAGGGTCGTTCCGTCACAACAGAGGTATGATTTCCGTCTCTGCGGATCGCTTGCAGCGAGGTATGATTAGAACCTACGCAGAGGGCTAGAGAGAGAGAGCTCAGGAACAAATGACTGCAAGGATAGAGAGAGAGGAGGGGTGCCTCTCTTATTTATAGCCTAAAACAATAATCCCCTTCTACTCCTAGATACAAGAGCGAATCGGCCAACCCTAGGGGTATCCCGGTCCAACTCTGCTGATAGCCGATCCGACGGCCACGCTCCCACCTCATCCTTAGCTTCGCCTCGACGCAAGCCTCAGGATGCCGCCACGTGCCGCCTTGTCGACCACCGCGCCTACTTCGCGAATAGCTGCGCCGCCGCGCCAGCCTCTTCACACCGCCACGCGTCGACCGTCCTTTTTGCGGAATTCCCCCCGGTTTTGAGGCCAAAACCGGGAAACCTGGGCCTTCCCCCGGATTTGAGGCCGAAACCGGGAAACCTGTCCTCAGGCTGAGTTTTGTGGCCCAAACTCAGAAACCCGCGCGCCCAGGTTTTGAGGCATAAACCTGGAAACCGTCCACGCCGAGTTTTGAGGCCCAAACTCGAAAACCGGCCACTCCGAGTTTTGAGGCCCAAACTCGGAAACCATCGAGGGTAGCTTTTAGAGGCTCAGCTACCGAACCCGCGCCGTAGACGGGATGTGGTTCGCACACCCCGAGTCCCAGCACCGATGCCGGAGCATGTCCAGCCTCCACGCCGGGCACAGTGCATTCGCCATCCTTCTCGGCCTCCCGCCAAGTGTCACGACGCCATCACCTTCCTCCCGACTCGGCCGATGCACCACACATCCCCATGTCCTCTTGCTTGTCAACGCCACGTGCCAGCTACCACAGCTGGTCCTCAGGTCTCCTGGTCCGTCGGTCCAAGCTACACGTCCGCCCTTCACCGTTCCCGGTCCGTCGGCACGACACGTCCCTACTTGACCTTCACCTCACCTTCGACCACTGCCTGAGCTCCGCACCTGCACATCAACACAGCCAAGAGACATGTTGCCCGTTGATCGATCACTCATCACTCAGGAAGGGAACCACAAGGGCACATATCAACCTTGTGTTCTCAGTAAGCAGAGGGGAGGGGGTGGCGGCGTGAGCTAGCGCTGCAGTCCGATCGGGGGGAGAGAAACAACACACAACGCGCGTAGGGCGGAAAGGAGGTTGGGGGTGACGAGCCCGACAGGTGGGGGCCAGCCGTCAGCGGTGCGTGTGGGAGGCAGGCCGCAGGGGTGCAGCAGTGTCGGCTGACAGGCGGGCCTCAAGCGTCAGCGGGAGTCCGAGGGAGGGGCGCGATGGGCTGTCGCAGCGGTCTGGGCCAGGGAGAGGAGTGGGCCGTGCGGGAAGGGGAAGGAAATGAGGGAGGGGCCTGTTCGGGCTGGCCCAAGGCGGGAGGAGAGGGGCCCATGGGAGAGTGAGGAGAGTGAGGATGGACTAGGCCGATTGGGCCGGTTTAGAGGGAGGGTGGAGTCCAGATTGCCTTCCCTCTTTTCTTCATTTTGATTTTCCAAATCCTTTTCAAATGCTTTTAGAAACTCAAAATCAAATCTAGTTTGAAATCAAATAGTTTGGTAGAAGGTTTGAAATATTTTCCCTAGGTTTTGGGAATAAAATTTTGGAGTTTGATTTTGTAAGACTTTTGCAAACTTTTATTTCTTTTCCCAATAGAATAAAATTCAATTCGCCCTATTCAGGTTTAATAAATTATTTACCACTCAACAAAATATGTAAAGGCATAAATGCAACATGACACAATTAAATAAATTTTGTTTTCCTCCTCTAATAAATAAGCCAACCTATTTAATTTCTAATTAATTTAATTCAATTAGGGAAAAAAATTTAAATCAGGGTGTTACAAACCTACCCCCTTAGAAGAATCTCGTCCCCGAGATTAGGAAGAGTCGGCAAAGAGGTGAGGAAAATCTGCCCGGAGATCATCTTCCTTCTCCCAACACTACTACACAACAGAGATATTGTAACACTTTTATGTAACATATTCATTAATGTGTTCCAGTAAAATTTTATAGTAACACAAAATACTGTATTACAGACTTCGGCTGTAACACAAAATATTTTTTTTAAAAAATGTGTTACTAACAATAATTATAGTAACGCAAAATTAATGTTACAAGAAAAATGTTACAAAAGTGTACTATTTTGTAACACATAAGTGGAACACATATAAAATATGTTACAAATATATGCATCTAGTAACACAAAATAATATTTCCGTTCAAGTGTTACAAAAGAAAATACATGTAGACCTTCCTATTTATAGGCAACACATCACATATAGTTCTCTTCAAGGCTGTTAGGCAATCACATCATGGTCATTACATGGGAACCATTAGCATTGAGTAGTTGCATCAAAAAGTCAGTTTGATGCTAGAGCATGTTGTTAATTTATTAGGCCAAGATCAAGAGACGCACTAGACGGAGCTATATCATAAGAAGAACAAGTACAATGGAGAAGAAAAAAACAAAATAAAAAATGTAAAATTAAATAGAAGTAATATAGATATGTTTTTACATTGTTGTATGAACACACCAACCTACCGCCATATGGGTTCATCAAGAATTTTCTCTTTTTGGTCGACATCAAGAAAGATTATAGTTGATAACTTTTTAATTTCAAGTCATCTTGTCATGCAAAATTGCGTCTGAATTTTAAAAATTTAAAATTCGAAGTTTTCAAAAGACCTCGGATGGATAAATGACCAAAATGAAACTTGTAGATCTTGAAAATTTATGAAACTTTGTAGTTGACAATTTTTAATTTGAAATCATATTATCATTCAAAACTACATTTGAATTTAAAAATTTTGAGATTCGATTTTTTAAAATACCTCAGATGGAAAAACGGCCAAAATGAAAGTTGTAGATCTCAAAAAGTTATGAAACTTTGTAGTTGATAACATTTTAATTGAAATCATCTTGTTAATGAAAACTATATTTGAAATTTCTGAAATTTGAAATTCAAATTTTGTCAAGGACCTTGGATGGAGAAACTTCCTAAACGAAAAGTGTTGATCTCAAAAAGTTATAAAACTTTGTAGTTAACAACTTTATGATTTGAATTCGTTTAGAGCCTTAAACAAGCATTTTACACACGGTTTAGTATAATATGATGGTAACTGAAATAGAATAGACACAAGTGACAAATCGGTGGACTGGTAGTGGATGTTATGCGTACGTGTGTGAGAGGTCGCTGGTTCGAATCTTGGTTGATGCAAAGTGTGAAAAAATCATGAAAAAATATTGAGGGAGTAGAGATAGGGTAGTGTGGTTGGTTGGTGGGCCCCCTCCCGTGATAAATTTTTCCCCTAATTTTTTGAATTTTTTTGTTCGAATTTTGCCGAATATTCCATGACAAAATGTGTTCCTATGTCCCATATTGTGCTCTACTTTTATGTACAAGTGTTACAAGAACTAATAAGAGTGTTACATCAAAGAATCATTGTAACACTTGGCAAGTGATCCAATGGATAAAGAAATATGTTACAAACCATGTATTGTACCATAATGTGAAGTGTTACTAAAATAAAAAAAATTGTTACAACAAAAATCATTGTAACACAAAAAAAATGTTCCTGTAGACAAGTAAATGTGTTACAATAAACCACTCTATAGTAACATAGCCAATTGGAACGCAAACAAAAATGTGTTACTAAGAGAGCTAGTAACACATTTTCCATCCTATAGTAACACAAGTTGATGTTACTATAGCCCTGCGTTGTAGTAGTGCAAGTGGCTTCTTCTTCGGAACAATGCTTCTATTGCACCTTGCAGATTTTAATCCTCTTGTTGCGAGTGCCTCGTTCCATTGTGTCTAGGATCTTGATCGGCTCAGAGAATGTCAGATCATCCCACAGATCAAGCTCCTCAAATGGCAACTGCTCCTCTGGAACCCTGAGGCATCTCTTCAGCTGGGATACATGGAACACATCAAGAATACCTGACAGTCTTGCAGGCAACTCCAGCTGATAAGCAACTGCACCTTTCTTATCAATCACCTTGAAAGGGCCAATGAATCTCGGGGATAGCTTACCTTTGACATTAAACCTCCGGAGACCTCTGAAGGGTGACACCTTCAGATAGACATAGTCCTCAATCTGGAATTCCAGCTCTCGTCGTCTGACATCTGCATAGCTCTTCTGTCTAGACTGAGCTGTCTTCAGGTTGCTTCGGATTTCCCTGACCTGTTCTTCAGCTTCTTCTATAGATTCAGGGCCAAAGACTTTCCTTTCTCCAACCTGATTCCAGAATAGAGGCGTTCTGCACTTCCTGCCATACAGTGCCTCGAACGGTGACATCTTCAGGCTGGCCTGATAGCTGTTGTCATATGAGAACTCTGCATATGGCAGACTCACATCCCAACTTAGGCTGTTCCGGAGTGCACTGGCTCTCAACATGTCCTCCAGAATCTGATTCACCCTTTTTGTCTGACCATCAGTCTGAGGGTGGTAAGCTAAACTGAAACTGAGGCAGGTGTCCATAGACTCATGCAACCGCTTCCAGAATCTAGATGTGAACTGTGTGCCCCTGTCAGATACTATGATCTTAGGCACTGTATGCAAGCACACTATACGAGACATCTATAACTCTGCAAGTCTATCTCCCTTATATGTCTCCTTGACAGGAATGAAGTGAGCCACCTTGGTCAAACGATCAACGATGACCCAAATAGTCGTATCCAGACTGTGTCCTGGGAAAACCAGTGATGAAATCCATGCTGATCTCTTCCCATTTCCACTCCGGGATCTGTAGAGGCTGTAGCAAACCAGCTGGTCTGTGATGTTGGGCCTTAACCCTCTGACATGTGTCACACAAGGCCACATACTCTGCTACTTCCCTCTTCATCCCATACCACCAGTAATACTGCTTCAGATCCTGGTACATCTTGGTACTACCTGGATGAAGAGAGTAGGCTGAATCATGAGCTTCCCTCAGAATCAATTCCTTGATAGCCTTCACATCTGCAACACAGATTCTGCCTCTGAACCATAAGACACCCTGATCATCCTCTGTGAATCTCGGAGCTTTGTCATCCTTGATCAACTGTCTGATCTCTAGCAGATACTCATCAGTGAGCTGCCCTACCCGGATATCATGCTCCAAGGTCGAATCAACCTCCAAGGCGACTACATCAGTATGACCAAGAATACCCAAACGGAGCTTCACAAACTCCTCATGCAACTCGGGCTGCTGCTCCTTGATCTCTAACACATTGCAGTAGACCTTCCTGCTTAGGGCATCTACTACAACATTTGCCTTGCCCGGATGATAGTTGATACTCAGATCATAATCTTTGATCAACTCTAGCCATCTCCGTTGGCGGAGATTCAGGTCTGGTTGGGTGAAGATGTACTTGAGGCTCTTATGATCAGTGTAGATCTCCGTCCTCTTACCCATCAGATAGTGCCTCTAGATCTTCAGAGCATGAACAAGAGCTGCCAATTCTAGATCATGTGTAGGTTAATTCAGCTCATGCTTCCTGAGCTGTCTCGAGGCATAGGCAATCACACGACCTTCCTGCATAAGAACACATCCCAGACCCTGACGTGAAGCATCACAATAGACCGTGAAGTTCTTCTGGACATCTGGCATGACAGGAATAGGAGCAGAAGTCTACCTCGCCTTCAACTCCTCAAAACCAGCCTGGCATTCAGGGGACAATATAAACTTGGCACCCTTCTCAGTCAGCTTTGTCATCGGCTTCATGATCTTGGACAATCCCTCAATGAATCTGCGATAATATCCAGCCATACCGAGGAAACTCCGAATCTCAGTAACACTCTCATGTACCTTCCAGTCCAATATATCTTGGACCTTGCCTGGATCAACAGATACTCCACCCTCTAAGATGATATGCCCCAAATATGCAACCTTCATCAACCAGAACTCACATTTGCTCAGCTTCGCATACAACTGATGCTCCCTGAGCTTCTGTAGCACCAATCTCAGATGCTTCTTATGCTCTTCTTCATTCTTCGAGAATACCAGAATATCATCAAGGAACACCATGACGAACAAGTCTAGAAACTCCATGAAAACCTTGTTCATCAGATACATGAAGAAAGTTGGGGCATTAGTCAAGCCGAAGGACATCACTGTGTACTCATATAGCCCATATCGAGTCACAAATGCCATCTTCGGAATATCAGCTTTACGAATCTTCAGCTGATTATAATATGTTTGCAGGTCAATCTTCGAGAACACATGAGCAGCCTTCAACTGATCAAACAGATCATCAATGCGAGGAATAGGGTACTTATTCTTGATGGTGGCTTCATTCAATGCGCGGTAATCCACGCACATCTGTTGGCTTCCATCCTTCTTCGGAACAAAGATCACAGGGGCTCCCCATGGGGATGTACTAGGACGAATATGCCCCTTCTCTAATTCCTCTTGGATCTGCGTCTTCAGCTCAGCTAGCTTTTCGGCATCCATTCTATATGGTCGCCTGTATATAGCTGCAGTACCAGGAACTAAATCAATAGATAACTCAATCTCACGATCAGGTGGCATACCTGGCACTTTCTAGAAGACATCAGGGAACTCCTTGACCACTCGGGTATCAGGTACCACGACAGCCTCATAAATTCTGGCTTCTTCTATCACCTTCGGCGGTGTCTGATACACAATCTCCGTGCCATCTGGATGCTTCACTGTGATGATCCTCTGAGCACAATCAATAACCCCTCGATATTTGCTCAGCCAGTTCATTCCCAGAATGACATCTATCCCATCAGAATCCAGGACGATGAGATCAAAAGGAAATTCTACCCCCCTTATGTTTACACTGAGTTCCTGACACACCTGCCTGGAAACCATCTCTCCACTAGGAGACGTAACTATCAAGCCTCTAAGCATAGGTGAAACTGACAGACTACATGCTGATGCGAACCTCGCTGTTATGAAAGAATGTGATGCACCAGAATCAAAGAGTACTGTAGCTGGATGGGAATTAACAGTGAACATACCCAACACCACATCTGGAGCCGTCTGGGCTGACTCCGCTGCAACATGGTTCAGACGACCACGTGTGAACGCCTAGTGCTGTCCTACTGGATGGAACTACTGTGGGGCCTGCTTCCTCGTCGGGCACTGGTTGGCGAAGTGCCCCATTTGGTTGCACTTGTAGCATGGGCCAACCTGCCCTGCCCCCTGTGCTGGACGGGTCTGCTACGGAGCTGGAAGGCCCGGGCGAGGTGCTTGAGCCTGGCGAGGCTGCTGCTGCTGGGGTGGAGCCTGGTACTGTGGAGCTGGCTGCCTGTACTGGGGAGCGGGCTGCCGGAACTGGGTCGGCCGGTTCTGCTGCTGCTGCTGTGGGATCTGCCTGGAAGCTGGAGCAGTAGAGCGTAGCGGGGACGAGTGGAGCTACCTGAGGACTGTCCCTGGTAGACCATCTTGCTCTTGCGATCTGCATCGAGGTCCTTCCTTTCCTTCTCCACCGCGAAGGCACGGTCAACCTGCTTATGGAATGAGGGATACTCATTTGAAGATAGAGCGTAGCGGAGTCCAGGGTTAAGCCCTTGCTTGAAGCAGACAACAATTTAATTACTTGACAGGTAGCAAAAAGGAATGAACAAGGGTATATGAAAGATAAATTAATGTAAAAGATTGACAGATGTCTTGCCTGAAGCAATCCTTCTTCTTGTCATCCTCGTCCATATCATCTGGGGCATAGCAGGACCACTGGGTGAAATGCGTGAAATACTCACGCACTGACCTCGTGCCCTGCCTGAGGTCGTGAAACTCTCGGCGCTTCACCCTGATCTCGCCAGCGGGGACGTACTGGTCGCGGAAGGCCTTGCGGAACTCCCGCCAGGTGATGGTGTTGGCGTCCTCGTGAGCGGCGGTGTAGGCAGTCCACCAGTTCTTCGCCAGGCCCTGAAGCTGGTGCGCGGCATAGAGGACCTTATCATGGCCCTCAACATGAGCAAGCTGCAGCTTGCCCGCAATAGTCTCGAGCCAATCATCAGCGTCCATCGGCTCAATTGCGTGGCGGAAAACTGGAGGATGCATCATCATGAACCTCCTGAGAGAGTCCTCCTGTCGAGGCGGCTGTGCAGCTCCTGCACCCTGAGCAGCCTGGGCCATCTGCTGCATGTTTTGCATCATCTCGGCCATGTTCTGCATCATCTGGTTCTGCATCTGGGCCATCTGGATCGAGTCGTACGGCTGCAGAGGTGGAGGCGGTGGAGGAGGTGGATGAGGCGGCTGGTTGCCAACTGCCCCGCTCCCGCCAGCGTTACCCGCGCTGCTCCTGGTATTAACCATCTGTTGCATTTCCAGGAGTAAAAGTGAGACAGGATAGACAAATATAACAACCCTGATTTATTTGGTTAATTTGGTTTAATAAAAACTTTTAAACAAATGATGTCGTTGCAACCTGACGGTCACAACACACCAACAATCATTACAAAAAGCCAAATCATTACATATGCACAAGTACATGTCAATTCAACGACCTACGGGGTCACACAATTATCGTGGGCTTCTTATGAGTTTGGAGGACCTACTTTAAACCAAAGTTTGAATTTTCAGCAGAGACAGGCTACAGAAGTGGGAAAAAGGGTCAGGCTTTGTAAAAATAGTTTTATAAATAACACGACCTGACTAGGGTAGCGTCCTACGGTCCACACGACTTTGATACCACTCTGTCACACCCCAATTTTAAGAACAAAATTGGAGTACAATATATGTATGCCAGGATCAATATTCATACATATATCAGACATCATAGTAAATATCAAAACAATGTTTTTATTAATATCCGAACATTATTACATAAATGATCCTCAGGTCTGAAAGAAAAGGACCGACTCTCATGACAACTGACTCTAAGGAAGACTCCGAGGAAGACGCGGAAGATCTGGTCTACACTCCAGAGGAAGGTCGACCGGGGGTAGCGCTATCCTAGTACAGGTCGTCAGGGTCGAAGCCACCATCCTCTGGATACTCCTGCTCCTCGTAGATGTAGTCGCCAGCGTCTGGGTGGGGCAGTAGGGGGACAAAGAGGAAGGGTGAGTACATCGAAATGTACTCCGCAAGTGTGGGAAAAATATGCTTATGAGGCTAATAACAAAGGTAGGCTGACTCTGTTTGACTCAAGCGCCTAAAGCGACACATCCTATTATTCCTATTAATCCTATGCACCTATTTATTAGGTTATAGACACAGACACTGTAGAAAAGTAACACCGAGCAACCAACACTTGGAGTCACACCAAGCAACCGCACTTGGAGTCGGACCAAGCACCCACACCTGAAGTCCATCAGATGACCTGAACCAGTAACTAGTAACCAACTAATCTCGAAGAAGTCCAAGCCGCTCGTGACCGTGAGCACGGCTGATATATCAGTTTTACACTCTGCAAAGGTTGCACATCGTTACCCATGAGTCGTGCATTTCCCGTCACGCTAAACACTGCCAAGGTGCATAGCGGGTTGCACTGAAGGGCCTTTACAAAGCCCCCTCCAAGTCCGTTCCACACGTACCTCTAAGGTTTCACCCCGTACAAAGGTCTACGACCCCCAGGCCCCCCTCGTGAGCCACTAAAACAAACCCCGTGTGGACCCTCAACTTTGAGGTAACTAATTAATTAGCCAGGTCCAGCCCATCTAGATCTCATGGTTACGCTGTTAAGCCGGGTTACAGGCTTCGAGAACCGGGTCCTAGGGATCCAGGCAGGATAAATCTAGCACGAGCCCAGAACCAAAAACAAAATTCAGCTGCCGAGTCCCACGGCACAAAACCACCAGTACGGTCCATTGTTGCTACAAAATTATCATGTCCACATTGTTTCATAGTTCATTAATCAAGATTATTAACATTTAACTCTCATCCCAACCATGACTGCAGGGCTAAGCAAGACACCTACCCGAACATCCCAAAACAGGCGACAAGGATAATATATACAAATTCTAGTAAACCATAACATGGGATTCAATTTATATGACAAGCATGCATCTACAGGATCTACTCTACTATAATACCAAAAGTAAAATAAAGTATGAGTGCAAGATGTTCAATAACACTTGCCTGCGGGCTGGGTCGAATCTGCAGGATCACAGGGATAGTCAGGAGCGTCCTCTAACTCCGCACTCTCTAGCCCAATCAACATACATGGCACAGACAAAGCAAAATAAATAACAGTACAACAAACAGTATCAAAACAGTAAACTAATAGATCTACTGCGTAGAGAACAAAATTATGGAACTAACGCAAGTTGAATGGGACGAATCGGAGTTAAAACGCAAAAGATATGAGTATTTGAATCTGAGTGACAATACTGTAAATAAGTTGATCTCATTTTCGAATTTAAAATAAATCACAACTGTATTTGCAGCCGATCTGGACCAGGCCTCATTTGGTTGGAACTGCAGGGGCTAAAACGAATGTTTCCCAAGACTCAGTGAACAGAAAGGTTGGACTGCGGGTTCATTTCGGGAAAGATGAGGGGCTTATCTGCAAAATAGCCAAAGGCGCGTGCTGGTGCGGTCGTGGCGGTGATGTGGCGCCACGTGGTGTTGTGTTACTGGTCAGGTGCACCACGCGTGGCGTGGACGCGCTGATGTGGCGATCTAAGCCGAGTCCATGGCGCCGGTGGACGCAGTTCATACCGATTGGTAAATCAATCTAATCTTAGCCGCATATGTTGGATCGGACGGCTAGGGTTTTAAAGGGGGTAACACAGCGGTCACCGGTCGGTGGGGAAAAACAGAAGGCGGCGGTCCTCCATGGGCTCCGCCCGGAGCTCGTCGGAGTAGGGCGGGACGGCGCTATGGTGCTTGGCTAAGCCCCGAGAAGGGTGCAGGGAGGAAACATGGCCGCACGATTATATGGAGGAGTTCCACCGGGTCTACGGCCGACTGGAGTTGAGCATGGCGACGGTGTCGCCATGGATGCTATGTAGAGCTCGATCGGCATGGCGCTACAGGACCCAAAACAGCGGAATAAAGGGCACCGGAGAGGGAGGGGGACACGGGGAGCTCACCTAGGGGCTTAACGCGGTCGGCGGAGGCTCGGCGGGGAGTTGTCGATGATGGCGGCTCGGCGACTCGTGTCGGTGCTCCGGCGTGGATACCGATGCGTATCCGAGGCACGATCCGGAGCCGGGGAAGCGGTGCGCGGGATTGCTGTGCCTTGGCGTTACCGAAGGAGATAGGGATGGACCCAGCGATCGGCTTCGAGGTCCAGGGAGCTCCCACCTGAGCTCTGCAATGGTGATGCGGTGTCGGTGGTGTTCCTCACTGGTCGCGGCGAAATGGGTGGCGGCGTTTGATAGGTGGGGAGATCGTGTGCGGGAGCCTTGCAAGGGCTTAAGTAAGCAGAGGGGAGGGGGTGGCGGCGCGAGCTAGCGCTGCAGTCCGATCGGGGGGAGAGAAACAACGCACAGCGCGCGTAGGGCGGAAAGGAGGTTGGGGGTGATGAGCCCGACAGGTGGGGGCCAGCCATCAGCGGCGCGTGAGGGAGGCAGGTCGCAGGGGTGCAGCAGTGTCGGCTGACAGGCGGGCCTCAAGCGTCAGCGGGAGTCCGAGGGAGGGGCGCGGTGGGCTGGCGCAGCGGTCTGGGCCAGGGAGAGGAGTGGGCTGCGCGGGAAGGGGAAGGAAATGAGGGAGGGGCCTGTTCGGGCTGGCCCAAGGCAGGAGGAGAGGGGCCGGTGGGAGAGGGAGGAGAGTGAGGATGGACTGGGCCGATTGGGCCGGTTTAGAGGGAGGGTGGAGTCCAGATTGCCTTCCCTCTTTTCTTCATTTTGATTTTCCAAATCCTTTTCAAATGCTTTTAGAAACTCAAAATCAAATCTAGTTTGAAATCAAATAGTTTGGTAGAAGGTTTGAAATATTTCCCCTAGGTTTTCGGAATAAAATTTTGGAGTTTAATTTTGTAAGACTTTTGCAAACTTTTATTTCTTTTCCCAATAGAATAAAATTTGATTCGCCCTATTCGGGTTTAATAAATTATTTACCACTCAACAAAATATGTAAAGGCATGAATGCAACATGACACAATTAAATAAATTTTGTTTTCCTCCTCTAATAAATAAGCCAACCTATTTAATTTCTAATTAATTTAATTCAATTGGGGAAAAAAATTTAAATCAGGGTGTTACAGCCTGCCACTTCCATACCTCCTCGTTGGACTTCGCCTTCTCCTCGGCCAGGAGACGTTTCTCCTTGCCCGCCTGTATCGCCTCTGCAACAACACCCACACGATTCAGTCCTCCGACCTGACGGCGTACCAAGCAACAGGAAATACAACATCGACAACTCACGCGCAGCGAACTCGTCGAACTTCTCCGCCCGCAGCAGCTGCTGAAAATTCTCTTGCTCCCGTTGCTGGATGACCTCCTCAAGCTCCCGGGAACGAGCGTGAGCGTCCTCCAAACGCGCCTCCAAGCCAGCGAACTGGCCCTCGACGCGCTTCACCTCCGCCCGGAGCCGCTCGTTCTCGTCGGCCATCGGCGCCATCTGGTCAATGGCGAGCTTACACTCCTCCCCGACCTTCAACAGATGCTACAGGGAAATGGCGAGCTTACACTACGCCCGAAGGGGTGACACACTCACCTGGATCCTCTCCAGCAGCTTCGACGCGTCTTCGATTACGGCATCCGTCGCCGCACTCGCCGCCTCATCGTCAACCTCGACGACCACGTCTCCCTCGACGCGAAAGCGACGGACAGGACGCCGATTCGGGTCCTCCTCCGGACGCTCGACCTCCTCGTTCTCCGGCGAGGCAGGCGCTGTCACCTTCCTCTTCATCCCCCGGGCGCGACGGCCCAAGGACCCGGCCACTGGTGCCGCAGCACTTCCTGCCACGCCGCCTCCTCTAGAACTACCCCCAAGCGTTGGGGACGCCCGCCGCTCCGCTTCACGAGGCTCGGGGACTTCAAACGCCTGTAGCTGCTCCGCCCTCCCAGGCTCGGGGACTGTATACGCCTCGACGTCCTCTGGCGCCTTCGACGCCTGCTACGGCGCGGCCGACTTCACCGACCAGCCGGCGTCTGCATCCACCGGAGGGCTCGCTTCCCTCCGACCTCTGTCCTCGGTGCCTGGCACCTCCTCGGCATCAGCCGACCTGTGAAGGGCTCGACCATATCATCATCACTCCAACCCGACTAGGTTAAACGATACAAGATGTGCAGGGCATACTTACAGTCCCGACACCTTCTTCTCCCGCGAGAAGCGACGAGAGCGCGGACGCGTGCCACCGCCCGCGGACTCCTCCTACAGCTTGGGCGCACCGGTCGCCCCGACAGACGGCTCACGGGTCTCTGGCACCCGCTCCGGTGTCCGCGCCATCTTCGGCTTCGGTTTCGGCTTCGCCTTCGCCGCTTCGCCTTTGCGCCCCGACGAGGACCCCTGCCCGAAGCGGGCACTCAGCGGGACTTCATCCTCGCTGTCAGACGTGTCGTCCGACCAGTCAAAGACCACGCAGTGACGCTTTGCCACCTCCTCATCAATGGTGAAGGTGCCGCCGGTTTCCAGCGACACCTTCTTCTGCTTCGCAGGGGCGGCTTGGCGCTTTCCTTTCAGGTCTGCACGCGCTCGCCGCTTGCTCGACCGGGTCTTGGGGACTCGGCTCCCCTCCTCCCCGCCGCTCTCGATCTCCTCCACGTCGACCTCCGCCATGCCGCAACCACCGTTGCTGACGTCCTCCCGCGGCGGGTCAACGCCCTTCGGCCATGCCTTCGACGGCGCTTGCGACACGAACGCCTCCTGACCCTGCGCCACGATTTTACAACCTTAAGTATTAAGTTTCGCATTTCAACAAACACACGCAGGGCAAAGATACTAACCTTCGGCGGAGGGTACTCCAGGGAGTACGATTTCTGCAAGTACTCCAATTTTTTCCTCTTCTGCAGGTTGAACAGCGCCTCGACCCACAGGAACACCTCCTGCGCCGACAGGGGCTCCGACGCCTCCCGCGTCTGGTGATCCGTGTCCCCAGCGTACTCGTACGTTGGGTGCGCCCTCTCCTTGCAGGGTTGGCAGCGCCTCTTGATGAAGTTTGACGCCACCGCCACCCCGTCGACGCACCGCTTGTCGACCAGCTTCAGGAGCTCCTCCACCTGCTCCATTGCCGCCGCGTCGGGACGCTCCGACCACGATGGCAACACCTTCAGATCAAAGGCCGGGTCGCACGGCGGCCTCGGCGCCTCTTGATGGATGTAGAACCACTAGGGCTTGTACTCCATCGCCTTCGAATGCAGCGGCATCGCAATGTACTTCTCCGCCATCCCGTCCCACAGCTGAAGGTACACCGACCCAATGATGTTCGACGCTCCAGTGCCGTTGATCTTCAGGCGGAAGAAGTAGCGGAAGAAGTCGAAGTGGGGCTCGATGCCCAAATACGTCTCGCAGTAGTGGATGAAGACCGCAATGTGCAACATCGTATTTGGCGTCAGATTGCACAGTGCGACCTGGTAGTAGTCCAATAGCCCATGGAGGAAGGGGTGGACCGGGATGCCAAACCCGCACCTGAAGAACGCCTCGAAGATGACGAGCTCGGAGGTGTTCGGCGTCGGGAAGTCCTCCAGGTACGCCTCCCTCTAACCGCCGGTGACGCTGTCCAGCAGCAGGCCGGCGAAGACGAGCTCCTCCAGATTCTCTCGACAGAGAACACTCCGTGTCCACCCGCGGGCCCAGAGCGGCATCTCGATGCGATCGTCGGACGCCGCCTTTGCCGCCTTCTTCGCCTTCGCCGTAGCTCCACGAGTGCGCTTTCCGCCCGCCATCGACAACGACGAAGTGGGGATCCGGATCTAGATCTGGGGCTACAGTGTCTCTGTGCTCGGAATCGCTCGTGCACAAGAAGGAAGTGGAGAAGACGAGGGCTACGAGACAGGAGCAAGACAGCAAGTGTGGATCTGCTGCCGTTGGCCCCTCCTTTTTATACGGTGTGGCCCGACCCTTCGGCTCCAGGGTTCTTGCGAACCCGTGCCCGTCACTCCCACGACCGCCACGTCACCTGCAGTAACCGCACACGCACGCCCTTAACGCGTCCGCCTTAATGGGCCGTTGGGCCTTTGATTTCCAAAACGGTCTGTCCGTTCGCCTTCATTATTTCTTCAATTTCAATTATTTTGCGCCAGTAAATGCGATACTAATGCACGGGGACTGACCACCCTCGCTAGTTCTAATGTCCATTTCAGGGGAACAGTAAGCTCTACAGTTCCTGGTCGGCGCTACAGTAACTCCCATGGACTGTAGATCCTCATCTTTATCCTCGGGGACTTCCCCCTCATAATTATGCTAATGCATTTTCTCTGGCCCTGCTACAAGAACCATGCTGCTTCTTATAGCAGGCCCGGCGACTACGTGTATACACGTCATTTTTTCTCTTTCGTCAAAATGACTCTGTTTCGTGCAGGAAAATTACAAGCTTGGCACCACGTGCCTACAACACCTACTCCCAAGCTCAGGGACTAAGTGGATACACTTAACCTAGCGGTGAATGTATTGTTCATCTTTTTCTTTTGCATCTTGATGCGGACTAGCTCGGACTTCAACCGGAACATCGTCGGCTTCTGGGGTCCTAAGTAGATACACTTCACCAGATGAAAGATCTCCAAATTTTTTCTTGCAGCACCTTGCACCCTTTTTGCAGGATGACGCAGAGTACTCTACACGGCTGCACTTCAGCTACAGCTCTGGCTGTTACGGTCGCGACCAGCCTAACCTGGTCGGAAGACAACCACAAGTGCATCCATGACCAGGCTACTTGGTTGGAAGACGTATTCGTCGACATGCGACCAGACCCAGCCTGCTCGGAAGACTTCGCGACGCCCCGCACAACGGATGCAAAGTGCTCGGGGACTAGCTGTCGGGATATTACACCCGTATACCCCCATGGCATGACTTGGGCTACTCTACAGATACGGCCTAACCAGAAGGCCTTGCGGCACGCGACCCGGCCGTCGCGACCGCCAAGGACTCTCTTGATGCAAGGAAGATCCAGATAGATAGACCCGGATTCCTTGCCAAAAGGGACCGATTGTAATCTGTTAGGATTCGACAAGTTGTAACCCTACTCCTCGACTATATAAGTCGAGCAGGGATCCCCTCCAAACTCACGCCATATTCCAATCCATCAATACAAACCAGCCACCAGAACACAGGACATAGGGAATTACGGCGACTTGCCGACCCGAACCTGTCTAAATCACCGTCTCTCGTCCCTGTGTCTACGCTTTGCAGATGTCTCGCACGCCTCCACCGCTTAATCTACTACCTTGGGCATACCCCTCGGTAGACTGCCGACCATATTTCGTTCTATCTTTGCGGATACATGGGTGTATGCCGACCATAGTGAAGTGAAAGAGCAAGAGACATAGTGCTTGATTTGATCGTTCTATCTTTGCGGATACATGGGTGTATGCCGAGTCTCTGAGTGATGAGTGATTGTCAACGGGTTTGATCGCATGTTCTCTGGCTTGTGTTGTGCAGGTGTCGAGCACGGAGACAGTGATCGAGGGCAAGGTGAAGGTCAAGTTGAGACGTGCCGTGCCGATGGACTGGGTGCGATGAAGGATGGGCGTGCCGTGCGGCGGACGTGCCATGCCGATGGATCGAGCAGTGAAGGGCGGACGTGAGGCTTGGACTGAGGGACCGGAGTGCCTGAGGATCAGCTGTGGTGGCTGGCAGCCTGGGACAGCGACGAGCGGAGACTTGCGGGGCACGGTGTTGCTCGGGTCGAGGACCTGGGGACACGTGTCGGTGGACGGGGTGCACGGGCGGTGCATCCCCTCCACAACTTCGGTTTGGTGGTAGAGCCAGGGAAAAACCATCAGATGAACGGTTTCCAGGTTTGGGCCTCAAAACCTGGGCGTGGACGGTTTCCGAGTTTGGCCACAAAACTCGGGCTGAGGGTTTCCGAGTTTGGCCACAAAACTCGGGCTGAGGACGGTTTCCAGGTTTCGGCCTCAAAACCTGGGTGCTGAGGGTTTCCGAGTTTGGCCACAAAACTCGGGCTAAGGACGGTTTCCAGGTTTGGGCCTCAAAACCTGGGCGCGGATGGTTTGCTGAGTTTGGCCTCAAAACTCAGACGCTGGTGGGCTGGTTTCCCGGTTTGGGCCTCAAAACCGGGGGATAGCTGGAAAAGGCTGGTTTCCCGGTTTGGGCCACAAAACCGGGGGTGCAGAGCGAGGGCGGCACGTGGCGGCAATCGGAAGGTTGCGTGGAGGCAACGCGGATGACTTGTGCGGGCGTGGCCGTCGGATCTACCTACCACTTGAGTTGGTCCAGAATAAACTTAGGGTTTAACTGGTTCGCTCTGTAATTAGAATAGAGAGGGGTAGAGTAGGAAATAGACTTAGTCTAGAATAGGATAAGTAGTCAGGGGAGACACCCTCCTCCCGTATCTCAGTCATTTGCTCTTTCGCACTTAGGGTTTTCTGGTCTCCCATTCCCTGCTGTAGCTAGCTGAGATCCGCAGAGAGACTCACCTCTGTGTACTGTTGATTTTGAGGAAAGGAGGCCGTAACCTCCTTGTCGTAGCGTGTGTTTGCGCTTCGGCTGCAAGATCGTGGTGTCAATTCGTGTTTTGTTTGTGTTCTTCGCGGAATCCTTTTCTCCACGATTTTCCCGTCGCTTGATCTCTTTGTTTGGTTCATCTTTTGCGAAACCGTTTGAACCAAGTTGTTCTAGATCGTGAGGCACTTCTTTCCACCGAAGGAATTAACCTCTAACCTCACGGTCTAGGAGATCGATCGATTTTCGTTTTGGATCGTGTTCTTGCTTCCTTGCCCCGAAATTTCTTGATTCACCGATTTGGAGTTAGGTTCGAGCCATGATCTCTTAGAGATAGCTCACTAACATCCTTGTGACCCCTCAGATCGAATCCCAGGCCTAGAGCTTTTGATTCGGAGGAAATCGGGTTGAATCATCAAAGAACTGCACAGTTTTCGGGGGCATCGGACGCTGACACGGGAGCATCGGACGCTAGGGTTCTAAGCGTCGGACGCTCCGGTGACGCATGTCACTTTCACAGCGTTTGTAGTGGCATCGGACGCCTGGCATCGGACGCGTCCGTTGGCCATCGGACGCGCCTGAGCCAAAGCACTGGACGCTGGCTGTTCACTGTTCACAGCATCCGATGGTGGAATAGTAAGGTTCCCGAGAGGCAGTTTTCGCATCGGACGCGTCCGGTGGTCAGGCATCGGACGCAGGCAGCGTCCGATGCGACTGGTTTCGCACGGTTTCGTCCGCGGTTCGCTCGTTCGTTGACGGATTTGATTTCCATCTTTTGCGTTGGCTTTCTAGAGTTGTGTAGTGTCCCGCTGTGCTTCTTGGAAGCATCCACCCTACATCTAGGGTCGTGGACATTAGCAAGCTCTAGGGTTTGCTTCTGGGGTTGATTCTTGGGACAGTGGCTACTAGTTTCCGTAAGGAAATTTTGAAGCTCCCATTCACCCCCCTCTGGTCGCTTTCTGGTTGCTTCTCGGTCCTTCAATTGGTATCGGAGTGGGTTAAGGATCTTCCACCTTAGCCGGTTCCAGATCCACAGAAGGCGACATGGATCGCGGTGTGGGCAAACCGCCGTTCTTTGATGGGATGAACTATGCGTATTGGAAGATACGCATGTCGGCCTATCTGCAGAGTTTGGGTGCTTCTATTTGGGATATTTGCAACTCTGCTGATTACGTGGTCTTGGCTGCTCGTGTCACTCAGCAACAAATCGATGAGCACGATGCCAATAGCCGAGCCCGTAATGCTCTCTTTTCTTGTTTGAGCATGGGTGAGTTTGATCGTGTTTCTCACCTCGCTACGGCTCGGGAGATCTGGGACACCCTCATGCGTTTCCATGAGGGCACCTCTCAAGTTAAAACCCGACTCTACGAGTCATTCAAGCGTGAGTATGAGAACTTTCGACATCAGCCTGGCGAGAGCATAGAAAGTTTATTCGCTCGCTTTCAGGTGATTGTCAACAGGATGAGGGCTAACAAGGAGCAGTTGCCTTTTGACGATCATGAGCGTGCTTTGAAGCTTTTGCACACTCTTGATCGATCTGTGTGGGATTCCAAGGTTCAGGCGATCATCGAATCGCCTAACTATGAGACCCTCACATGCGATGAGCTCTTTAGTAAGCTCAAGTCCAGTGAGATTGACGCCATATCGAGGGCTTCTTATGCGAATCCTTCTGGCCCGACTATGGCTTTGGTTTCTGGCTCTTCCGCTAACCCCTCTGCTGGCTTTGCTCTTTCTTCACTCTTTTCTGTCACAGAGGACCAGCTTGAGTCGTTGGGGGATGACGAGTTGGCAATGCTCGCCAACCGGTTCTCGCGGTTCCACAACAACCGCATGAACCGTCGCCGCGGAGGAGGACGCTCAGGATGCTATGAGTGTGGCGACCCCGAACACTTCATCGCCAACTGCCCCAAGAAGAAGCATTCATCTGGGAAGGGCGATCATGGGCACAAGTACGACTCCGGCAAGCGCAAGGAGAAGTATGTCCCCGCGAGGCACAAGCGGAGGGGCGGCTTCGACAAGGAGTACATCAAGAAGAAGTACTTGGAGAAGGCCCAAGCTGAGCAGCGTGCGTTCTTCGCCACGCTCAGCGACGTCGACGGCTCGGATGACGACTCCGCTTGCTCAAGCGATGACGAGTCCGAGAAGAAGAAGAGGATCGAGGACAAGCTGAACGGCCTCTGCTTCTTCGCCGACGACGACAGCTTTTGCACCATGGCGCTTGGTGATGAGGTCGACGGCAAGCTGGAGCACACCCCTCGGGACGACGACGACGACGACACCTCCCAGGTATCCCTCACCCACGACGAGCTTTCTGCTGAGGTTGAGAAGCTTACTGCCGCGCTCCTTAGTCAGGACAAGTTGCTTAGGCGTGCCGCTAAAGAGCGCAAGGAGTTTAGGCAGAAGTGGGAGGACACAGTGAGAGAGCTTGAGTTTGCCAAGTCCACCGTGGTCGTGTCGGAAGAGGTTGAGTGTGAGATGTGCACCACGCACATGACTGACCTTCTCACTTTGAGAGGTAAGTATGCTGCGTTGGTAGGAGAGGTGGATGAGCTGAAGGCTAGACCTTCTCTGTTTGGTGCGTGGAAGACTTATCCTGTCTTGCAATCTGAGTTGGCAGAGAAGAATGTCAAGCTTGTGTCTCTTGAGGAGGCCAACTCAGGTAGCACTAGTGTGGCTAGGTGCGCTTTGTGTGAGGGTTTGGAGATGGAGATTGCGAATATCAAGCATGACAAGATGCAAACCGAGGAGGAAAACACATACCTTCGGACCATCTTGTCATGGGTCTCTTGTAGTGAGCCGCAGCTCGGGATGATGATCTCCCAATTTAAGCGAGCTGCTGGAGGTTCTGGTGTAGGTCTTGCTCAGGGTGTTGATCTTTCTGCTTTTGGGAAGATTGGAGAGTCGAGTGGTCTGAATCCTAGTGAGAAGCCCAACTCCACCACTACTCCCAAACTGACCAAGCTTCCATCCAAAGAGCCGGTCAAGCCTATCACCAAGGATGGGGTGTTTGAGGAACCTCCGAGAGCTCCACCCAAGAACCAAGTGTGGCATCCCAAACCCAACCACCTAAAGAACAAGCTGGATACAATGCCACCTATCCATGAGGAGTTGCCACAGAAGGGCAAAGTGATCCACACCCACAGTCATGAGTACCAACAACCCCCTTTGCGTGCGGTGAGGTATCATTGTGATTTCTGTGGGAGAGATGGACACTTGAGCGAGTTCTGCTTTACGCGCAAGAGAGAGGCACGCCGTGCTAGGAAGATGAACAACCCGGACATGTACCATCCTTTTCATGATGTACATGCGCCGAATGTTCAGAGGAGAGCACCGAGACGTACTGCTTGGCCTAGAGGCGCAGTGCCTCAAGTTGTTAGGCCTAGGCCTCGTAGAGAGCGTGCCCGGCGGGAGCCTGCAGTTGCAGGTTTTGGACCCCGTGATAGAGGCTTTGTAGTTGAGCGCTATCCCCCACCGCAGTTTGAGTATCGCGGTGAGCGCTTCTTCCCTAGCGGACCACGTTTTTCTGTGTGTGGTGATCGCTACCCCCGTAGACAGTCTAGGAGTGGTTATTCTGCTAACCGTTCTTTTGAGCAGCCGGCCCAACACTGGTATTCTCCTTACTTTACTAACCCTAGTGTTGGACCGTATGCTCACCCTATGTCTTTTTATTGAGGTAGGTAAAACGGTTGGAGGACATTTGGTTGGTGGATTCCGGTTGCTCGAGGCACATGACCGGAAACGCCAAGTGGTTCTCCAGCCTTAGCCCTGTTGCCGGAAAGGAGTACATAACCTTCGGCAACAATAGTAAAGGTAAGGTGTTGTCTCGCGGATCGGTGCGGGTTAATGAGCACTTTGTGTTGCGCGATGTTGCTCTTGTTTCTAACCTGCATTTTAACTTGCTTTCTGTTTCGCAACTTTTTGATGATGACTATGAGATTCGTTTTAAACCGAACCTTAGTCGCATCTTAGATCCTCAAGGCGATCTTGTATGTCTGATTTCGCCCTTTGGGAAAGTCTTTCGTGCGAATTTCTCGGAGTCGTTTGGTTCTTCTCACTGTCTTTTGGCTAGTCCTTCTTCCTCCGATCTTTGGAAGTGGCATAGGAGGCTCAGTCATTTAAGCTTCGACTTGCTTGCAAGACTTAGCTCACTTGGCCTAATCCGAGGATTGCCCAAGCTTTCGATGGAGAAGGATCTAGTTTGCCATTCTTGTAGACATGAGAAGATGGTTGCCGCTCCCCACCATCCAGTGACTAAGGTCATGACCTCGCACCCTGGAGAGCTTTTACATATGGACCTTGTTGGTCCGGCTCGGGTGAGCTCGGTTGATGGCAAGTGGTATGTTTTGGTTGTTGTTGATGACTTCTCGAGGTATTCGTGGGTCTTCTTTTTGACTGAGAAGACTGAGACTTTCTCCTTCGCTCGCAACCTGATTTTGCGTCTTCAGAACGAGTTCCCTTTGAACTCGATGCGAGCTATTAGAAGTGATAATGGTTCCGAATTCAAAAATTCGGATTTTGAGAAGTTTTGTAACCGCTTTGGTTTGGAGCATCAGTTTTCTTCCCCCTACACACCGCCCCAAAATGGTGTTGTAGAGAGGAAGAATCGGACCCTTGTTGAGATGGCCAGGACGATGCTCGATGAGCATAGGACTCCCAGGCGCTATTGGGCCGAAGCTATGAACACTGCATGCTACATTTCAAATCACATTTTTCTGAGAGCCTTTTTGAAGAAGACTTCTTATGAGTTGCGTTTTGGTCACCAGCCCAAGGTGAGTTATTTTAGAGTCTTCGGTTGCCACTGTTTTATTTTGAAAAAGGGGAACCTGGACAAGTTTGAGTCTCGATCTTCTGACGGGGTATTTTTGGGTTATGGCACTCACACGAGAGCATATCGTGTACTTAACCTTGATACTAACCGAGTCATGGAGACATCAGATGTCACTTTCGACGAGACTCTTGTTTCTCCTTCTTCTCGTTTTGAGCGTGCAGGTGATCATGAGGTTGGAGAGCCTCTTTTTGATGACGAGGACGAGGGTGCTGAAGGTATGGATGATCCAGCACCCCCTCCACCTGCCGCGCCGCAAAGAGCGGCCTCGACGACGACTCACGGCCCCGACACCTCTTCTTCCTGGGGGCCGTGGGATCCTCCACCTCGTGCGGTACCTTTTGTACCCGGGGTGGAACCAGCTGCTGATGAGGGGGAGGTCACTTCATCCCGGGAGGCGCCACGACACATCCAGCGCCAGCACCCCCCTCAGCAGATGATCGGCGATATCGGCGAGCGAGTCACTCGCTCCAGGTCACAGCACATCTCTCACTTCGCTCACTCTGCTTTTGTTGCTAATTTTGAGCCCCGAGATGTTGGACACGCTTTGACGGATCCGGATTGGGTCAATGCCATGCATGAGGAGTTAGAAAACTTTGAGAGAAATCGGGTTTGGGTTCTAGTTCCACCTCCACCTGACTGTAAGCCTATTGGGACAAAATGGGTTTTCAAAAACAAGCAAGGAGAGGATGGCCACGTTGTTAGAAACAAGGCCCGGCTTGTAGCGAAAGGCTATAGTCAGAAGGAGGGGATAGATTATGAGGAGACGTTTGCTCCTGTAGCTCGTTTGGAGGCTATTAGGATACTCTTGGCTTTTGCTGCATCCAAAGGTTTCAAACTATTTCAAATGGATGTCAAGAGTGCCTTCTTAAACGGCTACATAGAGGAGGAGGTTTATGTTGAGCAACCCCCCGGTTTTGAAAATCCCAAGTTTCCAAACCATGTCTTTAAACTTCACAAAGCTTTATATGGTTTGAAACAAGCCCCTAGAGCCTGGTATGATAGGTTAAAAACCTTTTTGCTTGATAAGGGTTTTAAAATGGGATGTGTAGATAAGATGCTCTTTCTCCTCCGGCAAGGCAAAGACACGCTCTTGGTCCAGATTTACGTGGATGATATCATTTTTGGTGGTTCTTCTCACGCTTTGGTTGCCAAGTTTGCAGATACTATGAGCAGGGAGTTCGAGATGAGCATGATGGGCGAGCTGACATTCTTTCTCGGGTTGCAAATTAAGCAATCCCGGGAGGGGACGTTTGTGCACCAGGGCAAGTACACGAAGGACTTGCTGAAGCGGTTCGATATGGGTGAGGCCAAGCCTCTTCCAACACCCATGTCGACGACGACTACCCTGGATGCGGATGTGGATGGAGAAGCAGTGGACCAGAAGGAGTACCGCAGCATGATCGGGTCGCTACTCTACCTGACGGCGACACGCCCGGACATTTAGTTCGCGGTGTGTCTGTGCGCGCGCTTTCAGGCGTCGCCGCGCACTTCTCACCGTCAGGCGGTGAAACGCATCTTCAGGTACCTTCGTTTCACACCTGAATTCGGGATTTGGTATTCTGCTTCCTCCACCCTCTCGCTTTGCGGTTATTCCGATGCCGATTTTGCTGGTTATCGCATTGAGCGCAAGTCCACTTCTGGGACTTGCCAATTTATTGGATCTTCTCTTGTTTCGTGGTCTTCTCGCAAGCAGTCTAGTGTCGCCCAGTCTACCACGGAGGCTGAGTATGTTGCTGCGGCTAGCTGCTGTTCCCAGTTACTCTGGATGATGACCACTTTGCGTGATTTTGGTTTGAGTTTTTCTCGAGTGCCTTTGCTTTGTGACAGCACGAGTGCTATTAGCGTTGCTAAGAACCCCGTGCTTCACTCGAAAACCAAACACATTGATGTGCGCTTTCATTTCTTGCGAGACCACCAGGAGAAGGGTGATATCGACCTTCGCCATGTTGATACTCATCACCAACTGGCTGATATATTCACCAAGCCTTTAGACGAATCAACCTTTAATAGGTTGAGGGGTGAGCTTGGTGTGTGTTTCCCCTTTTAGATGGGGGAAGCATTTTGAGTTGTTTCCTAATCTGACTCTTTTACTTTGATCTTCTTTTCTGTTGCATTCTAGCATACGCATTTACATTCTGGGCTTCATGTTTATAATCACTAGAATGTAACTATGCTCTGTTTAGTATGCTCCGATGCTTATGTTGATACTTGTAGCTTATGCTCTTTCTGATCATTAGTACATGTTATGAGCTGAGCTATTTTTGAATGGTGAATTTGCTTAATGTATATAAAATCTGAAAATGTTCACCATTGAGATATGCAACTAGCACGTGTAGAGTGCGTTGAGTCCATTCCTGCTTTTCATATATGCTAGGTTGCTATGTCTCTAGTTCTGAGTCATTCACTCGCTTGGTCTGTTCATATCATGTTTAAAATTTGAACCAAGTTTAGTGAATCGAAAAGATCGAGATGGGATTGCTTGTCAACACATCACGGTATCGAGACGGTTTCTCATTGCACTTTGAGTTAAACTTGAGCCGTGTAGTGTATGACCGAAACCGTAGCTTTAAGCTTCTGATTGCTTCGGCATAGGCTTCGCTCGGTTGAAAAGTTAGGCAGAGACAAGCTTTCAACCTCTCGCAATCACATGCTAAATAATTGAACTTGTGAATTCTTTACCGCTGCAACTCCGATATAAAACTGAAATCACAAGTATATGCTTCATTCCTATGCATGATGATTGAACTTTGCTAGGGGTAGTTCACCTTGTATACATGTTTAGCACTTGTCTGGATTCCTATCTATACATGTGTAGTGCTATTTTGATGGTGACTATCTTTTTGGCTAAAAACTGCTCACTTGCTCATATGCTTCATATTTCGTATGTGTGATCAGTTTGAGCCTTCGCTATTTGAGTGCTTAGTTGTGCCATTGGAGCTATACCGACTAGAGCATTTTTGCACTCTTTTGACTATATGCCTGAAGCTGCTAACTTGCATTTCTAACTTCATATGCATTTTGGAAGGGGGAGCTGTGTTGGCTCAAGAGAAGAGTTTATGCTTGGTAAGTGCATTTTCAACTAAGGGGGAGAGTTTTTGCAAATCATATGTCTCCTGGAGTTCAACTAAGGGGGGAGCTTTTGCTAAGGGGGAGTCCCGGGTTGCTTGCACGTGTCGAGGTTGATTTTGATTGGTTCGGAGACCTTTCGGTTGTTTTTCAATTAGTTCGGAGTGGTTTTCGTGCTAGTTGTGTTGAGCCTCTGTGCCTCTATCTTGAGGGACTAGCATTTTGCCATTTTTAGCTCTGATTTCCAATTGGTATTTTGCTAGCGGTGTTGAGCCTGTTCTACCTCTTCTTGAGGGCTAGCTTTGCTTTGCTTGGTTGCGTCGAGCCGTTGCCCATGTCTTTGGGGACCAAGTTTTCGCTTCTTCCACTTGACCTTCTTAGGCTTTGCTATGCTTTTGGGTCATTTGGTCGAGTTCTCTTCTTCTCCTTCTTCTTTCTTTTCTCTTTCTCTCATTATGATTTGTGTGAGTAGTTGACAATGCACTCATCAAGGGGGAGATTGCGGATACATGGGTGTATGCCGAGTCTCTGAGTGATGAGTGATTGTCAACGGGTTTGATCGCATGTTCTCTGGCTTGTGTTGTGCAGGTGTCGAGCACGGAGACAGTGATCGAGGGCAAGGTGAAGATCAAGTTGAGACGTGCCGTGCCGATGGACTGGGTGCGATGAAGGATGGGTGTGCCATGCGGCGGACGTGCCATGCCGATGGATCGAGCAGTGAAGGGCGGACGTGAGGCTTGGACTGAGGGACCGGAGTGCCTGAGGATCAGCTGTGGTGGCTGGGAGCCTGGGACAGCGACGAGCGGAGACTTGCGGGGCACGGTGTTGCTCGGGTCGAGGACCTGGGGACACGTATCAGTGGACGGGGTGCACGGGCGGTGCATCCCCTCCACAACTTCAGTTTGGTGGTAGAGCCAGGGAAAAACCATCAGATGAACGGTTTCCAGGTTTGGGCCTCAAAACCTGGGCGTGGACGGTTTCCGAGTTTGGCCACAAAACTCGGGCTGAGGGTTTCCGAGTTTGGCCACAAAACTCGGGCTGAGGACGGTTTCCAGGTTTCGGCCTCAAAACCTGGGTGCTGAGGGTTTCCGAGTTTGGCCACAAAACTCGGGCTAAGGACGGTTTCCAGGTTTGGGCCTCAAAACCTGGGCGCGGATGGTTTGCTGAGTTTGGCCTCAAAACTCAGACGCTGGTGGGCTGGTTTCCCGGTTTGGGCCTCAAAACCGGGGGATAGCTGGAAAAGGATGGTTTCCCAGTTTGGGCCACAAAACCGGGGGTGCAGAGCGAGGGCGGCACGTGGCGGCAATCGGAAGGTTGTGTGGAGGCAACGCGGACGACTTGTGCGGGCGTGGCCGTCGGATCTACCTACCACTTGAGTTGGTCCAGAATAACCTTAGGGTTTAGCTGGTTCGCTCTGTAATTAGAATAGAGAGGGGTAGAGTAGGAAATAGACTTAGTTTAGAATAGGATAAGTAGTCAGGGGAGACACCCTCCTCCCGTATCTCAGTCATTTGCTCTTTCGCACTTAGGGTTTTCTGGTCTCCCATTCCCTGCTGTAGCTAGCTGAGATCCGCAGAGAGACTCACCTCTGTGTACTGTTGATTTTGAGGAAAGGAGGCCGTAACCTCCTTGTCGTAGCATGTGTTTGCGCTTCGGCTGCAAGATCGTGGTGTCAATTCGCGTTTTGTTTGTGTTCTTCGCGGAATCCTTTTCTCCACGATTTTCCCGTCGCTTGATCTCTTTGTTTGGTTCATCTTTTGCGAAACCGTTTGAACCAAGTTGTTCTAGATCGTGAGGCACTTCTTTCCACCGAAGGAATTAACCTCTAACCTCATGGTCTAGGAGATCGATCGATTTTCATTTTGGATCGTGTTCTTGCTTCCTTGCCCCGAAGTTTCTTGATTCACCGATTTGGAGTTAGGTTCGAGCCATGATCTCTTAGAGATAGCTCACTAACATCCTTGTGACCCCTCAGATCGAATCCCAGGCCTAGAGCTTTTGATTCGGAGGAAATCGGGTTGAATCATCAAAGAACTGCACAGTTTTCGGGGGCATCGGACGCTGACACGGGAGCATCGGACGCTAGGGTTCTAAGCGTCGGACGCTCCGGTGACGCGTGTCACTTTCACAGCGTTTGTAGTGGCATCGGACGCCTGGCATCGGACGCGTCCGTTGGCCATCGGACGCGCCTGAGCCAAAGCACTGGACGCTGGCTATTCACTGTTCACAGCGTCCGATGGTGGAACAGTAAGGTTCCCGAGAGGCAGTTTTCGCATCGGACGCGTCCGGTGGTCAGGCATCGGACGCAGGCAGCGTCCGATGCGACTGGTTTCGCACGGTTTCGTCCGCGGTTCGCTCGTTCGTTGACGGATTTGATTTCCATCTTTTGCGTTGGCTTTCTAGAGTTGTGTAGTGTCCCGCTGTGCTTCTTGGAAGCATCCACCCTACATCTAGGGTCGTGGACATTAGCAAGCTCTAGGGTTTGCTTCTGGGGTTGATTCTTGGGACAGTGGCTACTAGTTTCCGTAAGGAAATTTTGAAGCTCCCATTCACCCCCCCCTCTGGTCGCTTTCTGGTTGCTTCTCGGTCCTTCAATCTTTCAATTACGCAAGATTCAAGGTAAAGTACTAAGCCCCGTGATAAATAATATGATATCTTTTTCTAATCCAAATGAGAACTTTTGATTGAATGCATGTGTACTTGTTAGAAGTGCAGATATTGCAGCAACTCCTGATCCATTGTTGAGTTTGACTTTGCTAAGGGACTAGCAAAGGGTAAGCTTGGGGGAACTTGTTGACGGTCCTTAATGTCAATATTATACCATCAACTAATGCATAAAATGATATTAAATAAACTATAAAGCATAGTTGTAGGGTTTGATTCTAACAAGTTCCACGAGTTGTGTTGTTCTCACTTGCTTTGCAGGATTATCAATATTTCACCATATAAAAGTATCTCAAGTGATGAAACAAAGCACACCATTGTGAAGACCTCGTCGAGACGATCGAAACGGACATATGATTTGCTATATTTGGAGTCCCGGAGTGAGAGTCCTCGATGGATACGACTTGGAAGATTCTAGAACATTCCAGAAGACACGAGAAGGAGACCCACGAAAGGCGGGGCCCACCTATCATAGAGGCAGACTGACCGGTCTCCCCCTTGGGCCGGCCGGTCTGCTATATGGCCCAATCTTGCCCCCCTTCGCGTGACGCACTCCAACCGACCTTTTCGACGCGTTTTGGCCCATTAAGGCCCATGTGCATATGACGAAGGATTTAGTACCACATCGCTTGCCCAAGGTGGAGGGGAGGTCATGAGCCCCTATAAAATAAACCCAGGACCGCCCTGAGGCAACAGATCATCTGGGAGTTTTTGTAGAGGCGTCCCTCGAAGGACAACCTCTCCTCTCTAGAGAATTAGGTTTAGATTTTCCAATGTAATAGATTAGATCTAGTCTGGAGTTAGGAAGAGCGGAGCTACACTTCGGTTCTGGAGGAGTCTTCAGAGTTTTGGTATTTCTTTGTATCTTATCTTTGTAAGACTTATGCTTTAATATATTTATCTTCTCTATTTACTTTATGCTTATTATATGATTAGTATAGTTGTTATATCTTGGCATGGGATCTTTGTTTGTATTGAGTGCTCTAGTTATCCTAGGTAATTAGAGTAGTAATCGATAGATTAGACATGGTGTTTAGTCTATAGATTACCTGAGGTTGCGCTCAATCCCACGGAATAGTTGTGGTAGCCCCAGGGGTGACAGCTCTGTTAGGTCTTCGTAGTCCACCACGTTCGGATTGATGTTTTCGTAGAGCTTTTGGCAGCCTTCCCCTGACTACTTTCTTCCCAGTCTTTTTCGAGAGTCAGAAAGGTATTGTTGCTCCAAAATGCCAATGTTTATGACTGCTATATCTTTTCATCTTTGTTTCCTTAGAACACAAGTAATAGAGAAGTATATAGGAACCTTGATCTCTCTCGTTGTCCTCCCACTATAGTTATCTATACATTTATCATTGAATTCTCTTTGATGTGCTATCATTACCATATATCAATTACTCCTGCTTTAGTCTAATTAGTACTCTGATAGTACATGCATGATAGTGAATTATCAGATTCTTGACCCTTGCTTCCCTGTGGTAAAATAAATAACGATCCTGGAATACTCCCGGTAAAATGCTACAATGGTGTTATGTGCGCTTGCGGAATCTTTCATATTCTATTTGCACTACGAATGTCAACAATGATGATCACAAGAAGAACAAGAAGAAAGACAAGAAAGAAAAGAAGGAAAAGAAAGAGAAGAAGAAGGAAAAGAAGAAGGGTGGTTCCTATGTTGTGACATGGGATAGTGATGCTTTCTCAAGTGATGATGAGAGGAAGACCACCAAGAAGAAGGCTATGGCTAGTCTTGCTATCTCAAGCAAGCCTTCTATCTTCGAGAGTCCATCGACATGCTTCATGACTAAGGCCACTTAGGTATCATCCGATGAGAGTTAGAGTGAGAGTGATGATGAGGAGTACTCAAAGGAGGACCTCATGAGCATGCTACAAGATGCTCACTCTTACATTCAGACTAAGAGGAAGGAGTGCAAAGAATTGCGCAAAGCCAACAAGGCTCTTGAGCAATCCTTTGATGATCTCAAGTCTACTCATGAGAGGCTAGAGGAAGCCCATGATAAGCTTGATCAAGCTCACACTAGGCTTAAGGAAGCCCACTCCTCCCTCCTTGATCAAAGTAAGATTGAGGATGTTGTAGAGACATGCAATGTAGGAGTTACATGTGATATTCTTGACGTATCTTTTTATGCTCCTATTATTGTTGCTCCCACCAATGCATCATCATCATCTAGCTCAATTAAAATGTCTACCTCTACTACATGTGACTCATCACTAGTGGTAGAAAATGAGAACCTTAAGAACAAGGTCAATGAGCTCACTCATGCTTTAGGCAATGCCTATGGTGGAGATGTACGCTTGCTTAAGTGCTTGGGTAGCCAAAGGTGCCCACTCAACAAGGAGCGACTTGGCTATACCCTCTTGAAGGGCAAGGCGTCCTTTGCTACTGACAAGACTTGTTTTGTGAAGAGCAATGGTCGGTATTGCTATAATTGCAAGCAAATCCAGGCATGTAGAGCAATATTGCTTTAACAGGAATAAGAATAAGAATAATGCTCATGTTTCATCCATTCGACTTGATTCTTGTTATATGCTTACAAAGGGGACTAATGGTGTGAAGGCTAAGTACATTGGTGCACCCATGGTTGGCCCAAAGAAGAAGGCAATTTGGGTGCCCAAGAGCTTGGTGACTAACCTTGGAGGACCCAAAAAGATTTGGGTACCTAAAAAGAATTGATCTCTTTGTAGGTAAATTATAAAGCGGGAGGAAGGCATTGGGTGCTTGATAGTGGGTGCACTCAACACATGACCAGAGATGGAAGAATGTTCAAATCAATCAACACTAGTGGCAATGATCATGCGGATGCTATCACTTTTGGTGACAACAAGAAAGGCAAGGTCAAAGGATTGGCAAGATTGCAATTTCAAATGACTTGAGCATCTCCAATGTGCTATTAGTGGAATCTCTCAACTTCAACCTATTGTCCATGGCACAATTGTGTGATTTGGGATTCAAATGCATATTTGGTGTGGATGATGTGGAGATAGTGAGTGTTGATGGAAGTGATTTGGTCTTCAAGGGATTTAGATATGAGAACCTTTATTTGGTGGACTTTGATGCTAGTGAAGCTCAATTGACAACATGTTTGTTCAACAAATCAAGTATGGGTTGGCTATGGCATAGGCGCTTGGGACATGTTGGAATGAAGCAACTAAAGAGGCTAGTGAAGCATGACATGGTGAGAGGGCTAATAGATGTTCACTTCGAAAAGGACAAGCCTTGTAGTGCATGCCAAATGGGAAAGCAAGTTGGAAACACCCATCCTAACAAAGGAATGATGAGCACTACACATGCACTTGAGTTGTTGCACATGGACTTGTTTGGACTAACTACATATGCAAGTATTGGGGGAAACAAGTATGGCTTTGTGATAGTGGATGACTATACAAGATACACATGGGTCTTCTTTCTCATTGACAAGAGTGAAGTGTTTGGCATATTCAAAACCTTTGTCAAGAGGAGCCAAAATGAGTTTGATAGAAGAATCAAGAAAGTAAGAAGTGACAATGGAAGTGAGTTTAGAAACACAAGAATTGTTGAGCTATGTGTGGTAGTTTGGAATCAAGCATCAATTCTTGGCCAAGTATACACCTCAATCCTATGGGATAGTTGAAAGGAAGAATAAGACACTCATTGATATGTCAAGATCCATGCTTAGTGAATACAATGTGAGTGATTCCTTTTGGGCCGAAGCAATCAACACGGCATGCTATTATAGCAACCGACTCTATTGTCACCCTCTATTGAAGAAGACACCATATGAGCTCCTCAATGATAGAAAGCCCAACATTGCCTATTTCCGAGTCTTTGGGTGCAAATGCTATATATTGAAGAAGGGCACAAGACTTGGCAAGTTTGAGAAGAAGTGTGATGAAGGGTTTCTACTTAGTTACTCCACTACAAGCAAAGCATATAGAGTGTGGAACAACACAACAAGAATAGTTGAAGAAGTCCATGATGTTGAGTTTGATGAAACCAATGGCTCTCATGTAGAACAAGACAATCTAGATGATGTGAGAGGAACACAATTGGTGGAATCTATGAAGAACATGGACATTGGTGATATTAGGCCAAAGCAAGTAATTGACATAGAAGATGACAAAGATCAAGTGCTCTCTACTCCAACCATGCATGGCAATGATGTTGCAAGCTCTAGTGGTTCTCATGATCAACAAGATGCTAGTAGCTCTCAAGTGGCTCGTCCAAGTGCAAGTGCAAGTGTCTGTTGACACTCCTTAATGGAATCACCCTAAGACTAAACCTCATAAGCAATAACCTAGTGAAGGCACTAAGGAGTGTACGGGACACTACTAGCATCAATTAACGTCAAGTTGTCATCCCCAACATGAAGCTAGCAGTGTGATTATATCAGAGCACTGGATCTAAAGATAAATATTTACCCGCAAGCGCACAGATAAATACACCCGTTGTAGAAGCATTTCACCCAAGCTAGTCTCAGGTATCGTTATTTATATTTAGCCTAGAGACTAATCAATTCAAAGTATGATGGTACTACACTAGTGAGGACTTAACAACAATTAATGTGGCACACACTTGTGATAAAGATTGATAACAGACTCATTACTCTAAATAGGGATCAGACAGTAGAAGTAATGATAATGATAAATGATAACAGAGAGCAGATCAATCAAAGATAATCCTAGAACAATACTACCTAGCAAGTGATGACTAGAACAGGCATTAATAAAAAATATTCCTAAGTTATTCTAATTACAAGTCATAGTATACATTGATTAGTGCAGACATATTTGGCAATCATTGGCTAGGTCATATCATATTTATATTCAAGAGGCAACTCCATAGTAAAGGTGCCAAATAGAGTAACCCCTAAACCATGAGTTAACTAAGCCATACTGAACACTCCATTCGGGAGGTGGAATACAAAGGAATCAATAGGAGTGTCACACCTGTGATCTACCACTCTATCCAAAATGTAGGAAGCATTCGCAGATAAATAGTGTATAGGCACCACGCCTACACAGTATCTATCACCCACCCAATGATCATTAAGATGAGCGCTATACGAACATGAGTATAAATATAATGGTGATCTACCTTGTGACAGAACCGACCAATTTATACCAGATTAAGCACCAAATCCCTGCTTACACAGAGATTTGCAAGTACTTAAGCTCGTACAAACCCGGTAGTCCAGAAATCTCGAAGGATTTCTAATCATTCAACTTTAGCCAAGATCGTAATAGATTAGCGTACATGTCCATGAGGTACATTCAGTTCACACATAATTCAAATACATCGGAGTTCAACAGTTATTACAAACCATAGTTCAAATTTCAAAAGCGGAAGCAACATAGTTTTAAACATAAGTTCTCAGTTCACAATATGGTGTCATTGCCTGATCAGTCCACAAAAGCATCAGGAGAGAATAAGAGTCGACCATGCCCATGGTCTAATCACCACCCTCGACAGGGTATAGACAGTTCTCGCAATAGCCGTAGAAGCATTGCCCATCTGCAACAAGGGATAAAACCCTGAGTACGAGAAGGTACTCAGCTAGACTTACCTGTCATAAACCAAAAATAAACAACACCAAGGAGTATGCAAGCCTGTATCTGGGGTTGGCCACACTTACCTCTTTGCATAAAAGCATTTTCATGATTAAAAACCATGATTAGAGAATTAGCAGTCAGTTTTATGTAATCAGCCTGATTAACTAGATTTGCACCTGATCTAGAGCAAACACTTGACTACTTATTCAAACAAGAGGGACTATTTCATCAATAGCCTTTCAGATTAAACATCATAACCATCTTTAGTTCCATAATGTTACTACGGTAACACACGCCCAGTCAAGTTACTCACTAACCAGGAGCGATGGCGATTATAATCGATTCCTACCCAGCTGGGGACAAAGATGTCGCACACTCGCCCGATCACACGTTGCCAGGCAGCCGTCGGCGGCCACTTCAGGAAATTCGAGAACACAACGCGTGGGACGGTCATGGGCCCTTCTACACCGGGGGTTATCTCAATGCCAGGTCGCTCAAGCTATAACTGCCCACGGTCATGCCAGGTCAATCAGGCCCCGCCCGTCCACGGACCATGCCAGGTCGCTCAGAATAGTTGCCCACGGTACATGTAAGGCCCTGGGTGTTAGGCGTCAACATCTGCATCACCGGCTCGAATAGCCCTACTCGGCTTCACGGGAGGTACTCAGACCTACTCCGTTAAGTGATTGACGCGTTCAAAATGACTGAGGTGTGCCTTCGTCGGGTCCTAATCGACACAGGCGGGAGACTACTAGCACACAGGACCCATGTCCTGCTGCTCCTACATCCCGCCCGGTCTCAGATTAATTATCACATGGTTATCTCCATGATAGCACGAGGCTAGTCATGATCGGTATCCACCTATATACGGGAGACAGGGAATCACCCGACTTTAACTGGTCTAAGTAGGCTAAGCATAAACGAGCCTAGACTTAACAGGGATATCAAGATAGTAATTGCAGGTGGACAAGGATAAGTAAGTAGTGCATCAACGGTATCACTCAACTCCTATAACCTAATGCAACAAACATATCAGGTTAATTTCGTAATTGCATTTGCAAACCATAGGAGTGGGATGCTCCGGGGCTTGCCTCGTTCGAAGTCGAAGGGTCGATGGTCGCGGCACTCAGGCAGGTCCTCGACGTCTCCTCCGTCAGTCCTCTCGTCCTGGGTCTCCTCCGGACATAGCTCCTCCGGTGGTGGGTTCTGGATCTCCACTACCAATCCTGTATGATGCATAACATGTATAAGTAAAAGGAATGCACATGGGATGCACTGGTGATGCAACCTAGAACAAGACAACCCAGGAGATAAGCACATGTCATCTACTGCGTTCTCTTCAACAAGGTAGTTAACATCAAACTAGTGATTACAAAAGACCTTAACATCCAACCAATCAATTAACCTACCTAATTAGTTGGTTGGGATTTAGAATTACCACAGCAACCACTTTACTTAATTAACTTATTCTCCTTTAATTACTTGCTGAAATAAATCCATTTTAATTAAGCCTATAACAACAACCCATCCTAGACAGCTTTAGAAAAATCTACAGAAATTACTGGAAGTTAACAACACATAATCTAGTCTTCTGTCCAAATCTCAACTCATTTGGATTTAAACTTCATTCTCTATGAAAAAGACAAATTCTACCATGAAAAGGTGCTTTGAACTACACACCCTAGCAAAAAGTGTCAAACAACAAGTTTCTCATTTTTCTACTGAACTTCTTAGCATAAGAGTAGTGTACAAAAATTATCAGGTTCAAACTCCTCATATTTTAATTACTACAAATTAAACAAGAAAACAACACTTCATCATTTTAATTGCTATTGCCAAAATATTCCACAGAACAACATCATATTACATTTTTCCCAGAAACTATTCATCAATACAAACCTAACAAAACAAGAATCACATTTTTCTAAGCAATACACAGATTACTATGCATTTAACAAGATTTCAGCCTAAACATGAATTAAATATAACTACACATAAATTTATCACAAACTGGACATATTATATTTTTCATGCATAGAACTCATCACAACAAACTTAACAAAACTTATTTCACCTTTTTAGCATTTACAGAACTCAAGATATGAATTAAACAAGCCAATCAAGTATTTTCTGAAATCTATTTAAACAAAACCCTGAAAATCACTTAACCCTAAACTGCTACGCGTACCCAAACTATTGTACCCAAGACACTGACAGCCGGGACCCGAGCCACTGACTTGCAGGCCCTTGAGTCAAACCGGCCGCACCGGTCAGTCACATAGAAGCAGGGGAAGGGTTGACCATGGCGCTGCTCGCCGGCGGCGACCTCCCCGGCGAGACCAACACCACCGGTGGACTCCCCTCGACTTTCCGCACCCGATTGTACCACTCTCCAGCCCAACACATGCATGGGTCGAGCTCGCCGTCGACCATGGCGGACACGGCGGCGCGGCCACGCTATGCCCGCCGGCTCCGGTCATCCCGAGCCAAACCAACTCGCGATTTCTACTCCGGCGACCTTCACAACCCTAACCCGAGGCTCAGAAGCCAGGGTTCTTACTCCGAGCACCCGCGACCACGGCCATGCCGACTCCGACGACCATGGCGAGCGGCGGACGGCGGCGTACCGTCACTACGAAACCCTAATTGGCTCAACCAACACCACCAATGTCTTCTACGGTTCAAGGTGACTCACGAACGCTAGCTAGGACAAATGGATGGGCACGGAAAGAGGGTTGGCCACGGCGGACCGAGCTTGCCGGCCAAGGCGGACACGGCGGACGCGGCGTACTGTGGTCACCAAACCCTAACCGGCCAAACCGTCACCTTCTACCTCTTCCACGAACCTCACTGACCCTCGAACGTGAGCTAGGGCGACACGAAACCACGGGAAGGAGGCCGGCCATGGCGAACCGAGCTCGGCGGTCATGGCGGCCATGGCAGCGGCTCATCCCGTGGCTTGCCTAGGGTTTCCTACGGGGCGCTAAGGGTAGCAAGAGGTGCGGGGGCTCACGGCGAAGCTTTGTGGGTGGTTGGGCTTGCGGCGAGGCGGCCGAACGGCGGTGAACGGCGGCGGCACTTGTTTTTCCCCCCTTTTCCGCTTGGGTGACGGCGAGAGCAAGAGGAGGCAGGCAAAGCGAAGGGAGCGACTCTGGTCTGCGCGAGCGCGTGCAAGCAGCCTTTGTGCTCGCCACGCCGCGCACGGATGCTGCTCGACCGGCCGTCGCGCGCCACGCGGCGGGCGATGCCTGACGCGGTCGGCCACGACGCCACGCGCGCTCTCGGCTGAACGGCCGGTTCAGTGGCCATCAGGCTGACTGACAGCCAAACTTTGTGCGCGATTAACTCCTAATCCACTCGATGAAACGCTAAACCACTTGCTCTATTGAGTAGAGCTACATGCTGACTACAACTTTGGTTACAAGATCAAGCTTTGGTTCGGCCTGGATTGCTCTCAGAAAAGCTCCAAAGATCGCTCAGCGAAACTGTTTCGGCAGTTAGGACTTAGAAGAATTTCTCTAAGTGAAATCTCCCCCATTTCTGCCTTGTGGGTCCTAAAACACCTTGTTAAACTCATTTTCATGAGTTGGCCCTTAAACATTTTTGTTCTACTCTAAATTCTACACACTTTTGGTTAAGGGCCCACAGTCATGCGAAGCTTCTATCAAGGAGGTCTTAGTTAGTCAAACAAAAGGACTCCTAGGGCTCTATTAAGGCATCTAGGGTTAGTGGCTTGGTTAGCCAAAATGACCAACACAAACCTAGCTTCAAATTGACTCCTCAATAAGGTTCAACTACTTAGGAGACTCACACACTCCAAAAGCAAGTCAAACAAGCATCACACCAAGCATAACATTACAAGCCAACACATGAAATGACACTTTACAAACAGAATGCAACACGAGATGAGAATGCTTCATGCTTATGAGATGTCAAGTTATGCATTTAGGGTTGCTTAACACCAGGGGTGTTACATACCTATGCCAAATATAATCAAAGCACACTACAAGCAATATAATTAAGAATATAATTATTGATGTCTTAGTCATATCAATTGTATTGCTATCTAGAACACAGGGATGAACAATAAGATGAACTAGAACATCTAGAAGAACTAGAGTACGAACTATAACATGAACTAGAAGATGAACTAGACGATGAACTAGACGATGAATTAGAACTAGACGACGAACTAGAACATGAACAATGATGAACAAAGATGAACTAGAAGAGCAATTATGAACTAGAAACATAATTAGATCCATAATGTTAATACAAGAGAGGACCTTGGGTTTACTGAGCCTTCTCGCGACTAGATCTGGAATCCAAGTGAAGCTTGCCTCCTCTAATCATATTCTATCTAACTATTCTAGGTGGATGTAGGCCTAGGTGTCGGTATTTGTTAACCGGCAACTCATCTTGGGGATTATCAGACGATTTGTTCGGTGGGGATCGGCGTTCGTAGAACTCGGTGAGTACACAGGGACAACGATTTATACTGGTTCAGGCCGCTTAGTAGCGTAATACCTTACGTCCAGTGGCGGCATGTGCCTTGTGTTATGATTCAAGATTCAATGATAGGGGTTGGCGCCCGTTTTCCCTTATATAGTCGGGTGAAGCTTGGCGCATACCGAGTCCTAGTCGGTTACAACAGAGGAGTCCTATTCTAATTAAAAGACTTCCTTTAGAAACTCGACTATGTTACAATGAGAGTCCTAATCCACGTAGGCTTCGTATCATGTCCTAGGATCTCCCATGCCGTCCAGGTTTAGTCCGAGTAATCATCTTCTGATGATATCTCTGACATTCTGGTCCGTCAAGCCCCCGAGCTCTTCATCATTTCTCTAAAGCGTTATCTTCTGGTTTCTCTTTGAGAATCTCCGAGTAATGTCTTGAGAAATCTTGAAGTGCTCTGTGGGTAAAGAACTTCCATGATGTGCACTTTTTCCTGAAAAGTGCACCCATAGGGTGTAGCCCCCGAGCCTCTTGTTATTTTTAATAACTTTGAGGGTCTCTGAGCCCTTATCCAAGTAATCCTTAATCAAGAAAAACATTTCCTTGATGATATATACCCTACAGCCCCCAACCCTGAGTTCCGAGTACCTGAGTAGTCGGTACTTGGGGTTTCTAATATATCATCCGGGTAATCCATAAGGTTTGCAAGAAGTTAAAACATGACACTGATCTATTGCTTAATCCATTCGAGTAATAAATATTGGGCTTCAGGTGGGTAATGTTTTCATCAAACATCCCTTTTCACCCCCCACTGAATAAAAATTACCGCAACGACAACAATAATTGACCAATGACTGTTTCACCTGTCCATATTGATGATTCTTGTCGTGTTCTGCAACTGCAACACTTTTGTCGGCTTGCTCTTGAAGTAGACACGTGAAGCAAACCCATCACTGGTGTCAAGCTTCACATGTGTAACAGTACGCAAAAAGGTTTATTGCTCTCTGGTTACTTATATCCGTGAACTGTGTCCATAGACCATGAGCGGCCGCCTATAAATACCCTGCCTGGGGAGCAAGGAAGCCACACTTTCCTGAGTATATGACTTCTCTTAGTCCCTTGAGTGTTATAGCATCTGTAGCAGAAATGTCCGAGCCCCCGGGTGTCTTCCTTATGTAAGATAGTTGAAGTGTACAGAAGAACTCTTGTGAAAGGACCATCCGTCAGGGTGGTTTCCATGTGGTCACGAGCAGAGGGATACAGAGGTGCGCCTAGAAGAACTCTTGTGACTCCCGCATCGCAGGCAACCTTGGGGTCACAGTTTGTCAAAAGGCGTTAGGGTTAAGGTCGACTACCGAGTTCCTTGTGTACTGGGGTAGAGCCTTAAACCCGCCTTGGGATGCACTGAAAAGATAGTGTCTACCCAAGGTTCTGTGTCTGCTTTACTGCGTCCCACTGAACCCGGTCCTTGGTGCATTAAGCATCAAGACTCTGTACCTTGATTACACTAGAGTAGCGTTTTACATCCTGATTGAACTTGTACTGGAAGCTGTTGTATCTCAAGATGTATCCGTGTATCTCTGTTGTAATTCCGAGTAATAATCAATAAGATCCGGGTACTTGGAATGTTTTCCGAGTCCTTTGTTTTTTCTTCTGAGTACTAAATGTGTCTTATGAAAGAATAATGTTGTCTGTTGTACGGGTAGCCTGTTCATTGACTCTGACGCTGTCTGAAATGTCCCCCAACCATTAGGGTTTCGGACGGTTCCCTAACGCCGTTCGGAAAGGTGAACGGTTGCCGAAACAGATCTATAATAAGCCGCCATTGAGCTTACAACCTCTACATTATTTTCATCAAGCCATAGCCTTCAGAGCAAGAAATCCCATAGCCAATCCATTAGTTGATGCGCAGAAAATCCCTTGTCATCAACATGGGCCCAAAGAAGCAAACCGCAGCTGAAAAGAAGAAGGCGAAGACCACCAGCGGGAAGCTGTGCCCCCATGCCCTCCAACAAATGTGTTAGCTTGGAAAGCGCCGGATACCCGAGAATCGGAGCTGGCTTTTATGGCGCAGCAAGGGTTACTCCGGTCGCAGCCAATAGACGGGTGGAGTGTACCCACTGATCATCGCGCTCTAGCACCCAATACGACGGAGATCATGATGTTCAAATCTTTCATTGAGCGTGGATTGGGACTCCCAGCATCTGACTTCTTGAGGGGATTACTGCATTATTATGGTTTGACCCTCAACCACATTACTCCAAACGCCTGCTTCCATATCGCTATTTTTGCTCACCTTTGTGAGGCTTTTCTAGGGATTTGCCCCTCTTTTACTCTTTTTCGTTATTTCTTCTGGGTAAAATGTCAACCCAGTGATGCATGTGTAGAAGTAGTCGGAGGAGGTAGTATCCAGCTTAGGATAGAAGTAGCTACTCAATACATCTTTGTAGTGTTGTCGGATTCTATCCGGGAATGGGCTAGCGGATGGTTTTATATAGCCAACCCGCTGTTGACACTTGCTAACGTCGTCACTAGGAGTAGACTATGGAATCTATCCCGGCAACGGCGCCAGAAAGGCTTGTTGGTAATTCTTAATGTGAGAAGTATAAATAACTATTCTTATGACTATTGGTAAATTCCGCAAGCGCACTGAATAAGTCAATTGTAGCACTTCACCCGGGAGTAACCGAGTATCGTATTTATTTCCACAGGGAAGCTACTATGGCAGAACTAACCCTAGGACCGCTATGAACAACTAGTGATTCTAGCAAGGTTGATCAAAATGTATGAATGGGGGTTGGTTTCTACTACTACTGAAAAGAAAAGAAAGAAAGACTAACTACTACTAAACTAAATCGACGGGGTCTGGCCGATGAACAGATTAATGTTTTCCTACACACTTACGATCACAACTAACTTAGCAATAAAGGTTTTATCTAGTTCTTCGAACCGTACACACCCTCTGGACTATTTACCTCAGACGTGCACAACGAGGTTTATGATTTAAGAACTAACCCAACTACGTGGTGGAATTCAAGGCTCCCAGGGCTGTCACCACCTGTTTGCTACCACAGCTATCCGGGGGGTAGCCACAAAGTAAGGTATAACTAGTCTAAGCACCGCGCTTACACTAATATATACTACTGTAATCTTGCATCCAAAACTAGAGCACTGATTACTCAGCGAAGAACCCAAACTAGATACAAACTAAATACTAAGTTATCTATGATCGAAAGCACTCAACCAGAACAATAAGTAAAGAACTTAAAGTAAATGTTGAAAGTAGAAGAACATTAAGATAAATGAAGAAAGACTTGGAATTATACCAGAGACTTAGAAGATCTTCTATTACAACTCCAGCTCTTCTCTTCTACACTCTCGCTCTCACTCTAGGTCTCTCAACTAGAGTGTTACTCCACCAGAGCTTCGCTTACAAGAGAGTGAGACTAATGAGGTGAGGTCTGAGTACAAATGAGCTCAGGGGGTCCTATTTATAGCCTAAGGGACCTAGGGGGTGTACTTATGGACCTAGGATTAGGTCAGGGGGGTGAGTGTGGTGGCGGCCGCCAGCCCTAGGTGGCGGCCGCCACCCCCTGGCCGTTGGATCCACCAAGGTCGGTTGCATGTCCAAATAACCGTCACATGGGCAATTGGGTCATGATCCATGTGACATCCCTTCTTGGCCCTTGGATGCAATGACCTAAGTGATCAATGGCTGCAAATGAGTGTGGCATGCCTCCCCTGGATCAGTGACGTGGCAGGGGAGGAGTTTGGGCCTCACTCCCCTGGCGGCCGCCAGTGAGGGGTGGCGGGCGCCACCCTACCTTGGCCCAAAGTGAGCCCAGGTGAGTGTGCTCGCCTCCTGGTGGGTCCTCTTTGTCATTTAGCTCAAAAACCCTGCAATTACCTACATTCAAATAAAATTCAAGGACAAGTGGAAATCATTAGTTTATAAAAGGTTTTTGGTTGATTTTAGGTCCTTGTGTTGCGTTATATGTCCTTGTTGATTCTAAGAATATGACACTTAGTGAGCATCAACAAGCTCCCCCAAGCTTACCTCTTGCTCGTCCTCGAGCAAGCTTGGACTAGAATCTTGGAAACTCTGCAATTGGTAGCCTTCCCTGCACTCAAGATTAGAACAAAAGACCAGCAAGAAAGAAGGTTTGTCTTTCCCTTGCCTATTTTGCTAATCAAGATATGTGGAGTTTTTTTTGCATGTTTTGTTCAAAAGAAAGCATGCTTAGCGACTTCTGTGGCTCACTCAATCACTCATATTTGTATGTGGAAATGGAAGAATTATCCTCTCACTAAGACTTTATGTGGGGTTTAATGGGTAGGGTAAAAGTGAGCATGCAATGCTAGCATAATTTTGCTAAGTTAGACAAATGGAGCAAAGGAGCAACAAGTCATAGGTTCAGACCAGGAATGTGCAAGTGTGTGGTATTTATTGTGGCTAATACTTTCATGGCACTTCTCCTTTTTATCTCATTTGTGGGATCATGGCTATGAATGAGAGCATTTGCTCTTTTGGATATTCTCTTCTTTCTAGAGCACTTGCTCTTTTGAATTTTCTTTCTAGAGCACTTGCTCTTTTGAATATTCTTTTCTTTCTAGAGCACTTGCTCTTTTTTTTAACTACTATAGCCATGTCCCTGAGATTTCATTATGGAGCATGAGATTTCATTATGGAGCATGATATTCTGCCATGGAGTATTCCTAACAATGAATGGAAATAAAGGCATGTTGTGTGTGTATTCTCAGTGTAAGAATAGCACTATATAGGTGGATGCAAGTGAAATCCTTGGTCTAAAAATATGACAAGTTTGTCTACCATGACTATCAACAAAAGTCTAACTAGCTCAACACTAACATGCAGCAAGTGGAAGCTCCTGCTCTAAGAGTAAAAATTATTTGGCTTTGGTAGGACTTTCTTTGCCACAAAGTACTTAGAGCAAGTTTTTAAATTTTTTAAAATAAATACTCCACAAACTTGACTTGCTCAAGTCAAAGTAGAAACTTACTTCCCGTTTACTTAGTCTAATGCTCATGTCTCAAGTTTAGTTCTAGCATACGTTCTCCCATGATAACTCTAATGCATGGCATACATTATTTTTATTTATTCAAAAAACTTATGATGAGAGCATTTCATCTATTACTATTTATTTATTATTATAATTATTTTTAACTGCAAATTAACTAAGATAAAACTCAAATTTAAATTACTGAAGTAAAAATAAAACTGATAGAAATAAAGACGGCAGTGATACTTACCTCTTTGACGGGGGTCCTCCCCCAAGCTGGCTTTTGGCGTGGTTGGGTTACATCCATCCCTGACGACGGTACATGTCATCCCAGTTCTGCTGGTTCTGCTGTAGGAAAGAACAAATATTACCCAGTTCTCCACCAGTTTCCTGGCGGAATTCCTGGAAATTTTGGTTCATTTCATTCAGGTCCTGATGGATTTCGGCAGTATCCATGGTGAGTCCATTCATTTGGTGCTGAAGATATCCCATATCGCGCATCCACTCGTCCTGATGAAAGGACGAATGGCGAGCGGCCTGTGGCGAGATTCCTCTATGGAAGAACTCATCACCACGGCCAGTGTACCGGGTGGATCCTCCCAAAGAGTGGGATGAACTCCCCAACTGGGATGAGTGAAGGGACGCCTCATGGATGTATCCCCATTGCGGATGTTGCGGTTGCTGCCAGTTCGACCCCCTTGCTTGGTGCGAGCCAGGAGGTGTCATATGGCCATAGTGTGCTGTTCCTCCGTACTGCCCTGCATAAAAAGGATTAAACTCCTGTGCCGCTGCTACGGCTCTTGCTGCCTCTTCTGCTGCACGGGTCTGTGCTCGCGTCCTCCTCCTGGGAACCTGCATGGTGTTCTCTCGAGCCAACCTGCGGCTTTGTTCTGCCTCGGTTTCCAGGGCCAAAAGTAATGTTGGTGCATTCACCAACCAAAGTTGTGGCGGAACCGTCCTGATTATAAGAGCTCAAGTACTGTCTTAGTCAAATCCGTCTGACTTCGACTCATACTTGAACCTATATAACCCCGGTAGCCCGGAAATCTCGAAGGATTTCTATCATTGTACAACATACAGGATCGCATTGTTCAAGAATTACATTCGCAAAGATACATCACAGAATAATGAAGACGAATTTAAAACATCAGAGTACGAATTTAAGACGGAGTTATTACAATACCGAATTTAAAAGTGCGGAAGTTGAAATAAGTTTGAAACACGACCACCACACATGTGGTCCAAATGAAACATTGTTTGATAAATCCAACTCACACAACTCACTCTTCCCTTTTTAGATAATGTGCCACTAGAAGTCTCAGACCAACAAAAGAAAAAGGGAAGCTTCTGGACGACCCTGCCCGGGGCCTACTCCTCATCACCTTCCACTGGGTAGAGGCAGTGCTTACAATAGCCGAAGTAGACCTGGCCATCTGCAACAACGGGATAAACCCTGAGTACGGGAATGTACTCAGCTAGACTTACCCGTCCAACTGAAAATAAAGACTCCAAGGGTATGCAAGGTCTTTTGGGTGGAGCTGGGATCTTTTAGTTGCGAAAAGCTCAATTTCAGATAAGAGGTAATTGATGATAATGATGAGCTGCCATTTTTAGACCTATTTCTTAATTCTAGGTTTTTCACCTGTACTAGAGCACTCACTTGAATCTATCAATCAATAATATAACCATATCCAGTTGACTTATCCACATTTTAGTTGAACCTTTAATCATCACATGGAGTTGTATCGTGGTGAAGCTCGCCATAGTTTCCCACTAACCGGGGGAGACGGCGGCTCGAATCAAATTCCAAACCAGCTGGTGAAAGACCTTTAATACCAGCCCACACTTTCCCCGTCGGGTCCATGCATTGGGCAACCGCTCGATGCTTGTTCGTGGTGGTAATCGTCGCGGTTCAAGCACGGACCGCCCAATTGGAACCTGGTGATGGCCTCTCGCGGCAGATGACATTTCCATACTATAGGGCGCGACACGGGTCGAAACCGGCCCGAACAGCTTCTAACCGGCTTTGGTGTCGATGATTACGGCACCGACATATCCCTAAGTAAAAGGGCGCGTTAAAAAATGAACGAGGGCCAACATCGATACAAACCTACACGATCCAACGGACGGACTGCACCCAAGTTCCAACTTGGTGCCTTGCCTTCCAGTTGACCGTATTTCATTACTACTCAGGTTCTTTTCCACGATAGCAAATATAGCCAACCGTGATCCGGTAACTACCCATCATGGTATTACGGGAACATTCTTAACTACTACTTTTATTATGCAAGCTAAGCAATTCTACATTGTAAATAAATAACAGGATAACAAGGTAGATGTTAATCAATAACCAAGGAATGATAATGCAGCAAGTAGGATTCATTCCAACTCCTAAACCTAATGCATCACAATATAAAAGGACTCAAGTAATTTTAATTGCAAAAGATAGGAGGCTTAATATTCTCCGGGGCTTGCCTTGGGAGAAGACTGAGGCCTCGTGGGAGGGGCACTCAGGCAGGTTAGTGTCGCTTGCGGGGTCGGCTTCCTCGGCTTGCTGAAGCTCCGGGATCTCCTGCTCGACGTTTGTCTCCGGCTCCTGGTCTTGTTCCTGAACTGTCGATCCTATTGTATGCGGTAAATTAAATAATTAATGCGGGGTGCAGGATATGGTGGTATGAAAGAACATTTCTTGCAAACCAACAAAACCAACTTGTTGAACCACTTTTGACATTGAGGTGAATACTTATTTATTTCATAAAACAAAATCCATTAATTTACCTATTTCTTATTTAGAAATTCAAAAGGAATTCAGGTTTGAACTGCAAGTGCATTTTTCTGAACTTAGAAAAATCCACAAAAATTCCAGAAGGCAATTAACACCTTTTGGACTCCACTGAACAATTTTCAGCCAGAAATAAAATAGAGAACTGCAGATATAAAAATAACAAATAAACTGCTCAAAAGGTGCTTTGAACTAACTTTTCACACAAAATGTGTTCAACAGCAGATTTCATAATTTTCCTGGTTTATTCTACTCATCAACATTCTACTATAGAAAACTTGTGGTCAGAGCATAAACTTACAAGCCTACTCAAAATAAACAAATCTATTCCAAATTAAACCCATTGAACTACAACCCTACTGAAAAAGGGTGCTCAACTCAAATTCATATTTTTCCCGGATTCTACTCCACATTTCATACTTATCAAGGAAGTTCCATGAACAGAAACGTTATATTATTTCTTACAGGAATTTTCAAAGAAACACACAGAAAAGTACATTTGTAAAGCAACTTCAGATTCTTCCATACAACAGCTCATGCTTACATTTTTCTTAGCCTGAACATGACATTCAGAGGCTGCACAATTTTTCCCACATTTTATTTCGACATATAAAACACCTTAACCTTTATTCTAAGAAATCAGCCAAAAAGGACTTTTAATCATAACAGAAACTTTTTCTACATAAATAGTGCATCATATATTTTTCACAGGTGCAAAGCATGATAATAAACTTACACCAAATTTTTCAGGAATGATCTCAACCAGAAAACGTATATATCCATTTATCTCAACAAAAACATATAAACTGAAATAAATAGAAACAGTAAAATAAACTTTTATCAAAAATATTTTCATATTTTTCCATGATATATCTACTCATAAAAAAGCTAGCAAAACTAAAAGTACTTCATTTGGACTTATAAAACGAGCTACGCAAAAATAACAAGCATTTCTGGAAAATAAAACCAAAAGAAAAACTTTTGAATCCTCCCGGCTCGGCCTTGCCTGAACGTGGTCCATGGACCGGGTGAGGCTGACACGCGGGGTCGGCTGGTCAACGGGACCCACTTGTCAGAGAGGGCGAAGCAGGGAAAGCTGTTGACCGGCGAAAGCTCGTCGACGGTGAGGTCGCCGGCGGTGAGGCTAGGCTCGATAGATTCAGCTCGACGAGGCGCATCCAGCGGTGGGGTCGGCTTGGCCAGAGGGTGACCGAAGCGTGCCGGCGGCGAGCGGTGGCGGACGGCGGCGACACATGGCTACGCCATTTCCGCCGGTCGCCGGTGAAATTGAGGCAGGCGAAGGCTCACACGAACCCTGGGGAGGCTATCGGAGGGCTCGGCTTGGCTCGGGAAGCTCCGAGGAAGCTTGGCCTCGTGGATGGCCTCGGCGGACAGCCATGGCGCTCGGCCGGGGAAGAAGAGATGGGAGAGAGCGGTAGCTTTGAAGCTAGGTGGTGTTCTCACCTTGCCTTGGCCTGGTGATGCTTGACGGCGAAGGAGGGAGACGGTGGAGGTCGGGTCGGGGAGGAATGACAATGCGGGCTCTGCGGTGGCGACGACGAACCGAAGGGGGCGCTTCGTCCTCCGGCGGCGATGGGGCTTGGTCGGGGACGACGACGTGCGCACGACGTGGGCACGGTGTAGGCGGAGAGACTAGCGAGAGGGATTGGATGGTGGTGGTCGGGTGTGGCCGGAACGGCGGAGGGGAGTGATGGCGGTGAACGGTCGGCGAGGGTGGCGGACGCTTGCGCGTTCGTGGGAGCGGAGAGGGAGAGCGGGAGTGAGAGCGGGCGAGTGGAATGGCAAGTGGGGAGAGGGGAGGGCGGTGCGCTCGGGGTTTTGGCTCGGCTTGGCCGGCCGGTGGTCGTGGCGGGGCCACGACGGCGCGGTCAGCGAGGCAGCGCGGGCGATGCCGTGCACGGCGAGCGGGCGCGGCAGGCGAGTCGAGCGGAGAGTGGCCGGGGGAGATAGCTTGCGTGCTCGAGTGAGAGGGGATCGAGCGAGGAGTGGCCGGCGAGGATCCTCGGCAGGATACGGCGGCACGTGGCGGTTGTGGCCGGCGTACGGCGCGGCGTGTCAGCGGCGGCAGCGCGCGGCGCGCGGGCGAGCGCTGGCGAGCGGGCGCGGGCTGAGCTGGGCCAAAAGGCCGACTGGGCCGAAAAGGTGGGCGCGGGAAAATTCTTTTCCTTTTTCTTTTTCCAGAGATTTTTCCAAAGTTGACCACTCAAAAACAGTTTCAAAAACTCCAAACCAGGCTTTGATCCAAATATAAAAGTTGCTCAAAATAATTTTCTCTACAACTTTCATATAAGACACTTTTTCTGAAAACCATTTTTACAACCTCCTTATAATGAAAGCCAATTTTGAAACATAAAACATTTTTCTTAATTCATTTTTATTTAACAAACTATTTTGAACAAGGTCAAAATATCAACATGAAAAGCACTCTACTCAATATTCTTTATTTTATCAAACTATTTGCCAAACCAGAAGTCCACTTTAATCGTCAAATCAAATAGAAATCCGAAATCTAGATAAATAAACAAAAGGCAAAAAGCACTCATATGCACATGAAATGATGCAATGCATTACTTATGCTCTTTTAGTCGCTAAGTGCAGTTCCTAATGCAGTGCTTGACACTACGGTGTCACAGCCCTTCCCCCTTAAAGAAATCTCGTCCCGAGATTTGAGTTACGTACCAATCTTTATAAAAAGCGGGATAGTTCACTCGCAAGTACTCCTCGGTTTCCCATGTCGCATCGTTGGGTCCGTGGTTGCTCCAGAGAATCTTGTAAGTCTTCACCGTTCCGTTACGCGTCTCTCGGGTCTTGGTGTCCAAAATCTCCTTGGGCTGCTCGTAGTACTCCAGATCCGATCTGATCGTGACATCTGGGATCCGAACTTCTTCTTGTTCTGGAACTCGAAGACACTTTTTCAACTGTGATACATGAAACACGGGAAAAACTGCGCTCATCTCTGGGGGTAACTGCACTTCATATGCCACTTCTCCCTTTTTCGCTATGATCTGATATGGTCCCACATATCGAGGTGCTAGCTTTTTCTTAATTCCAAAACGTTGGACTTTTCTCATGGGTGAGACCTTGAGGTAAACATAGTCTCCTACTTGAAATTCCAAGGGTCTCCTTCGTGTGTCAGCGTAACTTTTCTGTCGGGATTGCGCTGCTTTGATATGTTGCTGTACCTTTTGCACAATCTCTTCAGCATCCTTTACGTAATCTGACCCATAGAATCCTCGATCTCCTGGTTCAACCCAATTTACCGGGGTTCTGCATCTCCGTCCATACAAAACCTCAAAAGGTGCCATCTTTATACTTTCCTGGTAGCTATTGTTATAAGAGAACTCGGCGAGGGGTAACCACTTCTCCCATGACTCTCCGGAGGATAAAACACAAGCTCTGAGGATATCTTCCAAAATTTGATTCACTCTTTCTGTTTGTCCTGCGGTTTGGGGGTGATAAGCGGAATTTCTTACAAACTTGGTTCCTAGCTCCTTGTGCAGCTGTTCCCAAAAACGTGCTATGAACTGGGGTCCTCTATCAGAGACAATCCTTTTTGGAACTCCGTATAACCTCAAGACGTTCTGAATGTACAAGTCTGCATACTGATGAGGGCGGTGTGTAGTCTTAACTGGTATGAAGTGAGCCACTTTAGATAACCGATCCACGATAACCCAGATAGAATCATTTCCCTTTTGAGTGGTGGGAAGACCTGTGATGAAATCCATACTAATCTCTTCCCACTTCCACTCTGGGATAGATAACGGCTGTAACAATCCGGCAGGTCTCAGATGTATAGCTTTTATCCTGCAGCAAGTATCACACCTTGCAACATAAGCTGCAACTTCCTTCTTCATCCTAGACCACCAGTACCTTGTTTTCAAATCTTGGTACATCTTACTGCTTCCTGGGTGGATAGACAACTTTGAATTGTGAGCTTCATTCAGAATTCTTTCTTTCAGCTCTGTGTCCTTAGGAACAACCAACCTCTGGTTATACCACAAGATTCCCTGTTCATCAGTCCTGAAGTTCAAAGAACTACTGGTTTCCAACCTCTTCTTGATCTGACAGATCTCTTCATCGGTTCTTTGTCCTTCGATGATGTCACTTTCCAGGGTGCACTGTATGGTGATATTGTTTAACATAACGGGGTGCATATGGTTGAATCCATCTTCCAACAGTGGTTGTAGGGAGTTGCAATGAGTCTTGCGACTCAAGGCATCGGCTACAACATTCGCTTTTCCCGGGTGGTAATGCACTTCAAGGTTGTAATCCTTAATCAACTCTAACCATCTTCTCTGCCTTATGTTCAACTCTGGCTGGGTAAAGATATATTTCAGACTTTTATGATCCGTGTACACATGACATAGGTTTCCCATAAGGTAATGCCTCCAAATCTTGAGTGCATGCACGACGGCTGCCAATTCCAAATCATGAGTGGGATAATTCTCTTCATGTGGTCGGACGAGAAGCATAGGCGATAACTTTTCCGTTCTGCATGAGCACACATCCAAGTCCAACCTTGGATGCGTCACAAAACACATCAAAAGGTTCCTCTAAGTTTGGCTGAGCCAAAACAGGTGCGGAAGTCAACAACGTTCGCAGAGTGCGAAAAGCTACTTCACACTCTGGAGTCCATTCGAACTTCTTGTTTTTCTACGTTAAATGGGTCATAGGTTTGGCTATTCTCGAAAAATCTGGAATAAACCGACGGTAGTATCCTGGCAAACCCAAAAAGCTGCGAACCTCAAAAACACTCGTGGGTGCTTCCCAATCCATAACCTCTTGCACTTTAGAAGGGTCTACAGAGATCCCTTCCTCTGAAAGGACGTGACCAAGGAAAGGTACCTTCTTTAACCAAAACTCACACTTACTGAACTTAGCATACAACTTGTGCTCTCTAAGCCAGGTCAAAACAACTCGTAGATGCTCAGCATGATCCTTCTCATTCTCAGAGTATACCAAGATATCATCGATGAACACTACAACAAACTTATCCAACTCTGGCATGAAGACCGAATTCATCAGGTACATGAAATGTGCCGGTGCATTGGTCAATCCAAAGGACATAACGAGGTACTCATAGAGTCCATATCTGGTAGAGAAAGCTGTTTTTGGTATATCTTCTCTTCTGATCTTAATCTGATGGTATCCTGATCTTAGGTCGATCTTGGAGAACACTTTCGCCTTTGATAACTGATCAAACAAGACATCGATTCGGGGTAAGGGATATTTGTTCTTTATAGTTACTGCATTCAACGGTCTGTAATCCACACACATCCTCAAAGTTTTATCCTTCTTCTTCACAAAGATAGCGGGACATCGCCAAGGTGACAAACTAGGGCGTATCAAACCCTTATCCAAAAGCTCTTGCAACTGAACTTTAAGCTCTACTAACTCTTTAGCGTGCATCCTATACGGTCTCCGAGATATGGGTGCCGTTCCAGGGACTAACTCTATAGCAAACTCCACATCCCTATCCGGCGGTAGTCCAGGCAACTCATCAGGAAAAACATCCGGAAACTCGCACACTACTGAGATCTCAGCTATCTGTTTTGCGGTGACGTTGAACAACACTCCGATCTCGTGGGGGTTTTGGGGTAACTTAACCCGAAAGGTAGACCCATTGCGAGGGCTAACCATAGAAACTACTTGCTCTGCGACGTCAAGATTGACCTTCCAGAGTTTCATCCAACCCATACCTAAGATCACATCCAAACCCAGACCAAGGATTATGATGGGATCCACTATGGCCTTCTTATCCCCAAAAGTCATTTCCACTCCTTTAGCCATTTTACGCGCGGAGAGAACAGCTCCGGCGGAACTTATCTGATGTCCCCGATCTAACTCTACCAAGTCAAGATTACTTCTCAAAACAAAGTTCTCACTTATGAAAGAATGCGATGCTCCGAAATCAAACAGCACAACTGCGGGGCATTGATTAACAAGAAACGTACCAGCGGTGACAGGCTCTCCTTCCGGCACTTCCTCCACGGTGGTGTGATGCACATGACCTGCGTGAGGTGGAGGCTGGGTGTATTGCTTCTTTGGACGAGGGCACTGACGTGATAGGTGTCCAGTCTGACCACAGTTGTAACATGGCCCAATCACATATGGAGTCTTGTGGCCTCCTGCACTTCCTGCCTTATTCTTGAGCAGTGTAGGGCTTCTGAAAACTGGGACGAGGTCGGTTGGTAGTGATCTTCCTCTGTGGGGGACAGAACCTTGCTCCAGCCACTGGCGCGCGATACGGGGTGCGTGCTCCGATAGGGGTTCTCTGCTGAGACGAACCTCCTTCGTTCGCACGACGGCGGTTTTCTGTCGCCAGCCTACTGTCATTGGCCTCTTAATTTAGGCAGTCACTGACAAAGTCACTGAAGGTGGTGCGTTGACTGTTACCCATCTTTGAAAGCATGGCGGCGCTCAAGCCACGTTTGAAGCTTGCGATCTTCTTGGCCTCAGTGTTGACAAAGTCTGGGGCGTAGCGAGCTAGGTTGTTGAAGCTGTGCAGATACTCGGACATAGATCTGGTTCCCTAAGACAACCTCATGAACTCTGCAATCTTCATCTCCATCAGACCACTAGGGATGTAGTGGTTGCGCATAGCAGTCGAGAACTGATCCCAAGTGACACGTGCATTTGCAGGCAGGGATGCACGGTACTGGGCCCACCATAAACCTGCGGGTCCTTCCAACATGTGGGCGGCGTACTCCGCCTTGAGCTCTTCCATCAGACGAAGTAGACGGAACTTCTGGGGGATGGAGTTGAGCCATTCATCAGCCTCAAGCGGTTCGGTGACTTCCTTGAACACAAGAGGGCGAGTGTCCAAGAAGTCACGGTAGGAGCTGTACTGGTTGGGCTCTGGGCCTTGGCGTTGATGATGCTGCTGCGCAGTGTTGTTAGCGATATTGCGGAGGGTGGCCTCCATGTGCCTCTGCATTTCTTCCATGTTCCTTTGGCTTCCCAGAAACTGGCCGAAAAACGCTTCCGGCGTCATTAGCGGCGGTGGGGGAGGTGGCAGATTCTCCTCCTGTCCTGCCCCCTATCCACGCTGGCTGCGAGTGTGTGCCGACATCTGCATATCCCATTAATAAGCAATCATTAGGTGATGTTACATTGATCATGAATAAATACTGCACTGTACATAATTCAAAAATTTAGCACACGACCAAGTATAATTACTCATTTCCATACAACATCACAGAATAATCGCTCGAAATTAGACATGCAAACGACGGATTTCCATAAAAGATACCAGATCGAAGTCTGGACTTTGTCCAAAAGACATACATGCCATCATACATCTCAATCATAAAACCAACACATGTTTTGAGTGTTACATCACTTAGCGAGCGTGCTCAAGCTATACAAAAGAAAACGACTCCTAGCGAATCTAACGCTCAGGCGTCTCCAGCGGCGGACGCGGCGTCCTCTACGTCGACGTCGATCATCGGCTCGTCAGCGTGATCCTCCTCTGGTGGGGCGTCGGGACCAAGGACCTCTCCGTCCTGGGGATCCTGGGCCTCGGCGGCTGGAACCTCGGCAGCTGCTGGGGCGGCGGCCTCCTGCGCGGCATGGTGCATCTGGTGGACTGCCTCGTGGAGCTGGTCGATGTAGGCCTGCTGTCCATGGATCTGCTGTATCAAGAGGTGGGCTCCCTCTCTGAGCTGGTCAAGCGCGATGCGGGCCTCATCTCTCTGAAGAGCGGTGGTCAGGTACATCTGCTCTGCAACGGTCCTGGCAGTGGACTGTGCTGCTGCTGTGGTGCGGGCGTCGTCACGCTCAAGAGTGACCTGCTGAATCCTCTCCTGCAGACGAGCAACCTCAGCGTTGAAGTCCTCCTGTAGCTTCCTCTTGCTCTGGTAGGTGGCTGTGAGGGTGAAGGACACGCTCCCGAGAGTGTGCTCCAAACTCTCACATACACCCAACAAAGCTCCGGTGGCGCTCATCGTAGGCGTCTCACAGTAGAACCTCTCCTCTGGGCTCCCTGTCAAGACTGACTCCGAAGTCTGCTTCCAGCGCAATGGAAAAAGTGATCCGTGGGGGAACACTCCTGCCATAGCGCTAGCTAGGTCGGTGGGGAAGCGGGCGTGATGTCCTTCAGCACTAGGTATGCTGCCCTGTTGGCTCCATCCTTGGCACATGTGCCTCTGGTGATCTCTGTCCATCCTGTCCAGTGAGGCTTGGCGGGCAAAGCTTTGACTTTGATCTCCACCATGACCAAGGAATCCTGCCCGTAGATCTCCTTCTGCCATGAGTACCTGGGCTCCTGTCCTTCCTCATAGCCCATGGCCTGTAGAATCCTCCAAAGGATAGTCGGCAATCCGAAGTAGGACAAGAACGTCTTCCGGGTCAGCTTGGTGGCCAAACGGTGACGCGGAACTCCTCTGCCTCCGGTGGCCTTGCGAGCGGTCAGCTTAGTCCGGGCCATCTGTAGAAACAAAAAGGGTTTCGAACTCTCATGAGACGGATACTAAGTTGGCAAATTTTATAGAAAAGAGACAACTTTTAATTTAAGGGGAGGTAATGTAAATGCATGAATATAAACATGATGCATGATCGTACTTACGTTCTCACTCACTAACATGACTCGTAAGTCCTAACGTTCTAGTCGGTGGCAAGAACGATCTCTCATGCGTTATCTACACGTTCTACTCGTTCGCATAATTAGTGTACCTGCAGAAGGTTCATTTCAGCCCAAAGCAATCCCAATGATAAAACAATTGAGCATTGGCTAATATGCGCAAAATACATAGAAGCCAACACTAAACACCATGCACCAACATAGAAAACACCCTCAAAAACATTGATACCCTCATATGTGTCTGCGTGGAGCTCTCACATACTTGGTATAAGAACTCTCACCTAGACCGACGGTTGGACGGTCATGCTCTCATATCTCACAAAATCATTTTATGCATGTTTTCGCGATCGACGCATTCTCTTTTCCCGAGAATGGACTAGCAAATAAAGATCCAGCATGAAGCAAAACCCTGAACCCTGTTAGCAGTTAAACCACCTGAATCCTAGTATAGGGCTTAAGGACGAGACTGGGCACACAAAGTAATTGAAAATAGTTTTGAAAATAGCTTTGAAAATAATTTTGAAATACCCATTTTAGTTCGAAAATAGCTCTTTACGGATGCAATAACTTGAACCATGCTTCGATACCAGCTGTGGCGGAACCGTCCTGATTATAAGAGCTCAAGTACCGTCTTAGTCAAATCCGTTTGACTTCGACTCATACTTGAACCCATATAACCCTGGTAGCCCGGAAATCTCGAAGGATTTCTATCACTGTACAACATACAGGATCGCATTATTCAAGAATTACATTCGCAAAGATACATCACGGAATAATGAAGCCGAATTTAAAACATCAGAGTACGAATTTAAGACGGAGTTATTACAATATCGAATTTAAAAGTGCGGAAGTTGAAATAAGTTTGAAACACGACCACCACACATGTGGTCCAAATAAAACATTGTTTGATAAATCCAACTCACACAACTCACTCTTCCCTTTTTAGATAATGTGCTACTAGAAGTCTCAGACCAACAAAAGAAAAAGGGAAGCTTCTGGACGATCCTGCCCGGGGCCTACTCCTCATCACCTTCCACTGGGTAGAGGCAGTGCTTACAATAGCCGAAGTAGACCTGGCCATCTGCAACAACGGGATAAACCCTGAGTACGGGAATGTACTCAGCTAGACTTACTCGTCTAACTGAAAATAAAGACTCCAAGGGTATGCAAGGTCTTTTGGGTGGAGCTGGGATCTTTTAGTTGCGAAAAGCTCAATTTCAGATAAGAGGTAATTGATGATAATGATGAGCTGCCATTTTTAGACCTATTCTAGGTTTTTCACCTGTACTAGAGCACTCACTTGAATCTATCAATCAATAATATAACCATATCCAGTTGACTTATCCACATTTTAGTTGAACCTTTAATCATCACATGGAGTTGTATCGTGGTGAAGCTCGCCATAGTTTCCCACTAACCGGGGGAGACGGCGACTCGAATCGAATTCCAAACCAGCTGGTGAAAGACCTTTAATACCAGCCCACACTTTCCCCGTCGGGTCCATGCATTGGGCAACCGCTCGATGCTTGTTCGTGGTGGTAATCGTCGCGGTTCAAGCACGGACCGCCCAATTGGAACCTGGTGATGGCCTCTTGCGGCAGATCACATTTCCATACTAGAGGGCATGACACGGGTCGAAACCGGCCCGAACAGCTTCTAACCGGCTTTGGGGTCGATGATTACGGCACCGACATATCCCTAAGTAAAAGGGCGCGTTAAAAAATGAACGAGGGCCAACATCGATACAAACCTACACGATCCAACGGACGGACTGCCCCCAAGTTCCAACTTGGTGCCTTGCCTTCTAGTTGACCGTATTTCATTACTTCTCAGGTTCTTTTCCACGATAGCAAATATAGCCAACCGTGATCCGGTAACTACCCATCAGGGTATTACGGGAACATTCTTAACTACTACTTTTATTAAGCAAGCTAAGCAATTCTACATTATAAATAAATAACAGGATAACAAGGTAGATGTTAATCAATAACCAAGGAATGATAATGCAGCAAGTAGGATTCATTCCAACTCCTAAACCTAATGCATCACAATATAAAAGGACTCAAGTAATTTTATTTGCAAAAGATAGGAGGCTTAATATGCTCCGGGGCTTGCCTTGGGAGAAGACTGAGGCCTCGTGGGAGGGGCACTCAGGCAGGTTAGTGTCGCTTGCGGGGTCGGCTTCCTCGGCTTGCTGAAGCTCCGGGATCTCCTGCTCGACGTTTGTCTCCGGCTCCTGGTCTTGTTCCTGAACTGTCGATCCTATTGTATGCGGTAAATTAAATAATTAATGCGGGGTGCAGGATATGGTGGTATGAAAGAACATTTCTTGCAAACCAACAAAACCAACTTGTTGAACCACTTTTGACATTGAGGTGAATACTTATTTATTTCATAAAACAAAATCCATTAATTTACCTATTTCTTATTTAGAAATTCAAAAGGAATTCAGGTTTGAACTGCAAGTGCATTTTTCTGAACTTAGAAAAATCCACAAAAATTCCAGAAGGCAATTAACACCTTCTGGACTCCACTGAAAAATTTTCAGCCAGAAATAAAATAGAGAACTGCAGATATAAAAATAACAAATAAACTGCTCAAAAGATGCTTTGAACTAACTTTTCACACAAAAGGTGTTCAACAGTAGATTTCATAATTTTCCTAGTTTATTCTACTCATCAACATTCTACTGTAGAAAACTTGTGGTCAGAGCATAAACTTACAAGCCTACACAAAATAAACAAATCTATTCCAAATTAAACCCATTGAACTACAACGCTACTGAAAAAGGGTGCTAAACTCAAATTCATATTTTCCCCGGATTCTACTCCACATTTCATACTTATCAAGGAAGTTCCATGAACAGAAACATTAAATTATTTCTTACAGGAATTTTCAAAGAAACACACAGAAAAGTACATTTGTAAAGCAACTTCAGATTCTTCCATACAACAGCTCATGCTTACATTTTTCTTACCCTGAACATGCATTCAGAGGCTGCACAATTTTTCCTACATTTTATTTCAACATATAAAACACCTTAACCTTTATTCTAAGAAATCAGCCAAAAAGGACTTTTAATCATAACAGAAACTTTTTCTACATAAACAGTGCATCATATATTTTTCACAGGTGCAAAGCATGATAATAAACTTACACCAAATTTTTCAGGAATTATCTCAACCAGAAACATATATATCCATTTATCTCAACAAAAGCATATAAACTGAAATAAATAGAAACAGTAAAATAAACTTTTACCAAAAATACTTTTATATTTTTCCATGATAGATCTACTCATAAACAAGCTAGAAAAACTGAAAGTACTTCATTTGGACTTTTAAAACGAGCTACACAAAAATAACAAGCATTTCTGGAAAATAAAACCAAAAGAAAAACTTTTGAATCCTCCCGACTCGGCCTTGCGTGAAAGTGGTCCATGGACCGGGTGAGGCTGACGCGCGGGGTCCGCTGGTCAACGGGACCCACCTGTCAGAGAGGGCGAAGCAGGGAAAGGTGTTGACCGGCGAAAGCTCATCGACGGTGAGGTCGCCGTTGGTGAGGCTAGGCTCGATAGATTCGGCTCGACGAGGCGCATCCAGCGGTGGGGTCGGCTTGGCCAGAGGGTGACTGAAGCGTGCCGGCGGCGAGCGGTGGCGGACGGCGGCGACGGCGACACATGGCTACGTCGTTTCTGGCGGTCGCCGGTGAAATTGAGGCAGGCGAAGGCTCACACGAACCCTAGGGAGGCTATCGGAGGGCTCGGCTTGGCTCGGGAAGCTCCGAGGAAGCATGGCCTCGTGGATGGCCTCGGCGGACAGCCATGGCACTCGGCCGGGGAAGAAGAGATGGGAGAGAGCGGTAGCGTTGAAGCTAGGTGGTGTTCTCACCTTGCCTTGGCCTGGTGATGCTTGACGGCGAAGGAGGGAGACGGTGGAGGTCGGGTCGGGGAGGAACGACAATGCGGGCTCTGCGGTGGCGACGACGAACCGAAGGGGGCGCTTCATCCTCCGGCGGCGATGGGGCTTGGTCGGGGACGACGACGTGCGCACGACGTGTGCACGGTGTAGGCGGAGAGACTAGCGAGAGGGATTGGATGGTGGTGGTCGGGTGTGGCCCGAACGGCGGAGGGGAGTGATGGTGGTGAACGGTCGGCGAGGGTGGCGGACGCTTGCGCGTTCGTGGGAGCGGAGAGGGAGAGCGGGAGTGAGAGCGGGCGAGTGGAATGGCAAGTGGGGAGAGGGGAGTGCGGTGCGCTCGGGGTTTTGGCTCGGCTTGGCCGGCCGGTGGTCGTGGCGGGGCCACGACGGCGCGGTCAGCGAGGCAGCGCGGGCGATGCCGTGCACGGCGAGCGGGCGCGGCAGGCGAGTCGAGCGGAGAGTGGCCGGGGGAGATAGCTTGCGTGCTCGAGTGAGAGGGGATCGAGCGAGGAGTGGCCGGCGAGGATCCTCGGCAGGATACGGCGGCACGTGGCGGTTGCGGCCGGCGTACGGCGCGGCGTGTCAGCGGCGGCAGCGCGCGGCGCGCGGGCGAGCGCTGGCGAGCGGGCGCGGGCTGAGCTGGGCCGAAAGGCCGACTGGGCCGAAAAGGTGGGCGCGGGAAAATTCTTTTTCTTTTTCTTTTTCCAGAGATTTTTCCAAAGTTGACCACTCAAAAACAATTTCAAAAACTCCAAACCAGGCTTTGACCCAAATATAAAAGTTGCTCAAAATAATTTTCTCTACAACTTTCATATAAGACACTTTTTCTGAAAACCATTTTTACAACTTCCTTATAATTAAAGCCAATTTTGAAACATAAAACATTTTGCTTAATTCATTTTTATTTAACAAACTATTTTGATCTAGGTCAAAATATCAACATGAAAAGCACTCTACTCAATATTCTATATTTTATCAAACTATTTGTCAAAACAGAAGTCCACTTTAATCGTCAAATCAAATAGAAATCCGAAATCCAGATAAATAAACAAAAAGCAAAAAGCACTCATATGCACATGAAATGATGCAATGCATTACTTATGCTCTTTTAGTAGCTAAGTGCAGTTCCTAATGCAGTGCTTGACACTAGGGTGTCACAAAAGTGACATATCAGGAAGAGCTATTTTATTCACATAATCTTGGTAGATCATGTGAATCTCACCGGTCTCCTCGTTCTCACGCAAGAGGTGTCCTTGCGAGAAGTGCTCCATGGTCAAAGCGTCTCGGTCACTAGGAATGTAAGAGTATATAGCGGTGTTCAGCAGACCCATGTTAAAAGCCAATCTAGTTATTCATGATGTCATTTCAAAATTTCCAGTTCGTTGATCAAATTTAGACCAGTAGTCCGCGATGGCTCTGGCGGGTGATACTTTTATGTGGTTTACTAGAGCATAAAGCAACAACATTACGGGCTTTTTAATTGGTCTCAAGTCAGGCCTTGGAAAATAATAATATATTTGTGAAAGAACCTGAGCATGGGGTTATGGATATTACTTGCACGGGGCAAGCCTGGGTTTCTGTTCCCAGCAATACTTTTCCAAAATTCATTTCTATTAAATCCCGTACAGGCAGATTCCAGGCTCAGCAAGCATGAATCATCAAAGTTTAAATTCTTGCTGAACTGCTTCCATGTTAAGGTATGTTCTTCATTAAAAAGCCGAAATGTTATGTGATTAGCAGATATTTGCATTGTGGCCAGAAATTCCATTGTGAGGGGCATGATTCCCTCCTCATTAATCTTCCATGCATCTTCCCATCCCAAGGTTCGAAAAATATAGAGAAACTCATTGTCCATACCAGTGCGACTTAGCAAGTCATCGTCGAAATGACGAGTGTGAACGAACTCCCTCTCACTGAGGATGTTCCGGGCCTGCCGTTCCCGATCACTCTGCCAGATGATATTATCGACGGAACTCAGGACGCGGATGGTTGGTCCGGCCTGGTGTGTGGGCGGAGAGTTCCGATCCACCGACATTTCGTTGGTGGATGCAGTATCCCACCCGACACTCTCCTCATCACTCCCAGCAAAGCGAATGTGAGTGTTTGCCCTCGACGAACTTCCCTCACCCTTACTCTTCTTCTTCTTGCTGGTGAAGAAATTCTTGAGAGGGCCCATGACCTCCTTGCTAGTGCTCAAGGTGGCTAGTGTTTTTGTGTTTTGAGTGAGGTGTAGGAACTTGCATGGGGTGTGGGTAGTATTTATAGGCTGAGGATGGAAGGAGGAAGGCTGAAAGCTTCACCCCACTAGCGGGCGCCAGGAAAAAGTGGCGGGCGCCACCCCACCTTGCCCATTTTTGTCTGCAACCGACACATGAGGTTTCCCTCGCAATGTCCACTGAAATTCTAAGTGGGGAATAAAGTGGTAGTGTCGGTGTAAAGTGTAAAGAGTGTAACCTCCTAAATGGAGTAAGTGGGCTGAAAAATTTCAAAGACCACTTCTTCATCCTGGTCATACTTTATACCAAGGATGGTGGGAAACTTACTCGGGAGCAGTTTTGTGCAGAAATGTGGAAATTGAGGTGGCGGGCACTAGGAAAAAGTGGCGGGCGCCACCCCTTTGTGGGAAATTCCTACTCAAAGCCACTCCTTCTTTCACTAGTGCTCTCCTCATCACTCTTCACCAGAATTTTTGAGTGGAGAAGTGTCCAAAAGTTGGAGTGAAGATGAAGAGAGAGGAGGAGACATGGGAATGAATGAGTGCATTGAAAAGAGCAAAGGCATGGGTCTCTCCTGGTGTTATTTGAGTCTATGAGCTAGGGATGATAGTCTATTTGATTGGCTAAGTGGAAAACGGCCACATGGGGTGGCGGGCGCCAGCATGGGGTGGCGGGCGCCACCCCTAAGTCTGCCCTAAGCCCCCTAGGCTTCACCTAATCTCCCTACTAAGCATCTATTTTGCAGAAAATTAATTTGCTTATGTAAAAACGAAAATTTAAATGGGGGATAAAGACTTACCTTAGTCTAACTTACCTGGGTTAGCCGCTTTGGATTCCCGATTAGTGTCGCCTTCACGGTGGTTGTGGATGGATGTAGGCACCGACGAACCTTGATGATGGGTGTTTTTCCGGTCGCGGTGTGAACTGGAATTTCTCCTCCTTTCCACTGATGTGGAGCTGAATTTCTCCAGCTCCTACATCAATGGTGGCTTTTGCAGTGCTCAGAAATGGCCGTCCCAAGATCAATGGCGTCTGGTGGTCGGGATTAATATCCAGAACCACGAAATCCACCGGGACAAAGAGATTCCCGATTTTCACCGGAATATTCTCTGCTATTCCCGCCGGATATCGGAGCGATTGATCGGCTAGCTGCAAACACATAGAAGTAGGGGACAAGGTATGATGATTTAATTTATCATATATTACCTTGGGCATGACGCTGACGCTTGCTCCCAGATCACAGAGTGCATGCTCGAAGTGCTGCTTTCCAATTGAACATGCGATCGTTGGGTTTTCTGGGTCCTTCTTTTCTGGGAGTTGGTTTAGAATGACCGCACTGCAATCTTTGGTCAATTTAACCATATCCCTACTTGGAATTGGTTTCTTCTTATTGAGCATGTCTCTCAAATATTTTGCATAAGTTGGAACCTGCACAGCGTCAATAAATGGCACATGTATATATAATTTTTGAATTACCTCGACGAATTTCTTGAATTGGTCGTCTTCTGTCGGATTTCTGTTTCGATCTGGAAAAGGTAATACATGTGTATCATAGAATTCATGAGGAGAAGTTCGTACCTTGGATGAAGGTTCAGCAGGGGTCTCCTCTTCTTCGTCTTTTTCAACATTACCAATATTTTTCTTTGTAGCAGCATTACTACTAGGAACTAAATTAGGATGAGGTGGATCATGAGTGGATTTACCACCTCTCGTGGTTACAGCTTTTACCTCCTCATAGTATTTAATTTGAGATTTAATGTTATCTACTGTTTGTTCTAATCACTTATTAAAATTCATTTGTTCCTTAAATGCTTCAGAAAAATCATTCAGTTTAGCATAAATTCCTTCTAACATTTTATCATGTTCAATTAATTTATTATTTATGCTATCATTAACTCTACCTTGATTAGAAACTAATTTTCCAATAGGAGAATTAAATACGGAGGTTCGAGGCATACCTTTATTATTCCATTGTTGGATCATTGGAATTGGAGGTTCTCCGTAGCCACCATTATTAAGAAGGGATTTTGCATCCTCTTTCTTAATTTCTTCTTGACCTTCACTTGACGAAGCGGCTCTTTGCTTGGCGTAGTACTCCTTTGCAGCACGATCTCCTCATTTATTCTTTGCTCTAGCAATTTTACCAAAGTTTGCAGGGTAACAGAATCAACTTGCTTAATTTCAGACATACCTCTAGCACATTTTTCTGTCCATCCTTGATTCGCCACCATTGTCTCGATCAGTTTGGTTGCCTTCTCTACAGTGAGAGAGAGGTATGCACCTCCGGCGGCAGCATCAATGTGTTGTCGAGATTCTTGCTGGAGTCCATGGTAGAAGCTCTGGATCAAGTACCAGTCTTGCATACCATGGTGGGGACAGTCTTCAACATACTCTTGTAGTCTCTCCCAAGCTTCAGTGATTGTTTCTTCATCTCCCTGTCCAAAGTTAGAAATCTTGCTACGGAAAAGAATAGTTCGACTTATCGGGCAGAACTTGTTGAGGAATTGATCCGCGTATCTCACCTATGTCAGCAGGTGTCTAGAGTTGAAGAGGAGCCACTGCTTCGCTTTTTCCACTAATGAAAATGGAAAAAGACGAAGTTTGATGGCATCCTGCGAAACTCCCTGCACAGAAATCGTACTACATATCTCCAGAAAATTCCGGAGGTGAGCGTTGGCGTCCTCGGAAGGTTTGCCATTAAATACAATAGCTTGAGCCATACGTATTAGGTGAGGTTTAAGCTCAAAATCTACATTACTAGTAGAAGGTAACACTGGAATGTGAGCAAGAGTAGGTATGGAATACTCATGGAGTGTTTTGGTCGACGTCGATGTTGATTGATCGTTGGAGCAGCTTGGTTCGTCAGTCACTTTTGACTGGGATTCTTGTCTTGACGAACTCCTTTCGCGAAACTCCAGGTTCTTCCTCGGCGGAGTGAGATCAGCTCTCGCTCTCCTAAGAATGGCCTCAGGATCTTCTTGATAGTCGCTTGGAAGATTGAATCCGGCCATGACTACTTGAACAAACAATATATATACCCGCTAGAACTACGGGGGTTAATTCAATAGAAATCACAATGAATTAATTCTAGCCAATTGCTTCCCCGGCAACGGCGCCAAAAATGCTTGTTGACACTTGCTAACATTGTCACGAGGAGTAGACTTTGGAATCTATCCCGGCAACGGTGCCAGAAAGGCTTGTTGGTACTTCTTAATGTAAGAAGTATAACTAACTATTCTTATGACTATTGGTAAATTCCGCAAGCGCACAGAATAAGTCAATTGTAGCACTTCACCCGGGAGTAACCGAGTATCGTATTTATTTCCACAGGGAAGCTACTATGGCAGAACTAACCCTAGGACCGCTATGAACAACTAGTGATTATAGCAAAGTTGATCGAAATGTATGAATGGGGGTTGGTTTCTACTACTACTAAAAATAAAAGAAAGAAAGACTAACTACTACTAAACTAAATCGGCGGGGTCTGGCCGATGAACAGATTAATGTTTTCCTACACACTTACGATCACAACTAACTTAGCAATAAAGGTTTTATCTAGTTCTTCGAACCGTACACACCCTCTGGACTATTTACCTCAGACGTGCACAACGAGGTTTATGATTTTAGAACTAACCCAACTACGTGGTGGAATTCAAGACTCCCAGGGCTGTCACCACCTGTTTGCTAGCACAGCTATCCGGGGAGCTAGCCACAAACTAAGGTATAACTAGTCTAAGCACCGCGCTTACACTAATATATACTACTCTAATCTTGCGTCCAAAAATAGAGCACAGATTACTCAGCGAAGAACCCAAACTAGATACAAACTAAATACTAAGTTATCTATGATCGAAAGCACTCAACAAGAGCAATAAGTAAAGAACTTAAAGTAAATGCTGAAAGTAGAAGAACATTAAGATAAATGAAGAAAGACTTGGAATTATACCAGAGACTTGGAAGATCCTCTATTACAACTCCAGCTCTTCTCTTCTACACTCTCGCTCTCACTCTAAGTCTCTCAACTTGAGTGTTACTCCACCAGAGCTTCGCTTGCAAGAGAGTGGGACTAATGAGGTGAGGTCTGAGTACAAATGAGCTCGGGGGGTCCTATTTATAGCCTAAGTACAAATGAGCTCGGGGGGTCCTATTTATAGCCAAAGGGACCTAGGGGGGTACTTATGGACCTAGGGTTAGGTCAGGGGGGTGAGTGTGGTGGCGGCCGCCACCCCCCTGGCCGTAGGATCCACCGCCTTTGCTTCAACGGCATCCAGGAGCTCCAGAGAGGCGGTTCCAAGGTCGGTTGCATGTCCAAATAACCGTCACATGGGCAACTGGGTCATGATCCATGTGACATCCCTTCGATCTTGGCCCTTGGATGCAATGAATTAAGTGATCAATGGCTGCAAATGAGTGTGGCATGCCTCCCCTGGATCAGTGACGTGGCAGGGGAGGAGTTTGGGCCTCACTCCCCTGGCGGCCGCCAGTGAGGGGTGGCGGGCGCCACCCCACCTTGGCCAAAAGTGAGCCCAGGTGAGTGTGCTCGCCTCCTGGTGGGTCCTCTTGGTCATTTAGCTCAAAAACCCTGCAATTACCTACATTCAAATAAAACTCAAGGACAAGTGGAAATCGTTAGTTTATAAAAGGTTTTTGGTTGATTTTAGGTCCTTGTGTTGCGTTATATGTCCTTGTTGATGCTAAGAATATGACACTTAGTGAGCATCAACACCCGCCACCAGCCCTTCGTCGCCATGATAGGTGGCGCCCCAGAAGTCCCGAGAGTGGAAGGACAAGATTTCTGCTGAAGAGGTAGAAACTGTCCAACCATTGATCGACATGATAGCGGCATTCAAGTTGAGTGGACTAACTGGATATACCGTCGTCCAAGACTTCATTGCGCGCCGAATCCATTTGCTGCAACAACGAGCCAATTTTGGCTTCGAATACCTTGGCGTGAAGGACCCGGGCCGGCATGATGCCGAGCAATTGTCCAACTAAGAGATTCTGAGGAGGATGAACCAGCTGTTGAAGACCCGTGAGCATCTTGTTCCGATGATGACGACTTTCTCCGCCATCAACCCTCCTCCAGAGGTAAGTAGCTGTGTTATCCGTCTTTTAGATTCTTAATAGATATCCTTCTGACGGGACATTATCTTCTTCTAATTCATAGGTCCAAGGGAGGAATAACAATGATTGTCCACCCCTGCCCCCGGTGACTCAAGAAGGCGGAGGCATTGCTCTCGAGGGTCCCATTCGAAGTGATGTCCTTCGCAATGAGTCAAGCTCTCCTGGTGATCTTGACTGGTTAGACTCAGATTCAACTGACTCTGATGTCATGCTCATAGATCCCGAAGCCGACAGTAGCTGGAAGAGGTCTCCGAGTCCACTCCAGGGAGCCGGAGATCCAGTCCCAAAGAAGGCTCGCACTGGTAATCGTCGTGCTTATCGAAAAATTCTTTTATCAACAGAATTGGCTGAAAAGCACTCTAATACGGGTGCTCCTAGTAAGGGAAAACCTGAGTACTTTATAGACTTCCTGTTTTGGATTTAATAAACCCTTGTCTTATATCTTTTGTTTGATCCAGACGCTGAGACAGCTCAGGGAGCTTCAAGTGGTGTTGCTCCTGAAGAAGTTCCGGCCCCTGACCCGCAGCCAAAGAAGCCAATCTTGAAACTGCCGCGGGCGTTGAAGCTTGTTAATAAGTCGTATTAATTTTCTTTAGAATGCTCATATATTTCTAGCATTAATATGAACACTCGTCGGTTGTAGGAAGGTGAAGCCGATCACAGCATCCTCAAGCGGTGGTACTGAAACCCGGGCGGTGGAGGAGTCGGAGACGCAGAACAAGAGCAAATCCAGCGTCCCTCCTATCTTTAGCCAGGTGAACACCCTGCCAGGCTCCTCTCCGTCCGGTACCCAGGTCAACACAGCATCTGAAGTGGACGTACTTCCCTTGCCTCAGGTTGGTGTTCCATATTCGATCTTTCGCTCTCCTACTCAATTGGAGCTTGACCGAGTGATGAACGAGTGGTTTTTTCGCACCCGACAGCCTGATGAACCCACTCTGGAGATGGTGCAAGCTGAGATCAATGCTGAAGGGAGAATTGGAGTTCCAGATCTTCCGCAGGAAGAGTCCGATGTTGTCCCCGAGTCCTCGCGCCAGGGCTCAAGACTTGAAGTTGTGGGGTACAACCCGGATCTCATCCGCCTGAAGGAATTGAGTGAGCAGGTGATGGCACCTGCCGTAGCACTCCAAGAGTTTGTTGAGGTAACTCTTTGGAAATCCTCTATGTATTTTGTTATCACATCCGAGTACTTATATTGCTATCTCGGTGCAGGGCTTTGATGTGAAAGTGACTGAGCAGATCACTCCGATTCGCCAAGAGCTGTCTCTTGAAAATCAACAACTCAAGATTATATTGCTCAGGATCAGATTAGCCAGAAGGTAGCCACCCAGGTGCTCCATAACCGCATCAACGAGCTTCAGAACAATCTTAAGGTTGTTGTTGATGAGCGTGACGTGGCTAATCAGCGGGAAGTTGAGCTACTCGCCAAGCATGCTACCTCGGAGCAGAAGCTTAAGGATGTCGTAAAGTCTTCCAAGAAGTAGCTTGCTGGTAAGTCGGAAGTACTTTCCGGAGTCCTTGTTGCTTTGTAAATTTGTGATACTCATCCGATTGGTATGTCTTGTTATTTAGATTCGAAGACGCTGGCCACTAGGTGGCAAACTGCTTTCAACCAGAAGGAGGCAGAACTTGAGGAGGTATTTGCTAATGCGCAGTGTACTCTTCAAGAAGCCAAATTGATTCGTGAGTTTGCTGACCCAGAACTGCTGCAGGCTTTGAAGTCAACAAAGGAGTCGCGGGAAGCTCTGGAAGCGGTTCAGGCGCAGCTGAAGGAGTCCCGAGAGTATTTAAAGACTTCTCAAGATTCTTTGAAGGTATTAGAGCAGGCTGTAGAGCTCATCCTCGACATGATTCCAAGCCCCAAAGGAGCTGACGAGTCCTTGATTGATTGAGCCAGGGCTGCACCGGGGCGGCTGGCTCAATACATCAAGGACATGGCGACTTCGGTGGTGTGTGGACTTCTGGCGATGCTTCGATTGCATATTCCGTCCTTTGATCCGTCGTCCATTATGACGCTTCTCGATGGCAAGAGCGATGAAGATCTTGCAGCCATGCAGGAAGAAGTCAAGGTCGTCGTGGAAGAGTACTCCCAAATATTAGATCTTGTAGAGTAGTATGTCTTCCTTGGTCCTTGTTGATTCCGTATGTTGTCGACTCATCATTGCAAAGAAGTGTCTTGTCAATGAGTCGTTTTGCTTGTAGTACATGTATGACCAGGCATCTTATTAGATGAGTCTATCTGAGTGCTCTCTAGCACTTGAGTTTGGGTCGTATGACTTTGTTGACATTAGTTATCTATCAAAATTAAAGGATAAATAAATATGAAAAGGGCATGAATTCAATCACCAATAAAGGTTTAGGGTTTTAATTGATAATATTCCATGAGTTTTGGTGAATTGTGATTCTGCACGGACAAAACCAGAAAACCAGCACAGATTACTTCTCCTGGAAGGAACCTGACGAAAGATAGCCGAACCGACGCATCAAGAATATTCTAGAAGGATCTAGAGGACACCAGAAGACACCAAGAGGCTGGACACCCCGAGAGGCGGCCAGGTGGGACCGACCGGTCCCACCATTAGACCGGTCGGTCTCCCCCTAGGCCCGCTGGACTCCGTCTTCTAGAAGCTTCCTCTACCGCCTTTGAGGATCCATCTCAGCCCTACGTGAAGTCGGTTTGATCTAACGGCTACGGTTGATCCCTCAGAGCTATATAAACAGGCCCCCAGGCCCAGGGAAGATCAAGTCTCTCTTCAGAAAAGTCTACGCCTCATTCAGAAACCCTAGAAGAAGACTTCAAGAGCCAGCTTTCAAGTAGAAGACTAGTTACCTCTCTAGTTTAGGTTTAGAACCTAGTCTTATACTAGAACTAGAAGAGAGAGAGAGAGAGAGAGAGAGAGAGAGAGGAAGAGATCAAGAAGGAGCTCTGACCTGTCGGATCAACTTCTTCATCTTGTACCTGCGGATTCAAGTTCATCGTCAACTTGCTTCAGCGATTGTTTCGGCAATGAACGTCTATATTTAAGTTTGAGCCATTGTTCTTGTTATTCTTAAGGTTTATGACTCTCTTTTGAGTACTTTAATTCTAGTCATTCTAGAGTTAGAGTAGTTGGATAGTGTAAGCATGGTGCTTAGACTTGATAGCTCATAAATGCCTCCTATAACGCCGGTAGTAGTGGTTGTTCGCAAGGGTGACTCTTATAGCCTTGTTGATTCTTCTATAGTCCACTTACCCGTGTGTAGGCTCGGTAGGATTATACATTTGCGTAAAAGACTCATACTCTGTTTGTGACCTTTTATGGCAACTTCCCCACTAAGAATAATATAAACATATCACTCTTAAATTGGAATTAGACAACCTTAGTGATCCCTTCTATACTTCTAGATTCTCCGTCCTTGTTAGCTACTCAGGGGTTAGACTTTAAGGCTTAACACTATCCGTTCCTTTGGTTTTGATATTAAAACTGAGTTACTCCGGTGAAGTGCTACTGAAGGACCGAGAATGCAAAAGCAAGGCGACCAGAGGGGGGGGTGAATGGGAGCCTAAAATATTTCTCTTGAAACTTCGGCCTTTGTCCCAAAAATCAACCCCCGAAAGCTTTTACCGAAACGTGATGCCCATGACCCTTGGAAGAGGGTGGATGATCCCTAGGATCACAGCGAGGCACCACAAAAAAAGAATGAACCAAACACCAAAAGGACCAGCTCAAGTCCGACCCCAAAAAAACCAACTCCCAAACGTAGATAGAGAGCTACGTCGAAAAATCTCCAAATACCTATGCTAACAAATAGCAAAGATATCTAGAGAGGTTTCTTGGTTAACTCTAGAGCCAAACGAGAAGTCCGAAAACCAAACGGAAAAGCCAAAAGACCAAACGCACTGAAACATACAAGTCTACGAGTTCCCCGACTATCCGCGAGTACGGTCCCGGACTGTCCGGCTCAACTATGGACTGTACGCGAGCCTGTGGCGGACTGTCCACCGGCCAAATGGACAAAACAGCAAGGTTGCTGAAACCTTCTGCTCGACTCCCGGACTGTCCGCGAGTCCTTACGGCGGACTGTCCACCGGTCAAAGAATAGAAAAGCAGCCGAAGAACACAACCACTGATCTGGCCTGCCCCCGACGCCCGGACTATCCGCTGGTCAGGTGGCGGACTGTCCGCGACCTTGCAGAGAGGGCGATTTTGGTCGCCCTTCTCCCAAATCTTCCCAAAATCGATTCAAAACAAAATCCCTTGTTCCCAAACTTGGAGAAGATGATCACGAGGTAGTTAGGAGACTATCCCCAAGAAATCATCCGCTCAAATCAACTCAATCAACGGGAAATCGAAGGAGATGGTGTATGAACCGAAAAAGCGCCACGAAAATTGAATCGACCCGATCTACTTGTTCGTGAGGGTAGAGATGAATTCCTTCGGTGGAAATGTTCTCCTCACTATAAAGAACAAGTTGATTCAAGTGGATTTCAAAAAGACGCAGTATAGAGGGAGATCGAGTGTCGGAAAAATCACGGAGAAACGAAGAACACGAAGAACAAATTCAAAACGCGAATCAAGACATCGATTTGCAACCGTGTGGCTACCACACGCTACAACAGTGAGATTACGGTCTCACTTCCTCAATATCTCATGAACACAGAGGTATGGTTCTCTGCGGATCTCAGTAGCTATAGCAGGGATTAGGACAGCTGGAAACCGTAAGTGGAGAATAGTGTTGACGCTTACTAAGTGTCATATTCTTAGCATCAACAAGGTCATATAACGCAACACAAGGACCTAAAATCAACCAAAAACCTTTTATAAACTAATGATTTCCACTTGTCCTTGAGTTTTATTTGAATGTAGGAAATTGCAGGTTTTTTGAGCAAAATGACCAAGAGGACCCACCAGGAAACGAGCACACTCACCTGGGCTCACTTTGGGCCAAGGTGGGGTGGCACCCACCGCCCATCACTGGCGGCCGCCAGGGGAGTGAGGCCCAAACTCCTCCCCTACCACGTCACTGATCCAGGGGAGGCATGCCACACTCATTTGCAGCCATTGATCACTTAGGTCATTGCATCCAAGGGTCAAGAAGGGATGTCACATGGATCATGACCCAATTGCCCATGTGACGGTTATTTGGACATGCAACCGACCTTGGAATCGCCTCTCTGGAGCTTGAAGGACCGAGAATGCTACCAGAAAGCGACCAGAGGAGGGGGGGTGAATGGGAGCTTCAAATTTTCCTTTCGGAAACTTGTTGCCACTATCCCGAGAATCAACCCCAAGAGCAAACCTAGAGCTTGCAAGTGTCCATGACCCTAGATGTAGGGTGGATGCTTCCGAGAAGCACAGCGAGACATGACACAACTCTAGAAATCCAACGCAAAAGTCGGAATCCAAAACCGACAACAAACGAGCAAACTGCGGACGAGACAGCGCGAAACAGTACTGACCGGACTCTGGCCTGCGTCCGGTCAGGGAGCACCGGACGCGTCCAGTCGTACAAAACCGGATTTCGGAGCTCTCTGTGTTGGACCGGAGTCACGGAGTCAGAGCGTCCGATCGCAACACTAAGCGTCCGGTCAACTCAAAACGCGGGTGAACAGTAACCACAGTGCGTCCGGTCCTTGCGAAAACAGGGAGTCCGGTCGATCACGCGAAAAGTGTTTCTGCTCAACCTTCAACGACCGGACTCACAAGGAGCATCCGGTCGATGAACAGAGAGCGTCCGGTCACCCCGACTTTGAGCTGCTCGTTCACCGATTCGACTCAAACTCACCCAAAACGAATCCTCTAGGGATCAAACTTGCTGAGAGAAGTCACAAGGAGGATAGTGAGCTATCTCTAAGAGATCATGGCTCGAACCTATCTCCAAATCGGTGAATCGAAGAAGTTCGGGGGAAGGGAGAAAAACTTGACCCAAAACCAAAACCGATCGATCTCCTAGACCGTGAGGTTAGTGGTGAATTCCTTCGGTGGAAAGAAGTGCCTCACGACCTAGAACAACTTGGTTCAAACGGATTTGCAAAAGATGAACCGAGCTAAGAGATCGAGCGACGAGAAAAACAAGGAGAAAAAGGATTTCACGAAGAACACAAACAAAACGCGAATCACAGGCACCAAATTGCAACCGTGTGGCTACCACACGCTACAAGAGTGAGGTTACGGCCTCACTTCCTCAAAATCTCCAGTACACAGAGGTATGGTTCTCTACGGATCTCAGCTAGCTACAGCAGGGGATTGGGAGAGCAGGAAACCCTAGAAGCAAAGAGCAAATGACTAAGATAGGAAGGGAGGAGGGTGTCTCCCTCTACTTATCCTAATTTCTAATTCCTACTCTACCCCTTAACTAATTACAGAGCGAACCAGCTAAACCCTAAGGTTATTCTGGACCAACTCTGTGGTAGGTGGATCCGACGGCCACGCCCGCACAACTCGTAGCGTTGCCTCGACGCAACCTCCCGATTGTCGCCACGTGCCGCCCTCGCTCTGCACCCCTGGTTTTGTGGCCCAAACCGGGAAACCAGCCTTTTCCAGCTAACCCCCGGTTTTGAGGCCCAAACCGGGAAACCAGCCCTCAAGCATCTGAGTTTTGAGGCCCAAACTCAGCAAACCCGCAGCGCCCAGGTTTTGAGGCCCAAACCTGGAAACCTTCCTCAGCCCGAGTTTTGTGGCCAAACTCGGAAACCATCCGCGCCCAGGTTTTGAGGCCCAAACCTGGAAACCGTCCACCCGATGGTTTTTCTCTGGCTCTACCACCAAACCGACGCCGTAGAGGGGATGCACCGACCGTGCACCCCGTCCACCGACACGTGTCCCCAAGTCCATGACTCAGGCAACACATGACCGCAAGTCTTAGCTCGTCGCTGTCCCAGGCTGCCAGCCACCACAGCTGATCCTCGGGCCACCGGTCCCTCAGTCCAAGCCTCACGTCCGCCCTTCGCCACTCTCGGTCCATCGGCACGACACGTCTCTACTTGACCTTCACCTTGCCTCTGATCACTGTATCCGTGCTCGACACATGCACAACACAAGCCAAAGAACATGCGCATCATCCCAGTTGACAATCACTCATCACTCAGAGACTCGGCATACACCCATGTATCCGCAGAGCTCCTGGATGCCGTTGAAGCAAAGGCGGTGGATCCAACAGCCAGGGGGGTGGCGGCCGCCACCTAGGGCTGGCGCCCGCCACCACACTCACCCCCCTGACCTAACCCTAGGTCCATAAGTACCCCCCTAGGTCCCTTAGGCTATAAATAGGACCCCCGAGCTCATTTGTACTCAGACCTCACCTCATTAGTCCCACTCTCTTGTAAGTGAAGCTCTGGTGAAGGAACACTCTAGTTGAGAGACTTAGAGTGAGAGCGAGAGTGAAGAAGAGAAGAGCTGGAGTTGTAATAGAGGATCTTCCAAGTCTCTGGTATAATTCCAAGTCTTTCTTCATTTATCTTAGTGTTCTTCTACTTTCAACATTTACTTTAAGTTCTTTACTTATTGTTCTTGTTGAGTGCTTTCGATCATAGATAACTTAGTATTTAGTTTGTATCTAGTTCGGGTTCTTCGCTGAGTAATCAGTGCTCTAGTTTTGGACGCAAGATTAGAGTAGTATATATTAGTGTAAGCGCGGTGCTTAGACTAATTATACCTTAGTTTGTGGCTAGCCCCCCGGATAGCTGTGGTAGCAAACAGGTGGTGACAGCCCTGGGAGCCTTGAATTCCACCATGTAGTTGGGTTAGTTTTTAAATCATAAACCTCGTTGTGCACGTCTGAGGTAAATAGTCCAGAGGGTGTGTACGGTTCGAAGAACTAGATAAAATCTTTATTGCTAAGTTAGTTGTGATCGTAAGTGTGTAGGAAAACATTAATCTGTTCATCGGCCAGACCCCGCCGATTTATTAGTAGTTAGTCTTTCTTTCTTTTCTTTTTAGTAGTAGTAGAAACCAACCCTCATTCATACTTTTCGATCAACCTTGCTAGAATCACTAATTGTTCATAGCGGACCTAGTGTTAGTTCTGCCATAGTAGCTTCCCTGTGGAAATAAATACGATACTCGGTTACTCCCGGGTGAAGTGCTACAATAGACTTATTCTGTGCGCTTGCGGAACCTACCAATAGTCATACGAATAGTTAGTTATACTTCTTACATTAAGAAGTACCAACAAACCTTTCTGGCGACATTGCCGGGAATAGATTCCATAGTCTACTCCTAGTAACGATGTTAGCAAGAGTCAACAAGCATTTCTGGCGCCAATGCCGGGGAAGCAATTGGCTAGAATTAATTCTTTGTGATTTCTATTGAATTAACCCCCGTAGTTCTAGCGGGTATATATATTGTTCGTTGTTTGTGATCGTTCAAGTAGCCATGGCCGGATTCGATCTTCCGAGCAACTATCAAGAAGATCCCGAGGCCATTCTTAGGAGAGCGAGAGCTAATCTCACTCCTCCGAGGAAGAACCTGGAGCTTCGTGAGAGGAGTTCGTCGAGACAAGAATCCCAGTCAAAAGTGACTGACGTACCAAGCTGCTCCAGCGATCGATCAACACCAACGCCGACATCGTCATCAACATCGACGTCGACCAAAACACTCTGTGAGTATTCCATGCCTACTCTTGCTCACATTCCAGTGTTACCTTCTACTAGTAATGTAGATTTTGAGCTTAAACCACACTTAATACGTATGGCTCAAGCTATTGCATTTAATGGCAAACCTTCCGAGGATGCCAACGCTCACCTCCAGAATTTTCTGGAGGTATGTAGTACAATTTCTGTGCAGGGAGTTTCGCAGGATGCCATCAGACTTCGTCTTTTTCCATTTTCATTTGTGGAAAAAGCGAAGCGGTGGTTCCTCTTCAACTGTGGACACCTGCTGACGTGGGTGAGATGCGCAGATCAATTCCTCAGCAAGTTCTGCCCGATAAGTCGAACTATTCTTTTCCGTAGCAAGATTTCTAACTTTGGACAGGGAGACGAAGAAACAATCACTGAAGCTAGAGACTACAAGAGTATGTTGAATACTGTCCTTACCGTGGTATGCAAGACTGGTACTTGATCCAGAGCTTCTACCATGGACTCCAGCAAGAATCTCGACAACACATTGATGCTGCCGCCGGAGGTGCATATCTCTCTCTCACTGTAGAGAAGGCAACCAAACTGATCGAGACAATGGTGGCGAATCAAGGATGGACAGAAAAACGTGCTAGAGGTATGTCTGAAATTAAGCAAGCTGATTCTGTTACCCTGCAAACTTTGGTAAAATTGCTAGAGCAAAGAATAAATGAGAAGAGAGATCGTGCTGCAAAGGAGTACTACGCCAAGCAAAGAGCCGCTTCGTCAAGTGAAGGTGAAGCAGAAATTAAGAAAGAGGATGCCAAATCCCTTCTTAATAATGGTGGCTACGAAGAACCTCCAATTCCAATGATCCAACAATGGAATAATAAAAGTATGCCTCAAACCTCCGTATTTAATTCTCCTATTAGAAAATTAGTTTCTAATCAAGGTAGAATTAATGATAGCATAAATAATAAATTAATTGAACATGATAAAATGTTAAAAGGAATTTATGCTAAACTGAAAGATTTTTCTGAAGCATTTAAGGAACAAATTAATTTTAATAAGAGATTAGAGCAAACAGTAGATAACATTAAATCTCAAATTAAATACTATGAGGAGGTAAAAGTTGTAACCACGAGAGGTGGTAACTCCACTCGTGATCCACCTCATCCTAATTTAGTTCCTAGTAGTAATGCTGCTACAAAGAAAAATATTGCTAATGTTGAAGAAGACGAAGAAGAGGAGACCCCAGCTGAACCTTCATCCAAGGTACGAACTGCTCCTCATGAATTCTATGATACACATGTATTACCTTTTCCAGATCGAAACAGAAATCCGACGGAAGACGACCAATTCAAAAAATTCGTCGAGGTAATTCAAAAATTATATATACATGTGCCATTTATTCACGCTATGCAGGTTCCAACTTATGCAAAATATTTGAGAGACATGCTCAATAAGAAGAAACCAATTCCAAGTAGGGATGTGGTTAAATTGACCGAAGATTGCAGTGCGGTCATTTTAAACCAATTCCCAGAAGAGAAGAAGGACCCAGGAAACCCAACGATCGCATGTTCAATTGGAGAGCAGCACTTCGAGCATGCACTCTGTGATCTGGGAGCAAGCGTCAGCGTCATGCCCAAGGTAATATATGATAAATTAAATCATCATACCTTTTCCCCTACTTCTATGTGTCTGCAGCTAGACGATCAATCGCTCCGATATCCCGCGGGAATAGCAGAGAATATTCCGGTGGAAATCCGGAATCTCTTTGTTTCGGTGGATTTTGTGGTTCTGGATATTAATCCCGACCACCGGACGCCATTGATCTTGGGACGACCATTTCTGAGCACTGCAAAAGCCACCATTGATGTAGGAGCTGGAGAAATTCAGCTCCACATCAGTGGAAAGGAGGAGAAATTCGAGTTCACACCGCGACCGAAAAAACACCCGTCATCAAGGTTTGTCGGTACCGACACTCCACCACAACCACCGTGAAGGCGACACTGATCGGGAATCCAAAGCGGCTAACCAAGGTAAGTTAGGCTAAGGTAAGTCTTTATCCCCCATTTAAATTTTCGTTTTTACTTAAGCAAATTAATTTTCTGCAAAATAGATGCATAGTAGGGAGATTAGGTGAAGCCTAGGGGGCTTAGGGCAGCCTTAGGGGTGGCGCCCGCCACCCCATGCTGGCGCCCGCCACCACATTTGGCCCTTTCCACCTAGCCAATCAACTAGACTATCATCCCTACCTCATAGACTCAAATGACACCAGGGGAGACCCATGCCTTTGCTCTTTTCAAAGCACTCATTCACTCCCATGTCTCCCCCTCTCTCTTCATCTTCACTCCATCTTTTGGACACTTCTCCACTCAAAAATTCTGGTGAGGAGTGATGAGGAGAGCATAAGGTGAAAGAAGGAGTGGCTCTTAGTGGAAATTACCCATAAAGGGATGGCGCCCGCCACCTCTATTTCCACATTTCTGCACGAAACTGCTCCCGAGTAAGTTTCCCACCATCCTTGGTATAAGGTATGACCAGGATGAAGAAGTGGTCTTTGAAATTTTCAGCCCACTTGCCCCATTTAGGAGGTTACACTCTTTGCACTTTGCACCGACACTACCACTTTATTCTCCACTTGGAATTTCAGTGGACATTACGAGGGAAACCTCATGTGTCGGTTGCATACAAATATGGGCAAGGTGGGGTGGAGCCTGCCACATATTGGTGGCGCCCGCCAGGATGGAGGAGCTCTCATCCTTCCCCCTTCCATCTTTAGCCTATAAATACTACCCACACCCCATGCAAGATCCTACAACTCACTCAAAACACAAAAACACCAGCCACCTTGAGCACTAGCAAGGAAGTCATGGGCCCTCTCAAGAACTTCTTCACCGACAAGAAGAAGAAGAGTAAGGGCGAGGGAAGTTCGTCGAGAGCAAACACCCACATTCGCTTTGCTGGGAGTGATGAGGAGAGCGCCGGGTGGGGTACTCCATCCACCAACGAAATGTCGGTGGATCGGGACTCTCCGCCCACACACCAGGCTGGACCGACCATCCGCATCCTAAACTTCGTCAATGATATCATCTGGCAGAGTGATCGGGAATGGCAGGCCCGGAACATCCTCAGTGAGAGGGAGTTCGTCCACACCCGTCACATCGACGACGACTTGCTAAGTGGCACTGGTATGGACAATGAGTTTCTCTATATTTTTCGAACCTTGGGATGGGAAGATGCATGGAAGGTTAATGAGGAGGGAATCCTTCCCCTCACAATGGAATTTCTGGCCACAATGCAAATATCTGCTAATCACATAAAGTTTCGGCTTTTTAATGAAGAACATTCTTTAACATGGAGGCAGTTCAGCAAGAATCTAAACTTTTATGATTCATGCTTGCTGAGCTTGGAATCTGCCTGTACGGGATTCAATAGAAATGAATTTTGGAAAAGTATTGCTGGGAACAGAGACCCAGGCTTGCCCCGTACAAGTAATATCCACAACCCCACGCTCAGGTTTTTCACAAATATATTAGTATCACACTCTTTCCAAGACCTGACTTAAGACTAATTAAAAAGCCCGAAATGCTGCTGCTTTATGCTCTAGTAAACCACATAAAAGTATCACCTGCCAAGGCCATGGCGGACTACTGGTCTAAATTTAATCAACACACTGGAAATATTGAAATGACATCATCGATAACTAGACTGGCTTTTAACATGGGTCTGCTGAACACCGCTATATACTCCTACATTCCTAGTGACCGAGACCTTTTGACCATGGAACACTTCTCGCAAGGACACCTCTTGCGTGAGAACCAGGAGACCGGTGAGATTCACATGATCTACCAAGATTATGTGAATAAAATCGCTCTTCCTGACTTGTCACTTTGGTTGGTGAATGCACCAACGTTACTTTTTGGCCCTAGAAACCGAGGCAGAACAAAACCGCAGGTTGGCTCGAGAGAACACCATGCAGGTTCCCAGGAGGAGGATGCTAGCATAGACCCGTGCAGCAGAAGAGGCCGCAAGAGCCACAACAGCGGCACAGGAGTTTGACCCTTTCCATGCAGGGCAGTATGAAGGAGCAGCACACTACGGTCATTTGACACCCCCTGGCTCGCACCAAGCAGGAGGATCGAATTGGCAACAACCACAACATCCGCGGTGGGAATACGACCAGGAGGCGTCCTTTCACTCATCCCAGTTGGGGAGTTCATCCCATTCCTTGGGAGGATCCACCCGGTACACTGGCCGTGGTGATGAGTTCTTCCATAGGGAAATCTCGCCACAGGCCGCTCGCCATTCGTCCTTTCATTAGGACGAGTGGATGCGCCATATGGGATATCTTCAGCACCAAATGAATGGACTCACCATGGATATTGCCGAAATCCATCAGGACTTGAACGACTTGAACCAAAATTTCCAGGAATTCCGCCGGGAAACTGGTGGAGAACTGGGTAATATTTCTTCTCTCCTACAGCAGAACCAACAGAACTGGGACAACGTGTACCGGCGTCAGGGATGCATGTAACCCAACCACGCCAAAAGCCAGCTTGGGGGAGGACCCCCGTCAAAAAGGTAAGTATCACTACCGTCTTTATTTTTGTCAGTTTTATTTTTATTTCAGTAATTTAAATTTGAGTTTTATCTTAGTTAATTTGCAGTTAAAATAATAATAATAATAATAATAATAAATAAATAAATAGCAATAAATAAAATGCTCTCATCATAAGTCTTTTTAACGAATAAAAATAATGTATGCCATGCATTAGAGTTACCATGGGAGAACGTATGCTAGAACTAACCTTGAGACATGAGCATTAGACTAAGTAAAGGGGAAGTAAGTTTCTACTTTGACTTGAGCAAGTCAAGTTTGTGGAGTAGTTATTTTGAAAAAGTTAAAAACTTGCTCTAAGTACTTCTGTGGCAAAGAAAGTCCTACCAAAGCCAAATAATTTTTACTCTTAGAGTAGGAGCTTCCACTTGCTGCATGTTAGTGTTGAGCTAGTCAGACTTTTGTTGATAGTCATGGTAGAGAAACTTGTCATATTTTTAGACCAAGGAATTCACTTGCACCCACCTATATAGTGCTATTCTTACGCTGAGAATACGCACACAACATGCCTTTATTTACATTCATTGTTAGGAATACTTCATGGCAAAATATCATGCTCCATAATGAAATCTCAGGGACATGGCTATAATCATTCAAAAAAAAGAGAGAGAGAGAGCAAGTGCTCTAGAAAGAAAAGAATATTCAAAAGAGCAAGTGCTCTAGAAACAAAATTCAAAAGAGCAAGTGCTCTAGAAAGAAGAAAATATCCAAAAGAGCAAATGCTCTCATTCATAGTCATGATCCCACAAATGAGATAAAAAGGAGAAGTGCCATGAAAGTATTAGGCACAATAAATACCACACACTTGCACATTGCGGATACATGGGTGTATGCCGAGTCTCGAGTGATGAGTGATTGTCAACGGGTTTGATCACATGTTCTTTGGCTGGTGTTGTGCAGGTATCAAGCACGGAGACAGTGATCGAAGGCAAGGTGAAGGTCAAGTAGAGACGTGCCGTGCCGACGGACCGGGAGCAGTGAAGGGCGGACGTGACGCTTGGACTGAGGGACCGGTGGCCTGAGGATCAGCTGTGGTGGCTGGCAGCCTGGGACAGCGACGAGCGGAGACTTGCGGGACATGGTGTTGCTCGGGTCGAGGACCTGGGGACATGTGTCGGTGGACGGGGTGCACGGGCGGTGCATCCCCTCTACAGCTTCGGTTTGGTGGTAGAGCTAGAGAAAAACCATCGGGTGGACGGTTTCCAGGTTTGGGCCACAAAACCTGGGTGTGCTGCGGGTTTGCCGAGTTTGGGCCACAAAACTTGGGCTGAGGACGGTTTCCAGGTTTGGGCCTCAAAACCTGGGCGCTGGCGGGTTTCCTGGTTTCGGCCTCAAAACCAGGGGATGGACTTGGAGGCTGGTTTCCCGGTTTGGGCCTCAAAACCGGGGGTTGGCGTGAAAGCCTGGTTTCCTGGTTTTGGCCACAAAACTGGGGGTGCAGAGCGAGGACGACACGTGGCGGCAATCGGGAGGTTGCGTCGAGGCAACGCTATGAGTTGTGCGGGCGTGGCCGTCGGATCACCATCTACCTTGAGTTGGTCCAGAATAACCCTAGGGTCTAGCTGGTTCGCTCTGTAATTAGAGAGGGGTAGAGTAGGAATTAGAATTAGGATAAGTAGAGGGAGACACCCTCCTCCCATGATATCTCAATTATTTGCTCTTTCACTTCTAGGGTTTTCTTGCTCTCCCGTTCCCTGCTGTAGCTAGCTGAGATCCGCAGAGAACCGTACCTCTGTGTACTGGAGATTTTGAGGAAGTGAGGCCGTAACCTCACTATTGTAGCATGTGGTAGCCACATGGTTGAAAATTCGTGGTTGTGATTCGCGTTTTGTTCGTGTTCTTCACGGATTGCTTTTCTTCACGTTTTTCCCGTCGATCGATCTCTTTGCTTGGTATGTCTTTTGCAAATCCGTTTGAACCAAGTTGTTCTAGATCGTGAGGCACTACTTTCCACCGAAGGAATTCATCCCTAACCTCACGACCTAGTAGATCGGTTGTTTTCCATTTTGGATCAGTTTTGCTCCTTTAGTTCCGATTTCTTCCAATCCATCGATTTGGAGTTAGATGCGAGCCATGATTCCCATGGGATAGCTCACTAACCTCCTTGAAACTCCTCATACCAAGTCTAAGCCTTAGTGCTTTTGATTCGGAGGAGATTAAGTGGATTTTGCGGAAGAACATTGCAGTATCGGGACCATCAGACGCTGTGTTCTTGAGCATCGGACGCTGAGTCTTTTCCATCGGAGCGTCCGGTGCCACGTGTCATCTGACAGTGCTTTTAAAGGAGCATCGGACGCTGACCATCGGAGCGTCCTTTGCCATCAGACGCGCCGAGGGTCAAGCATCGGACGCTAGGGTTTCACTGTTCACAGCGTCCGATGGGTGTCCAGTAAGGTTCCAGAAGTGTCCTGTTTGCATCGGACGCGTCCAGTGCTTTGACATCGGACGCTGCCAGCGTCCGATGTTGCTGAGTCTACGCAGTTTCGTTCGCAGCTCGTTCGTTCGTTGTCGGTTTTGATTTCTGGCTTTTGCGTTGGGTTTCTAGAGTCGTGTAGTGTCCCGCTGTGCTTCTTGAAAGCATCCACCCTACCTTTAGGGTCATGGACATTATTTAAGCTCTAGGTTTGCTCTTGGGGTGATTCTCGGGACAGTGGCGACAAGTTTCCAAAAGGAATTTTGAAGCTCCCATTCACCCCCCTCTGGTCGCTTTCTGGTTGCATTCTCGGTCCTTCAATTGGTATCGGAGCGGGTTAAGGATCTTCCACCTTAACCGGTTCCAGATCAACAGAAGGCGACATGGATCGCGGCGTGGGCAAACCGCCGTTTTTCGATGGGACGAACTATGCGTATTGGAAGATACGTATGTCGGCCTATCTCCAAAGCATGGGCTCTTCTGTCTGGGAGATTTGCAACGAGGAGGATTACATTGTCTTGGCTGCTCGTGTCACTCAGCTTCAGATAGATGAGCACGATGCCAATAGCCGAGCGCGTAACGCTCTTTTCTCCTGTTTGAGCATGTCCGAGTTTGATCGCGTTTCTCACCTTCCCACGGCTCATGAGATTTGGGCGACCCTCATGCGTTTCCATGAGGGAACCACTCAAGTCAAATCCCGTCTCTATGAGTCGTACAAGCGGGAGTATGAGAACTTTCGACACATGCCTGACGAGAGCATAGAGAGTTTATTCGCTCGCTTTCAGGTCATTGTCAACAAGATGAGAGTGAACAAGGAGTTGTTGCCTTTCGACGATCATGAGAGAGCTTTGAAGCTTTTGCATACTCTCGATCGGTCGGTGTGGGACTCAAAGGTCCAGGCGATCATTGAATCGTCTAACTATGAGACCCTCACATGCGACGAGCTCTTTAGTAAGCTCAAGTCTAGTGAGATTGACGCCATGTCAAGGGCTTCTTATGAAAATCCTTCTGGCCCGACTATGGCTTTGGTTTCTGGCTCTTCGGCTAACCCCTCTGGAGGTTTTGCACTCTCTTCACTCTTTTCTGTCACAGAGGACCAGCTTGAGTCTTTGGGGGATGACGAGTTGGCTTTGCTCGCCAACCGGTTCTCGCGGTTTCACAACAACCGCATGAACCGTCGCCGCGGAGGAGGACGCTCAGGATGCTTTGAGTGCGGCGACCCCGACCACTTCATCGCCAACTGTCCCAAGAAGAACAAGCAATCTGGGAAGGGCGATCATGGGCACAAGTACGACTCCGGCAAGCGCAAGGAGAAGTACGTCCCCGCAAGGCACAAGCGGTGGGGCGGCTTCGACAAGGAGTACATCAAGAAGAAGTACTTGGAGAAGGCCCACGCTGAGCAGCGTGCGTTCTTCACCACGCTCAGCGACGTCGACGGCTCGGATGATGACTCCGCTTGCTCAAGCGATGACGAGTCTGAGAAGAAGAAGAGGATCGAGGACAAGCTGAACAGCCTCTGCTTCTTCGTCGACGATGACGGCTTCTACACCATGGCCCTCGGCAAGGAGGTCGACGACGAGCTGGTGGACACCCCTTGGAACGATGACGACGACGACGACGACACCTCCCAGGTATCTCTGACCCACGACAAGCTTTCTGCTGAGGTCAAGAAGCTTACTGCCGCCTTGCTTAGTCAGGATAAGCTGCTTAGGCGTGCTGCTAGAGAGTGCAAAGAGTTTAGGCAGAAGTGGGAGGACACGGTGAAGGAGCTTGAGTTTGCTAAATCCACCGTGGTCGTTTCTGAGGAGGGTGAGTGCGAGATGTGCACCAAGCACATGACTGACCTTCTCACTTTGAGAGGTAAGTATGCTGCTTTGGTATGAGAGGTGGATGAGCTGAAGGCTAGACCCTCGCTGTTGGGTGCGTGCAAGTCCTATGCGGGCTTGCAATCTGAGTTGGTAGAGAAGAATGCCAAGATTGTATCTCTTGAAGAGGCCAACTCAGGTAGCGCTTGTGTGACTAGGTGTGCTTTGTGCGAGGGTTTGGAGATGGAGATTGCTAACGTGAAGCATGACAAGATGCAAACCGAGGAGGAAAACACATACCTTCGGACCATCTTGTCATGGGTGTCTTGCAATGAGCCGCAGCTTGGGATGATGATTGCTCAGTTTAAGCGAGCTGTTGGAGGTCCTGGTGTTGGTTTTGCTCCGGGTGTTGATATCTCTTCTTTTGGGAAGATTGAGGAGTCGAGTGGCCTGAACCCATGTGAGAAGCCAAACTCCACCACTACCCCCAAACTTACCAAGCTTCCACCCAAAGAGCCCCTCAAGCCTAACACCAAGGATGGGGTGTTTGAAGAACCCCCACGAGCTCCACCCAAGAACCAGCAATGGGCTCCCAAACCCAACCACCTGAAAAACAAGCTGGACACAATGCCACCCATCCAGGAGGAGCTTATGCCACAAAAGGGCAAAGTGATCCACACCCACTACCGTGAGTACCAACAACCCCCTTTGAGAGCGGTGAGGTACCATTGTGAGCACTATGGGAGAGATGGACACTTGAGTGAGTTCTGCTTTCAGCGCAAGAGAGAGGAGCGCCGCGCCAGGGAGATGAACAATGCAGACATGTACCATCCTTTCCGTGACGTACATGTGCCGAATGTTCAGAGGAGAGCTCCGAGGAGAGCTGCTAGGCCTAGAGGTGCAGTGCCTCAAGGTCCTAGGCGTCAGGGAGGTGTTGCCCGACGGGGTCCTGACTTTGTAGGATACGGACCCCGTGGCGGAGGCTTTGTCGAGCGTGTCCCTCCACCGTGTTTTGACTATTGTGATGGACGCTCTTTCCTTAGCGGACCACGTTTTCCTGTGCGTGGTGATCGCTTTCCCCGTAGGCGTGCTAGGAATGGCTTTTCTGCTAACCGTTCTTTTGAGCAGCCGGCCCAACACTGGTATTCTTCCTACTTCACTAACCCCAGTGTTGGACCGTATGCTCACCCTATGTCTTTTTATTGATGTAGGTAAAATGATTGGAGAACGTTTGGTTGGTGGATTCCGGGTGTTTGAGGCACATGACCGGAAACGCCAAGTGGTTCTCCAGTCTTAGTCCGATCGCCGGAAAGGAGTTTATCACCTTCGGCGACAATAGCAAAGGTAGAGTGATGTCTCGTGGGTCTGTGCGAGTTAATGAGCACTTTGTGTTGCGCGATGTTGCTCTTGTTTCTAACTTGCATTTTAACCTTCTTTCTGTTTCGCAACTCTTTGATGATGACTATGAGATTCGTTTTAAACCGAATCTCAGTCGCATTTTGGATTCTCAGGGCAATCTTGTATGTGTGATTTCGCCCTTTGGAAAAGTCTTTTGTGCGGATTTCTCGGAGTCGTTTGGAATTTCTCGTTGTCTTTTGGCTGGACCTTCCTCCTCTAATCTTTGAAAGTGGCATAGGAGACTCGGTCATCTGAGCTTCGACTTGCTTGCAAGACTTAGCTCACTTGGCTTAATCCGAGGATTGCCCAAGTTGTCCATGGAGAAGGATCTTGTTTGCCATTCTTGTAGACATGGGAAGATGGTAGCCGCTCCCGACCATCCAGTGACTCAGGTCATGACACAGCGCCCTGGTGAGCTTTTGCACATGGACCTCGTTGGTCTGGCTCGGGTGAGCTCGGTTGGGGGGAAGTGGTACGTGCTTGTTGTTGTAGATGATTTTTCAAGATATTCGTGGGTCTTCTTTTTGACTGAGAAGACTGAGACTTTCTCCTTTGCTCGCAATCTGATTTTGCGTCTTCAGAACAAGTTCCCTATGAACTCGATGCGAGCTATTCGTAGCGATAATGGTTCCGAGTTTAAGAACTCGGATTTTGAGAAGTTTTGTAACTCTTTGGGTTTGGAGCATCAGTTTTCTTCCCCCTACACACCGCCACAAAATGGTGTTGTAGAGAGGAAGAATCGGACCCTTGCAGAAATGGACAGGACGATGCTCGACGAGCATAGGACTCCTAGGCGATATTGGGCCGAAGCTATGAACACTGCATGCTATATTTCCAATCGCATTTTCCTCTGAGCTTTCTTGAAAAAGACTTCTTATGAGTTGCGTTTTGGAAGACAGCCCAAAGTGAGTTCACTTGGGTTGGCCCAAGTGCCACTCCCTACCACGTCACCGATCCGTGTGACCTCCCCAAGGCCAAATCCTAGCCCTTGGTCACTAGGTCAGTGGCATCGGATGGCTCAGGGAGGAGTGGCGTGGATCAAGGCTGAATGTCGGTTGCTAGGACATGCAACCGACCTCCAAACCGCCTTGGACAACCACCTGGATGTCGTTGAAGCAGAGGCGGTTCATCCAACGGCCAGGGGACTGGCGACCGCTAGTAGGGGGTGGCGCCCGCCACCTGACCTAACCCTAGGTCGGTTGGCTGCCCCCTATAAGAACCCCCCTCACTCACTTGGGCTATAAATACCCCCCGGAGGCATCACTTCATTCACAAACAATATATCCCTCATATCCCACACTTCCAAGAGAAGCAAAGCAAGAGAAGCAAGTGAGAGTTAGGTTAGAAGCTTAGAGAGCTTACGCAAGTAGGTAGCTAGTAGAGCAAGGCATCTTCGCCCTTGCGGTAGCGCTGCTCAAGGCTTAGCTCAAGAGTAGAGGCGTGCGAGTGATCGGTTCTAGAGCTGGGAAGAGTCTTCCTTCATCTCCAGTTCAGGTTTTGCTCTTGTTACTCAAGCACTTACTATATTCTAGTTCGTCATTTCAAGTATTACTTTATTCTACTTATTAGTATTGAGTGGTATACTTGATTGATTGCTTGAGTGCCTAGCTATCCTACAGTTCAATTCACTTAGCCATAGTAGTTATTCTCTAGTGAGCTTAGTGTTTGATCTTTGCCAATAGGTTGCATAGTTAGTTTAGTGTTTATCTTATTAAGTCAAGTGTTTGCTCTTGCGTCCGCAAGGGTGTCTCTATTCAAAGCTAGGGTACAGATAGTTAGAATATAATTAAGCGTGGTGCTTAGTTATAGACTTACCTTCAGATACGGCTGGACCCCCGGATAGCTGTGGTAGCAAGCAGGTGGTGACAGCCCTGTGCGCCTTGAATTCCACCACGTAGTTGGCCCAGTTTAACAGTAAGGCTCGTTGTGCTAGCGTTCAACCTAAGTAAGTGGTAAAGGCTAGTACGCCTCGATACTTGACAAGATAGGAATAAAACTATACTCAATTTAGTTGCTTTATTGTCTTTTGCATGCCTTGCTTCGTAACTGTCTCGCTTCGTAGTTATCTTGCTTGTGGTTATCTAGGATTAGTTATTAGTTAGTAGTTAGTTATCTTAGTTACTCTTAGTTATCCTTTAGTTACCCCTTAACTACCTATCCATCCACCTTACCTTAGCCATCCATTTCATCCTTACCTATCCACCCATATATTCTTTCTAGCCTCTCTTCTCCCCTTTTCCCTTTTCTCTTTTCTTCGACTCTCATCCCCTCCTTGACTCAACTCATACACCACCCTAGCCTTCCCTTGGGATCAAATAAATCGACACCTGGTACTCCTAGGCGAAGTGCTACTACGATAGTTCTGTGCGCTTGCAGAATCTCCTCCTGGTAGATTGCATTCTCTCTAGCTAGCTCCTACTAGTGTCGGGATTGACAACCCCGCTTGGCATTAGTAGATAGCTGTTTTAGCTCCACTCCTTTAGGTATAGTGACCGGTCTCGCTTCAAGCATTTCCGACGCCGTTGCCGGGGATAGACTCCACAGTCTACTCCTAGTAACAACGTTAGCAAGTGCCAACAAGCATTCCTGGGCCGTTACCGGGGATAGTTGCCTAGCACTATCTTTAGTGAAGCTAAGAACTACCAACAATCATTAGGTTGGTGAGCCTCTTTTTGATGACGAGGACGAAGGTGCTGAAGGGATGGATGATCCAGCACCTCCTCCACCTGCTGTGCTGCAAGGAGCGGCTTCCACTACGACTCACGGCCCCGACACTTCTTCTTCCTGGGGGCCGTGGGATCAGCCACCTCGACCGATACCTTTTGTACCCGAGGAGGCACCAACTGCTGTTGAGGGGGAGGCCACTTCGGCAAGGGAGGCGCCACAACACATTCAGCGTCAACACCCGCCTCAACAGATGATCGGCAGCATCGGCAAACGTGTCACTCGGTCAAGGTCACAACAAATCTCTCACTTTGCTCATTCTGCATTTGTTGCTGATTTTGAACCCCGAGATGTTGGACACACTTTGACGGATCCAGATTGGGTCAATGCCATGCATGAAGAGTTAGAAAATTTTGAGAGAAATCGGGTTTGGGTTTTAGTTCCACCTCCTCCAGACTGTAATCCTATTGGGACAAAATGGGTTTTCAAAAACAAACAAGGAGAGGATGGCCACATTGTGAGGAACAAAGCGAGACTTGTGGCCAAGGGTTATAGTCAGAAGGAGGGGATAGACTATGAGAAGACTTTTGCTCTTGTAGCTCGTTAGGAGGCTATTAGGATACTCTTGGCCTTTGCTGCATCCAAATGCTTCAAACTTTTTCAAATGGATGTCAAGAGTGCCTTCTTAAACGGCTACATAGAAGAAGAAGTATATGTTGAACAACCCCCTGGTTTTGAAAATCCCAAGTTTCCAAACCATGTTTTTAAACTCCACAAAGCTTTATATGGCTTGAAACAAGCCCCTAGAGCCTGGTATGATAGGTTGAAAACCTTTTTGCTTGCTAAGGGTTTTAAAATGGGATGTGTGGATAAAACGCTCTTTCTCCTTAAGCAAGGCAAAGACACTCTCTTAGTCCAGATTTACGTGGATGATATCATTTTTGGTCGTTCTTCTCACGCTTTGGTTGCCAAGTTTGCAGATACTATGAGCAGGGAGTTCGAGATGAGTATGATGGGCGAGCTGACTTTCTTTCTCGGATTGCAAATTGAGCAATCTCGAGAAGGGACGTTTGTGCACCAGGGCAAGTACACCAAGGACTTGCTGAAAAGGTTCGATATGGGTGAGGCCAAGCCTCTTCCAACACCCATGTCGACCACGACTGCCCTGGATGCAGACAAGGATGGAGAAGCTGTGGACCAGAAGGAGTACCGAAGCATGATCGGGTCGCTGCTCTACCTGACGGCGACACGCCCGGACATCCAGTTCGCGGTGTGTCTGTGCGCGCGCTTTCAGGCGTTGCCGCGCACTTCTCACCGTCAGGCGGTGAAGCGCATTATGAGGTACCTTCGTTTCACACCAGAGTTCAGGATTTGGTATTCAGCTTCCTCCACCCTCTCCCTTTGCGGTTATTCCGATGCCAATTTTGCTGGTTGCCGAGTTGAGCGCAAGTCCACTTCTGGGACTTGCCAGTTTATTGGTTCTTGTCTTGTATCTTGGTCTTCGCGCAAGCAGTCTAGTGTCGCTCAGTCTACCACAGAGGCTGAATATGTTGCTGCGGCTAGCTGCTGTTCTCAGTTGCTTTGGATGATGGCCACTTTGTGTGATTTTGGTCTGAGCTTTTCTCGCGTGCCTTTGCTTTGTGATAGCACGAGTGCGATTAGTGTTGCTAAGAACCCCGTGCTTCACTCGAAGACCAAACACATTGATGTGCGCTTTCATTTTCTGCGAGACCATTATGAGAAGGGTGATATCGACCTTCGCCATGTCGATACTCATTATCAGTTGGCTGATATTTTCACCAAGCCTTTGGATGAATCAACCTTTAATCGGTTGAGGGGTGAGCTTGGTGTGTGTTTTTCCCTTTTAGATGGGGAAAACATTTTGATTCTTGTACTATAGACTGACTCTTTTTCGTTTGTCTTTGTTTTCTTTTGCATTTCAGCATAAGCCTTTACTTTCTGAGCTTCATGTATATATTCTTTAGAATGTGATTATGCTCTGTTTAGTATGCTCTGATGCTTTATGTTGATCCATGTAGCTTATGCTCTTTCTGATCACTGATACATGTTGTGAGCTGAGCTATTTTTGAATGGTGAACCTGCTTAGTGAACTTAAAATCTGAAAATGTTCACCATTAAGATGTGCAACTAGCATGTGTAGGATGTGTTGAGTTCACTCGTGCTTTTCATATATGCTAGGTTGCTATGTCTCTAGTTCTGAGTCATTCACTTGCTTGGTATGTTCATATTCTATTTTAAATTTGAACCAAGTGATAAGTGAATTCAAAAGATCGAGATGGGATTGTTTGTCAACACATCACGGTATTGAGACTGTTTCTCATTGCACTTTTGAGTTAAACTTGAGCCGTGTAGTGTATGACCGAAACCGACGCTTTAAGCTTCTGATTGCTTTTGCATAGGCTTAGCTCGGTTGAAAAGTTAGGCAATGACAAGCTTTCAACCTCTCGCAATCACATGCTGATATTTGAACTTGTGAAATTTCACCACTGCAACTCCGATTAAAATTTGAATTCACAAGTGTATGTTTCATTCTATAGCATGATGATTGAACCTTGCTAGGGGTAGTTCACCTTGTATACATGCTTAGCACTTGCCTGAGTTCCTGTCTATACATGTAGTGCTATTTTGATGGTGAATAAATTTTTGGCTAAAAACTGCTCACTTGTTCACATTTCGTATTTGGTGATCAATTTGAGCCTTTGCTAGCTTGCTATGGATGTAGTTGAGTCATCGGATTCGGACTTTGTAGAGCATCTTTGCATTCTCTTGACTATATTCCTGAAGCTGCTAACTTGCATTTTGACTCATATGCATATTGAAAGGGGGAAGAAATTTGCTTGTTGGCACTTTTGGTGGCGCATTCTCTAATGGGGAGAACTTTTATTTGATAAGTGCATTTTCAACTAAGGGGGAGAGTTTACAAATCATATGCTTTCCGTGTGTTCAACTAAGGGGAAGTTTCACTAAAGGGGAATTTTCAAATCTTGTGCTTTCCAAGTGGAACTAAAGGGGGTCTCCTGGTTGTGTGCACTATTCGAGGGGGAGTTTGCTGCTTCCTGTTGGTCGTAAGGTTTTGGTATCGAGCTTTCTCTGCTAGTCGTGTTGAGCCTCTGTGCCTCTGTCTTGAGGGACTAGCATTTGCCTCGACTTCTCAATTGGTATTTGCTAGCGGTGTTGAGCCTGTTCTACCTCTTCTTGAGGGCTAGCTTTGCTTTGCTTGGTTGCGTCGAGCCGTTGCCCATGTCTTTGGGGACCAAGTTGTCTTGCTCTTTCCACTTGACCTTCTTCGGCTTTGCTATGCTTTTGGGTCATTTGGTTGAGTTCTCTCTTCTCCTTCTTCCTTGTTTCTTCTACTCTTTTATGATTTGTGTGTGTAGTTGACAATGCACCCATAAGGGGGAGATTGCGGATACATGAGTGTATGCCGAGTCTCGTGTGATGAGTGATTGTCAACGGGTTTGATCGCATGTTCTTTGGCTGGTGTTGTGCAGGTGTCGAGCACGGAGACAGTGATCGAAGGCAAGGTGAAGGTCAAGTAGAGATGTGCCGTGCCGACGGACCGGGAGCGGTGAAGGGCGGACGTGAGGCTTGGACTGAGGGACCGGTGGCCTGAGGATCAGCTGTGGTGGCTGGTAGCTTGGGACAGCGACGAGCGGAGACTTGCGGGACATGGAGTTGCTTGGGTCGAGGACCTGGGGACATGTGTCGATGGACGGGTGCACGGGCGGTGCATCCCCTCTATAGCTTCGGTTTGGTGGTAGAGCCAGAGAAAAACCATCGGGTGGACGGTTTCCAGGTTTGGGCCACAAAACCTGGGTGTGCTGCGGGTTTGCCGAGTTTGGGCCACAAAACTTGGGCTGAGGACGGTTTCCAGGTTTGGGCCTCAAAACCTGGGCGCTGGCGGGTTTCCTGGTTTCGGCCTCAAAACCAGGGGATTGACTTGGAGGCTGGTTTCCCGGTTTGGGCCTCAAAACCGGGGGTTGGCGTGAAAGCCTGGTTTCCCAGTTTCGGCCACAAAACCGAGGGTGCAGAGCGAGGGCGGCACGTGGCGGCAATCGGGAGGTTGCGTCGAGGCAACGCTACGAGTTGTGCGGGCGTGGCCGTCGGATCACCATCTACCTTGAGTTGGTCCAGAATAACCCTAGGGTTTAGCTAGTTCGCTCTGTAATTAGAGAGGGGTAGAGTAGGAATTAGAATTAGGATTAGTAGAGGGAGACACCCTCCTCCCATGATATCTCAGTTATTTGCTCTTTCACTTCTAGGGTTTTCCTGCTCTCCCGTTCCCTGCTGTAGCTAGCTGAGATCCGCAGAGAACCATACCTCTGTGTACTGGAGATTTTGAGGAAGTGAGGCCGTAACCTCACTATTGTAGCGTGTGGTAGCTACACGGTTGCAAATTCGTGGTTGTGATTCACGTTTTGTACGTGTTCTTCGCGGATTTCTTTTCTCCACGTTTTTTCCCATCGATCGATCTCTTTGCTTGGTACGTCTTTTGCAAATCTGTTTGAACCAAGTTGTTCTAGATCGTGAGGCACTACTTTCCACCGAAGGAATTCATCCCTAACCTCATGACCTAGTAGATCGATTGATTTTCGTTTTGGATTGGTTTTGCTCCTTTAGTTCCGATTTCTTCCAATCCATCGATTTGGAGTTAGATGCGAGCCATGATTCCCATGGGATAGCTCACTAACCTCCTTGAAACTCCTCATGCCAAGTCTAAGCCTTAGTGCTTTTGATTTGGAGGAGATCGAGTGGATTTCGCGGAAGAACAGTGCAGTATCGGGACCATCGGACGCTGTGTTCTTGAGGATCGAACGCTGAGTCTTTTCCATCGGAGCGTCCGGTGCCACGTGTCGTCTGACAGTGCTTTTAAAGGAGCATAAGACGCTGACCATCGGAGCGTCCGTTGCCATCGGACGTGCCGGGGGTCAAGCATCGGACGCTAGGGTTTCACTGTTCACAGCGTCCGATGGGTGTCCAGTAAGGTTCCAGAAGTGTCCTGTTTGCATCAGACGCGTCCGGTGCTTTGACATCGGACGCTGCCAGTGTCCGATGTTGCTGAGATTGTGTTGTTTCGTTCGCAGCTCGTTCATTCGTTGTCGATTTTGATTTCCGGCTTTTGCGTTGGGTTTCTAGAGTCGTGTAGTGTCCCGCTGTGCTTCTTGGAAGCATCCACCCTACCTTTAGGGTCGTGGACATTATTTAAGCTCTAGGTTTGCTCTTGGGGTGATTCTCGGGACTGTGGCGACAAGTTTTCGAAAGGAATTTTGAAGCTCCCATTCACCCCCCCCTCTGGTCACTTTCTGGTTGCATTCTCGGTCCTTGACACATTCCTGGTCTGAACCTATGACTTGTTGCTCCTTTGCTCCATTTGTCTAACTTAGCAAAACTATGCTGGCATTGCATGCACATTTTATCCTACCCATGAAACCCCACAAAAAGTCTTAGTGAGAGGATAATTCTTCCATTTCCACATACAAATATGAGTGACTGAGTGAGCCACAGAAGTTGCTAAGCATGCTTTCTTTTGAACAAAACTTGCAAAAACTCCACATATCTTGATTAGCAAAATAGGCAAGGAAAAGACAAACCTTCTTTCTTGCTGGTCTTTTGTTCTAATCTTGAGTGCAGGGAAGGCTACCAATTCCATGGTGATGAAAATAATATGGGCATACACAACAAAAACACAGAGTTTCCAAGATTATTCAAGTCCATGCTGGCTCGAGGACGAGCAAGAGGTAAGCTTGGGGGAGCTTGTTGACGCTCACTAAGTGTCATATTCTTAGCATCAACAAGGTCATATAACGCAACACAAGGACCTAAAATCAACCAAAAACCTTTTATAAACTAACGATTTCCACTTGTCCTTGAGTTTTATTTGAATGTAGGAAATTGCAGGGTTTTTGAGCAAAATGACCAAGAGGACCCACCAGGAAACGAGCACACTCACCTGGGCTCACTTTGGGCCAAGGTGGGGTGGCGCCCACCGCCCATCACTGGCGGCCGCCAGGGGAGTGAGGCCCAAACTCCTCCCCTACCACGTCACTGATTCAGGGGAGGCATGCCACACTCATTTGCAGCCATTGATCACTTAGGTCATTGCATCCAAGGGTCAAGAAGGGATGTCACATGGATCATGACCCAATTGCCTATGTGACGGTTATTTGGACATGCAACCGACCTTGGAACCGCCTCTCTGGAGCTCCTGGATGCCGTTGAAGCAAAGGCGGTGGATCCAACGGCCAGGGGGGTGGCGGCCGCCACCTAGGGCTGGCGCCCGCCACCACACTCACCCCCCTGACCTAACCCTAGGTCCATAAGTACCCCCTAGGTCCCTTAGGCTATAAATAGGACCCCCGAGCTCATTTGTACTTAGACATCACCTCATTAGTCCCACTCTCTTGTAAGCGAAGCTCTGGTGAAGGAACACTCTAGTTGAGAGACTTAGAGTGAAAGCGAGAGTGAAGAAGAGAAGAGTTGGAGTTGTAATAGAGGATCTTCCAAGTCTCTGGTATAATTCCAAGTCTTTCTTCATTTATCTTAGTGTTCTTCTACTTTCAACATTTACTTTAAGTTCTTTACTTATTGTTCTTGTTGAGTGCTTTCGATCATAGATAACTTAGTATTTAGTTTGTATCTAGTTCGGGTTCTTCGTTGAGTAATCAGTGCTCTAGTTTTGGACGCAAGATTAGAGTAGTATATATTAGTGTAAGCGCGGTGCTTAGACTAATTATACCTTAGTTTGTGGCTAGCCCCCCGGATAGCTGTGGTAGCAAACAGGTGGTGACAGCCCTGGGAGCCTTGAATTCCACCACGTAGTTGGGTTAGTTTTTAAATCATAAACCTCGTTGTGCACGTCTGAGGTAAATAGTCCAGAGGGTGTGTACGGTTCGAAGAACTAGATAAAATCTTTATTGCTAAGTTAGTTGTGATCGTAAGTGTGTAGGAAAACATTAATCTGTTCATCGACCAGACCTCGCCGATTTAGTAGTAGTTAGTCTTTCTTTCTTTTCTTTTTAGTAGTAGTAGAAACCAACCCTCATTCATACTTTTCGATCAACCTTGCTAGAATCACTAGTTGTTCATAGCGGTCCTAGTGTTAGTTCTGCCATAGTAGCTTCCCTGTGGAAATAAATACGATACTCGGTTACTCCCAGGTGAAGTGCTACAATAGACTTATTCTGTGCGCTTGCGGAACCTACCAATAGTCATACGAATAGTTAGTTATACTTCTTACATTAAGAAGTACCAACAAACCTTTCTGGCGCCGTTGCCGGGAATAGATTCCATAGTCTACTCCTAGTAACGACGTTAGCAAGAGTCAAAAAATAGAAAATGACTGAGATAGTTTGGGAGGTGGGTGTCTCCCCCTACTTATCCTAATTCTAATTCCCACTCTACCCCTACTTAATTACAGAGCGAACCAGCTAAACCCTAAGGTTATTCTGGACTAACTCGAAGTAGATGCTGATCCGACAGCCACGCCCGCACAACTGGTAGTGTTGCCTCGATGCAACCTCACCGATTGCCGCCACGTGCCGCCTCCACTCTGCTCGTCCTTTTCACGGACCTCGCCCCCGGTTTTGTGGCCGAAACTGGGAAACCGTCTTCATGACCAACCCTCGGTTTTGAGGCCCAAACCGGGAAACCAGCCGTCCATCGCCTGAGTTTTGTTGCCCAAACTTAGAAATCCGCCAGCGCCCAGGTTTTGAGGCCCAAACCTGGAAACCGTCCTCAGCTCGAGTTTTGTGGCCCAAACTCGGCAAACCCGGAGCACCCAGATTTTGTGGCCCAAACCTGGAAACGGTCCAACCGATGGTTTTTCTGTGGCTCAACCATCAAACCGACGCTGTAGAGGGGATGCACCGCCCGTGCACCCCGTCCACCGACACGTGTCCCTAGGTCCTCAACCCGAGCAACACTATGCCCTGCAAGTCTTCGCTCGTCGCTGTCCCAGGCTGTCAGCCACCACAGCTGATCCTTTGGCCACCGGTCCCTCAGTCCAAGCCTCACGTCTATCCTTCACCGCTCCCGGTCCGTCGGCACGACACGTCTCTACTTGACCTTCACCTTGCCCTCGATCATTGTCTCCGTGCTCGATACCTGCACAACACAAGCCAAAGAACATGCGCATCAAACTAGTTGACGATCACTCATCACTCAAGATCCGGCATACACCCATGTATCCGCAGCTACATCAGTAGATTTTATCTGTGCGCTTGCGGATAAAGTAGAGTGTGCGTTAATTTATACCAACAAGCATTTCTGGCGCCGTTGCCGGGGAACGGTAGATCATCTTAAGTCTTAGTTTAACCTTGTAATCATACTTTTATCTTTTTCTTTTTTGTCCCAGTCTTTTCATTATTTTTGTGTTCATTCTTATGAATGTTGTTTTTGAATTCCACTCTTATCTATCACTAACCCATGAGCGTTGTGGCGGAACCGTCCTGATTATAAGAACTCAAGTACCGTCTTAGTCAAATTCGTCTGACATCGACCCGCACTTGAATCCATATAACCCCGGTAGTCCGGAAATCTCGAGGGATTTCAAACATCGTACAACATACAAGATCACATTGTTCAAGCACCACATTCATAAGGAGACATCACCGATAATCGAAACCAAGTTTAACATCAGAGTGCAAAATTAAAACAAAGTTATTACAATACTGAATTTAACAGTGCGGAAGCTTAAATAAGTTTTGAAACACGACCACCACACATTTGGTCCAAATAAAACATTGTTTGATAACTTAACCCAACACAACTCACACCTCCTTTCTCAAATAGTGTGCCACTAGGAGTCTCAGTCTGGCAAAAGAGAAGGGGAAGCTTCTTGACGACCCTGCCCTGGGCCTACTCCTCATCACCCTCCACCGGGTAGAGGCAGTGCTTACAATAGCCATAGCCTTGATGGTGAAAGTGCTACAGATCTCTAGAAAGTGTTGGAGATGAGCGCTTGCGTCTTCATGTGCCTTCCCACAAAACTGGTTAGCTTGCACCATGTTGATCAAAGCTGGCTTGAGTTCAAATCCGTCGTTTCCCACATGGATTGTTGGCTCAGTCCTGATGTTGGCAGTGCTTGGTGCAGAGAACTCACGGAGTGTCTTGTCGGCCATGGTGTTCAACACTGGTGTTAAGCTTCTTCTTATCTGGTTAACTTCTAGAAGTGGTGGTGAGGGTCTCTTGAGTATGTGTCTTGTCTTCTTCAATAAAGCTTTGGGATCCTCAACGTAGTTATTCAGAAGTTGGAAACCAGTCATACATCACACCCTCCATAAGATAAAAGATAAACAAAGCCAGGGTAAGTCTGTTTGATTAGAGATAAACAATCAGTGCATTATCACATGTGTGTAAGTTAAATGATAAGTTCTAGCTACCGTTTTAATGCTGCTAATGCAATGTCCTAACAGTGTTCATAATGATTTTAATAAATAACCCTAGGTACCATCCCTAATTGAATTGATGTGTTCCCCGGCAATAGCGCCAGAAATGCTTGTTGACACTCCTTAATGGAATCACCCTAAGAATGAACCTCATAAGCAATAACCTAGTGAAGGCACTAAGGAGTGTACGGGACACTACTAGCATCACTTAACGTCAAGTTGTCATCCACAACATGAAGCTAGCAGTGTGATTATATCAGAGCACTAGATCTAAAGATAAATATGTACCCGCAAGCGCACACATAAATACACTCGTTGTAGAAGCATTTCACCCAAGCTAGTCTCAGGTATCGTTATTTATATTTAGCCTAGAGACTAATCAATTCAAAGTATGATGGTACTACACTAGTGAGGACTTAACAGCAATTAATGTGGCACACACTTGTGATAAAGACTGATAACACACTCATTACTCTAAACAGAGATCAGACAGTAGAAGTAATGATAATGATAAATGATAACAGAGAGCATATCAATCAAAGATAATCCTAGAACAATACTACCTAGGAAGTGATGATTAGAACAGACATTAATAAGAAATATTCCTAAGTTATTCTAATTATAAGTCATAGTATACATTGATTAGTGCAGACATATTTGGCAATCATTGGTTAGGTCATATCATATTTATATTCAAGAGCCAACTCCATAGTAAAGGTGCCAAACAGAGTAACCCCTAAACCATGAGTTAACTGAGCCATATTGAACACTCCATTCGGGAGGTGGAATACAAAGGACTCAACAAGAGTGTCACACCCGCGATCTACCACTCTATCCAGAACGTAGGAAGCATTCGTAGATAAATAGTGTATAGGCACCACACCTACACAGTATCTATCACCCACCCAATGATCATTAAGATGAGCACTATACAAACATGAGTATAAACATAATGGTGATCTACCTATGCCAAATATATAATCAAAGCATACTACAAGCAATATAATTAAGAATATAATTATCGACGTCTTAGTCATATCAATTGTATTGCTATCTAGAACACAGGGATGAACAATAAGATGAACTAGAACATCTAGAAGAACTAGAGTACGAACTAGAACATGAACTAGAAGATGAACTAGACGATGAACTAGAACTAGACGACGAACTAGAACATGAACAATCATGAATAAAGATGAACTAGAAGAGAAATTATGAACTAGAAACATAATTAGATCCATAATGTGAATACAAGAGAGAAGACCTTGGGTTTACCGAGCCTTCTCGTGACTAGATCTGGAATCCAAGCGAAGCTTGCCTCCTCTAATCCTATTCTATCTAACTATTCTAGGTGGATGTAGTCCTAGGGCTTCTGAATGATCTCCTTCTCTGGTGACGAACTAATCTGATTCTATCTAATGTGATGAATATGATGCCTGGAGAGGGGGTCTGGGGATGCTTATATAGTCCTTGGCGAGGAACCGTGGCCGTAGGATCAAACCGACCTTAGGTACGACTGAGATGCATCCTCGTAGGCGGTGGAGGAAGGTTCCAGAAGGCAGAGACCAGTGGGGCCAGGGGCCCACCGACCGGTCCTAGGGTGGGACTGGTCGGTCTCACCTGGCGGCCTCTCGGCGTGCTCGGCCTCCTGGTGTCCTCTAGTGTCCTCGAGGTCCTTCTGGAGTATTCCTGATGCGTCGGTTTGGCTATCTTCCATCGGGTTCCTTCCAGGAGAAGTAATCTGTGCTGGTTATCTGGTTTAGTCCCTGTAGAATCACAATTCACCAAAACTCGTGCAATATTGTCAATTAAAACCCTAAACCTTTATTGGTGATTGAATTCATGCCCTTTTCATATTTATTTATCCTTTAAGTTTGATAGATAACCAGTGTCAACAGTGTCCAATCACAACAAGTGCTACAACCAACACATTTTGCAAGAGATCATCCTTTGGATCAAATTGTTGGTGACATAAGAAGAGGTGTGCAAACAAGATCAAGATTGGCTTCTTTTTGTGAACACTACTCATTTGTATCATCTATTGAGCCAACCAAGATTGAAGAAGCTTTGATGGATGTTGATCGGGTAAATGCAATGCATGAAGAATTGAACAACATTACCCACAACAATGTTTGGGAGTTAGTGGAAAGACCAAAGAGCACTGAAAGGATCAAGATGCCCAAGAGAGGGGTGAATTGGGCTTTTCTAAAACTTTAGCACAAATTAAAACCTATCAAGCCCAATTCACCCCTTGTGCCTAGAAGTGTGTTTCTCTAGACTCTACCACACAAAAGACTACACCTATTCCATTCCTACTCTAGCAAGACAATTCAATTATGAAGGGACAACAAGTAAATGCGGAATTGGATTGCTCAAATGAAAATGCGTATGTAAAGGGAGTAGAAATGACTCGACGATCTTTTTGCCGAGGTATCGAGGTGTCGGCACACCCCCCTAGTCCTCATTGGAGCACCCGCGCAAGGGTATCGCTCCCCCTTGATCCATGCAAGGATCAAGTGCTCACTATGAGCAGATTCTTTGCCACTCCGACCCGGTGAATCACTCACTACCGGTCACAATCCTCCTTGGGTCATCCACAAGCCACCGGATGATCACCAAGCTTCACGATCACCACCAAGCCATCTAAGTGATGCCGATCACCAAGAGTAACAAGCTAGAACTCTCACTAGACCAAGCCAAAGCCAAAGAGATGGATGGATGCACACTTGCTACTCATTTCTCACTAGGAGGTCACTAATTCTCGCGATTAGCAATTCACTCAACCTCACTAGAGCTCTTTCTCACACTCACAATGTGTCTCTCAGCAGATGGAAGCGGCAAGAATGCTCTAATGGAGGAGGGGGAGGAGTATAAATACTCCCCCAATCGGCCATCCAGAAGAGCACTGAATAGCATAGATTTCGGGGGCATCGGACGCTCCGATGCCTAGCATCGGACACGCCGATGCTCTCAACCCAATGGTCAACTGTACTTTCTGTCAGACCTCTTAAAGGGACATCGGATGCTGGATAGCGTCTGATGCCATCACATAGGACGCGTCCGATGTGATTCTGACCTCTCTGGAACCTCTCTGCATGGACATCGGACGCTGGCCCTCAGCGTCCGATGCCAGCATCTGATGTGCCCTCAGGGCACTCTCTCAGGAACAGTGGCACAGGCGCGTCCGATGTGACAACATCGGAGCGTCCGATGCCACGCTACCAGCACACTCAAGTCTGAGTGACATCGGACGCGCATCCGATGCCACTAAGTCGAGTGTTTGATGCCCATTTCAGGGCCGAAACGACTTCGGATCGCGATGCTGCCTTCACAACTTTTCATCCTCACGACATAAGGGCTCTCTCAAAGCTACCTAGGGCTATGAAATAACAAGTGTGCACCACACCTACCTCAATAGACTCATCTAGGTCAAGCTACTGATTCACGCTCCCCTTTATAGTACGGCCAAAGGAAAAACAAAGACCTAAGACTAGCTAAGTGTCCTCCAACACCATATGACACTTAGCCTAGTCTACCACCGTCTTCGTCGTCCGTCCTTTGAAAACCAAAACGATTTCCATCGCCAGGGGACATGAACTCCATATGCCCATATCATTGCCATTACCATGACCTAACTCATCCCTGTTTCTGCAAAACACACGTTAGTCGTAGTAATCTTGTGTTTCATCCAATCACCGAAACCCACTAGGGGCCAAGATGCGTTCAATCTCCCCCTTTTTGGTGATTGATGACAACATGACCTCGAGTATAGAGAGAAGAGGTTTTCAATATCATGACATGTATGAACTTGTGATAAATAAGAGAAAATGATTAAGGACAAGCTCATACATATCACATCAACAACCTGCACTCAACGAGTTAGGGTGAAAAGCAAGTGCAAGAGTAATATAGCCTGAATACATAACAAGTGAAAGTTAAGCGCAAGTAATCGAGCAAAACGAAATGACATGTCATATAGAATATCATAAAGCACAAACATGTCACAAGGTCCATATCACACACATATATATAAATATGATAAGCAAAGGACGAAAGATATGCGATATGAAGAGCGTATGTGGAACATAACACACATAAGAATCAAAAACCCTCTCACATCGCTCCCCTTATCGCTATACTCAACCACTCTCCCTCTTTGGCGTCAAACACCAAACTAAGCGTCGGAGGGCGGAGGTGACGCAGACGAGTCAGGAGCTGTCTCCAGAGTGCGCTGAGAGAACTCAAACTGCTGCAGAAGCACCTCAGAGTCTGACGAAGATGAGCCTGTAGCCTGCTGACCCTTAGGAGCTGGAAGTAGTGGTGAAGCGATCCGGGTCTGCTCTGGCGGCTCTGACTGCTCTGCCTGCTCAGTCTGTTGTGGCTCAGTCACTGTAGAAGGGTCAACCTAAGTATCGGAGTGCGGAAGCTCTGGAATAGTGGTCAACTCAGGCTGAACGGTAGCAGTAGTCTCGGACGGAACTGGTTCAGTCTACTCGGAAGACGCGACAGAACTCGGTAGTGTCTCTGTAGTGGAGGTCACAGGAGCTGTCGATGTCTGCACTGAAGAAGGGAGGATCGGAGTGGGCATTCCAGTGAGCTCGCTGAACGTGGCAAACAGGTCACGCGTCACGGAGGTGGTCGTCACAAACTGGGACTCTGTCGGACATGGCGTGAACCCCGTGTGAAGCGGACTAAAGAGCTAGGCCTCTCTAGGTGGAGTGGAGTACCAGGTAGACTAGGAGGGACCCCAGAACTGCGGGAGCTGTGGTTGAGGAGGGACAGGCGGCCACTAAATCTGCTGCTGCTGCTGCTGGGGTGGAGGCTGCTGCCACTGCCACTGAGGGGGTCCACTCATGATCCTCTCCATGAAGCTTAATGTCTGCTGCTGGAGCTCCATCATCTATCGCTGCAGGGCATCTGACCGCTCCTGTGCCTGCTGCTGAGCAAGAGCCTGAGCCTGCGCTAACCTCTACTACTCCTGAGCCAGGCGCTGGACATCTTGGGTCACAGTCCTCGGCTGCTCCTCCATCCGTGAAAGTATAGCTAGAAGGGCCGGATCGGAGGTACCAGACGTCCCTGCCTCAGAGTCTGTGTGAATGAGGCTGAGCATGCGGCGGGAGCTGGTAGTCCTCGTCGGAGCTGTCGGTGGGGTCCTCGGTGACGTACTGTCCCTTGCCCTCTAACTCTGCAAGCTCCTGCTCCGCGAGAACTCTGACGGTCTCGTCCTGCTCCTGAGTTGACTCTGGCACCTCTGGCCGCTGTCTCGAGCTGGATGGTCGCTGCTGCCCGTGCTACTGCCTGTGGTCCCTGTTGGGGGAAGGGACCCTCGGCAATGGCGCCGCGCAGGCTGGCTCGAAGAATGACCTTCGTGCGACCCGCGCTCTCTTTTGAATTCTCTTCTCTCCGTTTTTTGGACCCTTCGGACCGGTTTTCTAACCTTCGGATACAAATTCGACCCTCGGGGTTCATTGTATGTCTTGCAGGCAAAGGCGCGCAAGGAACACAGAAGGCAGCCCTCGAGCGTCATGATCACGGTCTGGGTCTGACCTCGCAACCGGCGGAGCCGGGGGTCTGACCCCGCCTCTCCTGCGAAGGCGAGCAGGGCCAGATGGCGGCGGGCAGGAGGAAGGTGAGCTGGGGTTTCCACTCCAGTTGTGTTTGTACAACTTTGCCCTTTCCCTATACGGTGCCGGGGAATCTTTTCTGTACCCTTTTGTAATTTGACCGGTGTCCCTTGGTATTCCCTATAAATACCAAGGGATGAATAGTGTAAAAGGAGGATTTTTTGGCAATAGAAAAGTTCCCCAATCAACTTATCCCCTGCACCTTCGCTTGCGTACACCTTCGTAAACCTCTTTACGTACGTCCGACAGTTGTACACCCTCGCTCTGAACCCCTGCTCTATTGCGGAGGTTGGGCAGGAGTGCTTCCAACAGTTTGGCGCCGACCGTGGGGAACGAAGTTCGAAATGGCGGGAAATAGAAGAGCGTCCAATACTACAGACCATCGCGCGGCCAGAGAGGCTGCGGTGGTAGTTCCAACCATTGAAGATATTGTGGAACCCTCGGGAGCAGAAGATGTTACCCCAGATTCAGAAGTCCCGGGCCCTCATACCCGGATGGCGACACAGCCACACCCCCACACTTCAGGAGAAGGTGAGGGAGGAGACGAAGAGGAATTGGGCCTTGAGGTCCTGGAAAAGACTTCAAGCTGAGTTGCAGGAGAAGAAAAGACGCCTAGACCAGCTTGAGAGGCACAACCGGCTGCGCGCCATCAGGCAAAAGGCGGACGACGCAAGGGAACAGCTTCACCGGATGGAGGAGTCCCTCGCAGCAGCTGAGGCCAAAGCCGAGGGTTGGAACGATAGGGAAATGCCACCACTGCAGGAGGGGAATGAAGGGCAGGATCAGGGCAACCTCCGCCACCATCCACCACCCCCACCACCACCAAATCACCCAGATAACCCATACCCTATAAGACAACCAAACTTTCGCCAACTCTACCCAGAGGAAAGAGAGCCAAACCTTCGCAACCAACAGAGAACCCAACAACATCAAATGCCATATGACCCAAAATCACCCCTCTCCCAGATACTACAAACTCAACCTTAGCCACCATGCTACAATCCGCAAAATCTACCCCGTTACGACGGTCTTACTGACCCTCGCCAATTCATCATGAGCTATGAAGCGGCAGTCGCCGCAGCAGGGGGAGATGAATCAACAATGGCAAAATCCTTCGTAATCATCCTTCGTGACATTGCGCAAACTTGGTACAGCAACCTTCACCCCGGAACTGTGGACTCCTGGGCCAACCTCAGAGATAGGCTCTGTACAAACTTCAAGGGTATCACAGCAGCCCCATCAAACCCCATCGAGTTGTTCAACTGTAAACAAGAAGAGCGCGAACCACTGCAAGATTACTGGCGAAGGTTCATCCAAATCAGAGCAAGAACTCCAGGAATATCTGATGAAGCCGTAATCCTCGCTGCAGTCAGTGGCCTGCGTCCAGGCCCGTGTTCCTCAAAGTTTGCCAGGAAACTAGCAAACACTATCGAAGAACTCCATGAGACAATGGAGAGATACTGTAGAGCAGACATGGACTTCAGGGCAAAGTCCGACGCCCGAAGATCACAACAGAAGCCACAACCGAGGCCTCAAGCAAGAGAAAACAACCCTCGCCAAGATCAAAGCAACATTGGTGCAATCAACAAGGCAGACCCCTTTGAGGACCAAAGAAGGGGTGCTCAACCTTCGGGCAACCAAAATCCACAAGGATTTCCACCCCCGCCGGAACAAAGAAACCAACAGAAAGATCCCACGAAAATGTACTGCCATTTTTGTGGTCCAGGGAAAGGGCACACCACCAAGCAATGCGAGTGTTTCGCTAAGGGGAAAGAGTACCAGGAGTCCAAAAGAGCCGCTTCGGTAGACAACCGAACCATCAATCATAACAGGAAACCAAACTTCAACCAACCCAATCCTCCATACCATTACACCCCCATAAACTACGGCCTACCTTCGAACCAACCTTTCTACGCACATCACCCACACTACAGCCAAGCCTCTTATCAGCCAACCACCATCCCACAACGCCAAAATGCACCATATACCATCACATACCCAACAACCCCCCAAACCCAAACCCAAACCAACCAACAAGTAAACAATACTTTACCACCACCACCACCAATACCAGCATTACCAGCTCCCCAACCCGTCAAATCCGAAGCCCAAACCCAAACAACCATCAACAACCCAACATCAACCTTCGGTGTTATCCTAGCCATCACCGGAGGCTCAAACGAAGATCATGGCAATAAGAGGCAAAGGAAAGAACATGCTAGAAGAGTACATCATGTAGCTGTCGAAGGACCGCACAAATTTGGCCAATGGTCTCACATCCCAATAACCTTCGATTCTAGTGACATGAGGTTAAGGGATTACCCTCACACTGATGCAATGGTGATCGAGACTAACTTAGCAGGGTGGACAGTCACTAAAATTCTTGTCGATACAGGAAGCTCCGCAGACATCCTGTTCGCCAGAACCTTCGACAGCATGAAGCTTGACATAAACCTCTTGCAACCCGTCGACAACCCACTATACGGTTTTGGCGGGCAACAAGTAAGAGCTGTTGGAAAAATATCTCTGCACGTTACCTTCGGAGATCAGCTAAACTGCAGAACTGAGCACATAACCTTCGACGTGGTTGACATGTTCTATCCTTACAATGCAATATTCGGCCGAGGCGTCACCAATGCATTCAATGCAGTAATCCACCCTGCATACCTCTGCATGAAGCTTCCTGCTCCGAAAGGGGTCGTTGCAGTATACGGAGACCAAGACATTGCAAGAGCAGCTGAAGGAACAGTAGCACCGGGGCAACGCAGTGTCCACAATTTGTCAAAGCCTCGAGCTACAAACCTCAGCGACGAAGGTGAAGTATGCATCGACAGAGTAAAAGCTTCACCCAAAGAAGAGACTAAACAAGTCCAACTCTTTGAGAGCAACACCGAAAGGAAAGTGTTTATCTCAGCCAACCTAGACCCCCAATCAGAAAATGACCTCATCTTTTTCCTCAAGGAAAACTCCGACACCTTCGCTTGGTCCGCAGAGGACCTAAAAGGGGTAAACAGAACTTTGATAGAGCACAGCCTAAACATCAAACCAGGCTATCACCCAGTTAAGCAAAAGCTTCGCAAAATGTCAGAAGAAAGGAAAGAGGCAGCGAAGGCACAATCAAATATCCAACTTGGCTCTCAAACGTGGTCCTAGTTCAGAAGAAGAACAAGAAATGGAGAATGTGTGTAGATTTCACATGCCTGAACAAAAAGCCTGTCCGAAGGTGACTTTCCCCTGCCTAACGTAAGCACCTTGGTCGACAGAGCAGCTGGTTGCCAAATGCTTTCTCTCCTCGACTGTTTCTCAGGGTACCACCAGATCTGGATGAATGAAGAAGATGAGGAAAAAACAAGCTTCATTACACCTTCGGGCACCTTTTGCTTTTGAAGAATGGCAGAAGGCCTCAGAAATGCAGGATCAACCTTCGCTCGCATGACATCTGAAGTCTTCAAAGATGAACATGCCATCTCTACCTACGTCGATGATTTGATTGTCCAAAGCGAGCTAAAAGAAAATCACATATCAGACTTGGCAAGAGTGTTCAACAACCTTCGGACCGCCGGACTTAAATTAAACCCCAAAAAATGTGATTTCGGGGTAGGCGAAGGAAAACTGCTAGGTTGCATCATCTCAACAAGGGGAATTGAAGCCAACCCCAAAAAAATTGATGCCATCATCAATATGGAACCACCAACAACCAAAAAAGCAGCTCAGCGTTTGACAGGCCGCTTAGCAGCACTTAGCATGTTCATCTCCAGGTCCGCTGAGCGAGGGTTACCTTTCTTTGAAACATTGAGAAGCACAACACCATTCAATTGGGGACCTCGGCAGCAGAAAGCTTTCGAGGGTTTGAAAAAGTATCTCACCAACTTGACTATCTTAACCAGCCCAAGCAAAGGGGACCTGCTACTGCTGTATGTTGCAGCCTCGCCTCATGCAGCAAGCGCCGTTCTAATCAAAGAGTTACACAAGAACAACAGAACCAGGCAAGCCCCAATCTACTATGTATCAGAAACACTCGAGGGTCCCAAATGAAACTACTCAGAGCTCGAGAAGATAGCGTACACCGGGGTCATGGCGTCAAGAAAGCTAAAACATTATTTCCAGTCTCACGAGATCCATGTACCTTCAGCATACTCACTCGACAACATTTTCAAAAACAATGAGGCAGTCAACAGAATAGCAAAGTGGGCAGTTGAATGAAACAGCTACACCATAACCTTCGTGGGTAGAACAGCGATCAAATCACAGGCACTAGCAGATTTCATAGCCGAATGGACCCCAGACCCTCGCAGTGATGGAGCCCAATCAGAACCGTTTTGGACAGTGTATGTCGATGGAGCCTGGGGAGCTGCCGGAGCAGGAGCCTCGGCTATCCTAGTTTCGCCATCTGGGTTGAAGCTAAGATACGCAAAAAGACTCGACTTCAAGTGCACAAACAACTCCGCAGAGTACGAAGCTGTGATACTAGCACTCTCAAGGCTCCGATCCTTATCAGTCCGAAAGGCGGTCATCAACACAGACTCCCAAGTTATCGCGGGACACATTGAGAAAAATTACAAAGCAAAAGACTCAGAGCTCCAAAAATACTTCCAGTATGTTCGAAGGTTAGAATCTTTCTTCCTCGGCATAACAGTGAAAGCAATACCGAGGTCAGAAAACAACGAGGCAGACAACCTAGCTAAAGCAGCAGCACAACAGCTATAGCTGCCGCCAGACGTGTTTCACGAGGTAGCAACTCAATCAGCATTCGAAACCTCCGAAAAGAATGCCAAGCTGATCAATTCAATCCAGAACGAAGACTGGAGAGCACCCATCATGGCCTATATCAACGGGCTGCATGAACCCGAGACCAAAGAGGAAGAAAATAGACTAAAACAAAGAGTTCGAGGGTACAAAATTGCGGACAACATTCTGTTCAAAGCTTCGGTAACCTCGTCATGGCTCAAATGCGTGTCACAGATTGAAGGAAATGACATTCTCAAGCTTATTCATGAAGGTATCTGTGGTTCACACAACGGCCCGAGGGCGTTAGTTGGCAAAGCCTTCCGACAAGGTTTCTACTGGCCAACAGCATTAAGAGATGCAGAAGGCATCGTCAAACGTTGCGAGGGTTGCCAACTAACGGCAAAAACACAAAACGCCCCAGGGGGTCCAACAACTCTAATTTGCCCAACATGGCCTTTGCAAAGATGGGCAATGGATCTCGTTGGTCCACTACCAACAGCTCCAGGAAACCTCCGCTACGCAGTGGTAGCTGTGGAATACTTCACGAAGTGGATTGAAACTAGACCGCTGGCTTCCATCACCTCCTTAGCCGTGAAGAAGTTTTTCTGGCAGCAATTAGTTTGTCGGTTTGGGGTCCCCAAATACCTAACTGTCGACAATGGCACTCAGTTTGACAGCGAGGTCTTCAAAGAATTCTGCGCACAAATCGGAACAGTTTTGTGCTTCGCCTCAGTCCGCCACCCTCAATCCAATGGCTTAGTTGAAAGAGCCAATGCAACAATTTTCCAAGCCATATCCAAAAAATTGCAAGGCAGGCCCAAGGGAAAGTGGGCAGAAGAACTAACCTCGGTCACCTGGTCCCATAACACCTCGGAATGCAGAGCCACAAAATTCACACCTTTCAGGCTCCTGTTTGGGGAAGAAGCTGTGTTACCAGAAGAATTGAAGCATGGATCACTCAGAACAACCCTCGAAACAGATGAACAAAACCAACTGCTTGACAAAGACTTACTCGAAGAAACAAGATGCAACGCAGTGCACAACCTTCGCAAATATCAGGAAGAAACAAAAAAATGGAGAGACAAAAAGGTGAGAATCAAAGAACTAAAGAAGGGCGACCTCGTTCTCATTCGGAGGCAAAATGCCAACATGGCGGGAAAGTTTCAGCCAAAGTGGATGGGTCCATACCTAATAGTAGAATGCAATCGTCCCGGCTCCTTTCACCTCTCTGACAGCGAGGAAAACATCCTGCCTCACACCTGGAATGTTGACGACCTTCGCAAATTCTATCCATAGCGGAGCCTTAGCGAGTGCTCGCAATATGTAATTTTTTATTTCACTTACGTCTTCTTTCATTTCCATGCATGTAACAAAAACAGAGGAGCTGCACTCTTTTTCCTTACGAAGGGGCGTAAGGTTTTTTAACGAGGCAGTATACAAATCCTTAATACAGGAAAGAACCCCCGAAAAAAGCAAAACTCCAAATTGTTACTTTGGTTAACAAACATAAAAAAAGCAGTCTTTCTTCAAGAGCGCTGTAACACCCCAGGTGTCCGTCGTCGGTTAAGTAGTCAGTTCAACACAAATATGGTATGTCGAGTGACAATGAAGAAAATCTTTTGAATTCAACCAAGTGTCACGATTATGTCCAATCAACTATATATGGACTCACGATCAAAAGTTATGAAAGTTTCGTGTTGAGCAGATGGCCAGAAAATGTTTCGACCGACGACAAACCCTAATTCAGATCCTACCGCGTGATTGCTTTGACCGGCGTTGAATGGTATTTTCGGATATTCGCATGTCAGAGTGCTATAAACGAAAGTTGTAGTACAGTTCGAGAGGAACAAATTTCGTTTTATGGCCGAGACCTGAATCGATGCCGAAAATGGTGAAAACGAGCTCGCCAGGTAAGATACCGCGCAGTTTTCACGTTTCAGAAAACGGTTAAGTCTGTACTGCGAAATTGGAATTTCGGTAACCGCGAAGCTGCCGTCGACGATCGTTACCGGGCAAACCGTTGGGAATCTGACCAAGTGCCTTTAACGAAAGTCGGAGTACTCGGTGAGACGACGACAACAAAATTGGTTTCATCAAAATCGCAGTCCGTTTGAGTAGTGTTTGCAATTTTGGAGTTTGACTGAAAGTTTTCGGAAACTTGCCATTTTGGGAAAGAAATTTTGAGAAAAATTTCAAGAGGTTTTTTTTCCGGTGGCCGTCAGGCCGCGCCTCCCTTCTCGGTAAAAAGCCGAGCCCGGCTCTCCTCTCGTCGGTCTTCTCCCACCTTGTTCTCCCTGCCATAGCAGCACACCAGAGAAGGCAGCAGCAGCCCTGCTTCTTCTTCCTCCAGCTGTCCTCCCTCCTCTTCCATGGCGCCTCCTCCCAGCTCCTCCTCTCCCTGGCCGCTGCCCTCCTCCCCGGCGAAGGCAGACAGCAGCCCTGGCGCCCTCTTCTCCTCCCCTTTGCTGCTCCTCCACCATGGACGCCCCTCTCTCCTTCTTCCCCTTGCTGCCCCTCCTCTCATGGCAGCACCTCCTTCCTCTTCTGCATCTCCCTTCCATGGCCGAATCAACAGGACAGCAGTCCTCTCCTTTCCCTCTCCATCTCTATTGCAGCAGCAAGAGCTCCATGGTGCTCCAAACCCTAGCCATGGCGCCCTGTCCTCCTCTCCTCGCAAGACTTTGGCAGCAGCAAGTGCAAGATGGAGGGAAGCAGCAGCCAGCAGGGAGCAGCTGCAACGCCGGCAACAACGATACTAGGGTTTAATGGTTGTCAATCTCGTTTTTCCTTAAGGCTTGGCATGTGGCTAATTTTATAAATAATGTGCTCTATTCTTGAAGTGTTTGATGTATATTATGGCATAGGTGGTTCAAATATAAATCAAACAAGTGGTGAAATTAAATTGATTGATGTGCTGAATCTTGGCTGCTTGCACAGTTTCTGTGGGAGTGGTAATTTCGTAAATTAAATCTTATTTTCTGTAGTTTTGGTCAATACAAAAGTTGTAGATGATTGCATGATCTAGCTTCTGTTAAAATTTCGTGATTTTTGGCTTAGTAGTTTAGGAGTTACAACTGTTTAAAGTTGGGGTTCAGAAATAGTTGCTCTCTGAAATTCCTAGAGCAGATTCTGTAAAGATGTATGTTTGACCCTTATAATTTATGAAACATGTTATGGTGATTAAAGATTAAAGGTAGATAATTTCATAAGCTTTCCAAAATGTCTTCTTGCAAGTCTGTTGGAGTTATGTAGCTCTATTTATGATTTCATTACTCAGCAGTTGAGTGTATGTCTATCTATGCTGAAATGGCTGCTGAAGCAGTCTCTGTTGTGGTAATGATTTCGTGATAAAAATCATGTTTTCTGTGGATGGGTATAATATAAACGTTGTAGATATCTTACATATCTAGCTTGTGTTAAATTTTCATGATTTTTGGTCAATTGGATTAAGAGTTACGGCTGTGCAAAGTTATGTTTCAGAAATAGGTGTTCTCTGAAATTTCTAAACCAGATTTGATAAATGCATTAATTTGGCCATGTTAACTTGAGATTCATGCAGATATGTTTAAAGATGATTGGTAGGCAATTTTATAAGCTTTCTAGATTGTCTTGTTTCATATCTTTTGGATGAGTATAGCTTCAGTTATGGTCCAAGTAACCAGGTGCTGTTGCAGTCTAGACTAATATGTCAATATGCTAATGGACTGCATGTGTGTAAAAATGGAAAAGATGGTTCCATGACTTTGCTAATATATTGTAGTAACCAGTGCATGCCTAAAATGGTCATATGTTCATGTAAAACATGAAGTTCCCATTTATCTTGCTCTCACCTAGTTAATTAGAAATAGAAACTTGCTTAACACATAGTTAGCAAACTATTGTTTGCATGCATGTAACTTTTCAACCTTTGCTCACATATTAATGTTAGGATCCATCTCTGAAAGTTGGAGCCATGATTCATGTGTGCATGACATCTTCTATATATGTAAATAGGCCATATATATATATACTAGTAAAGGATCAATGCTTGGTAATATGACCATGCATGTGCAGTTGTGTTGTGTGCATGTTTTCACTAAGTTAGTGATATTTTTTGTGAAAATGTTATATATGAAAGCTGTAGATAACATCTTATTCTAGTTTGTCACCAAATTGCATGGTCATAGGCTTAATAGTTTAAGAGATATGACTGTTATAAGATTGCTGTCACGTTTTGCCTACATTCTGTCCAGATATGAATGTTTGGATTGTTTCACCTAGTGAACTTGTGATTAATGCTTAGGTGCTTATAAAAGAGTTGTAGTGCTTTTCATAAGCTTTCTAAATTGTCTTATCTCATGTTCACTGGATATCGATAACTTGAGTTATAGCTGTTTTAGTGCAGGGGGGCAAATCTGTCCAAAGTCTGGACAGAGGTGCCTAATTATACTAATTAACCCTTGTTAACTTGTGAACCATCTTGAGATGATTATAGATGATTTGTAGACAACTTAATAATATTTCTAAAGAGTCTATGGACAAGTTCCCAGGTCTTATAGATCTTTAGTTATGGCTGTCCTAAGTTACTGTTGTTGATGTGTGGCTAGTTCTGTCCAACTGTGGACAGAGCTCCACTAATCATGTTGTTTGACCTTGTTAATGATTGATTCACCTTGAGCTAAAAATAAGAAAGATTTAGATAATCTTGTAAGCTTTCTAGAATGTCTAATTGCATGCTCATGTGATGTCTGTATCTTGAGTTATGCTTCTCTGAAGCTCTGTCTGTCCTGCTGACCAACAGCTGGACAGAGCTGCATTGTTATCTGCTTTTGAGCTATATAACCTTTGAATTAGCTTTTGTGTTGAATAACAAAGTTGTAGGAAATCCTCTTAGCTTTCCACAAAGTCTTAGTTTGCCTTATTTGGAGATTTGTAGCTTGAGTCAGGTTCAAAAGAGTGGACTGCTGTCTGCTGTCCAGATTTGTAATGTGCTTTGGTGTGAAGTAATTAAGTTAAGTTATCCCGATTGCTTATGTCAAACTATGATGGATGCTTGTTACTTGTGCTATGTGCTTATGCTTGCTTAATATATTACTTCATGAGCATTCATACATATGCATTGTGCATCTCATATCTAGGTTCGCTAGATGGAAGAACGTCGAGCAAAGGACGTGGTGATGGAGCCAAACCTTAGGATGATGGTTTGGTGATCACCCGAAGGTGATGGTGTTGGTGACCCACAAGTTGTTGGAGTGGTGACGTTCCCGAAGATGATGCCAACTAACACTAGCTTAAGTGTTGTTTCCCAGGCAAGCCCCGGAGCATTCTAAGTCTCCTACCATTCTTTTATAAATGCAATCAAGTCAATATAATGATTGTTGCATTAAGTTATAGGAGTTGAATGATACCGTTGATGCATTACTTACTTATCCTTGTCCACCAGCAATTATTATCTCGATATCCCTGCTAGGTCTAGGCTCGATTATATGCTTAGCCCTGCTTAGATCGATAAAAGTCAGGTGATTTCCTGTCTCCCGCATTTATGTGGATACGGATCATGACTAGCCTGGTGCTATCATGGAGATAACCATGTGATAATTAATTTGAGACAGAGGCGGGATGTAAGAGCAGCAGAACATGGGTTCTGTGTGCTAGTAGTCTCCCGTCTGTGTCGCATAGGACCCGTTCGGGAATGTCCCTTCAGTCAAATTGAACGTGTCGATCACTTAACGGAGTAGGTCTGAGTACCTCCCGCGAAGCCGAGTAAGGTTATTCGAGCCGGTGATGGAGATGTTGACGCCTAACACCCAGGGCCTCAGCTGTACGTGGGCAACTATTCTGATCAACCTGGCATGGTCCGAGGGCAGGCAGGGCCTGATCGACCTGGCATGACCGTGGGCAGTATAGCTTGAGCGACCTGGCACTGAGATAACCCCCGGTGTAAAGGGCCCATGGCCGTCCCACGCGTTGTGTTCTCGAATCTCCTGAGTGGCAGCTTACGACTGCCGTGGCTGGATGTGTCGGGTGAGTGTGAGACATTTTATCCCCAGCTGGGTAGGAATCGATTATAATCGCCATCGCTCCTGGACAGTGAGTAATTGACTGTAGATCATCGTCCGTAGAACTTATGGAAGTAAAGATGGTTATAATGTTGAATCTGAAAGGCTATTGATGAAATAGTCCCTCTTGCTTGAATAAGTAGTCAAGTGCTTGCTCTAGATCAGATGCAAATCTAGTTAATCAGGTTGATTATATAAAATTAACTGCTAATACTCTAATGATGATTATTTAATAATGAAAATGCTTTTATGAAAAAGGTAAGTATGGCCAACCCCAGATACAACCTTGCATACTCCTTGGTGTCACTTTATTTCTAGTTTATGACGGGTAAGTCTAGCTGAGTACATTCGAGTACTCAGGGTTTATCCCACCTTGTTGCAGGTGAAGGTTAGGCCTGCCGAAAGGTGATGGCCAGTGCCGGTAGGCTCGGCAGTTCCATACTTCTTCTCTTATGCTATTGTTGGAGGATGTCACTCAAGCTAGCAAAGTATTTCAACTTATGTTATGGTATTTATTTCAAAGCTATGTTGTTCTTCTAAATTAAGTGGAACTCAACTTGTATCATTATTAGTGAACTCTATTGTAATATTATTTCCGCTGCAAAGCTCCGTGGACATGATTTGTATTTGCTTGACCATGCGATCTTGGCTGAATGTGGAAATGTTTGAAATCCTTCGAGATTTCCGGACTACCGGGTTTATATGGGCTCAAGTGTGCTAATTCAGCTACCTCGGCGGAGGTTTTCGCACTTGTGCTCTTATAAATTGGTCGGTTCCGTTACAAGCGCTATAATCGATGATAACCCTCGCAGATTGCTTCAAAAAACAAACTTTTTCAAAACAAACTTCACCTCCACCTAAGACAAGGGGAGGCGCGAAGTACAAAAAATCGAGCGCCCTCGCAAAACACGCCAGGGGCTCGCAAAGCAAACTTCACCTCCACCTAGGACAAGGGGGGGCGCGAAGTACAAAAAGTCGAGCACCCTCGCAAAACACGCCAGGGGCTCACAAAGCAAACTTCACCTCCACCTAGGACAAGGGGAGGCGCGAAGTACAAAAAGTCGAGCACCATCACAAAACATGCCAGGGCCTCGCAAAGCAAACTTCACCTCCACCTAGGACAAGGGGAGGCGCGAAGTACAAAAAGTCGAGCACCCTCGCAAAACACGCCAGGGGCTCGCAAAGCAAACTTCACCTCCAAGGGGAGGCGCGAAGTACAAAAAGTCGAGCACCCTCGCAAAACACGCCAGGGGCTCGCAAAGCAAACTTCACCTCCACCTAGGACAAGGGGAGGCGCGAAGTACAAAAAGTTGAGCACCCTCGCAAAACACGCCAGGGGCTCGCAAAGCAAACTTCACCTCCAAGGGGAGGCGCGAAGTACAAAAAGTCGAGCACCCTCGCAAAACAGCTGGCATCGGAGCAAGGTTAAGCATAATACTGTCATGTGCATGGTTTTAAAACAAAGTTTTGTTTTGAAAAGCCTATTTTATCTAAAAAGCTTTAGCTAGTAGGCAAGTTTGTCAAAACCTAAATTGTAAACTATGTGCTAGCGACAACCTCTAGTTATGCCCAATTAGGACTTCAGGTGGCTTAGTTAAGTAATACTAACTTTGGGGGTTTTACTTTCTTGCAATGACACGTCGACTCAAAAGGTACGTGTAGATGACCGCACTATGCTACCCTGTTGTCTAATGTTGGAGGTAGCCCTCGCATATGATGTACTCATATATGTGGGGTAGTTGAATTTATTTTATGCAACGTCGCACCTACGCTCAAGTAAGTGTGAGTTGTGAGAGCATGACCAAACAACCGTTGGTCTAGGGAAGAGCTAGTTTGGTACTAGAACCTATACTCGTAAGCACACGAATGCGGGTGAAGGTATTTAATTATGGGAGTAATACTTTTCTGATGGGTGCATATACTACTTACGTGTATACTGGGTATGCACCTAAGATAGTATCTAGATTTAAATTCCTGCAATGTATTTATATCTATTGTGGGAATGGGCTGAAATGAGATTTTCTACAGGTACGCTAACCTCGAATGCGTATGTATAGTTGACGACTAGCTATATCGAGAGTGCGTGTTATGCCACCGACCTAGAACGTGATTGCCGCCTCAGGTTGGCAATTTGTAAGGACGTATAGGACGAGCATACATCTTTGTGTGCATTGCTCATGAACATGATTCTCTCACCCTTGTTCTAATAATAAACAACTTGTTGTCAAGTGTGACTAATGTAACCATAAAACGTGATAGTTGCTTGAGCATACAATTGCTTCCCCACCCTTGTTCCTATAATGGTAAATTTGTTGTGAACTAGTGCTTCAATATGATGTGCTAGCTTGCATGTAAAGGTTAGAAATAAATGTTCTGTTTGATGTGGTATGTTGCCCTGAATTAGATGTAATATGGTCTTGCTCATGATGTTCGGTAGTGTGCAAGGTTTTATATGAGTGTTTTCATGTCGTCTAGATAAGGGATTGCTTGTTTAGACTAGAAGTAAATACATGTATGATGTCGTTTAGATAACCCTGCTAGCTCATCATGATTATGTGTGATCTTACTCATCATGATTGTGTGTTGTCTTGCTCTGCCTCATGTTTTCTTGATAGAGTAGTTAGACAATAAGTTTCTAATGGTTAGCAGCTTTCCCCTATGTCTAAATGTCTTGTAGTAAATAAATGGCTTCTGTGTATCCTGCTTGTGTGGCAAAACTATGCTAAGTTTGTAGTTCCATGTTTTGAGTTAGGAAACTCCCTTTGGGGGTTAGTTTGTTTGAAATGCTTCACCTAAAGAAACCATAAACCTTGTTGTTTGAGCCTGTTTTGTATGCGATTTTGTTTGGGTATGCTAAGTGCTTCCTAATTATGTAATTCTAGTTTTGTTAGCTTCAACATGCTTTAGCAAGAAAATGTATTAAAACATATTGTTTAATTACTTTTTCATGCTATAGTCATGTAATCATGTTTCATGCTCATTTTCCTGCAATCATGAGAACTAGTGTTATAGGGATTAAAGGTTTGTGAAACTAATTTTTCATACATCACTAGTATCATGTTGCTGCAAGAAAAATGTAAAAACTTGTTGTTAACAACATTAAATAGCTTAAACCTATTTAAATTGTTTTAAGCATGTTTAATTGCTAGATTTGTGTAGGCTGTTTTACTTGCTCAAATATGCTGAGATGCTTGCAAAGTCTACTAAATGCATAAGTGAGCTGCCATAATACTCCTAGAATTCTCTGGAATTAGATTGAAACAGCTCTATGTCTTACCTTGTTAAGTAGGTAAAGTAATGAGTGCAAGTAAGGAATTTAATTTAGGTTAATCATGAATTCTCTAACATGTTTAAGATGTATACAAACTGTTTTTCATACATGGTTATGCCTAGAATTATGTTTTTATGTGCACCATGCTATATGATTGCTCTCTAATCTAGTTTCAATTATTCTAGCTTATATGCTTGTTAGAATTAAATGCTTGCAAATAATTTAAGTGGCTGCAATTTAGCTTTTCTAAAATGATTAGAATGTTTTAAGCTGTTGTTGATTGCACCCAAAAATCAAGTTGTTGCTACCTAGTGTCTGTTTATTCCTTCTTGGAATATAGACTATGCATGAGCTTGTTGCTTGCTTGATAGCTTCATATGCTAGATAAGTGTGGTAACTTAAAATTGTAAACTGCTTATAGTTAACAAACAAGTATGCCTTAGTTTGCTTGGTATATTTGCTTCCAGATAAAGAGTTTTGCTCCAATCTAGTAAGCAGAAAATAAAATAATGACAACATATGTTCACCATGTTTTGCATGTCTATGTTTGCTTGCGTGCTATAGATAGATGCTTGTCTTGTTTGAGCGTGGTGGTTAGTGTTGGTTGCTTTAGCTGATTGATTGGGTGTTCCAAATGCTTGTTAAGGCTGTGTGTAGATGTGTTGTTACCTAAGTGGTACCTTGGCTAGTCAAACCCTTGTCCTCGGTGAGTGCATGAGTGGTTTGCCAACCTTCGGTTAGAGTCATGACCAAACCCTCTTGACCTTCTGAGATGCCTTTAGTTGAACCCAGGTTGCTTAAAGGCCTGTGTTTGTGTGTCTAGTTTTGATGGTTTAGAATGCTTGTGCCAAAAACCTGAACCTAGGCTTGTCAATGCCTTTTGTTGGACCAGTTAGCCCTAGTTAACCTTCCAAAAATCCTAGATGCCAAACCATGGTATGCCAATGCTTGTTGTGTAGCCATGCCTCTAACCAACCTGTAGATCCAAGTTTGGTCTTAAGTGTTGCCAAGCCATAGATGTTTGTATCCTTTGCTGTGAAGGCCCTTGTTTGTTTGACCAACCAAGTTTAGTTCCTGCTAACCTCAGCCTTTGACCATAGTTTGTCTTGCCCCGTTGCGGAGACCTTACCCAAACACATCTATCCCCTCGGTTGCTCTTTTGTTGCTGCTTGGCCAAATCAAGTTCATGAAATCTTTTATCTTGTCATGACCTTGATGTGCACCAGACGAATCCTTGTTGTCTTGTGCCATGATTTGTCCATGAAATCACCTCCTTGTTGATTTCCGAACCTTGTTATCATCCTTGCTTTGCTAGCTCATGCCTCGCACGTGATGCCTATCCATGCAAGATTTATTCGCATCATGTGGGATTCCTCACTGGTTGTGGATTCGGTAATAGTGTCTTGGTTAAGAACTAATGGTGCCACGACGAAACCGAGAGCCTCTAGTGGCGGCCGACACAAGTTTGTGCTGCTCGGCACGCGCTGCCGTGGGTTGTAATCAAGATCTATTATAGAACTACGCCAATGTGTTATCTTTCATGAAGCTCCCTCCTTGATTATCTCCCAAATTCCTTCAGAAAAATCCTTATGTCGGCTCGGATAAGGCAGTGTTTCTTTCTGAAAATGGCAAGAAGGATGTCCTTTTTAAAAATCGGTCAAAGATGAAAGTAGTAGCAGACTGTAAGAGGTGGTAGACAAAGGACTCTGCTGGATCAACAACAAAAGAAGGAGTATCATATATGGTCATAGTGAAGCAAAGTGGTACAAAATTCTTAAAAGTGGGAAAGTATCAGCTGAAGGATAAGTAACAAGAATGTTGTGTTATTGAACCAGATACTTGAGGTCCAGAAGCTTTCTGTCTGAACCTAATACATTTATCTGCATGGTGATCTTGTAGTCAACCCAACCTTTCCAGATATGTCTGATTCTCTACTGACTTTGGTGGTGACTATGTGCATCGATATTCGACAGTGCTTGCAGTAAAGCTGAAATCTTGGAGCTTTTAGTGTTGAGAGGCAACTAATTAGTTTCGGTCATTGGAAAGCTAATCTTCAGTTCAGAAATGACTCTTTGGTAGCTATGAAGGCTATGTCTCTCAGAACAATGTTATGCCAAAAGTTTGTACACCCACTAATATTGTTTGCGGCACTCGTACATCCAAGTCCCTAACATGTTCCAACCAACTCTATCTGGAAGAAATTTCAATGGTAATACAACACAGTATGTCAGCCTAGAAACTCAATCGGAGTTGCGCCTCAAGTAAGGACTACCTGGTAATATATTTGAGTATTATGGAGAGAATTATTCTAGATTATCTAGGTGAAGCCAAAAAGGGCATTCAAAATCAGTCCCTTATTCTTGAGTAGTCAAGGTGTCCTACCAAAAATCAACTCTTAGAAGTGCAGATTGATGGCAATTGAAGTGTCAAACGGCAGATTTCAGATTATGTTCCTGCATTGTTGAGTGAATTTGAGAAGATCGCTCTATGACCCAAGTAGTTCAACAATTCAGTTCCACTGAGTTGCAACTACACCATGAAGAAAAATGAGGCTGATCTGCTTGGTAGTACAGAGATTCAGTAACTTGGTATTTCACCTAAGAGGTTGCATCAAATTTAACCTAAGTGATTGTCGCAGCTTAAGAAATAAGAATTTCCATAAGGAAAGATCAGTGATAACGTGGATTGGGTAGAGTCAGCTATCACATTCACCGCTCTCTTATCAGATTCAGATAATACAGTGTTATCATCAGAGAAAGAGAATTGCACACATGGAACCCTATGTTGCTTTCCATCGATTGCTATCTAATTAATCAGATATTCACAGTAGTACAAACAATGATGGCCGTCAGTCAGTTCCTGACCGTCTCGATGATGTATATTTGCTATAGTCTCAATCAGGCTGAAGTAATATTTTCTTGGATTCCTCCCTATATAATAATGCAATTTTGTTTTCCCATCAACCTAACAGTAATGTCTTGAGTGCACCTCAATGTTCAATGGGAATCAGTGAAGAAACATTCTTTTGACAAGAGCTAGTAACGGGAAATGACATGAAAGATTAGAAGGTTGTTCATCTGTTCATAACAGTTCTATTCTGTCGAGAAGTCAGTATCTTAAGTTATCAATAGCCTGTGATTAAGGATGGGTGCTATGCTTCTCTTCCCTTGAAAAGTCTTTCGTTCGGAATCTCGGGACGAGATTCTTTTAAGGAGGGGAGGGCTGTAACACCCCAGGGGTTCGCCATCGGTTAAGTAGTCAGTTCAACACAAATATGATATGTCGAGTGACAATGAAGAAAATCTTTTGAATTCAACCAAGTGTCACAATTATGTCCAATCAACTATATATGGACTCACAATCAAAAGTTATGAAAGTTCCGTGTTGAGCAGATGACCAGAAAATGTTTCGACCGACGACAAACCCTAATTCAGATCCTACCGTGTGATTGCTTTGACCGGCGTTGAATGGTATTTTCGGATGTTCGCATGTCAGAGCGCTATAAACGAAAGTTGTAGTACAGTTCGAGAGGAACAAATTTGTTTTATGGCCGAGACCTGAATCTATGCCAAAAGTGGTGAAAACGAGCTCGCCAGGTAAGATACCGCGCAGTTTTCACGTTCCAGAAAACAGTTAAGTCTGTACTGCGAAATTGGAATTTCGGTCACCGCGAAGCTGCCGTCGACGATCGTTACCGGGCAAACCGTTGGGAATGTGACCAAGTGCCTTTAACGAAAGTCGGAGTACTCGGTGAGACGACGACAACAAAATTGGTTTCATCGAAATCAGAGTCCGTTTGAGCAGTGTTTGCAATTTTGGAGTTTGACTGAAAGTCTTCGGAAACTTGCCATTTTGGGAAAGAAATTTTGGGAAAAATTTCACGAGTTTTTTTTTCGTGGTCGTCAAGCCGCGCCTCCCTTCTCTGTAAAAAGCCGAGCCCGGCTCTCCTCCCGTCGGTCTTCTCCCTCCTTGTTCTCCCTGCCATAGCAGCACACCAGAGAAGGCAGCAGCAGCCCTGCTTCTTCTTCCTCCAGCTCTCCTCCCTCCTCTTCCATGGCGCCTCCTCCCAGCTCCTCCTCTCCCTTGCCACTGCCCTCCTCCCCGGCGAAGGCAGACAGCAGCCCTGGCGCCCTCTTCTCCTCCCCTTTGCTGCTCCTCCACCATGGACGCCCCTCTCTCCTTCCCCTTGCTGCCCCTCCTCTCATGGCAGCACCTCCTTCCTCTTCTGCATCTCCCTTCCATGGCCGAATCAACAGGACAGCAGTCCTCTCCTTTCCCTCTCCATCTCTATTGCAGCAGCAAGAGCTCCATGGTGCTCCAAACCCTAGCCATAGCGCCCTGTCCTCCTCTCCTCGCAAGACTTTGGCAGCAGCAAGTGCAAGGAGGGATGCAGCAGCCAGCAGGGAGCAGCTGCAACGCCGGCAACAACGATCCTAGGGTTTAATGGTTGTCAATCTCGTTTTTCCTTAAGGCTTGGCATGTGGCTAATTTTATAAATAATGTGCTCTATTCTTGAAGTGTTTGATGTATATTATGGCATAGGTGGTTCAAATATAAATCAAACAAGTGGTGAAATTTAATTGATTGATGTGCTGAATCTTGGCTGCTTGCACAGTTTCTGTGGGAGTGGTAATTTCATAAAATAAATCTTGTTTGCTGTAGGTTTGGTCAATACAAAAGTTGTAGATGATTGCATGATTTAGTTGCTGTTAAAATATCATGATTTTTGGCTCAGTAGTTTAGGAGTTACAACTGTTTAAAGTTGGGGTTCAGAAATAGTTGCTCTCTGAAATTCCTAGAGCAGATTCTGTAAAGATGTATGTTTGACCCTTGTAATTTATGAATCATGTTATGGTGATTAAATATGAAAGGTATATACTTTCATAAGCTTTCCAAAATGTCTTGTTGCATGTCTGTTGGAGTTATGTAGCTCTAGTTATGATTTAATTACTCAGCAGTTGAGTGTATGTCTAGCTATGCTGAAATGGCTGCTGAAGCAGTCTCTGTTGTGGTAATGATTTCGTGATGAAAATCATGTTGTATGTGGATGGGTATAATATAAAAGTTGTAGATAACTTACATATCTAGCTTGTGTTAAATTTTCATGAAATTTGGTCAATTGGATTAAGAGTTATGGCTGTGCAAAGTTATGTTTCAGAAATAGGTGTTCTCTGAAATTTCTAAACCAGATTTGATAAATGCATTAATTTGGCCATGTTAACTTGAGATTCATGCACATATGTTTAAAGATGATTGGTAGGAAATTTTATAAGCTTTCTAGATTGTCTTGTTTCATATCTTTTGGATGAGTATAGCTTCGGTTATGGTCCAAGTAACCAGGTGCTGTTGCAGTCTAGATTAATATGTCAATATGCTAATGGACTGCATGTGTGTAAAAATGGAAAAGATGGTTCCATGACTTTGCTAATATATTGTAGTAACCAGTGCATGCCTAAAATGGTCATATGTTCATGTAAAACATGAAGTTCCCATTTATCTTGCTCTCACCTAGTTAATTAGAAATAGAAACTTGCTTAACACATAGTTAGCAAACTATTGTTTGCATGCATGTAACTTTTCAACCTTTGCTCACATATTAATGTTAGGATCCATCTCTGAAAGTTGGAGCCATGATTCATGTGTGCATGACATCTTCTATATATGTAAATAGGCCATATATATATATACTAGTAAAGGATCAATGCTTGGTAATATGACCATGCATGTGCAGTTGTGTTGTCTGCATGTTTTCACTAAGTTAGTGATATTTTTTGTGAAAATGTTATATATGAAAGCTGTAGATAACATCTTATTCTAGCTTGTCACCAAATTGCATGGTCATAGGCTTAATATTTTAAGAGATATGACTGTTGTAAGATTGCTGTCACGTTTTGCCTACATTCTGTCCAGATATGAATGTTTGGATTGTTTCACCTAGTGAACTTGTGATTCATGCTTAGGTGCTTATAAAATAGTTGTAGTGCTTTTCATAAGCTTTCTAAATTGTCTTAGCTCATGTTCACTGGATATCGATAACTTGAGTTATAGCTGTTTTAGTGCAGGGGGGCAAATCTGTCCAAAGTCTGGACAGAGGTGCCTAATTATACTAATTAACCCTTGTTAACTTGTGAACCATCTTGAGATGATTATAGATGATTTGTAGACAACTTAATAATATTTCTAAAGAGTCTATGGACAAGTTCCCAGGTATTATAGATCTTTAGTTATGGTTGTCCTAAGTTACTGTTGTTGATGTGTGGCTAGTTCTGTCCAACTGTGGACAGAGCTCCACTAATCATGTTGTTTGACCTTGTTAATGATTGATTCACCTTGAGCTAAAAATAAGAAAGATTTAGATAATCTTGTAAGCTTTCTAGAATGTCTAATTTCATGCTCATGTGATGTTTGTATCTTGAGTTATGCTTCTCTGAAGCTCTGTCTGTCCTGCTGACCAACAGCTGGACAGAGCTGCATTGTTATCTGCTTTTGAGCTATATAACCTTTGAATTAGCTTTTGTGTTGAATAACAAAGTTGTAGGAAATCCTGTTAGCTTTCCACAAAGTCTTAGTTTGCCTTATTTGGAGATTTGTAGCTTGAGTCAGGTTCAAAAGAGTGGACTGCTGTCTGCTGTCCAGATTTGTAATGTGCTTTGGTGTGAAGTAATTAAGTTAAGTTATCCCGATTGCTTATGTCAAACTATGATGGATGCTTGTTACTTGTGCTATGTGCTTATGCTTGCTTAATATATTACTTCATGAGCATTCATACATATGCATTGTGCATCTCATATCTAGGTTCGCTAGATGGAAGAACGTCGAGCAAAGGACGTGGTGATGGAGCCAAACCTTAGGATGATGGTTTGGTGATCACCCGAAGGTGATGGTGTTGGTGACCCACAAGTTGTTGGAGTGGTGACGTTCCCGAAGATGATGCCAACTAACACTAGCTTAAGTGTTGTTTCCCAGGCAAGCCCCGGAGCATTCTAAGTCTCCTACCATTCTTTTATAAATGCAATCAAGTCAATATAATGATTGTTGCATTAAGTTATAGGAGTTGAATGATACCGTTGATGCATTACTTACTTATCCTTGTCCACCAGCAATTATTATCTCGATATCCCTGCTAGGTCTAGGCTCGATTATATGCTTAGCCCTGCTTAGATCGGTAAAAGTCAGGTGATTTCCTGTCTCCCGCATTTATGTGGATACAGATCATGACTAGCCTGGTGCTATCATGGAGATAACCATGTGATAATTAATTTGAGACAGAGGCGGGATGTAAGAGCAGCAGAACATGGGTTCTGTGTGCTAGTAGTCTCCCGTCTGTGTCGCATAGGACCCGTTCGGGATTGTCCCTTCAGTCAAATTGAACGTGTCGATCACTTAACGGAGTAGGTCTGAGTACCTCCCACGAAGCCGAGTAAGGTTATTCGAGCCAGTGATGGAGATGTTGACGCCTTACACCCAGGGCCTCAGCTGTACGTGGGCAACTATTCTGATCAACCTGGCATGGTCCGAGGGCAGGCAGGGCCTGATCGACCTGGCATGACCGTGGGCAGTATAGCTTGAGCGACCTGGCACTGAGATAACCCCCGGTGTAGAAGGGCCCATGGCCGTCCCGCGCGTTGTGTTCTCGAATCTCCTGAGTGGCAGCTTACGACTGCCGTGGCTGGATGTGTCGGGTGAGTGTGAGACATTTTATCCCCAGCTGGGTAGGAATCGATTATAATCGCCATCGCTCTTGGACAGTGAGTAATTGACTGTAGATCATCGCCCGTAGAACTTATGGAAGTAAAGATGGTTATAATGTTGAATCTGAAAGGCTATTGATGAAATAGTCACTCTTGCTTGAATAAGTAGTCAAGTGCTTGAGATCAGATGCAAATCTAGTTAATCAGGTTGATTATATAAAATGAACTGCTAATACTCTAATGATGATTATTTAATAATGAAAATGCTTTTATGAAAAAAGGTAAGTATGGCCAACCCCAGATACAACCTTGCATACTCCTTGGTGTCACTTTATTTCTAGTTTATGACGGGTAAGTCTAGCTGAGTACATTCGAGTACTCAGGGTTTATCCCACCTTGTTGCAGGTGAAGGTTAGGCCTGCCGAAAGGTGATGGCCAGTGCCGGTGGGCTCGGCAGTTCCATACTTCTTCTCTTATGCTATTGTTGGAGGATGTCACTCAAGCTAGCAAAGTATTTCAACTTATGTTATGGTATTTATTTCAAAGCTATGTTGTTCTTCTAAATTAAGTGGAACTCAACTTGTATCATTATTAGTGAACACTATTGTAATATTATTTCCGCTGCAAAGCTCCGTGGACATGATTTGTATTTGCTTGACCATGCGATCTTGGCTGAATGTTGAAATGTTTGAAATCCTTCGAGATTTCTGGACTACCGGGTTTATATGGGCTCAAGTGTGCTAATTCAGCTGCCTCGGCGGAGGTTTTCGCACTTGTGCTCTTATAAATTGGTCGGTTCTGTTACAAGCGCTATAATCGATGATAACCCTCGCAGATTGCTTCAAAAAACAAACTTTTTCAAAACAAACTTCACCTCCACCTAAGACAAGGGGAGGCGCGAAGTACAAAAAATCGAGCGCCCTCGCAAAACACGCCAGGGGCTCGCAAAGCAAACTTCACCTCCACCTAGGACAAGGGGAGGCGCGAAGTACAAAAAGTCGAGCACCCTCGCAAAACACGCCAGGGGCTCACAAAGCAAACTTCACCTCCACCTAGGACAAGGGGAGGCGCGAAGTACAAAAAGTCGAGCACCATCACAAAACATGCCAGGGCCTCGCAAAGCAAACTTCACCTCCACCTAGGACAAGGGGAGGCGCGAAGTACAAAAAGTCGAGCACCCTCGCAAAACACGCCAGGGGCTCGCAAAGCAAACTTCACCTCCAAGGGGAGGCGCGAAGTACAAAAAGTCGAGCACCCTCGTAAAACACGCCAGGGGCTCGCAAAGCAAACTTCACCTCCACCTAGGACAAGGGGAGGCGCGAAGTACAAAAAGTTGAGCACCCTCGCAAAACACGCCAGGGGCTCGCAAAGCAAACTTCACCTCCAAGGGGAGGCGCGAAGTACAAAAAGTCGAGCACCCTCGCAAAACACGCCAGGGGCTCCCAGAGCAAACTTCACCTCCACCTAAGACAAGGGGAGGCGCAAAGTACAAAAACGTCGAGCACCCTCACAAAAAACGCCAGGGACTCGCAACACAAAATTCACCTCCACCTAAGACAAGGGGAGGCGCGAAGTCCAACAAAGTCGAACACACAAGACAAACTCTACCTCCACTTGCACTACGAAAAGCGAGCCTCGCTAAAAAGAAAAAGGGGCGTCGCTGTTTTTCTCAAAACATCTCTCTTCAACGAAAAGCGAGCCTCGCTAAAAAGAAAAGGGGGCGTCGTTGTTTTTCTCAAAACATCTCTCTTCAACGAAAAGCGAGCCTCGCTAAAAAGAAAAGGGGGTGTCGCTGTTTTTCTCAAAACATCTATCTCTCTTCAACGAAAAGCGAGCCTCGCTAAAAAGAAAAGGGGGCGTCGCTGTTTTTCTCAAAACATCTCTCTTCAACGAAATGCAACCCTCGCTAAAAAGAAAAGGGGGCGTCGCTGTTTCTCTCAAAACATCTCTCTTCAACGAAAAGCGAGCCTCGCTAAAAAGAAAAGGGGGCGTCGCTGTTTTTCTCAAAACATCTCTCTTCAACAAAAAGCGAGCCTCGCTAAAAAGAAAAGGGGGCATCGCTGTTTTTCTCAAAACATCTATCTCTCTTCAACGAAATGCGAGCCTCGCTAAAAAGAAAAGGGGGCGTCGCTGTTTTTCTCAAAACATCTCTCTTCAACGAAAATCGAGCCTCGCTAAAAAGAAAAGGGGGCGTCGCCTTTTTACTGAACATCATACAAAACAAGCAACGCAAAGCCGGACAGCTAACGGACCTCGTCAATATTCAGCAAGGACCAGACATCCACTACAAAAATTACAAAAGTGAATCGTATTTACACAAAACAAACATACAATTTGTCTGTTCATATACAAAACAACTTCACAACGTCACACAATCAATAAAAGTTACAAAATTGCAAGGAACCATTACCTCCCTCAATTAACATCAAATCATCAAAACCCTCGCTACCCTCCTCAAACCCTGTTTCCGCCAAAACTATGGGTCCCCACAACAAAGGAGATGCAGGAACAATCGGCAGCTCCCCGGGCAAAACCCTCGCCCTATACATATATCTACGATCAACATCACTAACTTCTGAAGGTTCCTCCTTCGGAACCACAAGTGATCCATCCGAACCTAGATCTAGTTTGCTTCGCCCAAACAAGTAATCCAGAGTTGTATTCTCATCGATATCATCATCAATAACAGCTTGCGAGGACGAAGAAGAACCAAACAAATACCGTGTGGCCTGTCGATCAGTATAATCCGCCTCGCGCCAAAAACGACTCGATCTGATGTTCTTCAAATCGTACCTTCGCACCTTCGACCACCAAAAGCGTTCAAAAGACAGCGAAGGATGTTTAAGCCTAGCCCGAGCCCACGATTCACCAGTTATAAAAGTATCTTGATAATTTAGCGTCAGTGGCATCACATCTAATACTTCTAGCACGGTTCCATCAGGAACCTGCATTTTCGCAGAATTAAAAAGTATCTCAGTGTCATCAAGTCATTCCAACTACCACACATATTACAAAATAACCCTCTCGTCCGAGCAATCCTAAGTTTTCACACCTTCTCGGCTCCCCCCTGCTCATCCACCCCAGCCTCGCCGGTCCCAGCTCCCAAACCCTCGCCGGTGGCAGCATCCAAACTCTCGGCAGGCGCTTCAACCGCCGCCGCCTCCTCCACGTTAGCTTCTCCAGTCATCGGAGCATCCTCAAACGAGGGTACCGCCTCCGCTGGTGGAACCTCCGCAGAACTGGGCGCTGAGGCAGACTTGGAGCACCCCGCAATGTCTTCAGTCACAATCGGGGAAGACAATGCATCTTTCTGAGCCTGCAAAAAAGTCCACAGAATTAAGTACCAACATGCTCATCCATGAATAGAAACATGGAACGAGCATCTCATACAAGTTGATACCTGACGGGTAGCTTCCGCTGCCTCTTCGAAGGCGAGAACGCGTCCACCTCCGTTGATCCAAAACCTCCGGAGCAAGCGCATCGCGCAGTTTCGAACCTCCGCATCATCAACCTTCATTTGACGAACCTCGTCAACAGTTGGGAAGACGTGGTCCGGCTTCCTGATTTTCTGAACGTGCTCACAGTCAGCTTGCGCGAAGGGTCCCGGCCATGGCCAAGGCTCCGGCATAACATTCGAAGTCGGCTGCATTATCAACCAAAGAACTGAAAACATCCAGCTCATTTTTAAGCCAAGCTTTGAATGCCACAGCATCAACGGCAGGTAACGGCTCCCCAGCAGAGCCGCCGGCCTCAGTCAAGCAAGTGTCAATTTTACCCTTAATCTCCCCCAGACTTTTCTGCCAAGCCTCGGAATGAGAAGCCAACTCAGAGGACAGTTCATTTACGCGACTGTTCGCAGCTAGCAAGTCTTTGTCTTTCTGACGGCAAGCCACCAAAAGTTCAGCATTACTATTCGCAACCTCCTGTGCCTCTTCTCGGGACTTCTTAAGTTTTTCCAAAGCAGCTTTAAGCTCAACTTCTTTATTTTCCAAGCTTCGCTGGAGATCTTTATTCTCTTTCTCAACCTTTGCCAACTGCGTGCTCATATAGTCATGGTTATAACCTGCCCTTCGACGCGCGAAACGGCTGAGAAGCATCAACTCAGCCAGCTTAACATCAATGTCGTCCTGAAGCTCACCCAACGACTGGTTTGTCAGTCGGAGCTCTGCCTCCGGCACACAAACTCGACCAAACACCCGGCCAAGAAAATGCATTTCCTCCGGAGCGCATTGCAAATGGCACTCTCGAAGTTCCGGACTAGTGAAAAGCTCTGTGGCTGGATCGGTAACACCAATCTTGCTAGCATAATAGGGAAGAGCGTCCCGGCTAGCTTTGCCATAGGGCCTTTTGCCCGGAATTCTTTCAGATTCAAGGCCACGAACCACCTCAACACCATCAACCCATATATGAGACCCCGCGTACTCGGGCACTGCCCCCCGCTCTGAACTCTCTGGCTCAAAGTCCCGAATAATCTCATCAATACTTCGAGCAGCTCCGACGGCAGCGCCCGATGAGGCCCCCCCTTTCCCACAGTCATCCCAAATGGACACCTCATCATCGGAGTCACCTTCGTCACTTGAAGTGTCACTGACCTCATCTGATGAGTCATCTTCAGTGTCTGCCTCCCTTTCAGCTTCCTTCTCCTCCTCCTTATCATCATCATCGGAGACTTCTTCGTCGTCCGAAACTTGGATCAGGGCACCAATTCCCCCGATGCGGGGTACCCGCCCTCCAACCTTCGCAAGGCCTCAGCCACCAGCTAACGAAACGATGGCCGAGGAAGATGAGGTGCCGCCAGCGCCCGAAACAACAGCGACCTTCATCGCCAGGGTTTTCTTTCGGCCACCGACGCCGCCACGACCCCGACCTCGACCCCTCATCGGCCGCGAGGCAACCCCCTTTTCCTCAGTAGTAGCGCGTTTCCTCTTCTTCGGCGCATCCTCGCCCGAAGGTACAGGCCAATCAGCATACTGGATCCCAAGCATATCGAAGATCCTGTTAACCCGACCTCCGCTTCCCAACGAGCTACGAATAGCCTTAACCTCCAATGTAGATAACTTTCCAATGAGATCTTCAGCACTCTGCTGAACCCGCTTATAAATAGCCTCGACGCCATCTTCGCGTTTCGGAAACTTCCTAAGGACTTTTTCCCAAACTATGTTCAACTCAAGCTTCGGTTTCTTCAAACCCCTACCCTCATACTTCGGGTCTTCCTCAACTGAAAACCATTTTTGCCTTCGACTGAGGGGCCACACCTTGGCACAACAATATTCTTCAACCAAGTCGCGGGCACATTGAGACTACGCTACAACCCTCAGACAGTCAACATCGGCATGCGCTTCGGCGCTCATCTTGGCTTCGACGCTCACATCACCGAGGAGCGGAAGCTCGCCGCAAAGCTCGGCGTTACCACCAAGTTTGTAGTAGAACCAAAACTCTTGCCACCCACTGGTCCATTTGTTCTTCTAGGCCTGCACTGGCAACTCCAATCCAGCGCGATGGCAAAAGGTGTACACCACAAACTGACCGATACTGGTGTTACCTTCGTGATCCGAAATCTTGCGAGGCTGCATGTGCACACGGTGGGTTCGAACAAAACCCTCAACATGAGGAACAACACCCTGAGAACGGCACGCCCAGACATAAACTGACATCTTCGTGAAGCACGAAGGTGTAAGCTGATGGAAACACAGATTGAACCTTTGCAGAACCGAAGTCACAAAGGAATCAACAGGAAATCGCAGACCAGCCGCGAAGAACTCCTCAAAAACAACAACCTCGTCAGCATCAGGCTTCGGCACAGTCTCCCCTGCGCTGGTCCTCGCTTTCCCATCCTCGATCCAGCCCCGCTTGACATAAGTTGCCAACTCCGAGGCACAAACCTGGCTGAGTCCGAACTCGAAGGTCACTCCTTCATCCGCAGCAGAAGGGGAAACAACACGGGCGGTTTGCTTGGACCTCGCCATCTCTCAATCTAAAACCCTCGCAGAACACAATACGCACAACCTTCGAAACTGGAGAGAAACAAACCCTTGCAACAAGCAAAAAGCAGCAACAAGATGGCTAGAGCAAAAGGATGGCACAAGTTCAAATCCCCCACCTACCCGACGTATTTATAGGGGCGCGGAGACGAGTCACCCCACCCGACAAAACCGGCACGACAACCGAAATCCACGACGCAAAAAATGAGACGGATCTCAACAGTACAAACAGAAACATAACGGCCCGGCCCAAGACAGCCACGGGCGTCGCTGCCAAGGGTCTCGCTACATCAAAGAGCGCTGCTTGGGCCCAAATACTGTTCTTTAGGACCAAGGCAACGAGGGGCTACTGTTGGGGGAAGGGACCCTCGGCAATGGCGCCGCGCAGGCTGGCTCGAAGAATGACCTTCGCGCGACCCGCGCCCTCTCTCTAATTCTCTTCTCTCCGTTTTTTGGACCCTTCGGACCGGTTTTCTAACCTTCGGATACAAGTTCGACCCTCGGGGTTCATTGTATGTCTTGCAGGCAAAGGCGCGCAAGGAACACAGAAGGCAGCCCTCGAGCGTCATGATCACGGTCTGGGTCTGACCTCGCAACCGGCGGAGCCGGGGGTCTGACCCTGCCTCTTCTGCGAAGGCGAGCAGGCCCAGATGGCGGCGGGCAGGAGGAAGGCGAGCTGGGGTTTCCACTCCAGTTGTGTTTGTACAACTTTGCCCTTTCCCTGTATGGTGCCGGGGAATCTTTTCTGTACCCTTATGTAATTTGACCGGTGTCCCTTGGTATTCCCTATAAATACTAAGGGATGAATAGTGTAAAAGGAGGATTTTTTTGGTAATAGAAAAGTTCCACAATCAACTTATCCCCTGCACCTTCGCTTGCGTACACCTTGGTAAACCTCTTTACGTACGTCTGACAGTTGTACACCCTCACTCTGAACCACTGCTTTGCTGCGAGGTTCGGCAGGAGTGCTTCCAACAGTCCCGACCGTGTCCGAGAAGCTGACTCATTTTATTCTCGGGGAACACGGTCGCGGAGCCGGTGAGAGTCTGTCTGGGGTCTGTCCCTGTCGTGGCAGCTACCTTCCAAAGGATGTAGGAGATCCAGTGCGCGTAAGGTAGCTGCCTGTGGGCCTTGATGCCCTCTGCCAAGGTGTTCTCCATCTCACACAAGATCACGTCCCATACGTCAAACTCCTGCTACCTGACCATATAAGCTAGTAACCATAGCTGCAGGCGTGACAACCCCTCTCTGAAGCCCACCATAGGTAGCAGGGTCCACCGTAGAACCTCATTGAGGATCCGAGTCGTAGGAGTGAGATCCTTAGGTGCGTGACTCGAACCCTCACCGAAGGGCTCAGTGAAGCAAGAGCGGACCAGGTCTGTTGGTGGCTGCGCATCGCCGTGAGGGCGGCAGGGTGGCTGTCCTGTCATAGCACATATCATGGATCCGGGTCTGAGAGTGTCGAAGGCCGAACCAATCCTGGATCTCAGAAGAAAACAGACTGTAGTGCTCCCCTCTGAACACAAACTCAATCATCTCTCGGTCCGGGTGCACCCACAGTGAGGCGTACAACTGGAAGACCCAATCCTCAATATATGAGCCAGACCGCCCCAAAAGGTCTGCAAGACCGGGTAAGTAGGTCAAGATGGGGCGGATCTGCTCTCCTGCTCCTGCAATAACTGCCTCCAAGGGACAAAGACGCTGAGAACGAATACTGATCCCGGCGTTTCAGTAGCCCTGATAGAAATCCTCCTGCAGCACCGTGTAGAAGTCCGGACTGGCCTGCTGCTGACGCTCTCTAGGAAACCACTGCTCGACTGGAACAAGACGCAGCACCTGTATCTGGGAGCAGGTGGCCAACCGGAGGTCCAGGCACGGGATCGGTGGAGGTGGACGTCTCGACGGAGCACGTGCATCCCGCAGAGGGACGTCGGGCCGGGGTGGCACCTCGGTCCTGCAACGGGATGACCAACGTCAGGGCTCCTGCTGTGGCACCTCCTCCTCTGCCTCTGGGTCTAGCTCAACTGGCTCAGCTATCTCGGCCTCTGTCTGGCCCGGTCCGGAACCCTGTCCTAAGCTCTGCGACTCGACACCCAGAGCGGTGAAAGTCGTACGGCGACCGGCAGCCATAAGTGTCCCGGTCGGTGAACCGTGAAAGCGCTTTGTCGCCTCAATAGCACGCCTCCGCTCGGGGGTAAGCTGGTCCTCAATGCACAAGACGCCACCACGGCCTCCCCTCTCTGCTGCCTCAACAACTGCAAGGGCCTGATTGGCCTCCCTCTGAGCTCTGGAGCGCTTCTTGCGCGTAAGAAGCTTCACCTTCCCCTTCACTGCACCAGAAGGAGGACGGAGAGGAGAGTCCACCGGGGTACCACCAACGTTCTTGCAGCGCATAGCCGACAAGAACAAGAAGCAACTGTCACTGAAGACTTGACGGTCACTGAAAGAAGCCCGACTGACACTGAAACTCAACTGACAAGACCAACTAACAAGAATCCACTGACAGAAACTCCTGGCAAGAACTCCCCCTGACACTGACCAGCTGCCTCTGTCACTCGCGAGGCTTGGCCTCGATCCGTACCCGCGGGCTTGGCCCCGGGTTAACTGTCACTGCCAAGCTGCCAACTGACCAAGCTGTCACTGACTCGCTACAGGATAGAGAGGATATATATAAGAAAACATATACGCTAGAGACGAGAAGGACCTATGGGAGCAAAGCATATAGGATAAGAGGGGAAATGGGCTTTGCAACCTATCGAACCAACGAAACGACCCAAGCACAAGGTAAGAAGCGACGTTCAGGCACCGACACGACACGCCAAGGGGTCTGTAAGCAATTTTAGGCGATATAGGTGGTTAAACAGTGAAGAACGGCTATTGGAACAAATCGTCGAACACCTTGGGGGCATAGGATATGGAAGAGAGGGTGATGCCCACTGTGAGGGATCTGCTGGCCGAGGAAGGCTTCACCGAAGGTGGAGACGAGCTCCGGCGAAGACGCGATCTCCGGCGAAGAAGGGCCGACGAGGGGGGGGACTCCGGCGAAGACGGCTCGGCTCCGTCGATATTGCAGGCAGGGATGCGCGAGTGAGCGAGCGGAGCGAGGGGCGGAGCACGTCGGCCGGCAAGCGCTCGCACGGGTGGGAGCTCCGCGGCGGGTTAGGGCTTGGAGCACAGGGGAGCGGCAGCAACGGTTTGCACGGGACGGCTGCGCGAGGACGAAGAGGGTGGATATGACGTGCGGGTCTCGTCTGTCAAAGATAAGAACTGACTGCGCCACTTAAAGGGGCATCAGATGCTCCGATGTAAACACATCGGATGCGCCGATGTCCATCCAGAGAGCTCTAGAAACGCCAAAGTCACATCGGACGCGTCCTTTACCTCGGCATCGGAGCCTCGGACGCCCCGATGATGACATATCGGATGCTGACAAAGCACTGTTCCAGCCGGGGCTGTCTACAGTGTCGGCATCAGACACTGGGGCCAGCGTCTGATGCTGCATTTTGGACTGTTTCGAAGATCTTCGTTGCGGCTCCCTCTCCCAACCAAGTTCCAACTCAAATAAGAGGCAAATAAACACCAGTTGGAACCTAGTATGAGCATCCTTGCATAAACCCTTAATTTTATAAATATTTTGCCTTAGGCTACATATTCTTTTTAGAGAAAATAGGCAATAAACCCCGAGGAGACAACATGTGGCCACCAAAACTAGGGTCTCAACCATTAGGAGCCTCAAATGCTCCCCCTAGCGGTGGACGAACACAGCGGTTGCTCAAACTTAACCGTAAAGAAACGACAAACAACAAACATGCATATGCAATGCAATACGGAATTTGAATCCAGGTTGCTTGTCAAGTTTGCTCATGGGTAAGCTTCTTCACACGCTTTTTAGGGCGGTTATCTTAACCACGTTTGACAAGCCTATGTGCATAGCATAATTTAAACATGGCATATTTTACAATGCAATGCAAAGACAACCCCCTTTCATCTTTTGACAACTTACTTAGATCAAGCACATTAAGCTCACTTTGCAATCTACAAAGGGTATTCTTATCTAGGGGTTTTGTGAAGATATCCTCCAATTGATCTTCGGTTCTAACTCCTTCTAAGGATATATCTTTCTTTGGAACATGGTCTCTTAGAAAGTGATGGCGAATATCTATGTGTTTAGTGCAAGATTATTGAACCAGGTTGTTAGCAAGCTTAACCGCGCTCTCATTGTCACACAACAAAGGTACCCTTTCTAGAACTACACCATAGTCTAAAAGGGTTTGTTTCATGTAAAGGATCTGTGCACAACAAGCACCCGCGGCTATGTATTCCACCTCGGCGGTAGACAAGGCCACACTATTTTGCTTCTTCGAACTCCATGAAACTAGTGATCTCCCAAGCAAATGGCACCCCTCGGATGTGCTTTTTCTATCTACTTTGCAACCCGCGTAATCCGAATCGGAATACCCAACGAGTTGGAAGTTAGCTCCTTTGGGATACCAAAGGCCAATGCTTGGGGTGTGCTTTAGGTACCTAAGGATTCTCTTCACCGCTATAAGATGTGATTCCCTAGGATCGGCTTAAAAGCGAGCACACATGCACACACTAAACATGATGTCAGGCCTAGATGCGGTCAAATATAACAAGCTACCAATCATAGAACGGTAGAGAGTAGTTACCTCCCACATCTAGGTCGAGATGTCCATTTGTTGGCATTGGAGTCTTGATAGGCTTGCAATCATCCATGTTGAAGCGCTTGAGGAGGTCTTTTGTATACTTCTCTTGAGATATGAAAGTCCCCTCCTTCAATTGCTTGACTTGGAAGCCTAGGAAGAATGTGAGCTCTCCAACCAAGGACATTTCAAACTCCTTCGACATCAAGTCACCAAATTCCTTGCAATAGGCTTAATTTGTTGACCCTAAGATGATATCATCAACGTAGACTTGACAAATGAAGATCTCTCCATCAAGCTTCTTAGTGAATAGTGTGGTGTCGACCTTCCCAATGATGAAGCCCTTCTCAATGAGGAAGTCCTGAAGGCGCTCGTACCATGCTCCTGGGGTTTGCTTGAGCCCATATAGCGCCTTGGACAACCTATAAACATGATTAGGATATCTAGGGTCTTCAAACCCAGGAGGTTGATCAACATAGACTAGTTCATTTATGAAGCCATTTAAAAATGCACATTTCACATCCATTTGATATAATTTAATGTCATGATGTGATGCATATGCAAGGAGGATATGAATGGCTTCGAGTCTTGCAACCAGTGCAAAGGTCTCTCCAAAATCCAAGCCTTCAACTTGAGAGAACCCCTTTGCTACTAGCCTTGCCTTGTTCCTAACAACCTTGCCTTGATCATCTTGCTTGTTCCTAAACACCCATTTGGTTCCAATGACTCTTGCGCCTTTAGGTCGCTCTTCAAGTATCCAAACTTGATTGCGGGTCAAGTTGTTCAATTCTTCATGCATGGCATTCACCCAATTCGGATCTCTTAGTGCTTCATCTACAATGGTAGGCTGAACAAGAGAAACAAAGGAGTGATGTTCCATAAATAAAGCAAGCTTTTGAGATCTAGTCATTACACCCCTTGTTGGACTCCCTATGATGAGGTCTTGAGGATGAGCTTGTAGAAGAGGAGTAGTCCTTCGATCAACCACTTGAGGGGCCGCTTGTGGAGCATCAACATCTTGTGCTTGTACCACCATTTGATCATGGGAGACATGAGTGTCTTCATTTGGATTTCTCCCATCTTTATCATCATCTTGTGGTACATTTGATGAGGATGGCTTGTCAATGACTTACACATCATCATCATCGTCTTTAGGCTTGATATCTCCCACCGACATGTTCTTCATTGCTTCCCTCAATGGTTCATCACCTACATCATCAAGATTCTCATGCTCTCCTTGAGAGCCATTAGATTCATCAAATTCCACATCATATGTTTCTTCTACCATCCCGGTGGCATGGTCGAATACTCGATATGCTTTGGACTTCAATGAGTAACCAACAAGAAAACCAATATCACATCGGCGTTGAAACTTCCCTAGGTGTTGGCGCTTCTTGTAGATGTAGCATTTGCACCCAAGCACTCTAAAGAATGATACATCTGGCTTCTTGTTGTTGAGTAGCTCCTAGGGGGTCTTGCCAAGGAGACGATGGGGGAACAACCGGTTGGATGCATAGCATACGGTGTTGATTGCTTCTGCCCAAAATCTTTTCGGTGTAGAGTACTCATCTAGCATTGTTCTTGCTAGGGTGATTAGTGTCCGGTTCTTCCTCTCAACTACCCCATTTTATTGTGGTGGGTAGGTTGCGGAGACTTCATGCTTGATCCCAACTTCATCACAATATTGCTCAATGTGGGTGTTGTCAAATTCCTTCCATTATCACTTCTAATCTTTTTGATCTTCGAGTCAAATTCATTTTGGGCTCTCTTGGCAAACTTCTTGAATGAAGGGGTTGCTTCGGATTTGTCATGAAGAAAGAACACCCAAGTGTATCTAGAGTAGTAATCAACAATCACTAGGCAATAGAGATTTCCACCCAAGCTAGCATATGTTGTTGGCCCAAATAGATCCATGTGAAGTAGCTCTAACTCTCTTGATGTTGAAACAAAGGCTTTGGTTGGATGAGTGTTTGCAACTTGCTTGCCGGCTTGACATGCACTACACAATTTGTCCTTCTCAAACTTGACATCCTTCAAGCCCCTAAACAAATCCTTCTTCAATAGCTTGTTGAGAGTGTTCATTCCAACATGTGCCAATCTTCTATGCCATAGCCAACCAAGAGATTGCTTAGTGAACAAACATGTCTTCAAGTTGGCATCTTCGGAGGAGAAATCCACTAGATAGAGATTGTTGTATCTAAAGCCTTTGAATATCACTTGTGTATCATCTTTCTTGGTCACAACCACTTCTTTGTCGGTGAACAAACATTGAAAGCCAAGATCACATAGTTGCCCAACGGATAGCAAGTTGAAGCTCAATGAAGCAACTAGAAGCACATTGGATATAGTATGATCATTGGATATTGCCACTTTGCCCAAACCCTTGACATTGCCCTTTGAGTTGTCACCAAATGTAATCTTTTCTTAGTCATTGACATTCTCTTCTAGTGAGGTGAACATCCGTGGATCACCGGTCATATGTTGTGTGCAACCACTATCAATCACCCAATGAGATCCACCGGTCTTGTAGTTCACCTACACACACAAGAAATCAAGCTTGAGCTTTAGGGACCCAAACTTGTTGAGGCCCCTTAACCTTCTCTACTACTGACTTAGCAACCCAAATTTGCTTTGGCATATTCTTGTTTGGAGGCCCCATGAACATAACTTTCATTTTGCCACTAGAGTCTTGTCTAAGCATGTAGTGAGCATTGAAAGCAAAGGGCCTAGCATGCTTGGGCAAGGGTGTGGGTTTTGGCTCTTCACAATTGTGAGCAAAGTGACCTTCTTTTCCACACTCAAAACATCTTCCCAACTTCTTCTTCTTTGGCTTTGGGATGCTCTTGCATTGCTTCATCTTCTCTTCATGGTAGCCAATACCACTAAGCCTGGGCAAAATACCCGCTACCCATTACCTGTACCCGAATTACCCGAACCTGGACCCGAATTACCCGAACTCGAGGTACCCGGTCTCAAATTCGAATACTAGTTTTGATTACCCAAAATTAGTTTGGGTAATTCGGGTAATATCCCCCAGTACCCGAACTACCCGAATTACCCGAAGTTGTATTTTTGTCTTTGTATTTATTATGTGTTGTTAGTTAAATAAATGAATTTATCATTTCATTAGTATACTATTCTCTCCGTTTGAACAAGTGACTGTAATATGTTATTCTTTACAAATTAGTGTTGGAATTCTATACAAGATGCTGCTGAAATTATGTATAAATTTCTAATAAAATTTTGTATAATTTGCTCTTTTATATGAATTCGGGTATATCGGGTAATACCCGAACCCGAACCCGAATTATCGGGTACCCAAAATTGCGGGTAGTGTTTTTTCCGGACTAAATTCGGGTAGCAATTTTCATTACCCGAACTTCGAATTACCCGACCCAAAAAAATCGGGTAACCCGAACGCCCAGGCTTAAATACCACTTCTATTGGTCTTCATTATGGTGTTCATGAGAAGCTCACTTTGAAGACATTGACCCTTGGTGAAGTTTTTCAACCCGGTGGTAAGGTGCTCTTTCTCTTTCTTGAGCTTGTCATTCTCTTGTTGAAGTTCCAATTGGGTTGGTGTCATCTTGTAATCCCTCTCCATCTTCAATCTCTTGTTCTCTTCTTTTAGCATGTCAAGCTCAAGAGTCATGCTATAGTCATCATCATGAGTTTGAATGACAACATGCTTGGTGGTTGATAGCTTCTCTAGATCAATCTTGAGCTTTGCATTCTCATTCTTGATCTTGACATAGTCATCATAGTGTTTGGCCTCAACCACTTTCTTGCCCATGCTACTAGCTCTTTGCTCATCATGCTCACTAACCAAGTCCTCACAAGATGTTGCTATGTCACACTTAACAACAAGGTTAGGAGCATCATGTGTCTCATGAGAAAGTATATCATAAGCAACGGAAAGAGCATCATGATCAACTTTAACTTGAGTATATTGTTCTTTGAGAAAAGCATAGCTAGTGTTAAGGTCACTATGCATCTTATCAAGTTTTTCATTTTTAGCTTTGAGCTCTTTGTTAGAGGATTTGAGCTCCTTGATGGAAGATGACATAGTAGCAAGTTCATTTTGTAGCTCATCACTAGCATGAATAGCATGGTCATATTTTTCAACAAGAGATTCATTTTAATCAACAAGCTTTTCATTTTTAGCTCTAGTCTTTCTTATGATTCTAGAATAGTTGTTTACCAAATCAACAAGTTCATCATAAGAACGAGCTTAGAACTCTCCATCACTCTTATCATCACTTTGTACCTTTCGGTCACCCTTGCCCATGAGGCATATATGTGTAGTGGATGATGGCGACGGTGGTGGTGGTGGTGTAGTGGTCCCAATCACTAGAGCGGCCACCTTCTCCTTCTCATCATCACTATCTTCATTTGATGAGACACCAGAGGAGTCAATGTCAGTGAGCCAATCACCAACAATGTAAGCCTTCCCACCTTTCTTGTGGTATTGCTTCTTCTTCTTGCCATCTCTCTTGTAGGGCTTCTCATTTTTCTTCTCATCTTCACTTGATGAGTCATACTTCTTGTCCTTGTTCTTGTTCTTGTAGTTGTCCTTTTTGGGCTTGGTTCATTGATGAGCAAGATGGCCAAGATCACCGCAATTGTAGCAATCAATTTCAGAGATTGGCCTTCTCTTGCTACTTGTGAAGAACTTCTTCTTTCTTGAGTCAAAGTTGACTCCATTCTTGTGAAGCTTCTTCAACATCTTGGTGGTCTTCCTCACCATGAGAGCAATGTTGGAATCATCTTCTTCATCACTTGTGCTCTCATGGTGCACCTCCATTACCTTGGACTTGCCCTTCTTGTCATGGCTAGCTTTGAAGGCCAAGTCCTTCTTTGCGAACACATGGTTGATATGTGCCCTTGTGGTTCCCTTCCTGAGTGATGAAGTGATCGTTCAACAGGCAACATGTCTCTTGGCTGTGTTGGTGTGCAGGTGCGGACCTCGGACAGTGGTCGAAGGTGAGGTGAAGGTCAAGTAGAGACGTGCCGTGCCGACGGACCGTGAGCGGTGAAGGGCAGACGTGAGGCTTGGACCGATGGACCGGGAGACCTGAGGACCAGCTATGGTAGCTGGCACGTGGCATCGGCAAGCAAGAGCACATGGGGATGTGCGCTGCATCGGCCGAGTCGGGAGGAAGGTGATGGCGTCGTGACACTTGGCGGGAGACCGAGAAGGATGGCGAATGCACTATGCCCGACGTGGAGGCTGGACATGCTCCGGCATCGGTGCTGGAACTCGAGGTGTGTGTTGGGGAAAGGAACCCTCGGCAGTGACGTCACGCATGCTGACACAGGAAACGACCCTCGCCCGTCCCGCATGCCTTCGCAAGAAGCTTCGTCGTTTTCCAAGTCCCCGGGGTCGTTTTCCTAACTTTCGGATATTGGCTCGACCCTCCTCTGCGTGTGTGCGGAGGTTGCCTGTTTCCTTTCTGTACCTTCGCCTTTAGTTTTGACGATTGGCCTGCGGATACATGGTTGTATGCCGAGTCTCTGAGTGATGAGTGATTGTCAACTGGGATAATGCACATGTTCTTTGGCTTGTGTTGTGCAGGTGTCGAGCACGGATACAGTGATCAAAGGCAAGGTGAAGGTCAAGTAGAGACGTGCCGTGTCGATGGACCGAGAGTGGCGAAGGGCGGATGTGAGGCTTGGACTGAGGGACCGGTGGCCTAAGGATCAACTGTGGTGGCTGACAGCCTGGGACAGCGACGAGCGAAGACTTGCGGGTGGATGGGGTGCACGGGCGGTGCATCCCCTCTACGGCTCGGTTTGGTGGTTGAGCCACAGAAAAACCACCGAGTGGACGGTTTCCAGGTTTGGGCCTCAAAACCTGGGTGCTGCGGGTTTCTGAGTTTGGGCCACAAGACTCAGGCGATGGATGGCTGGTTTCCTGGTTTGGGCCTCAAAACCGGGGGTTGGCTGTGAAGGCTGGTTTCCCGGTTTGGGCCACAAAACTGGGGCCGAAGTCCAGGAAAAGGACAAGCAGAGCGGTGGCGGCACGTGGCGACAATCGGTGAAGTTGCGTCGAGGCAACGCTACCAGTTGTGCGGGCGTGGCCGTCGGATCACCACCTACCATGAGTAGGTCCAGAATAACCCTAGGGTTTAGCTGGTTCGCTCTGTAATTAGTTAGGGGTAGAGTGAGAATTAAAATTAGGATAAGTAGAGGGCGACACCCACCTCCCATTCTATCTCAGTCATTTGCTCTTTGCCTTCTAGGTTTTCCTGCTCTCCCAATCCACTGCTGTAGCAACTGAGATCCGCAGAGAACCATACCTCTGTGTACTGGAGATTTGGAGGAAGTGAGACCGTAATCTCACTGTTGTAGCGTGTGGTAGCCACACGGTTGCAGATCGATGTGTTGATTCGCGTTTTTGTTCGTGTTCTTCGCGTTTTTTGTTTCTCCACGATTTTCCCTTCACTCGATCTCCCTCTCTACAACGTCTTTTCGAAATCCATTTAAATCTACTTGTTCTTTACAGTGAGGAGATCATTTCCACCGAAGGAATTCATCTAACTCCTCACGAACAAGTCGATCGGGTTGATTTCGTTTTCGTGGCGCTTTTTTGGTTCATATTCCCTCTTCTTCGATTCCCGGTGATTGAGTTGTTTTGAGCGGATGATTTCTTGGGGATAGTCTCCAAACTACCTTGTGATCATCTTCTCCATGTTTGGGAACGTAGGATTGTGATTTGATTCGGATTTGGGAGGTGTTGTGTGAGGGGCGACCGAAATCGCCCTCACTGGGTGGTCGCGGACAGTTCGTGGTTCCACCGGCAGATAGTCCGCGCGTCGGGGGCAAGCCGGATCAGTGGCTGTGTTCTTCGACTGTGGTGCTTTGGTTTGAACGGCGGACAGTCCGCAGTTGCAGGTCGCGGACAGTCCGGGAGTCGAGCAGAAGGGTTCAGCAACCTTGCTATTTTGTCCATCTGGCCGGCGGACAGTCCGCAGTAGGCGTGGACAGTCCGGGACAGAAACGCCGGACAGTCCGGGATCCTGCTGAAGCTTGAGTTTTAGTGCGTTTGCTCTCCCGGCTTCTTCGCTTTGTTTCCGGACTTCTCGATTGGTCCTTTAGTTCACCTAGGAACCTCTCTAAGTATCTTGGCCACTTGTTAGCATCGGTATTTGGGGATATCCCGACATAGCCTTCAATCTACGTTTGGGACTCGGTTTTTAGGGTCGAACATGTGCCGGTGCTTTTGACGTTTGGATTGCTATCGTTTTGTGGTGCCTCACTGTGATCCTAGGGATCATCCACCCTCTTCCAAGGGTCGTGGGCATCATGGTTTCGATCAAAGCTTTTGGGGTTGATTTGTGGGACAAAGGCCGAAGTTTCGAGAGAAATTCTTGAGCTCCCATTCACCCCCCTCTGGTCGCCTTGCTATTGCATTCTCGGTCCTTCAATTGGTATCGGAGCGGGTTAAGGATCTTCCACCTTAGCCGGTTCCAGATCCACAGAAGGCGACATGGATCGCGGCGTGGGCAAACCGCCGTTTTTCGATGGGACGCACTATGCGTATTGGAAGATACGCATGTCGGCCTATCTGCAGAGTATTGGTGCTTCCATTTGGGATATTTGCAACTCTGCTGATTACGTGGTCTCGGCTGCTCGTGTGACTCAGCATCAGATCGATGAGCATGATGCCAATAGCCGAGCCCGTAATGCTCTTTTCTCATGTTTGAGCATGACGGAGTTTGATCGCGTTTCTCACCTCGCTACGGCTCAGGAGATTTGGGCTACCCTCATGCGTTTCCATGAGGGAACCACTCAAGTCAAAGCCCGTCTCTACGAGTCGCACAAGCGAGAATATGAGAACTTTCGACATATGCCTAGTGAGACATAGAGAGTTTATTTGCTCGCTTTCAGGTGATAGTCAACAGGATGAGGGCTAACAAGGAGATGTTCCCTTTCGATGATCATGAGAGAGCTTTGAAGCTTTTGCACACTCTCGATCGGTCGGTGTGGGACTCGAAGGTTCAGGCGATCATCGAATCACCTAACTATGAGACCCTCACATGCGACGAGGTCTTTAGTAAGCTCAAGTCCAGTGAGATCGATGCCATGGCGAGGGCTTCATATGAAAATCTTTATGGCCCGTCGATGGCTTTGCTTTCTGGCTCTTCTGCTAACCCCTCTGGAGGCTTTGCACTCTCTTCTCTTCTTTCTATCAGAGAGGAGCAGCTGGAGTTCATGGGGGATGATGAGTTGGCTTTGCTCGCCAACCGGTTCTCATGGTTCCACAACAACCGCATGAACCGTCGCCACAGAGGAGGACGCTCGGGATGTTTCTAGTGCGGCGACCCCAACCACTTCATCGCCAATTGCCCGAAGAAGAACAAGCAAGTCTTCGGCAAGGCAGATCATGGGCACAAGTACGACTCTAGCAAGCGCAAGGAGAAGTACGTTCCCGCGAAGCACAAGCGGAAGGGCGGCTTCAACAAGGATTACATCAAGACGAAGTACTTGGAGAAGGCCCAGGCTGGGCAGCGTGCCTTCTTCGCCACGCTCAGCGACGTCGATGACTCGGATGACGACTCCGCTTCCTCAAGCGACGACGAGGCCGAGAAGAAGAAGAGGATCGAGGACAAGCTGAACGGCCTCTGCTTCTTCGCCGACAATGAGGGCTTCTGCACCATGGCCCTCGGCAAGGAAGTCGACGGCGAGCTGGAGGACATCCCTTGGGACAACAACGACGACGACACCTCCTAGGTATCTCAGACCCCCGATGAGCTTTTTGCTAAGGTCGAGAAATTTACTGCCGCTCTCCTTAGTCAAGACAAGCTGCTTAGGCGCGCTGCTAGAGAGAGGAAGGAGTTTAGGCAGATGTGGGAGTATACGGTGAAGGAACTTGAATCTGTCAAGTCTAGCGTTGTTGTCACCGAGGAGGAGTGTGAGATGTGCTCCGCACACATGACTGACCTTCTCACTTTGAGATGTAAGTATGCTGTGTTGATAGGAGAGGTGGATGAGCTGAAGGCTAGATCCTCGGTGTTGGGTGCGTGCATGTCCTGTGCGGGGTTGCAATCCGAGTTGGCAGAGAAGAATGCCAAGATTGTGTCTCTTGAGAAGGCCAGCTCGGATAGCACGTGTGTGACTAGGTGCGTTCTGTGTGAGGGTTTGGAAATGGAGATTGCAAACGTGAAGCATGACAAGATGCAAACCGAGGAGGAAAACACATACCTTCGGACCATCTTGTCATGGGTGTCGAGTGGTGAGCCGCAGCTTGGGATGATGATCTCCCAGTTCAAGCGTGCTGTTGGAGGTCCAGGTGTAGGCTTTGCTCAGGGTGTTGAGTGCGCTTCATCTTTTGGGAAGATTGGAGAGTCGAGTGGACTGAACCCGTGTGAGAAGCCCAACTCCACCACTACTCCCAAGCTTACCAAGATTCCACCCAAAGAGCCTCTAAAGCTTAACACCAAGGATGGTGTATTTGTGGAACCTCCGAGAGCTCCACCCAAGAAACAATCATGGGCTCCAAAGCCAAACCACCTCAAGAACAAGCTGGACACTATGCCACCCATCCAAGAGGATCTTATGCCACAGAAGGGCAAAGCGATCCACACCCACTACCGTGAGTACCAACAACCCCCTATGAGAGCGGTGAGGTACCATTGTGAGGATTGTCGGAGAGATGGACACTTGAGTGAGTTTTGCTTTCGGCGCAAGAGAGAGGTGCATCGTGCAAAGGAGATGAACAACACGGACATGTACCATCCTTTCCATGATGTACATGCGCCGAATGTTCAGAGGCGTGCTGCTAGGCCTAGAGGTCCAAAACCTCAAGTTCCTAGGCCTAAGCCACGAAGAGAACGTGCCCGGCGGGAGCCTGCAGTTGTGGGCTATGGACCCCGTGGCAGTGGCTTTGTAGTTGAGCGTTTTCCCCCATCGCGTTTTGAGTATCACGATGGACGCTCCTCTCTTAGCGGACCACGTTTTCCTCTACGTGGTGATTGCTCTTCCCGTAGGCGTGCTAGGAATGGTTTTTCTGCTAACCGTTCTTTTGAGCAGCCGGCCCAACACTGGTATTCCTCCTACTTCACTAACCCCGGTGTTGGACCGTATGCTCACCCTATGTCTTTTTATTGACGTAGGTAAAATGATTGGAGAACGTTTGGTTGGTGGATTCCGGTTGCTCAAGGCACATGACCAGAAACGCCAAGTGGTTCCCCAGTCTTAGTCCGGTCGCCGGAAAGGAGTTTATCACCTTCAGCGACAATATTAAAGGTAAAGTGTTGTCTCGTGGGTCGGTGCGAGTTAATGAGCACTTTGTGTTGCGCGATGTTGCTGTTGTTTCTAACTTGCATTTTAACCTTCTTTCTGTTTCACAACTTTTTGATGATGACTATGAGATTCGTTTTAAACCAAATCTCAGTCGCATTTTGGATCCTCAAGGCAATCTTGTTTGTGTGATTTCTCCCTTTGGGAAAGTCTTTCGTGCGAACTTCTTGATGTCATTTGGAGTTTCTCGTTGTCTTTTGGCTGGACCTTCCTCCTCTGATCTTTGGAAGTGGCATAGGAGACTAGGACATTTGAGCTTCGACTTGCTTGCAAGGCTTAGTTCACTTGGCCTAATCCGAGGATTGCCCAAGTTGTGCATGGAGAAAGATCTTGTTTGCCACTCTTATAGACATGGGAAGATGGTTGCCGCTCCCCACCACCCAGTGACTCAGGTCATGACCTAGCGCTCTGGAGAGCTTTTGCACATGGACCTTGTTGGTCCGGCTCGGGTGAGCTCGGTTGGGGGGAAGTGGTATGTGCTTGTTGTTGTTGATGACTTCTCGAGATATTCGTGGGTTTTCTTTTTTGCTGAGAAAACTGAGACTTTCTCTTTTGCTCGCAATCTAATTTTGCGTCTTCAAAATGAGTTCCCTTTGAACTCAATGCAAGCTATTAGAAGTGATAATGGTTTCGAGATCAAAAACTCGGATTTTGAGAAGTTTTGTAACTCTTTGGGTTTAGAGCATCAATTTTCTTCTCCCTACACACCACCTCAGAATGGTGTTGTAGAAAGGAAGAATCAGACCCTTGTAGAGATGGCCAGGACGATGCTCGATGAGCATAGGACTCCTAGGCGATATTGGGCCGAAGCTATGAGCACTGCATGCTACATTTCCAATCGCATTTTTCTCCGAGCTTTCTTGAAAAAGACTTCTTATGAGTTGCGTTTTGGAAAACAGCCCAAAGTGAGTTATTTTAGAGTTTTCGGTTGCCATTGTTTTATACTTAAGAAAGGCAACCTGGACAAATTTGAGTCTCGCTCTTTGACGGTGTATTTTTGGGTTATGGCACTCACACTCGAGCATATCGTGTACTTAACCTTGATACTAACCGAGTCATGGAGACATCCAATGTCACCTTCGACGAGACCATGGTTTGTCCTTCTCGTTTTGAGCGTGCAGGTGATCATGAGGTTGGCGAGCCTCTTTTTGATGATGAGGAAGAGGGTGCTGAAGGGATGGATGACCCAGCACCTCCTCCACCTGTTGTGCCACAAAGAGCAGCCTCTACTACCACTCACGGCCCCGACCCTTCTTCTTCAACTTGGGGGCCGTGGGATCTGCCACCTCGAGCAGTACCTTTTGTACCCGAGGAGGCACCAGCTGCTGTTGAGGGGGAGGTCACTTCAGTTCGGGAGGCGCCACGACACGTTCAGCGCCAACACCCGCCTCAACAGATGATCGGCAGCATCGGCAAACGTGTCACTCGGTCAAGGTCACAACAAATCTCTCACTTTGCTCATTCTGCATTTGTTGCTGATTTTGAACCCCGAGATGTTGGACACGCTTTGACGGATCCAGATTGGGTCAATGCCATGCATGAGGAGCTTGAGAACTTTGAGAGAAATCGGGTTTGGGTTCTTGTTCCTCTTCCTCCTGAGTGTCACCCTATTGGGACAAAATGGGTTTTCAAAAACAAACAAGGAGAAGATGGCCACGTTGTGAGAAACAAGGCCAGACTTGTAGCCCAGGGGTATAGTCAGAAGGAGGGGATAGACTACGAGGAGACTTTTGCTCCTGTAGCTCGTTTGGAGGTGATTAGGATACTCTTGGCTTTTGTTGCATCCAAAGGGTTTAAACTTTTTCAAATGGATGTCAAGAGTGCCTTCCTAAATGGCTACATAGAAGAGGAGGTGTATGTAAAACAACCCCCAGGTTTTGAAAATCCCAAGTTTCTAAACCATGTTTTTAAACTTCACAAAACTTTGTATGGTTTGAAACAAGCCCCTAGAGCCTGGTATGATAGGTTGAAAACCTTTTTGCTTGCTAAGGGTTTTAAAATGGGATGTGTGGATAAAACGCTCTTTCTCCTCAAGCAAGGCAGTGACACTCTCTTGGTCTAGATTTACGTGGATGATATCATTTTCGGTGGTTCTTCTCACGCTTTGGTTGCCAAGTTTGCAGATACTATGGGCAGGGAGTTTGAGATGAGCATGATGGGTGAGTTGACGTTTTTCATCGGATTGCAAATCAAGCAATCTCGTGAGGGAACGTTTATGCAACAGGGTAAGTATACCAAGGATATCCTGAAGAAATTCGATATGGGTGAGGCCAAGGCTCTTACAACACCCATGTCGACCACGACGGCCCTGAATGCGGACAAGGATGGAGAAGCTGTGGACTAGAAGGAGTACCGGAGTATGATTGGGTCGCTCCTGTACCTGACGGCGACATGCCCGGACATCCAGTTCGTGGTGTGTCTTGGCGCGCGATTTCAGTCTTCGTCACGCACTTCTCACCGTCAGGCAGTTAAGCGCATTATGAGGTACTTATGCTTCACTCCAGAATTTGGGATTTGGTATTATGCTTCCTCCACCCTCTCCCTTTGCGGTTATTCTGATGCCGATTTTGCTGGTTGCCGCATTGAGCGCAAGTCCACTTCTGGGACTTGTCAGTTTATTGGTTCTTCTCTTGTATCGTGGTCTTCTCGCAAGCAGTCTAGTGTCGCCCAGTCTACCACGGAGGCTGAGTATGTTGCTACGGCTAGCTGCTGTTCCCAGTTGCTTTGGATGATGGCCACTTTGTGTGATTTTGGCCTGAGCTTTTCTCGTGTTCCTTTGCTTTGTGACAGCACGAGTGCTATTAGCGTTGCTAAGAACCCCGTGCTGCACTCTAAGACCAAACACATTGATGTGCGCTTTTATTTTCTGCGAGACCACTATGAGAAGGGTGATATCGACCTTCGCCAAGTCGATACTCATCATCAGTTGGCTGATATCTTCACCAAGCCTTTGGACCCATCAACTTTTGCTAGGTTGAGAGGTGAGCTTGGTGTGTGTTTCCCCTTTTAGATGGGGGAAACATTTTGACTCTTGTATTATAAACTGATTTTGTGTTTTTCATTTGGTTTCATCATGCATCTTTGTATTTCATCTTGCATATTTACATTCATAGCTTCACGTATATAATCTTTAGAATGTGACTATGCTCTGTATAGTATTTGCTCCGATGCTTTATGAAGATGTTGTAGTTTATGCTCGTCGACATAATCATGTGACATTTCAAAAAAAAAAAAAAAAATCCCCTCTCTCCTCCTTCAAACAAAAAAAAAACCCCCCAAAAAAAATAAAAAAAAAAAAAATGTTCATGTGTAGAATGTGTTGAAATCACTTGTGCTTCTCATATATGCTAGGTTGCTATGTCTCTAGTGTTGAGTCATTCACTTGCTTGGTATGTTCATATTCTGCTTTAATTCTGAACCAAGTTAAGTAAATTGGAAAGATCGAGATGGGATTGCTTGTCAGCACATCATAGTTTCGAGACTGTTTCTCATTGCACCTTGAGTTAAACTTGAACTATGTAGTGTATGACCGAAACTGTTGCTTTAAGCTTCTGATTGCTTCTGCATAGGCTTCGCGCAGTTGAAAAGTTAGGCAATGACAAGCTTTCAACCTCTCGCAGTCACATGCTGAAATTTGAACTTGTGTAATTAACCGCTGCAACTCCGATAAAATTTGGATACACAAGTCTATGTTTCATTCTATAGCATGATGATTGAACCTTGCTAGGGGTAGTTCACCTTGTATACATGTTTAGCACTTGTTTGACATCCTGTCTATACATGCTTAGTGCTATTTTGATGGTCAATACCTTTTTTGGCTGAAACTGCTCATTTTGCTCCAATGTTCAGATTTCGTATTTGGTGATCAGTTTGAGCCTTTGCTAGCATTCTATGCATTTTATGAGTCATCGGATCAACACTCCGTCGAGCATCTTCAGTCACATGCTGAAATTTGAACTTGTGTAATTTAACCGCTGCAACTCCGATAAAATTTTGGATACACAAGTCTATGTTTCATTCTATAGCATGATGATTGAACCTTGCTAGGGGTAGTTCACCTTGTATACATGTTTAGCACTTGTTTGACATCCTGTCTATACATGCTTAGTGCTATTTTGATGGTGATACCTTTTTTGGCTGAAAACTGCTCATTTTGCTCCAATGTTCAGATTTCATATTGGTGATCAGTTTGAGCCTTTGCTAGCAATCTATGCATTTATATGAGTCATCGGATCAACACTCGTCGAGCATCTTCTCATTCTATCGACTATATTCCTGAAGCTGCTAACTTGATTTTGACTCATATGCACTTGGGGGGAGATACTTGATGGTGCATTTTCAACTAAGGGGGAGAAAATATTGACAAATCATGTGTGCTCTCTGTGTTCGACTAAGGGGGAAAAATATCTTTAAATCTTTGCTTTCCGAGTTGAACTTAAGGGGAGATTTCCTGGTTGTGTGCACTATTTGAGGGGGGAGTTTGCTCGTTGCAGAGTTTCTGAGCTAGTAACAGTTGGTTCGGAGCATTTTTGGTAGCTAGTTGTGTTGAGCCTTTGCCTCTTTCTTGAGGAACTAGCACCTTTGCTTTTATGCTCTTCATTGGTATCAAGCTTTCTTCAGTTGGTATCGAGTTTCCTCGCTAGCGGTGTTGAGCCCGTTCTGCCTCTTCTTGAGGGCTAGCTCTTTTTGCTTGAATTTCAGTTGATCCTTCAATTGGTATCGAGCTTTCCTCGCTAGCGGTGTTGAGCCTGTTCTACCTCTTCTTGAGGGCTAGCTTTGCTTTGCTTGGTTGCGTCGAGCCGGTGCCATGTCTTTGGGAACCAAGTTGTTTTGCTATTCCACTTGACCTTCTTCGGCTTTGCTATGCTTTGGGTCATTTGGTTGAGTTCTTTCTCCTTCTTCCTTCCTTCCTCTATTCCATTATGATTTGTGTTGGTAGTTTGGACAATGCACTCATCAAGGGGGAGATTGCGGATACATGGGTGTATGCCGAGTCTCTGAGTGATGAGTGATTGTCAATTGGGATAATTGCGCATGTTCTTTGGCTTGTGTTGTGCAGGTGTCGAGCATGGATACAGTGATCAAAGGCAAGGGTGAAGGTCAAGTAGAGACGTGCCGTGCGATGGACCGAGAGTGGCGAAGGGCGGACGTGAGACTTGGACTGAGGACCGGTGGCCCTGAGGATCAACTGTGGTGGCTGACAGCCTGGGACAGCGACGAGAGCGAAAGACTTGCGGGTGGACGGGGTGCACGGGCGGTGCATCCCCTCTACGACTCAGTTTGGTGGTTGAGCCACAGAAAAACCACTGAGTGGACGGTTTCCAAGTTTGGGCCACAAAACCTAGGTGCTGTTGGTTTCTGAGTTTGGGCCACAAAACTCGAGCTGAGGACAGTTTCCAGGTTTGGGCCTCAAAACATGGGTGTTGCGGGTTTCTGAGTTTGGGCCACAAAACTCAGGCGATGGACGGCTGGTTTCCCGGTTGGGCCTCAAAACCGGGGGTTGGCTATGAGGCTGGTTCCCTATTTGGGCCACAAAACCGGGGGCGAAGTCCGGCAAAAGGACAAGCAGAGCGGTGGCGGCACATGGCGGCAATCGGTGAGGTTGCGTCGAGGCAAAGCTACCAGTTGTGCGCGCGTGGCCGTCGGATCACCACCTACCATGAGTTGGTCTAGAATAACCCTAGGGTTTAGCTGGTTCGTTCTGTAATTAGTTAGGGGTAGAGTGGGAATTAGAATTAGGATAAGTAGAGGGAGACACCCACCTCCCATTCTATCTCAGTCATTTCCTCTTTGCCTTCTAGGTTTTCCTGCTCTCCCAATCCCCTGCTGTAGCAACTGAGATCCACAGAGAACCATACCTCTGTGTACTGGAGATTTTGAGGAAGTGAGACCGTAATCTCACTGTTGTAGCGTGTGGTAGCCACACGGTTGCAGATCGATGTGTTGATTCGCATTTTTGTTCGTGTTCTTTGCGTTCTTCGTTTCTCCGTGATTTTCCCATCACTCGATCTCCCTCTCTACAACGTCTTTTCGAAATCCGTTTGAATCAACTTGTTCTTTATAGTAAGGAGATCATTTCCATCGAAGGAATTCATCTAACTCCTCACGAACAAGTAGATCGAGTTGATTTCATTTTCGTGGCGCTTTTTCGGTTCATATTCCCTCTTCTTCGATTCCCGGTGATTGAGTTGTTTTGAGCGGATGATTTCTTGGGGATAGTCTCCAAACTACCTTGTGATCATCTTCTCCAAGTTTGTGAACGTAGGATTGTGATTTGATTCGGATTTGAGAGGTGTTGTGTGAGGGGCGACCGAAATCGCCCTCACTGGGTGGTCGCGGACAGTTTGCGGTTCCACCGGCGGACAGTCCGCGCGTCGGGGGCAAGCCGGATCAGTGGTTGTGCTCTATGACTGTGGTGCTTCGGTTTGAACGACGAACAGTCCGCAGTTGCAGGTCACGGACAATCCGGGAGTCGAGCAGAAGGGTTCAGCAACCTTGCTGTTTTGTCCATCTGGCCGGCGGACAGACCGCCACAGGCTTGCGGACAGTCCGCAGTAGGCGCGGACAGTCTAGGACAGAAACGCCGGACAGTCCGGGATCCTGCTGAAGCTTAAGTTTTAGTGCGTTTGCTCTCCCGGCTTCTTCGCTTTGTTTCCGGACTTCTCGATTGGTCCTTTAGTTCACATAGGAACCTCTCTAAATATCTTTGCTACTTGTTAGCATCGGTATTTGGGGATATCCCGACGTAGCCTTCAATCTACGTTTGGGACTCGGTTTTTAGGGTCGAACTTGTGCCGGTGCTTTTGATGTTTGGATTGCTATCGTTTTGTGGTGCCTCGCTGTGATCCTAGGGATCATCCACCCTTTTCCAAGGGTCGTGGGCATCACGGTTTCGATCGAAGCATTTGGGGTTGATTTGTGGGACAAAGGCTGAAGTTTCGAGAGAAATTTTCGAGCTCCCATTCACCCCCCTCTGGTCGCCTTGCTATTGCATTCTCGGTCCTTCATGGCCACCTTCGCCTCTCCCCTGCACGTGTGCGGAGGTAGGGCAAGTGTGTTTCCAACAGTTTGGCGCCGACCGTGGGGATCGGAGTTCGTAATGGCGGGAAACAGAAGGGCAGCCTCGGCTAGAGATCACCGCACAACCAGAGAGGCCACGACGATGGTTCAACCTGTGGAGGCAAATGTGGAACCCTCGGGAGCAGAAGAAGTTACTCCAGGGACAGAGGTCCCGGGCCCTCACACTCGGCCAGTATCATAGCCACACCCGCACACCTCCGGAGAAGGTGGGAGAAGAGATGAAGAGGAGTTGGGCCTCGAGGCGCTGGAAAGACTTGAAGCTGAATTGCAGGAAAAGAAAAGGCGCCTAGACCAGCTTGAAAGCCATAACCGGCTGTGCACCATCAGGCAAAATGCGGATGAAGCAAGGGAACAGCTTCGCCGAATGGAGGAGTCCCTCACGGCAGCTGAGGCCGAAGCCGAGGGTTGGAATGATAGGGAAATGCCGCCACTCCAAGAGGGAAATGAGGAGCAGGATCAGGGCAACGCCCGTCAGCCACCACCACCCCCACCACCACCAAACTACCTAAACAACCCATACCCTGAGAGACCACCAAATTTTCGCCAACTTTACCCAGAAGAGCGAGAGCCAAACCTTCGCATTCAGCGAAGGGCCCAACAACACCAGATGCCCTACGACCCAAGATCACCACTCTCCCAGATACTGCAAACCCAACCTTGGCCGCCGTGTTAAGGCCTCCGCGTTAGCAGCAGGCAACGGCTCCCCAGCAGATCCGCCGGCTTCAGTCAAGCAAGCATCAATCTTTTCCTTAATCTTTCTCATACTCTTCAGCCACGACTCTGATTGAGAAGCCAATTCCGAGGTAAGCTCATTCATGTGACTCTTCGCAGAGACCAAATCCTTGTCGTTTCCACGACAAGCCATCAACAATTCAGCGTTACGGTTGGCAACCTCTTGTGCTTCCTCTATGGTTTTCTTAATCTTCTCCACAGCTCCTTTAAGTTCAATTTCTTTGTTTTCCAAACCTCGCCAGAGGTCTTTATTCTCTTTCTCAACCTCGGCCAACCATTTGCTCAGATAATCATGGTTATAACCCGCCCTTCGGCACGCAGATCGACTAAGAAGCATCAGCTCAGCCAACTTAACATCAATATCGTCCTGAAGCTCGCCCAACGGCTAGTTGGTCAGTCGAAGCTCGGCCTCCGGTACACAAACTCGACCAAACACTCGGCGAAGAAAATGCCTTTCCTCCGGAGCGCATTGCAAATGGCACTCTCGAAGGTCCGGACTCGTAAAAAGCTCTGTCACCGGATCCGAAACCCCAATCTTCTTGGCAAAATAAGGAAGAGTGGATCGACTAGCTTCGCCATATGGCCTTTTGCCAGGATTTCTTTCTGATTCAAGGTCACTAGCCACCTCAATACCATCAACCCAAATATGCGACCCCGCAAACTCAGGAACTGACCCTCGCTCAGGACTCTCGGGCTCGAAGTCCCGAAGTATCTCATCCACACTGCGTGGAGCCGCAACATCAGCGCTATATGAAACGACAGCCTTTCCCCGGTCATCACCGATAGAAACCTCTTCGTCCGAATCACTCTCATCACCGGAGGTGCCGCTAACTTCATCAGACGAATCATCCTCAGAGCCAACTTCCTTCTCAACCTCCTTCTCAACCTCCTTCTCATCATCCCTCTCATCATCGTCGGAGGCACCCTCGTCATCCGAAATTTCGATTAGCGCGCCGATACCCCCAACACGAGGTATGCGTCCACCTACACTTGACCCAGAACCACCGCTGTCTCCAACCCCAGCAGCCCGAAATGCAGCCGAGGAAGGCGTCACACCAGCGACGGATGTCGAAACTGCAACTTTCCTAGCTAAAGTTTTCACTCGGCCACCTGAAGCACCCCCGCGGCCTCGACCACAACCCCTCTTTGGCGCCGCAGCAACCTCCTTGTCCTCCGCGGAAGCGCGTTTCCTTTTCCGCGGCGCATCCTCACTCGAAGGTGCAGGCCAATCCGGGTAGGCAATGCCAAGCATGTCAAATAGCCTGTTGACTCAACCTCCGCTTCCCACCGAGCTGTGGATCGCTTTAACCTCCAGCGTGGTAAGCTTGCCAACGAGATCCTCCACCCTCTGCTGCACCCACTTATAAATAACTTCAACACCATCTTCACGTTTGGGAAATTTTCTAAGGACAGTCTCCCAAACCTTCTTCACATCCATTTTGGGTTTCTTCAAACCCCTCATCTCATACTTAGGGTCATCTTCAACACCAAACCAGGCTTGTTTCCGGCTAAGGGGCCATACTTTAGCACAACAGAATTCTTCGACCAAGTCCCGAGCACTTTGAGAACGTGCCACCACCCTCAGACAATCAACCGCAGCATGCGCCTCGACGCTCATCGTAGCTTCGGCAGTAACATCACCAAGAAGAGGAAGCTCGCCACAAAGCTCGGCAGCACCACCAAGTTTGTAGTAAAACCAATACTCTTGCCATCCACTCGTCCACTTGTTCTTCTGAGCTTGCACCGACAGCTCTGACCCAGTGCGATGGCAGAATGTATACACAGCAAATTGACCGAGGTTGTTGTTACCCTCGCCATCCACAATCTTACGAGGTTGCATATGCACACGATGAGTGTGGATAAAACCCTCGACGTGCGAGACAATGCCCTGAGAGCGGCAAGCCCAAACGTACACAGAAAGCTTCATGAAGCATGCTGGCATGAGTTGATGAAATCTCAAGTTAAACCTCTGCAGAACCAAAATCACAAAGGAAATAACCGGAAAGCGCAGACCAGTTGAAAAGAACTCTTCAAATACAACAACCTCGTCAGCCTCCGGCTTAGGAATAGTCTCTCTAGCACTGGTCCTTGCATTCCCATCCTCAATCCATCCTCGCTTGACATAAGACGCCAGATCCGAGCTGCAAACCCGGCTAAGTCCGAACTCAAAGGTCCATCTGTCATCCGCAGCAGACGGAGAAGCAACATGAGCAGTTTGCTTGGACCTAGCCATCTCACTAGCTCAAACCTTCACAAAGCAAAAGACACTAAACCTCCGCAAGAAAATTAACAAACCCTCGCAACGAGAAAATCACGACAGCAGCGTGGCTAAAGCAAACGAATGGCTCAGCTGGGATGAGGCACCAAACCCGACAAAATTGGCACGACCCCCGAAAAACACGGCGCAAAAAAATGAAATGAACAGTAACAAAACAAAATGACGGTCCGACCCAAAAGCAGCCGAGGGACACTTTTCGTTTCCAAACAAAAGGCGCTGCTTGGGCCTAAAGATGGTTTTTTAGATCCAAGCCGTCAAGGGGCTACTGTTGGGAAAGGAACCCTCGGCAGTGACGTCACGCAGGCTGACACAGGAAACAACCCTCATGCGTCCCGCATGCCCTCGCAAGAAGCTTCATCGTTTGCCAAGTCCCCCAGGTCATTTTCCTAACTTTCGGATATTGGCTCGACCCTCGGGGTGTTTTTTGTTTCCTGCAGGCTAGAGGCGTGAAGGACACGGTGTGTGACCCTCGCGCGTCCAGCATGCCTTCGAAAGAAACGTCAAGCTCAACAAACGGCAAGCGAGCGCAGGCCTCGCAACTGAAGGGACGGTTCCATAGGCCGAAGGTTGACCCTCGCGTTCCCGCGAGGGGGTGCTCAAGCCGGGTGGCGGCGGACGCGCGGGAAGCGAGCTAGGGTTTCCACATTGTCCGTGTTTGTACGATTCTGCCCTTCCGTTTGTGCTACGCTAAGGAATCTTTCTTGTGCACTTTTGTAATCTGGTCAGGGTCCCTTGGCATTGCCTATAAATACCAAGGGATGAACAGTGTAAAGACATGACTTTTGGGGAATAGAAAAAGGCCATCGTTGCCTGTTTCCTTTCTGTAACTTCGCCACTCCTCTGCGCGTGTGCGGAGGTTGCCCGTTTCCTTTCTGTACCTTCCCCTTTAGTTTTGACGATTGGCCACCTTCGCCTCTCCCCTGCACATGTGCGGAGGTAGGGCAAGTGTGTTTCCAACAGTGTGCGAACCACATCCCGTCTACAGCGCGGGTTCGGTAGCAGAGCCTCAAAAAGCTACCCTCGACGGTTTCCGAGTTTGGGCCTCAAAACTTGGGGTGGCTGGTTTCCGAGTTTGGGCCTCAAAACTCGGCGTGGACGGTTTCCAGGTTTGGGCCTCAAAACCTGGGCTTGCGGGTTTCTGAGTTTGGGCCACAAATCTCAGCCGGAGGATAGGTTTCTCAGTTTCAGCCTCAAAACCGGGGGAAGGCCCAGGTTTCCCGGTTTCGGCCTCAAAACTGGGGGGAGGTCCGCAAAAAGGACGGTCGACGCGTGGCGGCGTGGAGAGGCTGGCGCGGCAGCAAATCTATCCACGAGGAAGGCGTGGTGGTCGACAGGACGACACGTGGTGGCATCCTGACGCTTGCGTCGAGGCGAAGCTAAGGATGAGGAAGGCGCGTGGCCGTCGGATCAACTACCAGCAGAGTTGGACTGGGATACCCCTAGGGTTGGCCGCTTCGCTCTTGTATCTAGGGGTAGAAGGGGATTATTGTTTTAGGCTATAAATAATAGAGGCACCCCTCCTCTCTCTTTATCCTAGCAGTCATTTGTTCCTGAGCACTCTCTCTCTAGACCCCGCTTAGGTTCTAATCTTACCTTGCTGCTAGCGATCCACAGAGACGGGAATCATACCTCTGTGTATTTGGATCTTTTGAGGAAACGAGACCGTATTCTCGTTGTCTCCTCGTGTGGAGGAATTTCGGCTGGAATTGAATCGATTCGTGTTTTGTGTTTGTGTTCTTCGTGTTTCGGTTTTTCATCTCCCGGAGATTTGCCTTGTTCTCCCTCTCCGCAAGATGATTTTCGATTCCACTTGAATCAATTTGTTCTTGGTCGTGAGCTCCTTCTTTCCACCGAAGGATTTCTCCCCTAACCTCATGAATCCATAGATCGGGTTGATTTTGCGTTCGTTCTTCGTCCTTTCCCCTTTCTGGTGATGCTCGGATTTCTCTTGATAGACTTGATTTGGTGCGATGATTTCTTAGGATTAGCACCCCACTAGATAAAGGAACACCTGGGAGGAGTTTGATCGAAGTCCCTTTTGATTTGGTGAAGTTTCAATCGAATTGGCTTTTGTCCCGAGCTGTTTTTCTGCTATCTGTTCATCCGCGGACAGTCCGCGCCCCCAGCGGCATACAGTCCGGGACTCGGGACTCGGCAGAATCAAAACAGCCCAGCGCGACACTGTTCTCTGTCTCGTGAACGGCGGACAGCCCGCGGTACAAACCTGCGGACAGTCCGGGACTCGTCCAGAACTGTTTCAGAACAGTTTGTTTTGGGCTCGGATGCCGGTGGACAGTCCGGACCTCCAGTCGCGGACAGTCCGGTGTTCACCGGACAGTCCGGGACCCTGACCCCAGACAGTCCGTGAAACTGCAGCTTGTGCAGTTTTGCTCTGCGGCTTTGGCAGTTGGTTTTGGTGTTTCTCCGAGGGTTCCGTTGTACTACTAGGACATCTCCTAGGGTATCCACCTACTTGTAGGTCATGAACTCTTCGGTCGTTTCGAGTCTTAGCTTTTGGGGTGATTTTCTAGGACAAGGGCCATTCTATTCATGAGTTGAATTTGCGGCTCCCATTCACCCCCCTCTAGTCGCTAATCCGGTCCTTCAATTGGTATCAGAGCGGGTTAAGGATCTTCTATACCTTAATCGGTTTCAGATCCTAAGGGCGACATGGATCGAGGGAACGACAAGGCTCCTTGGTTCCATGGAACGAACTATCCCTATTGGAAGATTCGGATGCGTGCTTATCTCAACAGCATCAGTTCTTCTATTTGGGAGATATGTGAGAATGTTGAATACGAGGTCCTTGCGGCTCATGCGGGTCAGGTCCAAATTGACCAGCACGAGGCCAACTCAAAGGCTCATAACGCTCTTTTGGCCAGCATCTCCCTTCCTGAGTTCGAGCGTGTCTCTGAGCTTGAGACGGCACGAGAGATCTAGGTGAAGCTTCAGAGCTATCACGATGGGACCGCTCAGGTCAAGACCAGACTCTTCGAGACGTACAAGCGCGAGTACAAGAACTTTGTTCAGATGGAGGGAGAGACGATTGACGCTATGTTCGCTCGTTTCCAAACGATCGTGAACAAGATGCGTGCCAATCGGGCTAACCTACCCTATGACGATCATGAGAGGGCTCTCAAGTTGCTATACGCCCTGGATCGGAGGGTATGGGAGGTGATGGTGTCAACTATCATAGAGTCTCCATCTTATGACACCCTCACCATGGACGAGCTATTCAGCAAGCTCAAGTCCACTGAGATGGATCACCTGACTCAGGCCAAGCTGAAGAACCCATCTTCACATTCCGTGGCTTTGGTCTTAGGCAAGGGTGGATCCATGTTTCCTACTGACGCTTCACCTCCTCGCTTTGCTTTGTTTTCTTTGCTTGCAGTCATGGAGGCGCAGTTGGAGGCCTTGGGAGACGACGAGCTCACCCTCGTCATCACCCGGTTCTCACGGTTTCAAAATAACCGCTTGAATCGTCGGTGTGGTGGCGCACGCGAGGGCTGCTACAAGTGCAGTGATCTAGATCACTTCATGGCGAACTGTCCCAAGAACAACAAGAAATCTTCTAGCAAGACTCGCAACTTCAGGCGCAAGGGCAAGCCGGAGTACAATGCTGAGAAGAAGAAGAACAAGGACACCTTTTGCCGGGAAGATGTGGAGAAGGCTTTCGACGCTGGTCGGCATGCTCTCTTCGCCACCAAAAGCGATGAAGACAAGACCTCCGACAGCGACTCCAGCGACGACGGGTCCGAGCACAAGACGGAAGATCGCTTCAACGGACTCTGCTTCTTCGGCAACTCCTCCAAGGGCTTATGCACCATGGCCCTGGACGAAGAGGACCGCAAGTGCCAGACGAAGGACGCCGATGACGCCAACAATGACGACGATGACGACGATGACGCTTCTGAGGTATCAAACTCCTCACTTGTCGATCGTCTCACTGATGAGCGTGATGCCTTTGCTGAGTTAGTTTTGGGACTGGAGAAGAAACTCAAGCTTGTCATCTGTGAGCGCAATGAGTTTAAGGCTAAGATGAATGATGCGCTTAAGGAGCTTGAGTCCGCTAAGTTTGAGGTGAAGGTGATGGATGAGGAGTGCGATGAGTGCATCACACACATGACAAACTTCTCCACCATGCAAACCAAGTATGCCTCTTTGATCGAGGTATATGATGAGCTGAAGGGTAGGCTAGACATTGTGGGTGAGTGTCGTGAGTGTGCCTCTCTGAAGAAGGAGTTGGAGGAGGTGAAGGCAAGGTCTTCTTTGTTGGGTGCGTGCAAGCCTTGTCCAAGCTTGCGAACTGAGTTGGCAGGAGTTAATGCCAAACTTGCTGAAGCCTTGGAGGCCAGCTCAGTTAGCACCTTGTCCGCTCCATGTGAGCGATGCGTGGGGATGGAGCTTGAGATTGCCAACTGTCGGCATGACAGGATGCCAACCGAAGAGGAAAACACATACCTTCGGTCCATCCTGAGTTGGGTGTCATGCAGTGAGCCACGGTTGGGCATGATGATCAGTCAGTTCAAGAGGGGAACTGATTGTTCGGGATTAGGCTTTGCTTCAGGTGGGAAGAGCGCTAGTATCTTTGGCAAGATCGGTGAGTTTAGTGGAGTGAACCCGAGTGAGAAGCCATCCGCTATCCCAAAGCTTACCAAGATCACCCCACCTGAGCCTCCCAAGCCTATCACCAAGGATGGTATCCTTGATGAACCTCCCAAGGCTCCACCTCACAAGCAAGTGTGGGTTCCCAAACCTAACCATCTTCGGAACACACTTGACACCCTTCCTGACGTCTCTAGTGATCCCCTTCCAAGAGGCAAGCAGCCAGCCAGAGTGAACAACCCTCACAACCGTAGGAACGAACAACCCAAGAAAGTGGTGAGGTTCGAGTGTGAGTACTGTCACCGTGAGGGTCACCTAGCTGAGTTTTGCTTTCGGGGTAAGAGAGACGCTAAGAAGGAGTTGGAACTGAACAACCAGGCCAGGCACCACCCTCTCCATGGTGTGCAAGGTCGGGGAGTTCAGAGGCAGGGCGCTAGGCCTGGAGGTGCACCCCCTCAGGTAGCTAGGCCCCAGGCAGCTAGACCACGGGGTGGTGGTCGTGCCCGTCGCGGTTCCGGTCGTCCTCAATATGATCGTGAGCTGGGTGTAAGAGGCTTTGCTACTCAGTCCCATAGCGGACCACCTTTTCAGTTTGGTGGTGATCGCTTTGCACAAATGGGACATGTAGGTCAGTTTGGAGGTTTTCTGTTTCATAGCGGACCACCCTTTCAGGTTGGTGGTGATCGCTATCCACCCATGGGACGAGGACAGCTTGGTGTTGCCTCTAACACTTTTTCTGGGCCTATGACACAGCACTGGTATCCTTCTCAGTATACTAACCCCAGTGTTGTGCCATATGCTCATTTCTTGCGCTTCTATTGATGCAGGAACTTCAGTTGGAGAACATGTGGCTCATGGATTCCGGGTGTTCGCGCCACATGACCGGAAAGAAGGAATGGTTCTCCAGCCTAGCCCCCGTGATGCACAAGGAGTACATCACCTTCGGGGATAACAGTAGAGGTAAGGTTGTTTCTCATGGAGCTATTCGACTCAATGAGAACTTTGTTCTTAAGGATGTTGCTTTGGTTTCGAACTTGCATTACAATTTGCTTTCTGTTTCGCAACTCCTTGAAGACAATTGTGAAGTGCGTTTTAAGAAGGGTTTGAGTCGTGTTTTAGACCCTCGGGGAGATCTTGTTTGTTAGATCGTCCCTTTTGGCCGTGTTTTCAGAGCCGATTTTTCTTGTTCTTTCGGCTCTGCTAGATGTTTGATGACTGGTCCTTCTTCTGATTTGTGGAAGTGGCATAGGAGGCTCGGTCACTTGAGTATTGACTTGCTAGCAAGACTTAGCTCACTTGGCCTAATCCAAGGATTGCCTAAGCTTAAGTTTCAGAAGGACCTTGTTTGCCATCCTTGTCGTCACGGGAAGATAGTTGCCGCTTCTCACCCACCTGTTAATCAGGTGATGACAAAGCAACCCGGCGAGCTTTTACACATGGACATAGTTGGTCCAGCTCGGGTTTGCTCAGCGGGTGGGAAGTGGTACGTTCTAGTGATCGTGGACGATTTTTCGAGGTACTCTTGGGTGTTCTTTATGGAGGGTAAGGATGAAGCTTTTTTGTTTGCTCGTGATTTGATTTTGAGGTTGAAAACTGAGTTTCCCCTGATACTAATAGAGCTATTCGTAGCGATAATGGTACTAAGTTTGATAACTCACAGTTTGCCTCTTTCTGTTCTTCTAATGGAATCGAGCATCAGTTTTCTTCTCCTTATGTTCCTCAGCAGAACGGTGTTGTTGAGCGCAAGAACTAGACCCTTGTTGAGATGGTCAGGACGATGCTTGATGAGCATAGGACTCCAAGGCGTTTTTGGGCCGAGGCGATCAACACCGCTGAAGGGTCGAGATGGCGGACTAGAGGGGGGGTGAATAGTCCTTTTTAAAAACTTAAACTTAATTGCAGCGGAAAGGCTAACCGAAACAAGTGCGGAATTAAAACTATCGGTCTAGCCAAGACTACACCCCTCTACCTATACTCTATGACACCTTATAAAAGATCCTAAACAAAGCAAATAAGGTGTCGGGCTAGCTAGAGCTCACCTAACCAATTCTAGATGCAAGGTCACACAAACCTAAGCACCTAGTACTTTAAGGATGGGGAAGCTTCTATGTAATCTAGCAAGCAAAGCACAAAGCCTAAGCTCACTAGCAAAGCTCAAAAACAAGACTACACAAGTTAAATTTATTACAAGAGAAACTATTAAACTACACAAGCAAGATAGCTACACAAGCACAATATGTATGAATGTAAATACAAGCTTGTGTAAGGAGATTGCAAACCACCGAGAAGAGTAGACAATGTTGACACGGTGATTTTTCCCCGAGGTTCACTTGGTTGCCACCAAGCTACTCCCCGTTGTAGCGATACACCCACTTGGAGGTTCACGCGCTAATAGGCATCACACGCCTAACCCTCAATAGGGTGCCGCACAACCAACACAAGATGGGGATCCACAAGCTACGAGCAATCCACTAGAGTTACCTTTCGTGATCTCCCACGGGGAAGGTACAATACCCCTCACAAAGCCTTCTCCGGAGCCACGCACAATCTTCACGCGGGCTTCACGACGGAGACTCGATCACCAAGCCGTCTAGGAGGTGGCAACCTCCAAGAGTAATAAGCACCACCGGCTTGCAACTCGAACACCTAGTGCCACTCGATGCAATCTCTCAAAGCAACGCACTAGAATCGCTCACTCGCAATAGATCCGCACACTAGCAAGCACAAGCGAGTTAGAGGGCTCCCAAGCACATCCACACCAGCCACCAAGGCTTTGGAGTGCTCCAACCTCAACCTAGGGCCGGCCACAACGACTATATATAGGGAAGGGGCGGCGGCGGCCCGAACCCTACCTTTCTGCGCTTGGTCGGTAGTACCGACCCCTCCTGGGCGGTACCACCGACAGAGTCAAACTAGCCGTTACCTCACATCGCGCAGATTTAGGCAAACCACCGACCCCTGGTCGGTTCCTCCGAGGTCGGTAGTACCGAGGTCATGGCGGTACTACCGCCAGGCAAAAATCGCCGCGACCAGAGAGCTCTGCGAAAAACCAGCCACTACCGACCTTGCGTCGGTACCACCGTGGGCGGTAGTACCGAGGTAATGGCGGTACTACCGGCAAGTCATTTTTCAAAACAACAGAGAGCTCTGCAAAAACTCGCCAACCACCGACCTTGATCGGTAGTACCGAGCGCGGTACTACCGAGGTAATGGCGGTACTACCGGTAGGCCTTTTTCAAACCAAACAGAGGGCTCTGCAAAACACCTCATGCCCATGGTACCACCGACCCCTGGCCGGTACCACCGCCGCCGGTACTACCGGGGTAATGGCGGTACCACCGCTAGGCCAAAACCGCCTCGGAACAGAGAGGTATGCACGCTGCCTCCTTGGGCGGTACCACCGACAACCCAGGGTCGGTACCACCGACAACACACAGAAAACTCCATTATCTTCTCTGTTTTGATACAAAACTATTTCAACAACTTCTCCTTTGCAAATGTGCTAACACCACCAAGTGTTTATCATCTTGTGCAAGTGTGTTAGCATTTTCACGATCATTTTCAAAGGATTTTCTCTTTCACTCATAACGCCACTCGATCCTAGTAACAACGTAAAGTTAGATCGCTCAAGTGGCACTAGATGACCGATATGCAAACAAGTTTGCTCCTCTTAATAGTACGGCCATCTATCCTAAACCCGGTCATAATCTTCTCTACACACCTATGACCGGTGAAATGAAATGCCCTACAAATATACCTTTGCCTTGCGCATTCCATTCCATCTCCTTCGGTGTTGATGCAACACATGCACCAACCTATCTTCAAATGATATGATCCACTTCATATCATCACGTGGCCTCCATGGTCCATCGATCTTGACATCACTTGCTCTTCACCATCGCTTCGGTCCTTCGGCGCCAAGTCTTGCTTAAGCCTCCCGACACTCGGTACCAACGGCTTCAAAGCCTCAACTTGCCCTTCACCTTCGCAACCGGTCCATCAAGCCAAGTCTTGCCTTGATCTTCTCCATCTTAGCCATATGACCATATGTCATGTCACATATGCATTAAGCTCCTTCTTCACATATGTGAGCCTTGCAACATCTTCCAAGCCATTTCACCTCTATGGCATATGTTGCTCACACATGATCACCTATGGACTAATCACCTGTGTAATTCACTTCAAACACCATTAGTCCACCTAAAGTTGTCACTCAATTACCAAAACCAAACTAGGACCTTTCAATCTCCCCCTTTTTGGTAATTGATGACAACTCTACAAAGATATGGAAATTAAGCTCTTTGGATTCTATGTTACTTATCCAACATTAAGACCATATTAGAGAATTTGGATAAGCACCATACAACCCGACTTTGTAGTGTTAACTCCCCCTACATGTGTGCTCAAATGGTTTGGTTTCAAGCTTGCACACATGCATAAATATGAAATTTGTGGGAGTGTTAGCACTACTAAGTGATGCTAAGGTATACATAATGAAATTTTACCTTTGAAGCGTGCATACCACATTTTGATTCATCCTTAGCATCGAAGAGTAGCTAGACATCATAAAAACTAGAAAACCCCGTGAGATCAACATTAATAGCAAGGGTCTAGTTTTGCATTAAAAGCATAAGTCTAGCTATTAACCTATGCATGCTAGTTATCAATTCATCAATTAAATCCTATAACTAGCATACACCACACAAGCATGCATATAAAATTTTAAAACTTATGCAATGCAAGCAAGCACATGATTATGCACATATCAAATGCAACAACCAAGTTCATGAGCTTGCTCCCCCTACTTGTGTGCTCTCATTGTCCAAGAATTTTGATCCTTCAATCTTGCTCCCTCTTGATCCATGTCCATCTTCTTTTCTCCCTCTTTGTCCTTGACATATCATAATTGACATATCTTTTCCATAACTTCTCCCCCTTTGTCATCAATGACCATAAAAGGTATGCTCCTCTTGATACAAAGGGTTGGACTAGGGTAGATGGATGATACTTGAGTCTTCATTTTTGATGGACACCACCATATGTGTTGGAATGACACCATGTGTAGGATCTTTGACCTTGATACCAATAGGTGGGGCACCTCCCCTATGTCATAGCATGGGTCATCCACTTGATAAGCTTGAGCTCTTGTTGGTGATGGATCTTTGCTTGATTTGATCACTTAAAGTTGAGGATCACTTGAAGTCTTGTAGGATACCACTTTGAATAAAAAGTTTAACTTGATATCCATTTGCATTATTGTCTTCTTCTTGAACTCTTGTCGTCTTCATGAGCTTCTCATTTGTGACTTGAACTAGGCAATATTGCATAAGATATCTAACTCGGTTTGCTCTAGAGTAAGCTTCTTCACACATCTTTCAATGGTTATCTTACTCATGTTGAATTAGACACTTGAATGTTCATCTTCTAGATCAAGTACTTGGGTTTACTAGCTCATGAACAAATTCACATACTATCCACTAGATCATGTAGTCAATCAAGCAATAGTGGTAGGCTATGAATTTAAACTTTTCAATTGTTATGCATGATCCTATTGAGCATGTACTATATGCACTAACCGCATACTAGTAAGGGATGAATATGATCATGCACATTACAATGATACCTTTGCTATCTTGGAGTAGAGGATAGTCATTTGATTCCAATTAAGCTCCAAATAGCAATGTGAAGTCCATGGTGAAGATCAATATATACCAATTGATAGAACAAATCTTCACTCATATGATCAAGTGCACTATCTTGTTGTGGTTGGCTTGCTTCTTCATTTGCACATAGCTTGCATATGAATACCACTTGAATTGACATGATTTGCTCTCTTTTGCTTGCTCTCTAGATCAACCCTTTTGATTTCTTCAACTAAGCATCTCCAATGACACTTTAGATCACCACTTCTATGTTAGCCTTCCAAGCATCATGCTCGGTTAACCTACAAAAGGCGGCAAGCCCCTACAAAAGGGAGAAGTGATCTCTCTCCAAAGAATCATCCTTGATACTCACTTGAATTGACTTTGCTTGATTGATCCATTTGAACTCTTATTGAAATGTGACTTTGAATTCCTCTTTGAGTCCTTTTCTTTCTTCCAAAAGATCTTCAATTGATACTAGGACTTCATCTTTCTCTTCATCTTGATGTTGGTCTTGATCTTCAATTTGAGTACCAAATGTGTGCCAAATACACTTCTTAATCAAATGAACTTGTACTCATCTTTGTCATGCTTCTAGCTCATTTCAAAACCAAACATAGGTCCCTCAACCACTTATAAACATGATTCCAACTTGAGGACCTTTCAATCAAAGTGACTCTAGATTAATCCAATAATTGTCACTTTTCTGGCAGATTCTGTCCTTCTCAAAGAAACATGCATATCTCCCAAAATATAAGTCTAATGACTATGAAATTTGGTGGAGATGTGCCTCTCTAAGTGTTCTAGCAGCCATAAAAATTTGAGCTTCATTGGCTTTCTAGATTGCTACCAGATTTCAATTCTTTCCATAGTACTACATGCTGAAAACTGCTGCACTATAGTTGACAAGATCTACTCCAAAACCAAAATACATCTTATCCAATAATCATGAATTTTGCACAGCGACTAATATCACAAGTGTAGAGCATGTGTACCAAATTTCAAGCCAATCCAATAAGATTTGATCATCCAAACATGGCTATCTTTTCAGCTCACTCAGATTTTGCAATATTGAACAACTTTGAGCAATTGAGCTATACTCTACCAATTTAAATCAAACTTGAAGCTAACTTGTTTGAACAATTTCACAAGACATGCATCCATTCAAATCACTTACTAAAAGAAGTCTCATGAACATATCCATTCAAACTAACTCAATTTTGATCACTAAGCATCAAATCCATTCAATCATCTTATAGCAAGCAACATATGCATATATATCCAATTCAATCAACTCATATGCATTTAAAATAACATGATCAACTAGAGATATACCTTAGTAGCTCATGATCATCAAATAGCAAGCTTCAACTCAATTGTTTGCAAGCCTTCAAATATTTCCAAACAATCACCACAACTTGAACTTTTGCACTTGTTCGTTGTAGCGCTTGGACTTCACTTCACTTCACTTGGCATTGGGATGATAATAGCAATAAGCTTCATTTCTTGACTCAATCACATGATGAATAATATGAAATCAATTGAATCAAGCCTCCAATGCTATGGTACCTTCACACATTCATCCACTTTTTGATGGTACCCAAACTAGTTTGGGTCCTCTCAAGTTAGGAGCAACATACTTAGGCATAGCCTTAGTATGAGTAGCGGGATGTTTTGCAATAGCAACCAATGTGGTACCATTTACATCCTTCCTAAGCATAGAATCATTAATAATTGAAATAGGCTTAGGGGTCATACCTAGGAGACATGAATGAGCCATGTGTCCCCTTTCCCGGCATGAGTAGCAACTTCTCTTGGATTGAGCCTTCTCTTCTTTGCTCATTTGTTGCTTCTCATTGCCTTGCCTCTCATGAGTTGCTTGAGCCTTCTTCTCAAGCTTGTTAGGACACTTCGAGGCAAAGTGTCCCATATCACCACACTTGTAGCACTTGATGTGAGCCAAATCTTTCTTCTCATCTTGATTCTTGCTCATCATCATCTTGGCATCATGGATATGAGTTGGATGCCTTGCTCTTCCGCCCCTTCTTGTTTTCTTCTTCTTCATCAAGTCACCATCATGATGGTTGTTCTTGATTTGAGCTTGGGGCTTCTTCTTGTTGGGGCAAGCTTTTGCAAGATGTCCCATTTCATGGCATTGATAGCACATGAAATGAGATAGCTTCTTTTCTTCTTGCTTCCTCATTTTCTTGCCCTTGGCATTGCTTTTGTCAAAGCCAATGCCACTCTTGTCACCATAGCTTCTTTGATTCTTCATTATGTGCTCATGGGTGACCTTTGATTTACACCACCTCTCTAACTTGTTGCTCAAATTCTTCACTTCACTTTTGAGCTCATTGTTCTCCTTCAAAAGGTTAGTCTCACAAGACAAAGAAGTAGAACAAGCATCTAATTGTGAAGAACATGGCATAGATATTAAATCATCACAAGAGGTGGATACATTCTTCTTGCCTACATCACATGGGTTAGCAACATTTTGCAATTGATCATTTGATCCATGTGATGAGCTCTCATTGTTTTTAATTTTCTTTGAAAGCTCCTTAATGAGAGAGCCATACTTTTCAATTAAATCATCATGTGAAGCTTTAAGAACATCAAGTAAGCGCTTATGTTCTTCACATGAGTTCTTTAGAAATGAGTTTTCATTTGCTAATTTCATTGTTTTATTTTTCTCATTTTCTAAAGACATGGTCATGCTAGCAAGTCTACTAACAAGCTCATCATATGAATCAACATGATCAACCACATTTGCATTGAATACCTTGGTGTCACCTTGTGACATGAAGCAATGTGGTGATGGGCTTGTAGTAGTATCACGATCATCGCCCGAGCATGAGCCATCAACATCATCAAGTGTGCTTGGAGTAGAATCATTACTTGCATCACTTGAGGCATCATCTTCCATCTTGTCAAGTGTGCTTGAAGTATCTTCATTGATTGCATCACTTGAACGTGAGGTGGAGCAATCTTCCACAATCACGGAGTTGTGGTCTTGCTCAACATCCTCATATGCCACCGGTTCATCCTCCTTTATGAACTTGCCATCATCAAACGTGGAGGGATCACCGAAGGTGGTCTTGATGGATTCCCACATCTCATGGGCGGTCCCTTTGGAGTTGATCTTATAAAACAACTCAAAACTCAATGCATCCATTAGATAACAATAAGCATTTGCATCAAGTTCAAAGAGATCCTTTTGAGCTTTGGTGAGATTTCTATGGTCCAAAACATGAGTGAGACCACTAGTGATAATCCACCAAAACTTTGGCCCCTTTGCACGAAAATGATCAAGCATATGGTGTTTCCATTGTGCAAAGTGTGTGCCATCAAAAATATGTGTATCACACACATCATCTAGCCCACTAGACGCCATCCTCTCGGGTCGGTGAAGACCACAAATGAGAGACCTTGCTCTGATACCAATTGAAGGGTCGAGATGGCGGACTAGAGGGGGGGTGAATAGTCCTTTTTAAAAACTTAAACTTAATTGCAGCGGAAAGGCTAACCGAAACAAGTGCGGAATTAAAACTATCGGTCTAGCCAAGACTACACCCCTCTACCTATACTCTATGACACCTTATAAAAGATCCTAAACAAAGCAAATAAGGTGTCGGGCTAGCTAGAGCTCACCTAACCAATTCTAGATGCAAGGTCACACAAACCTAAGCACCTAGTACTTTAAGGATGGGGAAGCTTCTATGTAATCTAGCAAGCAAAGCACAAAGCCTAAGCTCACTAGCAAAGCTCAAAAACAAGACTACACAAGTTAAATTTATTACAAGAGAAACTATTAAACTACACAAGCAAGATAGCTACACAAGCACAATATGTATGAATGTAAATACAAGCTTGTGTAAGGAGATTGCAAACCACCGAGAAGAGTAGACAATGTTGACACGGTGATTTTTCCCCGAGGTTCACTTGGTTGCCACCAAGCTACTCCCCGTTGTAGCGATACACCCACTTGGAGGTTCACGCGCTAATAGGCATCACACGCCTAACCCTCAATAGGGTGCCGCACAACCAACACAAGATGGGGATCCACAAGCTACGAGCAATCCACTAGAGTTACCTTTCGTGATCTCCCACGGGGAAGGTACAATACCCCTCACAAAGCCTTCTCCGGAGCCACGCACAATCTTCACGCGGGCTTCACGACGGAGACTCGATCACCAAGTCGTCTAGGAGGTGGCAACCTCCAAGAGTAATAAGCACCACCGGCTTGCAACTCGAACACCTAGTGCCACTCGATGCAATCTCTCAAAGCAACGCACTAGAATCGCTCACTCGCAATAGATCCGCACACTAGCAAGCACAAGCGAGTTAGAGGGCTCCCAAGCACATCCACACCAGCCACCAAGGCTTTGGAGTGCTCCAACCTCAACCTAGGGCCGGCCACAACGACTATATATAGGGAAGGGGCGGCGGCGGCCCGAACCCTACCTTTCTGCGCTTGGTCGGTAGTACCGACCCCTCCTGGGCGGTACCACCGACAGAGTCAAACTAGCCGTTACCTCACATCGCGCAGATTTAGGCAAACCACCGACCCCTGGTCGGTTCCTCCGAGGTCGGTAGTACCGAGGTCATGGCGGTACTACCGCCAGGCAAAAATCGCCGCGACCAGAGAGCTCTGCGAAAAACCAGCCACTACCGACCTTGCGTCGGTACCACCGTGGGCGGTAGTACCGAGGTAATGGCGGTACTACCGGCAAGTCATTTTTCAAAACAACAGAGAGCTCTGCAAAAACTCGCCAACCACCGACCTTGATCGGTAGTACCGAGCGCGGTACTACCGAGGTAATGGCGGTACTACCGGTAGGCCTTTTTCAAACCAAACAGAGGGCTCTGCAAAACACCTCATGCCCATGGTACCACCGACCCCTGGCCGGTACCACCGCCGCCGGTACTACCGGGGTAATGGCGGTACCACCGCTAGGCCAAAACCGCCTCGGAACAGAGAGGTCTGCACGCTGCCTCCTTGGGCGGTACCACCGACAACCCAGGGTCGGTACCACCGACAACACACAGAAAACTCCATTATCTTCTCTGTTTTGATACAAAACTATTTCAACAACTTCTCCTTTGCAAATGTGCTAACACCACCAAGTGTTTATCATCTTGTGCAAGTGTGTTAGCATTTTCACAATCATTTTCAAAGGATTTTCTCTTTCACTCATAACGCCACTCGATCCTAGTAACAACGTAAAGTTAGATCGCTCAAGTGGCACTAGATGACCGATATGCAAACAAGTTTGCTCCTCTTAATAGTACGGCCATCTATCCTAAACCCGGTCATAATCTTCTCTACACACCTATGACCGGTGAAATGAAATGCCCTACAAATATACCTTTGCCTTGCGCATTCCATTCCATCTCCTTCGGTGTTGATGCAACACATGCACCAACCTATCTTCAAATGATATGATCCACTTCATATCATCACGTGGCCTCCATGGTCCATCGATCTTGACATCACTTGCTCTTCACCATCGCTTCGGTCCTTCGGCGCCAAGTCTTGCTTAAGCCTCCCGACACTCGGTACCAACGGCTTCAAAGCCTCAACTTGCCCTTCACCTTCGCAACCGGTCCATCAAGCCAAGTCTTGCCTTGATCTTCTCCATCTTAGCCATATGACCATATGTCATGTCACATATGCATTAAGCTCCTTCTTCACATATGTGAGCCTTGCAACATCTTCCAAGCCATTTCACCTCTATGGCATATGTTGCTCACACATGATCACCTATGGACTAATCACCTGTGTAATTCACTTCAAACACCATTAGTCCACCTAAAGTTGTCACTCAATTACCAAAACCAAACTAGGACCTTTCAACCGCTTGCCATGTTTCAAATTGCATCTTTCTTCGTGCTTTCATGAAAAAGACTTCAAATGAGTTGCGTTTTGGACGGGTACCCAAGGTATCTCATTTTCGAGTGTTTGGGTGCAAGTGTTTTATCCTGAAGCAAGGCAATTTGGACAAATTTGAATCTCGCTCTGCTGATGGCGTGTTTCTTGGTTATGCTTCGCATTCGCGTGCTTGTCGAGTTCTTAACCTTGAGACTAACCGGATAGTGGAGACCTGTGAGGTCACATTCGACGAGACTATGCCTTGTATTTCTTCTACTTTTGATGTTACAGGAGAACAGGAGCTGGGAGAGACCATTTTTGTGGAGGAGGAGCAGGAGAATGCCGATTGGGGTGATCCCGAGCCAACTCCACTGGCTGCCCCTGTCGACCCTGCGACAACTACTTCAGCTCGAGGACCCGATCCCACGATGTCTTCTTCTTGGGGTCCTCTTGAGCCACCTCTCCAGCGAGCACCAGCTGCACCCGAGGGAGCGACAGCGTCTGGCGAGCGGGAGGCAACTTCGGTGAGGCAAGCACCCCGAAGTGTTCAGCAGGCTCACCCCCCGCAGCAGATAATCGGCGGCATCGACCAGCGAGTCACGCGGTCGCGAGCGTATGAAATCTCACACTGAAGGACCGAATTGGCGACCAGAGAGGGGGTGAATGGGAGCCTCAAATTTCTTCTTGAGAAATGATGGCCCTTGTCCTAGAAAATCACCCCAAAAGCGAAGACTCAAACAACCGGTGAGTTCACGACCTACGAATAGGTGGATACCCTAGGAGATGTCCTAGAGGTACAGCGGAACTACCGAAGATCCCCCAAAACCAAGCGCCAAAGCAACGGGGCAAAAACTGCACAAGCAAGCTCCTAGAACAATCGAACCTCCAATAACGGAACACCCAACTCCTATGGAGAAGAGGAAAGTGTTCGACCAAAAATACTTAGGCCAACTGGTGGAAAAAGTACCTTGGAAAGATCCTTATGAAGTTAGGAAACTAACACAACAAACGGATCTCAAATCGGAGCTCGAACGCAAAAGATACGAACGCTAGAACCGTCGAAACTCCGAAAGAGGAACACTTAACTCCTATGGAGAAAAAGGAAGTGTCTGACCAAAAATACTTTGACCAATGGTGTCAAAAGTACTTTGGAATGATCCTTAAGAAGTTAGAAAACCAACGCAACAAACAGATCACAAATCAGAGCTCGTACGCAAAAGATACGAACGAAATCAGCAAAACTGTGCAGTCGCGGACTGTCCGCTAGTGAACCGTGGACTGTCCGCTATTGAACCCCGGACAGTCCGGGAATGAGTCCCGGAAAGTCCGCCATTCAAAAATAAAAATAGCGACCTCGCTGCCCGTGAACAGCCCCGACCCCCGGACAGTCCGGGGATGAGTCCCGGACAGTCCGCCACTGTCCAGAAAGCCCAAAAACAGCTCGGGACAAAACCAAAATCAAATGGATCTTCACCAAATCGAACGGGGCTGCAACCAAACTTCTCCCAAGTGTTCTTCTACGTGTTGGGAAGCTAATCCTAGGATATCATCGCTCCAAACCAACTAATCCATGAGAAATCGGAAGAACACTAGAAAAGGGGAAGAACGAAGAACGAACGCGATTTCGACCCGATCTATGTGCTCGTGAGGTTAGAAGGGAAATCCTTCGGTGGAAAGAAGGAGCTCACGACATAGAACAATTTGATTCAAACGGAATCACAAATTGTCGCTCGAAGAGGGAGAACGAGGCAAATCTCCGAGAAGGGAAAAACGAAAACGCGAAGAACAAAAACGCGATTCGATCCAAATTGCAGCCAACAAAGAGGAGGGGCGAAATTGATCATTGGATTGCTACTAGATGAAGAATTGTGTAGCACTCTGTGTCGGGTTACAAGCCACTCCTCGCAACTCAAAGCGTGGATGGCGAAAAGCTCAAGAACAAGAGCCGATCTCACCTCTAGCCCTAGCCTCCTCTCACCTAAACAAAATGAGAGTGACACCTCCAAGGATAGCTGCCCTAGCAGCCCCTTCACATATATATAGGCGCACGTCTGAAGACCCAAACGCCCTTACATGAAGCACTCAGCCCAAATACCCCCTAGGGTAAAACTGACCAACTCTGCAGTTTTCATCCGATGGCCACGCGCCTTCTCATCCTTCGCTTCGCCTCGACGCAAGCTCTAGGATGCCGCCACGTGCCGTCACCGTCGACCGCCGCGCCTTCTCACTGATAGCTTCGCCGCAACGCAAGCCTCTCTGTGCCGCCACGCGTCGACCATCCTTTTTGACCTTCCCCCGGTTTTGAGGCCCAAACCGGGAAACCTGCCAGCCCAGGTTTTGAGGCCCAAACCTGGAGGAAACCGTCCACCCCGAGTTTTGAGGCCCAAACTCGGAAACCCGCAAGCCCAGGTTTTGAGGCCCAAACCTGGAAACTGTCGAGGGTAGCTTTTTGAGGCTCAGCTACCAAACCCGCGTCGTAGACGGGATGTGGTTCGCACACCCCGACCACCGGCACCGATGCCGATGCTTGTCCAGCCTCCACACCGTGCACAACGCCTTCGCCTTCCTTCTTGACTTGGCTGACGGCACTTGCGCCGCACGCAAGCCCGTGTCCGACCTCCCGCCAAGTGCCACGACGCCATCGTCTTCATCCCGACTCGGCCGATGCACCGCACATCCGCATGTGCTCTCGCTCGCCGATGCCACGTGCCAGCTACCACAGCTGGTCCTCTGGCCTCTTGGTCCGTCGGTCCAAGCCTCACGTCTGCCCTTCACCGCCCTAGGTAAATCGGCATGGCACGTCCGCCGCACGGCACGCCCATCCTTCACCGATCCTGGTCCGTCGGCACGACACGTCTCTACTTGACCTTCACCTCGCCATCGACCACTGTGTCCGAGCTCAACACCTGCACATCAACACAACCAAGAGACACATGTTGCACACGCACACCAACACAGAAACACCACAACTCAACGCCACCGGTTAGTCATAAACATTAAGCGCATAGTGAATAATGACTCAACCGGGAAAAGCCTCAAACCTTCCTCATCAATGTCAATCATTCATCATATATGTTCTCAATGTCCCCCTTGATGAATGCATTGACTAACAATAAAACAACAAAGGAAGGGTTTGAACGCAAGCCTCATCCAAGTGTCCAAAAGCCAAGCAAAAGCAAACACAAGGCTACTTGAGATGAGGAAGGGTCATGAAAACTCCAAATAAAAGCTCTCGGACCAAAAGAAACGGGAAAAGCGGGCAAAGCCTCCACACAACCGAAGAGTCAAGATAAAACAAGAGTTTCATGAAATCCCAAAAGGTACTCGAAAACCAATCTCAAATAAATTTTCAAACAATCATCACAAAAGAAACCAAGGTACTTATCCACTTGGGTTCACTAGGGTCGAAACTTCTCCTCCTTGATGATTGAATTGACAAAAACTAGGCACAAGAGATGGTTTGAGATACCAAAACAGAAAACTTGGTCGCCAAAGATATGGGCAACGGCTCAACGCAACCAAGCAAGGGATCGGAGCAACAACTCATAAAAGAGCAAAACTCGATCACACAGAGCGAAAGACTTGGTTCCCAAAGACATGGGCAACGGCTCGACGCAACCAAGTCAAAAATGAGCTAGCCCTCAAGAAAAGGCAGAAAATGGCTCAACACCACTAGCTCAAGGCTCGATACCAATTGAGGCTGAAACAACGCATTAGAATGCAAAACTGCTAGTCCCTCAAGATAGAGGCACAGAGGCTCAACACAACTAGCAGAAAACTCTATACCAATCACAAACAGCCAAAAATTGGTGAAAACTGCTAGTTCCTCAAGACAGAGGCACATAGGCTCGATGCAACTAGCCGAAGGCTCCATACCAATCCAAAATACCAAGCAAAAACTGCTAGTATCTCAAGAGAGAGAGGCAACAAAGGCCCAACACGACTAGCAGGCTCGATACCGATTGAGAAAAACACAAAGAGAAGCTCAACACTAATTGGAGCACAAACACTTAGAGCACGCGGAGAAGCAGCAAGACAAAAGCGACTCCTCCTAAAGGCAAGCCTACACACAAAGGCTATGCACCAAAGCTCACTATGAAGGATACCAATTGAAATACATAAAAGAACTATACCAATGGAAGAAGAACATAAAAGAGCTAAACTCCCCCTAGCTCAAAGCTCTCCCCAAAATGCATGACTCTCCCCTTTGTGCCAACACTCAAGCTCCCCCTTGCAAACAGCTTCTCCCCCTTGACAAAAGGGAACATGCTGAGGGGTTTTGACATTTTTCACAAAGTTGACACAAACACAAGACAAGTCATCAACCAAAAGCATATGGGGGTGATCACAAGATGTATCGGAGCTGGGGGTATGTACACTAAGCTAAAAATGCATGATATGCACAATGCAATAGCTTCAAGTGTATAGCAATCAGAATGAAAAGATGTTCAAAAGGGTGCTGCCCTGAAAATGTAGCAACCAATACAAATGCTAGCAAAGGCTCAAACTGATCAAGTGAATACGAAATATGAACAATTAAGCATATGAGCAGTTTTAAGCCATTTGAAAAGGAGTCCACTGAAGGACCGAGAAGCTACCCGAAAGCGACCAGAGGGGGGGTGAATGGGAGCTTCAAAATTTCCATACGGAAACTAGATGCCACTGTCCCAAACTCAACCCCAAAAGCGAACCCTAGAGCTTGCTAATGTCCACGACCCTAGATGTAGGGTGGATGCTTCCACGAAGCACAGCGGGACACTAGACAACCCTAGAAAGCCAACGCAAAAGACGAAACTCGAGTCCAATCAAGAACGAACGAACCGCGAACGAAACGGCGCGAAACTGGATCGACCGGACTCTGCCTGCGTCCGGTCAGCTGGGACCGGACACGTCCGGTCAGCCAAAAACCGGTTTTGGACCTCTCTGGAACTGACCGGACGCAGTGACTGCGAGCGTCCGGTCGATCCCTGTGCGTCCGGTCACAAGCACGTTCGAGTGGTGAACAGGACTATGGGCGAGTCCGGTCACCACTAAACTCCAGCGTCCGGTCAGAGCAAAAACCAGAACACGCTCAAACCTTCAACGACCGGACGCGTCCGGTCAAGTCGTGACCAGCGTCCGGTCACCCCGAAACTGCACTGAACCTCCGGCGATTCAACCCGATCTCCTCCGAATCAAGTGCTCTAGGCTTGGGATTCGATCTGAGGAGTCACAAGGAGGTTAGTGAGCTATCTCTAAGATATCATGGCTCGAACCTAACTCCAAATCGGTGAATCGAAGGAATTCGGGGGAAGGAAGAAAAAGAGACCCGAAACTAAAACTTGATCGATCTCCTAGACCGTGAGGTTAGAGATGATTTCTTTCGGTGGAAAGAAGTGCCTCACGATCTAGAACAACTCAGTTCAAACGGAATTGCAAAAGATGAACCGAGCACAAAGATCAAGCGACGGGAAAACTCAAGGCACAAAGCAATCCGCGAAGAACATGATGAACATGAAATCAAAACGCGAATTGACACCAAGAGATGGGATCCAAGGTGAGGATACGGCCTCACTTCCTCGAATCAACAGTACACAGAGTGGAGTTTCTCTGCGGATCTCAACTAGCTAAAGCAGGGGATGGGAGAGTGGAAACCCTAGCAAATGAAGGCACTAACTGAAATAGCTAAAACTGAGATGGGGAGGAGGGTGTCTCCCCTAGACTACTTATACTAACCTAGCCTAAGCCTATTTCCTACTCTACCCCTCTCTACTCTAATTACAGAGCGGGCCAGGAAAACCCTAAGGCTAATCTGGTCCACCCGCTGGTGGTAGGTAGATCCGACGGCCACGCCCGCACGGTCTTCCGCGTCGCCTCCACGCAACCTTCAGATCGCCGCCACGTGCCGCCACCACTCTGCACCCCCGGTTTTGTGGCCCAAACCGGGAAACCAGCCTTTTCCATCAGCCCCCGGTTTTGAGGCCCAAACCGGGAAACCAGCCTCCAGCCCGAGTTTTGTGGCCCAAACTCGGAAACCCGCAGCGCCCGAGTTTTGAGGCCCAAACTCGGAAACCGGCCCACGCCCAGGTTTTGAGGCTCAACCTGGAAACCGTCACGCCCAGGTTTTGTGGCTCAACCTGGAAACCCAGCACCCAGGTTTTGAGGCCCAAACCTGGAAACCGTCCACCGTTGGTTTTTCCCGGGCTCTACCAACAAACCGGCGTCGTAGAGGGGATGCACCGCCTGTGCACCCCTTCCACCGACATGATCGCACTTCTCCGCTTGTCGCTGTCGCAGGCTGCCAGCCACCACAGCTGATCCTCCGGCCTCCAGTCCATCAGTCCAAGTCCACGTCCGCCCTTCACCGTCCGATACATCGGCATGGCACGTCCGCCGCACGGCACGCCCATCCTTCATCGCGCCCGGTCCGTCGGCACGGCACGTCGCAACTTGACCTTCACCTGCCATCGACCACTGTCTCCGTGCTCGACACCTGCACAACACAAGCCAAAGAACATGCGCATCATCTCCGTTGACAATCACTCATCACACAGAGACTCGGCATACACCCATGTATCCGCAATCTCCCCCTTGATGAGTGCATTGTCAACTCCACAACAAATCATGAATAAGAAGAAGGAGGTAGGAAGGAGTGAGAAGAGAAAACCCAACCAAATGACCCAAAAGCCTAACAAAAGCCAAAGAAGGTCAAGTGGATGAAGCGAAAACTTGGTCCCCAAAGACATGGGCAACGGCTCGACGCAACCAAGCAAAGCAAAGCTAGCCCTCAAGAAGAGGTAGAACAGGCTCAACACCGCTAGCAGATACCAATTGAAGATCGGAGGACAACAGAAGCAAAATGCTAGTCCCTTAAGATAGAGGCACAGAGGCTCAACACAACTAGCAAGAAAATCACTCCGAACCAATTGGAAATCAACCCAAACCAAATGGGAAAGCACACCAGACGATACCAATTGAAAGCCAAATGAAAAAGCTTATGAAAGCTCATGAAAAGCTAGGAACGTTTGCTAGTCCCTCAAGACAGAGGCAACGGCTCAACACAACTAGCAAACTCCCCCTCGACAAATGCAAGCAACTAGGACAAATGATTCTCCCCTTAGTTGATCAACACAGGGGCATATGAAAGCTCATGAAAAGCTAGGAACGTTTGCTAGTCCCTCAAGACAGAGGCAACGGCTGAACACAACTAGCAAACTCCCTCTCGACAAATGCAAGCAACTAGGACAAATGATTCTCCCCTTAGTTGATCAACATAGGGGCATATGATTTGCATAAATTTCTCCCCCTAGTTGAAAATGCACTTATCAAGGCCAAAAGGTATCGGAGAAGCAACTCCCTTCACACAAACTCCCCCTGAACACAAGATCTCCTTCCACAATGCATATGAAGTCAAAATGCAAGTTAGGAGCTTCAAGTATATAGTCAAAAGAGTGCAAAGATGCTCTAATCAGTATAGCTCCAACATCTCAATTAAGCACTCAAATAGCAAAGGCTCAGACTGATCACTTATACGAAATATGAAGCATACGAGCATGTGAGCAGTTTTAAGCCAAAAGGATAGTCACCATCAAAATAGCACTAGACATGTATAGAAGGAATCCAAACAAGTGCTAAGCATATATACAAGGTGAACTACCCCTAGCAAAGTTCAATCATCATGCATAGGAATGAAGCATATACTTGTGATTTCAAATTCATATCAGAGTTGCAGCGGTAAAAGAATTCACAAGTTCATTTTTAGCATGTGATTGCGAGAGGTTGAAAGCTTGTCATCGCCTAACTTTTCAACCGTGCGAAGCCTATGCCGAAGCAATCAGAAGCTTAAAGCAACGGTTTCGGTCATACACTACATGGCTCAAGTTTAACTCAAAGTGCAATGAGAAACAGTCTCAATACCATGAGGTGTTGACAAGCAATCCCATCTCGATCTTTTCAATTCAACAATACTTGGTTCAGATTTTAAGCAAGTTATGAACAACCAAGCAAGTGAATGACTCAGAACTAGAGACATAGCAACCTAGCATATATGAAAAGCAGGAATGGACTCAACACACCCTACACGTGCTAGTTGCATATCTCAATGGTGAACACTTTCAGATTTATATACATTAGGCATAATTCACCATTCCAAAAATAGCTCGCTCATAACATGTAATAGTGATCAGAAAGAGCATAAGCTACAAGCATCATCATAAGTATCGGAGCAATACTAACGAGAGCATAATTACATTCTAGTGAATATAGACATGAAGCTCAGAATGTAAATGCGTATGCCCGACACAAAACTGAAAGAAAGAAGATACCAATTGGAAAGACTCAAGAAACTCAAAAGAAAAGAGCCTCAAAATAAAAGAGTCAGTCTGTACATCTCAAAATGCTTCCCCCATCTAAAAGGGGAAACACACACCAAGCTCACCCCTCAACCTATTAAAGGTTGATTCGTCTAAAGGCTTGGTGAAAATATCAGCCAATTGGTGATGAGTATCGACATGGCGAAGGTCGATATCACCCTTCTCCTGGTGGTCTCGCAAGAAATGAAAGCGCACATCAATGTGTTTGGTTTTCGAGTGAAGCACGGGGTTCTTAGCAACGCTAATGGCACTCGTGCTGTCACAAAGCAAAGGAACTCGAGTAAAGCTCAAACCAAAATCACGCAAAGTGGCCATCATCCAGAGTAACTGGGAACAGCAGCTAGCCGCAGCAACATATTCAGCCTCCGTGGTAGACTGAGCGACACTAGACTGCTTGCGAGAAGACCACGACACTAGAGAAGATCCAATAAACTGGCAAGTCCCAGAAGTGGACTTGCGCTCGGTGCGACAACCAGCAAAATCAGCATCCGAAAAGCCACAAAGCGAGAGGGTGGAAGAAGCAGAATACCAAATCCCGAACTCAGGCGTGAAACGAAGGTACCTGAAGATGCGCTTCATCGCCTGACGGTGAGAAGTGCGTGGCGAAGCCTGAAAGCGCGCGCACAAGCACACGGCGAACTGAATGTCCGGCCGTGTCGCCGTCAGGTAGAGCAGCGATCCAATCATGCTGCGGTACTCCTTCTGGTCCACTGCTTCTCCATCCGTGTCGGCATCCAGGGCAGTCGTCGTCGACATGGGCGTCGGAAGAGGCTTGGCCTCACCCATGTCTAACCGCTTCAGCAAGTCCCTCGTGTACTTGCCCTGGTGCACAAACGTCCCCTCTCGGGATTGCTTAATTTGCAACCCGAGAAAGAAAGTCAGCTCGCCCATCATGCTCATCTCGAACTCCCTGCTCATAGTATCTGCAAACTTGGCAACCAAAGCGTGAGAAGAACCACCGAAAATGATATCATCCACGTAAATTTGGACCAAGAGAGTATCTTTGCCTTGCTTGAGGAGAAAGAGCGTTTTATCAACACATCCCATTTTAAAACCCTTAGCTAGCAAAAAGGTTTTTAATCTCTCATACCAGACTCTAGGGGCTTGTTTCAAACCATACAAAGCTTTGTGGAGTTTAAAGACATGGTTTGGAAACTTGGGATTTTCAAAACCGGGGGGTTGCTGGACATAGACCTCCTCCTCAATGTAGCCGTTTAAGAAGGCACTCTTGACATCCATTTGAAAAAGTTTGAAACCCATGGATGCAGCATAAGCCAAGAGTATCCTAATAGCCTCCAAACGAGCTACAGGAGCGAAGGTCTCCTCATAATCTATCCCCTCCTTCTGACTATAACCCTTCGCTACAAGCCGGGCCTTGTTTCTCACAATGTGGCCCTCCTCTCCTTGCTTGTTTTTAAATACCCATTTTGTCCCGATAGGTTTATAGTCAGGAGGTGGTGGCACTAGAACCCAAACCCGATTTCGCTCAAAGTTCTCTAGCTCCTCATGCATGGCATTGACCCAATCCGGATCCGTCAATGCGTGTCCAACATCTCGGGGCTCAAAAGACGCGACAAAAGCAGAATGAGCAAAGTGCGAGATGTGCTGTGACCTGGAGCGAGTAACTCGCTCGTCGATGTCGCCGATCATCTGTTCAGGGGGGTGCTGGCGCTGGATATGTCGTGGCGCCTCCCGGGAAGAAGTGACCTCCCCCTCAACAGCAGCTGGTTCCACCCCGGGTACAAAAGGTACCGCGCGAGGTGGAGGATCCCACGGCCCCCAGGAAGAAGAAGTGTCGGGGCCGTGAGTCGTCGTCGAGGCCGCTCTTTGCGGCACGGCAGGTGGAGGGGGTGCTGGATCATCTATACTTTCAGCACCCTCGTCCTCGTCATCGAAAAGAGGCTCTCCAACCTCATGATCACCTGCACGCTCAAAACGAGAAGAGGGACAAACAGGAGTCTCGTCGAAGGTGACATCTGATGTCTCCATGACTCGGTTAGTGTCAAGGTTAAGTACACGATATGCTCGAGTGTGAGTGCCATAACCCAAAAACACACCGTCAGAAGAACGAGACTCAAACTTGTCCAGGTTGCCTTTTTTTCAATATAAAACAGTGGCAACCAAAGACTCTAAAATAACTCACCTTGGGCTGGCGACCAAAACGCAACTCATAAGAGGTCTTCTTCAAAAACGCTCTCAGAAAAATGCGATTCGAAATGTAGCATGCAGTGTTCATAGCTTCGGCCCAAAAGCGCCTAGGAGTCCTATGCTCATCAAGCATCGTCCTGGCCATCTCAACAAGGGTCCGATTCTTCCTCTCTACAACACCATTTTGGGGTGGTGTATAGGGGGAAGAAAACTGATGCTCCAAACCAAGGCGGTTACAAAACTTCTCAAAATCCAAATTTTTAAACTCGGAACCATTATCACTCCGAATAGCTCGCATCGAGTTCAAAGGGAACTCGTTCTGAAGACGCAAAATCAGATTGCGAGCAAATGAGAAAGTCTCGGTCTTCTCAGCTAAAAAGAAAACCCACGAATATCTCGAAAAGTCGTCAACAACAACCAAAACATACCACTTGCCACCAACCGAGCTCACCCGAGCCGGACCAACAAGGTCCATGTGTAAAAGCTCTCCGGGGTGCGAGGTCATGACCTTAGTCACCGGATGGTGGGGAGCAGCAACCATCTTCCCATGTCTGCAAGAATGGCAAACTAGATCCTTCTCCATCGAAAGCTTGGGCAATCCTCGGATTAGGCCAAGTGAGCTAAGTCTTGCAAGCAAGTCGAAGCTTAAGTGACCAAGCCTCCTATGCCACTTCCAAAGATCGGAAGAAGAAGGACTAGCCAAAAGACAGCGAGAAGAACCAAACGATTCCGAGAAATTCGCACAAAAGACTTTCCCAAAGGGCGAAATCAGACATACAAGATCGCCCTGAGGATCTAAGATGCGACTAAGGTTCGGTTTGAAACGAATCTCATAGTCATCATCAAAAAGTTGTGAAACAGAAAGCAAGTTAAAATGCAGGTTAGAAACAAGAGCAACATCGCGCAACACAAAGTGCTCATTAACCCGCACAGTTCCACGAGACAATACCTTACCTTTACTATTATCGCCAAAGGTTATGTACTCCTTTCCGGCGACCGGGCTAAGGCTGGAGAACCACTTGGTGTTTCCGGTCATGTGCCTCGAACAACCGGAATCCACCAACCAAACGTCCTCCAACCGTCTTACCTACATCAATAGAAAGACATAGGGTGAGCATACGGTCCAACACTGGGGTTAGTGAAATAAGGGTAATACCAGTGTTGGGCCGGCTGCTCAAAAGAACGGTTAGCAGAAAAACCATTCCTAGCACGTCTACGAGGGAAGCGATCACCACGCTGAGAAAAACGTGGTCCGCTGGGGAAGAAGCGCTCACCGCGATACCCAAACTGCGGTGGGGGAAAGCGCTCAACAAAGCCTCCGCCACGGGGTCCGTTACCTGCAAAAGCAGGACCCCGTCGGGCACGCTCTCTATGAGGTTTACGCCTAGGAGCCTGGGGCTCAACTGCTCTAGCGTCTCTCCTCGGAGCTCTCTCCTGCCTAGGCCTAACAAACTGAGGTGCTGGACCTCTAGGCCTAGTCTCCCTCCTCGGGGCTCTCATCTCCTGCCTAGGCCTGGGACCCTGACGTCCGGACCTAGCAGCTCTCCCTTGGGCCTTCGGTACATGTCCACCATGAGCTGGATGGTACATGTCCGGGTTCTCCATCTCCCGAGCCCTGCGCGCCTCTCTCTTGCGCCGAAAGCAGAACTCGCTCAAGTGACCATCTCTCCCACAAAAATCACACTGGTACCTCACCGCACGCAAAGGGGGTTGTTGGTAACCAGGGCTGTGGGTGTGGCTCACTTTGTCTTTGCCCTTCTGTGGCAACTCCTCACGAATGGGTGGCATAGCGTCAAGCTTGTTTCTGAGGTGGTTTGGCTTGGGTGCCCAAACTAGGTTCTTGGGAGGAGCTCTCGGGGGTTCCTCAACCACACCATCTTTGGTGATAGGCTTGGCTGGCTCTTTGAGTGGAAGCTTGGCAAGTTTGGGAGTAGTGGTGGAATTGGGCTTCTCACATGGGTTCAGACCACTAGACTCTCCAATCTTCCCAAAAGCTGAGAGATCAACACTCTGAGCAAAACCTACACCAGGGGCACCAACAGCTCGCTTGAATTGGGAGATCATCATCCCGAGCTGCGGCTCACTACTGGAGACCCATGACAAGATGGACCGAAGGTATGTGTTTTCTTCTTCGGTTTGCATCTTGCCATGCTTCACATTGGCAATCTCCATCTCCAGGCCCTCACACAAAGCACACCTCGTGACACAAGTGCTATCTGAGCTGGCCTTGACTAAAGACTCAATCTTGGCATTCTTCTCTGCCAACTCAGTTTGCAAGACAGGACAAGTCTTGCACGCACCCAACAGCTGCGGCCTAGCACGGAGCTCATCCACCTCTCCAACCAACGCAGCATACTTACCTCTCAGAGTGAGAAGGTCAGTCATGTGCGCGGTGCACGACTCGCACTCCGCCTCCTCCGACACTACCACGGTGGACCGAGCGAACTCAAGCTCCTTCACCGTGTCCTCCCACTTCTGCCTAAACTCCTTGCGCTCTCTAGCGGCACGCCTAAGCAACTTATCTTGGCTAAGGAGGGCAGCAGTCAACTTCTCAACCTCGGAGGAAAGCTCATCGTAGGTGAGAGATACCTGGGAGGTGTCGTCATCGTCGTCGTTCCGAGGGGTACGCTCCGGCTCGCCGTCGACCTCATCGCCCAGCGCCATGGTGCAGAAGCCGTCGTCGTCGGCGAAGAAGCAGAGGCCGTTCAGCTTGTCCTCGATCCTCTTCTTCTTCTCGGACTCGTCATCGCTCGAGCTGGCGGAGTCGTCATCCGAGCCGTCGACGTCGCTGAGCGTGGCGAAGAACGCGCGCTGCTCAGCTTGCTGCTTCTCCAAATACTTCTTCTTGATGTACTCTTTGTCGAAGCCGCCCCGTTTCTTGTGCCTTGGGGGGACGTGCTTCTCCTTGTACTTGGAGTCGCGCTTGCGCCCATGTTCGCCCTTGCCCAAGTGCTTGTTCTTCTTGGGGCAGTTAGCGATGAAGTGGTCGGGGTCGCCGCACTCGTAGCAGCCCGTGCGTCCTCCTCCGCGACGGCGGTTCATGCGGTTGTTGTGGAACCGCGAGAACCGGTTGGCGAGCAAAGCCAACTCGTCATCTCCCAAAGACTCCAGCTGGTCCTCTGTAATAGAAAAGAGAGAAGAAAGTGCAAAACCAGCTGAGGGGTTAGAGGAAGAGCCGGAAACCAAAACCATAGTCGGGCCAGAAGGATTCGCATAAGAAGCCCTCGACATGGCATCAATCTCACTGGACTTGAGCTTACTGAAGAGCTCGTCGCAGGTGAGGGTCTCATAGTTAGGCGATTCGATGATCGCCTGAACCTTGGAATCCCACACCGAACGGTCAAGAGTGTGCAAAAGCTTCAAAGCACGCTCATGATCGTCAAAAGGCAACTGCTCCTTGTTAGCTCTCATCCTGTTGACAATCACCTGAAAGCGAGCGAATAAACTTTCTATGCTCTCGCCAGGCTGATGTCGAAAGTTCTCATACTCTCTCTTGAACGACTCGTAGAGTCGGGTTTTGACTTGAGAGGTGCCCTCATGAAAACGCATGAGGGTGTCCCAGATCTCCCAAGCCGTAGAGAGGTGAGAAACACGATCAAACTCACTCATGCTCAAACAAGAGAAAAGAGCATTACGGGCTCGGCTATTGGCATCGTGCTCATCGATCTGCTGCTGAGTCACACGAGCAGCCAAGACCACGTAATCAGGGGAGTTGCAAATATCCCAGATGGAAGCGCCCAAACTCTGCAGATAGGCCGACATACGTATCTTCCAATACGCGTAGTTCATCCCATCGAAAAACGGCGGTTTGCCCACGCCGCGATCCATGTCGCCTTCGGTGGATCTGGAACCGGCTAAGGTGGAAGATCCTTAATCCGCTCTGATACCAATTGAAGGACCGAGAAGCTACCCGAAAGCGACCAGAGGGGGGGTGAATGGGAGCTTCAAAATTTCCTTACGGAAACTAGATGCGACTATCCCAAACTCAACCCCAAAAGCGAACCCTAGAGCTTGCTAATGTCCACGACCCTAGATGTAGGGTGGATGCTTCCACGAAGCACAGCGGGACACTAGACAACCCTAGAAAGCCAACGCAAAAGACAAAACTCGAGTCCAATCAAGAACGAACGAACCGCGAACGAAACGGCGCGAAACTGGATCGACCGGACTCTGCCTGCGTCCAGTCAGCTGGGACCGGACGCGTCCGGTCAGCCAAAAACCGGTTTTGGACCTCTCTGGAACTGACCGGACGCAGTGACTGCGAGCGTCCGGTCGATCCCCGTGCGTCCGTTCACAAGCACGTTCGAGTGGTGAACAGGACTATGGGCGAGTCCGGTCACCACTAAACTCCAGCGTCCGGTCAGAGCAAAAACCAGAACACGCTCAAACCTTCAACGACCGGACGCGTCCGGTCAAGTCGTGACCAGCGTCCGGTCACCCCGAAACTGCACTGAACCTCCGGCGATTCAACCCGATCTCCTCCGAATCAAGTGCTCTAGGCTTGGGATTCGATCTGAGGAGTCACAAGGAGGTTAGTGAGCTATCTCTAAGAGATCATGGCTTGAACCTAACTCCAAATCGGTGAATCGAAGGAATTCGGGGGAAGGAAGAAAAAGAGACCCGAAACTAAAACTTGATCGATCTCCTAGACCGTGAGGTTAGAGATGATTTCTTTCGGTGGAAAGAAGTGCCTCACGATCTAGAACAACTCAGTTCAAACGGAATCGCAAAAGATGAACCGAGCACAAAGATCAAGCGACGGGAAAACTCAAGGCACAAAGCAATCCGCGAAGAACATGATGAACATGAAATCAAAACGCGAATTGACACCAAGAGATGGGATCCAAGGTGAGGATACAGCCTCACTTCCTCGAATCAACAGTACACAGAGTGGAGTTTCTCTGCGGATCTCAACTAGCTAAAGCAGGGGATGGGAGAGTGGAAACCCTAGCAAATGAAGGCACTAACTGAAATAGCTAAAACTGAGATGGGGAGGAGGGTGTCTCCCCTAGACTACTTATACTAACCTAGCCTAAGCCTATTTCCTACTCTACCCCTCTCTACTCTAATTACAGAGCGGGCCAGGAAAACCCTAAGGCTAATCTGGTCCACCCGCTGGTGGTAGGTAGATCCGACGGCCACGCCCGCACGGTCTTCCGTGTCGCCTCCACGCAACCTTCAGATCGCCGCCACGTGCCGCCACCACTCTGCACCCCCGGTTTTGTGGCCCAAACCGGGAAACCAGCCTTTTCCATCAGCCCCCGGTTTTGAGGCCCAAACCGGGAAACCAGCCTCCAGCCCGAGTTTTGTGGCCCAAACTCGGAAACCCGCAGCGCCCGAGTTTTGAGGCCCAAACTCGGAAACCGGCCCACGCCCAGGTTTTGAGGCTCAACCTGGAAACCGTCACGCCCAGGTTTTGTGGCTCAACCTGGAAACCCAGCACTCAGGTTTTGAGGCCCAAACCTGGAAACCGTCCACCGTTGGTTTTTCCCGGGCTCTACCAACAAACCGGCGTCGTAGAGGGGATGCACCGCCTGTGCACCCCTTCCACCGACATGATCGCACTTCTCCGCTTGTCGCTGTCGCAGGCTGCCAGCCACCACAGCTGATCCTCCGGCCTCCAGTCCATCAGTCCAAGTCCACGTCCGCCCTTCACCGTCCGATACATGGGCATGGCACGTTCGCCGCACGGCACGCCCATCCTTCATCGCGCCCGGTCCATCGGCACGGCACGTCGCAACTTGACCTTCACCTGCCATCGACCACTGTCTCCGTGCTCGACACCTGCACAACACAAGCCAAAGAGCATGCGCATCATCTCCGTTGACAATCACTCATCACACAGAGACTCGGCATACACCCATGTATCCGCATCCACCACTAAAATGGCACTTAGCATGGATAGACAGGAAATCAACCAAGTGCTAAATCAAGTATAAAAGGTGAACTACCCCTAGCAAAGTTTAATCATCATGCAATAGAATGAAGCATGAACTTGTGTTATTTTCAAATTTTTATTGGAGATTGCAGCGGTATTAACACAAGTTCATATTAAAAGCATGTGATTGCGAGAGGTTAAAAACATGGTCATTGCCTAACTTTTCAACCGGGCTAAGCCTATGCAATAAAAGCAATCAGAAGCTTGAAGCACCGGTTTCGGTCTTACACTACACGGCTCAAGTTTAACTCAAAAGTGCAATGAGAAACAGTCTCGATACCGTGAGGTGCTGACACATGCAATCCCATCTCGATCTTTTCAATTCACTTAGACTTGGATCAAATTTTAGCACAAGGTAAATATGAACAATCCAAGCAAGTGAATGACTTAATGCAAGAGACATAGCAACTTAGCATACAAAAAATAGCACAAGTGATCTCAACACATCCTACCCATGCTAGTTGCCAATCTCAATGGTGAACAAATTAAAGGTTTCATAGTTGATTAATCAAGTTCACCATTTGCAAAAATAGCTTAGCTTATAACATGTATCAAGTGATCAAAAAGAGCCTAAGCTACAAGCACCATCATGAATAAACAGGACATACCAAAAAGAGCATAGTCTCATTCTCATTGCTCTAACATGAAGCTCTAAAATGCACTAAAATACATGATGAAATGCATGCAAAAGCTAGTCTATCAAAGACCAAGAAAAACTATCCTAAAAAGGAAAACCCAAAACAAAAGGGTATCGGAGAAGTCAAACTAAGATACAACAGGCAAAATGCTTCCCCAACTAAAAGGGAAACACATATCAAACTCACAAGCGAAGAGCCAGGAAACGCTCAAGCGACAGCCAGCAAAATCCACATCGAAAAGACCACACAACAAAAAGAGGTCATGGAAGAAGAGTACCAAAACCCGAACTCAGAAGTGTGTCGGAGGTACCTCATGAAGCGCATGACCGCCTGCTGGTGTGATACCCGAGGGGACGCCTGAATCTGCTGAACTTCGGGGCGCCTGCCTCGCCGAAGTCATCTACCCCTCGCCTGATGCTGTCGCTCCCACAGGTGCAGCTAGTGCTCGTAGGAGATGCTTCTCGAACGGAACCCCAAGTCGTGGAAGAAGTGGGATCGGGTCTGTGAGCCGAAATGCCCTCTCTAGGCTCCTGTTCTCCTGCAAACTCAAAAGCAGAAGAGAACACAAGGCATCGTCTCGTCTATTGTGACCTCAAGGTCTCCACGAAAACGGTTAGTCACATAATAAGCATAAGGTGAACTCTCAACAAACAAGAGGTCTACCTAAGAATGATACCGCAAGGAGATCTGAATTCATTCTAGACATGACTATCATGCAAGAGGATAAAGCACTATATAGCAAAATGCAGCCTAGAGACATGATCAACCCAAACACAGCCTAAACCTCAACACATGCTACAATGCAAGATAATGATAGCAATAGATCCAAAAGCATGTACCATGATAAAATTGTGGAAAGGCTAGTGCTCAAACTAATCATATCAACAGGATACATGTAGCTAACCAAAACTAGCACTTGAAAAGTGATACCTAATGAACATCATACATCCACAAGTAAAGCTCATGGAGAAGAATGGTAAAGCATGGCATAATGTTCATGAGGATCACAGACTAGCATGAAAAGTGGAATAGCCACCAAAACTATACACAAGACTAGCATGACATGATATTGAAGGACCAAAAGTGCTACCAGAAAGCGACCAGAGGGGGGTGAATGGGAGCTTCAATTTTCCTTTCGGAAATTTGTGGCCACTGTCCCGAAAACCAACCCCAAGAGCAAACCCTAGAGCTCGTAAGTGTCCACGACCCTAGAGATAGGGTGGATGCTTCCGAGAAGCACAACGAGACACTATACGACTCTAGAAACCCAACGCAAAAAGCTGGAAATCAAAACCGACAACGGAGGAGCGAATCTCGAAAGAAACAGCACAAAATAGCAATGACCGGACTCACCCTGCGTCCGGTCAACACCCACCGGACGCGTCCGGTCGAGCAAAAACCAATTTGGGAGCTTACTGTTTCTGACCGGACTCTTGATAGAGGTGCGTCCGGTCAGATGTCCAGCGTCCGGTCAGAGAGAGACAAAAATAGTGAACAGTGTGACAGTCGAGTCCGGTCACTAAGCAGAGGGAGCGTCCGATCAGTCACAGAAAATCTTCGCGTGACATTCAACCACCGGACGCGTCCGGTCGGTGTGGTGACAGCATCCGGTCACCCCGACTCAGCACCGTTTGTCCAACGATTCAACTCGATCTCACCCAAAACGAAACCTCTAGGGTTCAAACTTGGTGTGATGAGTTACAAGGAGGATAGTGAGCTACTCCTAGGAGATCATGGCTCGAACCTATCTCCAAATCGATGAATCAAACAAATTCGGGGGAAGGATGAAAAACTTGACCCGAAATGAAAATCAACCGATCTACTTGCTCGTGAGGTTAGAGGAGAATTCCTTTGGTGGAAAGAAGTGCCTCATGATCTAGAAGATCTCTGTTCAAACGGAATCGCAAAAGACGCACCGAGTAGAGAGATCGATCAACGTGAAAAACGTGGAGAAAAGCAACCCGCGAAGAACACGAACAAAACGTGAATCACAGCCACAAATTTGCAACCGTGTGGCTACCACACGGTACAACAGTGAGATTACGGTCTCACTTCCTCAAAATCTCATGGACACAGAGGTATTGTTCTCTTCTCTGTGGAACTTAGTTTGCTACAGCAGGGGATGGGGAGAGCAGGAAACCCTAGAAGCAAAAGAGCAAGTGACTGAGATAAATGGGGAGGTGGGTGTCTCCCCCTACTTATCCTAATTCTAATTCCCACTCTACCCCTAACTAATTACAGAGCGAACCAGCTAAACCCTAGGGTTATTCTGGACCAACTCGTGGTAGGTGGTGATCCGACGGTCACGCCCGCAAAACTGGTAGCGTTGCCTCGACGCTACCTCACCGATTGCCGCCACGTGCCGCCACCGCTCTGCTTGTCCTTTTCCCGGACGTCGCACCGCCGGTTTTGTGGCCCAAACCAGGAAACCAGCCTTCACAGCCAACCCCCAGTTTTGAGACCCAAACCGGCAAACCAGCCAACCATCACCTGAGTTTTGTGGCCCAAACTCAGAAACCCGCAGCACCAAGGTTTTGAGGCCCAAACCTGGAAACCGTCCTCAGCCCGAGTTTTGTGGCCGAAACTCGAAAACCATCAGCACCCAGGTTTTGAGGCCCAAACCTGTAAACCGTCCACTCGGTGGTTTTTCTTCGGCTCCACCACCAAACCGAGCCGTAGAAGGGATGCACCTCCCGTGCACCCCATTCACCCGCAAGTCTCTGCTCGTCGCTGTCCCAGGCTGTCAGCCACCACAGCTGATCCTCCGGCCACCGGTCCCTCAGTCCAAGCCTCACGTCCGCCCTTCGCCACTCTCAGTCCATCGGCACGGCACGTCTCTACTTGACCTTCACCTTGCCTTTGATCACTGTATCCGTGCTCGACACCTGCACAACTGAGAACATATATGATGAATGATTGACAATGATGAGGAAGGTTTGAGGCTTTTCCCGGTTTAGTCCATATCTCGCTACGAGCTTAATGTTTATGACTAACCGGTGGTATTGAGTTGTGGTGTTTCTGTGTTGGTGTGCGTGTGCAACATGCGTCTCTTGGCTGTGTTGATGTGCAGGTGTTGAGCTTGGATACAGTGGTCGATGGCGAGGTGAAGGTCAAGTAGAGACGTGTCGTGCCGATGGACCGGGATCGGTGAAGGATGGGCGTGCCGTGCGGCGGACGTGCCATGCCGATGTACCTAGAGCGGTGAAGGGCGGACGTGAGGCTTGGACCGACGGACCAGAGGGCCAGAGGACCAGCTGTGGTAGCTGGCACGTAGCATCGGCGAGCAGCAACACATGGGGATGTGCGATGCATCGGCCGAGTCTGGAGGAAGACGATGGCGTCGTGGCACTTGGCGGGAGGTCGGACACGGGCTTGCGTGCGGCGCAAGTGCCGTCGGCCGAGTCAAGAAGGAAGGCGAAGGCGTTGTGCCCGGCGTGGAGGCTGGACATGCATCGGCATCGGTGCCGGTGGTCGGGGTGTGAGAACCAAATTCCGTCTACGGTGCGGGTTCGGTAGCTGAGCCTCAAAAAGCTACCATCGACGGTTTCTGAGTTTGGGCCTCAAAACTCGGGTGGCCGGTTTCCGAGTTTGGGCCACAAAACTCGGGATGGACAGTTTCCAGGTTTGGGCCTCAAAACCTGGGCTCGCGGGTTTCCGAGTTTGGGCCTCAAAACTCGGGGTGGACGGTTTCTAGGTTTGGGCCTCAAAACCTGGGCTGGCAGGTTTCCCGGTTTGGGCCTCAAAACCGGGGGAAGGTCCAAAAGGACGGTCGACGCGTGGCGGCCCCGAGAGGCTTGCGTTGTGGCGAAGCTATCGGTGAAGCTTGCGTCGAGGCGAAGCGAAGGATGAGAAGGCGCGTGGCCGTCGGATGGAAACTGCCAGAGTTGGATGGTTTTACCCCTAGGGGGTATCTGGGTTAGTACTTCATGTTAGGGCGTTTGTGTCATTTGGACGTGCGCCTATATATAGATGAAGGGGCTGTGTTGGACAGCCATCCTTGGACGGTGTCTCTCTCATTTTGTGCTTGTGAGGGAAGGCTAGGGTTAGAGGAGAGTTGGCTCTTGTTCTTGGGCTTTTTGCCATCCAAGCTTTGTGTTGCTAGGATTGGCTTGTAGCCCGACACCGAGTGCTTAATCAATCATCCATTCCTCTGAATCCAAGGATCAAATTCGTGGTTTAATTCGCGTTTTGAATTTGTTCTTCACGTTCTTCTTTTCTCCACGATTTTCCCCTCACTCGATCTCCCTCTACGCTGCGTCTTTTGCGATTCCGTTTGAATCAACTTATTCTTTGAAGTGAGGAGAACATTTCCACCGGAGGAATTCATCTCTACCCTCACGAACAAGTAGATCGGGTCAAAATCGTTTTTGTTCTTCGTTCTTCCCCTTTTCTAGTGTTCTTCAGATTTCTCATGGATTAGTTGGATTGAAGCGATGATATCCTAGGATTAGCTTCCCAACACGTAGAAGAACACTTGGGAGAAGTTTGGTTGCAGCTCCATTCGATTTGGTGAGGATCCAATCGATTTTGGTTTTGTCCCGTGGCGTTTTTGGGGGTTCTGGGCAGTGGCGGACTGTCCCCCCCCCCCCCCCGTCATGGACTGTTCGCGAGTCGGGGTTCCAGCCGGAAAGTGGCTGTTTGCCTCGGTGCTTTTCCCCTCAGGTGACTGGCGGACAGTCCGCTAGTGATAGGCGCGGACAGTCCGCGAGTCGCGCAGGGACGTCCAGCAGCGTTGCTGTTTTTGTCCTTTAGCCGGCGGACAGTCCAGCTCCCTTGTGGCGGATAGTCCGGCCTTCACCGGACAGTCCGGGAGCCTGACGGCGGACTGTCCGGGATTCTGCAGCTTGTGTAGTTTTAGTGTGTTGGCCCTCCCGGCTTTTCCGCTTTGTTTCCGGACTTCTCGCTTGCTCCTAGAGTTCACCTAGGAACCTCTCTACATATCTTTGCTACGCGTTAGCATAGGTATTTGGAGGAATCCCTATGTAGCCCTCTATCTACGTTTGGGAGTGGGTCTTTTAGGCACGAACTTGACTCGGGGTTTTGAGAGTTTTGGTTTGCTCTCTTGTGTGGTGCCTCGCTGTGATCCTAGGGATCATCCACCCTCTTTCCAAGGGTCATGGGCATCACTTTTGAGTCCAAAGCTTTTGGGGTTGATTTTGTTGGGACAGAGGCCGTAATTTCGAAAGAAATTTTTAGGCTCCCATTCACCCCCCTCTGGTCGCCTTGCTTTAGCATTTTCGGTCCTTCAATTGGTATCGGAGCCAGTTAAGGATCTCTCTACCTTAACCGGTTCTGGAACCACGAAGGCGACCTTTTGAGAGCGGTTGTGTTTCTGACTTTGCTTGTCGAGGTGTTGAGCTTGTGTTTCGGCTAACACAAACGGTGCTTTTGAAATGGCACCAAGTTCTTCTTCTAGTATGTCTTTGTTCTCAGGTTTGAATCATGGACATACGATCGAGGATGACATTTTTGGAAGAAGGAGGAGTGCAGCTCTTGAGACGGAACATGGGGTGGATGCTTTGCTGGACTTCCTGGATGGTGATGAGGTTTCAATGGAGGATCTTCTACGTGAACTTAGCAAGGCCAAGAAAGGTACACTCACCGGTAGTCTTGTGACTTTGTATGACCGGTATGATGCTTGCTATGATGATAACTCTAGAAATGAAGAGCTTTGTGATACCTTGCGTAGAAAGATCAAGAAGTTGAAATGCTCTATTGCTAGGTTGAAATGTGGTCTTTCTCATTGGAAGTCTAGTGCATCTTTACCTAGCACCTCTAGTAGTGACATGATTAGGAAGGTTGATGAGCTACGCTTTTCTCTTGCTAGCTTAAAATCGGAAAAATGAAATGTTGAAATCGAATGCCTCCAAACCATGTCTAGTTTGCATTGACTTGGGCAAGGACCTTGATTGTGCTAAAACTGAAATAGCCTTGCTAAAGTCAAATGCTTTGTCACCATGTGATTCTTGTGAATCTTTTGTTGCTAGACTTAGAGAATTATGTTTGATTCACATGACATGTGTAGATGAACTTGAGCATGCTAGGGCTAAAATTGTGGAATTAAATTCTAAGCCTTGTAGCTCATGCTCTATGAATAAGAATGCTTGCCTTACTTCTTGTGCTATTCATGATTCTTTTCTTGATGTGAATGGTGATGTTTCTTCCACCGATTTGATTTGCACATCTTGCATTGATTTAGAAAAAGAAGTTTTGGCTTTGAAGGTTTTGCGCGATGATATGAGCGCTAAGTTGGTTGAGCACAATGATATGAGTGCCAACCTTGAGAAGGAGATTGAGCTCTTGCGTACCACATATGTCGAGTGCATTGAAAAGGAGATGGAAAACTTGAGAAACACTCCTTGTGGTACTTGTGACCGCCTCATGTTTGAAAATGAGGTTTTGGCCAAAAGATGCAAGAGCTTTTGTGCTAAGTCGTTTGAGTCACGCATTTCTTCCAACTCCGATGTTGATATTTCCATGTCTGGATCTTTGCAACCGGAGTTGAGTTCTTGTGTTGCGCGTGAGTCTCTTGACGTTAGCACTAGTGTCAAGGTTTCAGATAGCTCTTTCATAGCTACTCCTAACCTTGTTGTTTCTTCGGATGATGTCCAAGGGACTTCTCTTGATAAGGGTGCTTCTCATATTTTTGGGACTGGTGCTCCCAATCCGGTTTTCCATTGCACCTTTTGCAAGAAGGATGGACACTCATTCGACTTTTGTTTCCGCCGTGTCAAACACGAGCGACGAATTCGAGCTAAGGCTTTTAGGAAGCCGCGTAGCCTTTCCCATGGCACGTGTGCTCCTAGTGTTGGCACCAAGTTGGTAGTTGATGCCTCTTGTTCTAAGTCCCAAGGGACTTCTCACTTGTCGGAGAATGGTGTGCCTTCCAGTAGGCCTTTGTACCATTGCTCTTTTTGTGAGAAAGATGGGCATCAAGAAAGCTTTTGCTATCGGCGTGCCAAACGTTTGCGCCAAGCTCGCTCTTCTAGGAAGTTGGTGGTTCATGGCCCTTCTCATGGCATGAACGCTTGTGCTCCTAGTAAGAAGCCCCTCTTTGTTGATGGGTTTTATGACTCCTTTTCTAGTGGGATAGGTCATGGTCATGGACATGCTTCTAGAGCTTCTTCTCTTGGTCCACGTCATGCTTTTCATGGTGCTTCTATTGGTTCTTCTACAAAAACCTTGGAAGATGTTTGTCTCTTTTCCCGTGGTATGACTCGTTCTTCTCCTCGAGTTGTCCTTTTGAGGAATGCTTCCAAGGGTGCTTCACAATTGCATTTGAACCAACATTTGCATCATGCTAACCCACAAGATAAGTTGAGTTTTGTGACCAAGTCTTGGGTTCCCAAGTACATGCTTGCTAACCCTTCGGGATCCAAGACTCGGGTTACTTTGTCCTCTTGTGTGTAGATATGAGGACGCGGGGTGGAGAACATGCACTTGATGGAACCTGATCTTTTAGATGTGATCAAGATTGGATGGTTCTCTACACCCCGCTAAGAATTGCCTCCAAAGAGGCTTTTGCAGTTTGGTGAGCTTTCTTGTACACTCATACCTTGTACATCCATGTTTTATTTCTTGTGGTATGAAATGGACTATCATGTGCTCACTTGTATAGTTCTTGCATGTACATTTTCCTTTGTATCATATTTTGCTTTAGTCTAGCATGCACTATCTTGTATATCATGTCATGCTAGTCTTGTGTACAGTTTTGGTGGCTATTCCACTTTTCATGCTAGTTTGTGACCCTCATGAACATTGTGCCATGTTTTACCATATTTCTCCATGATCTTAATTTGTAGTGGTATGATGTTCATTAGGTATCACTTTTCAGGTGCTAGTTTTGGTTAGCTACATGTATCCTGTTGATATGATTAGTTTGAGCACTAGCCTTTCCACAATATTATCATGTTACATGCTTTTGGATCTATTGCTGTCATTATTTTGCATTGTAGCATGTGTTGAGGTTTAGGCTGTGTTTGGGTTGATCATGTCTCTAGGCTGCATTTTGCTATATAGTGCTTTATCCTGTTGCATGGTAGTCTTGGCTAATTTGAGTTCAGATATCCTTGCGGTATCATTCATAGGTAGACCTCTTTTTGTTGAGAGTTCACCTTATGCTTATTATGTGACTAACCATTTTCGTGGAGACCTTGAGGTCACACTAGACGAGACAATGCCTTGTGTTTTCTTCTGCTTTTGAGTGTGCAGGAGAACAGGAGCTTGGAGAGAGCACTTCGGCTCACGGACCCGATCCCACTTCTGCCACGACTTGGGGTTCCGTTCGAGCAGCTCTCCAGCGAGCACTAGCTGCACCTGTGGGAGCGACAGCATCACGCGAGGGCGAGACGACTTCGGCGAGGCAGGCACCCTGGAGTTCAGCAGATTCAGGCGTCCCCTCGGGTATCACACCAGCTGGCGGTCATGCGCTTCATGAGGTACCTCTGACACACTTCTGAGTTCGGGTTTTGGTATTCTTCCTCCTTGACCTCTTATTGCTGTGTGGTCTTTTCGATGTGGATTTTGCTGGCTGTCGCTTGAGCGTTTCTTGGCTCTTTAGTTGTGAGTTTGGTGTGTGTTTTCCTTTTAGTTGGGAAAGCATTTTGCTTGTTGTTTCATAGTTTGACTTCTCCGATACCCTTTTTGTTTTGGGTCTTCTTTCTTAGGCTAGTTTTGCTTTGTCTTTGATAGACTAGCTCTTGCATGCATTTCATCATGTATTATAGTGCATCTTAGAGCTTCATGTTTAGAGCATTGAGAATGAGATTATGCTCTTTTTTGTATGCCCTGTTTATTCATGATGATGCTTGTAGCCTAGGCTCTTTTTGATCACTTGATACATGTTATGAGCTAAGCTATTTTTGCAAATGGTGAACTTGATTAATCAACTATAAAACCTTTAATTTGTTCACCATTGAGAGTGGCAACTAGCATGGGTAGGATGTGTTGAGATCACTTGTGCTATCTTTTGTATGCTAGGTTGCTATGTCTCTTGCATTGAGTCATTCAGTTGCTTGGATTCTTCATATTTACCTTGTGCTAAAATTTGATTCAAGTCCAAGTGAAATGAAAAGATCGAGATGGGATTGCATGTGTCAGCACCTCACGGTATCGAGACTGTTTCTCATCGCACAATTGAGTTAAACTTGAGCCGTGTAGTGTAAGACCGAAACCGGTGCTTTAAGCTTCTGATTGCTTTTCTTGCATAGGCTTAGCCCGGATGAAAAGTTAGGCAATGACCATGTTTTCAACCTCTCGCAATCACATGCTTTTAATATGAACTTGTGTTAATACCGCTGCAATCTCTGATAAAAAAATTTGAAAATAACACAAGTTTTTGCTTCATTCTATTGCATGATGATTGAACTTTGCTAGGGGTAGTTCACCTTTTATACTTGAGTTAGCACTTGCTCGATTTCCTGTCTATTCATGCTAAGTGCTATTTTAGTGGTGGACTCCTCTTCAAATGGCTTAAAACTGCTCATATGCTTAATTGTTCATATTTCGTATTCATTTGATCAGTTTGAGCCTTTGCTACCATTTGTATTGGTTGCTACACTTTCAGGGCAGCACCCTTTTGAGCATCTTTTCATTCTGATTGCTATACACTTGAAGTTGTTGCATTGTGCATATCATGCATTTTTAGCTTAGTGTACATACCCCCAGCTCCGATACATCTTGTGATCGCCCCCATATGCTTTTGGTTGATGACTTGTCTTTTGTTTGTGTCAACTTTGTATTGAAATTTCAAAACCCCTCAGCATGTTCCCTTTTGTCAAGGGGGAGAAGCTGTTTGCAAGGGGGAGTTTGTGTGTTGGCACAAAGGGGAGAGTCATGCATTTTGGGGAGAGCTTTGAGCTAGGGGGAGTTTAGCTCTTTTATGTCCTTCTTCAATTGGTATAACTCTTTTATGTGTTTCAATTGGTATCCTTCATAGTGAGCTTTGGTGCATAGCCTTTGTGTGTAGGCTTGCCTTCAGGAGGAGTCGCTTTTGTCTTGCTGCTTCTCCGCGTGCTCTGAGTGTTTGTGCTCCATTTAATATTGAGCTTCTCTTTGTGTTTTTCTCAATCGGTATCGAGCCTGCTAGTCGTGTTGGGCCATTGTTGCCTCTCTCTTGAGAGACTAGCAGTTTTTGCTTGGTATTTTCGATTGGTATGGAGCCTTCGGCTAGTTGCGTCGAGCCTCTGTGCCTCTATCTTGAGGAACTAGCAGTTTTGCATTCTTATGCGTTGATTCAGCCTTAATTGGTATCGAGCCTTGAGCTAGTGGTGTTGAGCCATTTTCTGCCTTTTCTTGAGGGCTAGCTCATTTTTGACTTGGTTGCGTCGAGCCGTTGGACATGTCTTTGGGAACCAAGTCTTGTGCTCCGCTTTTGATCGAGTTTTGCTCTTTGAGGAGTTGTTGCTCTGATACTTTGCTTGGTCACGTCGAGCCGTTGCCCATATCTTTGGGGACCAAGTTTTTTGGTTTGGTATCTCAAACCATCTCTTTGTGTTTAGTCTTTGTCAATTCAATCATCAAGGGGGAGAAATTCCGAAACCCAAGTGGTTAACCTTCCAAGTTGATAAGAACCTTGGTTTCTTTTGTGATGATTGTTTGATAATTTATTTGAGATTGGTTTTCGAGTACCTTTTGGGATTTCATGAAACTCTTGTTTCTCTTGACTCTTCGGTTGTGTAGAGGCTTTGCCCGCTTTTCCCGTTTCTTTTGGGACTGAGAGCTTTTATTTGGAGTTTTCATGATCCTTCCTCATATCAAGTGGCCTTGTGTTTGCTTTTGCTTGGCTTTTGGGCACTTGAATGAGGCTTGCCTTCAAACTCTTCCTTTGTGGTTTTATTTTTAGTCAATGCATTCATCAAGGGGGAGATTGAGAACATATATGATGAATGATTGACATTGATGAGGAAGGTTTGAGGCTTTTCCCGGTTTAGTCCATATCTCGCTACGAGCTTAATGTTTATGACTAACCGGTGGCATGGAGTTGTGGTGTTTCTGTGTTGGTGTGCGTGTGCAACATGCGTCTCTTGGCTGTGTTGATGTGCAGGTGTTGAGCTCGGATACAGTGGTCGATGGCGAGGTGAAGGTCAAGTAGAGACGTGTCGTGCCGATGGACCTGGATCGGTGAAGGATGGGCGTGCCGTGCGGCGGACGTGAGGCTTGGACCGACGGACCAGAGGGCCAGAGGACCAGCTGTGGTAGCTGACACGTGGCATCGGCGAGCAGGAGCACATGGGGATGTGCGATGCATCGGCCGAGTCGGGAGGAAGACGATGGCGTCGTGGCACTTGGCGGGAGGTCAGACACGGGCTTGCGTGCGGCGCAAGTGCCGTCGGCCGAGTCAAGAAGGAAGGCGAAGGCGTTGTGCCCGGCGTGGAGGCTGGACATGCATCGGCATCGGTGCCGGTGGTCGGGGTGTGAGAACCACATCCCGTCTACGGCGCGGGTTCGGTAGCTGAGCCTCAAAAAGCTACCATCGACGGTTTCCGAGTTTGGGCCTCAAAACTCGGGTGGCAGGTTTCCGAGTTTGGGCCTCAAAACTCGGGATGGACGGTTTCCAGATTTGGGCCTCAAAACCTGGGCTCGCGGGTTTCCGAGATTGGGCCTCAAAACTCGGGGTGGACGGTTTCCAGGTTTGGGCCTCAAAACCTGGGCTGGCAGGTTTCCCGGTTTGGGCCTCAAAACCGGGGGAAGGTCCAAAAGGACGGTCAACGCGTGGCGGCACCGATAGGCTTGCGTTGCGGTGAAGCTATCGGTGAGAAGGCGCGGTGGTCGATGGTGACGGTACGTGGCGGTATCCTGGAGCTTGCGTCGAGGCGAAGCGAAGGATGAGAAGGCACGTGGCCGTCGGATGGAAACTGCCAGAGTTGGACGGTTTTACCCCTAGGGGGTATTTGGGTTAGTACTTCATGTTAGGGCGTTTGTGTCATTTGGACGTGCGCCTATATATAGATGAAGGGGCTATGTTGGACAGCCATCCTTGGACGGTGTCTCTCTCATTTTGTGCTTGTGAGGGAAGACTAGGGTTAGAGGAGAGTTGGCTCTTGTTCTTGGGCTTTTTGCCATCCAAGCTTTGTGTTGCTAGGATTGGCTTGTAGCCCGACACCGAGTGCTTAATCAATCATCCATTCCTTTGAATCCAAGGATCAAATTCGTGGTTGAATTCGCGTTTTGAATTTGTTCTTCGCGTTCTTCTTTTCTCCACGATTTTCCCCTCACTCGATCTCCCTCTACGCTGCGTCTTTTGCGATTCTGTTTGAATCAACTTGTTCTTTGAAGTGAGGAGAACATTTCCACCGGAGGAATTCATCTCTACCCTCGCGAACAAGTAGATCGGGTCGAAATCGTTTTTGTTCTTTGTTCTTCCTCTTTTCTAGTGTTCTTCGGATTTCTCATGGATTAGTTGGATTGAAGCGATGATATCCTAGGATTAGCTTCCCAACACGTAGAAGAACACTTGGGAGAAGTTTGGTTGCAGCCCCATTCGATTTGGTGAGGATCCAATCGATTTTGGTTTTGTCCCGTGGCGTTTTTGGGGGTTCTAGGCAGTGGCGGACTGTCCGCGAGTCGGGGTTCCAGCCGGACAGTGGCTGTTTGCCTCGGTGCTTTTCCCCTCAGGTGACTGGCGGACAGTCCGCCAGTGATAGGCGCGGACAGTCCGCCAGTCGCGCAGGGACGTCCAGCAGCGTTGCTGTTTTTGTCCTTTGGCCAGCGGACAAAGTCTAAACGACCGCTCACTTGTGGCGGACGCCTCCGCGGGTACGCCAGTACACCGGTACAGGTCGGGGACGCCTGAACCGGGGGCGGAAGGACTCAGTCCTAAGGAAATTCTGCAGCTTGTGCATGCTTTTGCTCGACATGCTAATGCGATCATCTCATCATATGTTCCTCCTAAATCTCCGGCCTCTTCCCTTCCGGCGCTTTGTTGATTTCTCAAGACTTTCTGGATCTAACAGTATTAATGCCCATCAAATCCCCGGCGTGAAAGGATGTGAATGCACGGCAACCCTCACGGAACACTTCAGGTCTCCAACAAAATCAACTCTTAGGCTTCGAAGCATAGCAAAAAGCACCGATAAGGCCGATCAGGTGAATTATGTATCGGAGGAGGTTCAATTAAAATTACCCCTACCGTACGGCAAACTCTACAAATCACTCTCAGCTCTACGTCATAGAAGAACGGAGGTAAAGGGTGCATCAATTTGCTCAGCGACTAGCGAAAGGACACATCGGAGAAGAGGGTTCATGAGAGAGTATCAAGATGGGTTTTTTAGAATCTGCTGTGAAATGCCAATAGCAGGGGTACTCTGCGAAATCGCTCGATCCCAATTGGGATCAATTCCAAAATTTCATCAAACCCTAACCATCATCATACCAAGAGAGGTCGTACGAGGACAGGGGTCACAAAATTTGGACGTTTGAACCGGCGTTAGGGGTCTAATTGCTTTCTGGGGTGATGTTATATGTCTTCCCTGGTGTAGAATATAGAACTGTGGACAAAGGAGACAAACCCGTCACAATTTCGAGAAACGGATATTTTTGGATGAGGCGCCCATTTACACACCCCTCTGGATCACGCAACAATAATCGGCCTTTTCACGCAAATGAATGGCCACACGGTCCGACCTTCAATCGAACACAAACCGCCGCAAAAAAGGTTAAATAGAGCCCAGTGCGCAACCCTCAAAAGTACATACAACTCGACCTCAAAGATAGGACAATCACTCATCACTCAGAGACTCGGCTGTCGGTGTTTGTTAACCGGCAACTCGTCTTGAGTAATCTCAGAGACGTTTTGTTCGGTGGGGATCGGCGTTCGTAGGACTCGACGAGTACATAGGGACAGCGATTTATACTGGTTCAGGCCGCTGAATAGCGTAATACCTTACGTCCAGTGCGGCGTGTGCCTTATGTTTGATTATGATTCAATGTTCGATGATAGGAACCCGCACCTGCTTCCCCTTATATATCCGGGTGAAGCATAGCGCAGACCGAGTCCTAGTCGGTTACATCAGAGGAGTCCTATTCTAATTACAAGACTTCCTTTAAGAACTCAACTAGGTTACAATAAGAGTCCTAATCCTAATACGCTTTGTATCAAGTCTTCGGATCTCCAGTGCCGTCCGGGATTAGTCGGAGGAATCATCTTCTGATGATATCTCTGACATCCTGGTCCGTCAAGCCCCCGAGCTCTTCATCATTTTCTCAGATCATTCTCTTCTAGTTTCTCTTTGAGAATCTGCGAGTAATATCTTGGGAAATCTTGAAGTGCTCCGTAGGTAAAGAACTTCCATGGCGTGCACTTTTTCCTGAAAAGTGCACCCATAGGGTGTAGCCCCAAGCCTCTTGTTATTTATAATAACTTTGAGGATCTTTTGAGCCTTTTCCAAGTAAATCTTGGGTAAGCAAAAATCATTTTCTTTATAGATTATACCCTGCAGCCCCCGAGCCTGAGTTCCGAGTACTTTAGTAGTCGGCACTTGGGATCTTCAGAAATATATTTGCGGATACATGGGTGTATACCAGGTCTCTGAGTGATGAGTGATTGTCAACTGGGATGATGCGCATGTTCTTTGGCTTGTGTTGTGCAGGTGTCGAGCACGGATACAGTGATCGACGACGAGGTGAAGGTCAAGTTGAGACGTGTCGTGCCGATGGACCGGGTGCGGTGAAGGATGGGCGTGCCGTGCGGCGGACGTGCCATGCCGAGGTACCGAGCGGTGAAGGGCGGACATGAGGCTTGGACTGAGGGACCAGAGGCCCGAGGATCAGCTGTGGTGGCTGGCAGCCTGTGACGACGACAAGTGAAGAAGTGCGGTCATGTGTTGCCTGAGTCATGGACTCAGAGACACGTGTCGGTGGATGGGGTGCACGGGCTGTGCATCCCCTCTACGACGTCGGTTTGGTGGTAGAGCCAGGGAAAAACCATCGGATGGACGGTTTCCAGGTTTGGGCCTCAAAACCTGGGCGTGGACGGTTTCCGAGTTTGGCCACAAAACTCGGGCTGAGGGTTTCCGAGTTTGGCCACAAAACTTGGGCTGAGGACGGTTTCCTGGTTTGGGCCTCAAAACCTGGGCGCTGAGGGTTTGCTGAGTTTGGCCTCAAAACTCAGAAGCTGGTGGGCTGGTTTCCCGGTTTGGGCCTCAAAACCGGGGGTTGGCTGGAAAAGGCTGGTTTCCCGGTTTGGGCCACAAAACTGGGGGTGCAGAGCGAGGGCGGCACGTGGCGGCGATCTGGAGGTTGCATCAAGGCAACGCTTCGGTTTGTGCGGGCGTGGCCATCAGATACACCTACCACCGAGTTGGTCCAGAATAACCCTAGGGTTTAGCTGGTTCGCTCTGTAATTAGAATAGAGAGGGGTAGAGTAGGAAATAGACTTAGGCTAGTAGTAGGATAAGTAATCGGGAGACTCCCTCCTCCCATTCATCTCAGTCATTTGCTCTTTCGCACTTAGGGTTTCCTGATCTGCCATCCCCTGCTGTAGCTAGCTGAGATCCGCAGAGAGACTTGCCTCTGTGTAATGTTGATTCTGAGGAAGTGAGGCCCTAACCTCACTATTGTAGCATGAGTTTGCGCTACGGTTGCAATTCGTGGTTGTGATTCGTGTTTTGTTCGTGTTCTTCGCGGAATCCTTTTCTCCACGTTTTTCCCGTCGCTTGATCTCTTTGCTCGGTTCATCTTTTGCAAATCCGTTTGAACCAAGTTGTTCTAGGTCGTGAGGCACTTCTTTCCACTGAAGGAATTTACCTCTAACCTCACGGTCTAGGAGATCGATCGATTTCGGTTTCGGGTCAAGCTTTTCTCCTTTCCCTCGAATTTCTTCGATTCATCGATTTGGAAGATAGGTTCGAGCCATGATCTCTTAGAGATAGCTCACTATCTTCCTTGTGACTCCTCTCACCAAGTTTTATCCCTAGAGGATTCGTTTTGGGTGAGATCGAGTTGAATCGGTGGACGAACAGCAGGATTTTGGGGTGACCGGACGCTGGGTCGTGCTGACCGGACGCACCAGACCAGAGTCCAGTCGTTGAGCTCCCAGCGCGTTTTCTCTATGACTTGACCGGACGCTGGGACTCGAGAGTGACCGGACGCACCCCTGGTACTGTTCACTATTTTGTCTCTCTCTGACCGGACGCTCTGCTTGTGACCGGACGCACTGCTTCACAGAGTCCGGTCCAATACAGTAAGGGTCCAAAATCATTTTGGCTTGACCGGACGCGTCCGGTGGTGCCTGACCAGACGCAGGCAGAGTCCGGTCAAAGCTGTTCTGTGCGTTTTCGTCCGCGGTTTGTTCAACCGACTTCCTATTTGAGATCCGCTTGTTGCGTTGGATTCCTAACTTCGTGCTCTTCAGAAATCGGACTTCTCGTTTTACAAAATAGCCTGAATCCCCCTCGCGTTGCTCGGGGGAGGTTGAGGTTACCCAAAACCCATCCTGTCACTAGTTGACTTGCGTGAACTTGGGTGAGGAAGTTTTTGTGGTGCCTCGCTGTGATCCTAGGGATCATCCACCCTCTTCCAAGGGTCGTGGGCATCACGTTTTCGACAGTAGCTCTTGGGGGTTGATATTGGGACATTTGGCCATAGTTTCGAGAGAAATTTTATTGGCTCCCATTCACCCCCCCCCCTCTGGTCGCCTTGCTTTTGCATTCTCGGTCCTTCAATTGGTATCAGAGTAGGTTAAGGATCTTCCACCTTAGCCGGTTCCAGATCTACGGAAGGCGACATGGATCGCGGCGTGGGCAAACCGCCGTTCTTTGATGGGACGAACTATGCGTATTGGAAGATACGCATGTCGGCCTATCTCCAGAGCATGGGCTCTTCTGTTTGGGAGATTTGCAACAGGGATGATTACATTGTCTTGGCTGCTCGGGTCACTCAGCTCCAGATCGATGAGCACGAGGCAAATAGCCGGGCACGTAACGCCTTGTTCTCCTATTTGAGCATGTCCGAGTTCGATCGCGTTTCTCACCTCCCCATGGCTCGCGAGATTTGGGCGACCCTCATGCGTTTCCATGAGGGAACCACTCAGGTCAAATCTCGCCTCTATGAGTCGCACAAGCGGGAGTATGAGAACTTTCGACATATGCCTGGCGAGAGCATAGAGAGTTTATTCGCTCGCTTTCAGGTCATTGTAAACAAGATGAGAGCGAACAAGGAGCTGTTTCCTTTTGACGATCATGAGAGGGCTTTGAAGCTTTTGCACACTCTTGATCGGTCGGTGTGGGACTCAAAGGTCCAGGCGATCATCGAATCGTCTAACTATGAGACCCTCACTTGCGACGAGCTCTTTAGTAAGCTCAAGTCTAGTGAGATTGACGCCATGTCAAGGGCTTCTTATGAGAATCCTTCTGGCCCGACTCTGGCTTTGGTTTCTGGCTCTTCTGCTAACCCCTCTGGTGGCTTTGCTCTCTCTTCACTCTTTTCTGTCACAGAGGACCAGCTGGAGTCTTTGGGGGATGACGAGTTGGCTTTGCTTGCCAATCGGTTCTCGCGGTTCCACAACAACCGCATGAACCGTCGCCGCGGAGGAGGACGCTCGGGCTGTTTCGAGTGCGGCGACCCCGACCACTTCATCGCCAACTGCCCCAAGAAGAACAAGCATTCGGTGAAGGGCGATCATGGGCACAAGTACGACTCCAACAAGCCCGAGGACAAGCACGTTCCCCCGAGGCACAAGCGGAGGGGCGGCTTCGACAAGGAGTATATCAAGAAGAAGTACTTGGAGAAGGCCCAAGCTGAGCAGCGCGCGTTCTTCGCCACGCTCAGTGACATCGACGGCTCGGATGACGACTCCGCTTGCTCAAGTGACGATGAGTCCGGGAAGAAGAAGAGGATCGAGGACGAGCTGAACGGACATTGCTTCTTCACCGACGACGAGGGCTTCTGCACCATGGCGCTTGGTGATGAGGTCGACGGCAAGCTGGAGCACACCCCTCGGGACGACGACGACGACGACACCTCCCAGGTATCCCTTACCCACGATGAGCTTTCTGTTGAGGTTGAGAAGCTTACTGCCGCGCTCCTTAGTCAGGACAAGTTGCTTAGGCGTGCCGCTAGAGAGCGCAAGGAGTTTAGGCAGAAGTGGGAGGACACGGTGAGGGAGCTTGAGTTTGCCAAGTCCACCGTGGTCGTGTCGGAGGAGGTTGAGTGTGAGATGTGCACCACGCACATGACTGACCTTCTCACTTTGAGAGGAAAGTATGCTGCGTTGGTAGGAGAGGTGGATGAGTTGAAGGCTAGACCTTCTCTGTTGGGTGCGTGCAAGACTTGTCCTGTCTTGCAATCTGAGTTGGCAGAGAAGAATGCCAAGATTGTGTCTCTTGAGGAGGCCAACTCAGGTAGCACTAGTGTGGCTAGGTGTGCTTTGTGTGAGGGTTTGGAGATGGAGATTGCGAATGTCAAGCATGGCAAGATGCAAACCGAGGAGGAAAACACATACCTTCGGACCATCTTGTCATGGGTCTCTTGTAGTGAGCCGCAGCTCGGGATGATGATCTCCCAATTTAAGCGAGCTGCTGGAGGTTCTGGTGTAGGTCTTGCTCAGGGTGTTGATCTTTCTGCTTTTGGGAAGATTGGAGAGTCGAGTGGTCTGAATCCTAGTGAGAAGCCCAACTCCACCACTACTCCCAAACTGACCAAGCTTCCATCCAAAGAGCCGGTCAAGCCTATCACCAAGGATGGGGTGATTGAGGAATCTCCGAGAGCTCCACCCAAGAACCAAGTGTGGCATCCCAAACCCAACCACCTAAAGAACAAGCTGGATACAATGCCACCTATCCAGGAGGAGTTGCCACAGAAGGGCAAAGTGATCCACACCCACAGCCATGAGTACCAACAACCCCCTTTGCGTGCGGTGAGGTATCATTGTGATTTATGTGGGAGAGATGGACACTTGAGCGAGTTCTGTTTTAGGCGCAAGAGAGAGGCGCGCCGTGCTAGGGAGATGAACAACCCGGACATGTACCATCCTTTCCATGATGTACATGTGCCGAATGTTCAGAGGAAAGCACCGAGACATGCTGCTAGGCCCAGAGATCCAGAATCTCAAGTTCCCAGGTCTAGGCAGCAGAGAGCTCCGAGGAGAGTCGCTAGGCCTAGAGGTGTTGAGCCTCAAGTCCCTAGGCCTAGGCCTCGTAGAGAGCGTGCCCGACGGGAGCCTGCAGTTGTAGGCTATGGACCCCACGGCGGAGGCTTTGTAGTTGAGCGTTTCCCCCCACCGCGTTTTGAGTATCGCGATGGACGCTCCTCCCTTAGCGGACCACGTTTTCCTCTACGTGGTAATCGCTCTTCTCGTAGACGTGCTAGGAATGGTTTTTCTGCTAACCGTTCTTTTGAGCAGCCGGCCCAACACTGGTATTCTTCCTACTTCACTAACCCCAGTGTTGGACCGTATGCTCACCCTATGTCTTTTTATTGATGTAGGTAAAACGGTTGGAGGACATTTGGTTGGTGGATTCTGGTTGCTCGAGGCACATGACTGGAAACGCCAAGTGGTTCTCTAGCCTTAGCCCTGTTGCCGGAAAGGAGTACATAACCTTCGGTGACAATAGCAAAGGTAAGGTATTGTCTCGTGGGTCGGTGCGAGTTAATGAGCACTTTGTGTTGCGCGATGTTGCTCTTGTTTCTAACTTGCATTTTAACCTTCTTTCTGTTTCGCAACTCTTTGACGACGACTATGAGATTCGTTTTAAACCGAATCTCAGTCGTATTTTGGATCCTCAGGGCAATCTTGTGTGTTTGATTTCGCCCTTTGGAAAAGTCTTTCGTGCGAATTTCTCGGAGTCTTTTGGCACTTCTCGTTGTCTTGTGGCTGGACCTTCCTCCTCTGATCTTTGGAAGTGGCATAGGAGACTTGGACATTTGAGCTTCGACTTGCTTGCAAGGCTTAGTTCACTTGGCCTAATCCGAGGATTGCCCAAGTTGCATATGGAGAAGGATCTTGTTTGCCACTCTTGTAGACACGGGAAGATGGTTGCCGCTCCCCACCATCCAGTGACTCAGGTCATGACCAAGCGCCCTGGAGAGCTTTTGCACATGGACCTTGTTGGTCCCGCTCGGGTGAGCTCGGTTGGGGGGAAGTGGTATGTGCTTGTGGTTGTTGATGACTTTTCGAGATATTCGTGAGTCTTCTTTTTAGCTGAGAAGACCGAGACTTTCTCCTTTGCTCGCAATCTGATTTTGCGTCTTCAGAACGAGTTCCCTTTGGACTCGATGCGAGCAATTCGGAGTGATAATGGTTCCGAATTCAAGAATTCGGATTTTGAGAAGTTTTGTAACTCTTTGGGTTTAGAGCATCAGTTTTCTTCCCCCTAGACACTGCCACAAAATGGTGTTGTAGAGAGGAAGAATCGGACCCTTGTAGAGATGGCCAGGACGATGCTCGATGAGCATAGGACTCCTAGGCGATATTGGGCCGAAGCTATGAGCACTGCATGCTACATTTCCAATCGCATTTTTCTCCGAACTTTCATGAAAAAGACCTCTTATGAGTTGCGTTTTGGAAAACTACCCAAGGTGAGTTATTTTCGAGTTTTTGGTTGCCATTGTTTTATACTCAAAAAGGGCAACTTGGACAAGTTTGAGTCTCGTTCTTCTGACGGTGTGTTTTTGGGTTATGGCACTCACACTCGAGCTTATCGTGTACTTAATCTTGACACTAACCGAGTCATGGAGACATCCGATGTCACCTTCGACGAGACCGTGGTTTGTCCTTCTTCTCGCTTTGAGCGTGCAGGTGATCATGAGGTTGGCGAGCCTCTTTTTGATGATGATGAAGAAGGTGTTGAAGGGATAGATGACCCAGCACCTCCTCCACCTGCAGTGCCGCAAAGAGCGGCTTCTACGACGACTCACGGCCCCGACACCTCTTCTTCCTGGGGGCCGTTGGATCCGCCACCCCGAGCAGTACCATTTGTACCCGGGGAGGCACCAGCTGCTGTTGCGGGGGAGGCCACTTCGGCAAGGGAGGCGCCACGACACATCCAGCGCCAGCACCCACCTCCGCAGATGATCGGCAACATCGACGAACGGGTCACTCGGTCCAGGTCATAGCAAATCTCGCACTTCGCTCATTCTGCTTTTGTTGCTAATTTTGAGCCCCGAGATGTTGGACACGCTATGACGGATCCTGATTGGGTCAATGCCATGCATGAGGAGCTTGAGAATTTTGAGTGAAATCGGGTTTGGATTCTAGTTCCACCTCCTCCTGAGTGTAAGCCTATTGGAACAAAATGGGTTTTCAAAAACAAGCAAGGAGAGGATGGCCACGTTGTTAGAAACAAGGCCAAGCTTGTAGCGAAGGGTTATAGTCAAAAGGAGGGGATAGACTATGAGGAGACATTTGCTCCTGTAGCTCGTTTGGAGGCAATTAGGATACTCTTGGCCTTTGCTACATCCAAAGGTTTCAAACTTTTTCAAATGGATGTCAAGAGTGCCTTCTTAAACGGCTACATAGAAGAAGAAGTTTATGTTGAGCAACCCCCGGTTTTGAAAATCCTAAGTTTCCAAACCATGTTTTTAAACTTCACAAAGCCTTATATAGTTTGAAACAAGCCCCTAGAGCCTGGTATGATAGGTTGAAAACCTTTTTGCTTGCTAAGGGTTTTAAAATGGGATGTGTAGATAAAACGCTCTTTCTCCTCAAGCAAGGCAAAGACACTCTCTTGGTCCAGATTTACGTGGATGATATCATTTTCGGTGGTTCTTCTCACGCTTTGGTTGCCAAGTTTGCAGATACTATGAGCAGGGAGTTTGAGATGAGCATGATGGGCGAGCTGACATTCTTTCTCGGGTTGCAAATTAAGCAATCTCGAGAGGGGACGTTTGTGCACCAGGGCAAGTACACCAAGGACTTGCTGAAGCGGTTCGATATGGGAGAGGCCAGGCCTCTTCCAACACCCATGTCGACGACGACTGCCCTGGATGCGGATGTGGATGGAGAAGCAGTGGACCAGAAGGAGTATCGCAGCATGATCGGGTCGCTCCTCTACCTGACGGCGACACGCCCGGACATCCAGTTCGCGGTGTGTCTGTGTGCGCGCTTTCAGGCGTCACCGCGCACCTCTCACCGTCAGGCGGTGAAGCGGATTTTCAGGTACCTTCGTTTCACGCCTGAGTTCGGGATTTGGTATTCTGCTTCCTCCAACCTCTCTCTTTGCGGTTATTCGGATGCCGATTTTGCTGGTTGCCGTATTGAGCGCAAGTCGACTTCTGGGACTCGCCAATTTATTGGTTCTTCTCTTGTTTCGTGGTCTTCTCGCAAGCAGTCTAGTGTCGCTCAGTCCACTACAGAGGCTGAATATGTTGCTGCGACTAGCTGCTGTTCCCAGTTGCTTTGGATGATGGCCACTTTGCGTGATTTTGGTCTGAGCTTTTCTTGCGTGCCTTTGCTTTGTGACAGCACGAGTGCCATTAGCGTTGCTAAGAACCCCGTGCTTCACTCGAAGACCAAACACATTGATGTGCGCTTTCATTTTCTGCGAGACCACCAGGAGAAGGGTGATATCGACCTTCGCCATGTCAATACTCATCATCAATTGGCTGATATTTTCACCAAGCCTTTAGACGAATCAACCTTTAATCGGTTGAGGGGTGAGCTTGGTGTGTGTTTCCCCTTTTAGATGGGGGAAACATCTTGGATCTTGTATATTTGACTGACTCTTTTGTCTTTCTTTTCTTTTGCATTTCAGCATACGCATTCACATTCTAAGCTTCATGTTTATAATCACTAGAATGTAACTATGCTCTATGTAGTATGCTCTGATGCTTATATTGATGCTTGTAGCTTATGCTCCTTCTGATCACTAGTACATGTTGTGAGCTGAGCTATTTTGAAATGGTGAATTTACTTAATAACTAACAATCTGAAAATGTTCACCATTGAGATATGCAACTAGCATGTGTAGGATATGTTGAGTTCACTCGTGCTTTTCATATATGCTAGGTTGCTATGTCTCTAGTTATGAGTCATTCACTTGCTTGGTCTGTTCATATCATGTTTAAAATTTGAACCAAGTTTTAGTGAATTGAAAAGATCGAGATGGGATTGCTTGTCAACACCTCACGGTATCGAGACTGTTTCTCATTGCACTTTGAGTTAAACTTGAGGCGTGTAGTGTATGACCGAAACCGTTGCTCTAAGCTTCCGATTGCATATGCATAGGCTTCGCTCGGTTGAAAAGTTAGGCAATGACAAGCTTTCAACCTCTCGCAATCACATGCTAATAATTGACCTTGTGTAATTTCACCGCTGCAACTCCGATCTAAAGTTGAATTCACAAGTGTATGTTTCATTCTTAAGCATGATGATTGAACTTTGCTAGGGGTAGTTCACCTTGTATACATGTTTAGCACTTGCTCAGACTCCTGTTTATACATTGCTAGTGCTATTTTGATGGTGAATACATTTTGACTCAAAACTGCTCATTTCTGCTCATATGTTCATATTTCATATCTGGTGATCAGTTTGAGCCTTTGCTGAGCTTGTATGCTGTTGATGAGTCATCAGAGTTATATTGTTTAGAGCATTTTTGCATTCTCCTGAATATATTCCTGAAGCTGCTAACTTGCATTTTGACTCATATTCATGATGGAAGGGGGAGAACCTCCCTAGTTAGCACTTTTGTTGGTGCCCTTTCTGATGAGGAGAGTCTTTTACTTGATTAGTGCATTTTCAACTAAGGGGGAGAATTTGCAAATCATTTGTGCTTCCCGAGTGTTCATTTGAAGGGGAGTTTCCAGGGGGAGAATTTCCAATCTTTGTGCTCTTCTCATGTTGAACCTAAGGGGGATTTTCCTAGTTGCTTGCACTTGTCGAGGGGGAGTTTGCTAGTTGTGTTGAGCCTTTGCCTCTATCTTGAGGGACTAGCATTTTGCTTCGATTTTCCAATTGGTATTTGCTAGCGGTGTTGAGCCTGTTTTACCTCTTCTTGAGGGCTAGCTTTGCTTTGCTTGGTTGCGTCGAGCCGTTGCCCATGTCTTTGGGGACCAAGTTCTTTCGCTCTTTCCACTTGACCTTCTTCGGCTTTGCTATGCTTTTGGGTCATTTGGTTGAGTTTTCTCCTTCTCCTTCCTCCTTCTTCCTTATTCTTCTTTTCATTATGTTTTGTGTGAGTAGTTGACAATGCACTCATCAAGGGGGAGATTGCGGATACATGGGTGTATGCCGGGTCTCTGAGTGATGAGTGATTGTCAACTGGGATGATGCGCATGTTCTTTGGCTTGTGTTGTGCAGGTGTCGAGCACGGATACAGTGATCGACGACGAGGTGAAGGTCAAGTTGAGAAGTGTCGTGCCGATGGACCGGGTGCGGTGAAGGATGGGCGTGCCGTGCGGCGGACGTGCCATGCCGAGGTCCCGAGCGGTGAAGGGCGGACGTGAGGCTTGGACTGAGGGACCAGAGGCCCGAGGATCAGCTGTGGTGGCTAGCAGCCTGTGACGACGACAAGTGAAGAAGTGCGGTCATGTGTTGCCTGAGTCGTGGACTCAGGGACACGTGTCGGTGGACGGGGTGCACGGGCTATGCATGCCCTCTACGACGTCGGTTTGGTGGTAGAGCCAGGGAAAAACCATCGGATGGACGGTTTCCAGGTTTGGGCCTCAAAACCTGGGCGTGGACGGTTTCCGAGTTTGGCCACAAAACTCAGGCTGACGGTTTCCGAGTTTGGCCACAAAACTCGAGCTGACAGTTTCCGAGTTTGGCCACAAAACTCGGGCTGAGGGTTTCCGAGTTTGGCCACAAAACTCAGGCTGAGGACGGTTTCCTGGTTTGGGCCTCAAAACCTGGGCGCTGAGGGTTTGCTGAGTTTGGCCTCAAAACTCAGAAGCTGGTGGGCTGGTTTCCCGGTTTGGGCCTCAAAACCAGGGGTTGGCTGGAAAAGGCTGGTTTCCCAGTTTGGGCCACAAAATCGGGGGTGCAGAGCGAGGGCGGCACGTGGCGGCGATCTGGAGGTTGCGTCAAGGCAACGCTTCGGTTTGTGCGGGCGTGGCCGTCAGATACACCTACCACCGAGTTGGTCCAGAATAACCCTAGGGTTTAGCTGGTTCGCTCTGTAATTAGAATAGAGAGGGGTAGAGTAGGAAATAGACTTAGACTAGTAGTAGGATAAGTAGTCGGGAGACTCCCTCCTCCCATTCATCTCAGTCATTTGCTCTTTCGCACTTAGGGTTTCCTGCTCTCCCATCCCCTGCTGTAGCTAGCTGAGATCCGCAGAGAGACTTGCCTCTGTGTACTGTTGATTCTGAGGAAGTGAGGTTGTAACCTCACTGTTGTAGCGTGAGTTTGCGCTACGGTTGCAATTCGTGGTTGTGATTCGTGTTTTGTTCGTGTTCTTCGCGGAATCCTTTTCTCCACATTTTTCCCGTCGCTTGATCTCTTTGCTCGGTTCATCTTTTGCAAATCCGTTTGAACCAAGTTGTTCTAGGTCGTGAGGCACTTCTTTCCACTGAAGGAATTTACCTCTAACCTCATGGTCTAGGAGATCGATTGATTTCAGTTTCGGTTCAAGCTTTTCTCCTTTCCCTCGAATTTCTTCGATTCATCGATTTGGAAGATAGGTTTGAGCCATGATCTCTTAGAGATAGCTCACTATCTTCCTTGTGACTCCTCTCACCAAGTTTTATCCCTAGAGGATTCGTTTTGGGTGAGATCGAGTTGAATCGGTGGACGAACAGCAGGATTTCGGGGTGACCGGACGCTAGGTCGTGCTGACCGGACGCACCAGACCAGAGTCCGGTCGTTGAGCTCCCAGCGCGTTTTCTCTGTGACTTGACCGGACGCTGGGACTCGAGAGTGACCGGACGCACCCCTGGTACTGTTCACTATTTTGTCTCTCTCTGACCGGACGCTCTGCTTGTGACCGGACGCACTGCTTCACAGAGTCCGGTCCAATACAGTAAGGGTCCAAAATCATTTTGGCTTGACCGGATGCGTCCGGTGGTGCCTGACCGGACGCAGGCAGAGTCCGGTCAAAGCTGTTCTGCGCGTTTTCGTCCGCGGTTTGTTCAACCGACTTCCTATTTGAGATCCGCTTGTTGCGTTGGATTCCTAACTTCGTGCTCTTCAGAAATCGGACTTTTCGTTTTACAAAATAGCCTGAATCCCCCTCGCGTTGCTCTGGGGAGGTTGAGGTTACCCAAAACCCATCCTGTCACTAGTTGACTTGCGTGAACTTGGGTGAGGAAGTTTTTGTGGTGCCTTGCGGTGATCCTAGGGATCATCCACCCTCTTCCAAGGGTCATGGGCATCACGTTTTCGACAGTAGCTCTTGGGGGTTGATTTTGGGACATTTGGCCATAGTTTCGAGAGAAATTTTATTGGCTCCCATTCACCCCCCCCCCCTCTGGTCGCCTTGCTTTTGCATTCTTGGTCCTTCAATATTATCATATAATCTATTAAAGAAAATGAGGAGTCGGATCATGACACCAATTCATTGCTTAAACCATCCGATTACTAAATATTCAACTTCAGGTGGGTAATGTTTTCAACAAACATCCCGTATCACCCCCCACTGAATAAAAATAACCGTGAGGCCAGCAATAATTGACTGGTGATTGTTCCAACTGTGTGTAATAATGATGTTTGTCGTTTTCTGCAACGGCAAACTTTGTCGTTTGTGTCTTGAAGTGCGTATGGGAAATAGCTCTGTTACCAGTACCAAGCTTCACATGCACCACAGTACATTGGTTGAATTATTGCTCCAGCGGTCACTGTTGTTGATGAACCATGTCCATAGACTGAGAAGAATCCGCCTATAAATACCCTGCCTAGGAAGCAAGGAGTTCATATCCTATAGGAATATAGAACTTCACTTAGTCCCATGAGTTTTATAGTAGTGATAACGGAGATGGCCGAGCCCCCGGGTGTCTTCCTTATGTAAAAAAGATGAGGTGCCCAGAAGAACTCTTATGAAGGGACCATCCGCTAGGGTGGTTTCCAAGTGGTCGCAAGCAGAGGGATAAAGAGGTGCGCCTAGAAGAACTCTTGTGACTACCACTCGTAGATAACCTCGGAGTCACAGGTTGTCAAAAGGGTGCCGAGGGTGATGGCCTTGCCCGGAGTTCCTTGAGTACTGGGGTAGCGCCTGAGATCCACCTTTGGATGCACTGAAAAGATAGTGTCTACCCAAGGTTCTGTGTCTGCTTTACTGCGTCTCACTGAAACCTGTCCTTGGTGCAATAGGCATCAAGGCTTTGTACCTTGATTACACTAGAGTAGCGTTTTACATCCTGATTGTACTTGTGCTGGTAATTGCTGTATCTCAAGATGCTGCCATGTATCTCTGTTGTAATTCCGAGTAATAATAAATGAGATCCGGGTACTTGGAAGATTTTCCGAGTCCTCTGTCTTGTTCTCCGAGTACTACATGTGTCTTGTGAAAGAAAGAAAGTTGTCTGTTTAGCTGTAGCTGACGCCGTTTGTAGCGCTTTCTCACCCGTTAGGGTTTTGAACAGTCTCTTAATGCCGTCTGCTAGAGATGAACGGTTGCCGAAACAGATCTATAATAAGCCGCCGTCGGACTTGTATGTTCCTCACGCTTTCATCAAGCCATTGCCTTCAGAGTTAGAAATCCCCTAGCCATCCATCAGTTGATGCGGAGAAAATCTCTCGTCACCAACATGGGTCCCAAGAAACAAACTGCCGGTGAGAAGAAGATTAGGATCACCACCACCGGAAAGCCGAAGCACCCCAATCCACCGACTGACGTACTGGCGTGGAAAAAACCAGACTCCATGTTGTCGGAGCTGGCATTCTTGGCACAACAATCCTTCTGCAGGCTCTGAAGTCTACGAAGGAGTCACGGGAGGCCCTCGAATCTTCGCAAGCTTCTCTGAAGGCCTTAGAGCATGTCGTCGAGCCAATCCTGAACATGATTCCGGTGCCAGAAGGAGTTGAAGAGACTTTGATTGATCGGGCCAAGGCTGCGCTTGGGCGGCTGGCTCAATATATCAAAGATATGTCAATTTTTGTGGTGCAAGGTCTGATGGCAACGTTGCGATTGCATCTGCCGTCGTTCGACCTGTTTGCTCTGATGACCCTCCTCGAAGGCAAAGGCAACGAGGACCTTGCAACAATGCAAGAGGTGGTGAAGACCGCGGCGGAGGAGTACTCACAGATTCTAGATCTTGTAGAGTAATTTAGTCTCCTTAATCTTTCCAGCGCGACTTGTATCCCCTGTAAACAATTATTATGAAATATCAAAAATATTGGTTACTTTTGAATCTCATTGATTTCGTATATGATCAATTCCTTATTGCGAGAAATTTCTTCGACAATAGGTTGACTTTTCTTTATGTGGATGTATGACCAGGCGTCCGATTAGACGAGTCTATCCGAGTGCTCTCTAGCACTTTTATAGTGGGTCGTACGACTTTGTCTCTCTAGTGATTGGTAGAGAACTTGGTCTTGCCCGAGTACTACTCTTAGTACCCTTGTTCAAGGGATAATTCTGATCAGGCACCTCTTGAAGGACCGTAACCGTGGTTCCTTCTGGGTGGATCATATCCTCTTGATGATCGCAGCTTGGGTGCGAAGGTAGATGGACCTCTGTCCGGTAAATATATAACAGGGTGGGTACTATTCCACCTTGTTATGCCTTATAGAAACTAGTATCTACTACAGCAGATACCATATTTACTATAGGCTGGTAGCCGGGTGTTAAGCCGTACTACCTTGTGAGTTGTATTGAGCTCGAAGCTCGTAACTCAAATATGGTTACCGCTGAACCAATCCGTCCGAGTAATATTAAATATTAGTCGGTAGTAAGCCCTGCTATTGCAGAGATTGTTATGCGACTGATTAGTCATGGTGAGATGTAGAAAAAAGCCTGGATAATTTGTAAAGTTATTGTTTCTGATGAACTTCAAACTTTATTAATATCCGACTAATAAATACAAATGCCCTGAGTCCTGATTGTAGCGTAGTCCTTAGGTATGGAATTTCTTCAAGTGCTCAATATTCCATGAATTTGGCAGTGGAGATCCATCTTCAGTGACTAGCTCAAATGACCCGGGTCTTGTTACTTTGGATACAATGTAAGGTCCTTCCCATGGACTCATAAGCTTGTGGCACCCTGTAGTATTCTGAATTTTCTTCAGGACCAGGTCGCCTACTTGAAAAGTGCGGTGATGGACATTCTTGTCGTAGTAGCGCCTCATCCCTTGAAGGTACCTTGCTGACTGAAAGAGTGCGGTTAATCGGGCTTCTTCGAGGCTGTCGACTTCTAGCCGCCTGGTGTCATCAGCTTCGCCTTCGTTATACTGCTCTGTTTGTGGAGCGTTCCAGATTAAGTCAGCCGGGAGGATTGCTTCAGTGCCATATACTAGGAAGAAAGGAGTTTGGCCTGTTGCCCGACTTCGTTGTGTCCGTAGCCCCCAGACTACTTTAGGCAGTTCTTCGACCCATTTTCCGCCATGATCTTTTAGGAGGTCAAATAGTCTTGGTTTTAACCCTGCAAGAATCAGGGCGTTTGCTCGTTCAACTTGGCCGTTGGACTGTGGATGGGCCACTGATGCATAGTCTATCTTGATTCCACAGTCGCTGGCCCATGACTTGAATTCAGTAGCCGTGAAAGGGGACCCAAGATCGGTGATGATTCTGTGTGGCATCCCAAAGCGATGAAAGATGCTCCGCATGAATTGTACAGACTTGGATGCATTGAAATTGACCAAGGGCATGTATTCGATCCACTTTGTGAATTTGTCGATTGCGACGTAGATGTACTCAAATCCGCCTGGAGCGCGCTTAAGAGGACCCACCATGTCAAGTCCCTAGCATGAGAAAGGCCAGGATGGAGGAATACAGATCAATTCATGTGCAGGTACATGCTGCTGCTTGGCAAAGAACTGGCACGATTGACAGCGACGGACTAAGTCTTCTGCATCTTTCAGGGCTGAGGGCCAATAGTACCCTGATCTGAAGATTTTTCCAACTAGAGTCCTTGAGGCTGCGTGGTTACCGCAACACCCGGAGTGAACTTCATTTAGGATTTCCTTGCCTTCTTCTGGTGAGATGCATTTGAGGAGGATTCCTGATGAAGCTCCACGTCGATACAGTTTGTCGCCGACTAAAACATAGTTTTTGCTACGTCTGGTGAATTGCTCTGCGGTAGTTTTATCACTTGGCAGTTTATGCTCTTTGAAGTAGTCAATGAAGACTTGTGTCCAGTCGGGTGCTAGAGTTAGAACTGCGATGGATGGTGCTGACTAGGCCTCTTCCTTCTCTTGGATTGACGGCTTAGATAATTCATGTACGAAGGTACCACTGGGGACCAAGGCTCTGTCAGATCCTAATTTTGCTAGGACGTCTGCTGCCACATTGAGATCTCGGGTAATATGAATGAGTTCTAGCACAGAAAAGTGTTTTTCCAGCTTGCGGACTTCTGCGCAATAGGCGTTCATTGTTTTCTTTGTGCAATCACAGTCTTTGTTGACTTGGTGAATTACTACGGAAGAATCGCCGTAGACTAGGAGTCGCCTGATGCCCAATGCGACTGCTAGCTTAAGCCCATGGAGTAGTGCTTCATATTCTACTTCGTTGTTGGTGGCGGGCCACAATATCTGTAGAACATACTTGAGCTGCTCCCCGGCGGGTGATACTAGAAGTACTCTGGCTCCTGCTCCTCCGAGTTTTAGGGACCCGTCGATGTACATCTTCCAGTGATCAGGAATAGCGTTGTCTTGGGTCTGCTGTATCTCTGTCCACTCGGTGACGAAATCAGCTAGAGCCTGTGACTTGATTGCTTTCCTCGGAGTGAACTTGATGTTGAGTGCTCCCAGTTCAACTGCCCATTTGGAAATTCTCCCAGTGGCGTCGCGATTGTGGAGGATTTCTCCTAGTGGAAAATCTGTGATGACTGTAATCTCGTGAGCTTCGAAGTAGTGCCGTAGCTTTCTTGAAGATATGAGTAGAGCGTAGAGTAGTTTCTGTACTTGCGGGTATCTGACCTTTGAGTCGGAGAGTACCTCGCTAATGTAGTACACTGGTTGCTGGTTGTGATAGATGTGCTTGTCATCCTTGCGCTCAACCACGATCGCTGTGCTTACGACATGTGTGGTAGCTGCGATATAAAGCATCATCGGCTCCCTGGGTTCTGGTGGTGTCAGTATAGGTGAATTGGTTAGGTATCCTTTGAGTTGGTCAAAGGCCCTGTCCGCTTCTTCCGTCCACTGAAATTTATCGCCAGCCTTGAGTAATTTGAAGAAAGGTAATCCCTTTTCTCCTAGCCGTGAGATAAATCGATTTAGTGCAGCCATGCACCCGGTGAGCTTCTGAACATCCCTAACTGAGGTAGGTGGTTTCATGTTGATGATAGCTGTGATTTATTTTTTGCTAGCCTCGATGCCCCGATGGCTAACAAGAAAACCGAGTAGTTGTCCCGAAGGTACTCCGAAGACTCATTTTGTGGGATTGAGTCTCCATTGGTATGCGCGTAGTCGGCTGAAAGTTTCCTCCAAGTCTGATATCAGAGTAGTCGGATCCTTTGTCTTAATGACCACATCATCGACATAAGCTTCTGTGTTTCGGCCAATCTGGTCACCCAAACAATCTTGGATGGCTCGTTGATAAGTGGCTCCTGCATTCTTTAACCCAAAGGACATGGTTTTATAATAGTAGGCGCCAAAAGGAGTTATAAACGATGTCTTGGGTTGGTCTTCTTCCTTGAGGGCAATCTGATGGTACCCGGAATAGCAATTCAAAAAGGATAAAAGAGCAGAGCCTGCGGTGGCGTCAACTATTTGATCTATCCTTGGTAATCCGAAAGGATCTTTTGGACAGTGTTTGTTGAGGTCTGTGTAGTCGACACACATGCGCCACTCGACAGAGTTCTTCTCTTGACTAGCACTAGGTTAGCTAACCACTCGGGGTGGAGGATTTCTCTGATGAATCCAGCTGCGAGTAGTTTGGCTATTTCCTTCTTGATTGCCTCTTTCTTCTCTGGTGAGAATCGTCGTAGTCTTTGCTTGATAGGTCTGGACCCTTCTTTTAGTTCTAGTTTGTGCTCAGCCAAGTTCCTTGGGACTCCCGGCATGTCGACCAGTTTCCAAGCAAATATATATCTGTTTGCTCTAAGGAACTTGGTGAGCGCGAGTTCCTATTCTTCAGATAGGTGACCGCTAATAACTGCCGTCTTGGAGGGATCACCGGTTTCTAGGTCGATATGTTTTGTAGAGACTGCTGTTGATGGTTGGATAGTACCCGCCTTCTTGGTTGGGATTTCTAAATCTACAGGCTTGGTATTATGCACCATCTGAGCGAGTTCTTGTAACTCCCGGGTGAGTTGAGCTTTTCAGCAATCTGGACAGCCTCAGTGTCGCAATCAAATGATCGCTTCAAGTCGCCTCTGAAAGTTAGGATTCCTTTAGGACCCGGCATCTTCAGGAGAAGGTACGGGTAGTGAGGTACTGCCATAAACTTGGCGATGGCTGGTCGTCCAAATATGGCATGGTAGGATGACTCAAAGTCAGCTACCTCGAAACTGATGTACTCAGTCCGATAATTGATCTGAGTTCCAAAAGTTATGGGTAAAATGATTCTTTCGAGTGGCACAGCCGCCTTTCCGGGTACTATGCCGTAGAAGGGGGCACTTGATGGTGTGAGCTGTGTTGCAAGATCCAGATTCATCTTACGTAGGGTACTTGCGAAGATGACGTTAAGTCCTGCCCCTCCGTCGATGAGTACTCTGCTCAATGTAAACCCAGAGACCGTGGGATCCAGGACTAGCGGGTAGTGCCCTGCGTTGGAGACACTGGTCCATTGGTCTGCTCGGGAGAAGCTGATCAGGTGCTCAGACCAGTCAAGGTACCTGGGAGTCGCTGGTTCTGTAGACATGATCTCCCGTAGCGAAAGCTTCTGGAGCCTCTTGCTGTCACTAGTAGTTACTCCCCCGAAAATGGCATTGATAGTCCCTTTAGGGTGTTGGAAACCACCGGTGTCTTGCAGAGGGTCCTCAGTTGTCTTCTTGCCTTTGTCCTTCTTGTTTTTGTTGAAGTCGGACTTCAAGCCTCGCTCTTTGAGTTGTCGACAGTGCCTTGCCTGATGTCCGGCTTTCGGATGGAAGGGGCATGGTCCGTCAAGTAAGTCATCAAAGGTAAACAGCTTGTTCCCTTTCTTCTGAGGCTCCATGGCAGCAACAGTATTGTCTCCTGCCCTTTTTCGGGTGTTTTGCTGTGGTGCTTGGTTGCCTCTCTGATTGTTCCCTCGATCACCCTGCGTGTTTCTATCGGGGAAACGCTCCTGTGTACGTTCTTCTGTCGCCATCATGGAGTTTACGGCCCGATGGAACTCGTCAGCAGTGGTCGGGTCCTGCTTGATGAAATCTTTGTAATTGTACCTTTTGCAGATGCCGTTGCCAAAGATGTCAATTTCTTCTCTGTCTGTGATGTCGGATACTGTGGAGCGAATCTCTGAGAAACGCCTATAGTATTCCCGCATTGATTTGTTTTTCTGTTGCTTGCAGGTTCTGAGCTTAGTCCGGGGGTCTGATCTCTCTGGGACACCCGCAAAGTTTTCGATGAAGATACGATGGAGTTGCTCCCAGGAGTCGATGGACTCGGGTTTAAGCCTGTCGAACCAAGCAAGCGGCATTGTTTCTAAAGCCATTGGGAGATAGAGTGCCTTGACGTCGTTGCTTCCACCGGCCAGCTCAACTGCTTGAGCGTACAGCCTGAGCCATCGTTTAGGTTCTGTCTTCCCATCGTACTTTGAATAGTTTCCGGGTTTGAATTTTGGCGGGAACGAGACTGCTCGTAGCCTTTGGGAGAAGCAGGGGAAGCGATCGATTGCGTCGGATGCAGCGACTGCAATTCCTCTGTATGAAGATTCAGCTCCTCCCTCAGCTTGGTCGGGTACTCGGTGGCCCAGACGACTCCTTGCTGGGATTCATCCGAGTCACTCTTGAACAGGCCGCCTCTAGCTAGGGTGAGAGGAGGCTTGCTCGTCAGCCAGAGACTCAAGGTTCCTTCCCCGAAGTTGTAGCGCAGTAGCCTGAAGCATGACTAATCGTCGCTCTTCTTCAGGGGTGCGATTGTCCTTGGCTCCCATCTCTGTAGCTAGGGCCATAATGTTCTGGTAGGGTGTCTGGAAAACCTTGTGACCAGCGACTCTCATAAACTTGGGCTCGAGGTTGTGGGAGCAATCGGCTCGTCGGCGATTGTGATCGTTTTGTGATTGATGCTCCTGATCACGTTGGGCGCGAGCATGATTTTCCGCGTCCTCTTCTAGACGTCTCCGAGTGTTATATTCTTCGAGTCGTGCATTGTAGCGGTCGACCGCCTCCTTGCGGTGATTTGCGCGCCTTCTGCGAGCTTCTTTTGCTTGATTCCTTCTAATTCTCTCAGCTTTTAAGGACTCGGTTTCTGCGGGTCCTTCAGGATCATTGTCAGATATCATACTTAGAGTTTCGTCATCCTGGAAGACATCTGGAGGGGTTGGTGGTCGTAGAGATGACTGATGCCCTGCCATGAAGACTTCGCGGGTGTAGCCTTGGATTATTGATCCTGGCGTGACCGACTCCAAGGTAGAAGTGCTGGAGATTAGTTCTGTTGAGGTGTCGAGTTCCTCAAGGGGGAGCTGATGTCCGTGTTGATATGGGAGCTGCTGATCGATTGTGCCAACCAGCCTGGCCGGAGCTGGCTGTATTGGCCAATGGACGATATTTCCCTCCTCGGTAGAGCTGAAGACGAGTCCTTGCTGAGCTCCCGTCAAAGGTATCTCTTGATACTCTTTGAATCTTGAGTCGGTTAGGTCTTGGAGGTTTCGAGCTGAATTTTGTAGCCCGAAGGTGATGCTATGTCTGATCTCCGAGTCCTTTTTGCTCTCAAAATTTGAGTTCGAGTAGGAGTCGGGTGCTTCAGGTTGGTTCTCGGATTCTCATGGATCTTGGACCGCAAGATTTGCTAGGTTCTGAGTGAGATCATCCATCTTTGGTGTGGCTTGCACTTCTAGATCAGTGTGAAGTTGTTGATGCAGCTTTCCTTGATCATCCGCGATGCAAGTCCATGAACCAAAAACGAAAATTGATCCCGCCGAGAACATGTTGTCGTGGTTCACCGGGCTCTTGGTCGTCGAATCGCCAAAATCCCCTACCTGGCGCGCCAGCTGTCGGTGTTTGTTAACCGGCAACTCATCTTGAGTAATCTCAGACATTTTGTTCAGTGGGGATCGGCGTTCGTAGGACTCGGTGAGTACACAGGGACAGTGGTTTATACTAGTTCAGGCCGCTGAATAGCGTAATACCTTACGTCCAGTGCGGCGTGTGCCTTGTGTATGATTATGATTCAATGTTCGATGATAGGAACCCGCACCTGCTTTCCCTTATATATCCGGGTGAAGCATAGCGCAGATCGAGTCCTAGTCGGTTACATCAGAGGAGTCCTATTCTAATTACAAGACTTCCTTTAAGAACTCAACTAGGTTACAATAAGAGTCCTAATCCTAATACGCTTTGTATCAAGTCTTCGGATCTCCAGTGCCGTCCAGGATTAGTCGGAGGAATCATCTTCTGATGATATCTCTGACATCCTCATTCGTCATCGACATACACCCATGTATCCGCAGATATACAAGATAGCACATGCTAGACTAAAACAAAACATGATACAAAAGAAAATGTACATGCACATACTATACAAGTGAGCACATGATAGTCCATCTCATACCACAAGAAATAGAACATGGATGTACATGGTATGAGTGTAAAAGAAAGCTCACCAACTGCAAAAACCTCTTTGGAGGCAAATCTAAGCGGGGTGTAGAGAACCATCAAATCTTGATCACATCTAAAAGATCAAGTTCCATCAGGCGCATGTTCTCCGCCCCGCGTCCTCATATCTACACACAAGAGGACAAAGTAACCCGAGTCTTGGATCCCGAAGGGTTAGCAAGCATGTACTTGGGAACCCAAGACTTGGTCACAAAACTCAACTTATCTTGTAGGTTAGCATGATGCAAATGTTGGATCAAATGCAATTGTGAAACACCCTTGGAAGCATTCCTCAAAAGGACAACTCGAGAAGAAGAACGAGTCATACCACGGGAAAAGAGGCAAACATCTTCCAAGGTTTTTGTAGAAGAACCAATAGAAGCATCATGAAAAGCATGACGTGGACCAAGAGAAGAAGCACTAGAAGCATGCCCACGACCATGACCTATCCCACTAGAAAAGGAGTCATAAAACCCATCAACAAAGAGGGGCTTCTTATTAGGAGCACAAGCGTTCATGCCATGAGAAGGGCTATGAACCACCATCTTCCTAGAAGAGCGAGCTTGGCGCAAACGTTTGGCACGCCGATAGCAAAAGCTTTCTTGATGCCCATCTTTCTCACAAAAAGAGCAATGGTACAAAGGCCTACTGGAAGGCACACCATTCTCCGACAAGTGAGAAGTCCCTTGGGACTTAGAACAAGAAGCATCAACTACCAACTTGGTGCCAACACTAGGAGCACACGTGCCATGGGAAAGGCTACGCGGCTTCCTAAAAGCCTTAGCTCGAATTCATCGCTCGTGTTTGACATGGCGGAAACAAAAATCGAATGAGTGTCCATCCTTCTTGCAAAAGGTGCAATGGAAAACCGGATTGGGAGCACGAGTCCCAAAAATATGAGAAGCACCCTTATCAAGAGAAGTCCCTTGGACATCACTCGAAGAAACAACAAGGTTAGGAGTAGCTATGAAAGAGCTATCTGAAACCTTGGCACAAGTGCTATCGTCAAAAGACTCACGCGCAACATAAGAACTCAACTCCGGTTGCAAAGATGCAGACTTGGAAACATCAACATCGGAGTTGGAAGAAATGCGTGACTCAAACGACTTAGCACAAAAGCTCTTGCATCTTTTGGCCAAAACCTCATTTTCAAACATGAGGCGGTCACAAGTACCACAAGGAGTGTTTCTCAAGTTTTCCATCTCCTTTTCAATGCACTCGGCATATGTGGTACGCAAGAGCTCAATCTCCTTCTCAAGGTTGGCACTCATATCATTGTGCTCAACCAACTTAGCGCTCATATCATCGCGCAAAACCTTCAAAGCCAAAACTTCTTTTTCCAAATCAATGCATGATGTGCAAATGAAATCGGTGGAAGAAACATCACCATTCACATCAAGCAAAGAATCATGAATAGCAGAAGAAGTAGGGCAAGCATTTTTATTCAAAGAGCATGAGCTACAAGGCCTAGAATTTATTTCAACAATTTCAGCCCTAGCATTCTCAAGTTCATCTACACATGTGGTGTGAGTCAATTTTAGTTTATTAATTTCAGCATGTAAAGACTCACAAGACACACATGGCAACAGAGCATTTGACTTTAGCAAGGCTATTTCAGTTTTAGCACAATCAAGGTCCTTGCGCAAGTCAATGCAAACTAAACATGGTTTGGAAGCATTTGATTTCAACAATTCATTCTCAGATTTTAAGCTAGCAAGAGAAAAACATAGCTCATCATTCTTCCTAACCATGTGACTACAAGAGGTGCAAGGTGAAGATGCACTAGACATCAAATGAAAAAGACCATTTTTTAGCCTAGTGATGGAGCAATTCAACTTCTCAATCTTTCTACGCAAGGTATCACAAAGCTCATCATATCTAACATTATCATCACAACAAGCTTCAAATCGTTGAGACAAAGCCCCAAGACTAGCAACAAGTGTACCTTTCTTGGCCTTGCCAAGTTCACGTACAAGATCCTGCGTTGAATGCTCATCATCTCCTAGAAAGTCCAGCAAAGCCTCCACCTCTCGTTCCGTCTCAAGAACCGCACTCCTCCTTCTTGCCAAAATGTCATCCTCGGTCGCATGTCCAAGACTCAAACCTAAGGCCAAATACACACTGGTAGAAGAGCTTGGTGCCATCTCCAAAAGCACCGTTAGTGTTAGCCAAAACACAAGCTCAACACCTCGATAAGCAAAGTCAGAAACAAAACCGCTCTCAAAAGGTCGCCTTCGCGGATCCAGAACCGGTTAAGATAGAGAGATCCTTAACTGGCTCCGATACCAATTGAAGAACCGAATTGGCGACCAGAGGGGGCGGGGTGAATGGGAGCCTCAAATTTCTTCTCGAGAAATGATGGCCCTTGTCCTAGAAAATCACCCCAAAAGCAAAGACTCAAACAACCGGTGAGTTCTTGGCCTACGAATAGGTGGATACCCTAGAAGATGTCCTAGAGGTACAGAAGAACTACCGAAGAACCCCCAAAACCATGCGCCAAAGCAACGGGGCAAAACTGCACAAGCAAGCTCCTAGAACAATCGAACCTCCGAAAACGGAACACCCCACTCCTATGGAGAAGAGGAAAGTGTTCGACCAAAAATACTTAGGCCAACTAGTGGCAAAAGTACCTTGGAAAGATCCTTATGAAGTTAGGAAATTAACACAACAAACGGATCTCAAATCGGAGCTCGAACGCAAAAGATACGGACGCTAGAACCGTCGAAACTCCGAAAGAGGAACACTTAACTCCAATGGAGAAAAAGGAAGTGTCCAACCAAAAATACTTTGACCAATGGTGTCAAAATTACTTTGGAATGATCCTTAAGAAGTTAGCAAACCAACGCAACAAACGGATCACAAATCGAAGCTCGTACGCAAAAGATACGAACGAAATCAGCAAAACTGTGCAGTCGCGGACTGTCCGCTAGTGAACCACGGACTGTCCGCTATTGAACCCCGAACAGTCCAGAAATGAGTCCCGGACAGTCCGCCGTTCAAAAATAAAAACAGCGACCTCGCTGCCCGTGAACAGCCCCGACCCCCGGACAGTCCGGGGATGAGTCCCGGACAGTCCGCCACTGTCCAGAAAGCCCAAAAACAGCTCGGGACAAAACCAAAATCGAATGGATCTTCACCAAATCGAACGGGGCTGCAACCAAACTTCTCCCAAGTGTTCTTCTACGTGTTGGGAAGCTAATCCTAGGATATCATCGCTCCAAACCAACTAATCCATGAGAAATAGGAAGAACACTAGAAAAGGGGGAAGAACAAAGAACGAACGCGATTTCGACCCGATCTATGTGCTCATGAGGTTAGAGGGGAAATCCTTTGGTGGAAAGAAGGAGCTCACGACATAGAACAATTTGATTCAAACGGAATCGCAAATCGTCGCTCGGAGAGGGAGAACGAGGCAAATCTCCGAGAAGGGAAAAACGAAAACGCGAAGAACAAAAACGTGATTCGATCCAAATTGCAGCCAACAAAGAGGAGGGGCGAAATTGATCCTTGGATTGCTACTAGATGAAGAATTGTGTAGCACTCTGTGTCGGGTTACAAGCCACTCCTCGCAACTCAAAGCGTGGATGGCGAAAAGCTCAAGAACAAGAGCCGGTCTCACCTCTAGCCCTAGCCTCCTCTCACCTAAACAAAATGAGAGTGACACCTCCAAGGATAGCTGCCCTAGCAGCCCCTTCACATATATATAGGCGCACGTCCGAAGACCCAAACGCCCTTACATGAAGCACTCAGCCCAAATACCCCCTAGGGGTAAAACTGACCAACTCTGCAGTTTTCATCTGACGGCCACGCGCCTTCTCATCCTTCGCTTCGCCTCGACGCAAGCTCCAGGATGCCGCCACGTGCCGTCAACGTCGACCGCCGCGCCTTCTCACCGATAGCTTCACCGCAACACAAGCCTCTCGGTGCTGCCACGCGTCGACCGTCCTTTTGGACCTTCCCCCGGTTTTGAGGCCCAAACCGAGAAACTTGCCAGCCCAGGTTTTGAGGCCCAAACCTGGAAACCGTCCACCCCGAGTTTTGAGGCCCAAACTCGGAAACCCGCAAGCCCAGGTTTTGAGGCCCAAACCTGGAAACCATCGAGGGTAGCTTTTTGAGGCTCAGCTACCGAACCCGCGCCGTAGACGGGATGTGGTTCGCACACCCCGACCATCGGCATCGATGCCGATGCATGTCCAGCCTCCACGCCAAGCACAACGCCTCTGCCTTCCTTCTTGACTTGGCCGATGGCACTTGCGCCGCACGCAAGCCTGTGTCCGACCTCCCGCCAAGTGCCACGACGCCATCGTCTTCGTCCCAACTCGGCCGATGCGCTGCACATCCCCATGTGCTCTCGCTCGCCGATGCCACGTGCCAGCTACCACAGCTGGTCCTCTGGCCTCTTGGTCCGTCGGTCCAAGCCTCACGTCCGCCCTTCACCGCTCTAGGTACATCGGCATGGCACGTCCGCCGCACGGCACGCCCATCCTTCACCGATCCCAGTCCGTCGGCACGACACGTCTCTACTTGACCTTCACCTCTCCATCGACCACTGTATCTAAGCTCAACACCTGCACATCAACACAGCCAAGAGACACATGTTGCACACGCACACCAACACAGAAACACCACAACTCATCGCCACCGGTTAGTCATAAACATTAAGCGCATAGTGAATAATGACTCAACCGGGAAAAGCCTCAAACCTTCCTCATCAATTTCAATCATTCATCATATATGCTCTCACACACTTTGCTCATTCTACATTCGTTGCTTCTTTTGAGCCCAAAGATGTTGGACACGCACTTTTTGATCCTAACTGGGTTAATGCCATGCATGAGGAGTTACAAAACTTTGAGGGAAATCAAGTTTGGACCCTAGTTCCACCTCCACCAGAATGCCACCCTATAGGTACCAAATGGGTTTTCAAGAATAAACAGGTTGAGGATGGGATGGTTGTGAGGAACAAGGCTAGGCTAGTAGCCCAGGGTTTTTGCCAAAAAGAGGGGATCGACTATGAGGAAACCTTTGCCCCTGTAGCCCATTTAGAAGCCATTAGGATTCTTCTAGCTTTTGCAGCTTAGAAGGGTTTTAAGCTTTACCAAATGGATGTCAAGAGTGCTTTCTTAAAAGGGTATATAGAGGAAGAGGTTTATGTGAGACAACCCCCTGGTTTCGAGAATCCCAAGTTTCCAAACCATGTTTTCAAACTTACAAAAGCTTTATATGGTTTGAAACAAGCCCCGAGAGCTTGGTATGATCGTTTGAAAACTTTTCTGCTCTCTAAGGGTTTTAAAATGGGACGGGTAGATAAAACTCTGTTTCTCCTCAAGCAAGGTAATGACACCCTTTTGATCCAGATTTACGTGGATGATATCATCTTTGGTGGCTCCTCTCATGCGCTTGTTGCCAAGTTTGTAGATACTATGAGCAGGGAGTTTGAGATGAGTATGATGGGTGACTTGACCTTCTTCCTCAGGTTGCAAATCAAGCAAACCCGAGACGGGACGTTCGTGCATCAAGGAAAATACATGAAGGACTTCCTGAAGAAGTTCGACATGGGCGAGGCCAAGCCTCTTACGACACCCATGGTGACGACTGCTGCGATGGACGTGGACCAGGACGGAGAGCCAGTTGACCAGAAGGAGTACAGGAGCATGATCGGCTCACTCCTGTACCTGACGGCGACGAGGCCAGATATACAGTTTTCTGTGTGTCTGTGCGCTCGTTTTCAGGCGTCCCCTCGGACTTCCCACAAGCAAGCGGTCAAGCGCATCATGAGGTACCTCCGATACACTCCTAAGTTCGGACTTTGGTACTCTTCTTCTTCGACCCTCTCGCTTTGTGGTTATTCCGATGCGGACTTTGCCGGCTGTCGGCTTGAGCGCAAGTCTACTTCTAGGAATTCTCAGTTTCTTGGCTCTTCTTTGATTTCGTGGTCTTCTCGCAAACAGTTGAACGTAGCCCAGTCTACTACTGAAGCCGAGTATGTTGCCGCTGCTTCTTGTGCTTCGCAGCTTTTATGGATGGTTGCTACCTTGCGTGATTTTGGTCTAGATTTCAGTCGGGTCCCTTTGCTTTGTGACAGCACTTCTGCCATTAGTGTAGCAAAGAACCATATTCTTCACTCCAAGACAAAACACATTGTTGGCACAAAATGTGATGCACTGTGCCTCACACACAGCAAGCCGGAAAGCGTGGCTTCAATCGGGTGCCCGGACGATTTAAAATCCAAAGACGTGCTAGTCGGTTTGACCTGAAAACCAACAAGGGATAAAACGGTGACAACAAAACTGGAACATGCCGGGTGAGACCAGACAGTTCCATATTTACGGCCCTGGAGCCACTTTCGACGACATACAGCTATAGAAGCTGTCTGCCAAGCATGTTTATAGAATTATTCGGCTAATATAGAAGAAAGCATATGAAAGCATCGATTGCCGAATACACGTATATGAAAAGACATGCTTAAACAAATAAGAATAAAGTATGAATCGATGTATAACCAAGTTCGGCAAACCAGCCGAATTGGGGTCCATGAAGAAGGAACATGCAAACAAACACGATCAAACTAATCCAAAACCTGCATCTGCCGCACGATACCTAGTTTATCAAAGCTCAAGCATGATTGACATGTATGAACCCACAGCACGTAACAATCTAGATTAGAAGTTAATTCAGCCATTATGATCATGCAATCCATAAGAGATGTCACGAAAAACAACGACTATTGGAGCAAAAGTAAACTTGTAAAGAAAGGCCGAACAAAATCAATCTAGATTGGGAAAAGAGTGTTACAAAATTAATTAAATCATGCAACACATAATAACTTAATGAATCTATTAGATCTTGCCAAATCTAATAGAGCCCATAACTATCTCGCTTTTTCTAAACATATCAAATAAACGCATGTCGCACGGTATTTACTCATAAGCATAGCATAAGCAAAGACTTCTTGATTGTTGACATAGATCCGCCGCACGATCTTTGGAAACAAACAAGACTACTTGCATCACATCTAAATCCACCGCATGATACTAGACATGATAACAAGGTTGTCGGGACTTACGGTGGTCGATGGATCAATGATTCCTCTCGAAGAACTCGACGACACGACAAAGGACTCGAAGATGGCACGGGGCCGATTTGTATTGATATGGTTGTGAACCCTTTTTACAATAGTCAAGGGTTTATATTTATACCCTAGACGCAATACAAGTCCTAAGAGGACACGACTATGAAATATTAAAGGAAAATACAATATTTTTGGCCTTCAACTCCCTTCGGAATCTTTATTGCCTCAATTGTCGCAATCTTGTTGCCCAATCGGCTTTTGCTTCTCTCGTTTCAACGGAAACCCCCCTTTTTCTCGGAATAGCCGACCGCATAAGCAGCTGCCGAATCCTTGGAAACTAGCCGACCGCATGGATACTTGCCGAATGCCTCATACGCTCATCTCCGCACGCTGGCCCATCTGTCATCTCCTTATGCGTGCGAAAATCTGGTGTTAACACATTCCCCCTCAATTTCGGGATAAAAGTCATTTCATTTCGAAATTGTCCGCAAACTTCTTCCCTCTTCTAGGTTTACACCTTTCGACACCGTAACCGCCGCTCAAGAAATTCAAACCCCGGTGTAACTCTGAATTCACCTTGAATTCCTAATGGCGACTTAGGACGAGATCCCGGAGGTAACCTCATTCATTCTCACACATTCGGTGATTTCCCGCTAGTTTCGTCTCTCTTTCAGTTCACTTCCTTCTCCAATTTTGCCATTCTTCGAAGGAATACAAGAACCAGATTCTGATTCCTTATGCTGCCAATCCTGACTCCTACCTTCTTGGCCCAATGGGAAATCCCGACTCAACCAAGATTATTGAGAAGGAAACCCAAAGAATTCCTTTCAAATCTGGAATCACTCCGTTGAACCAATGGCCAAGCACCTTCAAGAACTGGCCATTTCCCCCAATTGCTGGATGGCGAAATTGGTACAGGAGGATATTGGAAAAAAGTAGCAGTCACTGGGAGAGTCAAGACATTGGCCATTGCCTAGAATTATCTTTATCAGAAACGCCCAGAAACGACTCTCTCCTGATAGCAGCTTCCCACTTTTGGTCTGACGCCACCAATGCTTTCATCTTCGGCCATGGTATGATGACTATCACCTTAGCTGATGTTTTCATGATGACTGGCCTGAATGTGGCACTATGAGTATATCCTTACAAGTACAAGAACAAAAGTAATCAAAGAGCCGTCAGTTCTGGATGTGGATGGGCTAAATACATCCAGACTTATATGGAGTCGTCTGGCACCATCTCTGACAAAGAACTGAAAGCCTTCATGAATATGTGGCTATGCAGATTCATCTTCTGAGGAAAATCCAATGAACCCACCCTGAACCATATAGTGATGGCTAAAGACATATCTGCAGGTACTCAAATCCCTCTAGGCAAATATCTCTTGGGGTCTGTTTATCATATGATGCACCAGATTACTCTCTAGATGCACCTCGGTGGAGAAATTTCCTGTGTGAATGGTCCCTGGTGGTTGGTTCAGATGTGGCTCCAACTATATATGCATCAGATAGTTTCTGTGAGCCTTCTTAATCTGAGTTTCCCTTCAATTAACTATGCTGAAGACAGCGCAGGAAAGGTCAAAGCCTATCAGACATACGGAGAAGCAGCATCATTTATCAGTATCGACAAAGACATTGGTCATCTCTTTAAGCTGTTCTTCAAAGGTTTTAACAATGTACTTTGGTTTCCTTATAGAGAGAATGAAAATCTGACTCTTCCTTGCAAATTTAGCTATGAATTCGGCTGTGTAGACAAAGTATCCATTGATATCTTCAACTCTTTCATCAAGCCTTGCACTTTGCCAGCCGAATTTCATCATGAAAGATTGGTGCAGTCCACCTATGAATTTTATTATCCAAACATGGTGGCCAGACAATTAGGATGTGGTCAATTACCTCCAAGACCTTTCTTCTCAACAATAATAAAGCCTAGGGAAGTAATCACAGAAGGGATAGTGGCTGAAAAAGTCTTTGAATTAGGATGGGAGCTGCCAAGATATGAACCATCTCCATTTGGGATAGTAGACATTGCTCATCCTTTCTTCAGTTCTTGGTGGGAAGAATGGCACGCTCATATCTTCAATGTATCAGTCCACCCCCTATGTCAAAACTTGCAACCTGATTTTGCTTCTGATAGTGAGGTAATTTCATTATACTCATCATTATCTGCTCTCGAATTCACCCCTCACCTTAACATTCGGTTATACACAGGATTCTGAGCCTACACCCCCTGCCAAGGCAATCCAATACTATTTAGCTGGACCCAATCCTGCCCTGGGTTTTAATGCTCCAAACTTGAAAACTTTCATGAAAATCACTGCAACTTCAACTAATGCACCTTCAAGAGGAGAGGGTAGAAGAAAAACACCTGAGAGCATCCCTTTACCCAGAAAACCAAGGACCAAAAGAGCCAAATTACCTCCTAAGGTATGAATCCCTCATTCTGTGTCAAGTTAATAACCTCATTCGGCAATAAATCTGACCACTTCCATATTCCACTGCTTCTATTGCAGCCACAGGTTAAAATTCCCAAATTAGGTGGCACTTCATCAAATGTAGAACCATCCCCTGGAATTTATACCGAAGAGGATCAAGATGCTGAAATCTCGAGAAACCATGAAGCTAAAGATCCAACAACTCCTGAAGGATCAAAAAGTCAAGAAGCCGATGAGACTATAGGTAATACATTCGGCTAACCTTCTCTCTGTTGCTACATCTCTTTCCATACTCATATTAGTATTTGAAACAGATGAAATTTTAAATAAGCTGGCAGAAGAACCTTCCGCTGATCATGCTCCAAGCTCACCTCCTTTGAATACTCAGCCAAGTCCTCAAACAGGCCAAGATCAATCAACTCAGTAGGTAAAGTTTTGTCTCAAACTGTATTATTTCAACAAATTCATTCAATCGGCTAATGCTTCTTCCCCCTTTCTTAGAAGAAAACCACCGAGCCGACCACAAGTTATTCCTTCCTCGCTAAAGATTACATCACTGAGAAAGGTGAAGAAAATACTTCTCTATGCACCCTATCAATGGAAAATCAAGCTCGGCTGAGGGAGGTGACCATTCTGTTGAATAAAGACACCATCAATTTGGTTCAGGACGCAGATCAGATAAGAGACATTCTTGAACTTATTGATGAAGATATCCCCCTGCTCTCTTAACTCCCCTAGAGTCTGCAGCCTGCCTTGATAACTTCGTGGGTATGGTGAGAAGGGCAACCAAGAACATATCATCTAAAGCTGTCTTGCAGAATGATAGGTCCTCAAAGAAGCTGGAACTTAAAGATTTTGCATTGTCACATCCAAACTGCAAGAAATTCCCTGGCAACCCTGGAGCCCGAGTTGAAGGCCATGGAGAAGGAAAAGGGCAAGTTAGAAGCTCAGCTAGTCGAACTAAATGCCAAAATTCAGTCTCACAAGGTTCATATAGCTGATTTGCCGAAGAACATAGAAGCGGCTTCACTAAGGATGACTTTGGCCCTCAAAGAAGATCGGTAAATCAAAGCCAAGCTATCCAAGATCCAGAGTTCTGAAGATGAAGACCAGAAAATACTAGACAACGTTAGCCGAATTAGGTCCGAGGCCATAAAGGCAATTAATCAGCTTCTGAATGAGTAGACATTGAACTTGTAATAAACTAAGTGCAATGTACTCCGTCTCCGCAAAACTATCTTTGTGCTTCCAAGCCTTTATTTGTCTGAGAAAGCAATCGGCCTTTTCCTTTAAATTTTCCTATTAAGATGTAGCCGATTGTCCTTATTTTTCCGATAGCCGAACGAAACCTGACTCAAAGAACCAAGGATATAACCGAATGGCATTCAACTTAATCGAGCCTGGCCCGGTCCAGTAATGGCCTAGTCGAGAGGGAAAAACCCTACTTCGTCGCTTGGCATTCTTGCCCCACCACTCCGTGGAACTCGCCACGACTCTTTTTGGCTTATAAACAAATCCCTTTCGTCAGTCTCGATTGCCACCTACAGTCAAGCATTCTTGCCTCCGCCTCTTCATCTTCCGCTCGACTCAATCTAGAAGCAAACCCTAACCTCCATAGCAATGGCGAATGGTGATGACCGCGCCAAGCGTCCTGCCGAAGGGGAAGCAGAGGGAAGCAGACCACCGCAACGCCGGCGCCATTGGTGAGAATCGGTGCCTTTGCCCCCTTGCAGTTCTACGTTCTTGTCCTTCTTCCGCCTGGATTTTGATTTTCTTCTTACTCATTAGGATAAGATTCATCTTCAGTAGCCAAAGCCATCCTCATCCTCAACCAGGAACCCCGTCATCTGGTTCCTCCAGCCCCTCTGATTCCTCAGACCCTTCCTTAGACTCCAACTACTCCGACTGGTGGAGTAACCGCGACGCCTACCGCCTCAAGGAGGAGAGGGACAAGGCCCGAGAGGAACTGGGCGAAGTTTCCAAGCAATACGGCATCGACCAGCTTGAATGGGAGGATCAGCGGAAGCAACTCTGCAATGCTATCATAGGTCGGTGAAATCCTCGCCCGATTCCCCTTCTTCTAATTGAACCTGCTTGCCTGACGCATCTTTTCTCTTGCCAGCATTGTCCGCAAAGGTCGATCGCCTGAAGATTGCGACAACTAGGGTGGCCGACAAGGTGAACGCCCAGGGGGAAACCGTGGAGAAGCACCTTGATGATGCGGACAGCCGCGTCGATCAGGCCGTCATTCATGGCATACACCACGGCGTCGCCTTAGGGATGGCGGTGATGTCCACCCAGGCGCGTGAGGACTTCTCCACCATGCCAACCGGTTTCCTCGGCGGCGAACTTCCAGAAGATGTCGAAGACATCGAAGAACTTCTGGAAAGCTACGAGGATCATGCAACCGTACTCGCCCAGGCTACTGATGCCCAATCTGTCTTGAACAGACTGTCTGATGAATAGACTGTACTTAGGAGCTCTATAATAAAACTGCTCTCTTTTGCGAACCACTTGCATCTGTGAAATATTTGTCTGTGATTCCTGTTTTTCCTTCTCTAAATTACCGAAAGCAGAATCCATGCATGATATTACCCTTATTCGGTTAGATTGATATTTTTGCTCTAAAGGCAACACATGTCATGTCGGCTATTCTCCAAACTTTCGGAGCATTTTTACTGCTAAAGGCGATACTTTACATCGGCTATTTTTGGCGTACAAAAAATCTTTGAGTCTGCTCACGCGCCAACTTCTACACTGGGATGGAATCTCTTGAGAAATCTCCCATTAATAGCTCTAAAAAGTTCTTCTCCCAATAAAGTCTTCAAAATATATGCGTTGCCAGGTACATGTCTTACTATCCGAAAAGGACCTTCCCAATTTGGAGACTATTTACTGAACGTTTTGTCCTTCATCCCGATCGGCAATACAACCTTTCAAACTAAATCTCCTTCCACAAAGTGTTTTTTGTTTGACCTTTTACTGCCTTTGCCAATTTTTACCTTAAATCAAAACTCCGACAGTGCTAAAATCCACTTGTCAATCCTTCCATTTAGAATAGGAATTGACAACATATGCTTTATCCCGTAAAATTCAGAAACTATTACGCATTCGGCATTTAATAAGTAGTGTCGAAGTTTGGTACACGAGTAATACAAACATAAACAAAGTTTCTCCATAGCTGAATACCTCGTCTCTGGGTCTAACAACTTTCGGCTAAGGTAAGCTATTACTCTTTCCTTTCCCTCAAATTCTTGTATAAGGGCCGATCCTATTGTTAGGCTATCGGCCGCGACGTACAACTTGAAAGATTTACCAAGCTGTGGAGGTACCAACACCAGTGGTGCTTTCATGTATTCTTTAATTTCATTAAAAGCTTTCTGTTGTACGTCACTCCACACGAATTTTTGATCCTTCTTAAGCTTCAGCAACGGAGAAAAAGGCAGAACTCTTTCCGAAGGTTTATCAATTTCAATCTATACTCTGGATCCAAATTTGCACTGACATATATTGGTCTTGTTTCGGCTTCATTACCAACATTTATTTCTTCTAATTTGTCAGCCGACATAAAACCTCGTCCCAACTTTCCTTCGTTACCATCAATTGGATTATCCATTCAAAAATTGCTCTGAGAGCCGACTGCTTGGATTGGCTGTTGGTCCTTGTCGAAAACATTTACAGGACCTTCTTTTCAAACCCTTCCAGAGAAGCACTCGACACCATCATATTCCAAGTAAATGGGCTCTGTAGTAGCAACACTCACCGAATCATCGGCATGGACAACTTTGACGTCATCTCCAATCCACTGGATGAGGATTTGATGCATAGTTGACGGAATGAAGCAGTTTGCATGTATCCAGTCCCTTCCTAAGAGCAAACTATATGCCCCCTTGCCATCGATGACGAAGAAGGTAGTAATCAAAGTTTTTGACCCGATCGTTAACTCAACATGAACCGCTCCTCGAGTATCAGAAGGATTGCCAGCAAAGTCCCTCAACACCATGTCAGTTTTCAATAATTCCTCACTTGCCATCCCAAGTTTCCTAAAGGTAGTATATGGCATGATATTTATAGCAGCTCCCCCGTCAATAAACATCTTGGTTAATGGCTTGCCATTAACGTACCCCTTCATATAAAGTGGCTTCAAGTGTCGATGCTTAGCTGGTTTATCAAAAACTGCCCGTTGAGTCAGAATGAGCTGAGCCATCAGATCTTGGTATTCGTCTTCGTCAAAATCTGAATACACTTCTTCTTGGACATCTTGATCTCTGGGAGCCATGAATTCCGATGGGAGGAAGAAAGCCATGCACACATTAGCCGAACGATCACCTTCATCAGGTTTTTCTTTAGGACGCCAAATTTGCCTTGTTTTAGTGCCTGCTTGTGCCGATTCTTTGTTCCTTAGGCGTTGCACTCTTCTCTTCTGGCTCTTTCTCAACCCTGGTGGACACCACTGTCCTTTCTGCCAAACATATTCACGGTACTCTTCTTCCTCAGCGCGAGCCCAATCTCGATCGGCAAATCTTTTCCCTTGCCGATTTTCGGAATGACCCATTTTTAAGCGCCGATCGTCCTTAGGGAATTGCATCCCAAGCCTTTCATGGACCAAACGGCGGTTGACTCGAGACTACCTGTATTCAGAATATTGATCACTGCATTCAGGGCAATTGTTCTTAGCAGGCAGCTTCAAGCCTTCATTCCAACAATATTTGAAGAATGAGCACCCCCAATGAGATTGCTCTTGCTCTCTCATATATTCTTGTTTTTCTCGGTACATCTCCTCTTCGTACCTCCGTTGCCCCTCTATGAACTTTTGTTCCTCATAAAACTTTTGCTTCTGGTGCCATTCCTGCTCCCGACGCCATTTGTTCAACAAGATACGTGTCGTGACCCTGGGTCTGGAAGCTTCTCCCCTTTCAGTTCGGCTATTCTGGAAACAAATTTGTTGCTGAAATTCTCAATTTGTGATCTGTCCATCGGGGTCAACAGCGCCGGTCTTTCTTGCTCTATCGAAGGTTAATACCTTCATCTTGCTTTTGCCCCTGGGGTCATCTGCATTAACCATATTAACGGAGAAAGATATGGTATTCTGTCCAAAAGGGTTACCATCAATTTTCATTTTTCCATCGAACTTCAAATGCCCTTCCTGGATAGCCTTCTGGATCCACACTCTGAACACTCGACAATCATTTATAGAGTGAGATCTGGTGTTATGGAAACCACAATACTTCTTGTCTTTAACTCCTTCAGGGTGCAGCATGGGATGGCCTTCCGGCAGCTTGATGTGTCCTTCTTTCAACAACAATTCAAATAGCTTATCCAATTTGGAAACATCAAAGTCATAGGTACCCTTTTGCTGCCTCAGCCATCGTTGATTGACTTGAGTCGGCTCTTTCGCCCAGACTAACTCAGTTGCAGCTACCTCATCTTCGTCATCATACTCCATTGCTTCCTCTAAGAAAGCCTGATACATTTCACTAGCCACATTGCCCTTCTGGAATTGGTTGTTTCTCCTAAACCCCTGAGCCTGACTATTCATCATTACCAATCGTTGTGATAATTGCCCAAGATCATCAAACTCCATACCGAATAGCTTTTCCCTGATATTCGGCAACATGCCAGCTATAGCTATCCCTGACAATTGATCATCTGGTAAATTCAGGGAATAGCAGAGATTTTTAGTTTCCCTAAATCTGCGCAAGTATTCTTTCGGCGTCTCATTGGCACTCATTTTCAAACTCATGAGGTCGACCAAGTTCTTCTCATTGGTGCTCGTAAAGAAATACGCGTGGAATTTCTGTTCTAGCTCTGCCCATGTACTAATAGAATTTGCCGGCAGAGACGTGAACCATGAGAAAGCTGGTCCTGTTAATGACAGTGGAAAATACCGGATTCTCCAAGCTTCATCTGCAGACGCCTCTCCAAGTTGCATCAAGTAACGGCTAATGTGTTCTATAGTACTTGTGTCATCTTGGCCTGAAAACTTAGTAAGATCAGTGGGAGGTTTCACCCTTGGAGGAAGTGCCACTCGGTTGTACCATTCCGGGTAAGGAGATTTATGAGCGTAAGACTGATTCTTTGGCTTTAGGCCGAATTGATTTTGCATCATGTCGGTCATCCTATGCATGATAAGGTCAATATTTGAATCTGGAGCCGCATGCGTTTGACCTCCAAGAAACGCCCCCGTTGAGTTTTTATAGCCCGGATTTGGGAAAGCATCAATCGTACTGTAATCAACGAACTCCTGATATCCATCTCCATACATGTTCTTCTGCAACCTATTCGTTGCTGGAGACACTCTGAAGGCAGATTGTGGGACGTTTCCCATCGTGCCGAATGCGAGTTGGCCATGAGTCGTGGGAGGTTGCTGCCCCTCGTGAAGGACTGTAACACCCCTGGTGTTAAGCAACCCTAAATGCATAACTTGACATCTCATGAGCATAAAGCATCATCATATGTTTCTTTTCTTTATGTAAAGTGTTATTTCATGTGATAGCTTTTACTGATCATGCTTTGGTGTGATGCTTGTTTAACTTGTTTTTGGAGTAGTTGAGTTCCTAAGTAGTTTAACCTTGTTGAGAAGTCAAAATGAAGCCAAGTTTATGTTGGTCATTTTGGCTAATCAATTCCCTAACCCTAGTTACCCTAATAGAGCCCTAGGAGTCTTTTTGTTTGACTAACAAAGACCTCCATGATAAAAGCTTTGTATGGATGAGTGCTCTAAACCAAAAATGTGTAGAATTTAGAGTAGAACAAAAGTTGTTTTTGGGTCAACTCAGGGAAATGAGGTTAACATGGTGTTTTGAGGCCCACAAGGCAGAAATGGGGGAGTTTTAGACATGGAAAAATTTCCTAAGTCTTTGAACTGACTAAAAGTTTCGTCTAGCGAACTTTGGAGCTTTCTTGAGCAAAACCTAGGCCGAACCAATGCTTGATCCTATAACCAAATTTGTAGTCGGTACATAGCTCTACCCAATGGAACAAGTGGTTTAGCTTTTCACCGAATGGATTAGGAGTTAATCGCACGCAAAGATCGGTCGTCAGTCGGCTGATGACCGACTGAATCCATCGATTCAGTTTGAATTGATGCCGGCAGTGGCCGACCGCGCCAGAGATGCTCCGCCGCGTGGCGCGCGAGGGCCAGTCGTGCAGCGTCTGTGCGCAGCGTGGCGAGCACAAAGCCCGTCCGCACGCATTCGCGCAGGCCAAAGCTGCTCCACTCCCTTTGCCTGCCTCCTCTTCGTTCTCGCCGTGCCCCGGCGAAAAAAGGGGAGAAACCGAGCGCTCGCCGCCGTTCGCCGCCGTCTCGCCGCCTCACCGCTAGCCCGACCACCCAGGCAGCTTCGCCGTGAGCCCCCGCATCTTTTGCCGTCTCTAGCGCCTCGTAGAAAGCCCTAGACGAGCCCCGAGATGAGCTCCTGCCATGGCCGCCATGACCGTCGAGCTCGGTTCACCGTGGCCGACCTCCTTCCCGTGGGTTTCGTGTTGTCCTAGCCCCCGTTCGTGGTTAGTGAGGTCCGTAGAAGCAGAAGGGGGAGTTGGTTTAGCCGATTAGGGTTCGGTGACCGTGGTACGCCGCCGTCCGCCGCTCGCCATGGTCGCCGGAGTGGGCAAAGCCGTGGTCTCGGGTGTTCGGAGTGGGAACCCTAGCTTCCGAGCCCTGGGGTAGGTTCGTGGAGGTCACCGGAGTAGAAACCCACCTCGGAATGGCCGGAGTCGGCCGGCGTAGCGAGGCCGCGCCGCCGTGTCCGCCATTTTCGACGACGAGCTCCGTCCGTCGCCTTGCCGGGCCGGTGACTAGCACCATTCGACGCGGGGAGGTGAGAGGAGTCCGAGAGTGGTGGTGGTCTCGCCGGAAGGGTCGCCGTCGGCGAGCTCCGACGAGGTCAATGACCTCCCCTATTCTGTGTGTATGACAGGTGGGGCCGAGTTGACTCGGGGGCCCGCTGGTCAGTCTCTGGTGTGCGTTTTGGCCGGGTGTAGCTAGCAATTAAGTTTAGGTGTTTTTGTTTTAATGTTTTTCAGAAAATGTGCTAATGATTGTTTAATTCATATCTGGAGTTGTATTAGTCCAAATGAGGTGAACTAAATTTTGTTAGGTTTGTCTCGCTGAGATCTGTCTAGGAAAATTATGATATGTCCAGTTTGTGATAATTTTATATGCAGTTGTATTTAATTTATGTTTAGGCTGAAATCTTGTTAAATGCATAATAAACTGTGTATTGCTTAGAAAAATGTGATTCTTGTTTTGTTAAGTTTGTGTTAATGAGTAGTTTCTGGGAAAAATGTAATATGGAGATGTTCTGTGAAATATTTTGGTAGTAGCAATTAAAAGGGTCAAATACTATTTTCTTGTATAAATTGTAGTAATTAAAATATGAAGAATATGAACCTGAGAATTTTTGCAGACTGCTCTTGTGCTAAGAAGTTCAGTAGAAAAATGGGAAATCTGTTGTTTGACACTTTTTGCTAGGGGGTGTAGTTCAAAGCACCTTTTCATTGTGATGTTTGTCTTTTTTGTGGAGAATAGGGTTTAAGTCCAAATAGCTTGAAATTTGGACAGAGGACTAAACTCCATGTGGTCAGCTTACAGTAATTTTTGTAGATTTTTCTGAAGTAGTTAGCTGAGGGTTGCTGTTATAGGCTTAATTAAATAATAAGGTAGTAGCAAATGACTATTATATAGTAGGATGATGTTGACTACCTTGTTGAAGAAAATCAAGTAGATGACATGTGCTTATCTCCTGAATTATCCTATTCCATGTTGCATCACCAATGCATCCCATGTGCATTTATTTTTATTCATACATGTTATGCATCATACAGGACCGGTAGTGGAGACCCAGAGCCCGAAACCACGGAAGGAGCCAAATCCGGAAGAAACCCCGAACGAGAGGACCGAAGAAGGAGACGTCGAAGACTTACCTGAGTGCCACGACCATCGACCCTCCGACTTCGAAAGAGGCAAGCCCCGGAGCATCTAACTCCCATGGTTTGCAAATTATTTACTAAGTTAACCTGATATGCTTGTTGCACTAGGTTTATAGGGACTGATTGCTACCGTTGCTGCATTATTACTATACCTTGTTCACCGCAATTGATATCCTGATAATTCCTGTTTAAGTTAGATCGATATATGCTTAGTCTGCTTAGACCGGTAAAAGTCGGGTGATTTCCTGTCTCCTGCGTATAGGTAGATACTAATCATGACTAGCCTGGTGCTATCATGGGATAATCATGTGATAATTAATTTGAGACCGGGCAGGACGTAGGAGCAGCAGGACATGGGTTTTGTGTGCTGGTAGTCTCCCGTCTGTGTCGATTAGGACCCGACGAAGGCACACCTCAGTCATTTTGAACGCGTCAATCACTTAACGGAGTAGGTCGGAGTACCTCCCGCAAAGCCGAGTAAGGTTATTCAAGCCGGTGATGAAGTTATTGACGCCTAACACCCAGGGCCTCATATGTACCGTGGGCAACTATTCTGAGCAACCTGGCATGGTCCGTGGACAAGCGGGGTCTGACTGACCTGGCATGACCGTGGGCAGTTATAGGTTGAGCGACCTGGCATTGAGATAACCCCCGGTGTAGAAGGGCCCACGGTCGTCCCGCGCATTGTGTTCTCAAATTTCCTGAGTGGCAGCTTACGACTGCCATGGTTTGCAAATTATTTACTAAGTTAACCTGATATGCTTGTTGCACTAGGTTTATAGGGACTGATTGCTACCGTTGCTGCATTATTACTATACCTTGTCCACCGCAATTGATATCCTGATAACCCCTGGTGTAGAAGGGCCCATGGCCGTCCCGCGCGTTGTGTTCTCAAATTTCCTGAGTGGCAGCTTACGACTGCCATGGCCGGATGTATCGGGCGAGTGTGCGATATTTTATCCCCAGCTGGGTAGGAATTGATTATAATCGCCATCGCTCCTCGACAGTGAGTAACTTGACTGGGCATGTGTTACCGTAGTAACTTATGGAATTAAAGATAGTTACGATGTGAAATATGAAGGGCTATTGATGAAATAGTCACTCTTGCTTCATTAATTAGCCAAGTGATTTCCCTAGATCAGGTGCAAATCTAGTTAATCAGGTTGATTACATAAAATTGACTGCTAATACTCTAATGAAGATTATTTAATAATAAAATACTTTTATACAAAAAGGTAAGTATGGCCAACCCCAGATACAGCCTTGCATACTCCTTGGTGTCACCTTATTTCTGGTTTATGACGGGTAAGTCTAGCTGAGTACCTTCTCGTACTCAGGGTTTTATCCCTTGTTGTTGCAGATGGACAGTGCTTCTTCGGCTACTGTGAGAACTTCCTGTACCCTGTTACGGGTGATGATTAGACCATGGTCATGGTCATCTCTTGTCCTCACCTGATGCTTTTGTGGACTGATCAGGCATATGGCACTGTATTATGAACCAATGAATTTATGTTTTAAAACTATGTTGCTTCCGCTACAATTTCCCACTATGGTTTGTAATATTGTTTCAACTCCGATGTATCTGAACTATGTGCAAACTGTAATGTAACTTGTGAACATGTTCACTGAACTAGTACGGTCTTGGTTGTTATTGAAATGATTTGAAATCCTTCGAGATTTCCGGACTACCAGGTTTGTACGAGCTTAAGTACACATTAATCTTTGCGAAAGCAGGGGTTTGGGTGCTTAATCTGGTATAAATTTGTCGGTTCTGTTACAGCTGGCATCTCACTTCTGCTTGAACCAACTCCGCCGTCTTCAGCAGTTTTTCTCTGATGTTGGGGTACGGGGAATAACAGTGGCCCCTGCATCGGGCCAGCGGCTTCCTCAAAGCGTTTATCAACTGTCGGGCCGAAAGTACCAACCATGATGGCACGAAAGGTATTTAAGAAAGCTGATTGATGATTTGTCATGGCCTCTGCTATAGCCTTGTACACCAGTTCGGATAGTTTTTGAGCATCTTCCTCATCAGTACTATCAGATTGATGAGGAAGGAGAGTTCTTGGGAGTGACTGCTTCTGGAAAACCTTGTTACTCTTATTCTTAGAGAAGGACATCAAGCATTTGTGTTGAAACTCATTGCATGCTTATTGAACTAAATTTCTCAAGTCCGGTGGCAACTCATCCATGGTCACGTCCAGAACTTGAATGTTCTCGAATTCAGGCATCTCGGAATGTGGTGTCCTACTGGGCGTGCCAAAAAGTGTGTTGGCACAAAATGTGACGCATTGTGCCTCACACACAGCAAGCCGGAAAGCGTGGCTTCAATCGGGTGCCCGGACGATTTGAAATCTGAAGACGTGCCAGTCGGTTTGACCTGAAAACCAACAAGGGATAAAACTGTGAGAATAAAACTGGAACATGTCGGGTGAGACCAGACAGTTCCATATTTACGGCCCTGAAGCCACTATCGACGACATACAGCTATAGAAGCTGTCTGCTAAGCATGTTTATAGAATTATTCGGCTAATATAGAAGAAGGCATATGAAAGCATTGATTGCCGAATACACGTATAAGAAAAGACATTCTTAAACAAATAAGAATAAATTATGAATCGATGTATAACCAAGCTCGGCAAACTAGCCGAATTAGGGTCCATGAAGAAGGAACATGCAAACAAACACAATCAAACTAATCTAAAAACCTGCATCTGCCGCACGATACCTAGTTTTATCAAAGCTCAAGCATGATTGACATGTATGAACCCACAACACGTAACAATCTAGATTAGAAGTTAAATCGGTCATTATGATCATGCAATATATAAGAGATGTCACGAAAAACAACGACTATTGGAGCAAAAGTAAACTTGTAAAGAAAGGCCGAACAAAATCAATCTAGATTGGGAAAAAGAGTGTTACAAAATTAATTAAATCATGCAATACATAATAACTTAATGAATCTATTAGATCTTGCCAAATCTAATAGAGCCGATAACTATCTCGCTTTTGCTAAACATATCAAATAAACGCCTGCCGCACGGTATTTACTCATAAGCATAGCATAAGCAAAGACTTCTTGATTGTTGACAAAGATCCGCCGCACGATCTTTGGAAACAAACAAGACTACTTGCATCACATCTAAATCCACCGCATGATACTAGACATGATAACAAGGTTGTCGGGACTTACGGAGGTCGACGGATCGATGATTCCTCTCGAAGAACTCGGCGACACGACAAAGGACTCGAAGATGGCACGGGGCCGATTTGTTTTGATATGGTTGTGAACCCTTTTTACAATAGCCAAGGGTTTATATTTATACCCTGGATGCAATACAAGTCCTAAGAGGACACGACTATGAAATATTAAAGGAAAATACAATATTTTTGACCTTCAACTCCCTTTGGAATCTTCATTGCCTCAATTGTCGCAATCTTGTTGCCCAATCGGCTTTTGCTTCTGTCATTTCAACGGAAACCCCCCTTTTTCTCGGAATAGCCGACCGCATAAGCAGTTGCCGAATCCTTGGAAACTAGCCGACCCCATGGATACATGTCGAATGCCTCATACGCTCATCTCCGCACACTGGCCCATCTGTCATCTCCTTATGCGTGCAAAAATCTGGTGTTAACACACATCGATGTTCGCTTTCACTTTCTTCGTGATCACTACGAGAAAGGCGACATCGACCTAAGGCATGTAGACACCCATAACCAGGTTGCGGATATTTTCACCAAGCCTTTGGATCTCTCAACTTTTGCTAGGTTGAGAGGTGAGCTGGGTGTGTGTTTCCCCTTTTAGATGGGGGAAGCATTTTTGTACCATAAACTGACTTTCTGATCCTTTTTGTTTTTGGGTCTTGAGTCTTTTTAGTTTTATTCTGGCTCCGATTTTGACTTCATCATGTTTACATCTTGCATTTTCGAGCTTCATGTCTATATTCCTTAGAATGAATTTATGCTCTGTTTAGTGTATGCTTCGATGATATATGATGATGCTTGTAGCTTAGGCTCTCCTTGATCACTGATACATATTGTGAGCCAAGCTATTTTTCAGAATGATGAACATGCTTAATGAACTTGAAAATTTGATACATGTTCACCATTGAGATTTGCATCTAGCATGTGTAGGATGTGTTGAAGTCACTTGAGCTATTTCATATATGCTAGGTTGCTATGTCTCTAGTTCTGAGTCTTTCACTTGCTTGGTTTGTCCTTTTTCTGCTTAAAATGATCCAAGTATTAGTGAATTGAAAAGATCGAGATGGGATTGCTTTGTCAGCACATCACGGTATCGAGACTGTTTCTCATTGCACATTGAGTTAAAACTTCAGTCGTGTAGTGTAAGACCGAAACTAATGCTTTAAGCTCCTGATTGCATTTGCATAGGCTTAGCTCGGTTGAAAAGTTAGGCAATGATAAGTTTTCAACCTCTCGCAATTGCATGCCGAATTTAAACTTGTGATAACAACAGCTGCAAATTCTCCGATAAAATCTGAAAACACAAGTCTATGTTTCACTCTATAGCATGATGATTGAACTTTGCTAGGGGTGGTTCACCTTGTATAAATGTTTAGCACTTGTTTGACTTCCTGTCTATTCATGTTCAGTGTTATTTTGATGGTGAAAACCTTTTTCTGAATGGCTTAAAAACTGCTCACTTGGCTTATGCATTCATATTTTGTAGTTGGTGATCAGTTTGAGCCTTTGCTAGCACTTGTGCATGTTGCTATGAAGTCGGATCAGCACTCTTTAGAGCATTCTTTCACTCTGTCGAGTATATACCTAAAGCTGCTAACATGCATTTTTGACTCATGTGCATTTGCTCGACTCCGATAGGCATGACCTAGCTCCGTTCTGCTTACTTGAGCTCTTTTTTCCCTTCTCTTGTGATTGCAAATTGCCCCGAAGGGGGAGTGAGTCTTGTTGTGGTGACAATTTGCAATTTATGCTTCACTTGCTGAGGGGGAGTTCTTTGAGTGAGGGGGAGGAGTTCTTTGAGTGAGGGGGAGTTTTTCTGCCTACGTTGCTCTGAGTTGGTTTTTATTTGGTATTGATCGTTTCAGCTAGTTGTGTCGAGCCTCTGTGCCTCTGTCTTGAGGGACTAGCTGTTTCCACCGTTTTGTTTTGGTGATTCTTGATTGGTATCGAGCCTACTGCTGGTTGTGTTGAGCCTCTGTGCCTCTATCTTGAGGGACTGGCAGTAGTTGCCTCTTATGCGGTCTTCGTTTGGTATCGAGCTTTCTGCTAGTGGTGTTGAGCCCTTTTGCCTCTTCTTGAGGACTAGCTTGATCTTGACTTGGTTGCGTCGAGCCGTTGCCCATGTCTTTGGGAACCAAGTCTTATGCTCCTTTTTGATCAAGTTTTGCTCTCTGATGAGTTGTTGCTTCGATCGCTTGCTTGGTTGTGTCGAACCATTGCCCATGTCTTTGGGGTTCAAGCTTCGCTTATCTCGATTTGCTCTTCTTCAGCCTTTTCTCTGGCTTTTGGACATCTCGAGTGAGTTTTCTCCTTCTATCTAATTCTTCTTTCTTTTTATTTTGATTACGGTTACTATGAGTTGACGATGCACTCATCAAGGGGGAGATTGCGAACGCAAGGTTGATATGTGCCCTTGTGGTTCCCTTCCTGAGCGATGAAGTGATCGTTCAACAGGCAACATGTCTCTTGGCTGTGTTGGTGTGCAGGTGCGGAGCTCGGACAGTGGTCGAAGGTGAGGTGAAGGTCAAGTAGAAACGTGCCGTGCCGACGGACCGTGAGCGGTGAAGGGCGGACGTGAGGCTTGGACCGACGGACCGGGAGACCTGAGGACCAGCTGTGGTAGCTGGCACGTGGCATCGGCAAGCAAGAGCACATGGGGATGTGCGGTGCATCGGCCGAGTCATGACACTTGGCGGGAGGCCGAGAAGGATGGCGAATGCACTGTGCCCGGCGTGGAGGCTGGACATGCTCCGGCATCGGTGCTGGAACTCGGGGTGTGCGAACCACATCCCGTCTACGGCGCGGGTTCGGTAGCAGAGCCTCAAAAAGCTACCCTCGACGGTTTCCGAGTTTGGGCCTCAAAACTCGGGGTGGCCGGTTTCCGAGTTTGGGCCTCAAAACTCGGCGTGGACAGTTTCCAGGTTTGGGCCTCAAAACCTAGGCTCGGGGGTTTCTGAGTTTGGGCCACAAAACTCAGCCGGAGGACAGGTTTCCTGGTTTCAGCCTCAAAACCGGGGGAAGGCCCAGGTTTCCCGGTTTCGGCCTCAAAACCGGGGGGAGGTCCGCAAAAAGGACGGTCGACGCGTGGCGGTGTGGAGAGGCTGGCGCGGCGGCGAACTAATCCATGAGGAAGGCGCGGCGATCGACAGGACGGCACGTGGCGGCATTCTGAGGCTTGCGTCGAGGCGAAGCTAAGGATGAGGAAGGCGCATGGCCGTTGGATCAACTACCAGTAGAGTTGGACCGGGATACCCCTAGGGTTGGCCGCTTCGCTCTTGTATCTAGGGGTAGAAGGGGATTATTGTTTTAGGCTATAAATAAGCGAGGCACCCCTCCTCTCTCTTTATCCTAGCAGTCATTTGTTCCTGAGCACTCTCTCTCTAGCCCCCGCTTAGGTTCTGATCATACCTCGCTGCTAGCGATCCGCAGAGACCGGAATCATACCTCTGTGTATTTGGATCTTTTGAGGAAACGAGACCGTATTCTCGTTGTCTCCTCGTGTGGAGGAATTTTGGCGGGAATTGAATCGATTCATGTTTTTTGTTTGTGTTCTTCGTGTTTCGGTTTTTAATCACCCGGAGATTTGCCTCGTTCTCCCTCTCCGCAAGATGATTTTCGATTCCACTTGAATCAATTTGTTCTTGGTCGTGAGCTCCTTCTTTCCACTGAAGGATTTTTCCCCTAACCTCACAAATCCATAGATCGGGTTGATTTCGTGTTCGTTCTTCGTTCTTTCCCCCTTTCCGGTGATCCTCGGATTTCTCTTGATAGACTTGATTTGGTGCGATGATTTCTTAGGATTAGCACCCCACTACATAGAGGAACACCTGGGAGGAGTTTGATCGAAGTCCCTTTGAATTTGGTGAAGTTTCAATCGACTTGGCTTTTGTCCCGAGCTGTTTTTCTGCTCTCTGTTCATCCGCGGACTGTCCGCGCCCCCAGCGGCGGACAGTCCGGGACTCGGGACTCGGCAGAATCAGAACAACCCAGCGCGACACTGTTCTCTGTCTCGTGAACGGCAGACAGTCCACGGTACAAACCCGCGGACAGTCCGGGACTCGTCCAGAACTGTTTCAGAACAATCTGTTTTGGGCTCGGTTGCCGGCGGACAGTCCGGACCTCCAGTCGCGGACAGTCCGGCGTTCACCGGACAGTCCGGGACCCTGACGCAAACAGTCCGCGAAACTGCAGCTTGTGTAGTTTTGCTCTGAGGCTTTGGCAGTTGGTTTTGGTGTTTCTCCGGGGGTTCCGCTGTACCATTAGGACATCTCCTAGGGTATCCACCTACTTGTAGGTCGTGAACTCTTTGGTCATTTCGAGTCTTAGCTTTTGGGGTGATTTTCTGGTACAAGGGTCATTCAATTCACGAGTTGAATTTGAGGCTCTCATTCACCACCCCTCTGGTCGCTAATCCGGTCCTTCAATTGGTATCGGAGCGGGTTAAGGATCTTCTATACCTTAATCGGTTTCGGATCCTAAGGGCGACATGGATCAAGGGAACGGCAAGGCTCCTTGGTTCGATGGAACGAACTATCCCTATTGGAAGACTTGGATGCGTGCTTATCTCAACAGCATCAGTTCTTCTGTTTGGGAGATATGTGAGAACGCTGAATACGAGGTCCTTGCGGCTCGTGCGGGTCAGGTCCAAATTGACCAGCACGAGGCCAACTCAAAGGCTCGTAACGCTCTTTTGGCCAGCATCTCCCTTCTTGAGTTCGAGCGTGTCTCTGAGCTTCAGACGGCACGAGAGATCTGGGTGAAGCTTCAGAGCTATCACGAGGGGACCGCTCAGGTCAAGACCAGACTCTTCCAGATGTACAAGCGCGAGTACGAGAACTTTGTTCAGTTGGAGGGAGAGACGATTGACGCTATGTTCGCTCGTTTCCAAACGATCGTGAACAAGATGCGTGCCAATCGGGCTAACCTACCCTATGACGATCCTGAGAGGGCTCTCAAGTTGCTATACGCCCTGGATCGGAGGGTATGGGAGGTGAAGGTGTCGACTATCATAGAGTCTCCATCTTATGACACCCTCATCGTGGACGAGTTGTTCAGCAAGCTCAAGTCCACTGAGATCGATCACCTGACTCAGGCCAAGCTGAAGAACCCATCTTCACATTCCATGGCTTTGGTCTCAGGCAAGGGTGGATCGATGTTTCCTACTGACGCTTCACCTCCTCTCTTTGCTTTGTCTTCTTTGCTTGTAGTCATGGAGGAGCAGTTGGAGGCGTTGGGAGACGACGAGCTCGCCCTCGTCATCACCCGGTTCTCGCGGTTTCAGAATAACCGCTTGAATCGTCGGCGTGGTGGCGCACGCGAGGGCTGCTACAAGTGCGGTGATCTAGATCACTTCATGGCGAACTGTCCCAAGAACAACAAGAAATCTTCCGGCAAGACTCACAACTTCAGGCGCAAGGGCAAGCCGGAGTACAAGACCGAGAAGAAGAAGAACAAGGACACCTTTCGCCGGGAAGATGTGGAGAAGGCTTTCGACGCTGGTCGGCGTGCTCTCCTCGCCACCAAAAGCGATGAAGACAAGACCTCCGACAGCGACTCCATCAATGACGGGTCCGAGCACAAGATGGAAGATCGCTTCAACGGACTCTGCTTCTTCGGCAACTCCTCCAAGGGCTTATGCACCATGGCCCTGGACGAAGAGGACCGCAAGTGCCAGACGAAGGACGCCGATGATGCCAACAACGATGACGACGACGATGACGCTTCTGAGGTATCAAACTCCTCACTTGTCGATCGTCTCACTGATGAGCGTGATGCCTTTGCTGAGTTAGTTTTGGGTCTGGAGAAGAAACTCAAGCTTGTCATCCGTGAGCGCAATGAGTTTAAGGCTAAGATGAATGATGCACTTAAGGAGCTTGAGTCCGCTAAGTTTGAGGTGAAGGTGACGGATGAGGAGTGCGATGAGTGCATCACACACATGACAAAGTTCTCCACCATGCAAACCATGTATGCCTCTTTGATCGAGGATATGATGACCTGAAGGGTAGGCTAGACTTGGTGGGTGAGTGTCGTGAGTGTGCCTCCCTGAAGAAGGAGCTGGAGGAGGTGAAGGCAAGGTCTTCTTTGCTGGGTGCGTGCAAGCTTTGTCCTAGCTTGCGAACTGAGTTGGCAGGAGTTAATGCCAAACTTGCTGAAGCCTTGGAGGCCAGCTCAGTTAGCACCTTGTCCGCTCCATGTGAGCGATATGTGGGGATGGAGCTTGAGATTGCCAACTGTCGGCATGACAGGATGCAAACCGAAGAGGAAAACACATACCTTCAGTCCATCCTGAGTTGGGTGTCATGCAGTGAGCCGCAGTTGGGCATGATGATCAGTCAGTTCAAGAGAGGAACTGATTGTTCGGGATTAGGCTTTGCTTTAGGTGGGAGGAGCGCTTGTATCTTTGGCAAGATCGGTGAGTTTAGCGGAGTGAACCTGTGTGAGAAGCCATCCTCTATCCCTAAGCTTACCAAGATCACCCCACCTGAGCCTCCCAAGCCTATCACCAAGGATGGTATCCTTGATGAACCTCCCAAGGCTCCACCTCACAAGCAAGTGTGGGTTCTCAAACCTAACCATCTTCGGAACACACTTGACACTCTTCCTGACGTCTCTAGTGATCCCCTTCCGAGAGGCAAGCAGCCAGCCAGAGTGAACAACCCTCGCAACCGTAGGAACGAACAACCCAAGAAAGTGGTGAGGTTCGAGTGCGAGTACTGTCACCGTGAGGGTCACCTAGCTGAGTTTTGCTTTCCGAGGAAGAGAGACGCTAGGAAGGAGTTGGAACTGAACAACCAGGCCAGGCACCACCCTCTCCATGGTGTGCAAGGTTGGGGAGTTCAGAGGCAGGGCGCTAGGCCTGGAGGTCCACCCCCTCAAGTAGCTAGGCCCCAGGCAGCTAGGCCACGGGGTGGTGGTCGTGCCCATCGTGGTTCCGGTCGTCCTCAATACGATTGTGAGCTGGGTGTAAGAGGCTTTGCTGCTCAGTCCCATAGCGGACCACCTTTCCAGTTTGGTGGTGATCGCTTTGCACAAATGGGACATGTAGGTCAGTTTGGAGGTTTTCCGTTCCATAGCAGACCACCCTTACAGGTTGGTGGTGATCGCTATCCACGACGAGGACAGCTTGGTGTTGCCTCTAACACTTTTTCTGGGCCTATGACACAGCACTGGTATCCTTCTCAGTATACTAACCCCAGTGTTGTGCCATATGCTCATTTCCTGCCCTTCTATTGATGCAGGAACTTCAGTTGTAGAACATGTGGTTCATGGATTATGGGAGTTCGCGCCACATGACCGGAAAGAAGGAATGGTTCTCCAGCCTAGCCCCCGTGATGCACAAGGAGTACATCACCTTCGGGGATAACAGTAGAGGTAAGGTTGTGTTGGCACAAAATGTGGCGCACTGTGCCTCACACACAGCAAGCCGGAAAGCGTGGCTTCAATCGGGTGCCCGGACGATTTGAAATCCGAAGACGTGCCAGTCGGTTTGACCTGAAAACCAACAAGGGATAAAACTGTGAGAATAAAACTGGAACATGCCGGGTGAGACCAGACAGTTCCATATTTACGGCCCTGAAGCCACTTTTGACGACATACAACTATAGAAGCTGTCTGCCAAGCATGTTTATAGAATTATTCGGCTAATATAGAAGAAAGCATATGAAAGCATCGATTGCCGAATACACGTATATGAAAAGACATGCTTAAACAAATAAGAATAAAGTATGAATCGATGTATAACCAAGTTCGGCAAACCAGCCGAATTGGGGTCCATGAAGAAGGAACATGCAAACAAACACGATCAAACTAATCCAAAACCTGCATCTGCCGCACGATACCTAGTTTATCAAAGCTCAAGCATGATTGACATGTATGAACCCACAGCACGTAACAATCTAGATTAGAAGTTAATTCAGCCATTATGATCATGCAATCCATAAGAGATGTCACGAAAACAACGATTATTGGAGCATAAATAAACTTGTAAAGAAAGGCCGAACAAAATCAATCTAGATTGGGCAAAAGAGTGTTACAAAATTAATTAAATCGTGCAACACATAATAACTTAATGAATCTATTAGATCTTGCCAAATCTAATAGAGGCGATAACTATCTCGCTTTTGCTAAACATATCAAATAAACGCCTGCCGCACGGTATTTACTCATAAGCATAGCATAAGCAAAGACTTCTTGATTGTTGACATAGATCCACCGTACGATCTTTGGAAACAAATAAGACTACTTGCATCACATCTAAATCTACCGCATGATACTAGACATGATAACAAGGTTGTCGGGACTTACGGAGGTCGACGGATCGATGATTCCTCTCGAAGAACTCGACGACACGACAAAGGACTCAAAGATGGCACGGGGCCGATTTGTATTGATATGGTTATGAACCCTTTTTACAATAGCCAAGGGTTTATATTTATACCCTAGACACAATACAAGTCCTAAGAGGACCCGACTATGAAATATTAAAGGAAAATACGATATTTTTGGCCTTCGACTCCCTTCGGAATCTTCATTGCCTTAATTGTCACAATCTTGTTGCCCGATCAGCTTCGCTACCGTCGTTTCAACGGAAACCCCCTTTTCTCAGAATAGCCGACCGCATAAGCAGTTGTCGAATCCTTGGAAACTAGTCGACCGCATGGATACTTGCCGAATGCCTCATACACTCATCTCCGCGCACTGGCCCATCTGTCATCTCCTTATGCGTGCGAAAATCTGGTGTTAACAGGTTGTTTCTCATGGAGCTATTCGTCTCAATGAGAACTTTGTTCTTAAGGATGTTGCTTTGGTTTCGAACTTGCATTACAATTTGCTTTCTGTTTCGCAACTCCTTGAAGACGATTGTGGAGTGCGTTTTAAGAAGGGTTTGAGTCGTGTTTTAGACCCTCGGGGAGATCTTGTTTGTTGGATCGTCCCTTTTGGCCGTGTTTTCAGAGCCGATTTTTCTCGTTCTTTCAGCTCTGTTAGATGTTTGATGGCTGGTCCTTCTTCTGATTTGTGGAAGTGGCATAGGAGGCTCGGTCACTTGAGTTTTGACTTGCTAGCAAGACTTAGCTCACTTGGCCTAATCCAAGGATTGCCTAAGCTTAAGTTTTAGAAGGACCTTGTTTGCCATCCTTGTCGTCACGGGAAGATGGTTGCCGCTTCTCACCCACCTGTTAATCAGGTGATGACAAAGCAACCCGACGAGCTTTTACACATGGACAAAGTTGGTCCAGCTCGGTTTGCTCAGCGGATGGGAAGTGGTACGTTCTAGTGATCGTGGACGATTTTTCAAGGTACTCTTGGGTGTTCTTTATGGAGGGTTAGGATGAAGCTTTTTCGTTTGCTCATGATTTGATTTTGAGGTTGAAAACTGAGTTTCCCCCTGATACTATTAGAGCTATTCGTAGCGATAATGGTACTGAGTTCGATAACTCATAGTTTGCCTCTTTCTGTTCTTCTAATGGAATCGAGCATTAGTTTTCTTCTCCTTATGTTCCTCAGCAGAACGGTATTGTTGAGCGCAAGAACCGGACCCTTGTTGAGATGGCCAGGACGATGCTTGATGAGCATAGGACTCCTAGGCGTTTTTGGGCTGAGGCGATCAACACTGCTTGCCATGTTTCTAATCGCAACTTTCTTCGTGCTTTCATGAAAAAGACTTCTTATGAGTTGCATTTTGGACAGGTACCCAAGGTGTCTCATTTTCGAGTGTTTGGGAGCAAGTGTTTTATCCTGAAGCAAGGCAATTTGGACAAATTTGAATCTTGCTCTGCTGATGGCGTGTTTCTTGGTTATGCTTCGCATTCGCGTGCTTATCGAGTTCTTAACCTTGAGACTAACCGGATAGTGGAGACCTGTGAGGTCACATTCGACGAGACTATGCCTTGTATTTCTTCTGCTTTTGATGTTGCAGGAGAACAGGAGCTGGGAGAGACCATTTTTGTGGAGGAGGAGCAGGAGAATGCCGATTGGGGTGATCTCGAGCCAACTCCACTGGCTCCCCACGACGTCTTCTTCTTGGGGTCCTCTTGAGCCACCTCTCCAGCGAGCACCAGCTGCACCTAAGGGAACGACAACGTCTGGCGAGGGGGAGGCAACTTCGGCGAGGCAAGCACCCCGAAGTGTTCAGCAGGCTCACCCCCCGCAGCAGATAATCGGCGGCATCGACCAGCGAGTCACGCGGTCGCGAGCGTATGAAATCTCAAACTTTGCTCATTCTGCATTCGTTGCTTCTTTTGAGCCCAAAGATGTTGGACACGCACTTTCTGATCCTAACTGGGTTAATGCCATGCATGAGGAGTTAGAAAACTTTGAGCGAAACCAAGTTTGGACCCTAGTTCCACCTCCACCAGAATGCCACCCTATAGGTACCAAATGGGTTTTCAAGAACAAACAGGGTGAGGATGGGATGGTTGTGAGGAACAAGGCTAGGCTAGTAGCCCAGGGTTTTTGCCAAAAAGAGGGGATCGATTATGAGGAAACCTTTGCCCCTATAGCCCGTTTAGAAGCCATTAGAATTCTTCTAGCTTTTGCAGCTTCGAAGGGTTTTAAGCTTTACTAAATGGATGTCAAGAGTGCTTTCTTAAACGGGTATATAGAGGAAGAGGTTTATGTGAGACAACCCCCTGGTTTTGAGAATCCTAGGTTTCCAAACCATGTTTTCAAACTTACAAAAGCTTTATATGGTTTGAAACAAGCCCCGAGAGCTTGGTATGATTGTTTGAAAACTTTTCTGCTCTCTAAGGGTTTTAAAATGGGACGGGTAGATAAAACTCTGTTTCTCCTCAAGCAAGGCAATGACACCGTTTTGATCCAGATTTACGTGGATGATATCATCTTTGGTGGCTCCTCTCATGCGCTTGTTGCCAAGTTTGCAGATACTCTGAGTAGGGAGTTGGAGATGAGTATGATGGGTGAGTTGACCTTCTTCCTCGGGTTGCAAATCAAGCAAACCCGAGACGGGACGTTCGTGCATCAAGGAAAATACACGAAGGACATCCTGAAGAAGTTCAACATGGGTGAGGCCAAGCCTCTTACGACACCCTTGGCGACGACTACTGCGATGGACGCGGACCAGGACGGAGAGCTAGTTGACCAGAAGGAGTACAGGAGCATGATCGGCTCGCTCTTGTACCTGACGGCGACGAGGCCGGATATACAGTTTCCTGTGTGTCTGTGCGCTCGTTTTCAGGCGTCCCCTTGGACTTCCCACAAGCAAGCGGTCAAGCGCATCATGAGGTACCTCCGATACACTCCTGAGTTCGGACTTTGGTACTCTTCTTCTTCGACCCTCTCGCTTTGTGGTTATTCCGATGCGGACTTTGCTGGCTGTCGGCTTGAGCGCAAGTCTACTTCTGGGACTTGTCAGTTTCTTGGCTCTTCTTTGGTTTCGTGGTCTTCTCGCAAATAGTCGAACGTAGCCCAGTCTACTACTGAAGCCGAGTATGTTGTCGCTGCTTCTTGTGCTTCGCAGCTTTTATGGATGGTTGCTACCTTGCGTGATTTTGGTCTAGATTTCAGTCGGGTCCCTTTGCTTTGTGACATCACTTCTGCCATTAGTGTAGCAAAGAACCCTGTTCTTCACTCCAAGACCAAACACATCGATGTTCGCTTTCACTTTCTTCGTGATCACTACGAGAAAGGCGACATCGACCTTAGGCATGTAGACACCCATAACCAGGTTGCGGATATTTTCACCAAGCCTTTGGATCTCTCAACTTTTGCTAGGTTGAGAGGTGAGCTGGGTGTGTGTTTCCCCTTTTAGATGGGGGAAGCATTTTTGTACCATAAACTGATGTTAGGATGGTACCCAGACCGCAGACGCCTCCGACCCGCATTGCCGAATGAAGACGGAGCTTTCGCATGGACGTACGCATTCGCGCGGAAGCGCGCTTTCGACCCGCAGTACCGAACGAAGACGGAGCTTTCGAACGGGTGTGCGCATTCGCGCGGAAGCACCCATTCGCCTCCAGCCCGCGAGACCGAAGGAGGACGAGGCTTTCGTGCGAAAGGAAGCATTCGCACGGAAGCACGTCGTCGCTCAGGAGCGCGCGCTCGCTTCCGGCCTGCAAGGCCGGGATGAGACGGAGCTTTCGTGCGAAGGATGGCATTCGCGCGAAAGCTCGTCATCGCGCGGAAAGAACCCGGCGCCTCCGGTGGAAACTTTCGTCGTTCACGCCTTCGATTTTTCACAAGTTTTCGTAGGTAGCCGGAGGCATCGGTCGAAGGGAGCGAACCCACCGGTCAGGGAAGGAGCCAGGTGGTGCCGGGCCCACCAACGGACAAAGTTACGATGGTGCCCCTCGGACCAAAAGAGGCGGCGTACAACCATGGAGTAGTTGAGTAGGGCATCATTGTAATTTTGTTAGAGTGGTTGGATGGGCATTCTTGTACTTTCAAATTGGTCTGATTTTATATAAAAAGCTCCCGGCTTCCCGTGGGGAGGAGGAGGGAGGAACACTGTTCATCTGACTCTACTTTCCACTCTCTTCCATCTATTTTCGCTTTCGCTCCGTGCTTTCGCTCGTGCGACAACCCGCTATTACGGGGTCTCGGTCCCGAAACAACATTGGCGCCCACCATGGTTGTCGCCTGAGCTTGCCATGCCACCAAGGAAGGCGTCAAAGACGGTCGACAATCCCGAGACATTTGCCGCGAACAAGGATGGCCATGGCACAATCGCGGTCCGCTTTAACCACTCAAATACCACCAAATACAACCCAAAACACCCAAGCTTTCGGCGGCACGCTCCCGACGGGAACCCAGCTTGCCGATTGCAACCTCAAGCCGTGACTCGCAGCCTTTCGGCAGAGAGGGCACTCCGGAGGGGAATGTCCAAGACGAGCCCGGCGACGAAGAAGACAACAATGCTGAAGTTACCAGGCATGCCTAAGCAATCAGAATGCTGACGGAGCAGCAAGAAGAAATCTAAAGGTTGACTCAGCAAAGAGATCAGTTGCAGCGGCAGCTCGTGGCAAGAGCAAGGGAAGATGAAACTCGCGATGCGTTTTGTCAGGCGGAGGCGCAGAGGAGACAATTGGAATAGGAAATTCAGGAACTGCGAAAGGCTGGAGGAGGCCCGATCCCAATAATTCAAGAAAATGTGTTCGAGCCAAGGCGAGAGCAGCCACCAGTTTTCGACAATGCAATCGATGAAACCTCTCTGCTTTCAAGAGAATTGCAAGCTCATCCGTGGCCGCTCAACTACAAGCCACGCATTCCGACTTTCGACGGCAAGGCGAATCGGCGCAAATTCTTGGCAAGCTACGAGACAGCCGTATTTTTGGCAGGCGGGGACAATCAGGCCTTGGTGAAATCTCTCATTCTGGCAGTCGAAGACGTGGCCCACGATTGGTACACCACACTCAGGCCGCTATCCATCTATTCGTGGGCTCAGATGAAGGCCAAATTGCTTGCCACGTTCCAAGGATTCCGGCCGGATGTCAAGACCACACGAGACCTCATGAACTGCACCCAGCAAGATGACGAACCTTTACCCGAGTACGTCAAATTTTTCATCCAGCTAAAAGCTCAAGCTCCGAATGTGCCAGAAGCTGCGGTAATTGCAGCAGCCACCGAAGGCTTCGGGACCGGGCAGTGCGCCGCTCACTTGTCCAGGGAACCGCCGAAAACTGTCAAGGAATTGTTCGATGTGATGAATGCATATGCAAGGTCGGACGATGACTTTCGACGGCGTAAAGCCGCCCGCTTGATGCAGAGACAAGCGACGAAAGTGAGTCGGCCGCCGCCAGTGCCGAATCAAAGGATGGTTAGACCCTTTCGGTCAATCAACACTCTGCAGGAAGAACCAACGCAGTCGGCCGCGGGCGTGGAGAGGCCGGACATGGCCAGCTTTCAGCCTCAAAGGGGTTTCGATCAAGCTTTCCGCGGAGGACGTGGCAGAAGGACACGACGTGGCGGCCGAGACGGTAGAGGCCGCAGAAGAGGAGCCAAGCCTCCGTACTCTGTCATCTGCGATGGCAATTTCGGTCACACCACCCGAGACTGTAAATACAGCAAGACGGCGAAAGAGCTAAAAGACAAGGATCAAGCTTCAGCTTCTGCCGAAAGCTCCAAGCACGTTTTTCACAATTCGCAAGACCCGGCAGCAGGAGCGGCAGTGTGCAGCAACTACGCGGGCACACCTATTCATCCCCCGCAGTACATGCCTCCCCAGAATTTGCATTGGTACAATCCGGCATATCAGGGTTACCAGTTCCCGGTCTTTGCGCCACAGTCGGTGGCAGTTTTGTCACCCATGCACTATCAGCGCCAGCCAACACCACCGCCAGCTCTTCCGGCTCAAGCCCAACCCCAGGGACAGCAAGCACAACCCAGTTACCAGCAGGGGCAGGAGATAGAAAATGAAACTAGCGCAATCAACAACATCCTTCCGTCAAGAGGCCACATTTTCACCATCACGGGCGGATCCAACCTGGAGCACGAAAGTAAAAGGGTGAGAAAGGACTATCATCGAAGAGTCCAGACGGTATCACCAAGGCTTCCGCTGAACAGGCCAGCTTGGTCACTAGAGTCGATATGTTTCGACGAGTCAGATTTCAAAGTTCGCAACTACCCGCATTGCGATGCTTTCGTCGCCACGGCCAATGTGGTTGGTTTCACCTTGCACAACATCTTGATCGACACCGGAAGCTCAGCAGACATCTTGTTCATCAAAGCTTTCGAAGCGATGGGAATGGACAGGCGCAGTTTGGACCCCGCCGGCAATTCTTTGTATGGTTTCGGAGGAAGAAAGATCGACGCTATCGGCAAGAAACAAATCCCGGTATCTTTCGCCGAGGAAGAAAGAGTGCGCACTGAAATGGTGACGTTCGATATAGTGAACATGGACTACCCATACACCGCCATTTTTGGCAGAGGTTTCACCAACAAGTTCAATGTCATAATCAAGCGAAGCTACTTGTGCATGAAAATGTCATCCCCTTTCGGCATCATTACCGTGCACGGAGATCAGCAAGCCTCCAGAAGAATAGAAGGCAGGCCAACTCCCGGTTACAGCCTCATAAATGAGGTGGCAAAGAAAGATGAAATTCAAGCGACCGCCGAAGAGCACGCCATCACCAGCTCGTCGAAATGTAAGGTCGGGGCAGCCGACGAGACGGTAAGGATCCCCCTCACAGTTTCCAGGCCCGAAAGAACTGTGCACATTGGGACAAGCATGCCGGAAGAAGAAAGGAACACTCTGGCATCCTTTCTCGCGAACAACGATGACATTTTCGCTTGGTCAGCAAGCGACCTGCAAGGCGTTAGCAGAGATCTCGCCCAGTATAGTTTGAACGTCGCAAGCGGCGCTAAGCCCAGAAAGCAAAAACTGAGAAAGATGTCAAACGAAAGAGCAGATGCGGCGAAAGCCGAAGTGCAGAGATTGCTCGATGCGGGAGTAATCCGACCAATCCAGTACCCCAAATGGCTGGCGAACGTTGTCTTGGTGAAAAAGAAGAATGGAAAGTGGCGAATGTGCGTCGATTTCACCGACCTCAACAAATGCTGCCCAAAGGATTTGTATCCTTTGCCTCGTATCGACAAGCTCGTCGACATTGCAGCCGGTTGTGAAATAATGAGTTTGCTAGATTGTTTTTTAGGTTATCACCAGATATGGCTCCATCCCGATGATGAGGAGAAAACCAGCTTCATCACCCCAATAGGCACATATTGCTATCGGCGGATGCTGGAAGGGCTGCGGAACGCAGGCCCAACTTTCTCGCGGATGACCGACAAGGTTTTCGAAAGCTAAAAGCAGAAGAAGAACTTGTTGGCTTATGTTGACGATATAGTGGTCGAAAGTGACAGATAGGAAGATCATCAAGCAGACTTACTCAAGACTTTTGGCAACCTCTGCAAAAGCGGCTTGAAGCTCAACCCTGACAAGTGTATTTTCGGCATCAAAAAGGGCAAGCTCCTTGGTTGCCTGGTGTCGGCAAGGGGAATTGAAGCCAATCCCGACAAAATAGCGGCGATCATCAACATGCAACCGCCCTCGAGCCGAAAGCAAGTGCAGAAGTTGATAGGAAGGCTGGCTTCTTTGAACAGATTTATCGCAAGGTCCGCCGAAAAAGGGTTGCCTTTCTTCAGAACTCTGCATAGCTCTGACCCTTTCGATTGGGTGGAAGGGCAGCGGCAGGCTTTCCAGCAGCTAAAGGAGTACCTGACAAGGCTAACCACGTTATCTAAACCATCGGCGGAAGTGACACTCCTGTTGTATCTTGCATCATCTCACACCACCGTAAGCGCAGTATTGGTGGAAGAGAAGGAACGCGAAAACAAGATGATGCAGTTCCCGATCTACTTCGTCTCCGAGGCCCTCTCGGGAGCAAAACTGAACTATTCAGAGCTGGAGAAGATAGCATATACGGTGGTAATGGCTTCTAGGAAGCTAAAACATTACTTTCAATCTCACCACATCATAGTCCTATCGGCTCAACCATTGGAAGCTCTATTCCGCAACAACGAAGCTATCAGCCGAATTGGCAAGTGGGCGGCTGAGCTAAATGAATACGTTATTGATTTCCAACACCGGTCCACAATCAAGTCGCAGACATTGGCGGATTTCATAGCAGACTGGACTCCTGCGGCTTTCGACACAACTCTTGAATTCGAGGAGCCCGTATGGACAGTAAATTGTGATGGCGCTTGGGGAATGGCTGGAGACAGAATCTCGGCGATTTTAACCCCGCCAAGAGGACCGAAGGTGAGATTCGCCGCAAGGCTGCAATTCCTCACAACCAACAACACCGCCGAATATGAAGCCGTGCTGCTAGGATTACGAAAGCTCCGAGCAATCGGAGCAAGAAGATGCATAGTCAAGTCAAATTCCCAAGTCGTCGTTGGCCACGCCGAAAAGGATTTCACAGCAAGAGAACTAGAGCTAGCCAAGTATCTGGCAGCAATCAGAAGAATGGAGAAGTATTTCGCAGGTTTCACTTTATGCCACATTCCAAGAGCCGAAAACACAGAGGCAAACGAATTGGCCAAAGCCGCAGCACAAAATCTGCCATTACCACCAGACGTGTTCTACCAAGTCCTTTCGGCCAAAGCTGTGAAAGAAGAGGAAGATCACCCAAGTTCGGTGCACGTTATCGCCAGTAATGACTGGAGGTCGCAGATATTCGCTTACTTAGTCGGAACATACGAGCCGGAGTCTAGAAAGGACACCGAAAGGATGGCCAGCAGAGCGAAACGTTACTCAATCATCGGAGAACAACTATTCAAGTATGGGATAGCAGCCCCCCTTCTGAAATGCATAAGCAGGCGCGAGGGCATTCAGCTACTCGAAGAAATACATGCCGGAATGTGCAGAGCGCACAGAGGGCCTCACGAGATAGCGCACAGAGCAATGAGGCAGGGATTCTACTGGCCTTCTGCCGCATCAAACGCCAGAGAGCTAGTCAAATGTTGCAAAGGCTGCCAGATGTTCACTAGAAACCAGAAAGCCCCAGCAAACGAAACCACGCCGATAGTGCCAACCTGGCCCTTGCAGAGATGGGGCATTGACATAGTAGGTCTGCTACCAGCAGCACCAGGCAACCTGCGCTTCGCAGCGGTTGCTCTCGAGTATTTCACCAAGTGGGTGGAAGCAAAGGCCCTCGCAAGCATAACTTCCACCTCTTTAACCAAATTCGTCTAGCAGAGGATAGTCTGTCATTTTGGTGTTCCCTCCTTCATCACCTGCGACAATGGGAAGCAGTTCGACTGTGCCGAATTCAGGAGTTTCTGCGAAGAACTCAGCATCAAGCTTAATTTTGCCTCAGTAAACTACCCGCAAGCAAACGCGGCTGTCGAGAGAGTGAATGGCCTAATCTTTTCGGCAATATCAAAAACCTTGTACGACTCGCTGAAAGGCAAGTTGGCCAACACCCTAACAACAGCTGTATGGGGACACAACATCTCACGATCCAGAGCTACCGGCTTCACTCCGTTCCGGTTGCTTTACGGCGAGGAAGCAGTCACCCCGGAAGAGGTAAAACTGGGTTCATTCCGGACCGAAATGGCTCCAGTAACTCAGGAGCAAAGGCACCTCGAACTTGACACCATCGAAGAAGTAAGGCTGCAAGCTGCATACAATCTCAAAAAATACCACGCCAAAACGAAGCACCACAGGGACAAGACCATAGTCCGAAAGGACATCAAACCTGGAGACATGGTCACCATTCGGCAGCCGGACAAGCAAGGTAAGCTACAGTCGCAGTGGCAGAGCCCTTTCATCGTGGCAAGCATGGCAGCACCCAGTGTATTCCAGTTGCTGAATGATAATGGCGATGAATCAGCCCACACATGGAACGCAAGCAACTTGTGCCGTTTTTACCCTTAGTCCGTATTTTCAAATTTGGATGTAATTTTTTCTCCTTTCTTTGTTACTTTCTGCAATCAAAGTCGGCTGCACTCTTTTTCCTCGCATGGGAAGCCCTTCATCGGGGTGCGAGGTTTTTTAACGAGGCAGCCGAATGTAACCACCACATTATGAAAGCATCCATAATCCCCTAGAAAGATTGTGTGGCTTGACAAAGGACGAAGTCAACCAAACATAAGGTTGAGACATTCGTCATTTTTATCAAACAAACGAGAATGTCGGCTTACTGGGCGAAAGGAATCCTCCGCAGCCACCGACAATCTCAGAAAGCCTGCGGGCTATGCAAAAAACCGACCCTCAGATAAAATGAGAGGGTGGGACGAAAGCCTGCGGGCTATACAAAAACCGATCCTCCGACAAAACGAGAGGGCGGAATGAAAGCCTACGGGCTATGCAAAAAACCGACCCTCCGATAAAAACGAGAGGGCGGAACGAAAGCCTGCGGGCTATGCAAAAACCGACTCCCCGACGGAACGACGGGGCGGAACGAAAGCCTACAAGCAATACAAAACCGACCCCCCCCAGCAAAAGGGGAGAACGGTAGCAGAGGCCAAGTGGAGCAGTCCTCGTGGGGCGACAAGAAGGACAGCTGGCAGGCATCAGTAGCTGCAAAAACATAAATGCCATATTAAATTTTCACCTACCAAACGCTCACAAGTACAGCCAAGGGAGTAAATGCAGTCCTCCCACAGCAGGGGCAAAGCGATATAAATAGACACCAAGATGCAAGCCTCCCGGCCATCCAAAGCCACAAAATCTATTCAAATGTAAACCCCGAAAAGCCAACCCAAGATGCATAGTGCGAATAGGAAGCATCAGGAACCAAGGTTTCGCTTTGATGATTGTGTCATCAAAAATGCATTCTGATAACGCCACCAATCCAGTAACTTTAGGTGAAAGCACCAACAAGCAGCATGCCCACCTCAAACCGCACCCAGAAGATGAGCAAAAGCAAGCATGCTGCTAGATAACAACGAGAGCAATATCGCGGGCACAACCAGTTGCAACCTTTCCGATTCAAATTGTAAAGTCATTTTCAATAACCAGTTTTCAAGTGCAGCAAACCGACAACAAAGGTTCTCACGACCTATCGGCTGAGGGGCTCGCAACGAAAGCACCCTCGCGCGAATGCTACCGCCCCTAGTCTAAGTGTGTGGGGGCGGGCGCGTCTTTACTATCGGCCGAGGGGCTCGCAACGAAAGCACCCTCGCACGAATGTTACCGCCCCTCGTCTAAGTGTGTGGGGGCGGGCGCGTCTTTACTATCGGCCGAGGGGCTAGCAACGAAACCACCCTCGCGTGAATGCTACCGCCCCTCGTCTAAGTGTGTGGGGGCGGCGCGTCTTTACTATCGGCCGAGGGGCTCGCAACGAAAGCACCCTCGCGCGAATGCTACCGCCCCTCGTCTAAGTGTGTGGGGGCGGGCGCGTCTTAACTATCGGCCGAGGGGCTAGCAACGAAAGCACCCTCGCGCGAATGCTACCACCCCTCGTCTAAGTGTGTGGGGGCGGGCGCGTCCTTACTATCGGCCGAGGGGCTAGCAATGAAAGCACCCTCGCGCGAATGCTACCGCCCCTCGTCTAAGTGTGTGGAGGCGGGTGCGTCTTTACTATCGGTCGAGGGGCTCGCAACGAAAGCACCCTCGCGCGAATGCTACCGCCCCTCGTCTAAGTGTGTGAGGGCGGGCGCGTCTTTACTGTCGGCCGAGGGGCTAGCAACGAAAGAACCCTCGCGCGAATGCTACCGCCCCTCGTCTAAGTGTGTGGAGGCGGGCGCGTCTTTACTATCGGCCAAGGGGCTCGCAACGAAAGCACCCTCGCACGAATGCTACCGCCCCTCCTCTAAGTGTGTGGGGGCGGGCGCGTCTTAACTATTGGCTGAGGGGCTAGCAATGAAAGCACCCTCGCGCGAATGCTACCGCCCCTTGTCTAAGTGTGTGGGGGCGGGCGCGTCCTTACTATCGGCCGAGGGGCCAGCAACGAAAGCACCCTCACGCGAATGCTACCGCCCCTCGTCTAAGTGTGTGGAGGCGGGCGCGTCTTTACTATCGGCCGAGGGGCTTGCAATGAAAGCACCCTCGCGCGAATGCTACCGCCCCTCGTCTAAGTGTGTGGGGGCGGGCGCGTCTTTACTATCGGCCGAGGGGCTAGCAACGAAAGCACCCTCGCGCGAATGCTATCGCCCCTCGTCTAAGTGTGTGGAGGCGGGCGCGTCTTTGCTATCGGCCGAGGGGCTCGCAACGAAAGCACCCTCGCACGAATGCTACCGCCCCTCGTCTAAGTGTGTGGGGGCAGGCGCGTCTTTACTTGCGGCCGAGGGGATCGCAACGAAAGCAACCTCAAGCGAATGCTACCGCCCCTCGTCTAAGTGTGTCGGGGCGGGCGCATCTTTACTATCAGCCGAGGGGCTCGCAACGAAAGCACCCTCGGGCGGATGCTACCGCCCCTCGTCTAAGTGTGTGGGAGAGGGCATGTCCTAGCTACCGGCCGAGGGGATCACTTTATAAAGTCCTATCGCGCAGAAGTCACCACCACGCGGCCACGCCTGCAAGTGTACGAACATTCGGCCAATCACCGGCAGCTGGCGTTCGCAATATAGATAGACGAGAGAACAAAGCCCGCGGATGCACAAATAATATCAACGCCAAAAGACAGAAGCCACAAAGAACCCATTTCATTACATTGAACTTGTAAACAAGTCTGTACAATGTAATCAAGTTCGCGAACTACTTCTGCGACCAAGGAAAATGCTATATCGCCGCTCATCCGGTGAGGGCACGGCGTCTTCGGGCTCCACCTTGACGAATGGGGCGCTTTCGAAGCCTGGCGGCGCACGCGAAGCCTCACGCCTCATTCGCCTCGCCTCTAGTTCGCGCCGGTCAAAGTTTTCATAGAAAGCACGCAACCGATCCTCCGTGCGCTTAAGTTTCTTAGCGCGTTTATTCAGGTAAGACGAAAGCGAAGCTATCAGAAACCTAGAACGATAGCTCCGCCACAAGTCACCTCTGACACAAAGATCGCCCGATATAATCATTAGTGGGCAGATGTCGAGAACGTCCGGTGTCCCCGCATCTGCATCCTGTTCAATACAACATTCCAGTTTAAGTCCAAAAAGTCGTGTGTAGCAACAAGTCTGGCGAATACAACCGGCGCTTAAAAAACAGAAACAGGTCCTATTTATTCATCTACCGCATCATGAGGAGCACTCGCGTCATGGGAACCAGTAGCGGCTGAGCTCTCGGGGACTTCCTCATTCGGCTGGGGTGGGCTCGCTTCGTCTTCCGGCTCGGCTTCACGCGCCCGCCTCTCCGAGATGAAATCCGAAAACACCTTTCGGATGTGAGCTTTCTCCTCCGAAGTCTGCATCAAGGGCGGTAGCTCAGAAGAAGAGTCATTCACCCCACAAAAAGGAGAGAGAGAGAGAGAAGCATCAAGCGAAAGCATTGTGCAAAGGTACCTTCCTGCGGCCCACGGCGGACTGCATGAGCGACATATCGTTCCCCCCTGCCATCCAGAACTCAAGGAAGAAACTCTTGCCCAGGACTTTCGCCGGCTCAGGAGTCCGCCAGTAGTAGTCTACTTCCTTGATCGAAAGGTCCGTTATGTGGGAGCAGCCGGCATCGACAAGGCTATGACCGATCGCCTTGATGCCAGTAATGGCGGCGTAGTCTCGACCCAGGGCCATGTGGCCCTCCAGCGACTCCATCTCGGAACGAATCCAGCCAATGAGGCTGTCAACGTTACGCTCTGAGGGACCTTCCGCCTCGACACTAATGCTGCGAAGGCATTCGCTGAAACGAGATACAGCCTCCTCAGCGGAGGCCAGAAGAGCCTCATCCTTGCTAGCCTGAGCAGCCCGCAGCTGCGAAAGTTCCCGCTTGAGGTTCTCAACTTCTTTTTGACTCGCCTTCCGAGATGTGCGCTCATCTTCGGCCCTCTTGGCTTGGGTTTCAAGGTTAGTGGCAAGTTTCTTCACCTGCGTATCCAGCTCCTGCTTCTCGCGCTCAGCCTTGCGAAGGTACAAATCACTCTGGTTGCTCTGGCTGCGAGCAAGGACAGCGGCCGGCGAATGACAGTGTACCAAAAAGAAAGAGTTAGAACGAAAGCTAGACCGAAAGAGACACAAAATCTTGAACGAATCCAATCACTTACGTTGGCCAAGTGAAACGACAGAGCGTCGTTCAGCTTCGCACTGCTGACCTTCAGAAGGTCTCTCTCGATCTCTGGCGCAACGAAAGCCTTGTGAGAAAACTCCACAAATTTGTTGGCCTCGTCGCTTCCGCCAGGGAGAATCCCCACCCGGCGATAGTCAATCCAACAGGCGAGTTGAGCATCTGAAGCTGCACCCAAAGAACGTGCAACGCGAAAAGATTCTTCTCTTGCGTCGTCAGTTTCGCTTGACGTGCTCAGGCCGGTGTAAAAACATGGGTTCTTGTAGTCCGAAGGCACCCCGTCGATAATCAATCGCCCGAAGCCAAGAAGTTGTCCTTCCACCATCTCCTGCGACAGGCGAATGCATCGCGGCGAAAGCTGTGACTTACCTCTGTCCGCAGCAGCGGGAACCGGCAGGCTCTCAGACCCGGTCCTCCTTTCGCTCGGGGCCGCCTTTTCGATGAAGGTCCTAGCAGCGGGCTCGACGCGGGGCGCTTTCGGCTTTTTGGCCTGGCGCTCCACGGCCTCCGGCTGGCCCGAAGCCTTCCGCGAGCCAGGCTTCGCGAAAGTCGGAAGGTCGGCTACGGAGGCGTCATCATCGAAAGCCGAGGTCGAGAGACGCACGTGAGGCCTTTTCGGAGCCATCCCAGCAGCAGAAGATGCTCTCTGCGAAACAAAACAGAAAACAGGACATATCACACACACATCGCGAGTTCAAGAAAGGAACAGCTCGGGCGAAAGGAAGAACAAAAGCCACGAACAAGCCGAAAGGCAAAAAAGTCAAAGAAACTAACCACCCTCGGATGATCAAAAGGATCAATCTCGGGGACCGACTCCAACGCTCCCCCTCGGCTTTTAAGCAACGGTTTGGCGATTAAGCGCCCAATGCGAATATCCCCAGCTTCAGCAGATTTCCGCCGAGGGATCACACCGCTCCGCCCACCGCGCCGGGCCACGACCTTGCCTTTCGCCCTCGGATTCTCAGTCCCCTCCTTGCTTTCATCAACCAAAGGCCTTTCGGCGTATTTGACGCCCATGGCGTCGAAAGCGCGGTTCAATCGGCGACTTCGGCCAAGGTTGCCGAGCTGGAACTCGCTCTCCTTTCGCAGATACGGACCGCAAACTTTCCTCGTTTCATTTTCAATATGCTTCACGTAGCTTTCGTCATCAGCGAAATCAGCAGGCCTCTCCAGCAGCAGAAGGGGGCCCTGATACTCGTCCTTGTCAGAGAAATTCGTGAAAGTTGTTACACTGCAAAGCGGGTTCATCCCGATGGCCATCCACTCTTCGACTAGATCTCGGCTGATCTGAAATCGTGCAGTGAGTGTGAATGCATCTCCACAACGAATTGCCTCCTCATCACTCAACGCGATGGGCGGAAGGTGTCTTCCGGGGCATTTCTCTAAAACCGACACAAGCGGAGAGCCTTTCTTCTCCCCCTTACCCAGTTCAGCGGCGACGGTTTTGTTTGAGCAAACACGATAGTAGAACCAGGAGCGATTCCAGTCTGGCCATTTGTTTCGGCAGATGAGCGAAATGGAAACACTGCCTCGAGTCTTCCACGGAACAAAGTTGATGCACCCAATTTCGCTGGGCAGTTTACTTCCCAGGAAGGGGTCGTCCACTTTAGTTGGTCGACGGTGAATATCATAAAAACGCACAAAAACGTCCGCTCGCGGCTTACAATCTAGCATCTTCATCGCTTGCGCGAAAACACCGAGCCTGACGAAATCATTCGGCGTCAGCTGGTGGAGCTGTATCTCATACCCCGAAAGGACGTCCGAGACAAACTCTTCAAGCGGGAAATCCAAACCAGCGGCGAAATAATCGCGAAAGACAACAGCCTCGTTGGGCCGCGGAATTGGCACCTCTTCGTCTCCAGGGACCCGGCAATTCGCCAGATGGTCCGCCCTTAGAGGCCCCTCGTCGGCCATTGCTTGCAAGCTAGCAGCTGTCACCCACGAGGTGCCAAGATAAAAAGAACAGTCGGTAGGCACCGAAACCACGCCAGACTCTCCGTCATCAGATAAGCTTCCACTGTGACTTGGCATCCGCGGAGCCTCCCCGGATCCAATCGATATGTCAGCACTGCTTTCGCGGCGAACGGACTCAGAAGCGCCACTGCTTTCGCTAGAGCTCGAAGTTGACGAGGAACTGCAAGACGCCATCTAACATGGCCCGAAAGACCAATGAACAAAGGATGCATGCGAAAGCAAAAAAGAAAATAACGGCGATAGCACACAAACTTAAAGCGCTAATTCGAAACATAAGATAATCCGAAAATAAACAAAGGCAAGAGAGAGCTACGCACCACAATCGTTGCTCAGCGAATGATCGGTGCAGGCACCAGCAGCTTTCGCTCAGGCGAATGAATTGAGGCTTCACAAGCGCGAGGCAATGGGGCGTGAATGCGTCAGGCGGCCAAGTAGCCTCCCCGCTTGAAACCCTCTTGCTTATATACGAGCGGCCAGCGCACGGTTTTCGAGGAAGACGAAAAGACACCCGGGCACAGGATTCGAAGCGTCGCAACGGCACGCCATTACAGTACACGGTTTTCGAGGAAGACGAAAAGACATCTGGACACGGAATACGAAGCATCGCAATGGCCTGACAGGCGTCACATGGTGTCAGCGGAGCGACGGGACGTCCAGGCGCGTAAAAAAAACTTGGCTTCGAAACAAAGCGAAGGTTTTCTTTGGGCGGGCGTAGGCGCCTAGCGAAAGGACACGGTCGAACGTCGCAGGCTTACGAATCCGACCGTGAGGGGCTATTGTTGGGATGGTACCCAGACCGCAGACGCCTCCGACCCGCATTGCCGAATGAAGACGGAGCTTTCACGCGGACGTACGCATTCGCGCGGAAGCGCGCTTTCGACCCGCAATACCGAACGAAGACGGAGCTTTCGAACGGGTCTGTGCATTCGCGCGGAAGCACCAATTCGCCTCCAGCCCGCGAGACCGAAGGAGGACGAGGCTTTCGTGTGAAAGGAAGCATTCGTGTGGAAGCACGTCGTCGCTCAGGAGCGCGCGCTCGCTTCCGGCCTGCAAGGCCGGGATGAGACGGAGCTTTCGTGCGAAGGATGGCATTCGCGCGGAAAGAACCCGGCGCCTCCGGTGGAAACTTTCGTCGTTCACGGCTTCTATTTTCATAAGTTTTCGCAGGTAGCCGGAGGCATCGGTCGAAGGGAGCGGACCCACTGGTCAGGGACGGAGCCAGGTGGTGTCGGGCCTGCCAACGGACAAAGTTACGATGGTGCCCCTCGGACCGAAAGAGGCGGCGTACAGCCATGGAGTAGTTGAGTAGGGCATCATTGTAATTTTTTTAGAGTGGTTGGATGGGTGTTCTTGTACTTTCAAAATGGTCTGATTCTATATAAAAAGCTCCCGGCTTCCCATGGGGAGGAGGAGGGAGGAACACTGTTCATCTGACTCTACTTTCCACTCTCTTCCGTCTATTTTCGCTTTTGCTCCGTGCTTTCGCTCGTGCGACAACCCGCTATTTTGGGGTCTCGGTCCCGAAACAACAACTGACTTTCTGATCCTTTTTGTTTTTGGGTCTTGAGTCTTTTTAGTTTTATTCTGGCTCCGATTCTGACTTCATCATGTTTACATCATGCATTTTCGAGCTTCATGTCTATATTCCTTAAAATGAATTTATGCTCTGTTTAGTGTATGCTTCGATGATATATGATGATGCTTGTAGCTGAGGCTCTCCTTGATCACTGATACATATTGTGAGCTAAGCTATTTTTCAGAATGATGAACATGCTTAATGAACTTGAAAATTTGATACATGTTCACCATTGAGATTGGCAACTAGCATCTGTAGGATGTGTTGAAGCCACTTGAGCTATTTCATATATGCTAGGTTGCTATGTCTCTAGTTCTGAGTCTTTCACTTGCTTGGTTTGTCCTTTTTCTGCTTAAAATGATCCAAGTATTAGTGAATTGAAAAGATCAAGATGTGATTGCTTTGTCAGCACAACACGGTATCGAGACTGTTTCTCATTGCACATTGAGTTAAAACTTGAGTCGTGTAGTGTAAGACCAAAACCAATGCTTTAAGCTCCTGATTGCATCTGCATAGGCTTAGCTCGGTTGAAAAGTTAGGCAATGACAAGTTTTCAACCTCTCGCAATCGCATGCTGAATTTAAACTTGTGATAATAACCGCTGCAAATTCTCCGATAAAATCTGAAAACACAAGTCTATGTTTCACTCTATAGCATGATGATTGAACTTTGCTAGGGGTGGTTCACCTTGTATAAATGTTTAGCACTTGTTTGACTTCCTGTCTATTCATGTTCAGTGCTATTTTGATGGTGAAAACCTTTTTCTGAATGGCTTAAAAACTGCTCACTTGGCTTATGCATTCATATTTTGTAGTTGGTGATCAGTTTGAGCCTTTGCTAGCACTTGTGCATGTTGCTATGAAGTCGGATCAGCACTCTTTAGAGCATTCTTTCACTCTTTCGAGTATATACCTGAAGCTGCTAACATGCATTTTTGACTCATGTGCATTTGCTCGACTCCAATAGGCATGACATAGCTCCGTTCTGCTTACTTGAGCTCTTTTTTCCCTTCTCTTGTGATTGCAAATTGCCCCCAAGGGAGAGAATCTTTCCAAGGGGGAGTGTGTCTTGTTGTGGTGACAATTTGCAATTTATGCTTGACTTGCTGAGGGGGAGTTCTTTGAGTGAGGGGGAGGAGTTCTTGGAGTGAGGGGGAGTTTTTCTGCCTACGTTGCTCCGATTTGGTTTTTATTTGGTATCGATCGTTTCAGCTAGTTGTGTCGAGCCTCTATGCCTATGTCTTGAGGGACTAGTTGTTTTCACCGTTTTGTTTTGGTGATTCTTGATTGGTATCGAGCCTACTGCTGGTTGTGTTGAGCCTCTGTGCCTCTATCTTTAGGGACTGGCAGTAGTTGCCTCTTATGCGGTCTTCGTTTGGTATCGAGCTTTCTGCTAGTGGTGTTGAGCCCTTTTGCCTCTTCTTGAGGACTAGCTTGATCTTGACTTGGTTGTGTCGAGCCATTGCCCATGTCTTTGGGAACCAAGTCTTATGCTCCTTTTTGATCAAGTTTTGCTCTCTAATGAGTTGTTGCTTCGATTGCTTGCTTGGTTGTGTCGAACCGTTGCCCATGTCTTTGGGGTTCAAGCTTCGCTTATCTCGATTTGCTCTTCTTCAGCCTTTTCTCTGGCTTTTGGACATCTCGAGTGAGTTTTCTCCTTCTATCTAATTCTGCTTTCTTTTTATTTTGATTACGGTTACTATGAGTTGACGATGCACTCATCAAGGGGGAGATTGCGAACACAAGGTTGATATGTGCCCTTGTGGTTCCCTTCCTGAGTGATGAAGTGATCGTTCAACGGGCAACATGTCTCTTGGCTGTGTAGGTGTGCAGGTGCGGAGCTCAGACAGTGGTCGAAGGTGAGGTGAAGGTCAAGTAGAGACGTGTCGTGCTGACGGACCGTGAGCGGTGAAGGGCGGACGTGAGGCTTGGACCGATGGACCGGGAGACCTGAGGACCAGCTGTGGTAGCTGGCACGTGGCATCGGCAAGCAAGAGCACATGGGGATGTGCGGTGCATCGACCGAGTCGGGAGGAAGGTGATGGCGTCGTGACACTTGGCGGGAGGCCGAGAAGGATGGCGAATGCACTGTGCCCGGCGTGGAGGCTGGACATGCTCTGGCATCGGTGCTGGAACTCGGGGTGTGCGAACCACATCCCGTCTACGGCGCGGGTTTGGTAGCAGAGCCTCAAAAAGCTACCCTCGACGGTTTCCGAGTTTGGGCCTCAAAACTCGGGGTGGCCGGTTTCCGAGTTTGGGCCTCAAAACTCGGCGTGGACGGTTTCCAGGTTTGGGCCTCAAAACCTGGGCTCCCGGGTTTCTGAGTTTGGGCCACAAAACTCAGCCGGAGGAAAGGTTTCCCGGTTTCAGCCTCAAAACCGGGGGAAGGTCCAGGTTTCCCGGTTTCGGCCTCAAAACCCGGGGGAGGTCCGCAAAAAGGACGGTCGACGCGTGGCTGCGTGGAGAAGTTGGCGCAGTGGTGAAGCTATCCACGAGGAAGGCGCGGCGGTCGACAGGACGGCACGTGGCGGCATCCTGAGGCTTGCGTCGAGGTGAAGCTAAGGATGAGGAAGGCGCGTGGCCGTCCGATCAACTACCAGCAGATTTGGACCGGGATACCCCTAGGGTTGGCCGCTTCGCTCTTGTATCTAGGGGTAGAAGGGGATTATTGTTTTAGGCTATAAATAAGAGAGGCACCCCTGCTCTCTCTTTATCCTAGCAGTCATTTGTTCCTGAGCACTCTCTCTCTAGCCCCCGCTTAGGTTCTAATCATACCTCGCTGCTAGCGATCCGCAGAGACGGGAATCATACCTATGTGTATTTGGATCTTTTGAGGAAACGAGACCGTATTCTCGTTGTCTCCTCGTGTGGAGGAATTTCGGCTGGAATTGAATCAATTCGCGTTTTGTGTTTGTGTTCTTCGTGTTTCGATTTTTCATCTCTCGGAGATTTGCCTCGTTCTCCCTCTCCGCAAGATGATTTTTGATTCCACTTGAATCAATTTGTTCTTGGTCGTGTGCACCTTCTTTCCACCGAAGGATTTATCCCCTAACCTCATGAATCTATAGATCGGGTTGATTTCGCGTTCGTTCTTCGTTCTTTCCCCCTTTCCGGTGATCCTCGGATTTCTCTTGATAGACTTGATTTGGTGCGATGATTTCTTAGGATTAGCACCCCACTACATAGAGGAACACCTAGGAGGAGTTTGATCGAAGTCCCTTTTGATTTGGTGAAGTTTCAATCGAATTGGCTTTTGTCCCGAGCTGTTTTTTTGCTCTCTGTTCATCCGCAGACAGTCCGCGCCCCCAGCGGCGGACAGTCCGAGACTCGGGACTCGGCAGAATCAGAACAGCCCAACGCGACACTGTTCTCTGTCTCGTGAACGGCGGACAGTCCGCGGTACAAACCCGCGGACAGTCCGGGACTCGTCCAGAACTGTTTCAGAACAGTCTGTTTTGGGCTCAGTTGCCGACGGACAGTCCGGACCTCCAGTCGCGGACAGTCCGGCGTTCACGGGACAGTCCGGGACCCTGACCCCGGACAGTCCGCGAAACTGCAGCTTGTGCAGTTTTGCTCTGAGGCTTTGGCAGTTGGTTTTGGTGTTTCTCCGGGGGGTTCCGCTGTACCACTAGGACATCTCCTAGGGTATCCACCTACTTGTAGGTCATGAACTCTTCGGTCGTTTCGTGTCTTAGTTTTTGGGGTGATTTTCTGGGACAAGGGCCATTCTATTCATGAGTTGAATTTGAGGCTCCCATTCACCCCCCCCCCCTCTGGTCGCTAATCCGGTCCTTCATTCTTGTCGGAGGATGAGCCACCACTTGGTGTGATGTGCATGTACATCTCATGAGCATTGATCTTTCCCAAGATTTAAGTTGGTGTAGCGGTGGAAAGATCACTTTGATGTAGCACGGTCACAATGTGTGAGGCCAAGTCCATTGAGTTCTTCTACAAGAACATTCAAGCGTGAGTACATTTCATTTGCACTTTCATGAGCAAGCATTTCAAAAGAATGTAACTTTTGCATAACCAAATGATAACGCTCCTCACGCTCACTCTTGGTTCCCTCATGGAGCGCACAAATGTTATCCCATAGATCATGGGCATTCTTGTGGTTCCGGACGCGGTTAAACACATCCTTGCAAATGCCTCTAAATATGATGTTTTTGGGATTTTTCATTCCACTTCTCATTCTCTTCCTCATGTGGCGTGAGGCTAGTGCCCTCCTTGGGTTTAGGGAACCCGGTTATTGTGGCTTCGTGGCATTTTACATCAACTGCTTCTAGGTATGACTCCATACAGATTTTCCAATATGGGAAGTGATCTCCCTCAAACATGGGAGGTGGTCCATCACCTCCGGACATCTTAACTCTAGGCGGTTAAGCCTAAATCGAGAGCACGAGGCTCTGATACCAATTGAAAGGATCAAGATGCCCAAGAGGGGGGTGAATTGGGCTTTTCTAAAACTTTAGCACAAATTAAAACCTATCAAGCCCAATTAACCCCTTGTGCCTAGAAGTGTGTTTTTTTAGACTCTACCGCACAAAAGACTACACCTATTCCATTCCTACTCTAGCAAGGCAATTCAATTATGAAGGGACAACAAGTAAATGTGAAATTGGATTGCTCAAATGAAAATGCGTATGTAAAGGGAGTAGAAATGACTCGACGATCTTTTTGCCGAGGTATCGAGGTGTCGGCACACCCCATAGTCCTCGTTGGAGCACCCGCGCAAGGGTATCGCTCCCCCTTGATCCGCGCAAGGATCAAGTACTCACTATGAGCTGATTCTTCGCCACTCTGGCTCGGTGAATCGCTCACTACCGGTCACAAGCCTCCTTAGGTCATCCATAAGCCACCGGATGATCACCAAGCTTCACGATCACCACCAAGCCATCTAGGTGATGCCGATCACCAAGAGTAACAAGCTAAAACTCTCACTTGACCAAGCCAAGGCCAAAGAGATGGATGGATGCACACTTGCTACTCAATTCTCACTAGGAGGTCACTAATTCTCGTGATTAGCAATTCACTCAACCTCACTAGGGCTCTTGCTCTTTCTCACACTCATAATGTGTCTCTCAGCAGATGGAAGTGGCAAGAACGCTCTAATGGAGGAGGGGGAGGAGTATAAATACTCCCCCCAACCGGCCATCCAAAAGAGCACTGAGCAGCACAGATTTTGGGGGCATCGGACGCTCTGATGTCTGGCATCGGTCGCGCCGATGCCCTCGACCCAACGGTCAATTGTACTTTCTGTCAGACCTCTTAAAGTATTCTGACCTCTCTGGAACCTCTCTGCATGGACATCGGACGCTGGCCCTCAGCGTCTGATGCTAGCGTCCGATGTGCCCCTCAGGGCACTCTCTCAGGAACAGTGGCACATGCGGATACATGGGTGTATGACGGATCTTGAGATGATGAGTGATTGTCAATTGGTTTGATGTGCATGTTCTTTGGCTTGTGTTGTGCAGGTGTTGAGCTCGGAGACGGTGATCGAAGGCAAGGTGAAGGTCAAGTAGAGGCGTGTCGTGCCGATGGACCCAGAGCGGTGAAGGGCGGACGTAAGGCTTGGACTGACGGACCGGTGGCCTGAGGATCAGCTGTGATGGCTGACAGCCTGGGACAGCAACAAGTGAAGACTTGCGGGTGGACGGGGTGCACGGGCGGTGCATCCCTCTACGGCTTCGGTTTGGTGCTAGAGCCCTAGAAAAACCACCGGCTGGATGGTTTCTAGGTTTGGGCCTCAAAACCTGGGTGCTGGCCGGTTTCCGAGTTTGAGCCTCAAAACTTAGGCTGAGGACGGTTTCCAGGTTTGGGCCTCAAAACCTTGGCGATGGCGGGTTTCTGAGTTTGGGCCACAAAACTCAGCCTGAGGACTGGTTTCCTGGTTTCAGCCTCAAAACCGGGGGGAGGTCCAGGAAAATGGACGGAGGGCGAGTGGCGGCACGTGGCGGCATCTGGTGAGTTCGCGTCGAGGCGAAGCTACCAGTTGTGCGGGCGTGGCTGTCAGATCAACAACTACTTCGAGCTGGTCCAGAATAGCCTTAGGGTTTAGCTGGTTCGCTCTCTGTATCATTAGGGGTAGAGTGGGAATAATGTTTAGGATAAGTAGGGGAGACACCCACCTCCTCATGTATCTCAGTCATTTTGCTATTCTCCTCTAGGGTTTCCTGCTTCCCATTCCCTGCTATAGCTACTGAGATCCGCAGAGGCGGCTAATCATACCTCTGTGTATTTGGATTTTGCGGAAACGGGACCGGATTCCCGTTGTCTCCTCGTGGGGACGATTTTTGGCTGGAATTTATGGTTGTGATTTTCGTTCTTGAGTTGTTCTTCGCGTTCATCTTTTCTCTACGATTTTCCCGTTGATCGATCTTGGTGTTAAGCAACTCTAAATGCATAACTTGACATAGCATGAGCATGGCATCATATCATTTCATGTGCATCTTGTATGGTATGTTTGTTTAAGTCCTTGCCTAGTCTCTAGTGTAGCTATTAGATGCTTTGTTTTTCTGACCAAGTGCCTTAAGCCGAAGTTGTAGATTTTGTCAAAAGGAACAACTTTGCTTAAAGGTACTTTTTCAGAAAAGGTCATTTAATGTTTATTTCTTGCATTAGAAAAATAGACTAGGAGTGAAATTCTTTTTCCAGGCAGAATTTGGACTTGAGCCTTAAAGATGAATTGTTTCTTGTCAAATTCTAAGCAACTTTGCTTTTAGGACCTTTTTCTAGTTTGGCTTAGTTTGGGAGATACAGGCCAGGAAAGAAAATCAACAAAACCTCTTTTGTTTAAACCCTAGTGGGGCCCACCTGTCAGCCTCTTTTCTCCGTCCTCCCGCGCGTGCCTCTTGACAGAAGTTATAGCATGTTTTACCGTATCAAAATACCGTCAACAGGCCTCGATTTCAAGGAAGAATAGCATATCATGAGCATATTTATCACTAATAAGTTCCACTTGTACTCTTAGCTTGTGAACTTGTAGGAGATGACAAAATGAACAAAACGAGACCAGGTGGGCCCACCAAGGGGGTCGGCCGACCCCACCTTGGGGCCACCTCGGCCATGGTGACATGGCATGATCCAAGAGAAGCATGTTCAAGTCAATATCAACCATTGGATCAAACATGTGCTTTTACTCAATAGTGCAAGATGAGAAGCACATGGATTCATGGGTCCACACCGAAAACCAAATGCAACCAACTTCACAAGACTTTCTCCATGACATGGGGGGTCACCAAGGGAGAGAAGGTGGTGGGCCAGCCCTGTCATAGGGGGGTCGGCCGACCCCCCCCCCTTGGTGGGGCCCATCTACCCTATTTATCAGGATGACATCATCACCTTCTAGAAGATGTACCCCGGGCCCACATGTCATAGAGGGGGGGGGTCGGCCGACCCCATGGTGAACTTTATCCAAGTCGGTGGCAAAGCACATGTTTCACAGGTGAACAATTTCCAAGCCATTCATCAAGGTCGGTTGCTGTGGCGGTGGATCCAAGGGTGAAGAGAGGATGAGCACACGGATCGCTGACGTGGCGCCGGAGTAGCCCCTACTCCACCTCCACTATAAATAGAGGCCTTCACCCTCCCCATCTATATATCTCACAACACATATCTCCACTTTCATGTGAGATCAAGCAAGAGTAGTAGTAGTTAGTCTAGTAGTGGGAGTTAGAGTTGAGTCGGGCGAAGCTCGGGTCTCCGGAGTCGTCTTCTGGGAGTCTGGTATAGCCCTTGTATCTTTCTTCTTTTGTAAGAATTTATTTATTTAATATATTATTCTTTTTTTACTTTACTTTGCATTTACTTAAGTATTTACTTTCCAAGTATTTATTTAAGTATTTACTTAGTGCAAGTCTATATTTATATAGTCTTGTTGTGTGCTTATCTTGGTTCTATAGTTGTCTTAGTTAGATTGATTTCCTTTAAATAGCTTCTTGTGTGTGCGTCATCGTCCTATCTTAGGATAGGAGCTTTAGCTATTTTGATCGATAGCTAAAGGTGTAGATAAGTGTGAGCATGGTGCTCATACTTCACCTTATCTTTGACTACCGCTAGCTTGCACGGACAGTAGGGGCGCATGGGCAAAAGGTGACAGATTTTGCCTGGCTACGTAGATCCCCTCACGTGAACTCAGGTTAGTTTTTAAAAGGTAAGGCGTCCATAAGCCAAATAACCACTTGAGTATTGGGTTAGGTGAACAACCTTCTATCGCTTTACTCTCTCGTTTATCCCTCTCACACAAGTAGCAAGGCGTCAACCTAGTTAAGTCATCTATTTAATTAGGATTAGTTCATAGGAGAAAAGGTAGAAACATAGGAGTACTTTATACTCACTCGTTGTCCTCCCACCTAGCTAACTCTACTAAAGTTATCTTTCATATCATATACTCTTCCTATGCTTCTACCTTTTCTCCTATGAACTAATCCTAATTAAATAGATGACTTAACTAGGTTGACGCCTTGCTACTTGTGTGAGAGGGATAAACGAGAGAGTAAAGCGATAGAAGGTTGTTCACCTAACCCAATACTCAAGCGGTTATTTGGCTTATGGACGCCTTACCTTTTAAAAACTAACCTGAGTTCACGTGAGGGGATCTACGTAGCCAGGCAAAATCTGTCACCTTTTGCCCATGCGCCCCTACTGTCCGTGCAAGCTAGCGGTAGTCAAAGATAAGATGAAGTATGAGCACCATGCTCACACTTATCTACACCTTTAGCTATCGATCAAAATAGCTAAAGCCCCTATCCTAAGATAGGACGATGACGCACACACAAGAAGCTATTTAAAGGAAATCAATCTAACTAAGACAACTATAGAACCAAGATAAGCACACAACAAGACTATATAAATATAGACTTGCACTAAGTAAATTTATCTTATCTATCTATCCTCCCTTATATCCACTTATCCCCTTTTGCTTCTCTAATTGATAATAGATTATAGTAAGACTAAAGGATCTATCTTTCCTCTCTCTACATCTTTCCTAGCTTGCTTTCCTTTGGGATAAAATAAATAACGATACCTTGGAATACTCCCGAGTGAAGTGCTACATCAGTATATTCTGTGCGCTTACGGAATTATCCAATAGTCAATAGTTTTACCACCAAGACACTTCTAGCGCCGTTGATGGGGTTAGGCTCCATAGTCTAGTTCTAGTGGTTACGTTAAGAAGTGTCAACAAGCATTTCTGGCGCCGTTGCCGGGGAAAGCAACAGCCTAGGAGTTTAGAGAGAGTGAATCCGGAGTCTGCTATATATTAGTTATCAATTAGTATAGGGGCTAACCCCTCACCTGTCTAGTTTCTTTTCGTTATTGTGAAACTAGTAGGTGTATGAGCGGTTTCCAACTGCCGACAAACTTCGTTGAAAATCCTGAGCAGTTGTTGAGGAGGACTAGACTTCGTCAAGTTCCACCTCAGAGGTTCATCTCGAACCAGAATCCGTTCGGGGAGGAAGTTTCTGCACCAGCTAGAAGAGAAGCCATGGCCCAAAAGACCATCTTCGAGTACTCTGCGCCGTCGGCCGATAATGTCGCCACGGGTCCGCAGCTTAACTTGGGGGATGCAACTTTCGAGCTCAAGCTAGCTCTCATCAACATGGTGCAAGCCAATCCATTTTGTGGGAAGCCGCATGAGGACGCCAACGCCCATCTCCAACACTTCTTGGAGGTATGTGGTACCTTCACTATGAAGAATGTGTCTGTAGACGTCATCCGTCTTCGTCTTTTCCCGTTCTCGTTATTGGGAAAGGCGAAGCAATGGTTCTACGCCAACAAGAGTGAAGCCACCACTTGGGAGAAGTGCACCAATGCGTTTCTCAAGAAGTTCTTCCCGATGGGCAAGACCAGCGCCCTTTGTGGAAAGATTTCCAGCTTCCAGCAACAAGCTGATGAGACGATTCCCAAAGCATGGGAACGTCTACAAGAGTACATTCGCGCCTGTCCTCATCAATGGATAGAGGAGTGGCTCATCATCCAAGGTTTCTACCATGGCCTGACCGGTATGGCCCGTAGTCACCTAGATGCAGCCACTGGAGGGGCATTCTTACAACACAATGTGAGAGATGCCAAGGACCTCTTAGAGAAGATGGTTACCAACCAAGGTTGGAATGAGGAATGTCTTCAGCCCAAGAAGAGAGTTGTTCATGCTCTCAACGAGGTGGACATGCTCTGCGCAAAGATGGACCTCTTGATGAAGAAAGTAGAAGAAAGTTCCAAGAAGGAACAAGAGGTCGTTCAACCTTATGCAACCGCACAAGTCGTCGAAGCCGACCAATGGTGCGAGGTATGCGGAGGCAATGACCATTCGGGAAATAATTGTCCCGAAACGAAGGAGGAAGTGAGCTTCATCAACAACACCAACAACAACAATGGGTACCGGCCCCAACAACAACAACAAGGATGGAATTTGCGCCCCTTCTACCAAAATCAAGGTAATGGTTATAGCAATAATTTCAATAATTCTTATAATAACCAACCTTCTTTAAGAGATCTTGTCTTAGGCCAATCTAAAATAAATGATAGTATTAATAAAAATATGATGGCTAATGATAAGATTCTTGAAAATATAAATAAGAAAATGGATAGCTTTAATTCTGCTATGAAAAATCAATTGAGTTTTAATAAAATGCTAGAAACACAATTAGCTCAATTAGCAGCAGCTGTCCCATCCTACGAGCAAGGTAAGATCCCAGGGAAACCCGAGGATCCAATAGAGGGTGTAAAATTAGTTACTACGAGGTACGGTAAGCCTCCGCTCCGGTCAAACTGGGGCTATCTACTCGATTCGCCCTTCCTCACCAAGAAGGAAGATCCAGGCCTGCCGACCATCACCTGCCAGATTGGACCACAAGTCTTCCACGACGCCTTCTGCGACCTTGGATCGGGTGTCAACATCATGTCCAATGTAACGTATGATAACTTACTAGGGGGACCTTTGCTCCCTACATTTGTTCGTTTGCAGCTGGGCGATCAGACGCTATAGTTCCCCGAGGGACTAGCAACGGACATCCTCATCAAAGTCCAAAACAGCTACGTCCCCATCAATTTCCTTATATTGGACATGGGATCCAATGTAGACGTCGCGATCATCCTGGGAAGGCCGTTCCTTAATACGGTTAACGCCATCATCTACGTGGGATCCGGCCAACTTCACCTCCAGTTCCCGGAGTATAAGGTAAAGTGTCCATTCAACGGTTATAAAGCTAACATGCAGGTGAAGGACAAAGAACCTCGAGACAACAAACATCGTCGTCGTTGTTGATGGTCCTTAAACACCTATTTTACCATCAACATTTTACCCTAAAATTCACCAAAAAGGCATGAAATGTAGTCAAATAGGTTTCAAACTAACCAAATTCCACATGTCCATAGATTTTGATTTGAATGCAGGATTTGAACCAAATTTGGATATTTGAACCACCAAAGGCCAAGCCCACTCAGCAGGGGCCAATTGGGCCTCAGGGGGGTGGCGCCCGCCACCCCTAGGTGGCGTCCGCCACAAGGAGAGGCCCAAACCTCCCCCCTGCCATGTCACTGATCCGTGTGACCACCCCAGGGCCAAATCTTGGCCCTTGGTCACTAGGTCAGTGGCATCGGAGGGCTTAGGAGGGGAGTGGCGTGGATTTTGACCGAATGACGGTTATCTGGACATGCAACCGACTTAACCACCGCGTTGGAGGAATCCCTGGAGGCCGTAGGATCAATGACGGTGCATCCAACGGCCAGGGGGTGGCGGCTGCCACCTAGGGCTGGCGCCCGCCACTAGGGTTTGCCATGGTCGGTTGGCTGCCCCCTATAAGTACCCCCCTCACTCCACAAGGCTATAAATACCCCCCTTGAGGCGTCTCTTCATTTCAAGCAGAAGAGAAGCAAGAGGCAATCAAGCAAGGAAGCAAGAGAAGCAAGTGAGAGTTAGGTTAGAAGCTCAGAGAGCTTAGGCAAGTAGGTTAGCTAGTAGAGAGAGCATAGCTCTAGTGCCCTTGCTGCAGCGCGGCTCTTAGTTTAGCACAGCTCAGCCCTGACCAGTGGTATAGTAGCATAGAGCTTGCTAGGAGAGAAGCGGGTGCGAGTGACTGGCATCGGAGGTCAGTTGATTTCCCGGCGTCTCTGGTCTGGTTTGCTCTCTTATATCTCAGGTACACTTATCATTATTCTAATATTACTTTAGTATTACTTTCAGTATTACTTTCAGTACTACTTTATCAAGTGCCTTGAGTGTGACCTAGCTATCCTACAGTTCAATTCACTTAGCCATAGTAGTTAATCTCTAGTGTGCTTAGTGTTTGAACTTTGCCAATAGGTTGCTTAGTTAGTTTAGTGTTTATCTTATTAAGTCAAGTATTTGTTCTGACGTCCGCAAGGGTGTCTCTATTCAAAGCTAGGGTAGAGATAGTTAGAATATAATTAAGTGTGGTGCTTAGTTATAGACTTACCTTCAGATACGGCTGGACCCCCGGATAGCTGTGGTAGCAAGCAGGTGGTGACAGCCTTGTGCGCCTTGAATTCCACCACGTAGTTGGCCCAGTTTAATAGTAAGGCTCGTTGTGCTAGCGTTCAACCCAAGTCAGTGGTAAAGGCTAGTACGCCTCGGTACTTGACAAGATAGGAATAAAACTATACTTAACTTGGTTGCTTTATTGACATTTGCCTATCCTGCTTCATAGTTATCTTGCTTCGTAGTTATCTTGCTTCGTAGTTATCTAGGAGTAGTTATTAGTTATTAGTTAGTTATCCTTAGTTATCCCTTATCTATCTATCCATCCACCTTACCTTAGCCATTTCATTCATCCTTACCTATCCATCCATATATTCTTTCTAGCCTCTCATCCTCTCCTTTTCATCTCCTCTTTTCTCCTTTTCCCTTTTCTTATTCTTCGACTCTCATCCCCTCCTTGACTCGACTCGTACACCACCCTAGCCTTCCCTTGGGATCAAATAAAACGACACCTGGTACTGCCAGGCGAAGTGCTACTACGATAGTTTTGTGCGCTTGCAGAATCTCCTCTAGGTAGATTGCAATCTCTCTAGCTAGCTCCTACTAGTGTCGGGATTGACAACCCCATTTGGCATTAGTAGATAGCTGCTTTAACTTCACTCCTTTTGGTATAGTGACTGGACTTGCTACAAGCATTTCTGACGCCGTTGCCAGGAATAGATTCCATAGTCTTCTCCTAGTAACGACGTTGGCAAGTGTCAACAAGCATTTCTAGGCCGTTACCGGGGATAGTTGCCTAGCTCTATCTTTAGTGAAGTTAAGAACTACCAACAAGCATTTCTGGCCCTGTTGCCGGGGAAGGCAATCGGTGTATCGGTTGAGTCCGTGTCGAATTTATCTTCGTTTAAGCTCCCGCTTAGCGAATCCCATCTTACCCCATTCTTTCTTTCCTTAGTCCTTCTTATCTTTTTCCTTCATCTTCTTCAACTTCTTTCTTTCTTATCTTGTTCTACCTTCACGATGGCCAATAAGACCATTCGTGAGTTTTCTGCTCCTTCTGCCGCCAATGTAGCGATAGGACCAGAATTGATCGAAGCCAACCTCAATTTTGAGTTAAAACCGGCTCTGATCACGATGGTCCAAGCTAGCCCGTTCTGTGGCAAAGCTCATGAGGATGCCAATGCTCACCTCCAACAATTTTTGGAGATTTGCGGCACCTTCACCATTAAGGGGATAACACAAGAAGCCATCCGTCTTCGTCTCTTTCCTTTCTCTTTGCTAGGAAAAGCGAAGCAATGGTTCTATACCAATCGCAACGATGTAGACACATGGGACAATTGTTCCAATGCTTTTCTCGCCAAATTCTTTCCGATGGGCAAGACGAACGCTCTTCGCAACAAAATCTCCAGCTTTACGCAACAAGCCGAGGAATCTATTCCCGAGGCTTGGGAGAGAATGCAAGAGTACGTCGCTGCTTGTCCACACCATGGTATGGAAGACTGGCTACACTACTAGATTTTGACCCTATTGCCACATGACGCCCTTTGCAACGCCACAAATAGTGTTGTAATAGAGGTGTGTTTTGCAACATTTGTCCAAAAATGTGGCAACATGGTGCCTATATTGCCACAACAATAGTACATTGCAATATGTACATTCACCGTTGCAAGAGGTGAGACCTATGGCAACCCTTTTATAAAAAATGTTGCTATAAGTTCAAAATATTGCGACGATGAAATTGTGTTGTATTAGTACTAATTAGCGTTGCAACTATATGGTGCTCTTGCAACCTTATATAAAAGTGTTGTCATCGCTTGACATGATTGCCACAGTGTTGTTGGGTTGTAATATTTCTCACATCTGTTGCAATAGGTAAACCCTGTATTGCAACTAAATTTCCATGGCGATGCAATAGTCTATTTCTATTACCATCATTTTTATTTGTTGTAATATTTATCATGACGTTGCAATAGGTTGACCGTGTATTGCAACTAAATTTCCAGGGCCATGCAATAGTTTGTTGCTATTGCCACATTTTTGTTTTGTTGTAATATTTATGATGACCATTGCAATAGATAGTTGTTTATTACAAGTATAAATATGTAAAGCGATGCAATAGTTTGTTGCGGCTACCACATGTCAATTTGGTTGCTATGAAATCCTAGTGTCATTGTAATAATATAATGTTGTATGAAACACCTATATTTTGTGGGCTTTACATATAGCAGAAAGGCCCAGGCGTGCGAACAGTCATCATCTAGCGACTACTACTATCGCCCTAACCCATAACTCGATCATAGGTGGAGCCACCACTAGGCATGCATGGCCAAAGAGATCAATCAAGCTAGGAATAAAATGCATCCCACAACACGAATTAAATTTGCACTCTCTTACTTTATCGATAAAAAATTAGAAAAAAATAAAGAGCAGTTCACAAAATTGAACCTGGAAAAATAAAAATGAAGAGCAATTCACTGCATGAACTGAACCTAGTTTATAGTCTATAGATAAATATCTAAGAAAAAAAACTATTCACTATAAGAATTGAATCTATTCTATAGTCTATGGTTAAAAATCAATGAGAAATAAAAATAAAACATGCTTGTCTATGGGATCGAACCTGTGAAATAGCAATTCAATCACTAGGTGCACACCATTAGACTACGAGATTTTTATTGTATATAGTATAAACTTATTTTTTATAATATTGATAAGCATATATCTAATGAATACTAAGCTGATCCACAGAGTATGCCATGGTCCACCCAACATACTCTGTGGGTCCACCCCTGGAGACATCACAAAACTTTTCTTGAAGAAACTGCCTGTATTGAACTTGACCTAAAGCATGCTCAAGCGTTGCAATGTCTAATCTCCAGAAGAAACAAACATTAAAAGGTCTACAAATAATCTATACAAATTCTCAGTAGTTCTGAAAGATACTGATAGGGATAACAATAACATATCAGCTTCATGAAAAGCAATAACTTAACCAAATAAATCTACAACTAGGTCCACACAGAATCAACAATTATTCATAAAAATAACATTAATCAAAGAGATCTTCATCCAGAAGCAATAATTATTCATAAAAATGACTTAATCAATTATTTATAAAAATGACTTAAACAAAGAATTCATCATCCTCGCCTTCTCCCATTGATGTCACTGGTGCAACAACTCCATCATCAATATATGTTTCATCATCTTGATCATCTTCTACAGCAAGAAATGCCGCATGATCTGGTTCAGGAATAGATTGGGCACGTGCCTCATCAATAATAGAGGCATCACCACTAAAACCTGCCATTCCTGTTCTCCTCCAATTTGTCAAATCCATGCGAAGACGTAATGCATTATCCATGTCTTGCACTCCCACATCCAGTAAGTTTATGTCGATTTCACCCTCATCTTCTGTTGCTTCTGGCATGGCAAACAAATTCCTAGGCTTCATTGCAACAACACTGCACCAACCGGGCTTGCTTGGGATTTCAGCATAGAACACTAGTTCAGCTTGTGTTGCCAGAATATAGGGATCACTAGAATATCGATATCGACTAGTATTGATCTCGATAATCTCATATTCATCTTTATTATATCCTTTGCCTTTATTCGTACTGGCAGCTAGTACATCATACCAGTCACACTCGAACAATACAACTTCTTTGTCCTTGGGGAAATCAAGAGTGATGATTTTTTTAATCACTCCATACCATGCCATATTGCTGGTACTAGCATCACCCTTCACATAAACGCCACTATTTCGTGTGGTCAGTCTTTTCTCAATAGAAGCAGTTCGGAACAGAAAACCATTGATAAAGCATCTATTGTACACACGGGCTCGTTGGTCCGGTCCTTGAGCAAGGTAATATAAGAGGTCCTCATTTTGCTTGCTGACCTGCAAAACACAATTCCATCATACAGGTGCTAGTGAATAAAAATTAAGATTAAAAAATTAAGATTGAAAAAATAAATTTAATTAATTACTCACTTTGCCCTGAAACCAGTTTACAAATTGCTCTTTGTGTCGTTTGGTAAGGTTTGTCGTACCATCTTTCCTTAGTTCGTCCATATGCTCACTGCATTATGGACACAACTTCAAAAAATTAGTAATTAAGTAAAAGAATTCCTAAAAAATAATAATGTTATATATTGCAACTTACTCAACCCATTTTCTGGCCTCCTCACAGTTGGTTATCATGTAGTGTCTCATCTTTACTAACTCTTCTGTAGAAATTTTTTCATAACTAAATCCTTTCCTGCTGAAATTAATTTCACTAAATATGTTGAGCCCAGATGGTGGCTCATTCACAACGGCACTTTTATGACAATCAGCTTGATTCAATTTGGTGTCAACGTCTTCCAAAAAACGAGCGCAAAAAGTCAGGCACTCCTCAGAGATATATCCCTCGGCTATTGAACCCTCAGGATGTGCTTTGTTCCTCACATAGCCTTTTAGTGTACGTAAATATCTCTCAACAGGATACATCCATCTGTAGCATACAGGACCTCCTAGTTTAGCCTCTTCAGCTAGATGGACCGGCAAATGCATCATTATGTCAAAAAATGCAGGTGGGAATACCATCTCAAGGCGACAAAGAGTCTCTCTGATTGAACTGCTAAGCTTATCAAGATCTGCCTCCACTAGCTCCTTTGAACAAATTGCATTGAAGAACCTACTAAGATCAATCAATGGGATCACAACATCTGGTGGTAGAATGCTGCGTACAATCAAAGGTAATAGCTTCTGTAAAATAACATGGTAGTCATGGGTTTTGAGTCCAACAACCTTACAAGCTTTGACGTCAACACATCTCTTTATATTAGAGGCAAACCCATCAGGCATCTTCACTCCTTCTAGAAATTTGCATAAAATTTCCTTCTCATCCTTAGATAATGTGTACAAAGCTGGTGGCATAATATATTTATTATTCTCCATCACAAGATGTTGATCCTTCCTCATACCAAGATGTTGCATGTCAAGCCGGGCCTTCTCACTATCCTTACATTTACCATCAATTTCTAGCAAAGTACCCAAAATGCTCTCGCAGATGTTCTTCTCAATGTGCATCACATCCAAATTATGCCTTATAAGCAGTGAGTCCCAATAAGGCAATTCAAAGAAAATACTTTGCTTCCTCCAATTGTGTCATCTATTTTTCTCTTCACGTTGCTTCCTCTTTCTTGTTGTTTTCCCAAAAGTCACTTGCTGAAAACATTGAAATTGTTCCCTCACTTGTTCACGAGTCAAAGGTTCAGGAGCCTCCCTTGTTTCCACTTTGTTATTAAAGCTAATCTTATTCCTGCGCCACCTATGTTTGGACAGTGAACTCATTAATTATTTAAAAAATTAAAAGACAATTATTTCATCAAAATGAAATCTTACCTATGTTTCAATGGCAAAAAGCGGCGATGTCCCATGTAGCAATGCTTAGACCCGTATTTCAACCACAAGAAGTCTGTATCCTTGTTGCAATATGGACATGCAAACTTCCCTTTGGTGCTCCAACCAGATAACATTGCATATGCTGAAAAATCATTGATTGTCCAAAGTAGAACAACATGTAGATCAAAATTCTTCTTTTCCTTTGCATCATATGTGTTAACACCATCTTTCCACAACTCCTTTAGCTCATCAATAAGGGGACGGAAGTATACATCAATATTATTTCCAGGAGATTTTGGTCCTGGAACCAACATTGACATCATCCAATAAGGTTGTTTCATACACAACCAAGGCGGCAAATTATAAGGGATTATGATCACAGGCCAAGTGGTATATGTTGTACTTATCATGCCAAATGGATTGAATCCATCAGATGCTAGAGCTAGCCTAACATTACGAGGATCCTTTGAAAACCACTTGTACGTGTCATCCACGTGCTTCCATGCCGGGGAGTCTGCAGGGTGACGCATTCTACCATCACGGGCCAATCCATCCTTGTGTCATCTCATGTCTGATGACGTGCTTTCCCTCATATATAATCTCTGTAGCCGAGGTATTAGGGGGAAATACCGTAGGATCTTACGTGGAACACGCTTGTTTGGTGTACCACCAGTGTCACTAGTATCATCACCCTTTGCAGCACCATCATCCTTCCACCTAGACTCACCACATGTTGGACAATTATCTAGTTTTTCATTTTCCTTCCAAAATAATACACAATCATTTTCACACGCGTGTATCTTTTCATAGTCCAGACCCAGCTCTTGAACAACCCTCTGCACCTTCTCCAATGTGTTTGGGACACAATGGCCTTCAGGTAGCACAAGTGAGAACAAATTTAGTATGCTCCTCAAGGCAGTGTTACTAATACCATGCATGCACTTAATCTGAAACAATCTCACAATAAAAGAAACTTTGGTAGCCTCCCTGCAACCTGGATACAGTTCTTGTCTTGCCTCCTCTAATAATTTATAGAACTTCTTGGCACGCTCATTTGGCTCTTCATCTGGACCTTGGATGATGTTTCCATGTATAGTAGCCCTGATAAGTGTTCCAATCAGCTCAGTCCCAGGATCAACATCATCTCCTTCATCATGGTCTACTGGTCCTTCAAGATTAGATGGGCTGCCTTCATCACATGGATGTTCCCCTTCCAAGATGAAACTTTCATCAAAGCGATTATCAAGAACATGTCGGTGAACCTCACGCCGTGTTTTCCAAACCATGCATCGACATTTAGCACACGGACACTTGGCAGTTGATGTGCCATCAAATGTGATATCAATATATTTCTGGAATTTCTCTTGCCAAACAGGATTAGACCTATCCATGCGCATCCAACTCCTATCATCATGCTGTGACATTATATTATGCTTCAAATAAGTTTCTGCAGAAAATTTAGATATACATAAGTAAAATACATATATAATTAGCATGATCTTGCACAAAAAAAACTTAATTAACATGATCGACTTAGCAGTGCTCTAGCTAGCAGCATGATCGAATTAAGGCTATGCCAATTTAATTAGCATGATCTTGCACAAAAAACCTTAATTAACATGATCGACTTAGCAGCGTTCTCAGCATGATCGAATTAAGGCTAAGATGAACTTAAATAGCATGATCTTGTGCAAAAAAAAACTTTAATTAATATGACCAACTTAGCAGCACCACCAAGATGATATAAAACTTCATTATCTACAACTTCCATATTATAGGATTTGGCATAGGAGGCCACCAAGATAGCATAAATATCCACTTAAGTTAACTAAAGTAAACAGGACAGCAAGCTTATGAAACTCATAACTAGTGATATGCTCGTCCAAAATCCATGCACTAAAACAATCTGTAAAGCTTAAGAAAAACTCTAAAACTTTCATTTAGATTACAAGTTCAAATTCGTCCAATAAAAGGGCCAAAAATTAGGTAGATCTAAAACTGTCCAGATTCTCGTCACTGCAAAACAATCTTCTTAGAAAAATCATATCTTTAGAAATACAAAGGCTATGAAGGTGATCTTGGTGTCTCAAAAGAAAGATACAAAAGTCTATTATAACTTTGTCCATAGTGACAAAATTTATTGAGACCATTAAGATACCCTAAAACAGTGATGATGGATAGAAACTAGTTAATCTGACAGAATTTCAGAACATGGACCAAAATTAAATTTCGGGAATTACTCTGTCAAAACCCCTTCTAATTTGATAATTCGATCCATAAAACTTGATCCGAGAAAGTGGATTAATATTTGGCATCTCACCTAGGTCAACCACAGCGGGCACAATGACAAGTTCGCGGCGATCCACTCCTTCCTAGAACCTGGAAGGATCAAGGAAGGTCAAAGACGTTGAGCGCGTTTGCCGTCCGCGTGACTCGTGAGGAAGGAAGTCGAACATACGAACAGTTGAAGGAAGCGCCCAGCCACAGAAGCGAAGTCGCGTGCGTTGGCGATGTTCTGATCTGCGGCTGCATTGTAATTGTGGCCGGACTGCTCTCAGTCTGAGGAGACAACGAAGAAGTCAGGAACGGCGTCGGCGGCGCTAATTGCGTAGCCGCTTAGTAAGCGCAAGCGATGACGTGAACAAACTGGAATCGATATGGACTCGCTTCTGTCTCCCAAAAGTGCAGTCGTGGACTCCATATCCTACAGGCTAGAGCCTACAGGATGGGCCAAAGAAGAGAGTTGTTGTTGATTTATATTAATATAATAAACAAAGCCCATAGTTAACTATACATACTTAGCAGTATCCGCGTGGTATATTTATTTTAATCATGGATATTTATTTGTATTTTAGCAGTCTCCGCGTGGTATATTCTAAGAGCATCTTCAATTGTTTGGAAAAATTGACTTGGAAAAATTGTCATTTAGCAACTTGCTAAAACTTTTGGCAAGTAAATTTTTCATGTATCTCTAATAGTTTGGTAAAAATAACATAGAAAATAGGCGCGGGAGAAGTGGCGGCCAATTTTAACTTAGTAAAAATAACATAGAAATGCCGGATAGCAAGCGAAGCTGACTTGGTAAATATAGCGAGTAGATGGCCTCCGATTCCAACTTGAAAAAATTTAACAAGTCATATACCAATTTATTGGAGAACGTTTTTTCTACTTTTTCCAATAAAACAAGGATAACAAGTCATTTTTGCAAACTATTGGAGATGCTCTAAGAGAGGTTCCTCGGCCGTAGACCTGGGCGTTTGGGTTACCCGAAATTTTCAGGTGGAGTAATTCAGACAATTCAAAATTCAGGTAATAAAAACTACTGCCCGATATTAGTCCCGAAAAAACATATTACCCGTAATTTCGGGTATCCGAATGATATTAGTCCTAAAAAAACTACCCATAATTTCAGGTACGCAATAATTCAGGGCATATTACCCAAAAACTACTACCCGATATTATATTCTTTCTCCACGGCATCCTCCTCCGCCACCGCCGCCGCCTACCGCCATGCGTTCGTGTGGGGGGCCAGAGCCGTGCAGCACTGATGGTGCCCCTGGTCACTCCCTTCCCTCCCGCGCAGCCGCACCGCATCTCTCTCGCAACTGCATCTCTCGTCCACGTGCGGGGCTCTTCCTCCCTGGCGATAGGGTGGTGCCTGAGCCAAAGACGTCTAGTCCCCTTGTTGAGGGCGTGAGGGCTGCTGGCGGCAAGCGCGGCGACTGTGCCGAGATGCGATGTGTCAGGTGGCCGGTGGCCGAGATGCTGCGTGAGTCAGAGTGGGGCAGGGAGAACGCGACAGCGGCATTGGTGCTCCTGTGCACCATGACTGTCTCCTTCACTTGCTCTATCATCTCAGGTAAATGAAGATTGAACTACCAAAGAATTTGATTTTTGGTGAAAATGGCTCTGCTCTAGTTTACAAAATACAATTCTATGTAACTCATTGCTTGTGATCAAGGATGGCAACGGGTCGGTTTCGGGTCGGATATCCGCGGGTTTCGGGTCTAGCGGGTTCGGGTTTGGGGAGGGTTTTTCACCCACGGTTTTTGGGTTCGGGGCTCCAAAACCTACCGGGTTTTGTTTCGGGTTTGGTTTTTCATCCGTGGATACACAACGAACATCCGGTTGGAATGAAAACTCATGTTTTATTAGATTATTAAATTTATTTTAGGTTGACTTATAAAATTATTTATTATTTATAATGTCTTAATTATACATGTGAATATGTATATATATATATCACATATATATTTAAAAAAGTACTTATTACTCTTATCATAGTGCAAAACAAAATGGGTTTCGAGTATCCGCGGGTTTGATTATGCTGATGGATTTTCACCTGAATCGGTTTTCGGTTCGGGTTCGGGTTTTGAGTTCGGGTTTCGGGTTTGGGTGCACGGAGATTCCACCCGATCCGAATCGTACCTGTTGCCATCCTTACTTGTGATGTTGTACATTGGTTATCCAATGTCACGGATATCGATGATTTGAAGGACGAAATTGATAGATTTCCACGGAGGTCGCGCCTGCGGCCAGCGAAGCCAGCGCGCGACAGAGTGGAGCAGTGCTCGCGCCCATATGAATATATCTCTTATTTGTTATGTTCATGTGATTGTTTTTTTATTGTCCTAACTTTCCATAAATTTCTAAACACATCTAAAATTTTAGAAATCCACATTTTTTGAGCAAATTTGGAAATCTACATATATCGTCATTATCACCAAACCAAAAAGATCCTAGCGGCAGGCCTGGTCCGTCCTAGGCCCATGCCACCAATGGGCCCCTACCCTGTATGTATACCCTAATAATACAGCTACACCACCCACCGCTAGATCCACGACTCTGCGTGATCACGCCGCCGGGAGTCTCGCACACGACCTTCCGTGTTCAGCCTTTCCTGCGCGTGCGGCGTCGACGAGTTTACTGGCGGCGTTCCACTCTCCAGCAAAGCAGAAGAGCAGCAGCAAATCACAAGGCCCTAATCTCACCTCTCACATGGACGTGATCCCTTGTCTCTGATTCGCTGAATCCCTGTTCGGCAATTGGTAGACGGCAGTTCCAGCACAGGCGAGGAGGCAAGCGCCAGACCGCAGCAACCAGCAACAGGTAGGAAGAAATTTATTTACTAATTATTTCTCACACGATCAGATTAGGGAAGCAGACAGCGATATTAACTGACTCGTATGCCATCCTCGCAAGCAGCCCTAATTATTTACTAATCAATTTCACACTTTATAAAATTATAATTACTAATTATTTTTCTAAATTGATGTTATTCTCGCAAAAAATATGTATTGGTGATATTAACTGAATTTGTCCGTATATTTGAAAGTGTAGTAGATGGCGACCTCGGAGGAAGCCGCGGCAGCAACGGAGACGGAGCGGCAACCCACGTCGATGACAGCAACCCTAGGGTACACGACGCCGTCGCCCGCGCTCACGAGGCAGCCACCAACGCCAACCCCAGGGTACACGACGCCGTCGCCAGTGCTCACGATGCAGCCGCCAGCGCCAGCAACGATGAGACACAGGGCCATAACAACGCTTTTCAACAACACAGGTAGGACGCCGACCTCTACGTTATCCAACCACGACGGAGAGGACAACAGTCAAGCACGTGTCAGGCAACGTCGTATCGGATCTTATATCATTGGGCCGGACTCACAGCATCGGTAAGCAGCGACACTCGTGCTTTATTTATGGAAATAGTTACTCAAATAAAATTCCTCAATTTGCATTGAACTAGGTGATCTAAGTATATTATTCTATTGTTGGTCGTGTATGCCTCCGCAAATTTCTATAGTGTATTATCCTGTTATCAATTTCCATATATAAATTTGCATCGTGCATTATTTGTTGTGTAAATTTGCAAGTATATTATCCTGTTATCAATTTTCATTCTATTTCCACCTTGTATGCCTCTGCAAATTGGTGGATATTATCTTGCTGCTTAGTTTAGTTGTTTATTATTTAATTATTCTTTCTTCAACCGATATTACCAGAGAACGAACCTTGTAGTGTCTTGATTAATTGTTATTTGTTCATTACTACTTAGTACTGACTTTAGAAAATTACTACTTAGTTTAGAAAGCTCAATTTACACTGTCAGGTCGCCATATCTCAAATATATTCTACCCTCCGCCACTGATCCAAGTATTTATAAATGTGTTTATCAGGGAAAATACTATGCAATCTGAAGAAACAAATTCTTGGACTCTATATTTTCAGCTTATAGGAGCAACACCTGAGAGGGAATTTGCTGAAGTTGAAATAGTTAGGAAAGATCTCACGTTTGGAAACTTATTAACATTGAAATCACGTTTAGGCTACTCTGCGAGAGACTTCTTATACTATAAGCAGCGATGTGGTAATGGTGTAGCAACAATGAATGAAATTGATGATGAAGCTGATGCAAGTGGAATGATAACAATGAACAATGAGGAGAGAGAAGTCAGATTAGTATTGAGTAGGGATAAAATAACTGAGCGAAATGTAACCATAACACCAATCAAATTACCTCCGGGTACACCATTTTATGAAGATTCCACAGAGGAGCCAATTGATGAATACAAGGAGTGGCTTGCACATCTGCATGCAGAAGGTGTAGGCCGTGGTAAGTGAAGTTGCTGCATTCGTGTCAATAAATGCATCTTAATTTATTGCTAGTCAATTCAATAATACAAGTATGGTTCCAGAATATAAGGATACGTTTAGGGAAGATACAATCAAAACATACAACGAATGGTTACGTTTGGAAGGAAAAATTGATGACATAGGTAATATATTATCTCTCTCCAAGTTATCAATCAATTTAACAGTTCTTCAAATACTAATTTTAACTTATAATCTATTGTTGACAGAAGCATATGCAGAGAACCCCAACACTCAGTCAAGTGAAGCCAACAATCCAACACCACCAATGCAGTGGCCAGCTCATGCTCGACGTATAAAAAAACAGGTCAATCCTGGTAAGACATTTTTTAGAAAACATTATAATAAGGTTTAATTATATTCTGCATCATAAATGAGAACATTTATTTTTTGACATTGTATGTTGTTTTGAAGGACAAGTAAGCAGCGAAAAGAGGAAGTATAAAGGACGTGGACCCCTCAAAGGTTTAGCTGTATCCAACAAAAGATTTAAGCATGGAACTACAAAATTGAATATTGAATTCTCAAGTAGACTAGAAGGACCTGTAGGTGGTAACCAACGGTCTTTTGTTGATGAAGTCATAGTGTTTACAAGGAAACATGCTCCACTTATCGGAGTGGGAAAATGGAAAGATATCGAGGATAAAGTTAAAGAAAAGATAGCATCTGAAATAATGGTAAGCTTTGCATGTCTTTGGGTGGGTACCAATCTTAATTGTGAAATAGTGTAAAAATCAACCCGATGTCTGTGTTTTCTTTTGAACAGGAAAGGTGGGACCTTCAGGAGACTGAGGATAAAAAGAAAATTATATGGACAATCGCTAATCAACGTTACAAAGGATGGCGATCAACATTCAGTGCCACGTACAGGGCATACAACAGTTACGATGAGAGAATGAGACACAAGCCTGAAGATCTGCATATTGTTGAATGGCACTATCTAGTGTTGTTTTTCGATACTGAGAAATTCCAGGTTTTACGCAATTTACTTTTTTGTTGCCAATTACACCTAAAGAGATAAATGTTTTGTTGGAGCACTATTTTTAATACAATCACAATATGCAGAAAATTAGCAAGAATAATTCTCGAAACCGTGGACTGCAACAAACACAACATATGATGGGATCAAAGCCTTTTGCTCAGTGCAGCCATGAACTGGTAATGACTTGAGAAGCACATGCATGTCAATGTTTTCTTACTTGATGAAATATTTATTTGTTTCAATTTGACCAAAATTAGAGAGACCCACAAACTGGTGAAGAGCCAAATGATTTGGCTCTTTGGGCGAAAACTCACAGTAAGGGAGGACGGTGGACAAACGATGCATCAAAGGTTGTCTATGTGCGTATTATGACATGTTCTCCAAACCTTACTAAATGATTTATAGTATTGCTCTTCGATTCCAGTTTTAGTTTTAACACTTCCAAATGTCTTCTATGTGTTCGGAAATGGCTTCTAACAGAATTAAAGAGAAGGAAACAGAGTCACCAGATAACTTTATTCCATCAATAGAGAGAAACCTTATTTTTCAAACAGCATACAAGCAAACTACTAGATGCAAATCATCCAAGGTTCATGGTAATGGGTATTTGGCAAGGTATCCAAGTCGAAGGCAGCTAATGACTAAACATTTCGAGGACCAGGCCCGTTCTGAAACAGCCTCCCATATTGAAAATGAAGAGATGAAGGCTATGATAGAGAAGCTACAAGAACAACTCCAAAGCCAAGTTGTTGAAAGAGAAGCCGAGAAGGAAGAACATAGGCGTCAGATGGAAGAATTGCAGAAAGCAAGGGAGGCTGATAAAGAAGAACTTAGGAAAGACCTTATGTCAATGCTAACAGCACAAATACAAGGAGCATCACGACAGGTAATAGTATTATAAGATTTGAACTTGCATATTCTTTTTGCACAACTACTACAACTCGTTGATTCCTCTTCTAGCTGCATACCTAAGTTCTAGTTAAAGTATGTTAGCCTGTCTGGACAACCAATGAGCAATAATTAATTTCCTAGGATGCTGATTGTTTTTGTAAATAACAAATTATATGGCATACTCCATCGTGCATTCCATATGCCAATAAAATGTTCAATTAAGTGTCTTATTCCAATTTTGAGTTAACAAATGCATTAATAGTGAAAATCTTGGATATGTCTTAGGCTCTGCAATTTTGATTTAATAGATTGCAACTTTGGTGGTTAGCAGGCCATGATATTGTAGAGCCATCTTCCTAACAACAGATGCCTAGAAGGCCTCGGTTGGCTACCTAGAAGTAGAGACTCTCTTGACATTTGTGACCATAATATGCTTGCTCAAACTGAATATAAGAAGATCAATCAATTAAGTTTCTATCTATGTGAGCTAAGTAGTACTAATAAATTTTTAATGCAGGTTAACCAAGGTACAATTGAAACAGCAGTTGATGAAACAATAGCTAATGAAACAGCTTCGATTGCTCATGAAACAGTCTTGAGTCAAAGAGAAGAAACAACACCTGAGGATGAAGCAACATTAGATCAGGTTATTTCAGATTTTAAATTATTTACAACCATCATGAAATAGTGCACTTTATTAGCCCTAATATTTTTTATGTAATTTATTGAATTACAGAATACCTACAGATAAGCCAGAAAGCATATCTCGCAGCTTCGACATGTGTGGGTAGCACTGTGCGCACCACTAGAGGCAGTATTAACCGAAATCAATCACAAAACAAAGAAGGGAATGGTACACCAAATTATATTTCTAGGGCGCAATTGACTGATGTCATGACAAAGAGACGATCCAAAAAGAACTGAATGTAAGCTTCATTTTTTCTATTGCTTCTTTAAATTCGGATTAAACCCATTTTTAATGAACTGCTCATTTCAGTCTATTGTTGTACAATTTGCTTTGCTGTTGCCAAAAAGAATTGAATGTAAGCTTCATTTTTCTATTGCTTCTCTCTACTTCTGTCATATTGGCTTATCTAGTTGGACATCCTAATTATCCATTTACTCATTTAGTGGACTATTGCTCAAGTGATAGTAACCTGTTTTTGCTTGCAAGGATTCCTTCTAGGATCATTTAATGTAAATCCTTGAGTGGATTTCCTATGACAATTGCATATTCTTTATTTTAGGACAAATACAGAGTTTGAGTGGAGTGCACGAGTGATGGGATCATCCAAATGAGGCCAAGCCAAGTGAAGTTGTCGTGCTGCCTACGCATCATATAAATATTTTGGTTTAGGAACAAATGTGTTGGATATCTTTGTTTTAATAATGTTTGTGTAGCCGGAGTTTGATTTTCTATATCGTTTAATTCCAGATGTGAACAAATGAAACAAGTTAATATTTTTGTTTAATTGCTTTATTCAAATAGTTTGTTGACGTCTATTGAGCCTCTAATTCATTAATGACGCCGCAATATTGTCTAGTGGCACCAAATGAAAAGCGTGACGCCAAATAAAAAGCGTTGTAATATTGATAACCCCATTTTTTGTGGCAATATATCGTATAGCAATGTATGCTTCGTGTAGCATAGAGCCAACACTTATAGCAACGACATAATCAACATGGTAACTGCGCATGTTACCACCACTTGTTCGTGTTGCAACATAATCGTGTTGCCACTCATTTTGTGTGGCAATAGCAACTATGCCATATAGCAACCAAATGTTGGGTGTGGCAATTGCACAAGTTATGACAACTTCTTGGTGTTGTGACATAATCCTTGTTGCCACACTCATTTTGTGTGGCAATAGCGACTGCATCTTATAGCAACCATATGGTGAGCATGGCAATTACACATGTTGCCACCACTTCTAAGCGTTGTGACATAATCCTTTTGCCACTATCGATATGTGTGGCAATACATTGTGTTGCAACACATGTTCGGTGTTGCTAGTGCACCATTTGCTACGCCATAGGCACGTTGTCTTTGCATGGTCCAGCAACGCCTAAGGCGTTGCATTAGTTGTTGTTGCCACACATGCAACCGTAGCAAAATTTTAGGTTGCAACGCCTCAGGTGTTGCAATTCCAATACGCATTTGCAACATGACCCAGAAAAGTGTTGTGCAAGCCTATTGCCACCCTTGATCTTGCAACGCCTCCCAACACTAAATTTGTGTTGCTATTGCTACTATTGCAACGATTTTGGGTCTATCGCAACACATTTGGGGCATTGAAATAGGATCAAAATTTAGTAGTGCTATTGATCCAGAACTTCTACCATGGCCTAACCCCACTCTCTAGAAGTTATTTGGATGTCGCCACCTGTCGGTGGTACAAAAAAGGGGTACCCCCAATCAACGCGAACACACGAGCACTCAATCTCCGTCTCGCCCGAGCCCTCCCAGCCAGGCCTCGGGCGAACGCCCCATCTCCGTCTCGCCCGAGCCCTCCCAGCCAGGCCTCGGGCGAACCCTCTATCTCCGTCTCGCCCGAGCCCTCCCAGCCAGGCCTCGGGCGAACGCTCCATCTCCGTCTCGCCCGAGCCCTCCCAGCCAGGCCTCGGGCGAACGCTCCATCTCCGTCTCGCCCGAGCCCTCCCAGCCAGGCCTCGGGCGAACGCTCTATCTCCGTCTCGCCCGAGCCCTCCCAGCCAGGCCTCGGGCGAACGCTCTATCTCCGTCTCGCCCGAGCCCTCCCAGCCAGGCCTCGGGCAAACGCTCTATCTCCGTCTCGCCCGAGCCCTCTGAGCCAGGCCTCGGGCGAGCACGATCGCTCTCCGTCTCGCCCGAGCCCTCCAGGCCTCGGGCGAGCATGCCCCTACACCTCGAGCCTTAACGCACGGGCCTCGAGCGGTACAGACAGCCGTACCAGCCCCATACCACGCATTTAATGCCTTCACCTACTCCGGTCATGTCCACTGGTGCACAGCACGTACCACAGTAACTCGGTGTAAAGGTCAAGTCTCGTTTTCACCACAAGCATGGGCAAAAGGGCACCAGTACAGCACTGTTCGGCCATACCATGCACTGTAACACCTCGAGGCCGGCTCCGTGCCCCTTGAGCCCCTGCGAACGCCACCTCGAGGCCGGCTCTGCGCCCCTCGAGCCCCCGTGGCACCACCTCGAGGCCGGCCCCGCGCCCCTCGAGCCCTGACAAGCTCTCTCACTCTTGGAAGACAGGTACTCCAAGACCTGGAGGGACCCCGCTACGTCCTGTACAAGCCGGAATGGGCGCTGTACGGCTTCCACTCCGCCATGCCTCCGTGACCGCGCCCGGGGTGGAGGCCACGCTTCAAGGACGCCTCTACAGCAACGCCCACGTTGGCTACAGCAGCCTCGACAAGACAGAGTTCTTACCCTCCGCCATACCGAGCGCTATACATGTCCATCTTGTAAGCCCTGGCCTCCTCTTGTTCTATAAAAGGGGACGCCAGGGCCCTTCACCAGGGAGAAAGAGGGAGGGAGACGGACAAACACGTTAGAGCGCCTTACACTCATACACTTAAGTCCGGACCCCGGTCCACGCTCACCAAGCTTGTATTCGCCCCTGTACAAGCACTTAGGTGCAAGTAATACAAGAACATCCCCCCGCTGGACGTAGGGCCTTCTTTGCCCGAACCAGGATAAATCCTTGTGTCCTCTTGCATCACCATCCAGGAAGAGAAGCACGCGATCATATTACTCGTTGGTGTGATACCCCCGGGGATGAAACACCGACAGTTGGCGCGCCAGATAGGGGTGCGCGTGTCCGAGACATTTTCTCGCTATCTCCTGGATGGCTTCTTCGACTCCTTCGTTCTCTGCCGGTGCCGTCGTGTGGTTCGGGAACCTTGAGTCCCTAGCCGCCGGCAACGGCAACAAGCTGACCCCGCTCTCCACGGAGGGCCCGAGCGGAAGGCGTGTCACACCACCCCGCGCGGGGGGCATGACGCGTCGTCTGCACCACCACGCGTCGCCACTTCGCGAGCGGTGTCGTGGTCACCATTGTCGCCAGGCACAGGCGGTGCCGGCGGCGTACGCCCACTTCCCCGCGGCTGGCGCAGAATCCCCGAGGGGAGACCTGCCCGGCACGCGGCCGACGACCTCCAGGGCACGGGCGCGCTCCCCCAGCAAGTTCACGTCCGTCACACGTGCGGACCGGCACGTCTGGTATCCCACCAGGGAGTGCTTCCAGCTCGAGGGGGTGGTGAGCGAGGCCGAGGACGACGACGATGACGACGTCAGGCCAACGCTCAACCTCGGAGCGCCCAACGACGTGGCTACGGCGGGCGGTTCGCGCGTTCAGGCAAGAAGCAAATCCTCGGCCTCGGTTGCACCGCCTCAACACGACGACAGCAGGACGGCGCAACTCGCACAGGTGCGGGAGGCAATCACCAAGACCGAGGAGGAACGACAACGCCTGTTGCAGCTCCAGCAAACTCTGATGCAGGAACCACCCCAGCCTCGAGGAACCGGAGCTCGAGGTCGGGCTCGAGATGCCCACCGATGGACCCTCGGGGACGGGGCGCCAGCACGCCCCGAGGTGTGTCTCCCGCGAGCCGGGCAAAACATGGTGGCGGCCGCAATGCTGCTCCGCGATCTGCCCGCCGTCTCCAACCCCGACGCCAGACGCATGCTTGGGGAAGTAAAGAGCCTCCTCGAAACGGCCGCTGTGCAGATAGCCGAGAGCTCGGCCTCGCGCCAGTGCAGGGCAGCCTCGGAGAAGCCAGCAGACGCACCCCGCAGCAAGCACGAGACGTCGGTCCGCCAGCCGGACGCCCCTCAAGCCAGACTAGCCCAAAAGCGAGTCGCGGACAGCTGGCAAACCCTCGAGCCCCCGGGCCCCAGGGTCTTCAGCCGAGCCATCCGCAGCTCGACCCTCCCCGACCGCTTTCGACCACCGACCAACGTCGTAAAGTATGACGGGGAGGTCGAGCCCAAGCTCTGGCTCTTAGACTTCCGCCTAGGCTGCCAACTGGGCGGAGCGAAGGGCGACGACCATATGATCATACGCCAACTCCCACTTTACCTCTCGCACACCGCCCGCCGGTGGCTCGAGGGGCTCCCGCCGGATCAGATCCATGACTGGGCCGACCTAGTCAGGGTCTTCGACAGGAATTTCAAGGGGACTTGTGCGCGCCCAGGCAACTCCTGGGATCTGCGACGTTGCAGGTAGGCAGCGGACGAACCCCTCCGCGACTTCGCTCGGCGGTTCTCGAAGCAGCGCCTCGAGCTCCCTCACACGCCTGATGAGGAGGTCATCTCAGCGTTCCTCGCAGGCACGACGTGCCAAAAGCTAGTCCACGAGTTAGGGCGCTACCGTCCCAGGACGATCGAAGACTTGATGGATCAGGTCACCAGCTTCGCCTCCGGCAACGAGGCAGTGGGGGCCTTCTTTGGCCACTCCGCGGGCCAAGGCGAAGGACAGAAGGCAAGGTGCGATGACGAGGACGACGACGACGAAGAAGTGCGCGAGGGCGCCCGCCGCAGACGAGCTGGCTAAGTTGGCACCCACGCACGACGCCGCCCCTCGAGCCGGACGTGGGAGTTCGACTTCGACGTCACTCCTCGGGCTGGGCTCGGGGGCTCGACCTTCGACGCCCCACCTCGAGCCGGACTCGGGGGCTCGACGTCCCTTCGACGCCCCACCTCGAGCCGGACTCGGGGGCCCGACGCCCCACCTCGAGACGGACTCGGGGGCTCGACGTCCCTTCGACGCCCCACCTCGAGCCGGACTCGGGGGCTCGACGTCCCTTCGACGCCCCACCTCGAGCCGGACTCGGGGGCTCGACGTCCCTTCGACGCCCCACCTCGAGCCGGACTCGGGGGCTCGACGTCCCTTCGACGCCCCCTCTCGAGCCGGACTCGGAGGCTCGACCTTCGACGCCCCACCTCGAGCCGGACTTGGAGGCTCGACCTTCGATGCCCCTCCTCGAACCGGACTCGGGGGCTCGGCCTTCGACCTTCAGCGCTGCCCCACGAAAACAACCCCGAGCCCGACTCCAGCTCGGAGCGTCGAACAGCTACGTCGTTTTCTATCCCTAAAGCCTCGAGGCTTCGTTCATTTCTCGTATTTTGTGCACACGTCGCATCTTGAATGAATAAAAGTTCATTTCCAAGTTCTTTATTTCGTTCAAATCAAAGGTAGCCTCGACCCTGCCTTTCTCAGGGACGAGCCTCCCTCGGGGCCTGTCAGCGGGCGTCCCCCCTCAGACTCCGGAAAAAGCACGCCTTTCTTTTCAAAAATTCGACCCTCATCTCAATTCGCACCTCGAGCGCACTAGCAACGTCTAAGTCCCTAAAATGCCTCGAGCCTCCAAGAGTCGGGGGGCGTCGACGTAGACGACCACCTACGCCCCAGGGCTACGGTACCCTACCTACGCCTCACCTCGAGGAACTCGCGACGCATGTCGAAGGAAAACAGACTAAGCCGGTAAAAGCTCGAGCTCGCGACGAAGAGAGATGATCGAATAAATTTGAAAAGAAAACAGCTTCATTAAATAAATAAGTCATACGCGTATGTCTGGCCTCGACGGCCCATAAGTTTTGACACGAATTTTTACAAGGGCCTCGACACCCAAACTTGGCACGCAGGCCGCGGTCTGGTACTCCTCCCCAGGATCTTCTGCCGCATGCTCAGCCTTGACGTCCGAGCCAGAAGGAGGGAGGGCCCCTACACCGCCGTCCGCATCAGGAGGCAGCATGTCCTCCTCGACATACCGGCGCCGTCTCCAGATGGCAAAAAAGGTAACCGAATACCTTTAATGTGCCTATCTAACCTCATCTCAAGCCGGTTGACAGGTACCCCCAGCGATTCCGCATTCGCTCAACTACCGGGGCCCTCCGCGGCCACCGCTCCGACCTCCTGACCGTCGTCTTGGTGCCACGAACTCCACTCCCGACGAAGGCTTCTTCACAAAGGTAAAAACAGGCCCCGGCCCTAAGTCTCGAAGCAGCGAAGGCTGGCCCTCGAAAAGGGTTCGACAGCCGGCTTCGAGCACCCGAGTCAGGGACACCAAGGGGCGCCACTCACGGCATTACTCGAGGGCCGAGCCCTCGAGGCCCCTCACGTGTATCCAAGGCGGGGAGCTCGACGTGCAGTGAGATCCCCTCGGAGGGAGGCATCGAGCCACCGGGTCCTATCGAATGGACCCGACACTCCTGCAGACTGAGCACCCATGCTTTATGAGACCGCCTCCGGGCCACAGTCGACCCCTATCGAACGGGGCACGAGCTCTCACTTGGATTCCCCCGTTACCAGCTCACCGGGAACCTCGATACTCGCCCGATCCGTTCGTGGTAGTACGAGGCATCCCACCCCGCATCCTTTCGAAAGGGTTCAGCGGGATGACAAGCCAGGGTAGCTGGCGTACCGGATAGCTAGCCGGACGGTCGGCTCAGCCTGGCACCCCTCGACGAAAGAGGGTTAAATAACTCGAGCAGTTGCGACTGATCTTTTTCCTTTGTGTGAGCATGAGATTTTCAGGCTTCGGACGAACGCCCCTCCGAGCCAGGCCTCGGGCGGAGTTTCCCACGACAAAGAAGAAAGACGCGCCTAGCGGGCAGAAGGTTTCCCAGCGACGGAGGTTTCTTCAAAAGGATCCAAAACTCGGGGACTCGACACTCGCAAAAAAGCCCACGAGGGAGTTCCAACCACTCTCCCGTGGCCTCGGGGGCTACACCCACGGGTGTCGCTCGCGCGACACCCATAGAATCAACACGGCTAAACTCCCCTTTAAAACCAACACAGTCAAAGTCCTCAAAACCCAGGTCAACGAGCCCTTGCTCGAGTGCAAGCACTCAAACAAGTGCTCGGGGGCTACTGTCGGTGGTACAAAAAAGGGGTACCCTCAATCAACGCGAACACACGAGCACTCAATCTCCGTCTCGCCCGAGCCCTCCCAGCCAGGCCTCGGGCGAACGCCCCATCTCCGTCTCGCCCGAGCCCTCCCAGCCAGGCCTCGGGCAAACGCTCTATCTCCGTCTCGCCCGAGCCCTCCCAGCCAGGCCTCGGGCGAACGCTCCATCTCCGTCTCGCCCGAGACCTCCCAGCCAGGCCTCGGGCGAACGCTCTATCTCCGTCTCGCCCGAGCCCTCCCAGCCAGGCCTCGGGCGAACGCTCTATCTCCGTCTCGCCCGAGCCCTCCCAGCCAGGCCTCGGGCGAACGCTCTATCTCCGTCTCGCCCGAGCCCTCCCAGCCAGGCCTCGGGCGAACGCTCTATCTCCGTCTCGCCCGAGCCCTCCCAGCCAGGCCTCGGGCGAACGCTCTATCTCCGTCTCGCCCGAGCCCTCCCAGCCAGGCCTCGGGCAAACGCTCTATCTCCGTCTCGCCCGAGCCCTCTGAGCCAGGCCTCGGGCGAGCACGATCGCTCTCCGTCTTGCCCGAGCCCTCCAGGCCTCGGGCGAGCATGCCCCTACACCTCGAGCCTTAACGCACGGGCCTCGAGCGGTACAGGCAGCCGTACCAGCCCCATACCATGCATTTAATGCCTTCACCTACTCCGGTCATGTCCACTGGTGCACAGCACGTACCACAGTAACTCGGTGTAAAGGTCAAGTCTCGTTTTCACCACAAGCATGGGCAAAAGGGCACCAGTACAGCACTGTTCGGCCATACCATGCACTGTAACACCTCGAGGCCGGCTCCGTGCCCCTTGAGCCCCTGCGAACGCCACCTCGAGGCCGGCTCTGCGCCCCTCGAGCCCCCGTGGCACCACCTCGAGGCCGGCCCCGCGCCCCTCGAGCCCTGACAAGCTCTCTCACTCTTGGAAGACAGGTACTCCAAGACCTGGAGGGACCCCGCTACGTCCTGTACAAGCCGGAATGGGCGCTGTACGGCTTCCACTCCGCCACGCCTCCGTGACCGCGCCCGGGGTGGAGGCCACGCTTCAAGGACGCCTCTACAGCAACGCCCACGTTGGCTACAGCAGCCTCGACAAGACAGAGTTCCTACCCTCCGCCATACCGAGCGCTATACATGTCCATCTTGTAAGCCCTGGCCTCCTCTTGTTCTATAAAAGGGGACGCCAGGGCCCTTCACCAGGGAGAAAGAGGGAGGGAGACGGACAAACACGTTAGAGCGCCTTACACTCATACACTTAAGTCCGGACCCCGGTCCACGCTCACCAAGCTTGTATTCGCCCCTGTACAAGCACTTAGGTGCAAGTAATACAAGAACATCCCCCCCGCTGGACGTAGGGCCTTCTTTGCCCGAACCAGGATAAATCCTTGTGTCCTCTTGCATCACCATCCAGGAAGAGAAGCACGCGATCATATTACTCGTTGGTGTGATACCCCCGGGGACGAAACACCGACACCACCGGTGGTGCATTCTTTTCTCTGAATGTTGCAGATGCTAAGGCTCTCATAGAGAAGATGGTGTCGAACCAAGGATGGAATGACGAGAGATTGCAGCCCCGTAAGCGAGGTATACATTCCCTTAAGGAGGCCGACATGATCGTGGCCAAGATGGACCTGCTGGCAAAGAAGCTGGACAACCGTGAGAAGATGAACCCACAAGAGAGTGTCTAGTCTCTGGAATCCTACATGACTTGTGAAGTCTGTGGAGAAACCGGACATTCTGGGAACCACTGCCCCGAGTTACATGAAGATTTGAACTTCATCAACAATAACAACAACAACGGTTTCCGTCAACAGAATCAAGGATGGAATCAGCCTGCAAATTCTCAAGGTAACAATTCATTCCCCCGCTCTAATTTTCAGAATTTTGATAATTTCTCATTCTTGAAAAATTTAGTTTACTCATACGGTAGAACTACTGATTTCTTGAATAAGAGATTAATGTCAAATGATAAAACCCTTGAGAATATAAATGCTAAATTGGAAGATTTCTCATCTGCTCTAAAAAATCAACTTAGCTTTAATAAGATGTTCGAAACCCAATTAGCTCAACTTGCTGCTATCATACCATCTTTTGAAACTGGCAAAATTTCTGCTAAACCTGACATGGAAACTACAAACATGGTTGAAATAAAATATTTTAACTATTATGAAGATCAAACCATGACTGTTAAAAAGGGTGATCCTGGTAGTCCCATAATTAGATGGTCAATCTTTGGTGAAGTCTTTAAAAATGCCATGTGTGATTTAGGATCAAGTGTGAACATTTTATCTAAGGATTTTTATGAAAACTCGTTCTTTCCACCCATGTCATCCACATCTGCCTATGTTGTGCTAGCTGATCAATCCACATGCTATGTAGAAGGAATAGTCACTGATTTACCTGTTCATATTAGAGGTTCCTATGTTCCTGCTGATTTCATAATACTAGATATGGGAAATAGGAAAGATGTGCCTCTAATCCTATGTAGACCTTTCTTGAACACTGTTGATGCTTGCATATATGTGGGGAGTGGTAAAATGCAAATGACATTAGGAAGGAGGAAGGAAATATTCTCGTTTTCCCGTGGTCCCGCATATGCCGCTAACATGCAAGAAGCAAAACCCGTTCGTACCAAGAAGAGGCACCCAAGAACAAGGTGGAACAGAAAGGAATAACCACCTTCTCCTGAGTTGTGTAATTCACATGACAAAGGAGAGGTGCCAAAAGAAGAAGAACCCGATGAAGTGCTTAAAGAAGAAGCACCCGAGGAAGAAGATCTACCCAGTAAGGATGAAATTCCATGGATCTAAGGTAAGGATTTACTTTTTAATTTTTCCCTTTAAATTTCCCTTCAAATTTCAAATAAATAACATATGTCATGCATGCAACTAAAAAAAAGAAAATCACCATTTATCATTAGTTATATGCATAGGTATATGTTAACTTAGCTAGAATAATAAAATATCATATTAGGATAGTTTCCCTTTTCACAACATTAGATAGTTTCCTTTTTAATAAAATGAGAACAAGAGCTCCGACCGAGAAAGATGAAGACCCTTTACCAAGCAAGAAGCTAGCTTGGGGGAGACTCCCGCTCCAATAAGGTATGTCTCAAGCCTACACTTTATATCCGGTTTTTAATTTCTATATCTTTTGAAGTTTTGAATGCTTGCCTAAGTAACCATCCCATGAATAAAAATGATAAAATCTGCTTAAAAATGTTGGAACTTGAATAAGAAATGAAATATGTCATGCAAATGCTATTGTTTTGGTTTGAATAACTAGTTTTATCTAAGTTGTAGCTTTTGTGGGTTGCACATGCTTTAACCGAAATCATGCTTAGTGAATAAAGTTAGTAAGAAATGGAGTAATTCTTTAAACTTGCTAAGGTGAAATTAGGACCTAATCTGGAGGACTTCTTTTAAAAATCATGAAAACCTTGCTAAAAGTTCCTCCTAGATTTTATCCCATCCCACCACTAGCCAAATATTTGTTAGTCAAAATCACAAAGAGCTTTGTCCTGTGTTGAGTTTTGTTAGACCTCATCGATCTTAGTAGAGAAGCTTATCATATCTTTTGATCAAGATACACACACCCACTATATTGCTTACTATCCACTTTGGAAGTTTGCAACCACCAAATAAATTGCTCATTCTCTACACTAGAGATGTGCAATACCTTGCCAAACGTTCCATTGCTAGCCTTATGCTATTCCTACACTGGGAATAAGCATTTCTCCCTCTTCCCCTTTTCATTTCTAAAATCCTTTCCTATAGACAATCTAGGGAAATCTAGAGCTAAAAAGAGAGATATGAAAAAAAAGTGAGCAAAGTAGCTCAAGAGAGGACTATGTCCTAAGAAAATGTGAGGACACATTTTTTTGTCTACTCACTATGTATTCAAAAAAAAAAGAGAGAGAGTTATCATTAGCTCTAGACCCCAGAAATTAACTAGAAAGGATTATGAAATATCTCTCTATACACTTCCACATAACCACACATGCACATCTTGATCAATTTTTATGATTTACTGCTCCTTATGATCTGAGTGTCTAGCTTAGCAATAAACATTAGGCAATTTGCTCATAATTCTTAGCCTACCTATAACTCCACATATCATTCTTTAGAAATAGGAGAGGCTACATTTTGGCCTAAGTGAGGATTTAAACACCATTGAGTGATTGAGTGAATCATGGAGGACTTAAGCAAGTTTTTATCTTTTGAAAACCTTAAAAAAACCTCCAGACAGAATCCTAGTCAAACCCAAGCAAGATAAAAGTTTCCTATCTACTGCTTTACTTCACTCTTGCATGTTTGAAGTGAAAAGCTATAAGCCCCACATTGTTATGATTAATGATATATACTAAGTTATTTCTCACTATACAATATGCACTTGTATACATCTTAAGTTGCTATCTATTTCATGCTCAATGCTTAAACCGCATTGTTGCTCGAGGACGAGCAACAGGTTAGCTTGGGGGAGCTTGTTGATGGTCCTTAAACACCTGTTTTACCATCAACATTTTACCCTAAAATTCACCAAAAAGGCATGAAATGTAGTCAAATAGGTTTCAAACTAACCAAATTCCACATGTCCATAGATTTTGATTTGAATGCAGGATTTGAACCAAATTTTGATATTTGAACCACCAAAGGCCAAGCCCACTCAGCAGGGGCCAATTGGGCCTCAGGGGGGTGGCGCCCGCCACCCCTAGGTGGCGCCCGCCACAAGGAGAGGCCCAAACCTCCCCCCTGCCACGTCACTGATCCGTGTGGCCACCACAGGGCCAAATCTTGGCCTTTGGTCACTAGGTCAGTGGCATCGGAGGGCTCAGGAGGGGAGTGGCGTGGATCATGACCGAATGACGGTTATCTGGACATGCAACCGACTTAACCACCACCTTGGAGGAGTCCCTGGATGCCATAGGATCAATGACGGTGCATCCAACGGCCAGGGGGGTGGCGGCCGCCACCTAGGGCTGGCGCCCGCCACTAGGGTTTGCCCTAGGTCGGTTGGCTGCCCCCTATAAGTACCCCCCTCACTCCACAAGGCTATAAATACCCCCCTTGAGGTGTCACTTCATTTCAAGCAGAAGAGAAGCAAGAGGCAATCAAGCAAGGAAGCAAGAGAAGCAAGTGAGAGTTAGGTTAGAAGCTCAGAGAGCTTAGGCAAGTAGGTTAGCTAGTAGAGAGAGCATAACTCTAGTGCCCTCGCTGCAGCGCGGCTCTTAGTTTAGCACAGCTCAGCCCTGACCAGTGGTATAGTAGCGTAGAGCTTGCTAGGAGAGAAGCGGGTGCGAGTGACTGGCATCGGAGGTCGGTTGATTTCCCGGCGTCTCTGGTTTGGTTTGCTCTCTTATATCTCAGGTACACTTATCATTATTCCAATATTACTTTAGTATTACTTTCAGTATTACTTTCAGTACTACTTTATCAAGAGCCTTGAGTGTGACCTAGCTATCCTACTGTTCAATTCACTTAGCCATAGTAGTTAATCTCTAGTGTGCTTAGTGTTTGAACTTTGACAATAGGTTGCTTAGTTAGTTTAGTGTTTATCTTATTAAGTCAAGTATTTGCTCTGACGTCCGCAAGGGTGTCTCTATTCAAAGCTAGGGTAGAGATAGTTAGAATATAATTAAGTGTGGTGCTTAGTTATAGACTTACCTTCAGATACGGCTGGACCCCCGGATAGCTGTGGTAGCAAGCAGGTGGTGACAGCCCTGTGCGCCTTGAATTCCACCACGTAGTTGGCCCAGTTTAACAGTAAAGCTCGTTGTGCTAGCGTTCAACCTAAGTCATTGGTAAAGGTTAGTATGTCTCGGTACTTGACAAGATAGGAATAAAACTATACTTAACTTGGTTGCTTTATTGACATTTGTCTATCCTGCTTCGTAGTTATCTTGCTTCGTAGTTATATAGGAGTAGTTATTAGTTATTAGTTAGTTTTCCTTAGTTATCCTCTATCTATCTATCCATCCACCTTACCTTAGCCATTTCATTCATCCATACCTATCCATCCATATATTCTTTCTAGCCTCTCATCCTCTCCTTTTCATCTCCTCTTTTCTCCTTTTCCCTTTTCTTATTCTTCGACTCTCATCCCCTCTTTGACTCGACTCGTACACCACCCTAGCCTTCCCTTGGGATCAAATAAAACGACACCTGGTACTCCTAGGCGAAGTGCTACTACGATAGTTCTGTGCGCTTGCAGAATCTCCTCTAGGTAGATTGCAATCTCTCTAGCTAGCTCCTACTAGTGTCGGGATTGACAACCCCATTTGGCATTAGTAGATAGCTGCTTTAACTTCACTCCTTTAGGTATAGTGACTGGACTTGCTACAAGTATTTCTGACGCCATTGCCGGGAATAGATTCCATAGTCTACTCCTAGTAACGACGTTGGCAAGTGTCAACAAGCATTTCTGGGCCGTTACCGGGGATAGTTGCCTAGCTCTATCTTTAGTGAAGTTAAGAACTACCAACAGTCGTCGCCCACGCCGTAGGAACAAGAAAAAGAGCGAGTCGGCCAACAAGGCCGAAGTAAAAGAAGAACTCGCCGACGAGGTGCAACCACGGTCTCCATCTCCGGGACCGACCGAAGCACCCAATGAATGACAAGACGGAGAGGTCCTGCTCTACGGACCTGAAACATGGAGCCCTTGCTGATAAGGTAAATCAGTAGTTATCTCATATTTAATTTTTTATGCATTTCAATTTTTTTGCATTTTCCCTCAATTGCATACTTAGTTAATTCTGCATATTTCATTTCGACAAAAAATTTCCATGCTAATAAAACCTCGACAATAACTTGCAACATGATTGAGTCGTGGGACCACCCCAAGGTGGGGTCGGCTGACCCCACCATTGGGCCCACTGGCATTCCTTTCACCATAGCTTAGCTTAGTAAGTAGGACTGAGTACCTTGGTGCTCGAGGTGCAGCCAAGGTGGGGTCGGCCGACCCCACCATGGTGCCCCCCTACACTCTGTTGTCTCCAATTCAGCTTACATATGAATGCTATGCATGTCATCAAAGCCAACATCTGAAAATAAATGGTCCTTTGCTTTACTCTTTAAGCATGAAATGTTCCCCTTTATGTTGGATGCTCATGGGACCACAACAACCAGCCAAAGGCATGTCTTAGTGCTCTCATGGTCCATGGAAATCACTTTAGACATGTCTCCACTTTGGCCATTCATCTTTTCCCTTTCACCAAACACTAGGCAAGGGAATCTCTAAAATTTGTATCAACTTTGGACCAAACATAGTTACATCTTTACTAGACACTTGATGACACAAAGTTTAAAGCTTGAGGGTGGCATGTCATGGGGTCGGGCGACCCCCATATTGCACCATTCTGAAAATGTGTTTGCACACTTTAGACATGTCCCCTGGCTAAAGCAAAAGCAAAGTTGAAAGTGTCATGTAGGGGGGTCGGCCGACCCAAGTGTTGGCCCATCCTGAAAATGTGTTTTCTCACTTTAAACATGTTCCCTGGACAAAGTAAAGCAATGTTCAAAGTTGCAAGGAGGGGGGTCGGTCGACCCATGCTATGGGTGGTCACCAGTTGCCCTTCTCCCCCTATATATACCCTTGCATTGTGAGCTCAACTCCACACCAAAACCACTAAGACCATCTCGAGCTCACAAGTTATTCCTTTCCTTCCTTAGTTGCAAGTTCATTCTCAAGCTTAGCTTAGTAGTAGCCATCCAAAAACCAAAAACCCAAAAATAGTCCCCATTTCATAGTAGTAGTAGAAGCTTGGTAACTTATCTTGTAGTAAGATGAAGAAGTTGCTTGCCTCCCACTTCAAAAAGTCCAACAAGGGTGAGAGTTCTTCCCAAGAACCTCACCATGCTAGTGCTCATGAGAGGAGAGAGGTGGAAAGAAGTGGGCTAGTACCCTTCATTCCCCCAGCTAGAGTAATGGAGACCGAGAGTGGCCTCAGGCTAAATGCCGAAGAGATGGGGAAATTCCTTACTCTTCATGAGTGTAGTTTCTCACACACAAGTGTCATTGATCCGTCCCTCTTGCAAGAAACAGGTATGGATTCTGAATTTTATGCTATTTTCAATACCATTAGTTGGGGAGGATTCTTTGAAATTCTTGAATTTGGCATTGAGAACCTAACCATTGAGTTTTTATGCACGTTAAAAGTGAATAACGATGGGGTAGCATTTCGAATGTTTGGGATGGAATATGACTTGACTTGGAGCACATTAAACACTGCTTTAGGATTTGATCACTCTTGCCATCTTGATGTAGACCATGCTTCTCATTATGACAAGAATGTTTTCTGGTATGTCATTACTGGCTCTAGTGATTGTTCCAATCCCTCACCGCACAAAATTCATAACCCAACCTTACATTTCATGCACTACTGGCTCTTCACCACTCTTTTCCCTGGCACGATAGGAACTTTGGTAAGTGATGATGAGCTGAAATTACTCTATGCGATGGTTAGAAAGGTTAAAGTTTCACCTGTGAAAATGCTAGTGAACTATTGGCTTAGCTACATAGAGCCTAGGAAACCCATATACTTCACATCATTCATCACACGCATAGCCGAAGCTTTGGGTGCACTAGAATCCCAAACTTTTGAGTACATTAAAACTGTGAGAGATGTTTTGGAAGAAAGTGTATTTATTTATTGCGATGTACTCAAAAGGGGTCCCAAGGGTGAACTAATAATGATTTACCCACGCCATACAGTCGAAATCACTCTCCCTTGTGAGAGACTTCGATTGTATGCGCTTCGTACGCTAACCTTTGATTTGGACCCCGAGGAAAGAGCCCCAAAAGTTAGAGGTACTAGCAGGAGGACAAGAAGAGTGTCCCGTGCTGCTCGAATGGAACAAGGCGGACCTTCACATCAGGCTGAAGAAGTTGAGGAGGGAGATGAGGCAGCCTCTTTGGACATTTCAGGGTCCTTGGGGAGGCCTCCTCGCTCACAGGACACTCCTCGCTCTCAAGACACTCCTCGCCCACGGGGTAAAGGAAGGCAACATTAAAGGAGGCCGATGGATGAGCTCATCGACAACATGGGTGCGATGAACATCGAACAAGAGGCAACATTGCTTCTTGCACAACAAAATGCCCAACTCATGCAGGCCATTCAAGAAGAAGAAGCACGACGTTGGGCCGGGTGGTACCAGCATTATCCACCACCACAGTAGGCAAGAACCAAGCTTGGGGGAGATCCTCTCCCCCACCAAGGTAAGTCCTGTATCTTAAGTTATTTATGGTTCAATTAGTTTTCTCATTGCATTTAAAAAAAGGAAAATACCAAAAATATTTGCTTAGTATTCCCCTTAGCACATATGTCTCATATATGTCTATCTTTCCCATGGAAATGATGACTAGTTGTCTTGCTAATGTTTCTCTAGTGCCTAGTTTACAACTTAGTATTTCTCTAAGTATGGGTTACTTAGCTTATTTAAACCATCATGAGCCTGAAAACTTTGTGGGTTGCAAGTGCTAGAACTAAGTCTAAGTTGTTGTGAGACATGATATAGTGAGACAAGAGTTGCTATAATATTATTCTAAGCATGATAGATTATCAGAGAATTTATCCTTAAAATGATCAAAATCTTAATTGTTCCTCAACGGTGATAAATTCCTACCACAGCCATATATGCTTTACATGTTTACAAACCTTCTACATAGGCTATTAGCTTTGTATTGAGTGTTGTCAAGTATTGTTGACCCTTGTTAAGAGACTTTTCATGCTCCTAAGATCAAGATCACGTACACACCTCATATACATGCTGCTTCTACACTGGAAGTACGCAAAAACATGCCTTTCATTTCCACCAAATAGGTTGCTTCATACTCCAAGTGTTAGGAAATCTCTCTAAATTATTTAGTAGATGAGACTCAAAAGGGCTGGGCAAAATAAAGATAAAAAGAGAGAGAGAGATGGACAAGTGAAAGTCCATGAAAAAAATGCTAGCCATGTCTCATTAGAAAAGAAAAAAAAGAGAAAAAAATATAGAGGGATAGATCTTATCAAATAAAGAAGCAATCTAGTCCACCATACACCACACACTTGCACATCTTGATCTGGGAGTATGACACTTCTCTTCAAGGATCCGAGCTTTGACTTCACAACAAAATGCAAGTAAGTATGACATCTTCTTTCATCTCTACCTTTAGCTACACATAAGCCTGTTTAGAAGTAGGATGAAACAAAGAAGGCAACACTTATCATATGCCTTGGTGACGAATCATACACCATTTGAGCGACATGAGAGAACCATATGAGGAACATTAAGTCGTTCTTTTGAAAAATATTGCAAAACCTCCGGCATGAAACTTGCTAAAAACAAGAAAGTTAGTGCTTAAGTCAAACTGTTCTATCTTTCAACCACCTAAGACAAAGGAAAAGGCATAAGCCCCATAGAGTACTAAGGTAATATGGGTGATTTACATAGCTAAGTTTTCCAATCAAAGAGAAGAACTTTGTTGTGCACATGGAACTCTTGAAATGTGATGCATAGTAACAATACTGATCCACCGAGGCCAAGTTTGATTGTTTTCTCGGGACGAGCAAAGGTTAAGCTTGGGGGATCTTGTTGACGGAAGTTATAGCATGTTTTACCTTATCAAAATACCGTCAACAGGCCTCGGTTTCAAGGAAGAATAGCATATCATGAGCATATTTATCACTAATAAGTTTCACTTGTACTCTTAGCTTGTGAACTTGTAAAAGATGGCAAAATGAACAAAACGAGGCCAGGTGGACCCACCAAGGGGGTCGGCCGACCCCACCTTGGGGCCACCTCGGCCATGGTGACATGACATGATCCAAGAGAAGCATGTTCAAGTCAATATCAACCATTGGATCAAACATGTGCTTTTGCTCAATGGTGTAAGATGAGAAGCACATGGATTCATGGGTCCACACCGAAAACCAAATGCAACCAACTTCACAAGACTTGCTCCATGACATGTGGGGTCACCAAGGGAGAGAAGGTGGTGGGCCAGCCCTGTCATAGGGGGTCGGCCGACCCCCCTTGGTGGGGCCCATCTGCACTATTTATTAGGATGACATCATCACCTTCTAGAAGATGTACCCCGGGCCCACATGTCATAGAGGGGGGTCGGCCGACCCCATGGTGAACTTCATCCAAGTCGGTGGAAAAGCACATGTTTCACACGTGAACAATATCCAAACCATTCATCAAGGTCGGTTGCTATGGCGGTGGATCCAAGGGTGAAGAGAGGATGAGCACACGGATCGCCACTATGCCAGAAAAGCTTATCAGTGACGTCTTGATTTGTGACCTCGAAACAACACGCGTCACAAATAAGCTATTAGTGATGCGGGTTCTTAAGATGTGTCACTGATTAGCTGTTGGTCATGCCCCGGGACCAAGACGCGTCACTAATAACAGGGTATCAGTGGCTCTTGAACGGAACACGCGTCACTGATAAAAATTGTGACACGTGTTGCTGAGGCGCGTCACTGATAGATTGACTTATTTGTGACGCGGGTTAACAATATGGGTCACAAATAAGTCTTGTGACGCGTGTTCCCAAGAAGGGTCACTGATAGTTGTACATATCAATGACTCTTGATCATAACACGCGTCACAGATAAGAAATGTGACGCGTGTTTATAGACGCGTCAACACGCGTCACAGATAAGAAATGTGACGCGTGTTTATAGACGCGTCACTGATATGTGCACATATCTGTGACTTGTTTTCTTAAGCCGCGTCACAGATAACTAACACCAATCTTAATGTATTTTTTGTTTTCCCTTTCCCTTTTCTCTCTTTTCCCACGGGAAAAAAGAAATAATAAATAAATAAATAAAACAATCGTTGCGTTGCCGGACGAATAAAAAGGAAGAAAAATGGACGTCACGTCCCTCTTTCGTGAATACTAGTAAAATCACAGTACTAGCCGGTGGAGTTTGATTATATTCTTTTTTTCCTCCATCGCGTGATTTCTTTCTTTCCTTGTATCGAACGCGGTCTCCTCCTGTGGCTCCCACACCGGCAGAGAGATGAGGCGCACTGCGGCCTCATCTTTTTAGAAACAACACACACGAATTACGCCTCCTTCATCTCACTCTTCCTCGCCCTTCTCGTCCTCCTCCTACCTCCACTCAGATCTGGCTGGCGCCGCCTCCCTGCTCCAGATCTGGATGGCGCCGCCTCCCTCCTCCGTATCCCCCTGACGACCGCATCTAGAGAGGGAGCAAGGTGAGCAGAGGAAACCCTACCGTCAACTCCGTCCCCTCCCCGCGCTCGTCGACGCCGCCAGATGCGGATGCCCCGACCCCGCTACCGCACTCCTCTGCCGCCATCTTCGTCGACGTCAACGAGCTCGCGGTACGCCTGCTACAGCCCTGATGAACACCATCCTCCTGCTCCTCGTGCACCCCTGGCCTGGCCTGGTTTGCTCGTGTCGTGCACCGGAGAATAGAACCGGTAATTTGTCTCAACCACCAGGGAGCCTACACTATTTTCCTAGCCTTGTAGAATTGATAATTTGTCTCCACCGAGTAACTTTTTTATTTAGTGTTTTACAGTGTGTGGAATCTGATTCTTCAAAATGTATTGGCCTCTGCAAATTGTACCGATCATTTTCCTTCGCCTGGTATTGGCCTCTGCAAGCTTGCGAAGAACAAACGGAAGTCCCGATTCATAATGAACAAAGCCATCCTGAGGTTCTAGCAGATAGCCAAAAGCTTCTCAAGGTATTGGTCATACTACCTACTTTGCAAGTTTCCATTGTGAAATTCAAAATGATCGATAGTATGTTCTGAGTTTTCACCTTGACGCCTGCAGTAACATGAATTTTCTATTAACAAGCAGAGCCCCAGCGATTTGCAGAGAGATACCCAGCTCTGTCACAGGTTTCTTCTTTTTGTGGTATGTTAACTTACCTGTATTGTTATCAGTTAACTGAAGCAATTCTATAGTGAACTATGAACATACAGCTGCTCTGCCATGTTTTTCCCCAAATAACATCAGGTGGATGCTGCTGCAGTTTTTTCTGCCATGTTACCTGATTAATTTTCATATTGTATCATTCAGTTGCTCACTTGCAAGTGGTGTTTAAACACCAGTGTTGTCAATATTTTGCCTACTAAACTTATGGAGATAGCAAGCTTAATTGTACATCTATTATTGACATATCTTGTTTGTACGTTACATGTTAGCTTTATTTTTCAGGAAGCGTTGGGCACTACTATAGTTTTGTTTTGTACAACTACTGTATGACACCATGAATGCGTCCTTAGTTTAGCATTTTCTACAGTGCAGCTTTATGTATTCTTTGGTTTCTCTCTGGGTTGCAATGTTCTACGAATTTTCTACAGTGAGAGAGAGAGAGAGAGGGACTAATTTTATGTTTCCTTTTCCTACGAATTGTAGTTTTGTCTCGATGCATAGTTTGTTTGATGTTTGGGTTCTCAAGCTCTTCAACCAAGAGTTTCTGCACATTTTCGATTATTGCACTCCCATTACTGACTTCTCATTTTATCATCTTAACAGTAATTTGGTTCAAGCGTGCCTGTTGTAATTGAATAGAAATCTGCTTTCCTCAAGGTACTGATGCATCCTACAGTTGTTGTGCCCCCTTAATATCTACTGGTTGCAAGTATTATCCATGCTGATATTTATTTTCAGGGGACAAAGTTTTGTCGTGGGCAGTTGAAGGTGTCCAAGGTAGTGCAGCTAGGGAAGGAGGTAATAAGAAAAACATCTCCCTTATGCTAACTAAATTGAGTCGTGAAATATCATACACAATTGGCCCCAAGGAGTACTTAGCACAATACACTGCACCTTTCCCTATATGTAATCTCTTTATTGTTAATGTCAGTACCTGCTTCATACTTATCTTTACTAAAAAAATCTCAGAACAATGCTAATTTGTTTATTGTTAATGTCAGGACATGCTTCATACATACATTAGTAAAATAAATCTCAGATCAATGCTACTGAATTTGAACATGGACTGTCCCACTTTGTTCCTTCGGTAAGTTTGCTAACTTCCACTCTATTTTTTTTTTTTGACTCTTTTACCTGGTCATGGTAATAGTCTTGACAACAAATTATCGGATTATGTGCTTGATTTGGTTCCATGATAACCGTTAATGCACTAGAAACAAGGTCACTGCAGTGCAGGCATAAATTGATGCTATTTACAAAGTAATGCTATTTACAGATCTATAGAATATAGAACCAATGGCCTCTGATATAGAATAGTAGATGCCAACTATTGTACTCTGGTGCTCATTTCTCTGAGGGAGTTACAGTCATTTTCAGATCTATAATGCCATCATGATTAATTTTAGTTCCATAGTTCAGTACTCTATGTGACCAAAACTGTACCTAGAGTCTGTATGGATTGATAGTTTCTGGTATACTATTGTAGGGACAACAATGTGAAAGTACTTCTATAGTTTGGCTGGATGTTGTTGAATCTGAAGAGGATGGCAAGATGTGGATAAATAGTGAAGAGATAGCACGTGTAGGTAACTGTTTCCACCTGTTCTTTGTATTTCTTTTTTGTTTAGCTGAGTGAAGAGTCAGAAATAATTAAAACTACACATAATTTGAGTTATGTGTCTTACCTTTTCTTTGCTTGCAGGTTTCAACAGTTCAAAGAAGCAACATGGGAGGTCCATTCTTTATCAATTTCCCACAACAGCTTTCAGCTTCAGATCTTGAACAAAAGCAGGTGTACAACAACACATCAACAACTTGGTTGTTGTATCAGGTGACCAGTGACAGTATGTAAGCATCAGTTCACTTTTGAGAGAAATGTCTCATGAAACAACAGTTTATTTGTTTGGTTCAAATACCTATTATTTATTTAATTGGATCAAATACCTATTATTGTAATTGAGCAATCTATTTGGGATATATGATACTGTTTTTGTGCAATTTATTCTAAGAAGTGGATGATTCCGTGGATGATTTGCCTTTTATTTTTGCTGCCCAATAGCTAGCAAAACTACTCAACTCATTTTTCTGTTGGCTCATAAGGAGTGCCTTCATTCAGACTGTCACATACTTTTATGTGGACTCATTGAATGTTTTGCAATGTTTATCACTAGAGTTGATTTCTCTATTGTGTGCTATGACAAATTTTGGCAGAGTCCTTGCTGCAGGTCTATACCTACTCATAGATTTGCTTCGACCCCGATTTCTTCTCAGGTGCTTTTAATCTTGGACTTAGATTCTTAGACAACATGGATTAAATTCATATGTATGCTATGACCAGTGTTTTACTGTTGCCCCCAGTTTGTAATACTTAGTGTACTCAATGTATTTATTCCCAAGAGCAATCATTATATTATGTATTATCTACTTATGTATTGTGGAGTAACATCTACTTGAGTTTATAATAAAGAATTTTGGTTGTTGAAAGTGATGGAACATGGCTGTTGTATATAGAACCGTGATAGTGGATTTCTTTTTTTTGTTTTTCTAAATTGTTATCAGTGACGCGTATAGCCAAGATGTGTCGCTGATGAGACCTACTACAGTGACACGTTTTGAGATATACACGTCACTGGTAACTCTTATCAGTGACGCGTTTTTAGCCATATGCGTCACTGGTAACTCTTATTAGTGACGCGTGTTTAGCTATATACGTCACTGTTAACCTTTATCAGTGACACGTTTTTAGCTATACGTGTCACTGTTAACCCTTATCAGTGACGCGTTTTTAGCTATACACGTCACTATTAACCCTTATCAGTGACGTGTATTTAGTTATACGTGTAACTATTAACTGTTATCAGTGACGCGTTTTTACGCGTCACTGATTTTCCCTTATCACAGACGCAAAATTAGTGACGTGTATTTTATGCGTCACTGATGGCCCTCTACACGCGTCACTAATAATGATTTCTGGCATAGTCCCTACTCCACCTCCACTATAAATAGAGGCCTTCACCCTCCCATTCTATATATCTCACAACACATATCTCCACTTTCATGTGAGATCAAGCAAGAGTAGTAGTAGTTAGTCTAGTAGTGGGAGTTAGAGTTGAGTCGGGCGAAGCTCGGGTCTCCGGAGTCATCTTCTGGGAGTCTGGTATAGCCTTTGTATCTTTCTTCTTTTGTAAGACTTTATTTATTTAATATATTATTCTTTCTTTACTTTACTTTGTATTTACTTAAGTATTTACTTTCCAAGTATTTATTTAAGTATTTACTTAGTGCAAGTCTATATTTATATAGTCTTGTTGTGTGCTTAACTTGGTTCTATAGTTGTCTTAGTTAGATTGATTTCGTTGTGTGTGCGTCATCGTCCTATCTTAGGATAGGGGCTTTAGCTATTTTGATCGATAGCTAAAGGTGTAGATAAGTGTGAGCGTGGTGCTCATACTTCATCTTATCTTTGACTACCGCTAGCTTGCACGGACAGTAGGGGCGCATGGGCAAAAGGTGACAGATTTTGCCTGGCTACGTAGATCCCCTCACGTGAACTCAGGCTAGTTTTTAAAAGGTAAGGCGTCCATAAGCCAAATAACCGCTTGAGTATTGGGTTAGGTGAACAACCTTCTATCGCTTTACTCTCTCGTTTATCCCTCTCACACAAGTAGCAAGGCGTCAACCTAGTTAAGTCATCTATTTAATTAGGATTAGTTCATAGGAGTAAAGGTAGAAACATAGGAGTACTTTATACTCACTCGTTGTCCTCCCACCTAACTAACTCTACTAAAGTTATCTTTCATATCATATACTCTTTGGTTAACTTATTTATCTTATCTATCTATCCTCCCTTATATCCACTTATCCCCTTTTGCTTCTCTAATGGATAATAGATTATAGTAAGACTAAATGATCTATCTTTCCTCTCTCTACATCTTTCCTGGCTTGCTTTCCTTTGGGATAAAATAAATAACGATACCTTGGAATACTCCCGGGTGAAGTGCTACATCGGTATATTCTGTGCGCTTGCGGAATTATCCAATATTCAATAGTTTTACCACCAAGACACTTCTAGCGCCATTGCTTGGGTTAGGCTCCATAGTCTAGTTCTAGTGGTTACTGTTAACACCAGATTTTCGCACGCACGAGAGGATGACAAGAGGGCCCAGCCGGCAGTAAGAGGAGCATTCGGTAAACGACCGAGCGGTCGGCTAGTCTTCGGGATTTCGGCAAATGCCTATATAGTAGGTTGTTTTGCGAAACGGTGACTCCATTCGGGAAGTGAAGATGGCTTGCACGAGAAAATACGTGACGATGGAGGACACTGAGAAGAATAGGAATAGTATTTGTATCTTTCCAAAATTCGTTGTATAAGTCGTAATTGTTTAGGACTCATGTTTCGTCCAGGGTATAAATATAAGCCCTCGACCATTGTAAAACTGTTCACAACCACATCAATACAAACTGGCCCCGTGCCACCTTCGAGTCCTTAGTCGTGTCGTCGAGTTCTTCGAGAGGAATCATCGATCCGTCGACCTCCGTAAGTCCCGACAACCTTGTTATCATGTCTAGTATCATGCGGTGGATTTAGATATGATGCAAGTAGTCTCGTTTGTTAAGCTTAGTATCATACGTCAGATTTAAGCTTATGACGGGAAGTTTTTGCTTGTGCCTTGTATCGTGCGGCGGATTAAGTCATGAGTAAAAATACTTATCGGCTCTATTAGATTTGGCAGATCTGATAGATTCATTAAGTTATCATGTGTTATATGTTTTATTTATTTAATTCTTGTAACACTCTTTTGCCCAATCTAGATTGATCTTTGTTCGGCCTTGTTCCACGAGTTTGCTTGTGCTTTGCTAATCATAAGATCATGATGGTCGAATCAACTTTCAATCCAGATTGTTACATGTTGCGGGTTCATGCATGTTAATTACGATTAGACTTTGATAAAACTAGGTATCGTGCGACAGATGCAGGTTTTAGATCAGTTTGATCATGCTTGCTTGTTTGTTCCTTCTTCATGGACCCCAATTCGGCTGGTTTGCCGATTTTGGTCATGCTTACACGAGTAATGAGCTTTTATAGATCTGTTCAAATATATGCATGCTTTTAGCTTGTTATAATTAGATTGTATCATGCAGTGGATTAATCTAATTATAAGAAGTGGTGTAGACTTATAGCAAGTGGTATCTTAAGATGATTATAGATGATTGGTAGACAACTTAATAACCTTTCTATAAAGTCTAGGGGCAAGTTCCCAGGTATTATAGATCTTTAGTTATGGTTGTCTCAAGTTACTGTTGTTGATGGGTGGCTAATTCTGTCCAAGTATGGACAGAGCTGTACTAATAGTGTGATTTGACCTTGTTAATTATTGATTCACCTTAAGCTAATATTAAGAAATATTTAGATAATCTTTAAAGCTTTCTAGAATATCTAATTGCATTATCTTGTGATGTTTGTATCTTGAGTTATGCTTCTCTGAAGCTCTGTTTGTCCTGCTGTCCAACAGTTGGACAAAGCTGCATAATTATCTGTTTTTGAGTTAGATAACCTTTGAATTAGCTCTTGTGGTAAATAACAAAGTTGTAGCTGGTCTTGCTAGCTTTCCAGAAAATCTTAGTGCACTTTGTTTGGTGGTCTGTAGCATGGGTTATGATTAAAAGAGTGGACTGTTGTCCTATCATTCAGAGTTTGTGTCTGGGCTCTATTACTTGTTGTGCAATGTGCTTAGAGATGAGCTAAGTTATCCCGATTGCCTATATGAAACCATGATGAATGCTTGATAATAGTACTCTTGCCAAGTGATTTCTAGTGGTTGCTTGTGCTACGTGTTTTATGTATTATTTCTATGCATTCATACATATGCATTGTGCATCCCATCTTAGGTGCGATAGATGGTGAACGTCAAGCGGAGGACGTGGTGATGGAGCCAGACCTCAGGATGATGGTTTGGTGATCACCCGAAGATGATGGTGTTGGTGAACCACAAGTTGTTGGAGTGGCGACGTTCCCGGAGATGATGTCAACTAACACTGGCATAAGTGTTGTCTCCCAGGCAAGCCCCGGAGCATTCTAAGTCTCCTACCATTCTTTTATAAATGCAGTCGAGTCAATATAATGATTGTTGCATTAAGTTATAGGAGTTGAATGATACCGTTGATGCATTACTTACTTATCCTTGTCCACCAGCAATTATTATCTTGATATCCCTGCTAGGTGTAGGCTCGATTTATATGCTTAGCCCTGCTTAGACCGGTAAAAGTCGGGTGATGTCCTGTCTCCCGCATATAGGTGGATACTGATCATGATTAGCCTGTGCTATCATGGAGATAACCATGTGATAATTAATTGGAGACAGAGACGGGATGTAAGAGCAGCAGAACATGGGTTCTGTGTGCTAGTAGTCTCCCGTCTGTGTCGCATAGGACCCGTTCGGGAATGTCCCTTCAGTCAAATTGAACGCGTCGATCACTTAACGGAGTAGGTCTGAGTACCTCCCGCGAAGCCGAGTAAGGTTATTTGAGCCGGTGATGGAGATGTTGACGCCTAACACCCAGGGCCTCAGCTGTATCGTGGGCAACTATTCTGATCAACCTAGCATGGTCCGAGGGCAGGCAGGGCCTGATCGACCTGGCATGACCGTGGGCAGTATAGCTTGAGCAACCTGGCACTGAGATAACCCCCGGTGTAGAAGGGCCCATGGCCGTCCCGCGCGTTGTGTTCTCGAATCTCCTGAGTGACAGCTTACGACTGCCGTGGCTGGATGTGTCGGGCGAGTGTGAGACATTTTATCCCCAGCTGGGTAGGAATCGATTATAATCGCCATCGCTCCTGGACAGTGAGTAATTGACTGTAGATCATCGCCCGTAGAACTTATGGAACTAAAGATGGTTATAATGTTGAATCTGAAAGGCTATTGATGAAATAGTCACTCTTGCTTGAATAAGTAGTCAAGTGCTTGCTCTAGATCAGGTGCAAATCTAGTTAATCAGGTCGATTATATAAAATTGACTGTTAATACTCTAATGATGATTATTTAATAATGAAAATGCTTTTATGCAAAAAGGTAAGTATGGACAACCCCAGATACAGCCTTGCATACTCCTTGGTGTCACTTTATTTCTGGTTTATGACGGGTAAGTCTAGCTGAGTACATTCGAGTAGTCAGGGTTTATCCCACCTTGTTGCAGGTGAAGATTAGGCCTGCCGAAAGGTGATGGCCAGTGCCGGTGGGCTCGGCAGTTCCATACTTCTTTTCTTATGCTGTTGTGGAGGATGTCACTCAAGCTAGCAAAGTATTTCAACTTATGTTATGGTATTCATTTTAAAGCTATGTTGTTCTTCTAAATTAAGTGGAACTCAACTTGTATCATTATTTGTGAACGCTATTGTAATATTATTTCCGGTACAAAGCTCTATGGACATGATTTGTATTTGCTTGACCATGCGATCTTGGCTGAATGTTGAAATGTTTGAAATCCTTCGAGATTTCCGGACTACCGGGTTTATATGGGCTCAAGTATGCTAATTCAGCTGCTTCGGCGGAGGTTTTCGCACTTGTGCTCTTATAAATTGGACGGTTCTGTTACAGCTGGCATCGGAGCAAGGTTAAGCATAATACTGTCATGTGCATGGTTTTAAAACAAAGTTTTGTTTTGAAAAGCCTATTTTATCTAAAAAGCTTTAGCTAGTAGGCAAGTTTGTCAAAACCTAATTTGTAAACTATGTGCTAGCGACAACCTCCAGTTATGCCCAATTAGGACTTCAGGTGGCTTAGTTAAGTAATACTAACTTTGGTGGTTTTACTTTCTTGTAACGACACGTCGACTCAAAAGGTACGTGTAGATGACCGCACTATGCTACCCTGTGGTCTAATATTGGAGGTAGCCCTCACATATGATGTACTCATATATGTGGGGTAGTTGAATTTATTTTATGCAACGTCGCACCTACGCTCAGGTAAGTGTGAGTTCTGAGAGCATGACCAAACAAACGTTGGTCTAGGGAAGAGATAGTTTGGTACTGGAACCTGTACTCGTAAGCACACGAATGCGGGTGAAGGTATTTAATTGTGGGAGTAATACTTTTCTGATGGGTGCATATACTACTTACGTGTATACTGGGTATGCACCTAAGATAGTATCTAGATTTAAATTCCTGCAATGTATTTATTTCTGTTGTGGGAATGAGCTGAAATGAGATTTTCTGCAGGTACGCTAACCTCGAATGCGTATGTATAGTTGACGACTAGCTATATCGAGAGTGCGTGTATGCCACCGACCTAGAACGTGATTGCTACCTCAGGTTGGCAATTTGTAAGGACGTATAGGACGAGCATACATCTTTTGTGCATTGCTCATGAACATGCTTCTCTCACCCTTGTTCTAATAATAAACAACTTGTTGTCAAGTGTGACTAATGTAACCATAAAACGTGATAGTTGTTTGAGCATATAATTGCTTCCCCACCCTTGTTCCTGTAATGGTAAATTTGTTGTGAACTAGTGCTTCAATATGATGTGGTAGCTTGCATGTAAAGGTTAGAAATAAATGTTCTATTTGATGTGGTATGTTGCCCTGAATTAGATGTAATATGGTCTTGCTCATGATGTTTGGTAGTGTGCAAGGTTTTATATGAGTGTTTCCATGTCGTCTAGATAAGTGATTGCTTGTTTAGACTAGAAGTAAATACCTGTATGATGTTGTTTAGATAACCCTGCTAGCTCATCATTATTATGTGTGATCTTACTCATCATGATTGTGTGTTGTCTTGCTCTGCCTCATGTTTGCTTGATAGAGTAGTTAGACAATAAGTTTCTAATGGTTAGCAGTTTCCCCCTATGTCTAAATGTCTTGTAGTAACTAAATGGCTTCTGTGTATCCTGCTTGTGTGGCAAAACTATGCTAAGTTTGTAGTTCCATATTTTGAGTTAGGAAACTCCCTTTGGGGGTTAGTTTGTTTGAAATGCTTCACCTAAAGAAACCATAAAACTTGTTGTTTGAGCCTGTTTTGTATGCGATTTTGTTTGGGTATGCTAAGTGCTTCCTAATTATGTAATTCTAGTTTCGTTAGCTTCAACATGCTTTATCAAGGAAATGTATTAAAACCTATTGTTTAATTACTTTTTCATGCTATAGTCATGTAATCATGTTTCATGCTCATTTTCCTGCAATCATGAGAACTAGTGTTATAGGGATTAAAGGTTTGTGAAACTAATTTTTCATACCTCGCTAGTATCATGTTGCTGCAACAAAAATGTAAAAAACTTGTTGTTAACAACATTAAATAGCTTAAACCTATTTAAATTGTTTTAAGCATGTTTAATTGCTAGATTTGTGTAGGCTGTTTTACTTGCTCAAATATGTTGTGATGCTTGTAAAGTCTACTAAATGCATAAGTGAGCTGTCATAATACTCCTAGAATTCTCTGGAATTAGATTGAAACAGCTCTATGTCTTACCTTGTTAAGTAGGTAAAGTAATGAGTGCAGGTAAGAAATTTAATTTAGGTTAATCATGAATTGTCTAACATGTTTAAGATGTATACAAACTGTTTTTCATACATGGTTATGCCTAGAATTATGTTTTTATGTGCACCATGCTATATGATTGCTCTCTAATCTAGCTTCAATTATTCTAGCTTATATGCTTGTTAGAATTAAATGCTTGCAAATAATTTAAGTGGCTGCAATTTAGCTTTTCTAACATGATTAGAATGTTTTAAGCTGTTGTTGATTGCACCCAAAAATCAAGTTATTGCTACCTAGTGTCTGTTTATTCCTTCTTGGAATATAGACTATGCATGTGCTTGTTGCTTGCTTGATAGCTTCATATGCTAGATAAGTGTGGTAACTTAAAATTGTAAACTACTTATAGTTAACAAACAAGTATGCCTTAATTTGCTTGGTATATTTGCTTCCAGATAAAGAGTTATGCTCCAATCTAGTAAGCAGAAAATAAAATAATGACAACATATGTTCACCATGTTTTGCATGTCTATGTTTGCTTGCGTGCTATAGATAGATGTTTGTCTTGTTTGAGCATGAGGGTTAGTGTTGGTTGCTTTAGCTGAATGTTGTGTGATCCAAATACTTGTTAAGGCTGTGTGTAGATGTGTTGTTATCTAAGTGATGCCTTGGTTAGTCAAACCCTTTGTCCTCGGTGAGTGCATGAGTGGTTTGTCAGCCTTCGGTTAGAATCGTGCCCAAGCCCTCCTGACCTTCCGAGATGCCTTTAGTTGAACCCAGGTTGCTTAAAGGCTTGTGTTTGTGTGTCTAGTTTTGATGGTTTAGAATGCTTGTGCCAAAAACCTATACCTATGCCTGTCTATGCCTTTTGTTGGACCAGTTGGCCCGGGCAAACCTTCCAAAAATCCTAGATTCCAAACCATGGTATGCCTATGCTTGTTGTGTAGCCATGCCTCTAACCAACGTGTAGATCCAAGTATGGCCTTCGAATGTCGCCGAAACTATAGATGTTTGTACCCTTTGTTGTGAAGGCCCCTGTGTGTTCGACCAACCAAGTTTAGTTCCTGCAAACCTCAGCCTTTGACCATAGCTTGTCCTGCCCAGTTGTGGATACCATGTCCAAACCTATGTATCCCCTTGGTTGCCCTTTTGTTGTTGCTTGGCCAAATCAAGTTCATGAAACCTTTCATCTTGTCATGACTTTGATGTGCACCAGACGAATCCTTGTTGTCTTGTGCCATGTTTATCCTTGAAATCACCTCCTTGCTGATTTCTGAACCTTGTGATCATTCTTGTTTTGCCAACTTATGCCTTGCGTGTGATGTTTATCCATGCAACATTTATCTGCGTCATGTGGGATTTCTCACTGGTTGTGGATTCGATAATGGTGTCTTGGTTAAGAACTAATAGTGCCGCGATGAAACCGAGAGCCTCCTGTGGCTGCAGACACATGGTTGTGCTGCTCGGCACGCGCTGGTACTGTGGGTTCTAATCAAGATCTATTATAGAACTGTGCCAATGTGTTATCTTTCATGAAGCTTCCTCCTTGATTATCTCCTATATTCCTTCAGAAAAATCCTTATGTTGGCTCGGATAAGGCAGTGTTTCTTTCTGAAAATGGCAAGGAGGATGACTTTCCAAAATCGGTCAAAGATGAAAGCAGTAACGGACTGTAAGAGGTGGTAGACAAAGGACTCTGTTGGATCAACAACAACAAAATGAGTATCATGTATGTTTATAGTGAAGTAAGGTGGCACTGAATTCTTCAAAATGGGAAAGTATCAGCTGAAGGATGAATAACAGAAGCGGTGTGTTATTGAACCAGATCCCAGAGGTCTAGCAGTTTTTCTGTCTGAACATGATACATATAAGTGCATGATGATCTTGTAGTCAACCCCATCTTCCCGGATGTGTTGATTCTCAGCTGACTTTGATAGTGTCCATGTGCATTGATATTCAACAGTGCTTGCGGTAAAAGCGGAAATCTTGGAGCTTTCTAGTGTTGAGAGACAACTGATTAGTTCGGTCATTAAAAAGCCAATCTCCAGTTCAAAAATGACTCTTTGGTAGCTATGAAGGCTATGTCTCACAGAACAATGTTATGCCAGAAGTCTGTAAACCCACTGATATTGTTTGTGGCACTCGTACACCCAAGTCTCTGACATGTTCCAGCCAACCCTATCCGAGAGAAATTTCAATGGTAACACAAGACAGTACGTCAGCCTAGTAACTCAGTTAGGATTATACCTGAAATAAGGAATGCCTGGTGATACGTTTGGCTACTATGAAAAGGTTACTCCAGGTTATTTGGAATGAAGCCAAAAAGGATTTTCAGAATCAGTCTCTTATTTTTAAGCAGTCAAGGTGTTCTACCAAAAATCAACTTTTGGAAGTGCAGATTGATGACAAATTGAAGTGTCAAACGTCAGATTTCAGATTATGTTCTTGCATTACTGAATGAATTTAAGAAGATCGCCCTATGACCCAAGTAGTGCAACAAGTCAGTTCCACTGGGTTGTAACTACACCATGAAAGAAGAATGATGTTGATCTACTCAGTAGTGTCGCGATTCAGTAACCTGGTATTTCTATCCAAGAGGTTGCATCAAATTTAACCTGAGTGACTATCGCAGCTTAAGGAGCAAGAATTTCTGTACAGAAGGATCAGTGAAAATGTGGAATTGGTGGAGTCAGCTATCACATTCATCGTTCTCTTATCAGATTCAGATAATATAGTGTTATCATCAGAGAAAGATAATTGCACACCTAGAACCTTATGTAGCTTTCCATCGATTGCTATCTGATTTAACAGATATTCACAATAGTACAGGCAGTGGTTGCAGTCAGTCAGTTTCTCTCAGTCTCGAGGATGTATTGTTGCTATGGTCCCCATCGGACGGAGATCCAATATTTGAAGTAATATGATCTTGCATTCCTCCCAAAGTAACAATACCATTTTGGTTTTCCTTTCAATCTAACGGTGATGTCTTAAATGTACCTCGATGTTCAATGGGAATCAATGAAGAAAATTCTTCTGACAAGAGCTAGTAATCGGGAAATGACGTGAAAGATCGGAAAGTTATTCTGTTTATAGCAGTTTCTGTTCTGTCAAGAAGTCAGTATCTTGAGCTCCCAATAGCTTGTGATTAAGGATGGGTGCTATGCTTCTCTTCCCTTGAAAAGTCTTTCGTCCGGAATCTCGGGACGAGATTCTTTTAAGGGGGGAAGGGCTGTAACACCCCAGGTGTTCGCCGTCCGTTAAGCAGTCAGTTCAACATAAATATGGTATGTCGAGTGACAATGAAGAAAATCATTTGAATTCAACCAGGTGTCACAATTATGCCCAGTCAACTGTATATGGACCTACGACCAAAAGTTATGAAAGTTCCGTGTTGAGCGGACGACCGAAAAATGTCCTGACCGACGAGAAACCCTGATTCGGATCCTACCGGGTGACTACTTTGACCGGCGTTGAACGGTATTTTCGAATGTTCGCATGTCGGTGTGCCCTAAACGAAAGTTGTAGTACAGATCGAAAGGAACAAATTTTGTTTTATGGCCGAGACCTGGATCGGTGCCAAAAATAGTGAAAACGAGCTCGCAAGATAGAGTACAACGCAGTTTTCAGGTTCCAAAAAACGGTTAAGTCTGTACTGCGAAATTGGAATTTCGGTCACCGCGAAGCTGCCGTCGACGATCGTTATCGGACAAACGATTGGGAATTTGACTGAGTGCCTTTAACGAAAGTCGGAGTATTCGGCGAGACGACGACAACAAAATTAGTTTCGTCGAAATCGGAGTCCGTTTGAGTAGTATTCGCAATTTTGGAATTTGACCGAAAGTTTTCGAAAACTTGCCATTTTGGGAAAGAAATTTTGGGAAAAATTTCACGGGCCTTTTTCCCGAGGCCGCGCCTCCTCCTGGCGCGCCCCTCTCTTTTCCCCCGACAAAAGACCGAGCGTCTCCCTCCTCTCCTTCCTCGGTCTTTCTTCCCCCTCCATTTTGTCGCTCTTCTCCTCCCTCTCGCCCCTTCCTCCTGCTCGGTCCTCCCAGCCATGGCAGCAGCAGCGTCTTTCCCCTCCATGGCTGACCCGCAGGAACTCCGGCGAGCAGTTGCCGTCTTCTTGGCGCCCGTCCTCCCCTCCATGGCGAGCAGAGCGCAGACAGCAGCTCTCTGCTTCTCTCTGCGCATCCTCCCCCCCCCCTTAGCGAAGCAGGAGCAGCAGAGACGCTTCCCCATGGACGCCTTCCCTTCCTGCTCCTCCTCTTCCCTGCTGTAACACCCCAGGTGTTCGCCGTCAGTTGAGCAGTCAAATGAGCACAGATATGGTATATCAAGCGATGATGAATAACTAAATTCAAGTGTTTCAAGTGTGGTCAGTAATGACAGAAGTTTTGGGATCAATCTCGGAGATGGAATCTCAGTTTGAATTATTTGAGAAATAATTAACAGTGCCGGATAATAATGATTGCCAATTTATGAATATTCAAGAGAAATGCTAAACATGGATTTTTCATGTGACCCACCTCAGTTCCTGTCTATAGTGACTGATGAAAAAGTTTCACGGAGTTTGGAATCAAAAAGTCACATGAAATGACGAGTCACATCTTTGCCTATAATGGTTGATTAATTGAAGAAAATTATTGGGGCTTAACCAAGTATTGCAGATATGCCCAATCAACTGTATATGGACTTACGACCAAAAGTTATGAAAGTTTCGTGTTGAGCAGATGGCCAGAAAATATTCCGACGGACGAGGAACCCTAAATCAGATACTACCGGGTGACTACTTTGACCAGCTTTGAACGGTATTTTTGGATGTTTGCATGTTAGTGCGCCCTAAATGAAAGTTATAGTACAGATCGAGAGGAACAAATTTCGTTTTATGGCCGAGACCTGGATCGGTGCCGAAAATAGCGAAAAAGAGCTCGCAAGATGAAGTACACTGTGGATTTCCGGTTCCGAAAATTGGTTAAGTCAGTACTGCGAAATTGGAATTTCGGTCACCGCGAAGCTGCCGTCGACGACTGTTACCGGACAAACGATTAGGAATTTGACCAAGTGCCTTTAACGAAAGTCGGAGCACTCGGCGAGACGACGACAACAAAATTTGTTTCATCGAAATCGGAGTCCGTTTGAGCAGTGTTTGCAATTTTGGAATTCAGCCGAAAGTTTCCGGGAACCTGTCGTTTTGGGAAAGAAATTCTTAAAAAAAAAACGCCGAGCTTTCCTGACCGCGCTAATAAAAGGCCGACCTCCTCTCTGCGGTCGTCTCCTCCCCATTCCCCCTTCCCTTCGCAAAAAAAAAAAGACCGAGCTCCTCTCCGGTCTCTCTCGATGGCTGCAGCACTCTGCTCCCTCCATGGCTGCCCAGCAGAAGCTCCTGCTGCGCCTCCTCCTCCTTAGTGCCTTCCTTTCCCCTCTCCTTGGCTGCAGCTGAGTTTCCCCTCTCCTTTCTCTCCTTTTTTCCCCTCCTGCGCCCTCCTTCTGGCAGCGCAGAAGACCGCGCCCTCTGCGTGCCTCCTCTCGAGGCCGCCGCCCAGCAGCAGCCAGCGCTGGGAGCAGCAGCAGCGGCGCCGAGGACACCCCCAGCCAGCGGCCAAGGCAGCCCCAAACCCTAGCCCAACCTCCTCCCTGCAGAAGCCGAGCTTCCCCCTCCGTTTCCCGTCGATCTCCCGACGTTCCCCGTGAAACAATGGTGAAAGCCCTACGTAGCGAAGCTGAAACTTTTTCTTGGGTTTTTGTGTAATGTGGCATGACTTATAGATTTGCTAACAAGTCCTTGGTGGATTTCTGCAGGTTCCAGGGGTCCAGATGCAAGATCTGTTTTTATTTTCGTTTTTGGTTAATTAGCAAATGTGGCTGAAAATGGTAAAATGCATAGTAAATTGTATGTTTGTCCAAAAATTGCAAATGAGCACTTTTTGGAATCCTTGTGAGTAGATCTATCCAGTGGATGCATAATATGTTAGGTGTTAGTGGATGTTTTATGCTGTGATGATTTATTTATGTTAATAGGCTTAAATAGGGAGAAAAAGATATCTGCTGTTATGTTGCTTGAAATGATGTGAAATTTTTATGGTAGGCTCCTCTGATCATGTGTGTGCTGTGATAAAAATTTCAGATTTATTGGTGCATGTATGATTTAGTTATGAATTTATCTTGCTTTCAGCTTGTTAAATGAATTAAAATGAGTTTGTGGTAAATGTTTGCATGTAAAAATAGAAAAGGTGGTTCTACTGCCTTTTAATAGTATTGTTATAGCTTAGATAATTTTATTATGGTCATGTGTTTGCTGAAAATATGATTTGTGGATTTATCTTGCTCTCACTTGCTTTTTCGTGAATTAATCTTGCCATGTTTGTAATAAATAATCTATATGACCTGAGAGTGTAATCTTTTTATAATATCTATATTTTGATGTCATCTATCACCTGTAAAAATATGAGCTCCAAATGAGGTGTTTACAACATCACTTAAAGTAATGCCCGTGTTTGCTAGCTATTTAATTAATGGAAGCTTAGTGATAAGATGAACATATATATGTTTATGTGCTTGCCTTGTTGCATGTTGATCTGAGATAAAGGATGTGTGATCATGTTCATGAATGTTAGAAGTGTTTGTATAGGTCATATATGTGCTCTCATGTTAATAAAATAACTAGTAAAGCAAGTTTGTTAATTTGCTGAAATATGGCTGCATGTGTAGTTTCTGTTGTGGCGATTACTTCGTGATAAAAATGGTGTTTTCTGTAGATATGGTCTATACAAAAGTTGTAGATAACTTCCTTATCTTGCTTGTCCTGAAATTTTATGATTTTAGGCCAAGTGGTTTAGGAGTTATAGATTTTAGAAGTTTGCTGTCAGGTTTTACATGTTTTCTGTGCAGAGCTGAAAGAGTGAACTGTTTGGCTAATTTAACTTATGAATCATGTCTTTATGTTAATAGAAGAGTTGTAGTGCTTTTTATAAGCTTTCTAAAAAGTCTTATATCACTATTTTTGGTGATCTAGATCTTCAGATACACATGTTTTAAGTTGAGGTTCAGAATCTGTCCAAGTCTGGACAGATTTCCTTGTTTGTATTATTTGACCTTGATAACTGCTTAATCAACTTGAGATGATAATAAATAAGTTGTAGACAACTTAATAAGCTTTCCAACAAGTCTTATATCAAGTCCTTTGGCGCTCTAAAGCTCTGGTTATGGCTGTTCGAAGATAGAAGTCATATTCTGTCCAAAGTTTGGACAGAACTGTCTTGCATGTAATGTTTGCCCTTTTTAAGAGCTGAATCATGTTTAGTGAATAATAACAAAGTTGTAGATAGTTTCATTAGCTTTCCAGAAAGTCTTAGTTTGCCTGGTTTGGATGTGTGTAGCTCCAGTTGTGATTAAATTGAGTGATCGCTGTGTGCTGTCCAAACTGTGCAAATAAACTGAGTTGCTTGTTATAAGTCTGAGATTGTTTATGTGACCTTTGATGCTACATCATGCCTTGATAATAATTAGTTCATGCATTCCGTGTTTCTAAATTAATCAACCCAATATAGTGTGTTAATATGTTTACCATGTTGGTTAACATGTTTAATTAAAATAGAAGCTTTTATGTGCATACATGTGTCAAGTGGGTGATGTGTGTAATATAATCTTGATTGATTGTTATAGTTAACCTGTCTACATGCCTAGTGACCCTTGTGTAACACCTTAATATAACCATGACCTGCTGAAGTGAGTGTTCTATGTGTGTGCTAAACTAATAATTAAGTTATGTCTTCTCTTATATAGTTATCTTGATTGCTTATGTGAAATAGCCGGTAATGCTTGTGTTGTATGCCTATGTTGCATCGTGAGTGTTTGCCTTGCGTTCATACGCTCGCATTGTGCATCTCATTTAGGTACGGTAGATACACCGTGAAGGATGGGATGGTAAAGCTAAACCCGAAGATGGTGTTTGGTGGACGGTCCCGAAGATGCAGAGCTAAGCATGTGTCAGAAGTGGAGATGCTTGCCAAGCAAGTGTCACTTAACACTAACCTAGCGTTGGTTCCCAGGCAAGCCCCGGAGCATTCTAAGTCTCCTACCCACTCTTTTATAAATGCAATTGAGTTAATATAATGATTGTTGCATTAAGTTATAGGAGTTGTGTGAAACCGTTGTTGCATTACTTATCCTTACCTTGATTAATTGAGATATACACCCTTGTTACCCTGCTAGGTCTAGGCTCGACTTATATGCTTAGCCATGCTTAGACCGGTAGAAGTCGGGCAACCTTCATGTTACCCGCGAGTAATAGGTGGTTACTCGACCTTTTAACGGATATTGCCAGTAAGTGAGATAACTGAGTGTTGTGGAAAATAGAGATCGGCAGATTCCTGTAGCGTTGCGCTACAGTATTTCTAGCCGTGTCGAACGGAAAAACAGTATCTTGTTGAGATGGACTTCTTGTCATGTTGAACGCATGCCCCACATTTAGCTGGAAGGATAACTCGTTCCGACCGCGAAGCCGCTCATTGTTCCAGGCCGGCTCTCAGGTCCCACGCATCAGACGAAGCCACGGTGGAGGGTTAGTGGGACGCGGGGGCGCGAAGAGTAAGACTCGGGTGATGGTGGTTAAGTCCAACTCCTTGGCAGTCGGGCTTGCCTCCGGGTGTGATGGTGGCGGTTGAAACCGCGGCTTCCTGGAACAATGTTGTGGTTATCTGTAGCTCACCTTAGCGGGTGAGTGTGGTTTGTGTGGGGAATAAATCACCAGCTGGTTAGGAATCGATTATAATCGCCATCGCTCCTCGATAGTGAGCACTTGACTTGAACGCTGATCGATCTTGATACTGAAATTGTGGAACACGTGACAGTTATCGTGGCACTGTTGGCAATTGTTAATTGGTCTGTTTGTTATATTGTGGTGATCGAACAAATCACTACTATGACTGTTTTTAGAACAGGTGCTAATCTAGTTGAGTAGGTTAATTATTTATCTAAAACTTGCAGCTAGTAAGTAAAAGATAATGCTACTTTATTATATATGCCTTTATGCAAAACTGTGGTCATTGCCAGCTCCACTCTTATATCAGCCTTGCATACTCCTTGGTGTCACTTTATTTCTGGTTTACGACGGGTAAGTCTAGCTGAGTACATTCGAGTACTCAGGGTTTATCCCACCTTGTTGCAGGTGAAGGTTAGGCCTGCCGAGAGGTGATGGCCAGTGCCAGTGGGCTCGGCAGTTCCCTACTTCTTCTCTTATGCTATTGTTGGAGGATGTCACTTGAGCTAGCAAAGTATTTCAACTTATGTTATGGTATTCATTTCAAAGCTATGTTGTTCTTCTAAATTAAATGGAACTCAACTTGTATCTTTATTTGTAAACTCTATTGTAATATTATTTTCGCTGCAAAGCTCCGTGGACATGATTTGTATTTGCTTGACCATGCGATCTTGGCTGAGAGGTTGAAAAAGTTTGAAATCCCTCAGGATTTCACGGACTACCGGGTTTATATGGGCTCAAGTGTGCTAATTGCACTGCTCCGGTAGAGGTTTTCGCACTTGTGCTCTTATAAATTGGACGGTTCTGCTACAGCTGGCATCGGTGCAAGGTTAAGCATAATATTGTCGTGTGCATGGTTTTAAAACAAAGTTTTGATTTTTGCAAAGCCTATTTTATCTAAAAAAGCTTTAGCTAGTAGGCGAGTTTGTTAAAACCTAATTTGTAAACTATGTGCTAGCGACAACCTCCAGTTATGCCCAACTAGGACTTCAGGTGGCTTAGTTAAGTAATACTAACTTTGGGGGTTTACTTTCTTGCAACGACACGTCGACTCAAAAGGTACGTGTGATGACCGCACTATGCTACCCTGTGGTCTAATGTTGGAGGTAGCCCTCACATATGATGTACTCATATATGTGGGGTAGTTGAATTTATTTTATGCAACGTCGCACCTACGCTCAGGTAAGTGTGAGTTGTGAGAGCATGACCAAACAACCGTTGGTCTAGGGAAGAGCTAGTTTGGTACTGGAACCTGTACTCGTAAGCACACGAATGCGGGTGAAGGTATTTAATTGTGGGAGTAATACTTTTCTGATGGGTGCATATACTACTTACGTGTATACTGGGTATGCACCTAAGATAGTATCTAGATTTAAATTCCTGCAATGTATTTATATCTGTTGTGGGAATGGGCTGAAATGAGATTTTCTGCAGGTACGTTAACCTCGTATGCGTATGCATAGTTGACGACTAGCTATATCGAGAGTGCGTGTTATGCCACCGACCTAGAACGTGATTGCTGCCTTAGGTTGGCAATTTGTGAGGACGTATAGGACGAGCATACATCTTTTTGTGCATTGCTCATGAACATGCTTCTCTCACCTTTCTTCTAATAATAAACAACTTGTTGTCAAGTGTGACTAATGTAATGATAAAACATAATGGTTGTTTACGCATCAAAATGCTTCCCCGCCCTTGTTCCTGTAATGATAAAGTTTGTTGTGAACTAGTGCTTCGATGTGATGTGCTAGCTTGCTTATTAAAGTTAGAAATAAATGTTCTGTTTGATGTTGTGTGTTGCTCTGAGCTAGAATTGATGTGGTCTTGTTCATGATGTTTGATCGTGTGCAATGTTTTATATGGGTGCTTTCATGTTAGCTAATTAAGTGATTGCTTGTTTAGACTCGAAGTAAATGCCTTGTATGCTGTTGTTTGAATAACCCTGTTAGCTCATCATGACTGTGTGTTGTCTTGCTCTAGCTGCTTCATGTTTGTTTGCTAGAGTAGTTAGACAATAAAGTTTCTAATGGTTAGCAGTTCCCCCTATGTTGAAATGCTTTGTTGTAACCGAATACGGGTGTGATGTTATCCTGCTTGTATGACAAAACTTTGCTAAATTTGTAATTCCATGTTTTGAGTTAGGAAACTCCCTTTTGGGTGAAACCAACTGGGTTAGTTTTGTTTTAAAATGCTCCACTTAAAGAAACCATAAAACTTGTTGTTTGATCTTGTTTTGTATGCAGTCTTGTTTGGGTATGCTAAGTGCTTCCTAAATATGTAATTCTAGTTTTGTTAGTTTTAACATGCTTTAGTAAGGAAATGTACTAAACATGTTGTTTAAATGCTTTTTCATGCTATACTCATATAACCTTGTTTCATGCTTATTTTCTTGCAATCATGAGAACTAGAGTTATATGAATTAAAAGTTGGTGAAACTAATTTTCATACCTCGCTAATCATGTTGCTGCAAGAAAGATGTAAAACATGTTGTCTTACAAAAAAATTAATTAGCATAAACTTGTTTAAGTTGTTATAAGCATATTTGCTTACTAGAATTTTGTAGGTTGTTTTACTTGCTCAAAATTCTAAAATACTTGTAATAGTTTGCTGAATGCATGAGTGAGCTTCCATAATCTTCCTAGAATTCTCTAGGGGAAGATTAAAGTAGCTCTCTGTCTTACCTTGCTAAGTTAGAGTAAATTAATAAGTGCATGTAAAGAACCTAATTTGGATTAATCATGAACTGTCTAACATGTTTAAGATATATCTGAACTGTTTTCATACCTGATTATGCCTAGAATTATGTTTTTATGTGCACCATGCTTTATAACTGCTCTTTAATCTAGCTTTAATTTATATTAGCTTATATGCTTGTTAGAACTAAATTCTTGCAACCAACTTAAGTGGCTGTAATATTAGCTTTTCTAACATGCTTAGAATATTTTAAACTGTTGATTATGCTTGATTGTACCCTAAAAGCAAGTTGTTGCATGCTGTTGTTAGTTGTTGCTATCTAAGTGCTTGTTGTTCCTTTTCAGAATATAGACTATGCATGAGCTTGTTGCTTGTTGTTAGCTTCATGTGCTAAGTAAGTGAGTTTTAACTTAAAATTGTAAACTGCTTGTAGTTAACAAATAAGTATGCCCTAGTTTGCTTGGTATGTTTGCTTCTAAACAAAGAGTTGTGCTCCAATCTTGTAAACAAGAAGTAAAAGTATGACAACATCTGTTCACCATGTTTTGTATGTTTATGTTTGCTTGTGTGTTATAGATACATGTTTGTCTGGTCTGAGCTTGGTGATTAGTGTTGATCGTTTTAGCTGTTTGTTTGTTTGTTCCCAATGTTTGTTAAGGCTGTTTGTGGATGTGTTGTAATCTAAGTGGTGCCCTGGTGAGTCAAAACCTTTGTCCTCGGTGAGTTCATTAGTGGTTTGTTCAGCCTTCGGTTAGAATCATGCTCAAGCCCTCTTGACCTTCCAAGATGCCTTTAGTAGAACCCTGATGCTTCTAAGACCTATGTTCGTGTGTCTAGTTCAGATGGTTTAGAATGCCTGTGCAAAAGACCTATACCTATGTCTGTCCATGCCTTTTGTGGGACCAGCTAGCCTAAGTTATCCTCTCCAAATCCTAGTTCTGATCTGTGGTATGCCTATGCTGGTTGTGTAGCCATGCCTCTAACCAACCTGTAGATCCAAGTTTGGTCTTAAGTGTGGCCGAAGCCATAGATGTTTGTACCCTTTGCTGTGAAGACCCTTGTTTGTTTGACCCACCAAGTTAGTTCCTGTTAACCTCAGCCTTTGCCCGTAGCTTGTCTTGCCAAGTGGTCGAGACCATGCTCAAACCCTTGTTGTATCCCCTCGGTTGCCTTTTGTTGCTGCTTGGCCAAATCAAGTTCATGAAATCTTTTGTCTTGTCATGACCTTGATGTGCACCAGACGAATCCTTGTTGTCTTGTGCCATGTTGATCCTCGAAATCACCTCCTTGCCGATTTCTGAACCTTGAGATCATCCTTGTTTTGCTAGCTTATGCCTTGCATGTGATGCCTGCTATCCATGCAAGATTTATCTGCGTCATGTGGGATTTCTCATTGATTGTGGACTCGATAATGGTGTCTTGGTTATGAACTAATAGTGCAGCGACGAAACCGAGAGCCTCTTGTGGCGGCCGACACAAGTTTGAGCTGCTCGTCACGCGCTGGTACCGTGGGTTATGATCAAGATCTATTATGGGACTACGCCAATGTGTTATCTTTCATGAATCTTTCTCCTTGATTATCTCCTATATTCCTTCAGAAAAATCCTTTTATCGGCTCAGTTGTGGCAGTGTTTCTTTCTGAAAATGGCAAGAGGATAGCTTTTCAAGAATCAGTCAGTGATGAAAGCAATAACAGACTGTATGAGGTGGTAGACAAAGGATTCTGTTTGATCAACAACAAAAGAATGAGCATTATATATGGTCGTAGTGAAGCAAAGTGGCACAGAATTCTTAAAAAGTGGGCAAGTATCAGCTAAGGAATGAGCAACAGAAGTGGTGTGTTATTGAACCAAATACCCGAGGTCTAGCAGTTTTCTGTCTAAACTTAACACATATATGTGCATAATGGTCTCATAATCATCTCAATCCTCTCAGATGTGTCTGATTCTCTGCTGACTATGTGCGTTGATATCCAACAGTGCTTGCAGTAAAAGCTGAAACCTTGGAGCTTTATAAGTGTTGAGAGACAACTGATTAGTTTCTGCCAATGAAAGCCAATCTCTAGTTCAGAAATGACTCTTTGGTAGCTATGAAGGCTATGTCTCGCAGAACAATGTTATGCCCGAAGTCTGTAAACCAACTGTTTTTGTTTGTGGCACTCATACATTCAAGTCTTGGACATGTTCCAGCCATCTCTATCGTGGAGGAATTTAAATGGTAATACAAGACAGTACGCCGATCTAGTAACTCAGTCAGAATTATACTTCGGATAAGGACAGACTAATGATATATCTTGGTACTATAAAAAGGTTACTCCAGATTATTTTGGATGAAGCCAGAAAGGACATTCAGAATGAGTCCCTTATTCTTGAGCATTCAAGGTGTTCTAGCAAAAAAAATAACTCTTAGAAGTGCATATTGATGGCAAACTGAGGTGTCAAATAACAGATTTCGGATTATGTTCCTGTTTTGTTAAGGGAATTTGAGAAAGATGGCTCTATGACCCAAGTAGTTCAGCAAGTCAGTCTCACTGAATTGCAACTACACCTTGAAGAAGAATGATGTTGATCTGCTTAGTAGTACAGAAATCCAGTAGTTTGGTATTCATACCCAAGAGGTTGCATGAAATTCAACCTTGTGACTATCACGGCTTAAGAGATAAGAATTTCTGTGAAGAAGGATCAGTAAAAAAAACGTGGATTTGGTAGAGTCAGCTATCACATTTACCGCTCTCTTATCAGATTCGGATAATACAGTGTTGTCATCAGAGAAAGAGAATTGCACCACATGAAACCTTATGTAGCTTTCCATCAATTGCTATATGATTAATTAGACCTTCACAGTGGTATAAATGATGGCTGCCGTCAATCCGTTCCTAACCTTCTCGAGGATGTATTTTTGCAGAAATATTATCTTGGATTCCTCCCAAAGTGACAATGCAATTTTGGTGTTCCTTCCAACCTATCAGTGATGTCTTAAGTGCACCTCAGAGTTCAATGGAAATCAGTGAAGAAAATTCTTTCAACAAGAGCTAGTAATCTGAAAATGACCTCAAAGATCGGAAAGTTGTTCTATTCCTATAGTTTCTGTTCTATCAAGAAGTCAGTATGTTGAGCTGCCAGTAACCTGTGATTAAGAGTGGGTGCTATTCTTCTCTTCCCTTGTAAAGTCTTTCGTCCGGAATCTCGGGACGAGATTCTATTAAGGGGGGAGGGCTGTAACACCCCAGGTGTTCGCCGTCAGTTGAGCAGTCAAATGAGCACAGATATGGTATATCAAGCGATGATGAATAACTAAATTCAAGTGTTTCAAGTGTGGTCAGTAATGACAGAAGTTTTGGGATCAATCTCGGAGATGGAATCTCAGTTTGAATTATTTGAGAAATAATTGACAGTGCCGGATAATAATGATTGCCAATTTATGAATATTCAAGAGAAATGCTAAACATGGATTTTTCATGTGACCCACCTCAGTTCCTGTCTATAGTGACTGATGAAAAAGTTTCACGGAGTTTGGAATCAAAAAGTCACATGAAATGACGAGTCACATCTTTGCCTATAATGGTTGATTAATTGAAGAAAATTATTTGGGCTTAACCAAGTATTGCAATTATGCCCAATCAACTGTATATGGACTTACGACCAAAAGTTATGAAAGTTTCGTGTTGAGCAGATGGCTAGAAAATATTCCGACGGACGAGGAACCCTAAATCAGATACTACCGGGTGACTACTTTGACCAGCTTTGAACGGTATTTTCGGATGTTTGCATGTCAGTGCGCCCTAAATGAAAGTTATAGTACAGATCGAGAGGAACAAATTTTGTTTTATGGCCGAGACCTGGATCAGTGCCGAAAATAGCGAAAAAGAGCTCGCAAGATGAAGTACACTGCGGATTTCCGGTTCCGAAAATTGGTTAAGTCAGTACTGCGAAATTGGAATTTCGGTCACCGCGAAGCTGCCGTCGACGACTGTTACCGGACAAACGATTAGGAATTTGACCAAGTGCCTTTAACGAAAGTCGGAGCACTCGGCGAGACGACGACAACAAAATTTGTTTCATCGAAATCGGAGTCCGTTTGAGCAGTGTTTGCAATTTTGGAATTCAGCCGAAAGTTTCCGGGAACCTGTCGTTTTGGGAAAGAAATTCTAAAAAAAAAAACGCCGAGCTTTCCTGACCGCGCTAATAAAAGGCCGACCTCCTCTCTGCGGTCGTCTCCTCCCCATTCCCCCTTCCCTTCGCAAAAAAAAAAAAGACCGAGCTCCTCTCCGGTCTCTCTCTCCATGGCTGCAGCACTCTGCTCCCTCCATGGCTGCCCAGCAGAAGCTCCTGCTGCGCCTCCTCCTCCTTAGTGCCTTCCTTTCCCCTCTCCTTGGCTGCAGCTGAGTTTCCCCTCTCCTTTCTCTCCTTTTTTCCCCTCCTGCGCCCTCCTTCTGGCAGCGCAGAAGACCGCGCCCTCTGCGTGCCTCCTCTCGAGGCCGCCGCCCAGCAGCAGCCAGCGCTGGGAGCAGCAGCAGCGGCGCCGAGGACACCCCCAGCCAGCGGCCAAGGCAGCCCCAAACCCTAGCCCAACCTCCTCCCTGCAGAAGCCGAGCTTCCCCCTCCGTTTCCCGTCGATCTCCCGACGTTCCCCGTGAAACAATGGTGAAAGCCCTACGTAGCGAAGCTGAAACTTTTTCTTGGGTTTTTGTGTAATGTGGCATGACTCATAGATTTGCTAACAAGTCCTTGGTGGATTTCTGCAGGTTCCAGGGGTCCAGATGCAAGATCTGTTTTTATTTTCGTTTTTGGTTAATTAGCAAATGTGGCTGAAAATGGTAAAATGCATAGTAAATTGTATGTTTGTCCAAAAATTGCAAATGAGCACTTTTTGGAATCCTTGTGAGTAGATCTATCCAGTGGATGCATAATATGTTAGGTGTTAGTGGATGTTTTATGCTGTGATGATTTATTTATGTTAATAGGCTTAAATAGGGAGAAAAAGATATCTGCTGTTATGTTGCTTGAAATGATGTGAAATTTTTATGGTAGGCTCCTCTGATCATGTGTGTGCTGTGATAAAAATTTCAGATTTATTGGTGCATGTATGATTTAGTTATGAATTTATCTTGCTTTCAGCTTGTTAAATGAATTAAAATGAGTTTGTGGTAAATGTTTGCATGTAAAAATAGAAAAGGTGGTTCTACTGCCTTTTAATAGTATTGTTATAGCTTAGATAATTTTATTATGGTCATGTGTTTGCTGAAAATATGATTTGTGGATTTATCTTGCTCTCACATGCTTTTTCGTGAATTAATCTTGCCATGTTTGTAATAAATAATCTATATGACCTGAGAGTGTAATCTTTTTATAATATCTATATTTTGATGTCATCTATCACCTGTAAAAATATGAGCTCCAAATGAGGTGTTTACAACATCACTTAAAGTAATGCCCGTGTTTGCTAGCTATTTAATTAATGGAAGCTTAGTGATAAGATGAACATATATATGTTTATGTGCTTGCCTTGTTGCATGTTGATCTGAGATAAAGGATGTGTGATCATGTTCATGAATGTTAGAAGTGTTTGTATAGGTCATATATGTGCTCTCATGTTAATAAAATAACTAGTAAAGCAAGTTTGTTAATTTGCTGAAATATGGCTGCATGTGTAGTTTCTGTTGTGGCGATTACTTCGTGATAAAAATGGTGTTTTCTGTAGATATGGTCTATACAAAAGTTGTAGATAACTTCCTTATCTTGCTTGTCCTGAAATTTTATGATTTTAGGCCAAGTGGTTTAGGAGTTATAGATTTTAGAAGTTTGCTGTCAGGTTTTACATGTTTTCTGTGCAGAGCTGAAAGAGTGAACTGTTTGGCTAATTTAACTTATGAATCATGTCTTTATGTTAATAGAAGAGTTGTAGTGCTTTTTATAAGCTTTCTAAAAAGTCTTATATCACTATTTTTGGTGATCTAGATCTTCAGATACACATGTTTTAAGTTGAGGTTCAGAATCTGTCCAAGTCTGGACAGATTTCCTTGTTTGTATTGTTTGACCTTGATAACTGCTTAATCAACTTGAGATGATAATAAATAAGTTGTAGACAACTTAATAAGATTTCCAACAAGTCTTATATCAAGTCCTTTGGCGCTCTAAAGCTCTGGTTATGGCTGTTCGAAGATAGAAGTCATATTCTGTCCAAAGTTTGGACAGAACTGTCTTGCATGTAATGTTTGCCCTTTTTAAGAGCTGAATCATGTTTAGTGAATAATAACAAAGTTGTAGATAGTTTCATTAGCTTTCCAGAAAGTCTTAGTTTGCCTGGTTTGGATGTGTGTAGCTCCAGTTGTGATTAAATTGAGTGATCGCTGTGTGCTGTCCAAACTGTGCAAATAAACTGAGTTGCTTGTTATAAGTCTGAGATTGTTTATGTGACCTTTGATGCTACATCATGCCTTGATAATAATTAGTTCATGCATTCCGTGTTTCTAAATTAATCAACCCAATATAGTGTGTTAATATGTTTACCATGTTGGTTAACATGTTTAATTAAAATAGAAGCTTTTATGTGCATACATGTGTCAAGTGGGTGATGTGTGTAATATAATCTTGATTGATTGTTATAGTTAACCTGTCTACATGCCTAGTGACCCTTGTGTAACACCTTAATATAACCATGACCTGCTGAAGTGAGTGTTCTATGTGTGTGCTAAACTAATAATTAAGTTATGTCTTCTCTTATATAGTTATCTTGATTGCTTATGTGAAATAGCCGGTAATGCTTGTGTTGTATGCCTATGTTGCATCGTGAGTGTTTGCCTTGCGTTCATACGCTCGCATTGTGCATCTCATTTAGGTACGGTAGATACACCGTGAAGGATGGGATGGTAAAGCTAAACCCGAAGATGGTGTTTGGTGGACGGTCCCGAAGATGCAGAGCTAAGCATGTGTCAGAAGTGGAGATGCTTGCCAAGCAAGTGTCACTTAACACTAACCTAGCGTTGGTTCCCAGGCAAGCCCCGGAGCATTCTAAGTCTCCTACCCACTCTTTTATAAATGCAATTGAGTTAATATAATGATTGTTGCATTAAGTTATAGGAGTTGTGTGAAACCGTTGTTGCATTACTTATCCTTACCTTGATTAATTGAGATATACACCCTTGTTACCCTGCTAGGTCTAGGCTCGACTTATATGCTTAGCCATGCTTAGACCGGTAGAAGTCGGGCAACCTTCATGTTACCCGCGAGTAATAGGTGGTTACTCGACCTTTTAACGGATATTGCCAGTAAGTGAGATAACTGAGTGTTGTGGAAAATAGAGATCGGCAGATTCCTGTAGCGTTGCGCTACAGTATTTCTAGCCGTGTCGAACGGAAAAACAGTATCTTGTTGAGATGGACTTCTTGTCATGTTGAACGCATGCCCCACATTTAGCTGGAAGGATAACTCGTTCCGACCGCGAAGCCGCTCATTGTTCCAGGCCGGCTCTCAGGTCCCACGCATCAGCCGAAGCCACGGTGGAGGGTTAGTGGGACGCGGGGGCGCGAAGAGTAAGACTCGGGTGATGGTGGTTAAGTCCAACTCCTTGGCAGTCGGGCTTGCCTCCGGGTGTGATGGTGGCGGTTGAAACCGCGGCTTCCTGGAACAATGTTGTGGTTATCTGTAGCTCACCTTAGCGGGTGAGTGTGGTTTGTGTGGGGAATAAATCACCAGCTGGTTAGGAATCGATTATAATCGCCATCGCTCCTGGATAGTGAGCACTTGACTTGAACGCTGATCGATCTTGATACTGAAATTGTGGAACACGTGACAGTTATCGTGGCACTGTTGGCAATTGTTAATTGGTCTGTTTGTTATATTGTGGTGATCGAACAAATCACTACTATGACTGTTTTTAGAACAGGTGCTAATCTAGTTGAGTAGGTTAATTATTTATCTAAAACTTGCAGCTAGTAAGTAAAAGATAATGCTACTTTATTATATATGCCTTTATGCAAAACTGTGGTCATTGTCAGCTCCACTCTTATATCAGCCTTGCATACTCCTTGGTGTCACTTTATTTCTGGTTTACGACGGGTAAGTCTAGCTGAGTACATTCGAGTACTCAGGGTTTATCCCACCTTGTTGCAGGTGAAGGTTAGGCCTGCCGAGAGGTGATGGCCAGTGCCAGTGGGCTCGGCAGTTCCCTACTTCTTCTCTTATGCTATTGTTGGAGGATGTCACTTGAGCTAGCAAAGTATTTCAACTTATGTTATGGTATTCATTTCAAAGCTATGTTGTTCTTCTAAATTAAATGGAACTCAACTTGTATCTTTATTTGTAAACTCTATTGTAATATTATTTTCGCTGCAAAGCTCCGTGGACATGATTTGTATTTGCTTGACCATGCGATCTTGGCTGAGAGGTTGAAAAAGTTTGAAATCCCTCAGGATTTCACGGACTACCGGGTTTATATGGGCTCAAGTGTGCTAATTGCACTGCTCCGGTAGAGGTTTTCGCACTTGTGCTCTTATAAATTGGACGGTTCTGCTACAGCTGCCTTTCCCTTCCTCTCCATGGGTGCAGCAACCACGGCAAGCCTGCAGCAAGCCCCTAACCCTAACCCTAGCTCGGCAGCAAGGTCAGCGAACAGCAGCAGCCGGTGCCCCAAACCCTAGCCTGGCCGGCCCCCTCTCCTTCCCATGAGCAGCAACAATGCCGGCAAGGGTCTTCGTTGGAGATGGTTGTAGATCTTGTTTTCTTTTTTTCCTTCAATACTTAATATGTGGCTGATGTTGTTAATAATGTGCTCTGTTCATAAGTGTCCTATGTATATCTATGGCATGGCTGTGTTCAAATGTAAATCAAACAAGTAACGAATCAATTTACTAAGGTGCTGAATTTTGGCTGCTTGCATAGATTCTGTTGGTGTGATAATTTCGTAAATAAAATCTTGTTTTCTGTAGGTTTGGTCAATACAAAAGTTGTATAGGATTGCATGATCTAGCTGCTGTTAAAATTTTGTGATTTTTGGCTTAGTAGTTTAGGAGTTACGGCTGTTAAATTTGGGTTCAGAAATAGTCGCTCTCTGAATTTCCTAGAGCAGATTCTGTAAATATGTGTGTTTGACCCTTTTAATTTATGAATCATGTTATGGTGATTAAAGATGAAAGGTAGATAATTTTATAAGCTTTCCAAAATGTCTTGTTGCATGTATTTTGGAGTTATGTAGCTCTAGTTATGATTTAATTACTTTGCTGTTGATTGTATGTCTAGATATGCTGAAATGGCTGCAGAAGCAGTTTCTGTTGTGGTCGTTGTTTTGTGATGAAAATTATGTTTTCTGTAGTGTTGGTCTACACTAAAGTTGTAGATAGCTTCCTTATCTAGCTGGTCCTAAAATTTCATGATTTTAGGCCAAATAGGTTAGGAGCTATAGATTTTACAAGTTGCTGTCAGGTTTTGCCTAAATCTGTCCAAACTCTGGACAGTTGTTGGAACTGTCTGAATTACACTTTGATAAGGAGGTATCTTGGGAAGTTTGTTAATAAAAAAGTTGTAAATAATTACATAATATATCTTGTGTTAAAATTTGGTGATTTTTGGTCAAATGGATTAGGAGTTATGGCTGTGCAAAGTTCTGTTTCAGAAATAGATGTTTTCTGAAAATTCTAAACCAGATTTGAGAAATGCATTAATTTGGCCATGTTAACTTGAGGTTCATGCTGATATGTTTACAGATGATTGGTAGGAAATTTTATAAGCTTTCTAGATTGTCTTGTTTCATATCTTTTGGATGAGTATAGCTTCCGTTATGGTCCAAGTAATCAGCTGCTGTTGTAGTCTAGATTGATATGTCAATATGCTAATGGACTGCATGTATAGTTTCAGTTGGAGTGGTCACTTCGTGATTTTAATTTGGTTTTCTGTAGATATGGTCTATATAAAGGTTGTAGATAATTATCATATCTTGTTTGTCCTACAATTTCATGATTTTAGGCCAAGTGGTTTGGGAGTTATAGTTTTTAGAAGTTCGCTGTCAGGATTTGCACGCTTTCAGTGCAGATCTGATACAGTGAACCGTTGGTCTAATTTAACTCATGAATCATCCTTTGATGTTAATAGAAGAGTTGTAGTTCTTTTAATATTCTTTCTAAATTGTCTTAGATCATACTTTTTGGTGGTATAAAACTTGAGTTACAGGTGTTTAAAGTTAACTATCCAAATCTGTCCAAGTCTGGACAGATTTGCTTGTTTGTGTTGTTTGGGTTAGATAACTGTATAATCACCTATATGTGCTTAAAACAAAGTTGTAGCTCTTTTGCTAAGCTTTATATAAAGTCCAAGAACTCCTTTATTGAACATATAGAGCTTGAGTTTTTGCTGTTTTAATGTAGATGGCTGAATCTGGCAAAGTCTGGACAGAGGTGCCTAATTATACTAATTAGACCTTGTTAACTTGTGAATCATCTTAAGATGATTATAGATGATTTGTAGACAACTTAATAAACTTTCTATAAAGTCTAGGGACAAGTTCCCAGGTATTATAGATCTTTAGTTATGGTTGTCTCAAGTTACTGTTGTTGATGGGTGGCTAATTCTGTCCAAGTATGGACAGAGCTATACTAATAGTGTGATTTGACCTTGTTAATTATTGATTCACCTTAGGCTAATATTAATAAATATTTAGATAATCTTTAAAGCTTTCTAGAATATCTAATTGCATTATCTTGTGATATTTGTATCTTGAGTTATGCTTCTCTGAAGCTCTGTCTGTCCTGCTGTCCAACAGTTGAACAAAGCTGCATAGTTATCTGTTTTTGAGTTAGATAACCTTTGAATTAGCTCTTGTGGTAAATAACAAAGTTGTAGCTGGTCTTGCTAGCTTTCCAGAAAATCTTAGTGCACTTTGTTTGGTGGTCTGTAGCATGAGTTATGATTAAAAGAGTGGACTGTTGTCCTATCATTCAGAGTTTGTGTTTGGGCTCTATTACTTGTTGTGCAATGTGCTTAGAGATGAGCTAAGTTATCCCGATTGCCTATATGAAACCATGATGAATGCTTGATAATAGTACTCTTGCCAAGTGATTTCTAGTGGTTGCTTGTGCTACGTGTTTTATGTATTATTTCTATGCATTCATACATATGCATTGTGCATCCCATCTTAGGTGCGATAGATGGTGAACGTCAAGCGGAGGACGTGGTGATGGAGCCAGACCTCAGGATGATGGTTTGGTGATCACCCGAAGATGATGGTGTTGGTGAACCACAAGTTGTTGGAGTGGCGACGTTCCCGAAGATGATGCCAACTAACACTAGCTTAAGTGTTGTCTCCCAGGCAAGCCCCGGAGCATTCTAAGTCTCCTAACATTCTTTTATAAATGCAATCGAGTCAATATAATGATTGTTGCATTAAGTTATAGGAGTTGAATGATACCGTTGATGCATTACTTACTTATCCTTGTCCACCAGCAATTATTATCTTGATATCCCTGCTAGGTCTAGGCTCGATTTATATGCTTAGCCCTGCTTAGACTGGTAAAAGTCGGGTGATGTCCTGTCTCCCGCATATAGGTGGATACTGATCATGATTAGCCTGTGTTATCATGGAGATAACCATGTGATAATTAATTGGAGACAGAGACGGGATGTAAGAGCAGCAGAACATGGGTTCTGTGTGCTAGTAGTCTCCCGTCTGTGTCGCATAGGACCCGTTCGGGAATGTCCCTTCAATCAAATTGAACGCGTCGATCACTTAACGGAGTAGGTCTGAGTACCTCCCGCGAAGCCAAGTAAGGTTATTTGAGCCGGTGATGGAGATGTTGACGCCTAACACCCAAGGCCTCAGCTGTACCGTGGGCAACTATTCTGATCAACCTAGCATGGTCCGAGGGCAGGCAGGGCCTGATCGACCTGGCATGACCGTGGGTAGTATAGCTTGAGCAACCTGGCACTGAGATAACCCCCGGTGTAGAAGGGCCCATGGCTGTCCCGCGCGTTGTGTTCTCGAATCTCCTGAGTGGCAGCTTACGACTGCCGTGGCTGGATGTGTCGGGCGAGTGTGAGACATTTTATCCCCAGCTGGGTAGGAATCGATTATAATCGCCATCGCTCCTGGACAGTGAGTAATTGACTGTAGATCATCGCCCGTAGAACTTATGGAACTAAAGATGGTTAAAATGTTGAATCTGAAAGGCTATTGATGAAATAGTCACTCTTGCTTGAATAAGTAGTCAAGTGCTTGCTCTAGATCAGGTGCAAATCTAGTTAATCAGGTCGATCATATAAAATTGACTGCTAATACTCTAATGATGATTATTTAATAATGAAAATGCTTTTATGCAAAAAGGTAAGTATGGCCAACCCCAGATACAGCCTTGCATACTCCTTGGTGTCACTTTATTTCTAGTTTATGACGGGTAAGTCTAGCTGAGTACATTCGAGTACTCAGGGTTTATCCCACCTTGTTGCAGGTGAAGGTTAGGCCTGCCGAAAGGTGATGGCCAGTGCCGGTGGGCTCGGTAGTTCCATACTTCTTTTCTTATGCTATTGTGGAGGATGTCACTCAAGCTAGCAAAGTATTTCAACTTATGTTATGGTATTCATTTCAAAGCAATGTTGTTCTTCTAAATTACGTGGAACTCAACTTGTATCATTATTTGTGAACGCTATTGTAATATTATTTCCGCTGCAAAGCTTCGTGGACATGATTTGTATTTGCTTGACCATGCGATCTTGGCTGAATGTTGAAATGTTTGAAATCCTTCGAGATTTCCAGACTACCGGGTTTATATGGGCTCAAGTGTGCTAATTCAGCTGCTTCGGCGAAGGTTTTCGCACTTGTGCTCTTATAAATTGGACGGTTCTGTTACAGTGGGGAGCGGCAACCATCTTCCCATGTCTACAAGAATGGCAAACAAGATCCTTCTCCATGGACAACTTGGGCAATCCTCAGATTAAGCCAAGTGAACTAAGTCTTGCAAGCAAGTCGAAGCTCAGGGGTGACCAAGTCTCCTATGCCACTTCCAAAGATCAGAGGAGGAAGGTCCAGCCACAAGACATCGAGAAATTCCAAACGACTCCGAGAAATCCGCACGAAAAACTTTTCCAAAGGGCGAAATTACACATACAAGATTGCCTTGAGGATCCAAAATGCGACTGAGATTCGGTTTAAAACGAATCTCGTAGTCATCATCAAAAAGTTGCGAAACAGAGAGAAGGTTAAAATGCAGATTAGAAACAAGAGCAACATCACGCAACACAAAGTGCTCATTAACCCGCACCGACCCACTAGACAACACCTTACCTTTACTATTGTCGTCGAAGGTGATAAATTCCTTTCCGGCAACAGGACTAAGACTGGAGAACCACTTGGCGTTTCCGGTCATATGCCTCGAGCAACCGGAATCCACCAACCAAACGTCCTCCAATCGTTTCACCTACATCAATAAAAAGACATAGGGTGAGCATACGGTCCAACACTGGGGTTAGTGAAGTAGGAAGAGTACCAGTGTTGGGCCGGCTGCTCAAAAGAACGGTTAGTGTAAAAACCATTCCTAGCTTGCCTACGGGGAAAGCGATCACCATGCACAGGAAAACGTGGTCCGCTAAGGAAGGAGCGTCCATCGCGATAGTCAAAACGCGGTGGGGGAAACGCTCAACAAAGCCTCCGCCACGGGGTCCGTATCCTGCAAAGTCAGGACCCCGTCGGGCAACACCTCCCTGATGCCTAGGACCTTGAGGTGCTGCACCTCTAGGCCTAGCAGCTCTCCTCTGGACATTCGGCACATGCACATCATGGAAAAGGATGGTACATGTCCGCATTGCCCATCTCCCTGGCACGGCGTTCCTCTCTCTTGCGTCGAAAGCAGAACTCACCTAAGTGTCCATCTCTCCCACAGTACTCACAATGGTACCTCACCGCTCTCATAGGGGGCTGTTGGTACTCACGGTTGTGGGTTTGGATCACTTTGCCCTTCTGTGGCATAAGCTCCTCCTGAATAGGTGGCATTGTGTCGAGCTTGTTTTTCAGGTGGTTGGGTTTGGGAGCCCATTGCTGGTTCTTGGGTGGAGCTCGTGGAGGTTCTTCAAACACTCCATCCTTGGTGTTAGGCTTGAGAGGCTCTTTGGGTGGAAGCTTGGTAAGTTTGGGAGTAGTGGTGGAGTTCGGCTTCTCACAAGGGTTCAGACCACTCGACTCTCCAATCTTCCCAAAAGCAGAAACATCAACATCCGGAGCAAAACCAACACCTGGACCTCCAGCAGCTCGCTTAAACTGAGCGATCATCATCCCAAGCTGCGACTCATTACACGACACCCATGACAAGATGGTCCGAAGGTATGTGTTTTCCTCCTCGGTTTGCATCTTGCCATGCTTCACGTTCGCGATCTCCATCTCCAAACCCTCGCACAAAGCGCACCTAGACACGGAAGTGCTACCCGAGCTGGCCTTCTCAAGAGACTCAATCCTGGCATTCTTCTCTGCCAACTCGGTTTGCAAGCCTGGACAGGTCTTGCACGCACCCAACAACAAGGGTCTAGCCCGGAGCTCATCCACCTCTCCAACCAAAGCAGCATACTTACCTCTCAGAGTGAGAAGGTCAGTCATGTGCTTGGTGCACATCTCACACTCAACCTCCTCAGACACGACCATGGTGGACTTTGCAAACTCAAGCTCCTTCACCGTATCCTCCCACTTCTGCCTAAACTCCTTGCGCTCTCTAGCAGCACGCCTAAGCAGCTTATCCTGACTAAGCAAGGCGGCAGTAAGCTTCTCAACCTCAGCAGAAAGCTCGTCGTGGGTCAGAGATACCTGGGAGGTGTCGTCGTCGTCGTCGTTCTGAGGGATGTCCTCCAGCTTGTCGTCGACCTCATCACCGAGGGCCATGGTGTAGAAGCCCTCGTCGTCGGCGAAGAAGCAGAGGCCGTTCAGCTTGTCCTTGATCCTCTTCTTCTTCTCGGACTCATCGTCGCTTGAAACAGCGGAGTCGTCATCCGAGCCGTCGACGTCGCTGAGTGTGGCGAAGAACGCACGCTGCTCAGCCTGGGACTTCTCCAAGTACTTCTTCTTGATGTACTCTTTGTCAAAGCCACCCCTCCGCTTGTGTTTCGCGGGGACGTACTTCTCCTTGCGCTTGTCGGAGTCGTACTTGTGCCCATGATCGCCCTTCCCAGATTGCTTGTTCTTCTTGGGACAGTTGGCGATGAAGTGGTCGGGGTCGCCGCACTCAAAGCATCCTGAGCGTCCTCCTCCGCGGCGACGGTTCATGCGGTTGTTGTGGAACCGCGAGAACCGGTTGGCAAGCAAAGCCAACTCGTCATCCCCCAAAGACTCAAGCTGCTCCTCTGTGACAGAAAAGAGAGAAGAAAGTGCAAATCCTCTAGAGGTGTTAGCAGAAGAGCCAGAAACCAAAGCCATAGTCGGGGCAGAAGGATTTTCATAAGAAGCCCTCGACATGGCGTCAATCTCACTAGACTTGAGCTTACTAAAGAGCTCGTCGTATGTGAGGGTCTCATAGTTAGACGATTCGATGATCGCCTGGACCTTTGAGTCCCACACCGACCGATCGAGAGTATGCAAAAGCTTCAAAGCTCTCTCATGATCGTCGAAAGGCAACAACTCCTTATTCGCTCTCATCTTGTTGACAATGACCTGAAAGCGAGCGAATAAACTCTCTATGCTCTCGCCAGGCATGTGTCAAAAGTTCTCATACTCCCGCTTGTGCGACTCATAGAGACGGGATTTGACCTGAGTGGTTCCCTCATGGAAGCGCATGAGGGTCGCACAAATCTCACGAGCCGTGGGGAGATGAGAAACGCGGTCAAACTCGGACATGCTCAAACAGGAGAAAAGAGCATTACGCGCTCGGCTATTGGCATCGTGCTCATCGATCTGAAGCTGAGAGACACGAGCAGCCAAGACCACGTAATCTTCCTTGTTGCAAATCTCCCAAACAGAAGAGCCCATGCTCTGGAGATAGGCCGACATACGTATCTTCCAATACGCATAGTTCGTCCCATCGAAAAACGGCGGTTTGCCCACGCCGCGATCCATGTCGCCTTCTGTGGATCTGGAACCGGCTAAGGTGGAAGATCCTTAACCCGCTCCGATACCAATTGAAGGACCGAGAATGCAACCAGAAAGCGACCAGAGGGGGGGTGAATGGGAGCTTCAAAATTTCCTGTCGGAGACTTGTCGCAACTGTTCCGAGAATCACCCCAAAAGCAAACCTAGAGCTTGCGAGTGTCCATGACCCTAGATGTAGGGTGGATGCTTCCAAGAAGCACAGCGAGACACTACACAACTCTAGAAACCCAACGCAAAAGCCGAAAATCAAAACCGACAACGGACGAACGAACCGTAGACGAAACTGTGGAGACTCAGCAGCATCGGACGCTGGCAGCGTCCGATGACCCAACACCGGAAGCGTCCGATGCCAAAAATGCCCGACTGGACCCTTACTGGACACCCATCGGACGCTGTGAACAGTGAACCTTCAGCGTCCGATGGTTACCCTCCGGAGTGTCCGATGGACAATGGAGCGTCCGATGGTAGCGTCCATTGCTCCTTTAAAACTGTCAGAACTTGACACGTGGCAACGGAGCGTCCGATGCTATTCGGGTCAGCGTCCGATGCCACGAACCCTAGCGTTTGATGCCCCCGATTCAGTACTGTTCTTCTGTGAATTCAACCCGATCTCCTCCGAATCAAAATCACTAAGGCTTAGACTTGGTATGAGGAGTTCCAAGGAGGGTAGTGAGCTATCACAAAAGAATCATGGCTCAAACCTAACTCCAAATCGGTGAATTTGAGGAAATCGGGGCAAAGGGAGCAAAAACCGATCGAAGAGAAAAATCGACCGATCTACTAGCTCGTGAGGTTAGGGATGAATTCCTTCAGTGGAAAGAAGTGCCTCACGATCTAGAAGAACTTGGTTCAAACGGATTTGCAAAAGACGCACCAAGTAAAGAGATCGATCGACAGGAAAAACATGGAGAAAAGCAACCCGCGAAGAACAAGAACAAAACGCGAATCACAACCACGAATTTGCAACCGTGTGGCTACCACACGCTACAATAGTGAGATTACGGTCTCACTTCCTCAAAAATCTCACGGGCACAGAGATATTGTTCTCTTCTCTGTGGATCTCAGTTCGCTACAGCAGGGAATAGGGAGAGCAGGAAAAACCCTAGAAACGAAAGAGCAAATGACTGAGATACATGGGGAGGTGGGTGTCTCCCCTACTTATCCTAATTCTAATTCCCACTCTACCCCTAACTAATTACAGAGCGAACCAGCTAAACCCTAGGGTTATTCTGGACCAACTCGTGGTAGGTGGTGATCCGACGGCCACGCCCGCACAACTGGTAGCGTTGCCTCGACGCAACCTCACCGATTGCCGCCACGTGCTGCCACCGCTCTGCTTGTCCTTTTCCTGGACGTTGCACCCCCGGTTTTGTGGCCTAAACCGGGAAACCAGCCTTCACAGCCAACCCCCGGTTTTGAGGCCCAAACCGGGAAACTAGCCGACCTCGCTTGAGTTTTATGGCCCAAACTCAGCAAACCCGCAACACCCAGGTTTTGAGGCCCAAACCTGGAAACCGTCCTCAGCCCGAGTTTTGTGGCCCAAACTCGGAAACCAACAGCACCCAGGTTTTGAGGCCCAAACCTGGAAACCGTCCACTCGGTGGTTTTTCTATGGCTCAACCACCAAATCGAGCCGTAGAGGGGATGCACCGCCTATGCACCCCGTCCACCGACACGTGTCCCCAGGTCCTTGACCCGAGCAACACCATGTCCCGCAAGTCTTCGCTCGTCGCTGTTCCAGGCTGTCAGCCACCACAACTGATCCTCAGGCCACCGGTCCCTCAGTCCAAGCCTCACGTTCGCCCTTCACCGCTCCCGGTCCGTCGGCACGACACGTCTCTACTTGACCTTCACCTTTCCCTTGATCACTGTCTCCGTGCTCGACACCTGCACAACACAAGCCAAAGAACATGCGATCAAACCCGTTGACAATCGCTCATCACTCGAGACTCGGCATACACCCATGTATCCGCAATACCTCAGAAGCGTCATCGTCGTCGGTGTCGGCGTCCTTGTCCTGACACTTGCGGTCCTCCTCATCCAAGGCCATGGTGCGGAAGCCCTTGGAGGAGTTGCCGAAGAAGCAGAGTCCATTGAAGCACTCTTCAGTCTTATGCTCGAACCCATCGTCGTTGGAGTCGCCGTCGAAGCTCTTCTCGACGTCGCTGATGGAGGCGATGAAGGCACGCCAGCCAGCGTTGAATGCCTTCTCCATGTCCTCCCGGCAGTAGCTGCCCTTCTTCTACTTCCTAGCCTTGATCTTCGGCTTGTCCTTGCGCCTGGAGTTGCGGTTCTTGCCGGGGAAGCTCTTGTCGCGCTTGGGACAGCTTGCGACGAAGTGATCCGGATCTCCGCATCCGTAGCAGCCCTCACGTGCGCCACCACGCCGACGATTCAGGCGGTTGTTTTGGAACCGCGAGAACCGGGTGATGATGAGGGCGAGCTCATCATCGCCCAACGCCTCCACCTGCTCCTCTGTCACTGAAAGTAAAGAAGACAAAGCAAAGAGAGGTGGTGAAGCGTCAGCGGAAAGAGTCGATCCACTCTTGCCTGAGACCAAAGCCATGGAAAGTGAAGATGGGTTCTTCAGCTTGGCCTGAGTCAAGTGATCGATCTCGGTGGACTTGAGCTTGCTGAATAGCTCGTCCATGGTGAGGGTGTCGTAAGCAGGAGACTCAATGATGGTCGACACCTTCACCTCCCATACCTTCTGATCCAGGGCATATAAAAGCTTGAGTGCCCTCTCATGATCATTATAAGATAGGTTGGCCTGATTGGCACGCATCTTGTTCACAATCGTTTGTAAACGTGCGAACATAGCGTCAATCGTCTCTCCCTCCAACTGAACAAAGTTCTCGTATTCCTGCTTGTATGTCTCAAAGAGTCTGGTCTTGACCTGAACGGTCCCCTTGTGATAGCTCTGAAGCTTCACCCAGATCTCTCGAGCAGTCTGAAGCTCAGAAACACGCTCGAACTCAGGAAGGGAGATGTTGGCCAAAAGCGCGTTACGATCCTTGGAGTTGGCCTCGTGCTGGTCAATCTAGATCTGACCCACACGAGCCGCAAGGACCTCGTACTCAACGTTCTCGCATATCTCCCCAACAGAAGAACTGATGCTGCTGAGATAGGCACGCATCCGAATCTTTCAATAGGGATAGTTCGTCCCATCAAAGTAGGGAGCCTTGTCGTTCCCTCGATCCATGTCGCCCTTAGGATCCGAAACCGATTAAGGTAGAGAAGATCCTTAACCAGCTCTGATACCAACTGAAGGACCGAATTGGCGACCAGAGGGGGGGGGGTGAATGGGAGCCTCAAATTTCTTCTCGAGAAATCGATGGCCATTGTCCCAGAAAATCACCCTAAGAGCAGGACACGAGCTTGCAAGTATCCACGACCCTAGATGTAGGGTGGATTCTTCCTAGAAGCACAGCGAGATACTTCACAACTCAAAAAGTCCAACGCAAAAGCCAGAAACTAAATCCAAAGATGGACGAACGAACCGCAAACGAAATGGTGCAGAACTACACTGACCGGACTCTAGTGAGCGTCCGGTTAGTTAGGATCAGACAGGTCAGGTCTGTGCAGAGCCGTTTTGGGAGCTCTCTGTGTTGGACCGGACTCACGGGGGTGAAGCGTCCGGTCACAACACTGTGCGTCCGGTCAGCGACACAAATCAATGAACAATGCTAGGGTCGCGTCCGGTCAAACGAAAACCGAGCGTCCGATCAAGTCCAGGCAAACTGACGCAGTCGAACCTTCAATGACCAGACTCACTGGCCAGAGTCCGATCGTCCCGAGCCATGCGTCCGGTCACCACGCAAACGCACAATTCATCCACTGATTTGCCTTGATCTCCCTCAAATTGAAGACTCTAGGTCTCAAACTCGGTGAGGGGAGTCACAAGGAGGATAGTGAGCTACTCCTAGGAGATCATGGCTCGGATCTATCTCTAAATCGATGAATCAAAGAAGTTCGGGGGAAACGAGAAGAACACAATCCGAAAACGAAAATCGACCGATCTACTAGCTCGTGAGGTTAGAGAGGAATTCCTTTGGTGGAAAAACGCACCTCATGATCTAGAACAAGTGAGTTCAAGCGGAATCGAAAACCAACTCACGATGAGAGAGAACGAAGCAAATAATCATGAGGAGCGAAAACAAAAACGCGAAGAACATAGCTCAAAGACACGAATCGATCTTGATTCCAGCCGAAACTCCTCAGTCTCATTTCCTCAAAATCCAAATACACAGAGGTATGATTAGCCGTCTCTGCGGATCACAGGCAGCGAGGTATGATTAGAACCTAAGCGAAGGCTAGAGAGAGAGAGCTCAGGAAAATAATGGATGCAAGGATAGGGAGAGAGGAGGGGCGCCTCTCTTATTTATAGCCTAATAACAATAGTCCCCTTCTGCCCCTAGATACAAGAGCGAAGCGGCAACCCTAGGGGTATCCCGGTCCAACTCTGAAGAGTCGCAATCCGACGGTCACGCGCCTTCCTCATCCTTCGCTTCGCCTCGACGCAAGCCTCAGGATGCCGCCACGTGCCGTCCTGTCGACCGTCGCGCCTTCCTTGTGGAAAGCTTCGCCGCTGCGCTAGCCTCTCCATGCCGCCACGCGCCGACCATCCTTTTTGGACCTCCCCCGGTTTTGAGGCTGAAACTGAGAAACCTATCCTCCGGCTGAGTTTTGTGGCCCAAACTCAGAAACCCGCGAGCCCAGGTTTTGAGGCCCAAACCTGGAAACCGTCCTTGCCGAGTTTTGAGGCCCAAACTCGGAAACCCGCCACCCCGAGTTTTGTGGCCCAAACTCGGAAACCGTCGTGGGTAGTTTTTCGAGGCTCAACTACCAAAGCCGCGCCGTAGACGGGATGTGGTTCTCACACCCCAACCATCAGCACCGATGCCGATGCATGTCCAGCCTCCACGCCGGGCACAGTGCATTCGCCTTCCTTCTCGGCCTCCCGCCAAGTGTCACGACGCCATCACCTTCCTCCCGATTCAGTCGATGCACCGCACATCCCCATGTGCTCTCGCTTGTCGATGCCATGTGCCAGCTACCACAGCTGGTCCTCAGGTCTCCCAGTCCGTCGGTCCAAGCCTCACATCCGCCCTTCACCGCTCCCGGTCCGTCGGCACGACATGTCTCTACTTGACCTTCACCTCACCTTCGACCATTGTCTCTGAGCTCCACACCTGCACATCAACACAGCCAAGAGACATGTTGCCTCTCACCCCTACCGGTGAGCCTGTTGACCGATCGCTCATCACTCAGGAAAGGAACCACAAGGGCACATATCTACCTTGTGTTTGCACTATTGAAAGTGTGGGCACCGATGATCAACTTGCTGATATCTTCACCAAGCCACTAGATGAGAGAAGGTTTTGCAAGCTAAGGAATGAATTGAATATCCTAGACTTCTCCAACATGAGTTGAATGCACCCCCACTTATGACATGCCTCTCCTCCAAGAAAGCAAAGGTAAAATTGTTTGGCATGTGCATTCATTCTTATTAGGTTGTGCTCTAGTTCATATAGCCATCACATTGCTTATTTAGGCTCATTCATGGTAAATCAAATGAATTTGAAGTATATATGGTACCACTATTGCTTCTATGCTTGACTTAATCTAGTGGTAGCATATAACTTGTTTGTGAGCTTGTAACTCTAGTGTTTGATTTAGTAAGTGAGCAATAGGTGTTTAACCAACGTGAGTAAGATAACCATTGCAAGATGTGTGAAGAAGCTTACTCTAGAGCAAACCATGTTAAATGTCTTATGCTCATGAGCTAGATTAAGCCACAACTTGACTTAGTATGCAAACCTCATGGTAAAAGTTGTCTCCTTTCCTTAAAACTTGCCCCACCTTTATGATATTTGTTGACAAAGGGGGGAGAAAATGCAACAAAGATATGCTAGTGAAAGGGGGAGATAACAAAGATAAAAGAGATATGCTAAGTTGCTAAGTAGCTTTCAAGTGGGATCGAAGCATACAAATAGGGGGAGCAAGCTCATAAACATGCTTGTTGCATTTGAAATGTGCATACTCATATGATTGTTCGCATTGCATAAGCAATTTTATTTTGATATTCATGCTTATGTGGTGAATGCTAGTGATAGGACTTGATTGATGAATTGATTCACTAGTATGTATAGAATGGCAACTAGACATACCTATATTCCAAGTGGTTCAAGAGCCTTATTATTATGTTGATCTCGCGGGGTTCTTGAGTTTTGTTGTATGTCTAGTGACAAATGGTGCTAAGGATGGTATAACATGTGCACTCCGATTGGTATCGTGCTTCAAAGGTCCATTCTTATGCCTTAGCATCATCATTGATAGTGTTGCTCACCCACATTTCATATTCATACATATGTGCCAAATTTAGAACCAAACTCTATAGCACATATGTAGGGGGAGCTAATACTATCAATGTGGTTACTCAATTTAAAATCACATATCTTTGTATAGGTTGTCATCAATTACCAAAAAGGGGGAGATTGAAAGCCCTAGTTTGGTTTTGGTTAATTGATGAAACATATTTGGTCTAATCCTATTGTTAAGCATGTGTGTAGCTCTTAAGAAAGGATTGAGACCAAGCCAAGTGGTGGAGCTAGCAAGGTGGCAACCATGAAGAATGGTGACGCCCACATGCAATTGAAGAGATCGAGTGCTCTACCGTTGGTAAAATGAAAAAGAGAAGAGTTGGAGCAAAGAGGCCCGAAGGCAAAGGTATAACCTATAGGGCTCTTTGTTTTAGTGATCAAGACACTTAGCGAGTGTGATCACATTTAGGATACATAGCCGTACTATTAAGAGGAGTTAATTCACGGCTTATGCGGTGTCCAACATTAGAGGAGATGGGATGGAATGCGCAAGGCAAAGGTATATTTGTAGGGCATTTCATTTCACCGGTCATAGGTGTGTAGAGAAGTTGATGTCCGGGTTTAGGATAGATGGCCGTACTATCAAGAGGAGCAAACTTGTTTGCATATCGGTCATCTAGTGCCACTTGAGCAATCTAACATTGCGATGTTGCTAGGATCGAGTGGCGTGGTGAGTGCAAGTGAAAATTCTTTGAAAAATAATTGTGAAAATGTTAACCCACTTGCACATGAGGGTGTTCACTTGTTAGTGTTGGCACATTTACAAAAGGAGGTGAAAAGGTGTTGAGGAGAAGTGGGAGAAACTAGTGGATAGTCCCTCTCCCTTGTGCCGAGCTTGCGAGGCAGGATTCAGTGATTTTTGGAGATGAAGTGGTGTGCTCTGGGGAGCATCGAACGCTGGTTCAAGGGGCATCAGATGCTGGGCCTAGCGTCCGATGGCAAACCCTAGGGAGTCTGTGTGCTCAGGGGAGCATCGGACGCTGGTGGTGTGAGCATCGGACGCTGCGGTAATGTGTCCGATGGCTATGACGTGGCGTGAGCAGGCGAGTCAGTGGAGCATCCGATGTTCGGCCCATCCGATGCCTGTTCATATGATGCGTCCGATGCAGAATAGAGCTCTCGAGGAGCTCTCTGCATAGACATCGGACGTTGTGGTGACACGTCTGATGCTTCCCTTCTGGCGCGCCCGATGTGTTGTCAGAGAGCCGTTGGAGCAGCATTGTGGGCATCAGACACTGGCCCGTGCGTCCGATGTGGGCGACCGGCGCGTCCAATGCAACTTTGGCGTGTAGGTGTTGAAGTAGCCGTTGGAATCGGGCGGATCACGTTCAAAGGTTGAGGACGTGTGGCGGCCATCCGATGGTGGCGCAGTTTGCCCAGTGAAGGGGCATAATGGCTTGTAAGCCTTTAGGGGCTATAAATAGAAGTGGTGGTCGGCCTTGGCTACAATTGAGCACCCTTGGGACTTGGTGTCCATGCCTGGGGAGTGCTAGGAAGCCCTCTAACTCACTTGTGCTTGCAAAGAGTGTGGATCGATTGCGAGTGAGTGATCGCTAGTGCGTTGCATTGAGAGATTGCATCAAGTGGCACTAGGTGTTCGTGTTGCAAGCCGGTGGTGCTTGTTACTCTTGGAGGTTGCCACCTCCTAGACGGCTTGGTGATCGAGTCTCTGTCGTGAAGCCCGCGTGAAGATTGTGTGTGGCTCCGGAGAAGGATTGTGAGCGGTGTTGTGCTCGCCCCGTGGGGATCGCGAAGAGCAACTTTAGTAGAGTGTGTCATTGAGTTACCCTCACTTGTGGGTGAGTTCTTGTGGCACTCGAGTGTCGAGCTAGGTGTGGTGTCTATTAGCCGTCGAACTACCAAAGTGTGTGGTGGACACAACAGGGACTAGCTTGGTGGCAACCAAGTGAACCTCGGGAGAAAAATCACTGTGTCAACTTCGTGTTCATCTTCTCGGTGGTTTGCAAACTCTATTCACTAGCTTGTATTTACTTGTTCATATACTTGTGCCAGTGTAGATTGCTTTTGCGCTTCTAGTTAGCTTGTGTAGCTTGCTAGTTACATTCTTTGCTTGTGTAGCATAGAAGTTGATCCCATGAATAATTAGTTGACTTGTAGTCTTGCTAGTCACATTGCTTAGTTTGTGTAGCTAAGTTGAGCTCTCTAATTTGGGTTGTGTAGCCTTGTTATTGAGCATTGCTAGTGAGCTTAGGCTTTGTGCTTTTGCTTAGTGGCATGTGTAGAAGCTCCCCGGTTGATTGAGTGCTAGTTGTTGAGGTTTGTGTAACCTTGCAAGCTAGAATTGTTTGGGTGAACTCTAGCTAGCCCGTCCCCTTAATCGCTTTGTTTAGGATCTTTTATAAGGTGCTTGAGAGTATAGATAGAGGAGTGTAGTCTTGGCTAGACCGATATTTTTAATTCTGCATTTGTTTCGGTTAGCCGATGTGTTATGCTCGCCCACCGAGAGATTGCGAAGAGCAACTCTACCTAATTGAAGTGCTAGAGCTCTTGTGTGAGCACATCTTGAGGGGTGAGAGTGAGCTTGTGGGCTCACCACTTGCAAGAGGATCTATGGCAATCTTAGGCTTGCCTCAATGGGGATTAAGTGGTTGGCAAACCATTGAACTTCAAGATAAAAATCATGTCAACTTTTCTTCCTGTTGGTTTGCAATTCCCTTCACTACCTTGTATTTACTTGTTCATATATATACTTGTGCTAGTGAGTAATTATTGCTCTTGTGTAGCTACTTAACTTGGGTAGTTAATTAATTGATTTCTTGTGAACTTGTTAGCGTGTGTAGCTAAGTAGCTTAGCTTAGCTTGTGTAGCTAAGTAGTAGTTGCTCACTAGTTGTGCTTTAGTAGTGTAACTAGTTGAATAGATCTAGTGTTATTTTGTGCTTGTGCTCACTTGTATGTGTAGGAGTTCCCAGGTTGCTTAGTTGACTAGTTGCATAGGTTTGTATGACCTTGCTAACTAGAATTTTGTAGGTGAGCTCCTACTAGCTCAGCACCTTAGTTACTTCAATTAGAATCTTTTGTAAGGTGGTTGTGATAGATACATGGATGTAGTATTGTCTAGACCAAATAGTTTTAATGCCGTATTTGTTTTGCTTAGATGGTGCAATTAGTTTTAGAAAAGACTATTCACCCTCTGTAATCGTCATCTTGACCGTACATTGGAGGCTATCCATGGAGTTACCCATTTGGGAGCTTGACCCTTGCGAGGGGATCCAACAAGGACTGGGGAAGTGTGAGCTTTTCGATACCTCAGTAAAAATATTAGAGTCGTCAATGAGAGTTTGCATCTCTATCTCATTTAAGCCTCCATATTTAATTTGTTTTGTGTGCTTATATTTCTAGTTTAGCTTACTAGGCTAGTTGATAGGATTGCGACCAATATTACATAACTCTTTTGTCATAGAGATAGCAACACACTTAGCAAAATCTTAATTACACATCTAGATAGATTACTTTATTACATATGTTTTGATACGTGCAAATGTGAGGCTATAAATCAAAGTAGAAGTTTTAGACAACATAATTCACCCACATCTTAGACATTATGGTCTCTACAAATGTCTCGCTCTAGTTCCTCCTCTCCTCCGTCGATGCGCCCCTTCTTCAACACCGGTCCTAGCCCAGCCCCCATGAGTACTGCGCTCGTCCCACTTTGGACGAACATGTGCATGAGTTTTGTAGGGAAAGTTGAGCCCGGATCCCGGATCTAGAGGTTATACTCTCAAGTGGGATCATTCTATCTCTAGTTGACTCCGAACCAAACACTAACCTAATTTGGGTTATCCCATCTGAGACCATCTCATTTCTCGAACCGAACACTACCTATAAATCCTCTTGGATCCTAATAAATGTGCAAAACATAATGTCGATGGTATATTTAGTCTCCTTCCCATATATAAAGGCTTAATATGGAACTCTAAATAGCTCATGACACCCGCGCCTCCTCAGCGATTTGATTGTTGTTCACGTATGGTGCCTCCAACTTGTGGTCTCCACGTCTCTTGCTCCTGCTTGCACTATTCCCTTTCACCGGCTATGTTTCACCACTCTTCCTATTGTAAACTCTGCACCGGGGAGGGAGAGTGGTCGAGACGAGGATACGAGCAGGACGGTAAGACGATAACCCTGGGTATTTTAGGTGTTGAGATAGAGATTTGATCAAACCTTAAATTATTCGACTCCTTGCAAATAAAAATTATGATTTTTATTACGGAAAGATTATTTTTTCTCAAAGTAAGTAAACCTAGTTTTTTTTTTCTAAAAAAAGACCTACGACGACGTGATCCGAGTCAGACCGTGGGCCTGCTCGGCCCACCGGGGCGATGAAGAGCGGAGCCCCGGGTTCGGACCCGTGCCTTCGTCCCCGTCCCCTTCCTCGCCTCGTGCGCTCCGCCCGCCGCACCGTCCGGCTCCTCGCTGAGCTTCCAAAGCCCCAGCCTGCCAATAGACTCCTCCGCATCCGTGCGCCGTCACGGCTACAAATACTGCACCTGCGTCTCCAAAGCCACACTGCTCCCTCTGGCTTCCCGCCTCCTCTTCGCTTGCTTCGCGTCCCGACGCTCCCTCATGGCCACCGCCGCCGCCATCGCAGCAGCAGCAGTCTCCTCCCCGGCTGCCCCACGCGCCGGGTCCGCCGCCGCCTCCCGCCGGGGGTTCGTCACGTTCGGTGGAGGCGCTGCTCGCTCCTCGCCCACGCTGCGGTCCGGCCGCGGGTTCTCTGGTGAGGGCCCCCTCTCTAAGCTGATCTCGTTCAAGGGTGCTGCTGTGTTGCGGCTCAGTGTCGTCTTGTTGGAGTAGAGTTCCGAGATCTAGCTTGTGTACCGTAGCATGGTGAGCAAAGTGATGTGCTTTTCATATTTTGTGAGCTAAAATGCTTGCTTGGTTGCTTATGCTACCTAGGATCCACGTTTGCTAGGTGAAATTTTGCTAGTATGTGGATTAACGAGCTCATGTTCAGGATTACTTCTTTTTTGTTATATCTGCATTACTAAGTATTTACTGGAGCATCATGATGGAGTTAGTCAGGTTGTGTGTATACAGCCTTAAACAATTCTTTTTTATTTTTCAAATTTGTAGCTTCCATTTCTTTAGTCTTACATTTTGTGTGTTAATTAAACATGAAAAGTCGGACTCAGATTACCTTTCGTTCAGTTGGAACTTAGAACATGTTCCGTACCTGTTCTATGTACAGTTTGGTATGCAGTATCTTTGAAGGAGCGTTGGTCATAGCAGAACCTACTTGTTGAATGTCTGTGCATTGGAATCCGAACGATAAAAGGATCGTATCCTTGCATGTTGAGATACTGCTGTTGGGCTGAGCCTAATGCCACACCATTACTTTTAGCTGTTTTGGGCATTTAATCAAGATCTGTCCCAGTCAATATTGTGCTTGACTGGCATGCTTGGCCTTCACTGCAGTGACCAACGATCAAGTGTGGCACAACCGCACAAGTATTTCCTCACTTGTGATGCCTATGTTGATCTTCCATTTTCCTTGCTTACCACACCTATTCAATGCCATTGTTTCATCACACGTAGAGATCGGATAGCCATGCGCAGGGATTGTAACAGGAGGACTTGTTTGGTGGTGGCAACACCAGGGTTTCTCCACACATGTTTGTGGTGGTCATGGGAAAAACTGAGATTGTTTGGTGCTTGGGGGAACTGAGAGGACGATGACTAGCTGATTATCTCTATAAACATTGGCAACTATTGTAGGTGTAATTAATGGATGTTAGTTGTAATTGGAAGTAGTTGAATATTATTGGAGCTTATAGAAGGACACGTTTCTAACAAATCTACAAAAGTTACACCTTGTGCTACTTGACATAAGAAATGTGATATATCATATATGTGAAATGCTATAACTATGTTTTTGGAGGTAGATTATAATTAACTTCTCAAATTAGAAAATTGTGTCTATGCATGATTCTTTTATATTGATTGATACTGAGAGTCTTATTTTGTTCATTCAGAAACTTACATTTATTTTCTTTGTTGTTTTATTAACCCCAACTCAGCTCCAGTTTAAGTTAGATTGACAGTGAGGTTGAATTTAGCTGGACAGTGAGATATGCATCTGAATTCAACATTGTTGACAACTTGACTTAGAGAAATGAGATCTGAGTAGGATTTCATTCTAGATAGCTGAATATTTAACTATTCAAGTGCACTTTTAGGTACGTCTACCAGTTCAATTGTGAAAGGAATTGCCTAGTACTGGATACAGGTTTAAACATGGTCCCTCAGTGGCTGAAAGCATTGGCAATATTTTTGGACACTTAGAATGTCATCGCATGTAAGACGTAGAAGGCAGTAATAATTCAACGAGCGCATAGCACAAATTGATGTACTTCACTATGCTGTAATGGTATGCTATGTTGAGCCTGCAGATGCTAGCTAGGTTCATCATGTTAATTTGAAGTAAAAGCTCCAGTTGCACCAAACATTAAAACAGAGGATTAGTTTTATTATTGCCTTAGTTGAAAATTTACATTATATATATATGCAATGGATTTGCTTTTGAGTTTCTATAAACTTGTTCTGTCTCTATAAAATTTTTCCTTAACAGATTCATGATTTTACCAATACATAGTTGAACCATTTCTTTTTAGAAAGAGTTAGAAAGAATGTAGCATCCTCTTTGAACTTCTTTCACGGCAAGCTGGGAACAACCTAATTGTTTCTTTGTAGTCAGTTCTAAGCAATCTGTTATCTGCAGGTGTGCAAACCCATGTTGCCGCTGTTGAACAAGCAGTTGTAAAAGATGCTACCAAGCTGGAAGCTCCAGTTGTTGTTGTTACAGGTGCCTCTAGAGGGATTGGAAAGGCAACTGCTCTAGCCCTTGGAAAAGCAGGATGCAAGGTTAGCAACTTAGGCTGTGATTGTTGCTTGCATTAGCCTTAGCCTCCATTAGACCTTATGCAGAACAACCCAAGCCAGCATAAACTTATGCAATGTCTTAGTGTTTGGTTGTCCTGCATAGGCAAGCCACATTTAGTAAAATTGTGTTTGGCTGCTTTGTTGTGTTGCATGTTGTCACCTCCATGTTTTAGTATAGGTCTCATGTTTCTAGTAGAGGTAGGAGAGGTGATAATCTTTCATTTTTGTGTGGCCCCATCGGACTGTGCAAATCTGTATTGCCTAATATGACGAAATCTGATGTATTAGGTAATTATGCATAGGAGCTTCTTTCACTTTGAGCACTAAGCAGTTCTTGCATAAGAGCCTCTGAGGGCAACCAAACATGGGCAATCTGCACTGCACAAGCCTAGATACAGACTAATGCATCTCTGCCTCCAGATAAAAAGTGTCTTCTTTCTTATGTGATTACATGGTGATCTAATCTTAGGGGCTTGACTCTTGCTTGATTTCTAGGTTCTGGTAAACTATGCCCGGTCCTCGAAAGAGGCTGAAGAGGTCTCCGAAGAGGTGAGCATGTCTATTCACAAATTACTTTGCTGGGTATTATTTGTTTCTCTGAAATTCTTTAGAAAGCAGACAAAGAGACAATCAAGCGGTGCATAACCAATTTATTGTAACTGTTATTAGTAAATTGCTTGGGTTTTCACTACAACTTAAGATCACTGCTGCTATCGCCCTCCCTAATTCTCAGCATTGTATAATCATTATCTCAGACTCAAATGTTCTTTCATGGTTGGCTCCATAAAGGAATTCATATATTGTTGTGGGCTGGGCTTTGGTCCAACTGGATGATGGGCACAATGTTGGTCCCTTGCTGTCCTGCACAGGTAAGCAGTAAGCTTACCAGCAGCACACTGACACTCACTCACTATGGCTTAGAGGTAGAAGAAGGGGTTGAGCTCAAGCACACTCCACAGCACAAGCACTAGCGTTGGCCAGAGCTCTGCACCTTTGGTTTTGTGGCAGCTGAACTGCATAATAGATTACCATGGTTACCTATTTATACATACAGGGGTAAGTCCAGTTTGTGTGTGAACTGGAACTACTGAATGTGGGCTGCTATACTGCAGTCAAAAGCTACTATCCTAGCTAGCAGGATAAGCCTGCAATACTTATTAGCTAAGGAACACAAGGGTCTACCAAAAACCTTGTGTCCACACTACTCTTAGTCTAGTGTTCCACTGCAGCTTGGCTGCTGTTCAACCTTCCACAGTTGTCTGCAGTTTCACATTCCTAGTCTCCAAGCTGCAGCCTTAACTGCTGTGAACCGAAGACGACCGAGTGGCTTGGTGAGGATGTCTGCGAGCTGTCGTTCGGTTTCGACGAACTCCAGAACAATCTGTCCTCCATCGACACAATCATGGATGAAGTGAAAACGGGGGTGTCAATGTGCTTGCTCCGGCCATGGAGGACTGGATTCTTTGCAAGGGCGATGGCAGGCTGATTGTCCACCATCAGGTCTGGCGGGTGAGCTTCCTCACCAGTCAGCTCGCCCAGCAGCCGGCGCAACCAAACAGCCTGGCACGCCGCCGTGGCCGCTGCGACGTACTCTGCCTCACACGTCGACAGCGCCACAATCTTTTGCTTCAGCGACTGCCAAGCAATAGGGGCTGCTCCAAGGAAGACGAGCACACCGGAGGTGCTCCGTCGACCATCAATGTCGCCCGCCATGTCTGCATCGCTGAAGACAGTGAGCTCCAGCTCACCTTCATTGGTCTTGGGAGGTGCCTTGCTGAAGACCGTGAGCCTCAGTCCACCTTTTCCGCCTCACTTGGAGAAGATGATCGCTTGATCAAGTGTCCCCTTGACGTAGCGCAGCAGCCTCTTCACTGCCATCCAGTGATCTTCACGCGGGTCCTCCATGGCTGACATACCCAACCGCGAATGCAATGTCCGGCCGGGTATGTGTGAGGTAGCGCAGCCCGCCGACAATGCTCCGGTAGCGCGTTGCGTCCACCTTCGCAGCGGTGCTGTGCTTGCTTAGCTTCAGCCGCTCCTCCATAGGAGTCGCGCACGGCTTGCACTCCGCCATGCTGCTGCGCTCCAGCAACTTCTCCGCGTAGGCATGCTGGCCCAAGGAGATGTGTTCCTTCCCCTGCCTCACCTCAATGCCGAGGTAGTAGGAGAGTGCGCCAAGATCACTCATCTTGAAACGAGCAGCCATCTCGCGCTTGAAGCCGTCAATGTCCTCCGCACGTGCTCCAGTGACGATCAAGTCGTCCACATACACACCGACGACGAGCTGATCCTCCTTCCCCCGTTGTCGTGTGTAGAGCGCATGCTCAGTGGCGCAGCGAGTGAACCCAAGCTCACCCAAGGTGGTGTCGAGCTTGGCGTTCCACGCCCGAGGGGCCTGCCGCAGCCCATAGAGTGCCTTGCGCAGCTTGAGCACCTTGTGTTCAGCGCCCTTGACGGTGAAGCCCGGAGCTTGCTTGACGAAGACCGTCTCCGCGAGCTTGCCGTTGAGGAACGCAGACTTGACGTCGAGGTGGTGGATGCGCCAATCCTTCGCTGCTGCCATGGCCAACAGCAAACGAACGGACTCCATTCGCGCCACCGGAGCAAAGACTTCCTCGAAGTCGATGCCTTCACGCTGCACAAAACCACGGGCAACAAGCCGGGCCTTGTACTTGACATGGCACCACGCTCATCTCGCTTCACCTTGTAGACCCATTTCAGCCCAATCAGTCTGCAGCCTGCTGGTGGATCCACCAGCTCCCATGTCCCATTGTCCTCGATCGCCCTCATCTCCTCCAACATCGCCCGACGCCAATTGGCGTCGCGTTCAGCCACTGTGAACGTCGGTGGCTCCTCTGCGCTGACGAGTAGCTCTGGGTCATCCAGAAACCGGCTGGCCAACCCAGGAGCTCCCCCTTCGTCGATGATGTTGTCCACCCGTCTGAACCGGACCTCCTCGCCGTCGTGGAAAGCATCCACGTATTCATTAACGTTGGTGGGTGGAGAAGCGAACTGCAGTGGTAGTGTTCCCTGTCCTGCCATCGCAGGGGACTGTGGCGTAGGTGAATGCGCCTCTGCTGGTGGAGACTGCTCTCCAGCAGTAGCAGCAGCCTGCTCTCCAACAGCTCCTCCTCCTTGGATCACCAAGTGCTCGATGGCAAATGTGCTACTGACACCAACAGCTACCCCCAAGCCTGAGTCTTCCGAGTCCCAAGCCGCCATCTCATCGAACACCACAACCCTAGAGATCACCACCTTGCCTCTCTTGGGATCATAGAGCCGATAGGCCTTGCTGCCCTCCTCGTAGCCCAACAGCACCATGGGTGTGCTTCTGTCCTCCAGCTTGCCGAGGTGGGGCTTAGTGTTCTTGACATGGCCAACACAGCCAAATGTCCTGAGGAAGGAGACATTTGGCTTGCGTCCATACCAAGCCTCGAACGGTGTCTTGCCCTTCAGGGCCTTGGTGGGCGCGCGATTGAGGATGAACACCGCCGTGGTCACCGCCTCTCCCCAAAACTCCGCCGGCATCTTTTTGGCCTTCATCATCGACCTCGCCATGCCGACCCGGTGTGTACGGTGCGGTGTGGTGGTGCACCACACCTTCTTCCGCACAGTACGCAGCGAACTCCACAGAAGTGAATTCGCCGCCACGATCAGTCCGCAGCACGCGCAACTTCTTGCCGCTCTCCGCCTCTGTGCGCGCCTTAAACTTCTTGATCGCTTCCGCTGCTTCACTCTTGCTGGACAGAAGCTGCAGCCACATGAACCGGCTGTAGTCATCTACCAGCAAGATGAAATACTTGCGGCCTCCATGTGTCGCTGGTGTGATTGGCCCACAGAGATCACCGTGGACCAGCTCCAGGGTCTCAGTTGCGCGATACTTTGCCATCTTCGGAAATGGCAACCTCCTTTGCTTCCCTGCCAGGCAGCTGTCACACAGCTCGCCTGCGTGCTCAATGCGAGGCAGCCCCCGAACCATCTTCTCCAGCTTGCTGAGAGTGTCGAAACTGAGATGGCCATAGCGGGCGTGCCACAGCCACGGCTCCTCCATGTGCTGTGCAGCCAGGCAGATGGGCTGCTCCACCTTCAAGTCGAGCAGGTACAGCCGGTTTCGGGACCTCTTCACCTTGGCAAGAAGTCGCTGATCCCGGTCCTTGATCCTGAGAATGCCGTCCTTGATCAGCACCTTGCTGCCGCGCTCATTCAGCTGACCAATGCTGATGATGCTTGAACGCAGCTGCGGGATGTAATACACATCTGTCAGCGCGCGGTGCTCGCCGTTCTGGCACCTGAAGATGATGGCGCCGCGCCCTTGGATCGCCACCCTTGAGCCGTCACCAAACTTGGCCGTGCCGGTCACGTTCCCATCGAGCTCGGAGAAGGCTGCCTTGGAACCCGTCATGTGGTTGCTGGCACCGGAGTCCAGGTACCACCGCTGCTCCTGCTCGCTGCCCACACGTCCGAGGTGGACTTGGGCGCGTGGCTCGTCGAGGTGGACAGCCTTTAGAGCCTTCCCGTGCTCCTGTCCTGCCATCACCTCCCCATTCTCCTTGGCCTCAACGTCATGCAGTGCGCAGAACGTCGCCATCAGGAGAGTGGCCTCATCATCATCATCAGCCTGCGCCAAATGAGCCTCGGCATTCTCCTGCTTGCGATTTGGGCACTCCTTTGCCCAATGGCCTGTCTTCCCACAATGCCGGCAGGCATTAGGGTCGACCTTCTTCTTCTTCTCCGAAGAAGCCTTGCCGCGGCGCTTGCCGTCGCCACCGTGGCTGGAGGAGGCTTCCCCGGACTTCTTCATCCGGGCAGCCCACTCCTCCTCTGTCAGCAGCAGCTTGCCGCTGTCCGTTGTTGCTGTGGCCTGCTCCATGCGCTCGTCCACCGCCCGCAGACGGCCAGTCAAATCCTCAATGGTGAGGGTGGACAGGTCCAACATCGTCTCTATGGAGAGAGTGATCTGGATGTACTTCGGTGGCACAGAGTGGAGATACTTGTTGACCGCCTCTTCTTCATTTATGGTGACGCCGTAGCTCCCCAGCTTGCTGATGAGCGACGACAGGCGGAGGGAGAACTCCTCCACCGACTCTCCATTCTTGAACTTGAGGTTGGCGTACTCCTGCTTCAGCAGCTGGGCTGTCGCCTTTTTTGCGCGATCAGAGCCGACGCGCATTGCTGCAATGGCTTCCCACACCTCCTTAGCAGTCTTCTTCGCCCCCAGCGGTTCCCTGTACTCCGCTGGCACAGCAGCGAGGATGGCCTCCATCGCTGACATGTCATCTTCTTCGTTGTCGGTGCTCTTGTCAATGGCGTTCCAGAGCCGTCGGGCTCTGAGCTTGACCTTCATAGTCACCGCCCACTCGCCATAGTTGGTGCGAGTCAGCATCGGCCAACTGGTGCCGCTGACCTGCCGCACCGTGCGCACGACGACCTCCTGTCGTGGCTGGGCCATCCCAGCAGCACCGCTGCTGCTGCCCATCTCCGAACCGCTCGACATCGCCGGTGGTTAGTCCAGCGACGGCGCCTATACGGCTCCGATACCACTTGTTGGTCCCTTGCTGTCCTGCACAGGTAAGCAGTAAGCTTACCAGCAGCACACTGATACTCACTCACTCACTATGGCTTAGAGGTAGAAGAAGGGGTTGAGCTCAAGCACACTCCACAGCACAAGCACTAGCGTTGGCCAGAGCTCAGCACCTTTGGTTTTGTGGCAGCTGAACTGCATAATAGATTACCATGGTTACCTATTTATACATACAAAAGCTACTATCCTAGCTAGCAGGATAAGCCTGCAATACTTATTAGCTAAGGAACACAAGGGCCTACCAAAAATCTTGTGTCCACACTACTCTTAGTCTAGTGTTCCACTGCAGCTTGGCTGCTGTTCAACCTTCCACAGTTGTCTGCAGTTTCACATTCCTAGTCACCAAGCTGCAGCCTTAACTGCTGTGCAAGACCAGCAGCAGATTATTCAACACACAATAGTTAGTCAGTTTGTACTAGATGCATTAGTTAAGAATTAATAAATTATTAGTACTTAGTAGGCATAAGTGCATGCGGTTGGCTTGTTAGGCACATGGACATTGTGTTTGTTGCATGGTTTATCATGGTAGCTGCTTAGACATGGTCTTTGTTGGTTGGGTTCTTAGGGATGCCTCTTAATTGTTATTGAAGAGGCATCCATGGAGCTGTTTTCATTAAGCTAGGAATAATCAAAGTTAGGTTCCCGTCTAGTCTCTCACATACGCCCTCAGCCTAGCATATCCCCTCTCCAAGTTGTACTCTGCCTTAAGAACTCTCTTTCACACAGTCTACCTTAACTCATCGCTCTTCACCCTCACTCTGGCAAATGCTTACCTTCTAAGTTCTAACCCAATCCATACCATTCACTATCATCATTAATGATGTGATAATGTCACTGTCCTTAATTCTCATTGCCATTTGTGGGATACTGCAACATCAGAACAAATAAATAGGCCCCTTGAATTATATAAATCAAATAAAGATGTGATGTCAATTCTTATTCTGCACTATCTTTGGTTTTTTTGTTTTGACAACAAACCACATTCTTTATTAGCAGCATAAAGCTGATAGAAGTGTTACAGCTTGCAAGTTTGCAAGCTGATAGAAGTGTTGCAGCTCTAAGAGGGCACTGATTGTCAGGATGCATAGATGAGCACGCAGGCTCAAAAGCTGAGGTAGAAAGAACAGGCCTTGCAAGTGCCTGTCTGGCGAGGCCATCGGCTGTTGTGTTTAAAGTCCTACAATCTTGAAGATGTTTGGTTGTGGATGCGCTGCATAATTGGTAAAAGTCTGAGTGAAGAATTTGATTCTCCAGTCCAGAGGATTTCTTTGATCTGTAGCATTAAGTCAACCAACTCTTTGCAGTCAGACAAGAAGGTGGTGTTGGAAAAGTGGAGGCTTTCATTGATGACTGCCGCCAACGCTAAAGCAGCTGCTTCCGCCATAATCACCGAGTGGGCATTTGATAACTGCGCTGTGATGTATATTGTCTGCTCCGGTTGTACCTGTGGGTTGACAAAGAAAATTCCAATACCTGCAACCCTTTGAGGATGTGTCAGAGTATCAGGCAGGAGGGATGCATTGGTGTAGCATCTGATCCCTGGGAGAAGAGTCGGCAACAAGATGTTGTACCTGTCCCCTTGATTATGACCTCCCTGTTGATTAGTTCCTGCGAAAGAAGAGGTCGTACCTTGCCGCATAGATGGGTTAATCCTGTAATTGGTTATATCATTGTGTAATAGGGATAGGTCGGATGGAGTTGGGTTCTGTACTGCTATCCCCTGAACCTGTGCATCAATGGAGGTACAGTTCAGCTGCATTGTGGAGAGGTGTCTGCACTATCTTTGGTTGTTTCACTGGTATATTGTTACTGTTTTTGGACTAGTAGAATAGTAACAACACCAATGCAAGGAGTGCAGACAAAAAAACCAATAGAAAGGTGATTCCTGAATGTGGTTAATTAAAATTAACCTTTTCGTACGATCCACAAATTAGTTATTTAAGTATCCTTTGAAACCTGGTGACAGTTATCTGCCAAGAAATTTTTAGAGAGCAATCATTGGCATGACAGTTTATTATCTTTTTTCCTTTTCCATCTTGAACATGTACTGAGCCAGATGCTTACATTGTCTTTTTTGCAGATTGAAGCATCTGGTGGTGAAGCCATCACCTTTGGAGGAGATGTTTCAAAAGAAGTTGATGTAGAATCTATGATGAAAGCAGTGAGTGTATTTTGTTTACAGAAAGGAAATGTTCCATTTCACTTTTACGCACCAATCTTTATTACCATGGTTTTGTGATTCATGTGTTAATTGAATTAGGCTATAGATAAATGGGGAACAATAGATGTGCTGGTAAATAATGCAGGTATGTTCCCATGGTAGATTGCACATTGCCAGCTCCCTGTTTGGTTGACTTTGTTTGGCAAATAAACAATATTTTTTTATTAGGGATTACACGAGACACATTATTGATGAGGATGAAGAAATCTCAGTGGCAAGATGTAATTGATCTGAATCTTACAGGCGTCTTCCTGTGTACACAGGTAAGATTGCAATCTTTCTTTGTATATGATTTATATTTATATGCATCTTACAGCAACATATTCATTGCAGGCTGCAACAAAAGTAATGATGAAGAAGAAAAAGGTACAATCTGTTTGCTCTTTAAATTGGTCTGCACGTCTCTCTGATTAATTCTGAATGCTAATTGGACCAGAACTTTTAATTTTATTTATTTACAACTGGTTTTCACTGTTACAAGTCTTCCTCTTACACATTTTCCAGTCAGGACTCAGGATATATTAACTTTCTTTCAGAAGCACAAAGAAATTACTGGCTTCTTGCATTGTTTGTTTGCCTTGTGTTTTTGAATAACTGAAAGGGATTAAAACCTTAAGAATTTAGACCAATTAGTGACCTCATTGATAATGCATAACTATTGAGTTGCGCCTCAGTAATGGGCTGATAGTTTGTTACCACGAGTTATGTCTATTTGTCTTGTATATGTTCCAAAAAGTTGTTGTAATGTTTGTATTTTTTAATGTAAAAATGCAGGGAAAAATTATCAACATTGCATCTGTCGTTGGCCTTACTGGCAATGTTGGCCAGGCTAATTATAGTGCAGCCAAGGCTGGGGTGATTGGTTTCACAAAAACAGTTGCCAGGGAGTATGCAAGCAGAAATATCAATGTCTGAACTTTTATCTTTTCATCGTTAGCTCCTTTGTAACTTTGGCTAGTCTGGCTTCTGATGCATCTCTGAATATTCATGCAGGTGAATGCTATTGCGCCAGGGTTCATTGCATCGGATATGACTGCCGAACTTGGAGAAGAGCTTGAGAAGAAAATCTTGTCAACCATTCCATTAGGTATGCATCTTATAAGCTGTCTGATCATCTGGTTCCTTGGATTGCATCTTAAGGTGACTCTCTAAATATGAAAGTTATTTGCTGGTATAGTATTCTGATAGCATTGTTTTTATCTTTAGAAACACTGTAAGAACAGAGTAGTAAGAAATTAGAAAGAGAAGCCGTGAACTGAAATCCATATTTAAAATCGAGATCCAAATTTTTTTTGCACACAGTTGCTCGAGCATCATTTTATAGAACCATAATCCATTAATTTGGCAGAATATGCAAATAGTTTATTATCATATTGCTTTGGTCCTTTTCTTTTGTTTTTGGCACATTCTCCTTTTCCCACTAAATGATTAACTTAGGGCCCGTTTGTATCCTTGGAATTGAATTTTTTTAAAAATTATAATTTAGACACATATTAATTAAGCTAATATGGTTGTATATAGATTATATTTGTATATTATTGTTGGCAATACGAGAAAGATACTCATGTGTTGTATTTCTACCGTAAGGGAGTGAGTGCAAGAGAGTTATAAGTTGCAAAGTAGAAATATAACATGGTGATCTATAGAATTCATTTTCCTCTCTTACCTCATGAATTTGAGATAAGTTTATATGTGAACTTTGGAAAGCGTTGGAATGTCAAATTCGAAGCCAAACAACATAGTTTATTGAGGGGATTCTAATTCTTCTAAAATGAAGGGATCCAAACACCTGCTAAAGATTCATCTGTCAGACTGTCACTGCTAAGCGCTAATGGTACACGTTATTATGCCTCTTCCAGGGAGATATGGCCAACCAGAGGAAGTTGCAGGGTTAGTCGAGTTCCTGGCCCTTAACCCCGCAGCTAGCTATATTACCGGACAGGTGTGTGAAACTACGAATATATATACCTTTGACTTTTCAGGGTTTTGTTTTCTGAACATCTCAACTAACTCTTCTCTACACGTAGGTGCTTACAATTGACGGAGGGATGGTAATGTAAGATTTGAGTTAGCTTGATGCACTTCTACTTTTGCTTTGCATTTAATGGTACTGTACTCCCTTGTGCACGGGCGATTTTGGACAACAAAATTAGGGTTGTCTCTTTCTTTGTAATACCCATTGGGAATAAATCAAGCATGTGGAAGTTGAAATGGGTGTTTTGTTGTCATGATATGTGCGAATTTGTCAATGCTATTTGACTGGGATCCTGGCTGATTGATTTCCTACGAGTTATCCATGATCATTGTTATGCTTTATCTTCAACAGTCTGTCATGCTAGGAGTGCCATGGATGGAACGTATCAATATGTACATGGGCTGTCAAGTCCGTTGGCCCAAGTCAAAGCCCAAGCCCAAGGGCAGTAGGATTAAGGACTAACATAAAACGCAAGCATCAGCTACGCCACCAGAGGACAGAATTTCAGAAACACGAATTGGGTCAGGAAGGTGGTCTTCCTCGTGTTGCTGAGATCTCCGATTTTCCTCCTGCAAATGCTCACACGTCGGTCTGATCTGGCCAGCGTATGTGGTATGTGGCGGTGGTAGAGCTCATCGTATACTAAGGGGCTATTTGGTTCTCACCCCTTAAAGTTTAGCTACTAGGGTGCTGTTTGGTTCCACGAAAGAAGTGGTAACGTAAATGGAAAGAGCTGGTTCTCACCCCTTAAAGTTTAGCTACTAAGGTGCTGTTTGGTTCCACGTAAGAAGTGGTAATGTAAATGGAAAGAGCTACCGCCGCTATCTATTACACTGTAATGAAAAACGTGATTTGTTTGGTTGCCGCATGCGACGAGTGAGCGAACTGTGTAAATGGATGAAGCCCCGAGGTGGGCGGTAATGAAATTTCGAGCGTCCGTATCGGGTTCCGCTGCGAACGGTTCCGCTCCTGCCGAAACAAACATGCAACAACGGCAGCCGATAGCGCCGGAAACAGTTACCCGGATAAAATCACCGAAACAAACAACACCTAAATATTAAGGGGGTATTTGGTTCTCATCCCTAAAGTTTAGCCCATGTTAAGTTTTGGATGACGATATACTAAACATAAACAAAAAAGCAGTGTTCATATGTTTAAAGGCTAGAAACCTAACACATCCTAAGATAGCTGATAGTTTTAAAGCGAGGTTAATATGTTTGAGGTTACAAACTTAGCACATTAATAACATATGTTCTAAGATTAACAACACAAAGATTCAAAGGCACAAACTTAACATGGGGTATATGATGGAGGTGATTTGATATGTCATGTCTTGCATGTAGAAGCTCACGTTCTGTGAGGACAACTGAGAAGTTGAATCTTAAGGATACAATTGTTGCGTTATCTGGGGGAGTGTCACTCAAGGTCCTAACTGATTCGAGATGCTGAACTGCCTTTCCAACGATCCGATGCATGTTCTCGCCAAAGCAAATAATTTCAGATATGATTCAGCAATCACTTGTCGTGAAGCATATCTGCACCTTTGCAGCTTATAAGAAACATTTTACAGACTAAGCTAGAAATGAGTAGAAAGGAATAGCCAATAGTAATCTTCTATCTAAATAAATGCCACATGGAAATGGACTGGATGCTACATACTTGAATTATTGATACAATTGCAGGTAGCACGTATGTATCCGCCGCACAGTCTGATATAGCTGCACAAGACTTGCCATCTATTCGAGGATGGGAACCACCACGATACACACCAAGCGAAGTATAGTCACCATGCAAGAGTAGCAATTGTCTTATAAATGTGATAGCCAAGGAGAAGTAGGAAGTGAGTAAGAGCATGGCAAACAGCGATATCAAAAATGTAAGCGTAGATTGTGGTCTAACAAAGAAAGAGCAGTTATTTTCACTAGTAAAAAAAAGCTCTAAGCCGGTGGTCCTGTTTTTTTTCACAGACGGTTTCACTTTAGGGCTAGCTGTGAAAACAAATGGATGTGTTATGACCGGCTATGTTAGGCGCGGCTGTGGCTAATAGGTCGATGTTTATTTGATTAGTGACTTGTCTTTCAATATTAGCAGTTAACCCAAGGGGTTATTTAGCAAAAGGTATATTAGGAGTATAAATACGTTGTAATCCTGATTATTTGGAATTAAGTAGAACAATATTGTTCTGACTTCCCCTGGGGAGTCGGGAGCCTAAACCCTAGTCGCCTCTCTGCCCTAGCCGCCTCCCTGCCTCCTCCACGCGCGCCCACGACGGCGCCCCGCCGTCGCTCCTCCTTCAAGCCTCGTCCTCCGATCTCACACGACTACAACCTACGATCGATCAAGGGCAGACCCTCGCTGTGAAGGACCGAGAAAGCACTAGCAAGGCGACGGGGGGGGGGGGGGGGGGGGGGGTTGAATGAGAGCTCAAAAATTTCTCTCGAAACTTTGGCCAAATGTCCCAAAATCAACCCCGGAAAACTTCAACCGAGACCGTGATGCCCACAACCCTTGGAAGAGGGTGGATGATCCCTAGGATCACAGCGAGGCACCACAAAGCGATAGCGAACCAAACGCCAAAAGCACCGGCTCGAGTTTGATTCCTAGAAACCAAGTCCCAAACGTAGATAGACGGCTACGTTGAGAAGTCTGCAAATACCAATGCTAACAAGTAACAAAGATACCTAGAGAGGTTCCTTGGTCAACTCTAAGGCCAAACGGGAAGTCCGGAAACCAAGCGAACAAGCCGGGAGAGCAAACGCACCAAACCGGAGGCTACAGCAGGATCATTGACTGTCCGGCAGTACAGTCGCGGACTGTCCGCCGGCCAAAAGAGCAAACCCGCAGTGCTGCTGAAGTCCCCTGGACGGTTCCCGGACTGTCCGCAAAAACCAACGGCGGACTGTCCGCCGGTCAAACGAAGACAAAACAGCCGAAGAACATGGCCACTGATCTGGCTCGTCCCCGACGCGCGGACTGTCTGCCAGTCAAACCGTGGACTGTCCGCGAACGCGCAGAGCGGGCGATTTCAGTCGCCTTCTCCCCAAATCTCCCCAAATTCAATCCAAATCAAAATCCCACTTTCCCAAACTTGGAGAAGATGATCACGAGGTAGTTAAGAGACTATCCCAAAGAAATCATCCGCTCAAATCGATTCAAACACCGGGAAATCGAAAGGGGAAGATCAAGAACGAAAAAACGCCACGAAAACGAAATCAACCCGATCTACTTGTTCGTGAGGAGCTAGATGAATTCCTTCGGTGGAAATGATCTCCTCACTACAAAGAACAAGTTGATTCAAACGGATTTCGCAAAGACGCACTAGAGATGGAGATCGAGCGACGGGAAAAACGTGGAGAAACGAAGAACGCGAAGAACACGAACTAAAACGCGAATCAACACATCGATCTGCAACCGTGTGGCTACCACAGGCTACAACAGTGAGGTTACGGCCTCACTTCCTCAAAATCTCCAGTACACGGAGGTATGGTTCTCTGCGGATCTCAGCTAGCTACAGCAGGGGATTGGGAGAGCAGGAAACCCTAGAAGCAAAGAGCAAATGACTGAGATAGATAGGGAGGAGGGTGTCTCCCTCTACTTATCCTAATTCTAATTCCTACTCTACCCCTCACTACTTACAGAGCGAACCAGCTAAACCCTAAGGTTATTCTGGACCAACTCGCGGTAGGTGGTGATCCGACGGCCACGCCCGCACAACTGGTAGCGTTGCCTCGACGCAACCTCCCGATTGCCGCCACGTGCCGCCACCACTCTGCTTGTCCTTTCCTGGACGTCGCACCCCCGGTTTTGTAGCCCAAACCGGGAAACCAGCCTTCACAGCCAACCCCCGGTTTTGAGGCCCAAACCGGGAAACCAGCCGACCAGCATCTGAGTTTTGTGGCCCAAACTCAGCAAACCCGCAGCACCCAGGTTTTGAGGCCCAAACCTGGAAACCGTCCTCAGCCCGAGTTTTGTGGCCCAAACTCGGAAACCATCAGTGCCCAGGTTTTGAGGCCCAAACCTGGAAACCGTCCACCCGATGGTTTTTCTCTGGCTTTACCACCAAACCGAAACTGTAGAGGGGATGCACCGCCCGTGCACCCCGTCCACTGACACGTGTCCCCAGGTCCTCGACGCAGGCAACACCATGCCCCGCAAGTCTCCGCTCGTCGCTGTCCCAGGCTGTCAGCCACCACAGCTGATCCTCAGGCCACCGGTCCCTCAGTCCAAGCCTCACGTCCGCCCTTCGCCACTCTCGGTCCCTCGGCACGGCACGTCTCTACTTGACCTTCACCTTCCCTTCGATCACTGTATCCGTGCTCGACACCTGCACAACACAAGCCAAAGAACATGCGCATTATCCCAGTTGACAATCACTCATCACTCAGAGACTCGGCATACACCGATGTATCCGCACGCTGCCTATCAACCTGGTATCGGCGTTCTAGGGTTTGATGACGACTGCGCCGCCCACCACCACCATCTCGCCCACCACCACCGCGCCCATCTCCCAGCCGCCCGCCGCCGCTACGCAATCAGCCGCCATGGTTATGGCGACTTCGGGCGTCCTCTCCATGGTGCCGTCCTCCAGGACGTCCTTGTCACCGCCCGTCCCCGACATGTCGCCGGCCGAGCTCACGGCGGCCGTGCTGGACCTCGGCAAGGCAGTGGCGGGCATCCACTCCTTCCTGCTATGGCAGTCCTCCACCCAGCTGCTGCCCCCTCCCCCACCACCACTGCCGCCCCAACTCCCTCCACCGCCCCCACCCTCGACGTCAGCTGCCTTCTCGGCCGCGTACCTGTATGGGATGACGCGATCACGACATCGGCAACAGCTACATCGCCGGCCAGCGGAGTTCCCATCCAATATATCCGCTTCCCGTCCTCTTCGTCACCGATTCCGAGCTGGGCAGTGAGTGCACCGGCCCTGGTCTTCTCCATGGTGTCGGCCAGCCCGCACGTGCCCCCGGCGCCCTAGGAGTCCTGGGCCATGAGCCACGAGGGCCCTACTACCCCGGGCGTGCTCTACTGGGGCGTGGATGGCCCCCTATTCACCGATGCTAGCTGGTGGCCAACCCCGACCGCGCCGCCGCCATTCAGCGCGACGTCCCAGCCATCGTTCACGCCCACTGAGTTCCAACCAAAGCCCCACAAGCTGGATTTTACGACCTATGATGGGAGCGTCGACCCACTCAACTGGCTCACCCACTGCGAGCAATTCTTCTGGGGCCAACGTACCTCGGAGGTGCAACGGACATGATTGGCGTCGTACCACCTTACCGGCGTCGCTCAAACGTGGTATGCCCTGGTGCATGATGAGGGCATGCCGCCCTGGGAGCGCTTCAAGGACCTGTGTCGTCAGCGCTTCGGCCCTCCCATCTATGGCTCTCGCCTGGCGGAGTTGGGCCGCATGCAGTTCCACTCGATGGCGCAGGAGTTTGCGGACCGGTTCCAAACAGTCTTGGCGCACGCCCGGGACATCTCCAAGCTTCAGAAGGCGGAGATCTTCGTGGGCGACCTTCCGGAGCACATCCGGGTTGACGTCGCGTTGCGAGCACCGCCTGATCTTCAGACGGCCATCTTCCTGCCCCGTGCCTTCGAGAGTCGTGCGGCGGCGATGGCTGCCCCACCCGTCCAGCGTGCCGCTCGGCCACCCCAGCGGTCGGGCCTTCCACCGCGTCCTCCAGGAGTGGGGGCGGCACCAGCAGGGGGTGGGGGGCAGCACTGCCCGCTCCGCCGGCCCCCGGGGCAGCAGCAGCCGCGGCGCCTGGTGCAATACCGCAGGGCGCATCGCCACCGATCCGCCCGTTCCGCCGCCTGTCGCCGGCCGAGATGCACGAGCGCCGTCGCTAGGGCCTTTGCTACAACTGCGATCAGCAGTACGTGCGAGGCCATGTGTGCCCCTGGCTCTTCTACCTCGAGGTGGACGACTTCCTCGCCGATGACGCGACGACCGCTGAGGACGCAGCGGTTGTTCCAGTCTAGCTCGCCACTGCCGAAGAGGCTCTGGTGCATACTCTAGTGGTTTCGGTGCACGCCCTTGCCGGTATCCGCACCCACAACACCATGCTCCTACCCGTGACGATCTAGGGCGAACGCCTCCTCGCCCTGCTGGACACGGGCTCCACTCACACGTTCCTCCGAGGCGACACCATGCGCCGACTGGGCCTTGGGAAGCGTGGGGGCGACCAGCTCCAGGTCATAGTCGCTGACGGTGAGCGTGTCCCGTGCGAGGGGATCGCTCATGACGTTTCAGTAACCATCAACAGCGCCTCCATCACCGTCCATTGCATCGGCCTTCCCCTGAGCTGCTTCGACTTCATCCTGGGGGTCGACTTCCTCGACACTTTGGGTCCCCTACTCTGGGACTTCGAACGTCTCATCGTCGCCTTCCAGCGAGACGGGCGCCGCACACAGTTGCAATGTGTGGGCGCCCCGAGCGCCCCTCCTCAGCGGCATGCGTTGGCGGTGACCATCGCGGACCCGCAGTGCCCCCTGCTGGACCAGTTGTTGCTACAACACGACGCCGTCTTCTCCACGCCCCTGTGGCCTACCACCGGCGAGGCCCTACGACCACCACATACACCTCCTGCCGGGCACCACGCCAGTTGTTGTATGGCCTTACAGGCACCCACAATTGCAGAAGGATGAGCTGGAGTGGCAGTGCGCCGTGATGCTGGAGCAGGGGATTATTCGGTCCAGTACATCCCCGTTCTCCACCCTGGTGTTGCTGGTCAAGAAGGCGGATGGCTCGTGGTGCTTCTACATCGACTACCTCGCGCTCAATGACAAGACCTCCAAGGACAAGTTCCCTATTCTGATGGTCGACGAGCTCCTCAACGAGCTACACGGGGCAAAGTACTTCCCCAGGCTCGACCTCTGCTCCGGTGCGCATGCAACCGGAGGATGTCGAGACGACGGCGTTCCGCACCCACCACGGCCACTTCGAGTTCCTGGTGATGCTGTTTGGGCTTTCTAATGCCCCGGCCACGTTCTAGGCATTGATGGACGATGTGTTTCATCCCTTCCTCCGTATGTTTGTGCTGGTTTTCTTCGACGATATTCTAACCTACAACATAACTTGGGCCGAGCACCTCCAGCACGTGGGCCTCGTCTTCTCCGCTCTGTGTGCCCATGGTCTCTGTCTCAAGAGGTCGAAGTGCTTGTTTGGGGCCCTCTCCTTCGCCTACCTCGGGCACGTCATCTCCGCCGATGGGGTCGCCATGGACAACGACAAGGTGGCTGCGGTCTCCTCCTGGCCGACTCTGTGCTCCCCGCGGGGTGTGCGTGGCTTCCTGGGGCTCACGAGCTACTACAGGAAGTTCATCCGCGACTTTGGCTCCATCGCAGTGCTGCTCACGCGCCTCCTACGGAAGGAGGCATTCGTCTGGACAACCAAGGCAGACGAGGCCTTTGCTGCCCTCAAGCGAGCGCTGTCATCCGCGTCGGTCCTCCAGATGCCGGACTTCGAGCGGTTCTTCGTCGTCGACTGCGATGCCTCCGGTGTCGGGTTTGGCGCTGTTCTTCACCACGGGGCGGGACCCCTGGCGTTCTTCAGCCGCCCCTTTGCTGCCCGCCACATCAAGCTGGCGGTGTAAGAGTGTGAGCTCATCGGCCGCGTACAGGCTGTGCCGCACTGGCGCCATACTTGTGGGGGCGTCGTTTCCTCATCCGCACTGACCACTACAGCTTGAAGTTTCTCATGGACCAGCGGCTATCCACTGTGCCCGGGCCGGCTTAACTCGGCGGCCGACGCTCTCTCACACCGCGATGAGGACAGCCTGGCATCGTGCGCCCTGGCTGAGCCATCCTTTGACCTCTTCACCGACATTCGCCGAGCCACTGCGTCTGACCCGGTCACCCAGGATCTTCTGCGTCAGCTAGCTACAGCCTCGCTGGATGCGTCGTGGACTGAGGACAACGACTTCCTCCTCCATGGCCGCCGCATCTTTGTTCCAGAGGTGGGCGACCTGCGCCACCAGGTTGTGGTGTTGGCTCACACGACCGACCATGAGGGGGTGCAGAAGACCCTCGTGTGTCTCCGCGGCGATTTCTACATCCCCGACGACTGCCATCTTGTGCACGACTTCGTCCGCTCCTGCGACATCTGCCAGCGGAACAAGACGCCGACCACACGGCCGGCCGGCCTTCTCCAGCCACTAGACATGCCTTCGCAGGTATGGTCCGACATCGCTGGACTTCGTTAAAGGCCTTCCCAAGGTGCACGACAAGTCGGTGGTCCTGACGGTGGTCAACCGCTTCTCCAAGTACGCGCACTTCATCGCCCTCAGCCACCCCTACACCACCACCACGGTCGCCCGCGCATTCTTCGAGGGGATAGTGCGCCTACACGGGTTCCCCACGTCCATCGTCAGTGACCGCGACCTGGTCTTCACCAACAACTTGTGGCACGACCTTTTTAAGTGTGCAGGTGTCAAGCTTCGTCTGAGCACGACGTTCCACCCCCAGACCGATGGCCAGTCGGAGGTCGTCAACAAGGTGCTCGGCATGTACCTACGATGTGCCACTAGCGACAGGCCACGCACGTGGGTGGACTGGGTCCCGTGGGTAGAGTACTGCTACAACACGTTCTACCATACGACACTGCTGCGACACCGTTCGAGGTCATCTACGGGCGTCGTTCGCCGCCCCTCCTTCCACATCAGCAAGGGATGGCTCAGACCGAGGCCGCCGATGAGCTGCTGCACGCGCGCGACGCCTTCCTTGCGGAGGTGCGCGAACGTCTTCTCCAAGCGCTATTACGATGAGCACCATTGGGAGGTGGAGTTCGACGTTGAGGCCCGGGTGCTTCTACGCCTTCTGCACTGCCCGACGCACGCCCTGGCTACACCGTCGAAAGGGGAAGCTGCGTCCACGCTACACTGGGCCCTTCCAGATCATCGAGCGTATTGGGCCGGTGGCATACCGCCTGCGCTTGCCCGCTGAGGCGCGTCTGCACGACGTCTTCCACGTCGGCCTGTTGAAGCCATACAAGGGCGACCTGCGAGCTGCACCTGCTACGCTGCCACCTGTGCTGACAGCTCGAATCTCGGCGAGGTTGGGAACAAAGGCCAAGTCGACTGCGCTGTTGGCTATCCAGTACTGGTCGTGTTGCTTTCCTCCTCCCAGCCTCATCACCAGGTCTGTATCTAGGGGTTGGGTGCCAGATCGAAGCCCTCCCCTTGGCGCTCGCGAGCCGCTGAGGTGTACTCGGTGACCTTGGTGTAGGCGTTCGCGTTGGTGTACGCATTGGCTCCGGCCTCCGGGTTGTACTGGGTGTGTCTGGCGCAGTCACCTTGCCCTGGTGTGACATGACGTACACCGTGAACGGGTTGCATTCCTGACCATATAGGATATCACATGTGGAGATGTACTAGTTTGTGAACATCGTACGTGACAACGTGTTCGAAACTTTCTAAAATTTTTACCATAGCATACGAATATGATATCACGATATCTCGATTAATTTTGCGATTTTTGGAGTTTGTTTGCATTTTCTAGAATTAAAAAACCACCTGCATGTAAGTTGGTGGCGTTGCCATGTGACCATGTTGATTGAAAGTTTAGGCCAGTTCCTAGATTTGGCCTAACCATACACTCAAAACAAGAATAATATTTTTTGAATCATTAAAATCCATTATTCGATGCACCCGCAGTTCGAACTTAGGTTTTCTGGAAAAATTCAACAAAACAAAATAAAGTTAAGAAATATACCAAAATAATTTGAAAATATCCCAAATTTGAACATGTTGACCATGGTAGTGTGGAAGTGCCTCAAAAAAAATTGGTGGCAAAAATCAAAAAATAAAATTAAATCTTTGTCGAGTGTCAGACCTGGCACTCGGCAAAGAACACCTCTTTGCCGAGTGTCAGACGGCAAGCACTCGGCAAAGAAGACGGTCATGGATGCCGTTAGCCCAGGGTATTCTTTGTCGAGTGTCTATCTTTGTCGAAAGTCAGGCACTCGGCAAAGAAGCCTCTTTGCCGAGTGTGTGCCTTTGCCGAGAGCCTAACACTCGGCAAAGAGGTCTTTGTCGAGTGCCCGTGATTTGGCTCTCGGCAAAGTCTCACGCACTCGGCAAAGCCTGATTTTCGTGTAGCGTTGCAACCATTGCTGAGCATGTCGAGTTGATAGCCAAGAGAGATGCACAGATGCATTTGGTAGATTTCACATTAGCCGAGAAGCAACATCACTAGCAGATTTGGACATTCTTCTTAGGAGACGCTCCTAGTATTTAGAGCGAAGAACGACCGTTGGATTCAGCTCACGATAACGTTGGTTGGCCTCACCGTTTAGATGTACTGTCGCTGTGTATATATAGGTCATGCACAATATCGGATGATGATCAATCACCAGTACACAAATAATTTCTCTTAGCGCTATGGATTTCTTTTTACAGGCGGTTTTGATTATCGGACGCCAATAAAAATCAAACGGTAGACCCAAATCACAAGAACCGCCACTAGAAATCTATTTCTAGTAGCTGTTTTCTTAACAAAACTGTCACCAGAAATGCACCATTTGCAGTGGCGGTTTTCTTAAGGCTGTCACTAGAAATTCATTTCTAGTGGCGGTTTTCTTAAGAAAACCATTAGAAATACACTAGAATTTTAAAATTTGAATTTTTCAAATGACTTTAAATGGAGAAGTACTCTAAATAAAAATTATAGATCTCAAAAAGTTATGAAACTTTATAGTTGAAAACTTTTTTATTTGAAAACATCTAGTTGAGGATAATTACAACTAAAGTTTGAAATTTGAAATTCAATTTTTTTTTTCAAAAAGCCTAGGATGGAGAAGTACTCTAAATGAAAGTTGTAGATCCCGAAAAGTTACGAAACTTTATAGTTCACCACTTTTCATTTGAATTCGTATAGACCTTCAAATATTCAATTTAACGTCAGTTTTGGATAATACGTGGGGAACCGAAGTAAAATATAGATATAAGTGATTGTGAGGTGCGCGAGAGTGACGTTGTGGTTTGGAACCCTCCACGGTCACAAAGTGCGAGTTCTTCGCGCGAAAATTGCGGTGGCTAAACAGCTCGATTTTTTAAAAAAATTACTATTGTTTCAGATTAATTTGTATTTTCTAAAAAATATTTATAGTGGTGGTTGTATTTATACTGACGGTTAAGAAAACCGTTAGTACAAATAATTTGTAGTGACGGTTCTTATCAAGTCGCCTATGATGATATTTATTTTCACTGACCTCTAGGACATGCGGATTAAAAAAACACAAGTAGAAATACCTTGTCAACCACAACTATAGCACGTGTGTCTAGTAGTGAATCCCTACCCGATATCTCTCGATCTGATTCAGCCTTAACACCTTAATAGTGATTTGCGTGCGCCCATGCGCGCGTATAGCCATGAATGACACAATATAAGCACATGTATAAAATTTATCTCAGCTTACAAACTTTCATGTAAGTTAAGGGGATTATGTGTATCCATTGAAAACTTGATAGTTAAGCAGTGCATGTTAATTTGTTCAGGTCATTGACAAATTTGTTCAGCTTACAAAAAATACATTGACTATATAATACTATTTGATAACTCTATAGCAAAAATGGTACAATACACAGTGTAGCACGGGTCCAGTTAAGACAAGATGCTTCACTTTCTTTGGCTAGTTAGCGGTGGAGGAAGAGTTAGCAATGGCAGCTGCTATGTTGTAGAGCACCACAAATATTCCAATTTGTTAAACCTCCACAACAGAATGGGTAGACAAACTCGCTTCAGTGACAGAACTGGATGACACCTATTTTGAAACTGACTTAACATCCGAGTTTTTATTACCTCCATTTCTTCTATGTTTTCAGTTGCAGAAGTTTATTTGCGATTGCCACAGTTGTGGTTCCATCTCTACCATAGTGGTCTTCCAACTTCGTATCTGTATAGTTGTTATAATTAGCCATTAGACTGAAAGGCTAGGAACAAAATGCAATTGGATTGAGTTTCAAAACCAATTTGCTTTTCTCCACGAATCAGACAACACGTAACTATTATCTTGAAATTAATGTCACAGAAATGATAGTAATCAACAGACTTAGGCAATAAGCAGTAGTTCAACCTGTAACTGGAGGTTCACAGCTATGGCACCCTTCACTGTTACGACCACCATCATACAGAACAAATATCTTCACGGTAGAGAGAAATCAAGCATCCAAATTTAGATTCTGGTGTGGTCAACATTTAACTAAACCAATCTGGTAAATAAAAAATGAGCTGACAAGGCTAGCGTGCATCGTAAAAAGGGATCATAGCACTATGAGTGTACAGACAAGAGCATATAAACACTGAAACACATATTAATTCATTCTTATCTAGCTTTGCATAAAAATACCTGTTGTCATTTGCTTATAAGCAACTTTTCAAACAGGTTTTAAGTAAAAATGATCTAAAGTCTTTAAATAAGTAGGTCTGAATTAATTTTAGCAGCAGTAACTAAATGCAATTAATGGAGAGAAGAATACACCTTGCAATTTTTGAGATTTTTACTTTGCTGCTGAGAAACCCCCCAGTAACATCTTGTTTTTAAAAGTTGGAACCTGATTTTGCTTTAGCCCAAAATACAAAAAGGTAGCAACAATTGTTTTTTAATCTAGAATTAGAGGTTTTTCAGATCTTCTTACCAGCTCTGGCACAACGAATTCATCAGGTCCTTCTAGCAAGGTAAGAAAGAAGGTTTACCACAACCTGAGGTCACATACAAAATAGTGCAAAAGACAATTATAGCAAACAGTTAGATACATCATATTAATTTGTGCTGGAACATAGAGGCAGACTTGTGGGACTCAAACCCAATAACAGTGAACCAGCTGGAAATACATACATGAAAGAGCCTGCAGAATTATCACTTGAGTCCAATCATATCTAATGACAAAAGCAGAACCATGCAGAACACAATTTCATATATACCCAATGCCTAGAATTTGATATATATCCAATGCCTACTTTGCTGGCACTTCCATTAGACCTAGCTCACTTTAGTACACCCAATGTTGATATTTTTTATTTGCAAATATGTATACTATGATATGAGCAAAAAAGAGATAGAAAAGAAATTGTGAGCAGTCTAAGTGAGTGTGGGTTTACCTTCACTTAAAGAGCACAGGAAGCACCATGACGCCAATTGTAAAACACCATTGCTGCTCGGAACCATATGAATTGCCAGGAATAAACCACATAGGAATTGCCAGGAATGAAGATGCAACCTCGGAACCAACCAATGCATCCTGAAGGAATCTAAAATTGGAAGAGCACATCCATCGACCAAAACTGCTTCATTCTACTTATACCTGTGAGAGCAATTTTTTTATGAACTAAGTTGCTTTGATCAAAAAAATTTATTTATAGATGCTTTCTTTCTTATAATCAGTCAAGCCAAGCTGGAAAAGTAGCGATTATTTGGTAAAATGGGTTGGAAGGCTTCTCTTCGGAAGAATTTTTAAGATTAAGAGATAATTAATCTCCATACCTATGAAACATCACGTATTTGCCTGTAGATTTACATTATTTAATTCTAGGAATAAATAGCTTCTCAGAACATGCCAACTTTTTCTTTCAAGGTGTAGGCATCAAAGATGGCAAGTTTTCTGCATCTAGAATTAATGTTGAGGCTGATTCAACTAATAGACTTTATTTGACATTAGTTTTGTTTCCAAAATTTGACTTTATTGCACAGACACGCAATTACAATCAGTAAAAAAATGGCAACCTACTGTATAAGTTTAGAATTAGAGACATGTATAAATATTGCGTAAATTTACTAAATGCAGCATAGATTGAAAGGCTGCACAATTATCTGATTACAATTTGTGTAACTAAAAATTGTACAATATAAGAAGCCTTTTCTCTTTACTATAGATTATGGCTTTTATCCTTACACATATAGTATTCAGATAGTACGTATACCTGAAGGAATCTACCCTTTGCAGTATCTATAGTTTTTCCTTGAATTATCCAAGCTCAGTCATGTCCAATTGGTATAAAAGGTTGTAATTCTAGCGAAGACAGGTTGAGGAAAAACACTCGGATATCTCCTCCTAGGGTCTATTCTTCTGGAGCGTCTGCAACATAGTTCAAGGGAAGGTCCAACAGTATTAGTTAAGTTTCAATTTGAACCAGGAAATTGGCAACATAAATTCAAGATAAAGCAAACAAGTTCGACAGACCTTGCTCATATACATGAAGGGCATTAGGATCTACATACACAACTACTGAAAGGGGACAAAAAAAATTAAAGAAACCCAAATTACCTTGCTTCAGCAGTGGTTACAAAAGAAGAACCTGGAAATCACCAGACAACATCTGAGAAAAAGAAGGGTGCACTGATATAGTTCAATCTGAAGGATAGATTACTCCAAAGATTTGATAAATAAAATTAAGATTTTCGCTAGACAACAGAAGCATAATAGTGTAAAACTTGCAGTAATGCAGTGTTTATCATCAGCTAATAACTAAAAAGGTACAAAGGCAGAGGCACTGGCCAAGCTCGTTTAGCAAAAAAGAAAATTCAGAGGCGTACCTGGTTTAGGACGTTGTCCTCAATGTTCCCATTGCCCCTGCTTTCGTCTATATCTGTCATGGTCATACGGGGACGCCGCACTTCGAATCGAGCAATGACACGAGAGGCACGGAGGGGAAGGAGGCATCCGATTACTCATACGAGGACGTCGAGCTGAGTATCAGGATGCTGCGGGAGGACGCCACCGAGCAGATCCGGTGGGGAACGAATGGATCCGGCCATGGAGGATCCAGTCACTAAGGCCTTGGACCCCCTAGAACAGGGAGAGAGGAGGGAGCTGGGAGAGGTGGGTGCGCTTGGTCCGTACTTGCAGCGGCCGCCGCCTGAGCGTGCCAGCAACGAGGAGCAGGGGTCGGGCCAGGTGGCCGTCCGCCGCCGAAGCATGCCAGCGCCGGGGAATGAGGGGGCCAGGTCGGGTGACCGCTGCGCCGTCGCCGGGGGAGCGCTGTTGCCGCCGTGCTCGTGGGCCTGCGTCGTTGATGGGTTGCTCGCCCTTGACCGGACACGCGCGCCCATAGCCGCCGCCGCCGCTGCCGTCGAGAGAGTGAGGAGATCGAGGCAGCTGTGGATGTGTGTGAGAGAGAGAGTTAGGGTTGGCGCCGGTGTATATTTGGCACATGCAAGACAGTCGGACCGTCGATCTCTCAATCAAACGGACCGTGGCCATCCTAGCACGTGGTCGTGGCTTGCAGCTCGGCCATAGATGGTGCAAATCGGACGGGCCAAGAAAAAAAAGGCTGACGTGGACACCCGACACATTGGTAGTGGCTTGCCGATTTCATATCAATAATAATAATAATAATAAATAAATTGCTACGCGTAGCTTTACAAATTACCATTGATATCCTTATCAGGGTATATATATGTAGGCAACGTATCCTATGTAAACCGGACAACCTGTGGAAACTTGGAAACTATCGATCTGGACCTCACGATGCTCATCCGATGGCTTCAGAGAGAGGTGGGGTATTTTTACGATTAAACGCCCGCTAGCCCTCAGTCCGTTTTGCAAAAAAAGACGCCGCGACCCCCCTCTTTCTTCTCTGCAGTCACGATTGGGGAAGTCGCGGTCGCGAGTCTTCTCTGCCGCGCCGGAGGAGGCGGCCTGCAGGAGGAGCGCCCCAGAGGAGGAGCCGCCCCTTGCGTGCCGGCCCGCTCACGGCGCCCGCCACCTCTCCTGCAACTGAATCCCACGCCGGCGGGCTCCAGCTTCTACCATGACCAGGCTCTGTCGCGCCGGAGGAGGCGCCCTACAGGAGGCGCGCCCCCAGAGTAGGAGCCGCCCCTTGCGCGTTAGCCCGCTCACGTCGTGTCGGAGGCGTTGCGCCGGTTCCTCACCGTGCCGGTCCATGGCCACCCGCCTCCACCATGACCAGGCTCTGCCGCGCCGGAGGAGGCGCCCCAGAGGAGGAGCCGCCCCCTTGCGCACCGGCCCGCTCACGCCATGTCGGAGGCACTACGCCGGTTCCTCGCGCCGCGCCGGGCCATGGACACCCGCCTCCACCTTGCCCGCCACGACCAGGCTCTACCTGACCTGCCACGACGCCGTGTCGGAGGCGCTGCGCTGGTTCCTCGCCGGTCCCGGAGTCTCCGTCATCGAGTCGGGCTCTGCCCACGATTCAGATGCAGCTGTGTTGCCTGATTCAGATTCAGAGTTGTTTTTTAGCTGTGTTGCCTGTTTCAGATGCAGCTAGTTTGCAGTGCTATATAGGACTCGAGTTGGAGATCTGTGTTGCTTTAAAGTGCAGGTTCTTCGACCATGAAGTACATGTAAAAACTGTATCTCAGTTGCTCAGTGTTGTGTAATGCCAATGGCAATTGTGCCTTCTGTGTGTAATGCCTGAACAAAAGGATGTTTGTACGTCTGAATTTGCAATGGAATGAACTGAAATCGATTTCAGCTTGCAATGTCTATGGTGATCTCAATGTGCATGGTTTCAGCTTCCAATGTCTTAACATAAAGTTTAGACCTTGTTCTAAGAAAATTCAGATCGCAATGCTACAAAAATTGACATGGACAAAAATATTCAGTAACATAGATAGTACAAGTTCAGAATGGAGGACTACGAACTTGAAATAAAAGTAAGCATTCCAATGTCTTAAGAGGTTACACGAACTTGAAATATCAACCAACAACATTGTTTGGGCAATTACGTGCGTCATGGTCTGCTAATTGCTTGCATTTTCCACACATTGCTTGCATTTTCCACACATCCGTTTTCTGGGTGCCTTTTTCTCCTTGCCCTTCTTAATTCTTTCGCATCGTCCTTTGGAGTTGATATCATTTGGTGGATGTATCTCGACTTCTTGTAAAATGTTTCCACCAAGGAATGATTCAAACTCATCTTGTTTATTAATTATAGCAGCTGGAATGATATTTTAGAGAGGTTCTACAAGGTTTGATAAACTAGAATATAAAAATTTCATTCCTTGTTGAGAGTTCTTGGCCATCTGGATAAGATCTTCAAACTTGTTGTGTGAATCTGAAATTTTTCTCCGCATTACCACCTCCATGGGATCTTTAGCCTTTTCATCCAGAAGGTTACCTTCGTCATCGAAGAACAGTTCTCTAAGAAAATAAAGATCTGATCAACACTATTGCACATAGAAAACAATGGAAGAAAGCAAAATAGAATAGCTGTGTAAACTCACCTTTTACACCTGGAAGGATCAAGATGCCCAAGAGAGGGGTTGAATTGGGCTTTTCTAAAACTTTAACTTGAATTAAAACCTATTAAGCCCAATTAACCCCTTGTGCCTAGAAGTGTGTTTCTCTCTATTCTACCGCACAAAAGACAATGTCTATGCCACTCCTACTCTAGCAAGGCAATTCAATAAATTATGAACAACAAGTATATTACGGAATTGAATTGCTCAAAAGTAAATGCGTAAGTAAAGGAGTAGAGATGACACGACGATCTTTTTGCCGAGGTATCGAGGTGTCGGCACACCCTCCTAGTCCTCGTTGGAGCACCCGCGCAAGGGTATCGCTCCCCTTTGATCCGCGCAAGGATCAAGTGCTCACTATGAGCTGATTCTTTGCCACTCTGGCCCGGTGAATCGCTCACTACCGGTCACAAGATCGCTTGGGTCATCCACAATGCCTCCGGATGCTCTCCAAGCTTCACGATCACCACCAAGCCGTCTAGGTGATGCCGATCACCAAGAGTAACAAGCTAGAACTCTCACTTGACCAAGTCAAGGCCAAAGAGATGGATGGATGCACACTTGCTACTCAATTCTCACTAGGAGGTCACTAATTCTCGCGATTAGCAATTCTCTCAACCTCACTAGGCTCTTGCCCTTTCTCACACTCACAATGTGTCTCTCAGCAGATGGAAGTGGCAAGAACACTCTAATAGAGGAGGGGGAGGAGTATAAATACTCCCCCCAACATGCCATCCAAAAGAGCACTGAACAACACAATTTTCGGGGGCATCGGACGCGCCGATGCCCTCGACCCAACGGTCAACTGTACTTTCTATCAGACTGTTTAAAGGAGCATCGGACGCTGGGCAGCGTCCGATGCCCTCGCATAGGACGCGTCCGATGCGAATCTAAACCTCTTTGGAACCTCTCTGCATGGACATCAAACGCTGGACCTCAGCGTCCGATGCCAGCGTCCGATGCACCCTCAAGTTCACTCGCAAGTGAACAGTGGCATAAGCGCGTCCGATGCCCTTTTCAAGGGCAAAACTAACTCGGATCACGACGCGGCCTTAACGACTTTTCATTCTCACGACATAAGGGCTCTCTCTGAACTACCTAGGGCTATGAAATAACAAGTGTGCACCACACCTACCTCAATAGACTTATCTAGGTCAAGCTACTGATTCACGCTCCCCTTTATAGTACGGCCAAAGAAAAAACAAAGACCTAAGACTACCTAAGTGTCCTCCAACACCATATGACACTTAGCCTAGTGTACCACCGTCTTCGTCGTCCGTCCTTTGAAAACTGAAACGATTTCCATCGTCAGGGGACATGAGCTCCATATGCCCGTATCGTCGCCATTACCATGACCTAACTCATCCCTGTTTCTGCAAAACACACGTTCGTCATAGTAATATTGTGTTTCATCCAATCACCGAAACCCACTAGGGGCCAAGATGCGTTCAATCTCCCCCTTTTTGGTGATTGAGGACAACACGACCTCGAGTATAGAGAGAAGAGGTTTTCAAATCATGACATGTATGAACTTGCAATAAATAAGAGAAAAATGATTAGAGATAAGCTCATACATATCATGTCAACGACCTGCACTCAACGAGTTAGAGTGAAGAGCAAGCGCAAGAGTAATAGAGCTCGAATACCAACTGAATAAGAAATGAGCACAAGTAATCGAGCAAAACGAAATGACATGTCATATACGATATCAAAGAAGCATAAACATGTCACAAGGTCCATATCACACACACACATATATATATGATAAGCAAAAGATATGCAATATGCAAGAGCGTATGTGAACATAACACATCATAAGAGTCAAATCCCTCTCACATCTCTCCCACTATCGCTATACTCGACCACTCTCCCCCTTTCGCGTCAAACACCAAACTAAACGTCGGAGGACAGAGGTGGCGTAGACGAGTCAGGAGCAGTCTCCGGAGTGCGCTGTGAGAACTCAAACTGCTGCAGAAGCGCCTCGGAATCTGACGAAGAAGAGTCGGTAGCCTGCTGACCCTCTAGAGCTGGAAGCGGGGGTGAAGCGGTCCGGATCGGCTGTGGCTGCGCTGATGGCTCGATCTGCTCAATCTTTGTCTGCTCTGTAGCTGTCGCAGTCTCTATAGCGGTATCAACCTGAGTATCAGAGTGCGGAAGCTCGGGTATCATAGACAACTCAGGCTGAACGGCAGTAGTAGTCTCTAACTGGGCATGCTCAGTCTGCTCTGAGGACACGACGAAGCTCGATAGGGTCTCTGTGGTGGAAGTCACTGGAGCCATCATTGTTGAAGCTAAAACGGGGACATCTGGAGTGGGCATACCGGTGAGCTTGCTGAAACTGGCAGACAGGTCCCGCGTCACTGTAGTGGTCGTCGCGAATAGGTAGTCTATCAGACGTGGAGTGAAGCCAGTGTGAAGCGGGCTGAACAGCTAGGCCTCTCCAGGTGGAGTAGTGTAGCTCGTGAACTGGGAGGAACTGTGGCCGGAGAACTTCTGCTGCTGACTGAACTGCGGCTGCTGCTATGGTGGAACAGGTGGTGGCCACTGGAGCTGCTGCTGAGGTGGGGGCTGCTGCCACTGCCACTGAGGTGGACCGCTCATGATCCTATCCATGAAGCTCAGTGTCTGCTGCTGGAGCTCCATCATCTGCCGCTGCAGGGCGTCAGACCTCTCCTGGGCCTGCTGCTGAGCTAAGGCCTGAGCCTGTGCTAACCGCTGCTGCTCCTGGGCAAGCCTCTGGACGTCTTGCGTGACTGTCCTCTGCTGCTCCTCCATCCTAGACAGTATAGCAAGCAATGCTGGATCAGAGGTACCAGACGTCCTGGCCTCAGTGTCGTGTGGACGAGGCTGAGCGTGAGGCGGGAGCTGGTAGTCCTCGGAGCTGTCGGTGGGGTCCTCGGCAACGTACTGTCCCTCGCCCTCTAACTCGGCAAGCTCCTGCTCCGCGAGTACTCTGACAGTCTTGTCCTGCTCCTGAGCTGACTCTGGCACCTCTGGCCGCTGTCTCGAGCTGGACGAATGCTGCTGCTCCTGCTGCCTGCGGTCTCGACCGTGTCCCAAAAGCTGACTCATGTTGTACTCAGGGAACATGGTCGCGGAGCTGGTAAGTGACTGACCTGGGCGAGTCCCTGTAGTGACTGCTACCTTCCACAGAATATAAGAAACCCAGTGTGCATAGGGTAGCTACCTCCGGGCCTTGATGCCCTCTGCCACGGTGTCCTCCATCTCACAAAGAATGACATCCCAAACATCAACCTTCTGCTGCCTGACCATATAAGCTAGTAACCACAGCTGTAGGCGTGACTAACCCTCTCTGAAACCCACCCTAGGTAGCAAGGTCTGTCGGAGAACCTCGTTGAGGATCTGAGCCGTAGGGGTAAGGTCCCTAGGAGTGCGACTCGAACCCTCGCCGAAGGGCTCAGTGAAGCACGGGCGGACCAGGTCTGTCGTCGGCTGTGCACCGCTGTGAGGGCGTCTGGGTGGCTCGGTCCTGTCATAGCACAGGTCATGGATCCGGGTCTCTAAGTGCTGCGGCCCAAACCAATCCCGGATCTCGGACGAGAACAAGCGATAGTGCTCCCCTCTAAAGGCAAACTCTATGGTCTCTCTGTCAGGGTGCACCCATAGCAAAGCGTCGAACTGAAACACCCAGTCCTCTATGTACGAGCCAGACCACCCCAGAAGGTCTGCCAAACCAGGTAGGTACGTGAGGATGGGGCGGATCTGCTCTCCAGCTGTTGTGACCATTGCTTCTAGGGGACAAACTCGCTGTGAACGCAAAACGATGCCTGCGTTCCTGTAACCCTGGTAGAAGTCCTCCTGGAGGACAGTGTAGAAGTCAGGCCCGGCCTGCTGCTGCCGCTCTCTCGGAAACCACTGCTCCACTGGGACAAGTCGAAGAGTCTGAATGTGGGAGCAAGTGGCTGCACGGAGGTCTAGTCGTGGAATCGGCGGGGGTGGACGCCTCGATGGAGCACGTGCACCCCGCAGAGGGACATCGGGTCGGGGTGGCACCTCAGTCCTGCGACGAGACGACCGACACCGGGGCACCTCCTCTAGCACCTCCTCCTCTACCTCTACCTCTGCCTCTACCGCCTCTGATGTCTCGGCCTCTGCCTGGCCCTGCTGTGAACTCTGCGGCTCGACTACTGGAGGGTTGAACGAGGTCCGGCGACCGGCAGCCATAAGCGTGCCAGACGGTGAGCCATGCCTACGCTCAACCTCCTCAACTACTCGCCTCTGCTCGGGGGTGAGCTGGTCCTCGATATGCAAGCCGCCACCATGGCCTCCCCGCTCTGCTCTCTCTGCTGCCTCGGCAACTGCAAGGGCCTGATCGGCCTCCCTCTGAGCTCTGGTGCACTTCTTGCGCGTAATCATCTTCCACTTCCTTGGTTGCTGACCGGAAGGAGGAGGACAAGGAGGGGAGTCCTCTGGAGCACCACCGACGTTCTTGCAGCGCATAGTTGACAAGAACTAAGACACACTGTCACTGAAAACTAGACGGTCACTAAAAAAACCCGACTGACACTGAAGCTCAACTGACCAGACCAACTGCAAGAATCCACTGACAGAATCTCCCCCTGACACTAACAGCCAACTGACAAGCAATCCACTGACAATGACTCCCCCTGACTCACTGACCAGCTGACACTGACACTCGCGAGGCTTGGCCTCGATCCTTACCCGCGGGCTTGACCACGGGTTCTCTGACACTGACCAACTGCCAACTGCCAACTGTCACTAACTCGCTGCATAGAATAGAGAGGATAGAGAAGAGCGAGATCTTATGGAAGCAAAGCAATGGGATAAGAGAGGAGACGGGCTTTGCTACCTTATGAGTGATGAAACGGCCCAAGCACAAGATGAGATCCGACGTTCGGGAACCCACACGACACGCCAAGGAGGTCTGCAAAGAGTTGGGGCGAAACGGGGGTCAAAAACTGGATGAACGGTCATTTTGGCATTTTGTCGAGCACCTTGAGCGCATGGGTTATGGAAGGAGGGGGAAGGAGCTCACTGTGCTAACTTGCTGGCCGGGGAGAGAGTCACCGGAGATGGAGACGAGCTTGGGGATGATGAGGACGAACTCCGGCGAGGTAGACCGGCGAGGGAGCTTGGCTCCGGCGAGCTGAAGGCGGGTGCGCACGCAGCTACAGCGGGCGAGGAGCTTGGGCGCGCACGGCGGAGAGAGGGAGCGAGCGCGATGGAGCTGTGCAAGGAGAGCGCGACGGTCGGTGAAGGGCAGAGCAGGCGCGAGCACTGGGCAGAGGGCGGCGCTAGGGTTAGAGCAGGCTCGGGCGACGGTGGCGGGCTCGAGACGGGTACACGTGGATGAAGAGGGTGAAAGGAATGACACGTGGGTCCTGTCTGTCGGTTAAAGAACGAACTGCGCCGCTTAAAGGGACATCGGACGCGCCGATGTGATCACATCGGACGCTCCGATGTCCACTCAGAGAGCTCCAAAAATGCCAAATGTACATCGGATGCATCCTTTGCCTCGGCATCGGACGCTGAGCAGCGTCCGATGGAGCCTCGAACGCACCGATGGTGACACATCAGACGCTGACAAATCACTGTTCCAGCCGGGGCTGTCTACAGTGCCGGCATCGGACGCTAGGGCCAGCGTCCGATGCTGCATTCTGGGCAGTTTCGAAGATCTCCATTGCGGCTCCCTCTCCCAACGAAGTTCCAACTCCAGTAAGAGGCAAATAAACACCAGTTGGAACCTAGTATGAGCATCCTCGCATAAACCCTTAATTTTATAAATATTTTTCCTTAGGCTACATATTATTTTTGGGAGCGTATGCTATGCAAACCAACTAGCTGTGCAAACTATGAAAACTCTCATCAAGTCCACACGAATCTAATCCAATGGCTTCAGATGAAGGTGGGTTAATTTAACACTTAAACCCTCCCACCAATCTCATCTAATCTATTTTTTTCAAAACACCCCAGACAGGCCAACAGACTCCCATCTGACATATTTTTGCTGCGACTTTTTTTCTGCAATTTTTTTTCGCGACGTTTCCTTTGCCGCGACTTTTTTTACGCGAATTTTTTTTTCCGCAACGTACGGGTGGGCTCCAATTTCGGCGTCAATCGTGATGATGGCGTGATCATCGGTGACGACGGGATGACCGGCGACCTCACACTTGGTGGCAGCAGCAGCAGTCATCTCCGTGGCGGCAAGGGGGGTCTCCGTGGCAGCAGGGGTCTCCATGGCCGTCGACGTCGAGTGGTGATCATATGTCGCGGGGGTCTCCCATGGCTGACCTTGGCGAAGTCCACCATGGACTCCAGCGGGAGGGTGAGCGTCGGCTGACCTTGCCGGCCGTCCATCTCGAGGGCTGCGACCGTCGAGGCCCAGCGGTAGGATGGGCGACGACCGTCCATCTGGAGGTGCCATGGGACGGCTGGCGTCGATCTCCTTGGCTTTCTCCATTGGACGGCGGCGGCGGCAACAGAATGCGGCTACGGGAAACGTCGCATAAAAAAGTCACGGAAAAAAAGACTCAGAAAAAAATTCACGGAAAGAAGTCGCGGCAAAAAAATGTCCACGGGAGTCTGTTGGGCTGTCTGGGGTGTTTTGAAAAAAATAGATTGGATGAGATTGGTGGGAGGGTTTAAGTGTTAAATTAACTCACCTTCATCTGAAGCCATTAGATTAGATTCGTGTGGACTTGATGAGAGTTTTCATAGTTTGCATAGCTAGTTGGTTTGCATAGTATACACTCCCATTATTTTTAGTGAAAATAGGCAATAGATCCCGAGGAGACAACATGTGGCCACCAAAACTAGGGGTCTTAACCATTAGGAGCCTCAAATGCTCCCCCTAGCGGTGGACGAACACAGCGGTTGCTCAAGCTTAACCGAAAAGAAACGTGAAAGCAACAAACATGCATATGCAATGCAATATAGAATTTGAATCTAGGTTGCTTGTCAAGTTTGCTCATGGGTAATCTTCGTCACATGCTTTTTAGGGCGGTTATCTTAACCACGTCTGACAAGCCTACGTGCATAGCCTAATTTAAACATGGCATATTATACAATGCAATGCAAGACAACCCTCTTTCACCTTTTGACAAAGTTACTTAGATCAAGCACATTAAGCTCACTTTGCAATCTACAAAGGGTATTTTCATCTAGGGGTTTTGTGAAGATATCCGCCAATTGATCTTCGGTTCTAACTCCCTCTAAGGATATATCTTTCTTTGAAACATGGTCTCTTAGAAAGTGATGGCGAATATCTATGTGTTTAGTGCGAGAGTGTTGAACCGGGTTGTTATGATGAGGACATCAACACCAGCGATACATCCTCTCCGACACAACCTATAGCTGGTCCTCTTACTCGTGCTCGTGCTCGTCAACTTAATCATCAAGTGAGTTCCTTGATAAGCTCTTGTCCATCTTGTTTAGACAATGGAAACGCGTGCACTCTTGTTTTGATTAGGAACCGAGGAGAAGACCGAAAGGGAGAAGGACTCGCGCTAGCTGGATTCGGACTGCAGCAAAGCACCAACTTGTGATCGTCACCACGGTTGCATACGGATTCGGATTCAGGCGCTTCAGGACTTGTTGGAAAGCTTATCAAGTCTACTTTCATATGAATCAAGTCCCACTTTAATACCTGTTAGGCAGCAACGGCAATGATCCAATTACCGTCGACAGGTCTTGCTGTCCAGGGTGCTGCGTCACCTCATTTTGGGCTGATGGCCCATGTATCATGTTGGGTCCATTAGGGACGCGTCCTAGGGTTGGAGGACGACCCCAACACTCTTTTGGTCGTCAATCCATCTACTTATATCCCTCTATAGCCGTCATGGTCGGGTTGGGTTTTGTTTAGATCAAGTTTAGCCTTCGCTACTTGCTTGTAGGCGCGCGTGCTGGATCAGCCGCCCGTCTCCTTGTCTTCGGAACCCCATTGTTGATTAAGATTTAGTTTGGAACCTTCAATTTCATCTTGCAATTCAGTGCTTGTTTCCTCGTTCTTGCTAGTTCTTCGATTGCTTGCAGGACGGGAGCCCTAGGGGCTGGTTGTCGCGCTCCACAAGATCGTGACGGCTACTGGACGTGGTGTATCGGTTGCTAAGGCGCGGTCTTGAGGGCTGTAGTCGGGCCGTGAACATCATCTCCAACCACCAATCGAGTTATCCCCCGCTTCTCATCGAAAGATCGGGCAAAAACCCTAGCGGGTTTGCATCAGTTGGTATCAGAGCAAGGTTCTTCGGTGAGAGACTTCTAATCCTTTGCTGTTTTTAATTATTTTCCTATAGTCCACAAAAGCCAAAAAAATAGTAGATTAGTTTTTTTCCATAATCCTTTTAAACCTTTGTGCCTTGGCTAGTACCGTTTAGTTAGGGCTTGTTGATTTTGCGTTGCTTCGGTTTGTGTCGAGTTGCTGGTCTTAGTGTCTAGTCCTTTAGAGTTTCGAGTTCTTGTCACCATCTATACACAGCCGAGTATTACCATATCTTCTCTCTGTCGAATCTGTGGTGAAGTCCGAATTGAACTGTGGTCTTGGTCCGGATTGAGTTGAGTTCCAATCGGAGTTCCACCAACGTGAAAAAAAGGGGAAGCCGAGTAGAACTCGGCAATAGGTAGAATCCGTTTTGTGTTTTGTTCTGAGTGGGAAACCGAGTAGAACTTGTAGTCCGCATGTTGATCTATCCAGATCTCCGACTACGTGAACCAAAAGAAAGATAACTCCATACTTGTTCGGCCTTACTCTAGAGAGAGAGAGAGAGTATCTTCTTCTTACCGGAATACCCCTACTCTTTCCAGAAAAAGTGTGTGTAGCGAATTGCTCTTTTGTATTCTTTTGTTCATATAATTAGTTTTTGAGGTTGCCCAAAAAAAAAGAAAAGAGAAAAGATTCAAAAGAAAAGGGACTGTTTTTCATTTTGATTCTAGGACCGTTCCACCTTGTGTTCGGGGGTGTGTTGTGGTTTTCTTTGTGTCCAGGCTCGCATCTCTAGCACGGTCTAGCCTAGGACCAGCACAGTACCGCCATCGAACGTTTATTCAGCTCGCTTTTATAACTAACGTGGTGCTAGTTCGTTCCTTGTTTCAGCCCACCTATAGCTCCACATACTCTACAGCTTGACAGGTCTTGTGCTGCAGCACCGATACACTTCATCCATTGCTGTACACTTGTTGGTAGACGACCCCTCCTGTCAAGCAAGGTAAGAATTGGTAAGAACTTGTGTAACAAGTTGAGTGTGAGCGACTTGCTGTAGCTACATCCTAGTAGTTGTAGGGCTTTTATTTCTTCACTTGCCTTTCTTGTTGTCTTTGTCTTTGAACCATGACAGGGGCAGGTGATGATAACGAAGTACCACATACACCTCGCACTAAGAGCATCATACAACATTTTGAAAGGAAAGTGAAGCTGCACACAGAGGGACTTGATAACGACTTGCAGGTGACAAATGAAAAGCTGGTGCAGTTGGAGGCTACGCAGATTGCCACAAACAACAAGCTTACAAGTTTGGAGGAATCTGTTGCTAGTGTGGACAAAAGCCTTGCTGCTCTCTTAAGGCGATTTGATGACTTCCACACCGAAGATAAAGAGAAGCACAAAGAAGAAAAGGAGGGAGATCGAGAGCACGGTAGTCATGAAGATGACTACACTGCTGATACTGAGCATGATGATCAAGACACTCGTGATCGACGTCGCCTACGTCACAACCGTAGAGGTATGGGTGGCAACCGCCGACGCGAGGTATACAATAATGATGATGCTTTCAGTAAGATTAAATTTAAGATACCTCCTTTTGATGGTAAATATGACCCTGATGCCTACATTACTTGGGAGATTGCTGTTGATCAAAAGTTTGCATGTCATGAATTTCCTGAGACTACACGTGTTAGGGCTGCTACTAGCGAGTTTACAGATTTTGCTTTTGTTTGGTGGATAGAATATGGCAAGAAAAATCCTAATAACATACCTAAAACATGGGATGCGCTGAAACGAGCCATGAGAGCTAGATTTGTTCCATCTTACTATGCCCGTGATATGATAAATAAGTTGCAACAATTGAGACAAGGTGCTAAAAGTGTAGAAGAATATTATCAGGAATTACAAACGGGTATGTTGCGTTGTAACCTAGAGGAGGATGAGGAACCGGCTATGGCTAGATTTTTGGGTGGGTTAAATCAGGAAATTCAGGACATCCTCGCTTACAAAGAATACAATAACGTAACCCGTTTGTTTCATCTTGCTTGTAAAGCTGAAAGGGAAGTACAGGGACGACGTGCTAGCGCAAGGAGTAATATTTCTGCAGCGAAGGCTAATTCATGGCAGCAACGCATGACTACAACTCCATCTACACATATTTCTACTCCATCATCTAGTGACAAGACTCGAGCTGCCCCCACAAATTCGAGTGCAAAGACGATGCAAAAACCTGCTGCGAGTACTTCATCTGTGGCATCGACGGGTAGAACCAGCAACATACAATGTCACCGGTGCAAGGGATATGGGCACATGATGCGTGACTGTCCAAACAAGCGAGTTATGATTGTCAAGGATGATGGTGAGTGCTCATCTGCTAGTGATTTTGATGAAGATACACTTGCATTGCTTGCGACTGACCATGCAGGTAATGAAGAACAAATAGAAGAACACATTAATGCAGGTGAAGCGGACCACTATGAGAGCTTGATTGTGCAACGAGTACTTAGTGCACAAATGGAGAAGGCAGAGCAAAATCAGCGACACAATTTATTCCAAACAAAGTGTGTCATCAAAGAACGTTCGTGCCGCATGATCATTGATGGAGGTAGCTGCAACAACTTGGCAAGCAGCGATATGGTGCAGAAGCTTGCCCTCAACACCAAACCACACCCGCATCCCTACTACATCCAATGGCTGAACAACAGTGGTAAGGCAAAGGTAACTAGACTTGTGAGAATCATTTTTTCCATCGGATCCTACAAAGATATTGTTGAATGTGATGTTGTGCCTATGCAAGCTTGTAACATTCTGCTAGGTAGACCTTGGCAATTTGATAGAGATTCTATGCATCATGGAAGATCAAATCAGTATTCTTTTCTATACCATGATCGAAAAATTGTGTTGCATCCTATGTCTCCTGAAATTATTATGAAAACTGATGTTGCTAGGGCTGCTAAAGCAAAGAGCGAGAAAAATGAAAATGATAAATCTGTAATTGATAACAAAGATGAGATAAAACTGAAAGGACGTTGTATGATAGCCACCAAATCAGATATTAATGAGTTCAATGCATCCACTTCTGCTGCTTATGCTTTGATATGCAAGGATGTTTTGATTTCAATTGAGGATATGCAATGTTCTTTGCCCCCTGCTGTTGCTAACGTTTTGCAGGAGTATTCTGATGTGTTTCCAAGTGCGGTACCAGCGGGGCTGCCACCACTACGCGGGATTGAGCACCAAATTGATCTTATTCCTGGTGCATCTTTGCCAAACCGTGCGCCATACTGGACAAACCCAGAAGAAACAAAGGAAATTCAGCGACAAGTGCAAGAACTACTAGACAAAGGTTATGTGCGAGAATCCCTTAGCCCTTGTGCTGTTCCAGTAATTTTAGTGCCTAAGAAAGATGGAACATGGCGTATGTGTGTTGATTGTAGAGCTATTAATAATATCACCATTCAATATCGACACCCTATTCCACGATTAGATGATATGCTAGATGAACTTAGTGGTGCTGTGTTTTCAAAAGTTGATTTACGTAGTGGGTACCACCAGATTCGTATGAAATTGGGAGATGAATGGAAAACTGCTTTCAAAACTAAGTTCGGTTTATATGAGTGGTTAGTCATGCCTTTTGGGTTAACTAATGCACCTAGTACTTTCATGAGATTAATGAACGAGGTTTTGCGTGCTTTCATTGGGAAATTTGTTGTCGTATATTTTGATGATATATTAATTTACAACAAATCATTGGATGAACATCTTGATCATTTACGTGCTGTTTTTAATGCACTACGCGAGGCACGCTTATTTGGTAACCTTGAGAAGTGCACCTTTTGCACCGATCGAGTGTCTTTTCTTGGTTATGTTGTGACTCCACAGGGAATTGAGGTTGATCAAGCCAAGGTGGAAGCTATACAGGGATGGCCTGTCCCAAAGACTATCACCCAGGTGCGGAGTTTCCTAGGACTTGCTGGATTCTATCGCCGTTTTGTGAAGGATTTCAGCACCATTGCTGCACCATTGAATGAGCTTACCAAGAAGGGGGTGCCTTTTGAATGGGGCAAAACACAAGAGAATTCATTCAACATGTTGAAAGATAAGTTAACTCATGCGCCTCTCCTACAACTTCCTGATTTTAATAAGACTTTTGAGCTTGAATGTGATGCTAGTGGAATTGGTCTGGGAGGTGTTTTGTTACAAGAGGGAAAACCTATTGCATATTTTAGTGAGAAATTGAGTGGGCCTGTTCTCAATTATTCTACTTATGATAAAGAACTCTATGCTCTTGTTCGAACATTAGAGACATGGCAGCATTATTTGTGGCCCAAAGAGTTTGTTATCCATTCTGATCATGAATCTTTAAAACATATTCGTAGTCAAGGAAAACTGAATCGTAGGCATGCAAAATGGGTTGAATTTATTGAATCTTTTCCTTATATTATTAAGCACAAGAAAGGGAAGGAGAATATTATTGCTGATGCTTTGTCACGGAGATATACTTTGCTGAATCAACTTGATTATAAGATCTTTGGGTTAGAAACAATTAAAGACCAATATGTTCACGATGCTGATTTTAGAGACGTGTTGCTGCATTGTAAAGATGGAAAAGGATGGAACAAATTCATCATTAGTGATGGGTTTGTGTTTAGAGCTAACAAGCTATGCATTCCAGCTAGCTCTGTTCGTTTGTTGTTGTTGAAGGAAGCACATGGAGGTGGTTTGATGGGACATTTTGGAGCAAAGAAGACCGATGACATACTTGCTGGTCATTTCTTTTGGCCAAGGATGAAGAGAGATGTGGAGAGGTTTGTTGCTCGTTGCACAACATGTCAAAAGGCAAAGTCACGGTTAAATCCCCACGGTTTGTATCTACCTCTTCCTGTTCCTAACGCTCCTTGGGAGGATATATCTATGGATTTTGTGTTGGGATTACCAAGGACTAGGAGGGGACGTGATAGTGTGTTTGTGGTTGTTGATAGATTTTCTAAGATGGCACATTTCATACCATGTCATAAAACTGATGATGCTACAAATATTGCTGATTTGTTCTTTCGAGAAATTGTTCGCTTACATGGTGTGCCCAACACCATTGTTTCTGATCGTGATGCTAAATTTCTTAGTCATTTTTGGAAGACTTTGTGGTTTAAATTGGGGACTAAGCTTTTATTTTCCACCACTTGTCATCCCCAAACTGATGGTCAAACTGAAGTTGTGAATAGAACTTTATCCACTATGTTAAGGGCTGTTTTAAAGAAGAATATTAAGATATGGGAAGAATGTTTGCCTCATATTGAGTTCGCTTATAATCGTTCATTGCATTCTACTACAAAAATGTGTCCTTTCGAGATTGTCTATGGCTTCTTGCCACGTGCTCCTATTGATTTAATGCCTTTGCCAAGTTCTGAAAAAATGAATTTTGATGCTAAGCAACGTGCTGAATTGATGTTAAAATTGCATGAAGCCACTAAAGAAAACATAGAGCGCATGAATGCTAAGTACAAATGCACTGGAGATAAAGGTAGAAAGCAATTGATTCTGGAACCTGGGGATTTGGTTTGGTTGCATTTACAAAAAGATAGATTTCCAGAACTGAGAAAATCCAAATTGATGCCTAGAGCTGATGGTCCTTTTAAAGTGTTGCAATGAATTAATGAGAATGCATATAAGCTTGATCTTCCTGCAAATTTTGGGGTTAGTCCCACATTTAACATTGCAGATTTGAAGCCTTATTTGGGTGAGGAAGATGAGCTTGAGTCGAGGACAACTCAAATGCAAGAAAGGGAGGATGATGAGGACATCAACACCAGCGATACATCCTCTCCGACACAACCTATAGCTGGTCCTCTTACTCGTGCTCGTGCTCGTCAACTTAATCATCAAGTGAGTTCCTTGATAAGCTCTTGTCCATCTTGTTTAGGCAATGGAAACGCGTGCACTCTTGTTTTGATTAGGAACCGAGGAGAAGACCGAAAGGGAGAAGGACTCGCGCTAGCTGGATTCGGACTGCAGCAAAGCACCAACTTGTGACCGTCACCACGGTTGCATACGGATTCGGATTTAGGCGCTTTAGGACTTGTTGGAAAGCTTATCAAGTCTACTTTCATATGAATCAAGTCCCACGTCAATACCTGTTAGGCAGCAGCAGCAATGATCCAATTACCGTTGGCAGGTCTTGCTGTCCAGGGTGCTGCGTCACCTCATTTTGGGCTGATGGCCCATGTATCATGTTGGGTCCATTAGGGACGCGTCCTAGGGTTGGAGGACGACCCCAACACTCTTTTGGTCGTCAATCCATCTACTTATATCCCTCTATAGCCGCCATGGTCGGGTTGGGTTTTGTTTAGATCAAGTTTAGCCTTCGCTACTTGCTTGTAGGCGCGCGTGCTGGATCAGCCGCCCGTCTCCTTGTCTTCGGAACCCCATTGTTGATTAAGATTCAGTTTGGAACCTTCAATTTCATCTAGCAATTCAGTGCTTGTTTCCTCGTTCTTGCTAGTTCTTCGATTGCTTGCAGGACGGGAGCCCTAGGGGCTGGTTATCGCGCTCCACAAGATCGTGACGGCTACTGGACGTGGTGTATCGGTTGCTAAGGCGCGGTCTTGAGGGCTGTAGTCGGGCCGTGAACATCATCTCCAACCACCAATCGAGTTATCCCCCGCTTCTCATTGAAAGATCAGGCAAAAACCCTAGCGGGTTCGCATCATGTTAGCAAGCTTAACCGCGCTCTCATTATCACACAACAAAGGTACCCTTTCTAAGACTACACCATAGTCTAAAAGGGTTTGTTTCATGTAAAGGATTTGTGCACAACAAGCACCCACGACTATGAGATGTGAAATGGCACCCCCCGGATGTGCTCTTTCTATCTACTTTGTAACCCGCGTAATCCGAATCGGAATACCCAACGAGTTGGAAGTTAGCTCTTTTGGGATACCAAAGGCCAATGCTTGGGGTGTTCTTTAGGTACCTAAGGATTCTCTTTACGGCCATGAGATGTGATTCCTTAGGATCGGCTTGAAATCTAGCACACATGCACACACTAAACATGATGTCGGGCCTAGATGCAGTCAAATATCACAAGCTACCAATCATAGAACGGTAGAGAGTTTGATCAACCGAGTTACCTCCCTCATCTAGGTCGAGATGTCCATTTGTTGGCATTGGAGTCTTGATAGGCTTGCAATCATCCATGTTGAAGCGCTTAAGTAGGTCTTTTGTGTACTTCTGTTGAGATATAAAAGTCCCCTCCTTTAATTGCTTGACTTGGAAGCCTAGGAAGATATAAAACTCCTTCGACATCAAGTCACCAAATTCTTTGCAATAGGCTTCATTTGTTGACCCGAAGATGATATCATCAACGTAGACTTGAAAAATGAAGATCTCTCCATTCTTGGTGAATAATGTGGTGTCGATCTTCCCAATGATGAAGCCCTTCTCAATGAGGAAGTCCTGGAGGCGCTCGTACCATGCTCTTGGAGCTTGCTTGAGACCATATAGCGCCTTGGACAACTTATAAACATGATTAGGATATCTAGGGTCTTCAAACCCGGGAGGTTGGTCGACATTGACTAGTTCATTTATGAAGCCATTTAAAAATGCACTTTTCACATCCATTTGATATAATTTAATGTCATGATGTGATGCATATGCAAGGAGGATACGAATGGCTTCAAGTCTTGCAACTGGTGCAAAGGTCTCTCCAAAATATAAGCCTTCAACTTGAGAGAACCCTTTTGCAACTAGCCTTGCCTTGTTTCTAACAACCTTGCCTTGATCATCTTGCTTGTTCCTAAACACCCATTTTGTTCCAATGACTCTTGCGCCTTTAGGTCGCTCTTCAAGTGTCCAAACTTGATTGCGGGTGAAGTTGTTCAACTCTTCATGCATGGCATTCACCCAATCCGGATCACTTAGAGCTTCATCTACAATGGTAGGCTAAACAAGAGAAACAAAGGAGTGATGTTCCATAAATAAAGCAAGTTTTTGAGATCGAGTCATTACATCCCTTGTTGGACTCCCTATGATGAGATCTTGAGGATGAGCTTGTAGTAGAGGAGTAGTCCTTCGATCAACCACTTGAGGGGCCGCATGTGGAGCATCAACATCTTGAGCTTGTACCACCATTTGATCATGGGAGACATGAGTATCTTCAAATGGCTCTCTCCCATCTTTATCATCATCTTGTGGTACATTTGATGAGGATGGCTTGTCAATGACTTGCACATCATCATAATCGTCTTTAGGCTTGATGCCTCCCACCGACATATTCTTCATTGCTTCCCTCAATGGTTCATCACCTACATCATCAACATTCTCATGCTCTCCTTGAGAGCCATTAGATTCATCGAATTCCACATCATATGTTTCTTCCACCATCCCGGTGGCATGGTTGAATACTCGATATGCTTTGGACTTCAATGAGTAACCAACAAGAAAACCAATATCACATCAGCGTTGAAACTTCCCTAGGTGTTGGCGCTTCTTGTAGATGTTGCATTTGCACCCAAACACCCTAAAGAAGCATACATCCGGCTTCTTGTTGTTGAGTAGCTCATAGGGGGTCTTGCCAAGGAGACGATGGGGGAATAACCGGTTGGATGCATAGCATGCGGTGTTGATTGCTTCCGCCCAAAATCTTTCCGATGTACAGTACTCATCTAGCATTGTTCTTGCTAGGGTGATTAGAGTTCTGTTCTTCCTCTCAACTACCCTATTTTGTTGTGGTGTGTAGGTTGAGGAGACTTCATGCTTGATCCCAACTTCATCACAATATTGCTCAATGTGGGTGTTGTCAAATTCCTTCCCATTATCACTTCTAATCTTTTTGATCTTCGAGTCAAATTCATTTTGGGCTCTCGTGGCAAACTTCTTGAATGAAGGGGTTGCTTCGGATTTGTCATGAAGAAAGAACACCCAAGTGTATCTAGAGTAATCATCAACAATCACTAGGCAATAGAGATATCCACCCAAGCTAGCATATGTTGTTGGCCCAAATAGATCCATGTGAAGTAGCTCTAACTCTCTTGATGTTGAAACAAAGGCTTTGGTTGGATGAGTGTTTGCAACTTTCTTGCTAGCTTGACATGCACTACACAATATGTCCTTCTCAAACTTGACATCCTTCAAGCCCCTAACCAAATCCTTCTTCAATAGCTTGTTGAGAGTGTTCATTCCAACATGTGCCAATCTTCTATGCCATTGCCAACCAAGAGATTGCTTAGTGAACAAACATGTCTTTAAGTTGGCATCTTCGGAGGAGAAATCCACTAGATAGAGATTTTTGTATCTAAAGCCTTTGAATATCACTTGTGTATCATCTTTCTTGGTCACAACCACTTCCTTATCAGTGAACAAACATTGAAAGCCAAGATCACAAAGTTGCCCAACGGATAGCAAGTTGAAGCTCAATGAAGCAACTAGAAGCACATTTGATATTGTATGATCATTGGATATTGCCACTTTGCCCAAACCCTTGACATTGCCCTTTGAGTTGTCACCAAATGTAATGTTTTCTTGATCATTGACATTCTCTTCTAGTGAGGTGAACATCCGGGGATCATCGGTCATATGTTGTGTGCAACCACTATCGATCACCTAATGAGATCCACCGGTCTTGTAGTTCACCTACACACACAAGAAATCAAGCTTGAGCTTTAGGGACCCAAACTTGTTGAGGCCCCTTAACCTTCTCAACTAGAGACTTAGCAACTCAAATTTTCTTTGGCCTATTCTTGTTTGGAGGCCCCATGAACATAACTTTCATCTTGCCACTAGAATCTTGTCTAAGCATGTAGTGAGCATTGAAAGCAAAGGGACTAGCATGTTTGGGCAAGGGTGTGGGTTTTGGCTCTTCACAATTGTGAGCAAAGTGTCCTTCTTTTCCACACTCAAAGCATCTTCCCAACTTCTTCTTCTTTGGCTTTGGGATGCTCTTGCGTTGCTTCATCTTCTCTTCAAGGTAGCCAATACCACTTCTATTGGTCTTCATTACGGTGTTCATGAGAAGCTCACTTTGAAGACATTGACCCTTGGTGAAGTTTCTCAACCTGGTGGTAAGGTGCTCTTTCTCTTTATTGAGCTTGTCATTCTCTTGTTGGAGTTCCAATTGGGATGGTGTTAACTTGTAATCCCTCTCCATTTTCAATCTCTTGTTCTCTTCTTTTAGTATGTCAAGCTCAAGAGACATGCTATAGTCATCATCATAAGTTTGAATGGCAACTTGCTTGGTGGTTGCTAGCTTCTCTAGATCAATCTTGAGCTTTGCATTCTCATTCTTGATCTTGACATAGTCATCATAATGTTTGGCCTCAACCACTTTCTTGCCCTTGCTACTAGCGCTTTGCTCATCATGCTCACTAACCAAATCCTCACAAGATGTTGCTATGTCACACTTAACAACAAGGTTAGAGGCATCATGTGTCTCATGAGAAAGTAAATCATAAGCAATGGTAAGAGCATCATGATCAACTTTAACTTGAGTATATTGTTCTTTGAGCAAAGCATAGCTAGTGTTAAGATCACTATGCATCTTATCAAGTTTTTCATTTTTAGCTTTGAGCTTCTTGTTAGAGGACTTGAGCTCCTTGATAGTTGATGACATAGTAGCAAGTTCATTTTGTAGCTCATCACTAGCATGTGTAGCATGGTCATATTTTTCAACAAAAGATTCATTTTCATTAACAAGCTTTTCATTTTTAGCGCTAGTCTTTCTTATGATTCTAGAATAGTTGTTTAGCAAATCAACAAGTTCATCATAAGAGGGCTTCTTCATCACTTGTGCTCTCATGATGCACCTCAATTGCCTTGGACTTGCCCTTCTTGTCATGGCTTGCTTTGAAGGCCAAGTCCTTCTTCTTGTCGGTGGAGGAGCCACCACTAGGTGTGATGTGCATGTACATCTCATGCGCATTGATCTTTCCCAAGACTTGTGTTGGTGTGGATGTGTGAACGCATCTTGGCCCCTAGTGGGTTTCGATGATTGGATGAAACACAAGATTACTGTGACTAACGTGTGTTTTGCAGAAACAGGGATGAGTTAGGTCACGATAATGGCGGCGATACGGGTATATGGAGTTCATGTCCCCTGGCGATGGAAATCGTTTCGGTTTTCAAAGGACGGATGATGAAGACGGTGGTAGACTAGGCTAAGTGTCATATGGTGTTGGAGGACACTTAGGTAGTCTTAGGTCTTTGTTTTTTCTTTGGTCGTACTATAAAGGGGAGTGTGAATCAGTAGCTTGACCTAGATGAGTCTATTGAGGTAGGTGTGGTGCACACTTGTTATTTCATAGCCCTAGGTAGCTTTGAGAGAGCCCTTATGTCGTGAGGATGAAAAGTCGTTAAGGCCGCGTCGCGATTTGAGTTAGTTTTTGCCTGTGAAACAGGCATCGGAAGCTGGCCTGGTGGGCATCGGACGCGCGTCCGATGCTCACTAGACTTGGGTCTGTCTGGTGCATGGCATCGGACGCTCCGATGTTGTCACATCAGACGCGCCCATGCCACTGTTCACTTGCGAGTGAATTTGGGCATGCATCGGACGCTAAGGGCCAACATCCGATGGCCATGCAGAGAGGTTCCAGAGAGGTCAGAATCGCATCGGACGCGTCCTATGCGATGGCATCGGACGCTGCCCAGCGTCCGATGTCCCATTGAAAGGTCTGACAGAAGGTACAGTTGACCTAGGGTCGAGGGCATCGAATCATCCGATGCCAGACATTAGAGCGTCCGATGCCCCCGAAAAACGCCCAGTACAGTGCTCTTTTGGATGGCCAGTTGGGGGAGTATTTATACTTCACCTCTTCATCCATTAGAGTGTTCTTGCCACTTCCATCTGCTGAGAGACACATTGTGAGTGTGAGAAAGTGCAAGAGCCCTAGTGAGGTTGAGAGAATTGCTAATTGAGAGAATTAGTGACCTCCTAGTGAGAATTGAGTAGCAAGTGTGCATCCATCCATCTCTTTGGCCTTGTCTTGGTCAAGTGAGAGTTCTAGCTTGTTACTCTTGGTGATCGGCATCACCTAGACGGCTTGGTGGTGATCATGAAGCTTGGTGATCATCCAGAGGCTTGTGGATGACCCAAGGAGGCTTGTGACAGGTAGTGAGCGATTCACCGGGCCGGAGTAGCGAAGAATCAGCTCATAGTGAGCAATTGATCCTTGCGCGGATCAAGGGGGAGCAATACCCCTGCGCGGGTGCTCCAACGAGGACTAGGGGGGTGTGCCGACACCTCGATACCTCGGCAAAAATATCGTCGTGTCATCTCTACTCTCTTTACTTACGCATTTACATTTGAGCAATTCAATTCTGCAATTTACTTGTTGTTCATTCATACTTGAATTGCTTTGCTAGAGTAGAAATTACATAGTGATAGTCTTTTGTGCGGTAGAGTTTAGAGAAACACACTTCTAGGCACAAGGGGTTAATTGGGCTTGATAGGTTTTAATTTGTGCTAAAGTTTTAGAAAAGGCCAATTCACCCCCCTCTTGGGCATCTTGATCCTTTCAATTGGTATCGGAGCCTCATGCTCTCGATTTAGGCTTAACCGCCTAGAGTTAAGATGTCCGAAGGTGATGGACCACCTCCCATGTCCGAGGGAGATGACTTCGCATATTGGAAAATCCGTATGGAGTCGTACCTAGAAGCGGTTGATGTGAAATGTCGCGAAGCCGCTATTACCGGGTTCCCCAAACCCAAGGAGGGCACTAGCCTCACGCCACATGAGGAGGAAAATGAGAAGTGGAATGCAAAGGCCAAAAACATTCTTTTTAGAGGCATTTGCAAGGACGTGTTTAACCGCGTCCGGAACCACAAGAATGCCCATGATCTATGGGTAACATTTGTGCTCTCCATGAGGGAACTAAGAGTGAGCGTGAGGATCACTATCATTTAGTTATGCAAAAGCTTCATTCATTTGATATGCATGCTAATGAAAATGCAAATGAAATGTACTCACGCTTGAATGTTCTTGTAGAAGAACTCAATGGACTTGGCCTCACACAAATGCAACCATCCGATGTTGTGAGGAAGATTATTTGTGTCCTTCCAATTGAGAAGTGTGGACACATTGTGACCGTGCTACATGAAAGCGATCTTTCCACCGCTACACCAACACAAATCTTGGGGGAGATCAATGCGCATGAGATGTACATGCACATCACACCAAATGGTGGCTCCTCCACCGACAAGAAGAAGGACTTGGCCTTCAAAGCAAGCCATGACAAGAAGGGCAGGTGCAAGGCAATTGAGGTGCATCATGAGAGCTCAAGTGATGAAGAAGATGATACTAACATTGCTCTCATGGTGAGGAGGACCACAAAGATATTGAAGAAGCTTCACAAGAATGGAGTCAACTTTGACTCAAGAAAGAAGAAATTCTTCACAAGTAGCAAGAGAAGGCCAATCTCCGAAATGGATTGCTACAATTGCGGTGAACTTGGCCATCTTGCTCACCAATGCACCAAGCCCAAGAAAGACAACTACAAGAACAAGAACAAGGGCAAGAAATATGACTCATCAAGTGAAGATGAGAAGAAGAGTAAGAAGCCCTACAAGAAGGATGGCAACAAGAAGAAGCAATACCACAAGAAAGGTGGCAAAGCTTACAATGTCGGTGACTGGCTTATCGACATTGACTCCTTCGATGGCTCATCCAATGAAGATAGTGATGATAAGAAGGAGAAGGTGGCCGCTCTAGTGATTGGGACTTCTACTCCACCACCACCGTCGCCATCATCCACTACACACCTATGCCTCATGGGCAAGGGTGACCAGAAGGTACAAAGTGATGATGACTCTAGTGATGATGAAAGTGATGGAGAATTCAAAGCTCCCTCTTATGATGAACTCGTTGATTTGCTAAACAACTATTCTAGAATCATAAGAAAGACTAGAGCTAAAAATGAAAAGCTTGTTGATGAAAATGAATCTCTTGTTGAAAAGTATGATCATGCTATAGATGCTAGTAATGAGCAACAAGATGAACTTGCTACTATGTCATCATCTATCAAGGAGCTCAAGTCCTCTAACAAAGAGCTCAAAGCTAAAAATGAAAAACTTGCTAAGATGCATAGTAACCTTAACACTAGCTATGCTTTGCTTAAGGAACAATATACTCAAGTTAAAGTAGATCATGATACACTTGTTGTAGCTTATGATATGCTTTCTCATGAGACACATGATGCCCCTAACCTTGTTGTTAAGTGTGACATAGCAACATCTTGTGAGGACTTGGTTAGTGAGCATGATGAGCAAAGAGCTAGTGGCAAGGGCAAGAAAGTGGTTGTGGCCGATCACTATGATGACTATGTCAAGATCAAGAATGAGAATGCAAAGCTCAAGATTGATCTAGAGAAGCTATCAACCACCAAGCAAGTTGTCATCCAAACTCATGATGATGACTATAGCATGACACTTGAGCTAGACATGCTAAAAGAAGAAAACAAGAGATTGAAGATGGAGAGGGATTACAAGTTGACACCATCCCAATTGGAACTCCAACAAGAGAATGACAAGCTCAAGAAGGAGAAGGAACACCTTACCACCGGATTGAAGAAATTCACCAAGGGTCAATGTCTTGAAAGTGAGCTACTCATGAACACAGTAATGAAGACCAATAGAAATGGTATTGGCTTTCTTGAAGAGAAGATGAAGCAACGCAAGAGCATCCCAAAGCCAAAGAAGAAGAAGTTGGGAAGATGCTTTGAGTGTGGAAAGGAAGGACACTTTGCTCACAATTGTGAAGAGCCTAAACCCACACCCTTGCCCAAGCATGCTAGGCCCTTTGCTTTCAATGGTCACTACATGCTTAGACAAGATTCTAGTGGCAAGATGAAAGTTATGTTCATGGGGCCTCCAAACAAGAATAGGCCAAAGCAAATTTGGGTTGCTAAGTCTCTAGTAGAGAAGGTTAAGGGGCCTCAACAAGTTTGGGTCCCTGAAGCTCAAGCTTGATTTCTTGTTTGTGTAGGTGAACTACAAGACCGGTGGATCTCATTGTGTGATTGATAGTGGTTGCACACAACATATGACCGGTGATCCCCGGATGTTCACCTCACTAGAAGAGAATGTCAGTGACCAAGAAAAGGTTACATTTGGTGACAACTCTAAGGGCAATGTGAAGGGATTGGGCAAAGTGGCAATATCAAATGATCATACCATCTCAAATGTGCTTCTAGTTGCTTTATTGAGCTTCAACTTGCTATCCGTTGGGCAACTATATGATCTTGGCTTTCAATGTGGTTGTGACCAAGAAAGATGATACACAAGTGATATTCAAAGGCTTTAGATACAACAATCTCTATCTAGTTGATTTCTCCTCCGAAGATGCCAACTTGAAGACATGTTTGTTCACAAAGCAATCTCTTGTTTGGCTATGGCATAGAAGATTGGCACATGTTGGAATGAACACTCTCAACAAGCTATTGAAGAAGGATTTGGTTAGGGGCTTGAAGGATGTCAAATTTGAGAAGGACAAATTGTGTAGTGCATGTCAAGCCGGCAAGCAAGTTGCAAACACCCATCCAACCAAAGCTTTTGTTTCAACATCAAGAGAGTTAGAGCTACTTCACATGGATCTATTTGGGCCAACAACATATGCTAGCTTGGGTGGAAATCTCTATTGTCTAGTGATTGTTGATGACTATTCTAGATACACTTGGGTATTCTTTCTTCATGACAAATCCGAAGCAACCCCTTCATTCAAGAAGTTTGCCAAGAGAGCCCAAAATGAGTTTGACTTGAAGATCAAGAAAATAAGAAGTGATAATGGAAAAGAGTTTGACAACACCAACATTGAGGAATATTGTGATGAAGTTGGGATCAAGCATGAAGTCTAACAAAATGGGGTAGTTGAGAGGAAGAACCGGACTCTAATCACCCTAGCAAGGACAATGCTAGACGAGTACTCTACACCGGAGAGATTTTGGGCGGAAGCAATCAACACCGCTTGCTATGCATCAAACCGATTGTTCCCCCATCGTCTACTTGGCAAGACCCCCTATGAGCTACTCAACAACAAGAAGCCGGATGTATCTTTCTTTAGAGTGTTTGGGTGCAAATGCTACATCTACAAGAAGCGCCAACACCTAGGGAAGTTTCAACGCCGATGTGATATTGGTTTTCTTGTTGGTTACTCATTGAAGTCCAAAGCATATCGAGTATTCAACCATGCCACCGGGATGGTAGAAGAAACATATGATGTGGAATTCGATGAATCTAATGGCTCTCAAGGAGAGCATGAAAATCTTGATGATGTAGGTGATGAACCATTGAGGGAGGCGATGAAGAACATGCCGGTTGGAGCCATCAAGCCTAAAGATGATGATGATGATGTACAAGTCATTGACAAGCCATCCTCATCCAATGTACCACTTGATGATGACAAAGATGAGAGGGATCCAAATGAAGATACTCATGTCTCCCATGATCAAATGGTGGTACAAGCTCAAGATGTTGGTGCTCCACAAGCGGCCCCTCAAGTGGTTGATCGAAGGACTACTCCTCTACTACAAGCTCATCCTCAAGATCTCATCATAGGGAGTCCGACAAGGGGTGTAATGACTCGCTCTCAAAAACTTGCTTTATTTATGGAACATCACTCCTTTGTTTCTCTTGTTGAGCCTACCATTGTAGATGAAGCTCTAGGTGATCCGGACTGGGTGAATGCCATGCATGAAGAATTAAACAACTTCACCCGCAACCAAGTTTGGACACTTGAAGAGCGACCAAAAGGCGCAAGAGTCATTGGAACAAAATGGGTGTTTAGGAACAAGCAAGATGATCAAGGCAAGGTTGTAAGAAACAAGGCAAGGCTAGTGGCAAAGGGGTTCTCTCAAGTTGAAGGCTTAGATTTTGGAGAGACCTTTGCACCGGTTGCAAAACTTGAAGTCATTCGTATCCTCCTTGCATATGCATCACATCATGACATTAAATTATATCAAATGGATGTGAAAAGTGCATTTTTAAATGGCTTCATAAATGATCTAGTCTATGTTGATCAACCTCCCGGGTTTGAAGACCCTAGATATCCTAATCATGTTTATATGTTGTCCAAGGCGCTATATGGGCTCAAGCAAGCCCCAAGAGCATGGTACGAGCGCCTCCGGGACATCCTCATTGAGAAGGGCTTCATCATTGGGAAGGTCGACACCACACTATTCACCAAAAAGCTTGATGGAGAGATCTTCATTTGTCAAGTCTACGTTGATGATATCATCTTCGGGTCAACAAATGAAGCCTATTGCAAGGAATTTGGTGACTTGATGTCGAAGGAGTTTGAAATGTCCATGATTGGTGAGCTCACATTCTTCCTAGGCTTCCAAGTCAAGCAATTGAAGGAGGGGACTTTTATATCACAAGAGAAGTACACAAAAGACCTCCTCAAGCGCTTCAACATGGATGATTGCAAGCCTATCAAGTCTCCAATGCCAACAAATGGACATCTCAACCTAGATGTGGGAGGTAACCCGGTTGATCAAACTCTCTACCGTTCTATGATTGGTAGCTTGTTATATTTGACCGCATCTAGGCCCGACATCATTTTTATTATGTGCATGTGTGCTCGGTTTCAAGCCGACCCTAGGGAATCACATCTCATAGCCGTAAAGAGAATCCTTAGGTACCTAAAGCACACCCCAAGCATTGGCCTTTGGTATCCCAAAGGATCTAACTTCCAACTCGTTGGGTATTCCGATTCGGATTACGCGGGTTGCAAAGTAGATAGAAAGAGCACATCCGGAGGGTGCCATTTGCTTGGGAGATCACTAGTTTCATGGAGTTCAAAAAAGCAAAATAGTGTGGCCTTGTCTACCGCCGAGGCGGAATACATAACTTCCAACTCGTTGGGTATTCCGATTCGGATTACGCGGGTTGCAAAGTAGATAGAAAGAGCACATCCGGAGGGTGCCATTTGCTTGGGAGATCACTAGTTTCATGGAGTTCGAAAAAGCAAAGTAGTGTGGCCTTGTCTACCGCCAAGGCGGAATACATAGCCGCGGGTGCTTGTTGTGCACAAATCCTTTACATGAAACAAACCCTTTTAGACTATGGTGTAGTTCTAGAAAGGGTACCTTTGTTGTGTGACAATGAGAGCGCGGTTAAGCTTGCTAACAACCCGGTTCAACACTCTCGCACTAAGCACATAAATATTCGCCATCACTTTCTAAGAGACCATGTTTCAAAGAAAGACATATCCTTAGAGGGAGTTAGAACCGAAGATCAATTGGCAGATATCTTCACTAAACCTCTAGATGAGAACACCCTTTGTAGATTGCGAAGTGAGCTTAATATGCTTGATCTAAGTAACTTTGCCAAAAGGTGAAAGAGGGTTGTCTTTGCATTGCATTGTATTATATGCCATGTTTATTGTATGCTATGCACATAGGCTTGTCAGACGTGGTTAAGATAACCGCCCTAAAAAGCGTGTGAAGAAGCTTACCCATGAGAAAACTTGACAAGCAACCTAGATTCAAAATTTGTATTGCATTGCATTTGCATGGTTGTTGCTTTGTCGTTTCTCTTTGGTTAAGTTTTGAGCAACCGCTGTGTTCGTCCACCGCTAGGGGGAGCATTTGAGGCTCCTAATGGTTAAGACCCCGAGTTTTGGTGGCCACATGTTGTTCCTTGGGATTTATTGCCTATTTTCACTAAAAATGAAATGTAGCTGTAACACCCGAGGTTCTTAAATAAATAAAATTAATTAGAATTTAATAACGAAATGACCAAAATACTAGATGGAGGAAAATCTTAGCCAGATGTTTGTTGCATTCATGTTGGTGCATAATTTTTATTGGGTGAAAAAGAATTTTATTAAACCCGTTTAGAGCGAACCAGATTTATTCTATTTAAAAAAATAAATAAAAGATTTATGAAAGTTTTACAAATTCAAAACCAAAGGTTTATTTGTAAAACCTAGGAAAATGTTTTGAAAACTTTGTAAACTTCATTTGATTTCAAAAAAGATTTGAGTTTTGAATTTTGAAAGAATTTGAAAACAGTTTGCAAAAGAAAAGAAAAAGGAAAATGGCAAAACCCTCCTCACCTATTTTCCTATCCAGCCGGCCCGCCTCCTCATTTCTCCGCGCGGCCCAGCCTCTCCAACCGGCCTCTCTCCCCATTCCCGCGCTTCCGGCCCGACCCCAACAGCGCCGCTGGCCCGCCTTCCCTCCTCCTTTTCGGGTCGTGTCCTCTCCCCTCCTCCGGCCCAACCGTCTGCACCCACTCCCCCGCCCCACTTCGCCTGGGCCGAGCCCAACCAGCGCCCACGCGGCCTGCTGCTTCCCGCGCGCACGGCAGCCACCGACGCTGACAAGCGGCCCCGCCGCGTCTCTCCCCCTCACTCTCTGACGAACCGGCCCGGCTGTCAGGTCGTCGTCCCCAACAGATCCCTCCGCTCTGGCCACGCCACCGATCTGCCTCAGCTGCACCGAACCCGCCCGGATTTCCCTCCGCGCCCTACCCCTCGCCTTCTCCCTTTTAGCAGCCGCAGAGTTGTCCTTCGCACGCCTCGGCCACCCCTCGGAGTCGAGCCCTCGCACCTCCTCCAGTCACCGCCATCACTCCACCGAGACGACCCGCCGCCGCCTCCGCATCGTCCTCCCTCGTCAGCATCCAACCGACAACTAGGGCACCTTCATCGGCACCGAGGACCGCACCAGAAAGTTCTCCGAGGTGCGCGCATCCGGGAGACGCGTCCCCGGTGAGAACCGAGCCAGGGAGCAACCCATCAACCTCACCGGAGCTCTTTCGGCCACTGACCGCCATCCTCCCTGTCCGGTCCACGCGGCGAGGAGGACCCCTCCAGCGCGGTGAGCCCTTCTCCCTCCTATTTCCTTTCGCACTGCTTTTCTCCGATCGCTAGGTTGTTTCCGAGCCATGATGCCGAGCTCAGCGCATGGCGCTCCGCTGCACCGCATGGCATAGTCGTCGCGTCTCCCCCAGCCACGACCTTTCTCCTATTTTCACCCTGGCCGAGCCGCAGCACCGAGATCCACACTCCGGTACCCACCGTTTGGCCGATCGGTCCTTGGGGCTCACACACCACTGCACGTCGACTAGCTCCCGCTGTGTGGCCTCATGGCGCCACAGCGTCCTGCGTAGCCTCCGACGGCCGCCTCTTCCATCGCCGAAAGCCTGTGAACCCCGAACGGCGCCACCGACTCCTTCGACGAGTCCACGGTGAGTTTCTCCACCCTCCCGTGCCCTCGTTTGTCCTACCCGGGCACTGCAGAGCCACCCTGGCGAGCAGCCGCCCGCCCCACCCATGGCGCCGCCGCTTTGAAGCCACTAGCAGCCGCCGTTCCCTCCCATCGAGCCATCCACGCCGTCCGATCCGAGGTCGGCGGTTAGGATTAGATCCTGAGCCCCAACCGGTATGAGCCGAGCCCACCGGCTGGTGGACGCAGTCCACAGGCGCAGCGTCAGCAAGTCCACGTCCACGTGGTGCGCCCAGGCGAATCAACGTCTGCCACGTGGCGCCACATCAGTTCGGTCAGCGCCACGCCAGCCAGCGCCGCCACGCGTTCCTTGTTTTGCAAAAGAGACCCTGAGATTCCTTGAAACCAACCCGCCGTCCTATGAGCACTGTTCACAGAGTCTTGGGAAACATCTGTTTAGCCCCTACACTTTCAACAAAATGTGGCCCAGTCCAGCCGACTGCCAATTTCCGTTTTTATTTATTTTAAATACAAATTGAGTTCAAATGATTTACAGTTTTGCCATCAAACTTCAAACCCTTATAACTTGCTCATTTTAACTCTAATTTGACCCGTTCAAGTCGCGTTAGATTCGTCTCGTCGAGCTCTACGCGTTAGTTCAGTTTATATCATGTTTTTCTACTATTGATGTACTGTTTCTTATTATGTTTGTTGGGCCATGTGATGATGCTCGATCCAGCAAGTGCGGAGTACGAGGACGCTCCAGACCCTTCTTGTGATCCTGCAGTTTCGACCCAGCCGAAGGAAAGTGTCCTTGAACATCTTGCTCCTGTATTTATTTTATTTTGAGTTAGAGAAGTTTAGATCTTGTAGATGCATGTAGTCTTAGATTGAATCCCATGATATGGTATACTAGCACTTGATTATATTTTCCTTGACACCTGGTTTGGGATGTGTTGGGTAGAAGTCATGCTTAGCCCTGCTGTCTTGGGATGAGATGGTGGTTAAATAATAAACTTGATTAATGATTTATGGAACATGGACTGGTAATGAGTAGTATGGTGAGTAGGTTAATTCGGCAGGACGAACCGTATTGGTGGTTTTGTGCCGTGGGACTCGGCAGCTGGTTTTGGTTTTTGGTTCTGGGCTTGTGCTAGATTATCCTTCCTGGATCCCTAGGACCCGGTTCTCGAAGCCTGCAACCCGGCTTAACAGCGCAAACCATGAGGCCTATATGGCTCTGGGACTGGCTAAGTAATTAGTTTCCTCCAAGTTGAGGGTTTACATGGGGTCGGATTTGTGGCACAAGAGGGGGCTTCTGCAGTGGTGTGTATATCCACTGTTAGCGGTGAAACCTCAGTGAACGTGTAGAACAGACTTGGAGGAGGCTTTGTAAAGGCCTTGTAGTGCGACCCCGCTGTGCACGTTGGCAGTGTTTGGCGTGATGGGGAATGCATGACTCATGGGTAAAGATGTGCGAACTCTGCAAAGTATTAAAACTGATATATCAGCCATGCTCACAGTCACGAGCGACTTGGACTTCTTCGAGATTAGTTGGTGGGTTAGGTCTGGTTCGTTAGGGAAGCCTTATGTGGTCATTAGTCCCATATGACATGGGTACAGAGGCTTCTTCTACGTGGGTTACTGCTTGGTACGGGGGTGACTCCCAGGCTCGGGCGCAGACCTAGTGTTATTACGGAAGGTAGCTCTCTATGTCGTGGCATATGGAACTAATACATATAGGGGGACTCTTCGAGTCGGCCATGTGGGTGGCCTGATGGACTTCAGGTGTGGTTTACGTGATAAACTTCAGGTGTGGTTGCTTGGTGTGACTCCAGGTGTGGTTGCTTGGTGGACTCCAAGTGTTGGTTGCTTCGTGTGACTCCGAGTGTGGTTTGCTCGGTGCGACTCCGAGTGTTGTTACTATTAGAGACAGTGGTTATAACCTAGTAAATAGGTACATAGGATTAATAGGATTTAATAGGATGTGTTGCTTGAGGCGCTTGAGTCAAACAGAGTCAGCGTACCTTTGTTATTAGCCTCATAAGCATATATTTCCTACACTTGCGGAGTACATTTCGATGTACTCACTCTTCCTCTTTGTCCCCCCTGCTACCCCACCCAGACGCTGGCGGCTACATCGACGAGGAGCAGGAGTACCCAGAGGACGGTGACTTTGACCCTGATGACCTGTACTAGGATGGCGCAACCCCCGGTCAACCTTCCTGTGGAGATGGCGTCCAGTTTCCGTGTTCTACATTAAAGTTAGACTGAGAGTCTGTACTTTTCTTTCAGACCCGAGGGTCATTTTTGTAATAATATTCGATATATTAATAAAAACATTGTTTTGATATTTACTTTGATGTTGATATATGTATGAAAATTGATCCTGGCACACATATATTGTGCTCCAATTTTGTTCTTAAAATTGGGGTGTCACAGAGTGGTATCAAAGCTATGTTGACCGTAGGATGCTAACCTAGTCAGTCGTCGAGTTTACAAAACTATTTTTACAAGCCTCACCTCATTTCCCACTTTTGTAGTCTTTCTCTGCTGGAAATTCAAACTCCGTTTCAAAGTAGGTCCTCTAATCCTAGGATGCCCATCATAATTGTTTGATCTCGTAGCATGTTGCTTGATATGTACTTGTGCACATGTTGTGGTTTGGTTCTTCGTAATGATTGTTGGTGTGTTGCGATTGTCAGGTTGCAACGATGTCATTTGTCAAAAGTTTTCTTAATAAAATTAACTAACTTGGGGTCTTTCTCTCTCCCATCTCAACCCTCTATTCACCCATACCAGCTGATGGATCTACGACAATGGGAAGACTGTAGCTTGAGCAACGAGGCTTATCGACTCTTTCAGATAACGCCTTACCGAGGCAAGAAGGACAAGTATCAAAAGTATGTCGCAAACTCTTCTCGTTCTAGAGCTACACCTCAAGCACAAGTCAAGAAACCCCCTGAGGTCCCACCTTCAAGCTCAAGTAAAGCACCTTCTCAACTCCACCAAACAGAAGCACCTCCTCAAGTTCCACAAGAAGACAATCAAGTGATATCCACCCAAAGTGATGTCAAGGCAAAAGGACTATGTTTCTACCGCAAGCAAGCTGGACACTTCATCAGCAAATGCTCGAAGAAGCGTGAGGATCTCAAAGGTCGAGCCAAGAGGAAAGCTCTACGACAACACCTTGAAGCCAAAGACGCAAATCAAGTGGTGAACAAGAAAAATTTCAAGTGTCCAAAACCCTTTGGTATGTCCCACGAGTTTCCCACCCACCTTTCTTTCTAGCCCGAATCTCGGGACGAGATTCCAGTTAAGGGGGTAAGTTTGTAACTCCCTGGGTTTTTAAATAAATAAAATTAATTAGAATTTAATAACGAAATGACCAAAATACTAGATGGAGGAAAATCTTAGCCAGATGTTTGTTGCATTCATGCTGGTGCATAATTTTTATTGGTGAAAAAGAATTTTATTAAACCCGTTTAGGGTGAACCGGATTTATTCTATTTTAAAAAATAAATAAAAGATTTATGAAAGTTTTACAAATTCAAAACCAAAGTTTTATTTGTAAAACCTAGGAAAAATGTTTTGAAAACTTTGTAAACTTCATTTGATTTCAAAAAAGATTTGAGTCTTGAATTTTGAAAGAATTTGAAAAAAGTTTGCAAAAGAAAAGAAAAAGGAAAATGGCAAAACCCTCCTCACCTATTTTCCTATCCAGCTGGCCCGCCTCCTCATTTCTCCGCGCGGCCCAGCCTCTCCAACCGGCCTCTCTCCCCATTCCTGCGCTTCCGGCCCGACCCCAGCAGCGCCGCTGGCCGGCCTTCCCTCCTCCTTTCCGGGCCGTGTCCTCTCCCCTCCTCCGGCCCAACCGGCTGCACCCACTCCCCCGCCCCACTTCGCCTTGGGCCGAGCCCAACCAGCGCCCTCGCGGCCTGCTGGTTCCCGCGCGCACGGCAGCCACCGACACTGGCAAGCGGCCCCGCCGCGTCTCTCCCCCTCACTCTCTGACGAACCGGCCCGACTGTCATGTCGTCGTCCCCAACAGATCTCTCCGCTCTGGCCGCGCCACCGATCCGCCTCAGCTGCACCGAACCCGCCCGAGTTTCCCTCTGCGCCCTACCCCTCGCCTTCTCCCTTTTAGCAGCCGCAAAGTTCTCCTTCACACGCCTCGGCCACCCCTCGGAGCCGAGCCCTCGCACCTCCTCCAGTCGCCGCCATCACTCCACCGAGACGATCCGCTGCCGCCGCCGCCTCCGCATCGTCCTCCCTCGCCGGCATCCAACCGACAACTAGGGCACCTTCATCGGCACCGAGGATCGCACCAGAAGGTTCTCCGAGGTGCGCGCATCCGGGAGACCTGTCCCCGGTGAGAACCGAGCCAGAGAGCAACCCGTCAACCTCGCCGGAGCTCTTTCGGCCACTGACCGCCATCCTCCCTGTTTGGTTCACGCGGCGAGGAGGACCTCTCCATCGCGGTGAGCCCTTCTCCCTCCTATTTCCTTTTGCACTGCTTTTCCTCGATCGCTAGGTTGTTTCCGAGCCATGATGTCGAGCTCAGCGCATGGCGCTCCGCCGCACCGCACGGCATAGTCGCCGTGTCTCCCCCCAACCACGGCCTTTCTCCTATTTTCACCCTGGCCGAGCTGCAGCACCGAGATCCACACTCCGGTACCCACCGTTTGGCCGATCGGTCCTTGGGGCTCGCACACCACTGCACGTCTGCACGTCTACTAGCTCCCGCTGTGCGGCCTCATGGCGCCACCGCGTCCTGCGTAGCCTCCGACGACCGCCTCTTCCATCACCAAAAGCCTGTGAACCCCGAACGGCGCCACTGACTCCTCCGACGAGTCCACGGTGAGTTTCTCCACCCTCCCATGCCCTCGTTTTTCCTCCCCGGGCACTGCAGAGCCACCCCGGCGAGCAGCCGCCCGCCCCACCCATGGTGCCGACGCTTCGAAGCCGCCAGTAGTCGTCGTTCCCTCCCATCGAGCCATCCACGCCGTCCGATCCGAGGTCGGCGGTCAGGATTAGATCCTGAGCCCCAACCGGTATGAGCCGAGCCCACCGGCTGGTGGACGTAGTCCACAGGCGCCGCGTCAGCAAGTCCACGTCCACGTGGTGCACCCAGGCGAATCAACGTCTGCCACGTGGCGCCACATCAGTTCGGTCAGCGCCACGCCAGCCAGCGCTGCCACGCGTTCCTTGTTTTGCAAAAGAGACCCTGAGATTCCTTGAAACCAACCCGCCGTCCTATGAGCACTGTTCACTGAGTCTTGGGAAACATCCGTTTAGCCCCTACATTTTCAACAAAATGAGGCCCAGTCCAGTCGACTGCCAATTTCCGTTTTTATTTATTTTAAATACAAATTGAGTTCAAATGATTTACAGTTTTGCCATCAAACTTCAAACCCTTATAACTTGCTCATTTTAACTCTAATTTGACCCGTTCAAGTCGCGTTAGATTCGTCTCGTCGAGCTCTACGCGTTAGTTCAGTTTATATCATGTTTTTCTACTATTGATGTACTGTTTCTTATTATGTTTGTTGGGCCATGTGATGATGCTTGATCTAGCAAGTGCGGAGTACGAGGACGCTCCAAACCCTTCTTGTGATCCTGCAGTTTTGACCAGCCGAAGGCAAGTGTCCTTGAACATCTTGCTCCTGTATTTATTTTATTTTGAGTTAGAGTAGTTTAGATCTTGTAGATGCATGCAGTCTTAAATTGAATCCCATGATATGGTTTACTAGCACTTGATTATATTTTCCTTGACACCTGGTTTGGGATGTGTTGGGTAGAAGTCATACTTAGCCCTGCTGTCTTGGGATGGGATGGTGGTTAAATAATAAACTTGATTGATGATTTATGGAACATGAACTGGTAATGAGTAGTATGGTGAGTAGGTAAATCCGACAGGATGGACCGTATTGGTGGTTTTGTGCCGTGGGACTCGGCAGCTGGTTTTGGTTTCCGGTTCTGGGCTTGTGCTAGATTATCCTGCCTGGATCCCTAGGACCCGGTTCTCGAAGCCTGTAACCCGGCTTAACAGCGCAAACCATGAGGCCTATACGGCTCTGGGACTGGCTAAGTAATTAGTTTCCTCCAAGTTGAGGGTTTACACGGGGTCGGATTTGTGGCACAAGACGGGGCTTCTACAGTGGTGTGTATATCCACTGTTAGCGGTGAAACCTTAGTGAACGTGTAGAACGGACTTGGAGGAGGCTTTGTAAAGGCCTTGTAGTGCGACCCCATTGTGCACCTTGACAGTGTTTGGCGTGATGGGGAACTCATGACTCATGGGTAAAGATGTGCGAACTCTGCAGAGTTTTAAAACTGATATATCAGTCGTGCTCACGGAAACGAGCGGCTTGGACTTCTTCGAGATTAGTTGGTGGGTTAGGTCTGGTTCGTTAGGGAAGCCTTATGTGGTCATTAGTCCCATATGACATGGGTACAGAGGCTTCTTCTACGCGGGTTACTGCTTGGTACGGGAGTGACTCTTAGGCTCGGGCGCAGACCTAGTGTTATTACAGAAGGTAGCTCTCTATGTCATGGTATATGGAACTAATACATATAGGGGACTCTTCGAGTCGGCCTTGTGGGTGGCCTGATGGACTTCAGGTGTGGTTTACCTGATGGACTTCAGGTGTTGTTGCTTGGTGTGACTCTAAGTGTGGTTGCTTGGTGGACTCCAAGTATTGGTTGCTCGGTGTGACTCCGAGTGTGGTTTGCACGATGCGACTCCGAGTGTTGTTACTGTTGGAGACAGTGGTTATAACCTAGTAAATAGGTGCATAGGATTTAATAGGATGTGTTGCTTTAGGCGCTTGAGTCAAACAGAGTCAGCATACCTTTGTTATTAGTCTCATAAGCATATATTTCCTACACTTGTGGAGTACATTTCGATGTACTCACCCGTCCTCTTTGTCCCCCCTGCTACCCCACGTAGACGCTGGCGGCTACATCGACGAGGAGCAGGAGTACCCAGAGGACGGTGGCTTCGACCCTGATGACCTGTACTAGGATGGCGCAGCCCCCGGTCGACCTTCCTGTGGAGATGGCATCCAGCTTCCGCGTTCTACATTAGAGTTAGACTGAGAGTCTGTACTTTTCTTTTAGACCCGAGGGTCATTTTTGTAATAATATTCGATATATTAATAAAAGCATTGTTTTGATATTTACTTTGATGTCGATATATGTATGAAAATTGATCCTGGCATACAAATATTGTGCTCTAATTTTGTTCTTAAAATTGGGGTGTCACAGTAGCCTATGGCAAAATATTTATAAAATTGAGGGTTTATGTGAGGATGCTCATACTAGGTTCCAACTGGTGTTTATTTGCCTCTAGGTTGAGTTGTAACTTGGTTGGGAGAGAGGGCCGCAACACAAAACTTCAAAACTACCCAAAATGTGGCATCAGACGCTGCATCGGACGCTGCCCTAGCGTCCGATGCCCTGCACCGTAGACAGCTCTGGTTGGAACAGTGTCTGGGTAGCGTCCGATGTCTCACCATCGGAGTGTCCGAGGCTCCATCGGACGCTCCGATGCCAAGGCATAGGACGCGTCCGATGTGAATTTTGCCGTTTTGGAACTCACTGCATGGACATCGGAGCGTCCGATGTGATTACATCGGCACGTCCGATGCGCCCTTAAAGTGGCGCGGTCAGGTTCTTTAACTGTCTTTGGGTCCCACGTGTCAGTTACCCTGTCTTCTTCCTCCTCACGCCTGCGCCCGAGCCGTCGCCGCGTCCCCGCGCAACCAAACCCTAGCCGCCACTCGTCCAGTGCGCCGTCGAGCTCCACCCGCGCCCACGCTCGCGTCCCTCACAGCCGGCCGCCGTGCTCCGCCGCGCTCGCCCCATCCCGCCACGCGCGCGCTCGCTCCAGTCCATGCTCGCCGGAGCCTCGCTGAAGTTCTCACCGGGGAAGCTCTCAGAGCTCGTCCATGGCTCGCCTGGAGTTGATCTCCTATCCTGCTCGAGCCCGAGCCCTCCGGCGATTCTTCCCCTGGCCAGCCGACCGCCCTCAATGAGCAACCTTCCTCCTCCTCAGCTCCACGTGCTTCACATGATGAAATGCCCAAATGACCATTCTCACTGTGTTTGACCCATGTTTCGCCCCAAATTCTTTGCAGACCTCCTTGGCATGATACATGGGTGCCCTAGCGTCAGTTCTTACCTCTTGCTTGGGTCAGTTTGTCATTTCGACAGGTAGCAAAGCCCAACTCTCTTCTTATCCACTTGCTTTGCTTCCGATAGGACTTCTTGTCTCTAGATTATGTATATGCTTATATATATCCCATCTGCTCTTGCAGCAGTTTGAGTTCACTCAGCGCACTCCAGAGGGTCCTGACTCGTCTACGCCACCTCCGCCCTCCGACGCTTAGTGTGGTGCTTGACGCCAAAGGGGGAGAGTAGTCAAGTATATCGATAGGGGAAGCGATGTGAGAGGGTCTTGATTCTTATGTTGTGTTACATTCACATACGCTCTTTACTTATCGCATCTTTTGGCACCATATTTACTTTATATATCTGTGTTATGGACCTCATGACATCTTTTGTGCTCACTATGATATCCTATATGACATGTCATTTCGTTTCGCTCGATTACTTGTGCTTAATTCTTTTTCAGTTGGTATTCAAGCTACATTACTCTTGCACTTGCTATTCACTCTAACTTGTTGAGTGCAGGGCGTTGGCATGATATGTATGAGCTTGCCTCTAATCATTTTCTCCTATTTATGGCAAGTTCATACATATCATGATATTGAAAACCTCTTCTCTCTATACTCGAGGTCGTGTTGTCATCAATCACAAAAAAGGGGGAGATTGAACGCATCTTGGCCCCTAGTGGGTTTCAGTGATTGGATGAAACACAAGATTACTGTGACTAACGTGTGTTTTGTTGGGAATATGCCCTAGAGGTAATCATAGAGATGATGATATTTCTATTGTATCCATGATTTATTATATGTTCATTCAATATCCATTAAAGACAACTTGTATTGATTGACAATTGTGTGAATTGTCTGTAAAACTCTTTTACTTGTATGGTTATTCGATAGTTGTCCCTGATCGGAGTTCATGTGAGGACACACATGAATATTAGATCAGCACATGTATTAGTTGATGACTATGTTTCACAAGTCATAGACATGGAGATGTCAAACTAATAATGTGGGCACATGTATCACAAGGGGCTGGACTGACCCAACATGAGATGTTCTTATTATCTTTTTACACATCATGTACGTTATGTCCTTAGACCTGAGATTGTGGTATATACTCAAGATATGAATCGACTTACTTAGGACTATCAAACACTACTTCGTAACAGAGTAGTTATAAAGATAGTCTTCGGGTTTGTCAGGAAGTATGCTATGAGACATAGACGATCAAGATGGGATTTGCCCCTCTCCATGCAAGAGAGATATCACTGGACCACTCAAATGATTGGATCATAATATGCATGGCCGTGCTTAGGTTAAGTGTTAACCTATGAGTTGGACCAAATATTGTGTGGCAAGGGAATTACGTATATGTGATCGTGGTGGTTCATCAGATATGATCTTTACGTATACATAGGAGTTGACACGTCTTGCTAGAGGCCGCTGTCAACTATCAGGCGAGTAGGAGTACTTGGGCCGTGTTTGTGTGTGCGTGAACCCATAGGGTCGCACGCCTAAGGGGCTGGAAGCCTAATTCGAGTTGTACTCGAGTCAGACCGGGATTAGGGTTTGCTAATGGGCCTCCAGGTCGGTGGGCTCATTAGGGACGCCTATATAAAGAGGGGGTGGGGCGACCAGGGTTGGAACCCACGTCATTAGACAACCGTCGCCCACCCCACGCCCGTGCCTATTGCTCCTCGCAGACCTAGCAGTCTGGAGGCGTGACGCTTCCTCCCTGTACGTGTGGGATACCTCGAAGGTGCTGCATCTGGAGCACAAGGACGAACTGCACGTGGAGACGTGAAGGTTGGACGTGAACATCTACAGGGCATCGCTGCGACGCGCACGTCCACACCGAAGTCTTCCGCTGCACCTGCGCGTCTAGTGGTAATCCCGTAATCTATAACTAGCAGTAGTTCCTGGTTTATGGGGTCAAAAATTTTTTGTTTTCGGCTAGTGTAGCATCCTCGTAAAACCCTTCAGTGGTATCAAAGCCGTTACTGCCTCGTTATAGATTCGGTTGTGTGCATATAGAGATATGCGCGGTTGTAGATCAATTTCTGATCTTGATTCGTGATCTTGCCGTATTGGTCATGTAACGATCTACTCCTACCGGTCGGAATTCCGCCATCGGAGTTAAGTGATACGTGTAAATCCAATCAAGACAAGATGGAGATCAATGAGATTGATCAAATCGAATCTAGGTCAAGAGCCGGGTGCATGAGATGTACCGCGGCATCTGCAAAAGAGCGTTGTTCGATAAAACGACCGTAACTTTTGCATACGACCTCGGATTGAGACGATCTTTAAACAAAAATAGATCTACAGAAAATTTTACATCCGATTTTCACCGGCATTTGCCAGTTTTGTCAAATTTAGATTTGTGAAAAAAGGCCAGGAAAATTATGTTTTCTGCGATTCAAGATTAGACGTCGGGAACGTTTAACTCTGTTTTGCAGGAATTGATGACTGGTATAGCCCTTATGTGTATGTGATGCATGTATGTAATTGTTTCATGACTTGCATGTCGTGATTATGACAATATGGATGGAGCCACATATATATTGTCCATTTGATGTAATGGCCTGCGTGCCAAAATTATGATGATCCTACACGCGACTATGTAATTACTTTATTAATTACGCTAGTTGTAGCTAGTCTCGGTCGATTCATCGTTGGAGGATGGCGTGCATGTACCATGTAGATAGAGATCATCATGGTGAACAGATTGGCGGAAATGGAGATCTCCAAAGAGACACTGGGCTATACCAAGTCATATCTGTGTTGATGCTATTCTCTTATTATGTTCTACTTTCACGTATGATTCATGTTTATTGTATACATGTGGTAGTGAAAGTGTAGAACGATCCCTTAGTAATGTTCAAGTCATATGCTTCCCCAAACCTTGCACTGTCATATGTCTTGTACAATCGGTGGTGCGCCTATGAAATTAGGGTATCACTGATTTTCCTTGACTAGGCAGGTTTGTATCGGATACTTACTGCAGAAGGGTTGGTTGCTTGAACAAGGTCATCCTAACGGTTAGGGACCTTGAAGCATAAGGAGTTGAGCACACATAGAGATGTTGGCCAACAACAAGAGTCATATGTGATATGATTAGCAAAGAGTTGCTTACCGATCTACCATGTCCACTAGCGGTGATGCTAAAGCTCACTAGTAGACTTGTTAGTTTGGATCTTGAATCATTGAGATTCAATAGAGGGATATTGATCTCAGTGGGAGTAGATTTTATTAATGATTTAATATCATTTACTCTGTCTTGAATACATTGTCTTAGTATTTTGCATTTACTTTTGTTGTAGATCAATGGCACCTAGCAATCCACCATTTACTTTACGTTCAATCCTTGAGAAAGATAAATTGAATGGAACAAACTATGCGGATTGGATCCGCAACTTGAGAATTGTTCTCAGGGCTGAGAAAAAGGAAGATATTCTAGACACCCCACTACCAGAGGAACCTGCTGATAATGCACCTGCTACTGAGAAAACCGCTTACAAGAAAGCATGTGATGCTGATCTTGAAGTAGGATGCCTGATGCTTGCTAGCATGGAACCAGATCTGCAGATGCAGTTTGATAATAACCATACAGCCTACGATATGATCGTAGCGCTAGATGAGATGTTCCAGACTCCGGCTAGAACTGAAAGATTCAATGTTTCTAAGTCTCTTGCTGAGACTAAGTTAGCAGAGGGTGCAGCAGTTGGACCACATGTGATCAAGATGGTTGGTTACACACAGAGGTTGGAGAAGCTAGGCTTCCCAATTGGTCCAGAACTGGCTACTGACTTCATTCTCTCTTCTCTCCCACCTAGCTATGGGAACTTCATCTCGAACTACCATATGCATGGCGCGGAGAGGGGCTTGAATGAGCTGTGTGGCATGCTTAAGACAGCAGAAGCAGACATCAAGAAAGGTGCTGGCAGCAGCCATGTGATGGCAATCCAAAACAAGCCTAACTTTAAAAGGAAGGGCAACTTTTGGAAGAATAGGAAGGGCAAGGGCAAGGCCAAAGATGTGATCTCTAAGCCAAACCCTCCTGCGCCTGACGTTGTTGGACCAACTGTTGATTCTGAGTGCTTCCACTGTAAAGGGAAAGGTCACTGGAAAAGAAACTGCAAGGTGTACTTAGCATCCTTGATGAAGGATGGCGGTGGTAAAGGTACTCCCGCTGCTCATACACTTGTTGTTTATATTACAGATATTTTCCTCGCTAACTCTTATATTAATTCTTGGGTATTTGATACCGGCTCGGTTGCTCATATTTGCAATACGATGCAGGGAATGATAAGAGGTAGAAGCGTTGGAAAGGGGGAGGTTGATTTCCGCGTGGGCAATAATGCAAGAGTTGCTGCGTTGAACGTCGGGACGATGCAACTACACCTCCCATCAGGATTTATTTTGGAGTTAAATAATTGTTATTTTGTTCCAAGTTTAAGTCGAAACATTGTGTCACCTTCATGTTTGATGAAGGATGGCTATTCTTTTGCGAGTAAAGACAATGGTTGTGTAATCTCTAAGAATGATATGTTTGTGGCTTTTGCATCCATTGTGAATGGGTTGTTTATTTTAAATCTTGATGATGCACCTATGTCTATCTGTAATATTACTGCTAAAAGGCCTCGACTTAATGAGTTATGTCCTACCTATATGTGGCATTGTCGTTTGTGTCATATAAGTGAGAATCACATGAAGAGGCTCCATGCTGATGGGTTTCTGACTTCGTTTGATTTTGAATCATACGAGACATGTGAGGCTTGTTTGCTAGGCAAAATGACCAAGTCGCCTTTCACAGGTTTTCCTGAGAGGGCGATTGACTTGTTGGAACTTGTACATACTGATGTATGTGGACCATTGAGTATGACAGCTAGAGGCGGATTTCAATACTTCATAACCTTCACTGATGATTTTAGCAGATATGGCTATGTCTATCTGATGAAGCATAAGTCTGAGACATTTGAAAAGTTCAAAGAATTTCAGAATGAGGTAGAGAATCAACGTGGCAAGAAAATTAAGGCCTTGCGATCAGATTGTGCAGGCGAATATTTGAGCCATGAGTTTAGCAATCATCTTAAGAGTTGCGGAATTGTTCCACAACTTACGCCACCCGAACGCCTTAGAGAAACGGCGTGTCTGAGCGACGTAACCGAACTCTGTTAGACATGGTTCGGTCTATGATGAGCCAGTCGGACCTTCCTTTATCATTTTGGGGATACGCTCTAGAAACAGCCGCTTTCACATTAAATAGGGTATCGTCTAAGTCCGTAGTTAAGACACCATATGAGATATGGACTGGTAAGAGTCTCAGTTTGTCTTTTCTAAAGATTTGGGGTTGTGAAGTTTATTTCAAACGACTTATATCAGATAAACTAACACCCAAGTCGGACAAATGCTTTTTCGTGGGATACCCAAAGGAAACTTTAGGGTATTACTTCTACAACCGCTCAGAGGGCAAAGTGTTTGTCGCTCGAAACGGTGTTTTCTTAGAGAAAGAGTTTCTCAAAAGAGACAAGAGGGGGCAGAAGGTGTATCTTGAAGAAGTTCAAGATGAGCCAACAGGGATTGACTCCACGAGTGATGCTAATGTAGCAGAACAAGTTGAGCTACTTGTGGCAACAGACACCCCGCCCCAACCACGAAGGTCAGCAAGAATCCATGAGTTGCGTGGGGATGTGTTATTATTAGACGATGACGAACCTGCAGCTTATGTCGAGGCGATGATGGACCCTGATTCCGAGAAATGGCATATTGCCATGAGATCCGAGATAGATTCCATGGGAGCCAATCAAGTTTGGAACTTGGTTGACCCGCCTGATGGGGTAAGACCCATAGAGTGCAAATGGATCTATAAAAAGAAAAAGGATATGGATGAAAACGTCCAAGTTTATAAAGCTCGACTTGTCGCAAAAGGTTTTCGGCAAGTTCAAGGAGTTGACTACGACGAGACTTTCTCGCCGGTAGCGATGCTTAAATCTATTCGGATCATTCTAGCAATTGCTGCCTATTATGACTATGAGATATGGCAGATGAATGTTAAAACAGCCTTTCTGAATGGAAATTTGGAAGAGGACGTGTATATGATACAGCCCGAAGGTTTTGTTGATCCTAGCAATGCTGGAAAAATATGCAAGCTTAAGAAATCTATTTATGGATTAAAGCAAGCATCTCGGAGTTGGAATATTCGTTTTGATGAGGTGGTCAAAGGGTTTGGCTTCCGTCAAAGTGAAGAAGAACCTTGTGTTTACAAGAAGGAAAGTGGGAGCGCTGTTGTGTTTCTCATCTTGTATGTAGATGACATACTGTTGATTGGGAATGACATTTCGATGTTGCAAACCGTAAAGACTTCACTGAATAACAGTTTTTCTATGAAGGATTTAGGAGAAGCAACATATATTCTGGGCATTAAGATCTATAGAGATAGGTTAAAGAGGCTAATAGGATTAAGCCAAGAAACGTACATTGACAAGGTGTTGAAGCGGTTCAACATGGAACAGTCCAAGAAAGGGTTCTTGCCTATGTCACATGGCATGCGCTTTAGCGAGAAACAGTGTCCTTCGACATCTGATGAGCGAGAGTGCATGAGTAAGGTTCCATATGCTTCGGCTATTGGTTCCATCATGTATGCCATGATATGTACATGCTCGGATGTCTCATATGCTCTAAGTGTTGCGAGCAGATATCGAGCTAATCCAGGTGAGAGTCACTGGACACTTGTTAAAAACATCCTTAAGTACTTGAGAAGGACTAAAGATGTGTTCCTAATCTATGGAGGTGAGGAGGAGCTCGATGTAAATGGTTACACCGATGCTAGCTTCCAAACTGACACAGATGATTCACAATCTCAATCAGGTTTTGTGTTCACAATAAATGGTGGTGCAGTCAGTTGGAAAAGTTCCAAGCAGGAGACCGTGTCTGATTCTACAGCAGAAGCCGAGTACACTGCAGCTAGTGGAGCTGCAAAGGAAGGTGTTTGGATGAGGAAGTTCCTCATTGATCTTGGTGTGTTTCCAAATGCGTCCAGCCCATTGTCTTTACATTGTGATAGCAATGGGGCGATTGCACAGGCTAAGGAGCCAAGGAATCACCAGAAGAACAAACATGTACTGCGGAAATTTCACCTCATTCGAGACTTCATTAAAAGAGATGAAATTAAGATGTGCAAAATACATACGGATTTGAATATAGCAGATCCTTTGACAAAGGCTCTTCCACAGCCTAAGCATGAGGCGCATGTGAGATCTATGGGTATTAGATATCTAAAAGATTAACTCTAGTGCAAGTGGGAGACTGTTGGGAATATGCCCTAGAGGTAATCATAGAGATGATGATATTTCTATTGTATCCATGATTTATTATATGTTCATTGAATATCCATTAAAGACAACTTGTATTGATTGACAATTGTGTGAATTATCTGTGAAACTCTTTTACTTGTATGGTTATTCGATAGTTGTCCCTGATCGGAGTTCATGTGAGGACACACATGAATATTAGATCAGCACATGTATTAGTTGATGACTATGTTTCACAAGTCATAGACATGGAGATGTCAAACTAATAATGTGGGCACATGTATGACATGGGGCTGGACTAACCCAACATGAGATGTTCTTATTATCTCTTTACACATCATGTACGTTATGTCCTTAGACCTGAGATTGTGGTATATACTCAAGATATGAATCGACTTACTTAGGGACTATCAAACACTACTTCGTAACAGAGTAGTTATAAAGATAGTCTTCAGGTTTGTCAGGAAATATGCTATGAGACATAGACGATCAAGATGGGATTTGGCCCTCTCCATGCGAGAGAGATATCACTAGACCACTCATATGATTGGATCATAATATGCATGGCCGTGCTTAGGTTAAGTGTTAACCTATGAGTTGGACCAAATATTGTGTGGCAAGGGAATTACGTATATGTGATCGTGGTGGTTCGTCAGATATGATCTTTGCGTATACATAGGAGTTGACACGTCTTGCTAGAGGCCGCTGTCAACTATCGGGCGAGTAGGAGTACTCGGGCCGTGTCTGTGTGTGCGTGAACCCATAGGGTCGCACGCTTAAGGGGCTGGAAGCCTGATTCGAGTTGGACTCGAGTCAGACAAGGATTAGGATTTGCTAATGGGCCTCCAGGTCGGTAGGCTCATTAGGGACGCCTATATAAAGAGGGGGTGGGGCGACCAGGGTTGGAACCCACGTCATTAGACAACCGTCGCCCACCCCACGCCCGTGCCTATTGCCCCTCGCAGACCTAGCAGTCTGGAGGCGTGACGCTTCCTCCTTGTACGTGTGGGATACCTCGGAGGTGCTGCATCTGGAGCACAAGGACGAACCGCACGTGGAGACGTGAAGGTTGGACGTGAACATCTACAGGGCATCGCTGCGACGCGCACGTCCACACCGAAGTCTTCTGCTGCACCTGCGCGTCTAGTGGTAATCCCGTAATCTATAACTAGCAGTAGTTCCTGGTTTATGGGGTCGAAATTTTTTTGTTTTCGGCTAGTGTAGCATCCTCGTAAAACCCTTCATGTTTTGCAGAAACAAGGATGAGTTAGGTCACGGTAATGGCGGTGATACGGGCATATGGAGTTCATGTCCCCTGGCGATGGAAATCATTTCAGTTTTTAAAGGACGGACGACGAAGACGGTGGTAGACTAGGCTAAGTGTCATATGGTGTTGGAGGACACTTAGGTAGTCTTAGGTCTTTGTTTTTCCTTTGGCCGTACTATAAAGGGGAGCGTGAATCAATAGCTTGACCTAGATGAGTCAATTGAGGTAGGTGTGGTGCACACTTGTTATTTCATAGCCCTAGGTAGCTTTGAGAGAGCCCTTATGTCGTGAGGATGAAAAGTCGTTAAGGCCGCGTCGTGATCCGAGTTAGTTTTTGCCTGTGAAACAGGCATCGGACGCTGGCCTGGTGGGCATCAGACGCGCGTCCGATGCTCACTAGACTTGGGTCTGTCTGGTGCGTGGCATCGGACGCTCCGATGTTGTCACATCGAACGCGCCCATGCCACTGTTCACTTGCGAGTGAATTTGGGCATGCATCGGACGCTGGCATGGGATGTTGAGGGCCAGCGTCCGATGGCCATGCAGAGAGGTTCCAGAGAGGTCAGAATCGCATCGGACGCGTCCTATGTGATGGTATCGGACGCTGCCCAGCGTCCGATGTCCCTTTGAAAGGTCTGATAGAAGGTACAGTTGACCTTGGGTCGAGGGCATCAGAACGTCCGATGCCAGGCATCGGAGTGTCCGATGCCCCCGAAAAACGCCCAACACAGTGCTCTTTTGGATGGCCGGCTGGGGGAGTATTTATACATCACATCTTCATCCATTAGGGTGTTCTTGCCACTTCCATATGCTGAGAGACACATTGTGAGTGTGAGAAAGTGCAAGAGCCCTAGTGAGGTTGAGAGAATTACTAATTGAGAGAATTAGTGACCTCCTAGTGAGAATTGAGTAGCAAGTGTGCATCCATCCATCTCTTTGGCCTTGTGTTGGTCAAGTGAGAGTTCTAGCTTGTTACTCTTGGTGATCGGCATCACCTAGACGGCTTGGTGGTGATCGTGAAGCTTGGTGATCATCCGGAGGCTTGTGGATGACCCAAGGAGGCTTGTGACCGGTAGTGAGCGATTCACCGGGCCAGAGTGGCGAAGAATTAGCTCATAGTGAGCACTTGATCCTTGCGCGGATCAAGAGGGAGAAATACCCTTGCGCGGGTGCTCCAACGAAGACTAGGGGGGTGCCGACACCTCGATACCTCGACAAAAAGATCGTTGTGTCATCTCTACTCTCTTTACTTACGCATTTAAATTTGAGCAATTCAATTCCGCAATTTACTTGTTGTTCATTCATACTTGAATTGCTTTGCTAGAGTAGAAATGACATAGTGATAGTCCTTTGTGCGGTAGAGTTTAGAGAAACACACTTCTAGGCGCAAGGGGTTAATTGGGCTTGATAGGTTTTAATTTGTGCTAAAGTTTTAGAAAAGCCCAATTCACCCCCCTCTTGGGCATCTTGATCCTTTCAATGTGGAAACATCATCTTGATGTAGCACGGTCACAATGTGTCCATACTTCTCAATTGGAAGGACACAAAGAATCTTCCTCACAACATCGGATGGTTGCATTCGTGTGAGGCCAAGTCCATTAGGCTCTTCTACAAGAACATTCAAGCGTGAGTACATTTCATTTGCACTTTCATGAGCAAGCATTTCAAAAGAATGTAACTTTTGCCTAACCAAATGATAACTCTCCTCACGCTCACTCTTGGTTCCCTCATGGAGAGCACAAATGTTATCCCATAGATCATGGGCATTCTTGTGGTTCCGGACGCGGTTAAACACATGCTTGCAAATGCCTCTAAATATGATGTTTTTGACTTTTGCATTCCACTTCTCATTCTCTTCCTCATGTGGCATGAGGCTAGTGCCCTCCTTGGGTTTGGGGAACCCGGTTATTGCGGCTTCGCGGCATTTCACATCAACCGCTTCTAGGTATGACTCCATACGGATTTTCCAATATGGGAAGTCGTCTCCCTCGAACATGGGAGGTGGTCCATCACCTCCGAACATCTTAGCTCTAAGAGGTTAAGCCTAATTCGAGAGCACGAGGCTCCGATACCAATTGAAAGGATCAAGATGCCCAAGAGGTGGTGTGAATTAGGCTTTTCTAAAACTTTAACTTGAATTAAAACCTATTAAACCCAATTAACCCCTTGTGCTTAGAAGTGTGTTTCTCTCTATTCTACCGCACAAAAGACAATGTCTATGCCACTCCTACTCTAGCAAGGCAATTCAATAAAGTATGAACAACAAGTATATTGCGGAATTGAATTGCTCAAAAGTAAATGCGTATGTAAAGGAGTAGAGATGACACAACGATTTTTTTGCCGAGGTATCGAGGTGTCGGCACACCCCCCTAGTCCGGAGTAGAGATGACACGATGATTTTTTTGCTGAGGTATCGAGGTGTCGGCACACCCTCCTAGTCCTCGTTGGAGCACCCGTGCAAGGGTATCGCTCCCCCTTGATCCGTGCAAGGATCAAGTGCTCACTATGAGCTGATTCTTCGCCACTCCGGCCCGGTGAATCGCTCACTACCGGTCACAACCTCGCTTGGGTCATCCACAATGCCTCCGGATGCTCTCCAAGCTTCACGATCACCACCAAGCCGTCTAGGTGATGCCGATCACAAAGAGTAACAAGCTAGAACTGTCACTTGACCAAGCCAAGGCCAAAGAGATGGATGGATGCACACTTGCTACTCAATTCTCACTAGAAGGTCACTAATTCTCGCGATTAGCAATTCTCTCAACCCCACTAGGGCTCTTGCACCTTCTCACACTCACAATGTGTCTCTCAGCAGATGGAAGTGGCAAGAACACTCTAATAGAGGAGGGGAGGAGTATAAATACTCCCCCAACTGACCATCCAAAAGAGCACTGAATAATACAATTTTTGGGGGCATCGGACGCTCTGATGCCTGGCATCGGACGCGCCGATGCCCTCGACCCAACGGACAACTGTACTTTCTGTCAGACTGTTTAAAGAAGCATCGGACACTGGGCAGCGTCCGATGCCCTCGCATAGGACACGTCCGATGCGAATTTGACCTCTCTGGAACCTCTCTACATGGACATCAGACGCTGGACCTCAGCGTCCGATGCCAGCGTCCGATGCACCCTCAAGTTCACTCGCAAGTGAACAGTGGCGCAGGCGCGTCTGATGTGACACCATCGGTGCGTCCGATGCCACGCATCAGATTCACTCAAGTCTAGTGAGCATCGGACGCGCGTCCGATGCCCACCAGGCCAGCGTCTGATGCCCTTTTCAAGGGCAAAACCAACTCGGATCGTGACGCGGCCTTAACCACTTTTCATCCTCACGACATAAGGGCTCTCTCTGAGCTACCTAGGGTTATGAAGTAACAAGTGTGCACCACACCTACCTCAATAGACTTATTTAGGTCAAGCTACTGATTCAAGCTCCCCTTTATAGTACGGCCAAAGGAAAAACAAGGACCTAAGACTACCTAAGTGTCCTCCAACACCATATGACACTTAGCCTAGTTTACCACCATCTTCGTCGTCCGTCCTTTGAAAACCGAAATGATTTCCATCGCTAGGGGACATGAGCTCCATATGCCCGTATCATCGCCATTACCATGTGCGGATACATGGGTGTATGCCGAGTCTCTGTGTGATGAGTGATTGTCAACGGAGATGATGCGCATGTTCTTTGGCTTGTGTTGTGCAGGTGTCGAGCACGGAGACAGTGATCGATGGCGGGTGAAGGTCAAGTTGCGACGTGCCGTGCCGACGGACCGGGCGCGATGAAGGATGGGCGTGCCGTGCGGCGGACGTGCCATGCCGATGTATCGGACGGTGAAGGGCGGACGTGGACTTAGACTGATGGACTGGAGGCCGGAGGATCAGCTGTGGTGGCTGGCAGCCTGCGACAGCGACAAGCGGAGAAGTGCGATCATGTCAGTGGAAGGGGTGCACAGGCGGTGCATCCCCTCTACGACGCCGGTTTGTTGGTAGAGCCCGGAAAAACCAACGGTGGACGGTTTCCAGGTTTGGGCCTCAAAACCTGGGTGCTGGGTTTCCAGGTTGAGCCACAAAACCTGGGCGTGACGGTTTCCAGGTTGAGCCTCAAAACCTGGGCGTGGGCCGGTTTCCGAGTTTGGGCCTCAAAACTCGGGCGCTGCGGGTTTCCGAGTTTGGGCCACAAAACTCGGGCTGGAGGCTGGTTTCCCGGTTTGGGCCTCAAAACCGGGGGCTGATGGAAAAGGCTGGTTTCCCGGTTTGGGCCACAAAACCGGGGGTGCAGAGTGGTGGCGGCACGTGGCGGCGATCTGAAGGTTGCGTGGAGGCGACGCGGAAGACCGTGCGGGCGTGGCCATCGGATCTACCTACCACCAGCGGGTGGACCAGATTAGCCTTAGGGTTTTCCTGGCCCGCTCTGTAATTAGAGTAGAGAGGGGTAGAGTAGGAAATAGACTTAGGCTAGGTTAGTATAAGTAGTCCAGGGGAGACACCCCCCCTCCCCATCTCAGTTTTAGCTATTTCAGTTAGTGCCTTCATTTGCTAGGGTTTCCCACTCTCCCATCCCTGCTTTAGCTAGTTGAGATCCGCAGAGAGACTCCACTCTGTGTACTGTTGATTCGAGGAAGTGAGGTCGTATCCTCACCTTGGATCCCATCTCTTGGTGTCAATTCGTGTTTTGATTTCATGTTCATCATGTTCTTCGCGGATTGCTTTGTGCCTTGAGTTTTCCCGTCGCTTGATCTTTGTGCTCGGTTCATCTTTTGCGATTCCGTTTGAACTGAGTTGTTCTAGATCGTGAGGCACTTCTTTCCACCGAAAGAAATCATCTCTAACCTCACGGTCTAGGAGATCGATCAAGTTTTAGTTTCGGGTCTCTTTTTCTTCCTTCCCCCGAATTCCTTCGATTCACCGATTTGGAGTTAGGTTCGAGCCATGATCTCTTAGAGATAGCTCACTAACCTCCTTGTGACTCCTCAGATCGAATCCCAAGCCTAGAGCACTTGATTCGGAGGAGATCGGGTTGAATCGCCAGAGTTTCAGTGCAGTTTCGGGGTGACCGGACGCCGGTCACGACTTGACCGGACGCGTCCGGTCGTTGAAGGTTTGAGCGTGTTCTGGTTTTTGCTCTGACCGGACGCTGGAGTTTAGTGGTGACCGGACTCGCCCATAGTCCTGTTCACTACTCGAACGTGCTTGTGACCGGACGCACGGGGATCGACCGGACGCTTGCAGTCACTGCGTCCGGTCAGTTCCAGAGAGGTCCAAAACCGGTTTTTGGCTGACCGGACGCGTCCGGTCCCAGCTGACCGGACGCAGGCAGAGTCCGGTCGATCCAGTTTCGCGCCGTTTCGTTCGCGGTTCGTTCGTTCTTGATTGGACTCGAGTTTCGTCTTTTGCGTTGGCTTTCTAGGGTTGTCTAGTGTCCCGCTGTGCTTCGTGGAAGCATCCACCCTACATCTAGGGTCGTGGACATTAGCAAGCTCTAGGGTTCGCTTTTGGGGTTGAGTTTGGGACAGTGGCATCTAGTTTCCGAAAGGAAATTTTGAAGCTCCCATTCACCCCCCTCTGGTCGCTTTCGGGTAGCTTCTCGGTCCTTCAATTGGTATCGGAGCGGGTTAAGGATCTTCCACCTTAGCCGGTTCCAGATCCACCGAAGGCGACATGGATCGCGGCGTGGGCAAACCGCCGTTTTTCGATGGGACGAACTATGCGTATTGGAAGATACGTATGTCGGCCTATTTGCAGAGCTTGGGCGCTTCGATCTGGGATATTTGCAACTCCCCTGATTACATGGTCTTGGCTGCTCGTGTGACTCAACAGCAGATCGATGAGCACGATGCCAATAGCCGAGCCCGTAATGCTCTTTTCTCTTGTTTGAGCATGGGTGAGTTTGATCGTGTTTCTCATCTCGCTACGGCTCGGGAGATCTGGGACACTCTCATGCGTTTTCATGAGGGCACCTCTCAAGTCAAAACCCGACTCTACGAGTCGTTCAAGCGAGAGTATGAGAACTTTAGACATCAACCTGGCGAGAGCATAGAAAGTTTATTCGCTCGCTTTCAGGTGATTGTCAATAGGATGAGGGCTAACAGAGAGCAGTTGCCATTTGACGATCATGAGCGTGCTTTGAAGCTTTTGCACACTCTTGACCGTTCGGTGTGGGACTCCAAGGTTCAGGCAATCATCGAATCGCCGAACTATGAGACCCTCACCTGCGACGAGCTCTTCAGTAAGCTCAAGTCCAGTGAGATTGATGCTATGGCGAGGGCTTCTTTTGAAAATCCTTCTCGCCCGTCCATGGCTTTGGTTTCCGGCTCTTCCTCTAACCCCTCAGCTGGCTTTGCGCTTTCTTCTCTCTTTTCTGTGACAGAGGACCAGCTGGAGTCTTTGGGAGATGACGAGTTGGCTTTGCTCGCCAACCGGTTCTCGAGGTTCCACAACAACCGCATAAACCGTCGTTGAGGAGGAGGACGCACGGGATGCTACGAGTGCGGCGACCCCGACCACTTCATCGCCAACTGCCCCAAGAAGAACAAGCACTTGGGCAAGGGCGAACATGGGCGCAAGCGCGACTCCAAGTACAAGGAGAAGCACGTCCCCCAAGGCACAAGAAACGGGGCGGCTTCGACAAAGAGTACATCAAGAAGAAGTACTTGGAGAAGCAGCAAGCTGAGCAGCGCGTATTCATCGCCACGCTCAGCGACGTCGACGGCTCGGATGACGACTCCGCCAGCTCGAGCGATGACGAGTCCGAGAAGAAGAAGAGGATCGAGGACAAGCTGAACGACCTCTGCTTCTTCGCCGACGACGACGGCTTCTGCACCATGGCGCTGGGCGATGAGGTCGACGGCGAGCCGGAGCGTACCCCTCGGAACGACGACGACGACGACACCTCCCAGGTATCTCTCACCTACGACGAGCTTTCCTCCGAGGTTGAGAAGTTGACTGCTGCCCTCCTTAGCCAAGATAAGTTGCTTAGGCGTGCCGCTAGAGAGCGCAAGGAGTTTAGGCAGAAGTGGGAGGACACGGTGAAGGAGCTTGAGTTCGCTCGGTCCACCGTGGTAGTGTCGGAGGAGGCGGAGTGCGAGTCGTGCACCGCGCACATGACTGACCTTCTCACTCTGAGAGGTAAGTATGCTGCGTTGGTTGGAGAGGTGGATGAGCTCCGTGCTAGGCCGCAGCTGTTGGGTGCGTGCAAGACTTGTCCTGTCTTGCAAACTGAGTTGGCAGAGAAGAATGCCAAGATTGAGTCTTTAGTCAAGGCCAGCTCAGATAGCACTTGTGTCACGAGGTGTGCTTTGTGTGAGGGCCTGGAGATGGAGATTGCCAATGTGAAGCATGGCAAGATGCAAACCGAGGAAGAAAACACATACCTTCGGTCCATCTTGTCATGGGTCTCCAGTAGTGAGCCGCAGCTCGGGATGATGATCTCCTAATTCAAGCGAGCTGTTGGTGCCCCTGGTGTAGGTTTTGCTCAGAGTGTTGATCTCTCAGCCTTTGGGAAGATTGGAGAGTCTAGTGGTCTGAACCCATGTGAGAAGCCCAATTCCACCACTACTCCCAAACTTGCCAAGCTTCCACTCAAAGAGCCAGCCAAGCCTATCACCCAAGATGGTGTGGTTGAGGAACCCCCTAAAGTTCCTCCCAAGAACCCAGTTTGGGCACCCAAGCCAAACCACCTCAAGAACAAGCTTGATGCTATGCCACCCATCAGAGAGGAGTGTTTGTCTCAGAAGGGCAAAGTGAACCACACCCACAGCCCTGGTCACCAACAACCCCCTTTGCGTGCGGTGAGGTACCAGTGTGATTTCTGTGGGAGGGATGGTCACTTGAGCGAGTTCTATTTTAGGCGCAAGAGAGAGGCGCGCAGGGCTCGGGAGATGGAGAACCCGGACATGTACCATCCAGCTCATGGTGGACATGTACCGAAGGCCCAGGGGAGAGCTGCTAGGTCCGGACGTCAGGGTCCCAGGCCTAGGCAGGAGATGAGAGCCCCGAGGAGGGAGACTAGGCCTAGAGGTCCAACACCTCAGTTTGTTAGGCCTAGGCAGGAGAGAGCTCCAAGGAGAGACGCATGAGCAGTTGAGCCCCAGGCTCCTAGGCGTAAACCTCGTAGAGAGCGTGCCCGACGGGGTCCTGCTTTTGCAGGTAACGGACCCCGTGGCGGAGGCTTTGTTGAGCGCTTTCCCCCACCGCAGTTTGGGTATCGCGGTGAGCGCTTCTTCCCCAGCGGACCACGTTTTTCTCAGCGTGGTGATCGCTTCCCTCGTAGACGTGCTAGGAATGGTTTTTCTGCTAACCGTTCTTTTGAGCAGCCGGCCCAACACTGGTATTACCCTTATTTCACTAACCCCAGTGTTGGACCGTATGCTCACCCTATGTCTTTCTATTGATGTAGGTAAGACGGTTGGAGGACGTTTGGTTGGTGGATTCCGGTTGTTCGAGGCACATGACCGGAAACACCAAGTGGTTCTCCAGCCTTAGCCCGGTCTCCGGAAAGGAGTACATAACCTTTGGCGATAATAGTAAAGGTAAGGTATTGTCTCGTGGAACTGTGCGGGTTAATGAGCACTTTGTGTTGCGCGATGTTGCTCTTGTTTCTAACCTGCATTTTAACTTGCTTTCTGTTTCGCAACTTTTTGATGATGACTATGAGATTCGTTTCAAACCGAACCTTAGTCGCATCTTAGATCCTCAGGGCGATCTTGTATGTCTGATTTCGCCCTTTGGGAAAGTCTTCTGTGCGAATTTCTCGGAATCGTTTGGTTCTTCTCGCTGTCTCTTGGCTAGTCCTTCTTCCTCCGATCTTTGGAAGTGGCATAGGAGGCTCGGTCACTTAAGCTTCGACTTGCTTGCAAGACTTAGCTCACTTGGCCTAATCCGAGGATTGCCCAAGCTTTCGATGGAAAAGGATCCAGTTTGCCATTCTTGCAGACATGGGAAGATGGTTGCCGCTCCCCACCATCCAGTGACTAAGGTCATGACCTCGCACCCCGGAGAGCTTTTACATATGGACCTTGTTGGTCCGGCTCGGGTGAGCTCGGTTGGTGGCAAGTGGTATGTTTTGGTTGTTGTTGACGACTTTTCGAGATATTCGTGGGTCTTCTTTTTAGCTGAGAAGACCGAGACTTTCTCATTTGCTCGCAATCTGATTTTGCGTCTTCAGAACGAGTTCCCTTTGAACTCGATGCGAGCTATTCGGAGTGATAATGGTTCCGAGTTTAAAAATTCGGATTTTGAGAAGTTTTGTAACCGCCTTGGTTTGGAGCATCAGTTTTCTTCCCCCTATACACCACCCTAAAATGGTGTTGTAGAGAGGAAGAATCGGACCCTTGTTGAGATGGCCAGGACGATGCTTGATGAGCATAGGACTCCTAGGCGTTTTTGGGCCGAAGCTATGAACACTGCATGCTACATTTCGAATCGCATTTTTCTGAGAGCGTTTTTGAAGAAGACCTCTTATGAGTTGCGTTTTGGTCGCCAGCCCAAGGTGAGTTATTTTAGAGTCTTTGGTTGCCACTGTTTTATATTGATAAAAGGCAACCTGGACAAGTTTGAGTCTCGTTCTTCTGACGGTGTGTTTTTGGGTTATGGCACTCACACTCGAGCTTATCGTGTACTTAACCTTGACACTAACCGAGTCATGGAGACATCAGATGTCACCTTCAACGAGACTCTTGTTTGTCCCTCTTCTCGTTTTGAGCGTGCAGGTGATCATGAGGTTGGAGAGCCTCTTTTCGATGACGAGGACGAGGGTGCTGAAGGTATAGATGATCCAGCACCCCCTCCACCTGCCGTGCCGCAAAGAGCGGCCTCGACGACGACTCACGGCCCCGACACTTCTTCTTCCTGGGGGCCGTGGGATCCTCCACCTCGCGCGGTACCTTTTGTACCCGGGGTGGAACCAGCTGCTGTTGAGGGGGAGGTCACTTCTTCCCGGGAGGCGCCAGGACATATCCAGCGCCAGCACCCCCCTGAACAGATGATCGGCGACATCGACGAGCGAGTTACTCGCTCCAGGTCACAGCACATCTCACACTTTGCTCATTCTGCTTTTGTTGCGTCTTTTGAGCCCCGAGATGTTGGACACGCATTGACGGATCCGGATTGGGTCAATGCCATGCATGAGGAGCTACAGAACTTTGAGCGAGATCGAGATTTGGTATTCTGCTTCCTCCACTCTCTCGCTTTACGGTTATTCCGATGCCGATTTTGCTGGTTGTCGCATTGAGCGCAAGTCCACTTCTGGGACTTGCCAGTTTATTGGGTCTTCTCTTGTATCGTGGTCTTCTCGCAAGCAGTCTAGTGTCGCTCAGTCTACCACGGAGGCTGAATATGTTGCTGCGGCTAGCTGCTGTTCCCAGTTACTCTGGATGATGGCCACTTTGCGTGATTTTGGTTTGAGCTTTACTCGAGTGCCTTTGCTTTGTGACAGCACGAGTGCCATTAGCGTTGCTAAGAACCCCGTGCTTCACTTGAAAACCAAACACATTGATGTGCGCTTTCATTTCTTGCGAGACCACCAGGAGAAGGGTGATATCGACCTTCGCCATGTCGATACTCATCACCAATTGGCTGATATTTTCACCAAGCCTTTAGACGAATCAACCTTTAATAGGTTGAGGGGTGAGCTTGGTGTGTGTTTCCCCTTTTAGATGGGGGAAGCATTTTGAGTTGTATCATAGACTGACTCTTTTATTTTGAGGCTCTTTTCTTTTGAGTTTCTTGAGTCTTTCCAATTGGTATCTTCTTTCTTTCAGTTTCGTGTCGGGCATACTCATTTACATTCTGAAGCTTCATGTCTATATTCACTAGAATGTAATTATACTCTTGTTAGTATTGCTCCGATACGTATGATGATGCTTGTAGCTTATGCTCTTTCTGATCACTGTTACATGTTATGAGCGAGCTATTTTTGGAATGGTGAATTATGCCTAATATATATAAATCTGAAAATGTTCACCATTGAGATATGCAACTAGCATGTGTAGGGTGTGTTGAGTCCATTCCTGCTTTTCATATATGCTAGGTTGCTATGTCTCTAGTTCTGAGTCATTCACTTGCTTGGTTGTTCATAACTTGCTTAAAATCTGAACCAAGTATTGTTGAATTGAAAAGATCGAGATGGGATTGCTTGTCAACACCTCATGGTATTGAGACTGTTTCTCATTGCACGTTGAGTTAAACTTGAGCCATGTAGTGTATGACCGAAACCGTTGCTTTAAGCTTCTGATTGCTTCGGCATAGGCTTCGCACGGTTGAAAAGTTAGGCAATGACAAGCTTTCAATCTCTCGCAATCACATGCCAAAAATGAACTTGTGAATTCTTTTACCGCTGCAACTCCGATATGAATTTGAAATCACAAGTATATGCTTCATTCCTATGCATGATGATTGAACTTTGCTAGGGGTAGTTCACCTTGTATATATGCTTAGCACTTGTTTGGATTCCTTCTATACATGTCTAGTGCTATTTTGATGGTGACTATCCTTTTGGCTTAAAACTGCTCACATGCTCATACGCTTCATATTTCGTATAAGTGATCAGTTTGAGCCTTTGCTATTTGAGTGCTTAATTGAGATGTTGGAGCTATACTGATTAGAGCATCTTTGCACTCTTTTGACTATATACTTGAAGCTCCTTACTTGCATTTTGACTTCATATGCATTTTGGAAGGAGATCTTGTGTTCAGGGGGAGTTTATGTGAAGGGAGTTGCTTCTCTGATACCTTTTGGCCTTGATAAGTGCATTTTCAACTAGGGGGAGAAATTTATGCAAATCATATGCTCCTGTGTTGATCAACTAAGGGGAGAATCATTTGTCCTAGTTGCTTGCATTTGTCGAGGGGGAGTTTGCTAGTTGTGTTGAGCCGTTGCCTCTGTCTTGAGGGACTAGCAAACGTTGCTAGCTTTTCATGAGCTTTCATAAGCTTTTTCATTTGGCTTTCAATTGGTATCGTCTGGTGTGCTTTCCCATTTGGTTTGGGTTGATTTCCAATTGGTTCGGAGTGATTTTCTTGCTAGTTGTGTTGAGCCTCTGTGCCTCTATCTTGAGGGACTAGCATTTTGCTTCTGTTGTCCTCCGATCTTCAATTGGTATCTGCTAGCGGTGTTGAGCCTGTTCTACCTCTTCTTGAGGGCTAGCTTTGCTTTGCTTGGTTGCGTCGAGCCGTTGCCCATGTCTTTGGGGACCAAGTTTACGCTTCATCCACTTGACCTTCTTTGGCTTTTGTTAGGCTTTTGGGTCATTTGGTTGGGTTTTCTCTTCCCACTCCTTCCTACCTCCCTCTTCCTATTCATGATTTGTTGTGGAGTTGACAATGCACTCATCAAGGGGGAGATTGCGGATACATGGGTGTATGCCGAGTCTCTGTGTGATGAGTGATTGTCAACGGAGATGATGCGCATGTTCTTTGGCTTGTGTTGTGCAGGTGTCGAGCACGTAGACAGTGATCGATGGCGGGTGAAGGTCAAGTTGCGACGTGCCGTGCCGACGGACCGGGCGCGATGAAGGATGGGCGTGCCGTGCGGCGGACGTGCCATGCCGATGTATCGGACGGTGAAGGGCGGACGTGGACTTGGACTGATGGACTGGAGGCCGGAGGATCAGCTGTGGTGGCTGGCAGCCTGCGACAGCGACAAGCAGAGAAGTGCGATCATGTCGGTGGAAGGGGTGCACAGGCGGTGCATCCCCTCTACGACGCCGGTTTGTTGGTAGAGCCCGGGAAAAACCAACGGTGGACGGTTTCCAGGTTTGGGCCTCAAAACCTGGGTGCTGGGTTTCCAGGTTGAGCCACAAAACCTGGGCGTGACGGTTTCCAGGTTGAGCCTCAAAACCTGGGCGTGGGCCAGTTTCCGAGTTTGGGCCTCAAAACTCGGGCGCTGCGGGTTTCCGAGTTTGGGCCACAAAACTCGGGCTGGAGGCTGGTTTCCCGGTTTGGGCCTCAAAACTGGGGGCTGATGGAAAAGGCTGGTTTCCCGGTTTGGGCCACAAAACCGGGGGTGCAGAGTGGTGGCGGCACGTGGCGGCGATCTGAAGGTTGCGTGGAGGCGACGCGGAAGACCGTGCGGGCGTGGCCGTCGGATCTACCTACCACCAGCGGGTGGACCAGATTAGCCTTAGGGTTTTCCTGGCCCGCTCTGTAATTAGAGTAGAGAGGGGTAGAGTAGGAAATAGACTTAGGCTAGGTTAGTATAAGTAGTCCAGGGGAGACACCCCCCCTCCCCATCTCAGTTTTAGCTATTTCAGTTAGTGCCTTCATTTGCTAGGGTTTCCCATGCGGATACATGGGTGTATGCCGAGTCTCTGTGTGATGAGTGATTGTCAACGGAGATGATGCGCATGTTCTTTGGCTTGTGTTGTGCAGGTGTCGAGCACGTAGACAGTGATCGATGGCGGGTGAAGGTCAAGTTGCGACGTGCCGTGCCGACGGACCGGGCGCGATGAAGGATGGGCGTGCCGTGCGGCGGACGTGCCATGCCGATGTATCGGACGGTGAAGGGCGGACGTGGACTTGGACTGATGGACTGGAGGCCGGAGGATCAGCTGTGGTGGCTGGCAGCCTGCGACAGCGACAAGCAGAGAAGTGCGATCATGTCGGTGGAAGGGGTGCACAGGCGGTGCATCCCCTCTACGACGCCGGTTTGTTGGTAGAGCCCGGGAAAAACCAACGGTGGACGGTTTCCAGGTTTGGGCCTCAAAACCTGGGTGCTGGGTTTCCAGGTTGAGCCACAAAACCTGGGCGTGACGGTTTCCAGGTTGAGCCTCAAAACCTGGGCGTGGGCCGGTTTCCGAGTTTGGGCCTCAAAACTCGGGCGCTGCGGGTTTCCGAGTTTGGGCCACAAAACTCGGGTTGGAGGCTGGTTTCCCGGTTTGGGCCTCAAAACCGGGGGCTGATGGAAAAGGCTGGTTTCCCGGTTTGGGCCACAAAACCGGGGGTGCAGAGTGGTGGCGGCGATCTGAAGGTTGCGTGGAGGCGACGCGGAAGACCGTGCGGGCGTGGCCGTCGGATCTACCTACCACCAGCGGGTGGACTAGAATAGCCTTAGGGTTAGGCTGGTCCGCTCTGTAAATACAGTAGTGAGGGGTAGAGTAGGAAATAGACTTAGGCTAGGTTAGTATAAGTAGTCCAGGGGAGACACCCTCCTCCCCATCTCAGTTAGCGCAGTCATTTGCTTCCTAGCATTAGGGTTTCCACTCTCCCACACCCCTGCTTTAGCTAGTTGAGATCCGCAGAGAGACTCCACTCTGTGTACTGTTGATTTGAGGAAGTGAGGCCGTATCCTCACCTTGGAGCACTGATGGGTGTCATGATTCGCGTCCTTGATTCGAGTTCGTGGGTGTGATTCGCGTTTTCCTTGTGTTCTTCGCGGAATCCTTTTTCTCCACGATTTTCCCGTCGCTTGATCTTTTTGCTGGTTCATCGTTTGCGATTCCGTTTGAACCAAGTTGTTCTAGATCGTGAGGCACTCCTTTCCACCGAAGGAATTGATCTCAAACCTCACGGTCTAGGAGATCGAACGATTTTCGTTTTGGATCGTGTTCTTGCTCCCTTGCCTCGATTTTTCTCGATTCACCGATTTGAAGTTAGGTTCGAGCCATGATCTCTTAGGAGTAGCTCACTAACATCCTTGTGACTCCTCAAAACGAATCCCAAGCCTAGAGCAATTGATTCGGAGGAGATCGGGTTGAACCGAGAATTTCTGCGCTGTTTTCGGGGGCATCGGACGCTCGTGTTCTTGGCATCGGACGCTGACCCGAGTAGCATCGGACGCGCCATTGCCACGTGTCAGTTTCTGTGCTTTTAAAGGGGCATCGGACGCTGGCATCGGACGCTACAGTGCTGCGTCCGATGGTCATGCAGTGAGGTTCCAGAAACCCTCATTTTGCATCGGACGCGTCCGTTGTCAGGGCATCGGACGCGCAAGCCCATCGGACGAGTTCATCGGATGCTCCTGCCCTGACCATCGGACGCTCCGTTGTCCATCGGACGCGTCTGGAGGTTGAGCATCGGACGCTGAGGGTTCACTGTAGCCAGCGTCCGATGGCTATGCAGTAAGGATCCCGAGAGGCACTATTTGCATCGGACGCGTCCGACGTTTGGACATCGGACGCTGCCAGCGTCCGATGCTGCTGTGACTGCGCAGTTTCGTTCGCTGTTTGTTCGTGCGTTCTCGGATTTGGTTTCCGTCTTTTGCGTTGGCCTTCTAGAGTTGTGTAGTGTCCCGCTGTGCTTCTAGGAAGCATCCACCCTACATCTAGGGTCGTGGACACTAGCAACCTCTAGGGTTTGCTTTTGAGGTTGATTCTTGGGACAGTGGCTACTAGTTTCCGTAAGGAAATTTTGAAGCTCCCATTCACCCCCCCTCTGGTCGCTTTCTGGTTGCTTTTCGGTCCTTCAATTGGTATCGGAGCGGGTTAAGGATCTTCCACCTTAGCCGGTTCCAGATCCACCAAAGGCGACATGGATCGCGGCGTGGGCAAACCGCCGTTTTTCGATGGGACGAACTATGCGTATTGGAAGATACGTATGTCGGCCTATCTGCAGAGCTTGGGCGCTTCTATCTGGGATATTTGCAACTCCCCTGATTACGTGGTCTTGGCTGCTCGTGTGACTCAGCAGCAGATTGATGAGCACGATGCCAATAGCCGAGCCCGTAATGCTCTTTTCTCTTGTTTGAGCATGGGTGAGTTTGATCGTGTTTCTCACCTCGCTACGGCTCGGGAGATCTGGGACACTCTCATGCGTTTTCATGAGGGCACCTCTCAAGTCAAAACCTGACTCTATGAGTCGTTCAAGCGAGAGTATGAGAACTTTAGACATCAACCTGGCGAGAGCATAGAAAGTTTATTCGCTCGCTTTCAGGTGATTGTCAACAGGATGAGGGCTAACAAGGAGCAGTTGCCTTTTGACGATCATGAGCGTGCTTTGAAGCTTTTGCACACTCTTGACCGTTCGGTGTGGGACTCCAAGGTTCAGGCGATCATCGAATCACCTAACTATGAGACCCTCACCTGCGACGAGCTCTTCAGTAAGCTCAAGTCCAGTGAGATTGATGCTATGGCGAGGGCTTCTTTTGAAAATCCTTCTCGCCCGTCCATGGCTTTGGTTTCCGGCTCTTCCTCTAACCCCTCAGCTGGTTTTGCACTCTCTTCTCTCTTTTCTGTTACTGAGGACCAGCTGGAGTCTTTGGGAGACGAGGAGTTGGCTTTGCTTGCCAACCGGTTCTCGCGGTTCCACAACAACCGCATGAACCGTCGTCGCGGAGGAGGACGCACGGGCTGCTACGAGTGTGGCGACCCCGACCACTTCATCGCCAACTGCCCCAAGAAGAACAAGCATTCGGGGAAGGGCGATCATGGGCGCAAGTACGACTCCAAGTACAAGGAGAAGCACGTCCCCCCAGCGCACAAGAAGAAGGGCGGCTTCGACAAAGAGTACATCAAGAAGAAGTACTTGGAGAAGGCTCAGGCTGAGAAGCGCGCATTCTTCGCCGCGCTCAGCGACGTCGACGGCTCGGATGACGACTCCGCCGGCTCGAGCGATGACGAGTCCGAGAAGAAGAAGAGGATCGAGGACAAGCTGAACGGTCTCTGCTTCTTCGCCGACGACGATGGCTTCTGCACCATGGCGCTGGGCGATGAGGTCGACGGCGAGCCGGAGCGTACCCCTCGGAACGACGACGACGACGACACCTCCCAGGTATCTCTCACCTACGACGAGCTTTCCTCCGAGGTTGAGAAGTTGACTGCTGCCCTCCTTAGCCAAGATAAGTTGCTTAGGCGTGCCGCTAGAGAGCGCAAGGAGTTTAGGCAGAAGTGGGAGGACACGGTGAAGGAGCTTGAGTTCGCTCGGTCCACCGTGGTAGTGTCGGAGGAGGCGGAGTGCGAGTCGTGCACCGCGCACATGACTGACCTTCTCACTCTGAGAGGTAAGTATGCTGCGTTGGTTGGAGAGGTGGATGAGCTCCGTGCTAGGCCGCAGCTGTTGGGTGCGTGCAAGACTTGTCCTGTCTTGCAATCTGAGTTGGCAGAGAAAAATGCCAAGCTTGAGTCTTTAGAGAAGGCCAGCTCAGATAGCACTTGTGTCTCGAGGTGTGCTTTGTGTGAGGGCCTGGAGATGGAGATTGCCAATGTGAAGCATGGCAAGATGCAAACCGAGGAAGAAAACACATACCTTCGGTCCATCTTGTCATGGGTCTCCAGTAGTGAGCCACAGCTCGGGATGATGATCTCCCAATTCAAGCGAGCTGTTGGTGCCCCTGGTGTAGGTTTTGCTCAGAGTGTTGATCTCTCAGTTTTTGGGAAGATTGGAGAGTCTAGTGGTCTGAACCCATGTGAGAAGCCCGATTCCACCACTACTCCCAAACTTGCCAAGCTTCCACTCAAAGAGCCAGCCAAGCCTATCACCAAAGATGGTGTGGTTGAGGAACCCCCGAGAGCTCCTCCCAAGAACCCAGTCTGGGCACCCAAGCCAAACCACCTCAGAAACAAGCTTGACGCTATGCCACCCATTCGTGAGGAGTTGCCACAGAAGGGCAAAGGCAAAGTGAGCCACACCCACAGCCCTGGTCACCAACAACCCCCTTTGCGTGCGGTGAGGTACCAGTGTGATTTCTGTGGGAGGGATGGTCACTTGATCGAGTTCTGTTTCCGGCGCAAGCGGGAGGCGCGCCGTGCTCGGGAGATGGAGAACCCGGACATGTACCATCCAGCTCATGGTGGACATGTGCCAAAGGCTCAGGGGAGAGCTGCTAGGTTCGGACGTCAAGGTCCCCGGCCTAGGCAGGAGATGAGAGCTCCTAGGAGGGAAACTAGGCCTAGAGGTCCAGCACCTCAGTCTGTTAGGCCTAGGCAGGAGAGAGCTCCGAGGAGAGACGCTAGAGCAGTTGAGCCCCAGGCTCCTAGGCGGAGATCTCGTAGAGAGCGTGCCCGACGGGAGCCTGCAGTTGCAGGTTTTGGACCCCGTGGCGGAGGCTTAGTTGAGCGCTTTCCCCCACCGCAGTTTGAGTACCGCGGTGAGCGCTTCTTCCCTAGCGGACCACGTTTTCCTCAGCGTGGTGATCGCTTCCCTCGTAGACGTGCTAGGAATAGTTTTTATCCTAACTTTTCTTTTGAGCAGCCGGCCCAACACTGGTATTCTTCTTACTTCACTAACCCCAGTGTTGGACCGTATGCTCACCCTATGTCTTTTTATTGATATAGGTAAGACGGTTGGAGGACATTTGGTTGGTGGATTCCGGTTGTTCGAGGCACATGACCGGAAACGCCAAGTGGTTCTCCAGCCTTAGCCCGGTCGCCGGAAAGGAGTACATAACCTTCGGCGATAATAGTAAAGGTAAGGTATTGTCTCGTGGAACTGTGCGGGTTAATGAGCATTTTGTGTTGCGCGATGTTACTCTTGTTTCTAACCTGCATTTTAACTTGCTTTCTGTTTCGCAACTTTTTGATGACGACTATGAGATTCGTTTTAAACCGAACCTTAGTCGCATCTTAGATCCTCAGGGCGATCTTGTATGTCTGATTTCGCCCTTTGGGAAAGTCTTTCGCGCGAATTTCTCGGAGTCGTTTGGATCTTCTCGCTGTCTTTTGGCTAGTCCTTCTTCTTCCGATCTTTGGAAGTGGCATAGGAGGCTCGGTCATTTAAGCTTCGACTTGCTTGCAAGACTTAGCTCACTTGGCCTAATCCGAGGATTGCCCAAGCTTTCGATGGAGAAGGATCTAGTTTGCCATTCTTGCAGACATGGGAAGATGGTTGCCGCTCCCCACCATCCAGTGACTAAGGTCATGACCTCGCACCCTGGAGAGCTTTTACACATGGACCTTGTTGGTCCGGCTCGGGTAAGCTCGGTTGGTGGCAAGTGGTATGTTTTGGTTGTTGTTGACGACTTTTCGAGGTATTCGTGGGTCTTCTTTTTGACTGAGAAGACCGAGACTTTTTCCTTCGCTTGCAATCTGATTTTGCGTCTTCAGAACGAGTTCCCTTTGAACTCGATGCGAGCTATTAGAAGTGATAATGGTTCCGAATTCAAAAATTCGGACTTTGAGAAGTTTTGTAACCACCTTGGTTTGGAGCATCAGTTTTCTTCTCCCTACACACCGCCCCAAAATGGTGTTGTAGAGAGGAAGAATCGGACCCTTATTGAGATGGCCAGGACGATGCTCGATGAGCATAGGACTCCTAGGCGCTATTGGGCCGAAGCTATGAACACTGCATGCTACATTTCAAATCGCATTTTTCTGAGAGCCTTTTTGAAGAAGACATCTTATGAGTTGCGTTTTGGTCGCCAGCCCAAGGTGAGTTATTTTAGAGTCTTTGGTTGCCACTGTTTTATATTGAAAAAAGGCAACCTGGACAAGTTTGAGTCTCGTTCTTCTGACGGTGTGTTTTTGGGTTATGGCACTCACACTCGAGCTTATCGTGTACTTAACCTTGACACTAACCGAGTCATGGAGACATCAGATGTCACCTTCGACGAGACTCTTGTTTGTCCCTCTTCTCGTTTTGAGCGTGCAGGTGATCATGAGGTTGGAGAGCCTCTTTTCGATGACGAGGACGAGGGTGCTGAAGGTATAGATGATCCAGCACCCCCTCCACCTGCCGTGCCGCAAAGAGCGGCCTCGACGACGACTCACGGCCCCGACACTTCCTCTTCCTGGGGGCCGTGGGATCCTCCACCTCGCGCGATACCTTTTGTACCCGGGGTGGAACCAGCTGCTGTTGAGGGGGAGGTCACTTCTTCCCGGGAGGCGCCACGACATATCCAGCGCCAGCACCCCCCTGAACAGATGATCGGCGACATCGACGAGCGAGTTACTCGCTCCAGGTCACAACACATCTCTCACTTCGCTCACTCTGCGTTTGTTGCTAATTTTGAGCCCCGAGATGTTGGACACGCATTGACGGATCCGGATTGGGTCAATGCCATGCATGAGGAGCTAGAGAACTTTGAGCGAAATCGGGTTTGGGTTCTAGTGCCACCACCTCCTGACTGTAAACCTATTGGGACAAAATGGGTATTTAAAAACAAGCAAGGAGAGGAGGGCCACATTGTGAGAAACAAGGCCCGGCTTGTAGCGAAGGGTTATAGTCAGAAGGAGGGGATAGATTATGAGGAGACCTTCGCTCCTGTAGCTCGTTTGGAGGCTATTAGGATACTCTTGGCTTATGCTGCATCCATGGGTTTTAAACTTTTTCAAATGGATGTCAAGAGTGCCTTTTTAAACGGCTACATAGAGGAGGAGGTTTATGTTGAGCAACCCCCTGGTTTTGAAAATCCCAAGTTTCCAAACCATGTTTTTAAACTCCACAAAGCTTTGTATGGTTTGAAACAATCCCCTAGAGCCTGGTACGATAGATTGAAAACTTTTCTGCTAGCTAAGGGTTTTAAAATGGGATGTGTAGATAAGACGCTCTTTCTCCTCAGGCAAGGCAAAGACACACTCTTGGTCCAAATTTACGTGGATGATATCATTTTCGGTGGTTCTTCTCACGCTTTGGTTGCCAAGTTTGCAGATACTATGAGCAGGGAGTTCGAGATGAGCATGATGGGCGAGCTGACATTCTTTCTCGGGTTGCAAATTAAGCAATCCCGGGAGGGGACGTTTGTGCACCAGGGCAAGTACACGAAGGACTTGCTGAAGCGATTCGATATGGGTGAGGCCAAGCCTCTTCCAACACCCATGTCGACGACAATTGCCCTGGATGCGGATGTGGATGGAGAAGCAGTGGACCAGAAGGAGTACCGCAGTATGATCGGGTCGCTCCTCTACCTGACGGCGACACGCCCGGACATCCAGTTCGCGGTGTGTCTGTGCGCGCGCTTTCAGGCGTCGCCGCGCACTTCTCACCGTCAGGCGGTGAAGCGCATCTTCAGGTACCTTCGTTTCACGCCTGAGTTCGGGATTTGGTATTCTGCTTCCTCCACCCTCTCGCTTTGTGGTTATTCCGATGCTGATTTTGCTGGTTGTCGCATTGAGCGCAAGTCCACTTCTGGGACTTGCCAGTTTATTGGGTCTTCTCTTGTGTCGTGGTCTTCTCGCAAGCAGTCTAGTGTCGCTCAGTCTACCACGGAGGCTGAATATGTTGCTGCGGCTAGCTGCTGTTCTCAGTTACTCTGGATGATGGCCACTTTGCGTGATTTTGGTTTGAGCTTTACTCGAGTTCCTTTGCTTTGTGACAGCACGAGTGCCATTAGCGTTGCTAAGAACCCCGTGCTTCACTCGAAAACCAAACACATTGATGTGCGCTTTCATTTCTTGCGAGACCACCAGGAGAAGGGTGATATCGACCTTCGCCATGTCGATACTCATCACCAATTGGCTGATATTTTCACCAAGCCTTTAGACGAATCAACCTTTAATAGGTTGAGGGGTGAGCTTGGTGTGTGTTTTCCCTTTTAGATGGGGGAAGCATTTTGAGATGTACAGACTGACTCTTTTACTTTGAGGTTCTTTTCTTTTGAGTTTCTTGAGTCTTTCCAATTGGTATCTTCTTTCTTTCAGTGTTGTGTCGGGCATACGCACTTACATTCTGAGCTTCATGTCTATATTCACTAGAATGTAATTATGCTCTTGTTAGTATTGCTCCGATACTTATGATGATGCTTGTAGCTTATGCTCTTTCTGATCACTGTTACATGTTATGAGCGAGCTATTTTTGGAATGGTGAATTATGCCTAATGTATATAAATCTGAAAATGTTCACCATTGAGATATGCAACTAGCATGTGTAGGATGTGTTGAGTCCATTCCTGCTTTTCATATATGCTAGGTTGCTATGTCTCTAGTTCTGAGTCATTCACTTGCTTGGTTGTTCATAACTTGCTTAAAATCTGAACCAAGTATTGTTGAATTGAAAAGATCGAGATGGGATTGCTTGTCAACACCTCATGGTATTGAGACTGTTTCTCATTGCACCTTGAGTTAAACTTGAGCCATGTAGTGTATGACCGAAACCGTTGCTTTAAGCTTCTGATTGCTTCGGCATAGGCTTCGCACGGTTGAAAAGTTAGGCAATGACAAGCTTTCAACCTCTCGCAATCACATGCCATAAATGAACTTGTGAATTCTTTTACCGCTGCAACTCCGATATGAATTTGAAATCACAAGTATATGCTTCATTACTATGCATGATGATTGAACTTTGCTAGGGGTAGTTCACCTTGTATAAATGCTTAGCACTTGTTTGGATTCCTTCTATACATGTCTAGTGCTATTTTGATGGTGACTATCCTTTTGGCTTAAAACTGCTCACATGCTCATACGCTTCATATTTCGTATAAGTGATCAGTTTGAGCCTTTGCTATTTGAGTGCTTAATTGAGATGTTGGAGCTATACTGATTAGAGCATCTTTGCACTCTTTTGACTATATACTTGAAGCTCCTTACTTGCATTTTGACTTCATATGCATTTTGGAAGGAGATCTTGTGTTCAGGGGGAGTTTATGTGAAGGGAGTTGCTTCTCTGATACCTTTTGGCCTTGATAAGTGCATTTTCAACTAGGGGGAGAAATTTATGCAAATCATATGCTCCTGTGTTGATCAACTAAGGGGAGAATCATTTGTCCTAGTTGCTTGCATTTGTCGAGGGGGAGTTTGCTAGTTGTGTTGAGCCGTTGCCTCTGTCTTGAGGGACTAGCAAACGTTGCTAGCTTTTCATGAGCTTTCATAAGCTTTTTCATTTGGCTTTCAATTGGTATCGTCTGGTGTGCTTTCCCATTTGGTTTGGGTTGATTTCCAATTGGTTCGGAGTGATTTTCTTGCTAGTTGTGTTGAGCCTCTGTGCCTCTATCTTGAGGGACTAGCATTTTGCTTCTGTTGTCCTCCGATCTTCAATTGGTATCTGCTAGCGGTGTTGAGCCTGTTCTACCTCTTCTTGAGGGCTAGCTTTGCTTTGCTTGGTTGCGTCGAGCCGTTGCCCATGTCTTTGGGGACCAAGTTTACGCTTCATCCACTTGACCTTCTTTGGCTTTTGTTAGGCTTTTGGGTCATTTGGTTGGGTTTTCTCTTCCCACTCCTTCCTACCTCCCTCTTCCTATTCATGATTTGTTGTGGAGTTGACAATGCACTCATCAAGGGGGAGATTGCGGATACATGGGTGTATGCCGAGTCTCTGTGTGATGAGTGATTGTCAACGGAGATGATGCGCATGTTCTTTGGCTTGTGTTGTGCAGGTGTCGAGCACGTAGACAGTGATCGATGGCGGGTGAAGGTCAAGTTGCGACGTGCCGTGCCGACGGACCGGGCGCGATGAAGGATGGGCGTGCCGTGCGGCGGACGTGCCATGCCGATGTATCGGACGGTGAAGGGCGGACGTGGACTTGGACTGATGGACTGGAGGCCGGAGGATCAGCTGTGGTGGCTGGCAGCCTGCGACAGCGACAAGCAGAGAAGTGCGATCATGTCGGTGGAAGGGGTGCACAGGCGGTGCATCCCCTCTACGACGCCGGTTTGTTGGTAGAGCCCGGGAAAAACCAACGGTGGACGGTTTCCAGGTTTGGGCCTCAAAACCTGGGTGCTGGGTTTCCAGGTTGAGCCACAAAACCTGGGCGTGACGGTTTCCAGGTTGAGCCTCAAAACCTGGGCGTGGGCCGGTTTCCGAGTTTGGGCCTCAAAACTCGGGCGCTGCGGGTTTCCGAGTTTGGGCCACAAAACTCGGGTTGGAGGCTGGTTTCCCGGTTTGGGCCTCAAAACCGGGGGCTGATGGAAAAGGCTGGTTTCCCGGTTTGGGCCACAAAACCGGGGGTGCAGAGTGGTGGCGGCGATCTGAAGGTTGCGTGGAGGCGACGCGGAAGACCGTGCGGGCGTGGCCGTCGGATCTACCTACCACCAGCGGGTGGACTAGAATAGCCTTAGGGTTAGGCTGGTCCGCTCTGTAAATACAGTAGTGAGGGGTAGAGTAGGAAATAGACTTAGGCTAGGTTAGTATAAGTAGTCCAGGGGAGACACCCTCCTCCCCATCTCAGTTAGCGCAGTCATTTGCTTCCTAGCATTAGGGTTTCCACTCTCCCACACCCCTGCTTTAGCTAGTTGAGATCCGCAGAGAGACTCCACTCTGTGTACTGTTGATTTGAGGAAGTGAGGCCGTATCCTCACCTTGGAGCACTGATGGGTGTCATGATTCGCGTCCTTGATTCGAGTTCGTGGGTGTGATTCGCGTTTTCCTTGTGTTCTTCGCGGAATCCTTTTTCTCCACGATTTTCCCGTCGCTTGATCTTTTTGCTGGTTCATCGTTTGCGATTCCGTTTGAACCAAGTTGTTCTAGATCGTGAGGCACTCCTTTCCACCGAAGGAATTGATCTCAAACCTCACGGTCTAGGAGATCGAACGATTTTCGTTTTGGATCGTGTTCTTGCTCCCTTGCCTCGATTTTTCTCGATTCACCGATTTGAAGTTAGGTTCGAGCCATGATCTCTTAGGAGTAGCTCACTAACATCCTTGTGACTCCTCAAAACGAATCCCAAGCCTAGAGCAATTGATTCGGAGGAGATCGGGTTGAACCGAGAATTTCTGCGCTGTTTTCGGGGGCATCGGACGCTCGTGTTCTTGGCATCGGACGCTGACCCGAGTAGCATCGGACGCGCCGTTGCCACGTGTCAGTTTCTGTGCTTTTAAAGGGGCATCGGACGCTGGCATCGGACGCTACAGTGCTGCGTCCGATGGTCATGCAGTGAGGTTCCAGAAACCCTCATTTTGCATCGGACGCGTCCGTTGTCAGGGCATCGGACGCGCAAGCCCATCGGACGAGTTCATCGGATGCTCCTGCCCTGACCATCGGACGCTCCGTTGTCCATCGGACGCGTCCGGAGGTTGAGCATCGGACGCTGAGGGTTCACTGTAGCCAGCGTCCGATGGCTATGCAGTAAGGATCCCGAGAGGCACTATTTTCATCGGACGCGTCCGACGTTTGGACATCGGACGCTGCCAGCGTCCGATGCTGCTGTGACTGCGCAGTTTCGTTCGCTGTTTGTTCGTGCGTTCTCGGATTTGGTTTCCGTCTTTTGCGTTGGCCTTCTAGAGTTGTGTAGTGTCCCGCTGTGCTTCTAGGAAGCATCCACCCTACATCTAGGGTCGTGGACACTAGCAACCTCTAGGGTTTGCTTTTGAGGTTGATTCTTGGGACAGTGGCTACTAGTTTCCGTAAGGAAATTTTGAAGCTCCCATTCACCCCCCCTCTGGTCGCTTTCTGGTTGCTTTTCGGTCCTTCATCCCACTCTCCCATCCCTGCTTTAGCTAGTTGAGATCCGCAGAGAGACTCCACTCTGTGTACTGTTGATTCGAGGAAGTGAGGCCGTATCCTCACCTTGGATCCCATCTCTTGGTGTCAATTCGTGTTTTGATTTCATGTTCATCATGTTCTTCGCGGATTGCTTTGTGCCTTGAGTTTTCCCGTCGCTTGATCTTTGTGCTCGGTTCATCTTTTGCGATTCCGTTTGAACTGAGTTGTTCTAGATCGTGAGGCACTTCTTTCCACCGAAAGAAATCATCTCTAACCTCACGGTCTAGGAGATCGATCAAGTTTTAGTTTCGGGTCTCTTTTTCTTCCTTCCCCCGAATTCCTTCGATTCACCGATTTGGAGTTAGGTTCGAGCCATGATCTCTTAGAGATAGCTCACTAACCTCCTTGTGACTCCTCAGATCGAATCCCAAGCCTAGAGCACTTGATTCGGAGGAGATCGGGTTGAATCGCCGGAGTTTCAGTGCAGTTTCGGGGTGACCGGACGCCGGTCACGACTTGACCGGACGCGTCCGGTCGTTGAAGGTTTGAGCGTGTTCTGGTTTTTGCTCTGACCGGACGCTGGAGTTTAGTGGTGACCGGACTCGCCCATAGTCCTGTTCACTACTCGAACGTGCTTGTGACCGGACGCACGGGGATCGACCGGACGCTTGCAGTCACTGCGTCCGGTCAGTTCCAGAGAGGTCCAAAACCGGTTTTTGGCTGACCGGACGCGTCCGGTCCCAGCTGACCGGACGCAGGCAGAGTCCGGTCGATCCAGTTTCGCGCCGTTTCGTTCGCGGTTCGTTCGTTCTTGATTGGACTCGAGTTTCGTCTTTTGCGTTGGCTTTCTAGGGTTGTCTAGTGTCCCGCTGTGCTTCGTGGAAGCATCCACCCTACATCTAGGGTCGTGGACATTAGCAAGCTCTAGGGTTCGCTTTTGGGGTTGAGTTTGGGACAGTGGCATCTAGTTTCCGAAAGGAAATTTTGAAGCTCCCATTCACCCCCCCTCTGGTCGCTTTCGGGTAGCTTCTCGGTCCTTCACCATGACCTAACTCATCCATGTTTCTGCAAAACACATGTTAGTCATAGTAATCTTGTGTTTCATCCAATCATCAAAACCCACTAGGGGCCAAGATGCGTTCAACACCTTCATCTATTATGATTAGATGAGGTGCTATTCCACCCATAGCCTTAAGAAAGGGGTCTGAAACAACCATACGAATGATTCGATCTTTTCATCATCCAAGAACCCTGCCCCAAGGAAAACACTTTGCAAGTGATGATTGACTCAAGTAAATGGCACAAACTTCATATTATATTGGTTAGTAGTATATGTAGAATCTACCGAAAGCACATCACCAAAAACACTATAGTTTTTCCTACATATGGCATCTGCCCAGAAGACACGCACAAGTCGTCCTTCTTTATCCACCATAAACTCATAAAAGAAGGCAGGATTTACTTCCTTCTTTCGCTCAAGTTGTCCCACAAACATTTGTGCATCGACATCCTTGATTTTGCTCCTCAGGTCACGATAATAGTTCTTCAAATCCCTTAGCGTGCAACCAACATTCTCAAATCCACCATCACTGAGTTGGAGAAGTTGAAATGCCTGGGACGTGCCAAGGCTAGCCTTATGACAATTGAACAAAGTACTCTTTGCCCTCTCACTAACATGACGGTTGGATCTGAGCAAGTGCTTCTTATCTGGCGACACAAAACCATGGTTGTGCTCCTCAATCAATGAAAATATTCGATACTTCTTGTCACTGCCAAGCTTGACAACAATATGTGCTTGACAGCCACATCGGGTTTCCATCACATTTGATGTCTTTCTTTTTTTTCTGGATTGATCACTAACATCTTGTACGCCCTCCTTTTTGTACCCTCCCTTGAGCAACAATACCGCTTGTAAAATATTTCCTCATTTTGTTTCTTGTGCTGACCAACACGAACAGAGAAACCAGCTTCCTGTACATAGGATTTGTAAAAATTCTCCACATCCGTGAGTGTATCAAATATCATTCCAACCATAGGCTTCAAATGTGCTTTGCAATTATCTGTTGTATTACGAGAAGATGTATGTGGTGTGCTTGGTTCTCCAAGTGGTTCTTCAAGGTGGCCTCCAACTCCAACATCGATGTCCATGATGGCCAAGACGACATCATCCATGGCAGAATGAACGACGACTGCAGGTTCACCATCCGCGGCATGTAGGACATTACCAATGATCGTACTCAAACTGAAAGTATTATAGGAGAAACAAACCTGCATCGGGGCAGTGCACGTTCGTGGGCAGCTTCGTGGCCAACATCAGAGCAGAGTTCATGGGCACGACGTTGTTTGTGGGCAGCATGGGGGCGGTGTTTGTGGGCACCATCAGGGCCAGTGCCCGTTGACGAGGTCCGGACAGCCTACCAGCGTTTGAGTCCGGCGGCCGGGGTTCCTTCATCTTCACGGCGGCGGCCGGCAGCAGGGGGGTCCTTCATCTTCAAGGCTTCGGTGGGAAGAAACACCGGTGGCGGCAGAATAGTCGAAGCGACACGCCGTCCAGGCGCGACCTCGAGCGACAGATTAGGGGGAGGGGGTAATTTGGGAAAAAAACACAATTACTAAGTGGGCTGCGGGTGTTTAATCATAAAAATATCCTACCTCTCTTCGAAGCCATCCGATGAGCATCGTAATGTCCAGATCGATAGTTTCCAAGTTTCCGTAGGTTGTCTGGTTTGCATTGGATACGTTGCCATATAGGTATCAATAGAATTGATGTCCTTGTCGGGGTATTTATAGAATGGTAGCTTGACACAACACGCAAGGAGTATATACAAGCCTTAATCGCTATTGTATCCACGCAACCGCATGTCCGCATCCTATACGGGGCGCAGGGACAGCCACCCAAGCAACTCTTGCCACCCAAGCAACTCAATCAAACCTCATCAAACATAAATAACCCGAGCCCCTAATCAGTCGACAGGTACACAGTCACAGCCGCCCAAAAGAAAACTTCAACACGACCAATCGGCATGGCTCGCCTCCTCCTCCTCCTCCTCGCCTTCCTCTTCTCCACTGCCGCGTTCTGCTCGCCCGACGCCTCCGCCGCTGAGGATCCGCTCATCGAGCAGGTGGTCGGTGACGGCGCAGCCGACGAGCTGCAGCTGAACGCTGAGGCGCACTTCGCGAGCTTCGTCCGGCGGTTCGGCAAGACCTACGGCGACGACGAAGAGCGCGCGCACCGGATGTCCGTGTTCAAGGCCAACCTTGTCCTCGCGCGGCGCCACCAGCGGCTCGACCCCACGGCGGTGCACGGGGTCACCAAGTTCTCTGACCTCACCCCCGCCGAGTTCCGGCGGCAGTTCCTCGGCCTCCGGCGCTCCTCCGGGCGGGACCTGCTCAAGGGGTCGGCGCATGAGGCGCCCATCCTCCCCACCGACGGCCTCCCGACCGACTTCGACTGGCGTGAACACGGCGCCGTCGGACCCGTCAAGGACCAGGTCCTGTGCACGCCGTCCTTGATTCTTCCTTTCCTATTCGCTCATCAATGGGCGATGGCCAGAGTTTATCGATTTGTTTTGATTTAGAGTGGATTTCTTTGTTGGCAGGGCTCCTGCGGGTCGTGTTGGTCGTTCAGCACATCGGGGGCGCTGGAGGGGGCGCACTACCTCGCCACCGGCATGCTCGAGGTGCTCAGCGAGCAGCAGATGGTCGACTGCGACCACGAGGTATATATCCACCACATACCTACTTGCGAGTAGCTCTCGTTGATCAATACGTACAATACTACTCGTACATCGGATTCTCATTCTTGTTCTATTGGACCAAAACGATGATGGGAGAATATTCCCCTGGGTTATCGTGTGTTGCCTTCCGCTGCGGTGATGCCATTTTAATTCTCCAGGAGCAGGTCTTTTGGACTGTGACGGAGGTTCAATAGAGGAGCAGCCTCCAACGGCAGCGAATCTAGGTAAAAGTTTCGAAAAAGCTAAATTTAAACTATTTTAATAAAATTAAAGTCTAAATTTTTCTTTGTACTATCATCTTTCATCTCAAATTCATTCTAACCTTAGAATGTGGCGATCCGGGACCCTCGTTACCTTCACCGCATATTATCCGGGACCCGGTAGGCATGGAACTCAACGAGGGAGGAACAGTGGCGGAGCTCATGAATCTCGACACCTAGGGCCACTATCTAAGCACCTAAACAACCCAAGCTCAGCCATGTACAGATAATTCACAAAAGCGAACCAAAAGATGCATAGTTTAGTGTTACGTATCAATTCCCCGCTTAATAATACAACAAATTTGGTAAAACAATAACACAGTCAAAATAAGTATAAAATGATTTGCTTATGCCTTTGGGCTTTATCCTGCACTCCTGTATCTGGATCAACAGCCTGCTACTTAGGCCAAAAACAACTGAAAACAAAGTTGGAAATGAAACATTTAACATTGCATATTTAGAAATTAGGAACAAGTGAACGATCTGCTGATTGCTAGTGCTAGCTTGCTCTGGGCGGCCGCGGCGTGTGTAATTGGTCTGCAGTGCTGGAGGCCAAAAGCTGTTGGTCAGGTTGTGCTGTGCGTTTTGCCTTTGTTACAGCCTGCATCAGACAATAACAATGTAGGAGTCGCTGGCCCTTGGCCGTTTGGGACAGGCCGCCTGACCCGGCCGTCCCTGCAGCGTACCGGCGCCGCACACCCTTACCAGCGCCAATATGGCCGCGCGCCGCCGGCTGCCGGGTCTCCTTGAAGTAGCAGCACCGCTGACTATGCTCGTTAAGCCTCTCGCCCTATTCTTTTGTCCTTGTCAGCCGACCTATCAGCCGTACTTCGGTTTATTCTCTCTTACAGAACACTATTCAAACAGCCGAAATCAGCCATACAAACGACTAGCTAAACAACACCCCTGATGTGGTCGTTCCGCCGCTCGATTTTGGCCAGCAGAACACTGGCGTTCGATTTGGCCAACGCTAGCGGCGGACGCTACATGATTCGGCGCTGGGGTTCTCAATTGGAAGGAGCGCAAGTAGAAGACAAGGCAGAGCAGGCTGTTGCTGGGCTGCAGCACAAAGAATGATTGGGCCAAAGGTTTGGCCACCACCATTGAGCCCTGAAACTTGAAGGGTGCTAAGTGGGGTTTTTGGGCCACGCCTAGTGCCAGGCCCATATCCGTGGCACGTGCCCATACCGTGTGGTGTCGAGCTGGCCTATTGAACATCAGCGTATAGGACCCATCTAAAGGACGAACCTGTCTCCATACATTGGAGATGCCCTTATGAATTTTTTATGTTTTGGTTGTAAGGGATAAGTATGAAAATTGTAATATTCTAAAACAACTTATGGAGAAAATATAAATCTAATTTCTAGAAAAAGAAAAAATAATACTATGTAGGACTACATGAAAGCTATTTTTTTAAAAAATAGAGTAGATGCTCGCATATATTTAAGTATATTCACCTGTATGAAAATACGTACACACTCTACTCTATGACCCACCTTCGAAAGACCTCTACCCTATGACCCACTTTTGAAAGACTAAGCCGATAAATCTCAAGGTTAAGGAAGTCAATGTAGGCGTCCCACTGGTCCCAGGCCACGTCATTTACCATTAGAATAATAACACGTTAAATCCTAAAATAAATTAAAAAATATATATAAACACCTGTATCAACTCAAGGACTTGATTTGAATATGGGTGAATAGGTTCTCCTACCAGAAATCTAACCACGTAAGCTACTCTTAGTGCAAAAGAAAGCTACAAGCGTACAAATTGATTCTTGAGCATTTTACGGATGCCCCACTAAAAAAGTTTGAAATTCTAGATTTGCCAAAATTAAAAATGAAAGTTATGGCGCCTAACATCTAACATCTAGATCAGCCTGGGCATTCGGTTAACCGAAACCGATCGGTTCGGTTCCTCGGTTTCCTATGGAATTCGGTTACCTCTAAACTGTTAACGGATCGGTTCTTCTGAGAAGTGAGAACCGAGGGATTCGGTTTCAGTTCTTTTCGGTTCGGTTTCGGTTGTCACCGAACTAACCGATTCTTTAGTAAGCATTCACAAATACACAAATCGATGAAAAAATCAGAAAAAAAACATCGGGTTGCTGCTCCCCGCCGAAACCTTCGAGCGCCGGTGCCCACAACCGCTTGAGAGGGCAGGCGGCAGGCCTCACTGCCGAAGGCCCCCAGCCTCAGGACCTCCACAGCTCCATCTCGTGCACCGCAGGGGGGCGCTACCACCGCCGCCGCCAACAGGAGGTTCGCCGCCGCTGACCCGCGCTCGCGGGAGGTTTACCGCCGCCGCCGTCGTGTTTCCTCTTGGAGGCCTGAGCTGCAGACGCCGTGGTGGAGAGGGAGCAGCGAGGCAGAGAGTGGGGGTGTCGGGAGAGTGGCGGCGCATGAAGGAGAAGGAGAGAGCCGTGCGAGCTAGTGGCGGCGGAGGAGGGAAGGAGATAAGGAGGCGTGCGGTGCAGGAGCTTGTGCGGTGCGGGAGGAGACAGGAGTTGCCGAGTTGGTGGCGGCGGGGGAGGGGAAGGAGTGGTCGAGTGAATCTGGTGAGTTGAATTAGGGTAGAGAGTTTATATATGTAGCTATTGGTCTGGGCTTGTTTCTTTCTTTTACTGGGCCTTAGCGATTATTTTGGTTTTTCGGTTAACTGAGCCCAATAACCGAATTAACCCTGCTTATTTCGGTTACCTAGAAATAGGAACCGAATTAGGAACCGAAATATTCGGTTTTGGTTAGTTCGATTTTGGTTCCGGTTATTTCGGTTCGGTTCTCGGTTATTTTTTGCCCAGGGTTACATCTAGACTTCCTATCATTGCTGTCTACACGTGTGCTGTGTCAGCGAACACCTGCCACAACGCTTGTCCACATCACCGCCACCAGCTCGTGGACCACTCACCTCGCTACGCCCACGGGCCAGGAATTTCACCAGGAGAAGAGGATGTGAGTGAGGGCACGTTGAGTGGGCATTTTTTTTGTGCACAATAACACTGTAGCACTTTTGTTGTTATTTGATAAACTTTATCCAAACATGGACTAACAGGCTCAAAAGATTCGTCTCGATATTTACAGACTAAAAGTATAATTAGTTATTTTTTACCTACATTTAATGCTCAATACATGTGTGTAAAGATTCGATGTGATGAGGAATCTTGAAATTTTTTGGGAACTGCACGTGGCCTCAGAAAGATGAGGATGTGAAGAGATGATGAAGTCAATGCGGAAAAAGAAGATTCAGGGGCAATATAGGTTAGGGTTGGTCAACGCGGATGTTGATAACCCTAAGTTCCTAAGGAGTAAATTGCAGTGCCACCTAGGTCATTGACAGGTCCGGACCCAAAAACACATCAATGGAAGGCTGTTATATGGTGTAATTAAATTTTTTGGATTGTTAATTGACTAAAATTAATGAGTAATAGTAAAAGATCGTTAGGCTGGACCCAGGCTGCAGCAAGGACAGTCAGGGTCCTAGGTCCGGCACCGGTCATGGGGGATGGGTATAGTACATTGGGCAATGTAGCTTTTTTGGTGGTAGATCTAGAATTTTAAACTTTTTAGTGGCTCACAGTTAGACTCTTGATACTTCGATTGTATCCACATTTTGGTGTATTAAGTAAATGTGGATAGTTGTTAGCCACAATAAGCTTTTCTTTGTTGGAAATAAAGGTAGTAGCATTAAACATCTTCCAGTTTCTGCTTCTCTAGGGATGCAAGTGTCTAATTCGAAAATTTCTTCTCGTTTGTTTTGTACTATAGCATCAAGCCATCAACATCCAATGACTCAAATGGTATTTTAGTTTCAAGACGGTTGTGACTAAAAACTTGTACTACTGGCCCCATTTATAATCCCTATGCTCTATTGTTGTCCGAATTTTATAGTGTGATCCATCAGAACCGCGCTCATGTGACTCTGGATGCAATGGTGGCTTGATGACTACAGCTTTTAGCTATCTCAAGAAAGTTGGTGGCCTAGAGAGAGAGAAAGATTATCCATATAATGGGATGGACGACAGCTGCAAGTTTGACAAGTCCAAAGTTGTTGCTCAAGTGAACAATTTCAGTGTTGTATCTGTTAATGAAGACCAAATTGCTGCTAATTTGGTTAAACATGGTCCACTCGCAAGTAAGGATTAAAAAACATTTGATCATTGTAGTTGTCACAATTAGCCTACGAATATAACCCTATATTATCATCCTTTGTTTTGTGCAGTTGGTATCAATGCAGTCTTCATGCAGACATACATTGGTGGTGTGTCATGCCCATACATTTGTGGACGACATCTGGATCACGGTGTTCTTTTGGTCGGCTATGGATCGTCTGGTTATGCGCCAATCCGCTTCAAGGAAAAGCCGTACTGGATTATAAAGAACTCCTGGGGTGAGAACTGGGGTGAGAATGGATACTACAAGATTTGTAGGGGTCCACATGTGCAAAATAAGTGTGGTGTTGATTCCATGGTCTCTACTGTGACTGCCATTCATAGCTCTAAGAAGGAATAGAAGCCTATTGGTCCTATTGCCCGTACATACCGCTACATTTCATTCGATCTTTCACTAGAACTCTTGTCATTGAGGGCAGCCTATGGTATTATGTGAAATTGTTTTCAATGGCTCTAATGTTTGTTTGGGTTGGTTTAGTATGTATGCTTCTATGACCAGAATAGTCATTGGGCATGGGACTTGCATTGTTTTAGCATTGGTAATGTTTATAAAATATCAAGTGTTTGAACATTTGCTAAAAATATGGTACAGATCAAAAACATGTATCTTATTTCTTTACATGGGCCAGAGAGAATTGTTCATTCCGAAACACACAAGAACAAGTGTTTTCAATAGTACCTACAATTCTGAATGGCAACGCCATGGATTGACATGTTCATGAGATCTATTGTGTTAAGAAGAATTATGGTACTCTTTTTATGCATAATAGCCACAAAAATACAGATATGACATTGTGGCTACGGTAAAGCTGGAGTGCTCTATTATGTAGTACATTGGTCAATTTTTGACAGCAGAAGGTGTCAACCTTCAGTCAAGCAAATTGCATAATAAAAACTCATATGCTTGTGTCTGCAACCTCTGTCTCTTAGGGCATATACAACCTACAGTTAGCTCATCATCCGTAAGTTTGTAGAATATGATGTATAGACAGTCAGACAGCTCACACATTGAACTGTCTGTTTGATTGTCTATAAGTTATTTATTAATTTTATGTAGCTATGATCAATCGTGAGTACAATACTGATTTGATACAAAATATTTAATGATCAATCAATGTACTAATATATTTCTATTTGATACAAAATAGATCAAGCATAAATAAGATGAACATAATTACAATACTTTTTAGAACCATTACTATAAATAAGATATATATATATATATAATAATGTAATATATTAGTGTTAGCACATTATGTTTTCATATTAATATGTCAAAGGTTGCGGTCCTTATATTTTTGTTTTTCAGTTTCATACCTCTCCATATCCCATGTAATCTCTATATATACCCTAGTCTGATTAATAAAAAATAGTGTTGAGTAATTCCTCCAATATGGTATTAGAGAGGCTACGATCTGTTTGTTTCCGCTCTCCCTAAGCGACACCGCTGGCCGTCGATCTTCTCCCGACGCCGTGCATTCACTGCACCGCCGTTCCTTCCCACACGCTGCTCCTTCCCATGTGCTGCTCTCAACCACGCTCCGGTCTCCCTTCTGCTATCATGTCGTCGAACACCGAACTGTAGCAAGTGGCCATGGAGGCAATCACTACCACTAAAGCTGCAACTCCCCAAACTCAAGAGGCCATTGTTTGGGCAGATGCTGCCACTGCTCAAGCAGAAGCGGCCGACCAGCGTGTCGTGGACTACGAGATAGCCGAGCAAGCTCAACTTCATGCTCAGGCCATCGCGGTGGTCAATTTCAAGATGATGATCCTCCTCGTCCTTGAGCAGACGTTCACGTTCTACTGTTGTTGGCATTCTCTCTAATTTGGAGGAGAATTGTTGTTTGAATATTGGTGTACTTTTGAGGCGTGAAAGCATAGTAGCAACTCCTAATCCATCATAAGATTTCAACTAATGTTTGCTAAGGGACTAGCAAAGGTTAAGCTCAGGAGAACTTGTTGACGGTAGTTAACTCCTATTTTAAACCGTCAACTAACCCCATAAATGACTTGATTGATTCAAAGAGTATAGCTGTAGGGTTTGATTCTAACGAGTTTCATGAGTTGTGTTGTTCTCACTTGTTTTGCAGGATATTCAATATTTTATCATAAGAAAGTATCTCAAGTGAAGAATCAGAGCACACCATCGTGTAGAGCTCATTGAGACGATCAAAACGGACATATCATCTGCCATATTTGGAGTCCCGGAGCGAGAGTCATCGATGAATACAACTTGGAAGACTCTAGAACACTCTAGAAGCATTATCCATACAAAGTCCAAGGGTGTAACAAACAAGATTTCATCAGCTACAGTAAACCATCATTATCCAGGGACCAGACAGGAAGATAATGACAAAGAATCTAACCACGCCACAACTAGTTGTGCAAACCAATCGAAAAGGGACACTAGGAGGATAAGGAAGGTTCCAGCAGACTCCCGACCAAAGGGGGAGGCTGGCGGCGCCAGGGGGAGGCCGGCCGACCTCAATGTTGGCAGTTCTTAGCGTCACACTATTGCTAGGTTGTCACCACTAGCAGCAACACATAGAATTGGTTGGTTGGTATATATGAGCACACAAAAAAAGATCCGCAAGCGCACGGATACCGTTATAGCTTTCACCCGAAGGTTTTAATATCGTATCCACAGGGAAATGTGTGAGATCAACTACGTCCTAACTTAACCAGATAGGATAAAGGAGTGGTAGTAGAAACTAAAGTAGAAACAAGATAAAGTGAAAACAAGATTACAAGGAAAGGGAATAGAAATCTAGTATAAGGTTGATAATAGGAGTATAGAGAGGATAACTTGGGATTCTCTAGTTCCGACCTAGGCAAGGAACTATGTATTCTATGATTCAACTGGGGACATTACGAATAGAAGGCCTGCATCGAGAGTACAACCCAACTAGGTAACTACGGTCCTGCTCGGCCTATAAATGGGGAGGTGGTGTACAGAGGATTCAACGGGTCTATAAGAGTCACACCAGCGAGCTACCACCTAAATAAACCCGGCCTATAGGGTAGATCTACGAGTAACTCTAGCCTAAGCACCATGCTTACACAACGAATTATATTCTAACCTAATGCATTAGATTAAAATACTCAAAAGAGACTCATGACCAGAAGAATAATATAAACAAGAATCTTACTTGAATCAAAAGTTGATCACTCGAGGCATCTCAGGAGCAAACTCGAGAAGAGCATGATCCTGCTGAAGTACAACCGGAGGAAGAAGCACCGACAGGCGGACATCTCCTCCAAACTCCTCCCTCGTTCTCCATCTCTCTACTATCTAGAAGACTAGATCTAAACTAACTCTAGAGTTGAGAGGATATCCATTGGAGGGACACCTCTCATCTCGAAACCCTAACTTTTGCTCTGTAGGTAGATAATGCGGATACATGGGTGTATGCCGGATCTTGAGATGATGAGTGATTGTCAACTGGTATGATGCACATGTTCTTTGGCTTGTGTTGTGCAGGTGTCGAGCTCAGAGATGGTGATCGAAGGCAAGGTGAAGGTCAAGTAGAGACGTGTTGTGCCGATGGACCCGGAGCGGTGAAGGGCAGACGTGAGGCTTGGACTGACGGACCGGTGGCCTGAGGATCGGCCGTGGTGGCTGACAGCCTGGGACAGTGACAAGTGGAGACTTGCGGGTGGACGGGGTGCACGGGTCTTGCATCCCCTCTACGACGTCGGTTTGGTGGTTGAGCGACACAAAAACCACCAGGTGGACAGTTTCCAGGTTTGGGCCTCAAAACCTAGGTGCGGCCGGTTTCCGAGTTTGGGCCACAAAACTCAGGTTGAGGACGGTTTCCAGGTTTGGGCCTCAAAACCTGGGCACTGGCGGGTTTCTGAGTTTGGGCCGCAAAACTCAGGCGATGGACGACAAGGTTTCCCGATTTTGGCCTCAAAACCGAGGGGAGGTCCGTGAAAAGGACGAGCGACGTGAGGTGGCATCCAGTGAGGTCGCATCGAGGCAAAGCTACCCGATGTGCGGGCGTGGCAGTCGGATCAACATCAACTCGAGTTGGTCAGGAATACACTTAGGGTTAGCCTGCTCGCTCATTAGCAGCAGGGGTAGAAGGGGAATAATTGTATTAGGCTATATTAGGAGAGGCAACCCCTCCCTCCAAACTATCTCAGCCATTGCTATTTTCATTCTAGGGTTTCCTGCTCTCCCAGTCCCTGCTGTAGCTATTGAGATCCGCAGAGACGGTTTGATCATACCTCTGTGTATTTGGATTTTGCGGAAATGGGACCGCATTCCCGTTGTCTTCTCGTGGGGACAAATTTCGGCTGGCAATCGTGATTGTGATTCACGTTTTGAACTTGTTCTTCGCGTTCTTCTTTTCTTCACGATTTTCCCGTCACTCGATCTCCCTCCTCGCTGCATCTTTTTCGAATCCACTTGAACCAACTTATTCTTTGATGTGAGGAGAAATTTTCCACCAAAGGAAATTATCTCAATCAGTTAGCGCAAAATCTGGTTCGCCGCGCCTCACACACAGCAAGCCGAAAAGCTAGCTTCAATCGGGTGCCCGGAGTATGTTGAATCCGGAGACGTGCCAGTCGGTTTGACCTGAAAACCAACAAGGGATAAAAATGTGAGAATACCTTTGGAATATGCCGGGTGAGACCGGACAGTTCCATATGTACGGCTTTGAAAGCCAATCACGACGGCACACAGCTATAGAAGCTGTCTGTCAAAACAGGTTTATAAAGTCATTCGGCAAGTATAAAAGAAAGCATGTAAACATGTTAATTGCCGAGCGCATATGTAATAAAAGAAACAGGTAACTTGTAAATATAAATCTATTCAAACAAAACATGCATAGGCTAATCCAACTAGTCTGTCGCACGTCTAGTCTTCATAAACCCGTCAAGCATAAACTTGAGCGAAGCTAATCCACCGCATGATACCACTTGCTACAAATCTACACCACTCCTTATAATTAGATTAATCCACCGCATGATACAATCTAATTATAAGAACCTAAAACCATGCATATGTCTGAACAGATCTATATATACTCATTACTCAGGTAAGCTTAACCAAGATCAGCAAACTAGCCGAGTTGGGGTCCATGAAGAAGGAACATACAAACAAGCATGATCAAACCAATCTAAAACCTGTATCTGCCGCACGATACCCAGTTCCACCAAAGCCTAACCGTGATTGACATGCATGAACCCACAACATGTGATAATCTAGATTGAAAGTTGATCCGGCCGTCATGATCTTATGATTAACAAAACACAAGCGAGCTTGTGAAACAAGGCCGAACAAAGATCAATCTAGATTGGGCAAAAGAGTGTTACAAGAATTAAATAATAAAACACATAACACATGATAACTTAAAGAATCTATTAGATCTGCCAAATCTAATAGTGCCGATAACTATTTTTACTCATGACTTAATCCGCCGCACGATACAAGGCACAAGCAAAAACCTCCCGTCATAAGCTTAAATCCACCGCACGATACTAAGCTTAACGAACGAGACTACTTGCATCATATCTAAATCCACCGCATGATACTAGACATGATAACAAGGTTGCCGGGACTTACGGAGGTCGACGGATCGATGATTCCTCTCGAAGAACTCGATGACACGACTAAAGACTCGAAGGTGGCACGGGGCCGGTTTGTATTGATATGGTTGTGAACAGTTTTACAATGGCGGGGGGTTTATATTTATACCCTGGGCGAAGCACGAGTCCTAGAAAACCACGATTTACAATGGTCAAGGGTTTATATTTATACCCTGGACGAAATATGAGTCCTAGACGATTACGATTTACATAATAAAATATGGAAAGATACAAATCCTATTCCTAATCTCTTCGGCGTCCTTCATCGTCACGTGTCTTCTCGTGCAAGCCGACTTTATTTGCAACCCGCATCTTCCGAATGGAGCCACCGCTTTGTAAAATAGCCGACCGCACAGGCATTCACCGAGATCCTGAGGACCAAATAGTCGCCCGATTGCTTGCCAAATCCTTTCTTCTCTGCTGGCTGGGCCCACTTGCCATATCCTTGTTCGTGCGAAAATCTGTTGTTAACACAATCCTCACGAACAAGTAGATCGGGTCGATTCAAGTTTCAGGGCACTTTTTCATTCCTACACCTTCCCTTTTGATTTCCTAGAGTTTGAGTTGATTTGAGCGGATGATTTCTTGGGGATAGTCTCCCAACTACCTCGTGATCATCTTCTCCAATTTTGGGATCAAGGGATTTTGATTTGGATTGAATTTGGGGAGATTTGGGAGAAGGGCGATTGAAATCGCCCTCCCTGAGTGATCGCAGACAGTCCACCACTCAGGTGTCGGTGTTTGTTAACCGGCAACTCGTCTTGAGGATTCTCAAACGATTTGTTCGGTGGGTATCGGTGTTCGTAGAACTCGGCGAGTACACAGGGACAACAATTTATACTGGTTCAGGCCGCTTAATAGTGTAATACCTTACTTCCAGTGTGGCGTGTGCCTTGCGTTATGATTCAAGATTCAATGATAGGAGTATGCGCCAGCCTCCCCTTATATATCCGGGTGAAACACGGCGTATACCGAGTCCTAGTCGATTATAACAAAGGAGCCCTATTCTAATTACAAGACTTCCTTTAGGAATTCGACTAAGTTACAATGAGAGTCCTAATCCATGTAGACTTCGTATCATGTCCTAGGATCTCCCGTGTCGTCCAGGGTCAATCCGAGTAACCATCTTCTGATGACATCTCTAATATCCTGGTCCGTCAAGCTCCCGAGCTCTTCATCATTTCTCTAAAAACGTTATCTTCTGGTTTCTTTCGAGAATCTTCGAGTAATGTCTTGAGAAATCTTGAAGTGCTCTGTAGGTAAAGAACTTCCATGGTATGCACTTTCTCCTGAAAAAGTGCACCCATAGGGTGTAGCCCCCAAGCCTCTTGTTATTTTTAATAACTTTGAGGGTCTCTGAGCCTTTATCCGAGTAATCCTGGGTTAAGAAAAAACATTTCCCTTAAGGTATATACCCTGCAGCCCCCGAGCCTAAGTTCCGAGTACCTGAGTAGTCGGTACTTGGGGTCTCCAATATATCATCCGAGTAATCCATAAGGATGACAACACTACTACACAACAGAGATATTGTAACACTTTTATGTAACATATTCATTAATGTGTTCCAGTAAAATTTCATAGTAACACAAAATAGTGTGTTACAGACTTCGGCTGTAACACAAAATACTTTTTTTAAAAAAGGTGTTACTAACAACAATTATAGTAACACAAAATTAATGTTAGAAGAAAAATGTTACAAAAATGTACTATGTTGTAACACGTAAGTGGAACACATATAAAATGTGTTACAAATATATGTGTCTAGTAACACAAAATAATATTTCAGTTCAAGTGTTACAAAAGAAAATACACATCACATATAGCTCTCATCAAGGCTGTTAGGCAATCACATCATAATCATTATATGAGAACCATTAGCATTGAGTAGCCGCATCAAAAGGTCAGTTCGATGCTAGAGCATGTTGTTAATTTATAAGACTGAGATTAAGAGACGCACTAGACGGAGCTATATCATAAGAAGAACAAGTACAATGGAGAAGAAAAAACAAAATAAAAAATGTAAAATTAAACGAAAGTAATATAGATATTTTTTTTACTTTGTTGTATGAACACGGCAACCTACCGCCATAGTGGGTTCATCAAGAATTTTCTCTTTTTTGTCAACATCAAGACAACTTTTTAAATTTGAAGTCATCTTATCATACAAAATTGCGTCTGAATTTTAAAAATTAAAAATTCAAAGTATTCAAAAGACTTCGGATAGAGAAATGATCAAAATGAAACTTGTAGATCTTGAAAAGTTATGAAACTTTGTAGTTGACAACTTTTTTAATTTGAAATCATATTATCATGCAAAACTAAATTAGAATTTAAAAATTTTGAGATTCAAATTTTTAAAATACCTCAGATGGAAAAATGGCAAAAATAAAAGTTGTAGATCTCAAAAAGTTATGAAACTTTATAGTTGATAACGTTTTAATTTGAAATCATCTTGTTAATGAAAACTACATTTGAAATTTCTGAAATTTGAAATTTCTGAAATTTGAAATTCAAATTTTGTAAATGACCTTGGATGAAGAAACTTCCTAAACGAAAAGTGTAGATCTCAAAAAGTTATGAAACTTTGTAGTTAACAACTTTTTGATTTGAATTTGTTTAGAGCCTTAAATAAGCAATTTACACACGGTTTAGTATAATATGAGGGTAGCTGAAATAGAATATAGACACAAATGACAAATGAGTGGAGTGGTAGAGGAGGTTATGCGTACGTGTGTGAGAGGTCGCTGGTTCGAATCTTGGTTGATGCAAAGTGTGTTAAAATCTTGAAAAAATATTGTGGGAGTAGAGATGGGGTGGTGTGGCTGATTTGTGGGCCCCTCCCATGATAAAAAAAATTTTCCCTAATTTTTTGATTTTTTTTGTTTGAATTTTGTTGAATATTTCATGACAAAATGTGTTCCTATGTCCCATATTATGCTCTACCTTAATGTAGAAGTGTTACTAAGAATCATTGTAACACTTGGCAAGTGATCCAATGGATAAAGAAATGTGTTACAAACCATGTATTGTACCATAATATGAAGTGTTACTAAAGTAAAAAAAAAAGTGTTACAATAAAAATCATTGTAACACAAAAAGTGTTCCTGTAGACAAGTAAATGTGTTACAATAATCCACTCTATAGTAACATGGCCAATTGGAACACAAACAAAAATGTGTTACTAAGAGAGCTAGTAACACGTTTTCCAACCTATAGTAACACAAGTTGGTGTTACTATAGCCCTGTGTTGTAGTATAGAACATGACACTGATCTATATCTTAATCCATCCGAGTAATAAATATTCGGCTTCAGGTGGGTAATGTTTTCATCAAACATCCCTTTTCACCCCCACTGAATAAAAATTATCGCAAAGACAACAATAATTGACCAGTGACTGTTTCAACTGTCCTCATTGATGATTCTTGTCGTGTTCTGCATTTGCAACACTTTTGTTGGCTTGCTCTTGAAGTAAACACGTGAAGCAAACCCATCACTGGTGCCAGGCTTCACATGTGTAACAGTACACAGAAAGGTTTATTGCTCTCTGGTTACTTATATCCGTGAACTGTGTCCATAGACCATGAGCAGCCGCCTATAAATACCCTGCCTGGGGAGCAAGGAAGTCACACTTTCCTGAGCGTATGGCTTCTCTTACTCTGATAAGTATTATAGTGTCTGTATCGGAAATGTCCGAGCCCCCGGGTGTCTTCCTTATGTGAGATAGTGAAAGTATCCAGAAGAACTCTTGTGAAGGGACCATCCGTTAGGATGGTTTCCAAGTGGTCGCGAGCAGAGGGATACAGAGGTGCGCCTAGAAGAACTCTTGTGACTCCCGCATCGCGGGCAACCTCGGGGTCACAGGTTGTCAAAAGGCGTTAGGGTTAAGCTCAACTACCGAGTTCTTGTGTACTGGGGTAGATCCTTAAACCCACCTTGGGATGCACTGAGAAGATAGTGTCTACCCCAGGTTCTGTGTCTGCTTTACTGCGTCTCACTGAACCCGGTCCTTGGTGCGTTAAGCATCAAGACTCTGTACCTTGATTACACTAGAGTAGCGTTTTACATCCTGATTGAACTTGTACTGGAAGTTGTTGTACCTCAAGATGTATCTGTGTATCTCTGTTGTAAATCCGAGTAATAAACAATAAGATCCGGGTACTTGGAATGTGTTCCGAGTTCTTTGTCTTTTCTTTCGAGTACTAAATGTGTCTTGTAAAAGAATAACAATGTCTGTTGTACGGGTTGCCTGTTCATTGACTCTGGCGCCGTCGGAAACGTCCCCCAACCGTTAGGGTTTCAGACGGTTTCATAATGCCGTTCGGAAAAGGTGAACGGTTGCCGAAACAGATCTATAATAAGCCTCCATTGAGCTTACAATCTCTTCATTCTTTCATCAAGCCATAGCCTTCGGAGCTAGAAATCCCATAGCCAATCCATTAGTTGATGCGCAGAAAGTCCCTTGTCATCAACATGGGTCCAAAGAAACAATCCGCAGCCGAGAAGAAGAAGGTGAAGACCACCGATGGGAAGCCGCGCCACCCGTGCCCTCCAACAGATGTGCTAGCTTGGAAGGCGCCAGATACCAGAGAATCAGAGCTGGCTTTCTTGGCGCAGCAAGGGTTACTCCGGTCGCAGCCAATAGATGGGTGGAGGGTACCCACTGATCATCGCGCTCCAGCTCCCAACACGACAGAGATCGTGATGTTCAAGTCTTTTGTTGAACATGGATTGGGACTCCTAGCATCTGACTTCTTGAGGGGATTACTGCATTATTATGGTTTGACCCTCAATCATATTACTCCAAATGCTTGCTTCCACATCGCAATTTTCTCCCATCTGTGTGAGGCTTTTCTGGGGATTTGCCCCTCTTTTACTCTTTTTCGTTATTTCTTCTAGGTAAAGTGTCAACCCAGTGATGCATGTGTAGAAGTAGTTGGAGGAGCTAGTATCCATCTTAGGACAGAAGTAGCTACTCAATACATCTCTGTAGTGTTGTCGGAATCCGTCCGAGAATGGGCTAGCGGATGGTTTTACATTGCCAACCCGCCACCAGCCCTTCGTCGCCATGATGGGTGGCCGCCCTAGAAGTCCCGAGAGTGGAAGGACAAGATTTCTGCTGAAGAGGTAGAGACTGTCCAACCATTGATCAACATGATAGAGGCATTGAAACTGAGTGGACTGACTGGATATACCGTCGTCCAAGACTTCATTGCGCGCCGAGTCCATCCGCTGCAACAACGAGACAATTTTGGCTTCGAGTACCTTGGCGTGAAGGACCCGGGTCGGCATGATGCCGAGCATTTGTCCAACCAAGAGATTCTGAGGAGGATGAACCGGCTGTTAAAGAGCCATGAGCATCTTGTTCCGATGATGAAGACTTTTTCCGCCATCAACCCTCCCCTAGGGGTAAGTAGTTGTGTTATCCGTCTTTGAGATTCTTAATAGATATCATTCTGACTGGACATTATCTTCTTCTTTTCATAGGCCCAAGGGAGGAATAACAATGATTGTCCACCCCTGCCCCCGGTGACTCAAGAAGGCGGAGGCATTTCTCTCGAGGGTCCCATTCGAAGTGAGGACCTTCGCAATGAGTCAAGCTCTCCTGGTGATCTTGACTGGTTAGACTCAAACTCAACTGACTCTGATGTCATGCTCATAGATCTCAAAGCCGAGAGTAGCCGGAAGAGGTCTCCGAGTCCACTCCAGGAAGCCGGAGATCCAGTCCCAAAGAGGCTCGCACTAGTAATCACCGTGCTTGTCGAAAAATTCTTTTATCAACAGAATTGGCTGAAAAGCACTGTAATACGGGTGCTCCTGGTAAGGGAAAACCCGAGTACTTTATAGACTTTCTGCTTTGGATTTAATAAACCCTTGTCTTATATCTTTGTTTGATCCAGATGCTGAGACAACTCAAGGAGCTTCAAGTGATGCTGCTCCTGAAGAAGTTCCGGCCCCAGACCCGCAGCATTGAAGCTTGTGTAGTAAGTCGCAGTGCTTTCTTTAGAATGCTCGCATATTTCTGGTATTAATATGAACACTCGTCTGTTGTAGGAAAGTGAAGCCAATCGCAGCATCCTCATGTGTTGCTACCGAAACCCGGGCGGTGGAGGAGTCGGTGGCGCATGACAAGAGCGAATCCAACGTTCCTCCTATCTTTAGCCAGGTGAATACCCTGCCAGGCTCCTCTCCATCCGGTACCCAAGTGGACACAGCACCTGAAGTGGACATACTTCCCTTACCTCAGGTTGGTGTTCCATATTTGATCTTTCGCTCTCCTGCTCAATTGGAGCTTGATTGAGTGATGAACGAGTGGTTTTTCGCACCCGACAGCCTGATGAACCCACTCTAGATATGGTGCGAGCTGAGATCAACGCTGAAGGGAGAATTGGAGCTCCAGATCCTCCACAGGAAGAGTCCGATGTTGTCCCCGAGTCCTCGCGCCAGGGCTGAAGACTTGAAGTTGTGGGGTACAACCCGGATCTCATCCGCCTGAAGGAATTGAGTGAGCAGGTGATGGCACCTGCCGTAGCGCTCTGAGAGTTTGTTGAGGTAACTCTTTGGAAATCCTTTTTGTATTTTGTTTTCACATCCGAGTACTTATATTGCTATCTCGGTGCAGGGATTCGATGTGAAAGTGACTGAGCAGATCACTCGGATCCGCCAAGAGCTGTCTCTTGAAAATCAACAGCTCAAGGATTATATTGCTCAGGATCAGATCAGCCAGAAGGTAGCCACCCAAGTGCTTCATAACCGCATCAACGAACTTCAAAACAATCTCAAGGTTGTTATCGATGAGCGTGATGCGGCCAATAACCGGGAGATTGAGCTACTCGCTAAGCATGCTACCTCGGAGCAGAAGCTTAAGGATGTCGTAAAGTCTTCCAAGAAGCAGCTTGCTGGTAAGTCGGAAGTACTTTTCGAAGTCCTTGTACCTTTGTAAATTTGTGATCCTCATTCGGTTGGTATGTCTTGTTATTTAGATTCGAAGACGCTGGCCACTGGATGGCAAACTGCTTTCAATCGAAAGGAGGCGGAACTTGAGGAGGTATTTGCTAATGTGTAGAGTACTCTTCAAGAAGCCAAATTGATTCGTGAGGATGCTGACCGAGACCTGCTGCAGGCTTTGAAGTCGACAAAGGAGTCGCGGGAAGCTCTGAAAGTAGTTCAGGCGCAACTGAAGGAGTCCCGAGAGGCTTTAAAGACTTCTCAGGATTCTTTGAAGGCGTTAGAGCAAGCTGTAGAGCCCGTCCTCGACATGATTCCACGCCCCGAAGGAGCTGACGATTCCTTGATTGATCGAGCCAAGGCTGCACCGAGGCGGCTGACTCAATACATCAAGGATATGGCGACTTCGGTGGTGTGCGGACTTCTAGCGACGCTACGACTGCATATGCCGTCCTTTGAACTGTCATCCATTATGACACTTCCCGATGGCAAGAGCGATGAGGATCTTGCAGCCATGCAGGAAGAAGTCAAGGTCGTCGCGGAAGAGTACTCCCAAATATTAGATCTTATAGAGTAGTATGTCTTCCTTGGTCCTTGACCAGAATTTGTTCCTCCTGTAAACAAATATTATTGTGGGTAAAGAATCAAAGTATAATTTACTTTTGAACCTTGTTGATTCCGTACATTGTCGATTCATCATTGCAAAGAAGTGTTTTGTCAATGAGTCGTTTTACTTGTAATGGATGTATGACCAGGCGTCTTACTAGACGAGTCTATCTGGGTGCTCTCTAGCACTTGAGTTTGGGTCGTATGACTTCGTTTCTCTTCCAGTCTTTAGCGACTTGTTAGAGGACTTAGTCTGCCCAAGTACTACTCTTAGTACCCCGTTCCAAGGGATAAATTTGATCAAGCACCTCATGAGGACCAGTACGATGGTTCCTGTTGGGTGAATCATACCCTCTTGGTGGTCTCAGCTTGAGTGCGGAATCGGGTTGGACCTCTGCCCGGTTAATGTGTAACAGGGTGAGGATTACTCCCCTTGTTATACCTTATAGGAACTGGTATCTACTTTGTAGAAACCATATTCTCTATAGGTTGACAGCCGGGTTTTTAAGCCGTACTATCATTTGAGTTGTATTGAGCTCGGAGCTCGTAACTCGGGTATGGTTACCTCTGAACCAAGAAGGATCCATCCGAGTATTATTATATATTAGTTGGTGGGGCGCAATGGTATAAGCTTCTAAGGGTTTTATCCGACTAAATAGTCGTGATAAATGTAAATGCTGGAAAAAGGAAAATTTGTAAAGTTCCTGATGAGGTCCAGATTTTATTAATATCCGGGAAATAGATACATTTGCCCTGAGTCGAATCTGCAGCCTAGTCCTTAGGTATGGAATTTCTTCAGATACTCAATATTCCATGAATTTGGCAATGGAGAACCATCCTCAGTGACTAACTCAAATGACCCGGGTCTTGTTACTTTAGATACTATGTAGGGTCCTTCCCACGGACTCATAAACTTCTGGCGTCCTATGGTATTCTGAATCTTCTTCAAGACCATGTTGCCTACTTGGAAAGTGCGGTGATGGACGTTCTTGTCGTAGTAGCGCCTCATTCCTTGTAGATATCTTGCTGATTGAAACAGGGCAGCTAACCGAGCCTCCTCGAGGCTGTCGACTTCTAATCGTCTTGTATCATCAGCTTCTCCTTCGTTGTACTGTTCCGTTCGTGGAGAATTCCAGATTAAGTCTGTCGAGAGGAGTGCTTCAGTGCCATAGACCAGGAAGAAAGGAGTTTGCCCTGTTGCCCTGCTTCGCTGTGTCCGTAACCCCCAGACTACCTTAGGCAACTCTTCGACCCACTTCCTGCCGTGGTCTTTTAGAAGATGAAATAATCTTGGCTTTAGACCAGCGAGGATGAGGGCATTTGCTCTCTCAACTTGACCATTTGATTGTGGATGAGCCACTGATGCGTAGTCTATCTTTATTCCACAGTCGCTGGCCCATTATTTGAACTCAATTGTCGTAAAGGGGGAACCAAGATCAGTGATAATTCTATGTGGCATCCCAAAGCGATGAAAAATGCTCTGCATGAATTGTACTGACTTTGATGCGTTGAATTTGACGAATGACATGTACTCAATCCATTTGGTGAACTTGTCGATTGCGACATAGACGTACTCGAATCCGCCTGGAGCACGCTTAAGAGGACCCACCATGTCGAGTCCCCAACATGAGAACGGCCATGACGGGGGAATACAAAGCAACTCATGGGCCGGGACATGCTGTTGTTTGGCGAAGAACTGGCATGATTGACAGCGGCGGACTAAGTCTTCTGCATCTTTCAAGGCGGAGGGCCAGTAGTACCCTGATCTGAAGATTTTTCCAACTAATGTCCTTGATGCTGCGTGATTACCACAACACCCGGAATGAACCTCATTCAGAATTTCTTTACCTTCTTCTGGTGAAATGCACTTGAGGAGGACTCCTGATGAGGCACCGCGTCGACATAGCTTGTCTCCGACTAGAACGTAATTTTTGCTACGTCTGGTGACCTGCTCTGCTGCAGTTTTGTCACTCGGCAGTTTATGTTCCTTGAAGTAGTCAATGAAAACTTTAGTCCAGTCGGGTGGTAAAGTTAGAATCTGTGCGGAGGGTGTGGGATCAATCTCTTCCTTGTCTTGTATTGAAGGCTTGGATAGCTCGTGCACGAAGGTACCGCTAGGGACTAGGGCCCTGTCAGATCCCAACTTTGCTAGGATGTCTGCAACTACATTAAGATCTCGAGTGATATGAATGAGTTCTAACCCTGAGAAGTTTTTCTCTAGCTTGCGGACTTCAGCGCAATAGGCGTTCATTGTTTCCTTGGTGCAATCCCTATCTTTGTTGACTTGGTGAATCACCACAGAGGAATCGCCATAGACTAGGAGTCGCTTGATGCCCAATGTGACTGCTAGCCTTAACCCGTGTAGTAGCGCCTCATATTCTGCTTCATTGTTGGTAGCAGGCCACATTATTTGCAGGACATACTTGAGTTGCTCTCCAGCGGGTGATACAAGTAGGACTCCGGCACCTGCTCCACAGAGTTTTAGGGACCCGTCGAAGTACATCTTCCAATGTTCAGGGATAGCATTGTCTTGAACCTACTGTAATTCTGTCCATTCAGCGATGAAATCAGCTAGAGCTTGTGAGTTGATAGCTCTTCTTGGAGTGAACTTGATATTGAGTGCCCCTAGTTCAACTGCCCATTTGGAAATTCTTCCTGTAGCATCACGGTTGTGGAGGATTTCTCTTAATGGAAAATTCGTGACAACTGTGATTTCGTGGGCTTCGAAATAGTGCCATAGCTTCCTTGATGATATGAGTAAAGCATAGATCAATTTTTGAACTTGCGGGTACCTGGCCTTGGTGTCGGAGAGTACCTCGCTGATGTAGTACACTGGTCGTTGGGTGTTGTAGATATGCTTCTCATCTTTGCGCTCTACTACAATTGCTGTGCTTACAACATGTGTGGTAGCCGTGATGTATAGCATCATTGGTTCCTTGGGTTCTGGTGGTGTTAGTATAAGAGAATTGGTGAGGTATTCTTTGAGCTATTCAAAGGCCCTGTCCGCTTCTTCCATCCACTGAAATTTATCGCCGGCTTTGAGTAATTTGAAGAAAGGTAGTCCCTTTTCTCCCAACCGTGAGATAAATCTGTTGAGTGCAGCCATACACCCAGTGAGTTTCTGAACGTCCCTGACCGAAGTTGGTGGCTTCATACTGATGATGGCCATTATTTGTTTTTGACTAGCCTCGATGCCTCGATAGCTAACAAGGAATCTGAGTAATTGTCCTGATGGTACTCCGAATACGCACTTCGTGGGGTTGAGCCTCCATTTGTATGAGTGTAACCGGGTAAAGGTTTCCTCTAGGTCTGATATGAGGGTAGTCGGATTTCTTGTCTTTATAACCACATCATCAACATAAGATTCCGCGTTGCGGCCGATTTGGTCACCCAAACAATCTTGGATAGCCCACTGATAAAGTGGCCCCTGCGTTCTTCAACCCAAAGGACATGGTTTTATAACAGTAGGCACCGAAGGGGATTATAAATGATGTCTTGGGTTGGTCTTCTTCTTTGAGAGTAATCTGATGGTACCCTGAGTAACAATCCAGAAAGGATAGTAGAGCAGAACCTACGGTGGCATCAACTATTTGATCTATCCTTGGTAATCCAAAAGGATCCTTTGGACAGTGCTTGTTGAGATCTGTGTAGTCGAAACACAAGCGCTACTCTGCAGAGTTCTTCTTTTTTACTAGTACTAGGTTAGCTAACCACTCGGGGTGGAGAATTTCTCTGATGAACCCAGCTGCGAGTAGTTTAGCTATTTCCTTCTTGATTGCCTCTTTCTTTTCCGGTGAGAATTGTCGTAGCCTTTGCTTGATGGGTCTGGAACCCTCTTTTAATTCCAGCTTGTGCTCAGCCTAGTTCCTTGGGACACCTGGCATATCAGCCAGTTTCCAAGCAAATATATCTTTGTTTGCTCTAAGAAACTTGGTGAGCGCGAGTTCCTATTCTTCAGATAGGTGAGCACTGATAACCGCCGTCTTTGAGGGATCGCTAGTTTCCAGATCAATAGCCTTTGTAGAGACTTCTGCTGATGGTTGGATAGCGCCCGCCTTCTTGGTTGGGATTTCTGAATCTCCAGGCTTGGCGTTATGTACCATCTGCGCAAGTTCCTGTACTTCCAGGGCGAGTTGAGCTTTTTCGGCGATTTGGACAGCTTCTGTGTCACAGTCGAAGGATCGCTTCAAGTTGCCCTTGAAAGTTAGAATACCTTTAGGACCCGGCATTTTCAACAGAAGGTATGGATAGTGTGGCACTGCCATAAATTTGGCGATGGCTGGTCGTCCAAATATGGCGTGGTATGATGATTCAAAGTCGGCTGCCTCGAAACTGATGTACTCAGTCCGATAGTTGGTTTGAGTTCCAAAAGTGACGGGTAGTATGATCTTTCCGAGTGGTATGGCCGCCTTTCCGGGTACTATGCCGTAAAAGGGGGCACTTGATGGTGTGAGCTGAGTTGCATGGTCCAGGTTCATCTTGCGTAGGGTGCTTGCAAAGATGACATTGAGTCCTGCTCCTCCGTCTATGTGTAGTCTTCCCAATTTGAACCCGGTGACCGTAGGATCCAGGACTAGTGGGTAGTGCCTTGCATTGGAAACGTTGGTCCATTGGTCTGCTCGAGAGAAATTGATCAGATGTTTAGAGCAATCAAGATATCTGGGGGTAGCTGGTTCGGTAGACATAATTTCCCGTAGGGAGAGCTTCTGCAGGCGCTTACTGTCACTGGTGGTTACTCCCCCAAATATAACATTGATGGTGCCTTTGGGGTGTTGGAAACCACTGGCGTCCTGCTGAGGGTCTTCAGCTGTTTTCTTCCCCTTGTATTTTCTGTTTTTGTTGAAGTCGGAGTTCAAACCTCGCTCTTTGAGTTATCGACAATGCCTAGCCTGGTGTCCTCCTTTTGGGTGAAAAGGGCATGGGCCGTCGAGTAGGTCGTCAAAGCTGGAGGGCTTGTTCCCCTTCTTCTGAGGTTCCATGGCTGCGACAGTGTTGTCCCCTGTTCTCTTACGGGTGTTTTGCTGAGTAGTCTGGTTTCCTCTCTAGTTATTCCCTCGATCACCTTGCATGTTTCTTTTGGGAAAGCGCTCCTGTGTGCGTTCTTCTGTCGCTATCATGGAGTTTACTGCCCGATGAAACTCGTCAGCTGTGGTCGGGTCATGCTTGATGAAATCCTTGTAATTGTACCTTTCGCAAATTCCATTGCTAAAAAGGTCAATTACTTCTCTGTCTGTTATGTCAGAGACTGTGGAGCGGATTTCGGAGAAGCGTCTGTAGTACTCCCGCATTGTCTCGTTTTTCTGCTGCTTGCAGGTTCTAAGCTGGGTTCGAGGGTCCGATCGCTCTGGGACACCCACAAAGTTCTCTATGAAAATGCGGTGAAGTTGTTCCCAGGAGTCAATGGACTCGGGCTTAAGTCTGTCAAACCATGCAAGGGGCATTGTCTCTAGAGCAATGGGGAGAAATAGTGCTTTAACATCATTGCTTCCTCCTGCTAACTCGACTGCTTGAGCATACAACCTGAGCCATCGTTTAGGTTCTGTCTTCCCGTCGTACTTTGAGTAGTTCCCGGGCTTGAACTTTTGTGGGAACAGGACTCCTCGGAGCCTCTGGGAAAAGCAGGGGAAGCGATCGACTGCGTCAGATGCTAAGATGTTGACTCCTCGATATGATGATTCTACTCCTCCTTCCGCTTGATCAGGTACCCGGTTGCCCAGGCGACTCCTTACTGGAGCCCGGCCGAGCTGCTCATGAACGGGTCGCCTCTGACTTGGATGAGATGAATCTTGTTCATCGGCTAAGGATTCAAGGTTTCGACCTTTGAGCTGTAGCACGGTAGTCTGAAGCATGATCAACCGTCGTTCTTCGTCAGGGGTGCGGTTGTCCTTGGCTCCCATCTCCGTGGCTAAAGCCATAACGTTTTGGTAGGGTGTCTGGTAAACCTTGTGACCAGCAACCCTCATGAATTCAGGTTCGAGGTTGCGTGAACAATCAACCCGTCGTCGATTGCGATCGTCGTGAGACTGAATTTCCTGGTCCCTCTCTTGATGAATTTGGCGCTCGGCTTCCTCTTCCAGACGCCTTTGACTATTATATTCTTCAAGTCGTACTTGGTAACGCTCCATGGCCTCCTTTAGATGAGTTGCTTGCCTTCTGCGAGCATCTTTGGCCTGATTCTTCCTTATTCTTTCTGCCTTCATAGTCTCGGTTTCTCTAGGTCCTTCTGGGTCGTTATCGGATATCATACTCAAGGTTTCATCATCTTGGTGGACATCTGGAGGAGTTGGAGGTCGTAGAGATGACTGATGTCCTGCCATGAAGACTTCACAAGTGTAGCCTTGGTTTGTTGATCCCGGTGTAACTCACTCCAAGGTAGAGGCACTAGAGTTTAGCTCTGTTGAGGTATCGTGTTCCTCAGAGGGGAGCTGATGTCCGTGTTGGTACGGGAGTTGCTGGTCGATTGTGCCGACCAACCTAGCCGGGGCTGGTTGTATTGGCCAATGGACGATGTTACCCTCCTTAGTTGAACTGAAAATGAGTCCTTGTTGGGCTCCAGTCAAAGGGATCTGTTGAAGCTTTTTGAACTTTGATCCAATCAACTCCTGGAAGTTTTCAGCCGAATTGCGCAGTCCGAAGAGGATACGGGGTCTGGAGTCCGAGTCCTTCTTGGACCGAGAGTTCGTATCCGAGTAGGAGTCGGATAATCCAGCCTGGTCCCCAGATTCTTGCGATTCTTTGATCGTGAGGTTTGCTAGGTCTCGAGCGAGATGATCTGACTTTGACGTTGCTTGCGCTTCTGAGTCTATTTGAAGTTGACGATGCAGCTTTCCTTGATCATCTGTGATGCATGTCCATGAGCCAAAAACAAAAATTGATCCCGCCGAGAACATGTTGAAGTGGTTCGTCGAGCTCTTGATTGCGGAATCGCCGAGAGCCCCTACCTAGCGCGCCAGCTGTCGGTGTTTGTTAACCAGCAACTCGTCTTGAGGATTCTCAGACGATTTGTTCGGTGGGGATCGGCGTTCGTAGAACTCAGCGAGTACACAGGGACAACGATTTATACTGGTTCAGGCCGCTTAATAGCGTAATACCTTACGTCCAGTGCGGCGTGTCCCTTGCCTTATGATTCAAGATTCAATGATAGGAGTATGCGCCAGCCTCCCCTTATATATCCGGGTGATACACGGCGTATACCGAGTCCTAGTCGATTACAACAAAGGAGCCCTATTCTAATTACAAGACTTCCTTTAGGAATTCGATTAAGTTACAATGAGAGTCCTAATCCATGTAGACTTCGTATCATGTCCTAGGATCTCCCGTGTCGTCCAGGGTCAATCCGAGTAACCATCTTCTGATGACATCTCTGATATCCTGGTCCGTCCGATCGCTCAGACAGTCCGCGCGTATCATGTACTCAGGGCGCGGACAGTCCGCGCGTCGGGCTCGAGCCAGACCAGTGGCTCCGCGGCTCGGCTGTTTGTGTTCGGGTTGACCGGTGGACAGTCCGCCGTAGTAACCCGCGGACAGTCCGGGACTGTCCAGGAGCTATTCAGCAGCGTTGTTGTTTTTAGGAATTGGCCGGTGGATAGTTCGCCAAGCTATCCCGTACAGTCCGCCGTTGGGCAGAAAGTCCGCGGTCGGAACTCCGGACAGTCCGGGACTTGGCTGAAGCTTGCGTTTTAGTGCGATTGTCCTCCCGACTTTTTGGCTTGGTTTTCGGACTTCTCGTTTGGCCCTAGAGTTCACCAAGGAATACTCTCTAAGTATCTTTGCTACTTGTTAGCATCAGTATTTGGAGATTTTCTGACGTAGCCGTCCATCTACGTCCGGGAGTCGGTTTTGGGGGTTGAACTTGAGTCATAGTTTTCGGTGTTTGGCTTGCTCTTGTCGGCCTATATCCAGAGTATGAGTGCTTAATTTGGGATATTTGCAACTCTGCTAATTATGTGGTCTTGGGTGCTCGTGTGACTCAGCATCAGATCAATGAGCACGATGCCAATAGCCGAGCCCGTAATGCTCTTTTTTCCTGTTTGAGCATGTCTGAGTTTGATCGCGTTTCTCACCTCGCTACGGCTCAGGAGATTTGGGCGACTCTCATGCGTTTTCATGAGGGAACCACTCAAGTCAAAAACCGTCTCTACGAGTCGCACAAGCGAGAGTATGAGAATTTTTGACACATGCCTGGCGAGAGCATAGAAAGTTTATTCACTCGCTTTCAGGGGATTCTCAACAGGATGAGGGCTAACAAGGAGCTGTTGCCTTTCGACGATCATGAGAGAGCTCTCAAGCTACTCCATACTCTTGATCGGTCGGTGTGGAATTCCAAGGTTCAGGCGATCATCGAATCGCCTAACTATGAGACTCTCACCTGCGACGAGCTCTTTAGTAAGCTCAAGTCCAGTGAGATTAATGCGATGGCGGGGGCTTCTTATGAAAATCCTTCTAGCCCGTCGATGGCTTTGGTTTCTGTCTCTTCTGCTAACCCCTTTGGAGGTTTTGCTTTGTCTTCTCTCCTTTCTGTCACAGAGGAGCAGCTGGAGTTCATGGCGGACGATGAGTTGGCACTGTTAGCCAACCGGTTCTCGCGGTTCCACAACAACCGCATGTACCGTTGTAACACCCCTGGTGTTAAGCAACCCTAAATGCATAACTTGACATCTCATGAGCATAAGCATCATCATCATCCCATGTTGCATTTTGTTTGTTAAGTGTCATTTCATGTGTTGGCTTGCAATGTTATGCTTGGTGAGATGCTTGTTTGACTTGCTTTTGGAGTGTGTTAGTCTCCTAAGTAGTTGAACCTTGTTGAGGAGTCCAAATGAAGCTAGGTTTGTGTTGGTCTTTTTGGCTAACCAAGTCATTAACCCTAGATGCCTTAATGGAGCCCTAGGAGCCCATTTGTTTGACTAACTGAGACCTCCTTGATAGAAGCTTTGCATGGCTGTGGGCCCTTAACCAAAAGTGTGTAGAATTTAGAGTAGAACAAAAAGCGTTTAAGGGCCAACTCGTGAAAATGAGTTTAACAAGGTGTTTTAGGACCCACAAGGCAGAAATGGGGGAGGTTAGACTTAGAAAAATTTCCTAAGTCCCTAACTGGCAAAACAGTTACGCTGAGCGATCTTTGGAGCTTTTCTGGGAGCAATCTAGGCTGAACCAAAGCTTGATCTTATAACCAAAGTTGTAGTTGGCATGTAGCTCTACTCAATGGAACAAGTGGTTTAGCGTTTCATCAAGTGGATTAGGAGATAATCGCATCCAAAATTCGGCCGTCAGTCGGCCATCGGCGACTGAATCGGCCGATTCAGTTTGAATCGGGCCATGCCGTGCCGACCGCGCGTAGGACTCGCCCGCCGCGTGGCGCGCGCCGGCCGGGGATGCAGCGTTCGCGCGCGGCGTGGCGTGCACAAGGCCGCCTCGCCCCTGCCCGAAGCCGCACTCCCTCCATTCTGTCCCTCTCGCTCTCTCGCCGTCGCCCAAGCGGAAGAGAGGGGGGGGGGAATAGAGCGCCGCCGCCGTTCGCCGCCGTCCGGCCGCCTCGCCGCAAGCCCAACCACCCACAAGGCTTCGCCGTGAGCCCCCGCATCTCTTGCTACCCTTAGCGCCCCAAAGGAGACCCTAGGAAAGCCTCGGGAGGAGCCGCCGCCATGGCCGCCGAGCTCGGTTCGCCGTGGCCGGCATCCTTCCCGTGGTTTCGTGTCGCCCTAGCTCACGTTCAAGGGTTAGGGAGATTCGTAGAAGATGTAGAAGGTGACGGTTTGGCCGGTTAGGGTTTGGAGACCGCGGTACGTCGCGCCCACCATGTTCGCCAAGGCCGGCGAGCTCGGTCCGCCGTGGCCAACCCCCTTCCCGTGCCCGTCCGTTGGTCTTAGCTAGCGTTCGCGAGTCGCCTTGGACCGTAGAAGGAGTTGGTGGTGTTGGTTGAGCCGATTAGGGTTTGGTAGTGTTAGTACGCCGCGTTCGCCGTCCGCCATGGTCGCCGGAGTCGGCATGGCCGTGGTCGCGGGTGCTCGGAGTAGGAGCCCTGGCCCCTGAGCCTCGGGTTAGGGTTGTGAAGGTCGCCGGAGTAGAAATCGCGCGTTGGTTTGGCTCGGGATGACCGGAGCCGGCCGGCGTAGCATGTCCGCGCCACCGTGTCCGCCATGGTCGCCAGCGAGCTCGATTCGAGCATGCGCTAGGCCTGAGTGTGGTACCGTCGGGTGCGGAAGAAGGAGAGGAGTAGGGTGGAGGTGTCCGTTTCGCCGGAGAGGTCGCCGCCGGCGAGCTTCGTCGCGGTCAACCTTTCCCCTGCTTCGGTGTGACTGACCGGTGGGGTCGGTTTGACCAAGGGTCCCGCGGGTCAGTGGCTCGCGTCCTGGTTGTCAGTGTCTTGGGTGCAATAGCCTGGGTGCGTGTAGCAGTTTAGGTTAAAGGGTTTTTCAGGGTTTTGTTTAAATAGGTTTCAGAAATGTTTGATTAGTTTGTTTAATTCATATCTTGAGTTCCATAAATGCTAAAAAGGTGAAACAAGTTCTGTTAAGTTTGTTGTGATGAGTTCTATGCATGAAAAATATAATATGTCCAGTTTGTGATAAAGTTGTGTGTGGTTATATTTAATTCATGTTTAGGCTGAAATCTTGTTAAATGCATAGTAATCTGTGTATTGCTCAGAAAAATGTGATTCTTGTTTTGTTAGGTTTGTATTGATGAATAGCTTCTGGGAAAAATGTAATATGATGTTGTTCTGTGGAATATTTTGGCAGTAGCAATTAAAATGAATAAATGATATTTTCTTGTTTATTTTGTAGTAATTAAAATATGACGAGTTTGAACCTGAGAATTTTTATACACTGCTCTTGTGCTAAGAAGTTCAGTAGAAAAATGAGAAATCTATTGTTTGACACTTTCTGCTAGGATGTGTAGTTCAAAGCATCTTTTCATGATAGAATTTGTCTTTTTCATAGGGAATGGAGTTTAAGTTAAAATGGGATGAAATTTGGACAGGGGACTAGATTAGGTGTTGTTCACTTCCAGTAATTTCTGTAGATTTTTCTGAAGCTGTCTAGGATGTGTTGCTGTTATAGGCTTCATTAAATGGATTATTTCAGCAAGCAATTAAAGGGGAATAAATTAATTAAGTGAAGTGCTTGCTGTGGTAATTGTGAGTCCTAACCAACTAATTAGGTAGGTTAATTGTTGGTTGGATGTTTAGATCTTTTGTAATCACTAGTTTGATGTGACTACCTTGTTGAAGAGAACGCAGTAGATGACATGTGCTTATCTCCTGAGTTATCTTGTTCTATGTTGCATCCCCATGCATTCCATGTGCATTCATATTACTTATGCGTGTTATGCATCATACAGGATCGGTAGTGGAGACCCAGAACTCACCACCGGAGGAGCCGTGTCCGGAGGAGACCCAGGACTAGAGGACCGAAGAAGGAGACGTCGAGGACCTGCCTGAGTGCCACGACCATCGTCCCTCTGACTTTGAACGAGGCAAGCCCCAGAGCATCCCACTCCTACGGTTTGCAATTGCAATTACGAATTAACCTGATATGTTTGTTGCATTAGGTTATAGGAGTTGAGTGATACCGTTGATGCATTATTTACTTATCCTTGTCCACCTGCAATTATATCTTGTTATCCCTATTAAGTCTAGGCTCGTTTATGCTTAGCCTGCTTAGACCGGTAAAAGTCGGGTGATTTCCTGTCTCCCGCCTATAGGTGGATACTGATCATGACTAGCCTCGTGCTATCATGGAGATAACCATGTGATAATTAATTTGAGACCAGGCGGGATGTAGGAGCAGCAGGACATGGGTTCTGTGTGCTAGTAGTCTCCTGTCTGTGTCGATTAGGACCCGACGAAGGCACACCTCAGTCATTTTGAACGCGTCAATCACTTAACGGAGCAGGTCGGAGTACCTCCCGTGAAGCCGAGTAGGGCTATTCGAGCCGATGATGGAGATGTTGACGCCTAACACCCAGGGCCTTATATGTACCGTGGGCAACTATTCTGAGCAACCTGCCATGGTCCGTGGACAGGCGGGGCCTGACTGACCTGGCATGACCATGGGCAGTTATAGCTTGAGCGACCTGGCATTGAGATAACCCCCGGTGTAGAAGGGCCCATGACCGTCCCGCGTGTTGTGTTCTCGAATTTCCTGAAGTGGTCGCCGACGACTGCCTGGCAAGGTGTGATCGGGCGAGTGTGCGACATCTTTGTCCCCAGCTAGGTAGGAATCGATTATAATCGCCATCGCTCCTGGTTAGTGAGTAACTTGATTGGGCATGTGTTACCGTAGTAACTTATGGAACTAAAGATGGTTATGGTACTGAATCTGAAAGGCTATTGATGAAATAGTCCCTCTTGTTGATTAAATAGTCAAGTGTTTGCTCTAGATCAGGTGCAAATCTAGTTAATTAGGCTGATTACTTAAAACTGACTGCTAATGCTCTAATGTTGATTATTTAATAATGAAAACGCTTTTATGCAAAAGGGTAAGTATGGCCAACCCCAAATACATCCTTGCATACTCCTTGGTGTCGTTTATTTCTGGTTTATGACGGGTAAGTCTAGCTGAGTACCTTCTCGTACTCAGGGTTCTATTCCCTTGTTGTTGCAGATGGGCAATGCTTCTACGGCTATTGCGAGAACTGTCTATACCCCGTCGAGGGTGGTGACTAGACCATGGGCATGGTCAACTCTTATCCTTCCCTGATGCTTTTGTGGATGATCAGGCATTGGCACCGTATTGTGAACTGAGAACTTATGTTTAAAACTATGTTGCTTCCGCTTTCGAAATTCGAACTATGGTTTGTAATAACTATTGAACTCCGATGTATTTGAATTATGTGTGAACTGAATGTACCTCATGGACATGTACGCTAATCTATTATGATCTTGGCTAAAGTTGAATGATTTGAAATCCTTCGAGATTTCCGGAGTACCGGGTTTGTACGAGCTTAAGTATCTGAAATCTCTGTGAAAGCGGGGATTCGATGCTTAATCTGGTATAAATTGGTCGGTTCTGTCACAACCGTGGCCGCGGAGGAGGACGAGGTGGCTGTTACGAGTGTGGAGGCTTGGACCACTTCATAGCCAATTGCCCGAAGAAGAACAAACAAGCTTTCGGCAAGGCGGATCATGGCCACAAGTATGACTTCGGCAAGCATAAGGAGAAGTACGTCCCCGCAAAGCACAACCGGAGGGGCGGCTTCAACAAGGAATACATCAAGGAGAAGTACTTGGAGAAGGCCAAGGCCGAGCAGCGTGCCTTCTTTGCCATGCTCAGCGACGTCGACGACTCGGACGACGACTCCACTGCTTCAAGCGATGATGAGTTCGAGAAGAAGAAGATCGAGGACAAGCTGAACGGTCTTTGCTTCTTCGCCTATGACGAGGGCTTCTGCACCATGGCCCTCGGCGATGAGGTCAACTGTGAGCTGGAGGAGATGCCTCAGAACGACAACGACGACGACTCCTCCCAGGTACCTCAGACCCCTAATGAGCTTTCTGCTGAGGTCAATAAACTTACTGCCGCCCTCCTTAGTCAAGATAAACTGCTTAGACGTGCTGCTAGAGAGAGGAAGGAGTTTATGCAGAAGTGGGAGGATGCGGTGAAGGAGCTTGAGTCTGTCAAGTCCACCGTTGTCGTGACTGAAGAGGATGAGTGTGAGATGTGCTCCAAGCACATGACTGACTTGCTCACTTTGAGGGGGAAGTATGTTGCTTTGGTTGGAGAGATGGATGAGCTTAGGGCTAGACCCGTGTTGCTGGGTGCGTGCAAGTCTTGTGCAGACTTGCAATCCGAGTTGGCAGAGAAGAATGCCAAGATTGTGTCTCTTGAGAGGGCCAGCTCGGATAGCACTTGTGTGTCTAAGTGCGCCTTGTATGAGGGTTTGGAGATGGAGATTGTGAATGTGAAGCAAGATAAGATGCAAACCGAGGAAGAAAACACATACCTTCGGACCATCTTGTCGTGGGTGTCTAGTGGTGAGCCGCAACTTGGGATGATGATTGCCCAATTCAAACGTGCTGCTGGAGGTCCCGGTGTTGGCTTTGCTCAGGTTGTGGAGAGTGCTACATCTTTTGGGAAGGTTGGAGAGTTTAGTGGTCTTAAGCCGAGTGAGAAGCCAAATTCCACCACTACTCCCAAACTAACCAAAATTCCACCCAAAGAGCCTCTCAAGCCGAACACCAAGGATGGAGTGCTTGTGGAAGCTCCAAGAGCTCCACGCAAGAAACAGACATGGGCTCCAAAACCAAACCACCTCAGGAACAAGCTAGACACTATGCCACCAATCCATGAGGAGCTCATGCCACAAAAGAGCCAAGTGATCCACACCCACTACCGTGAGTACCAACAACCCCCTATGAGAGCGGTGAGGTACCATTGTGAGCATTGTGGGAGAGATGGACACTTGAGGGAGTTTTGCTTTCGGCGCATGTGGGGATATAGACCCCAGGGTACCACACGATGGTACATGGGCCTCACCACTAGGGGTCGTCCGGCCCACATGATGAAGACGTGCGGCGCACGGCATGCACCGCACGATAGTTGTAATCTAGATATAGTACCAACTCGGATACTTACCATGTAACTCTGTCCCTTCGGAATATATAAGGAGGGGCAGGGGTCCTCCAAGAGGACACAGGGACAACAGGTCCTATGTGAGGTCATAAGCCAGATCCAATCAATATACAGAGTAGACAACTCGACGCAGGACGTAGGGTATTACGCTAACCTAGCGGCCCGAACATGGATAAACCTCTGTGTTCATCTACTTTTGCCCTGTGTCACGTCTGGGTCGTCATCTTGCGCACCTTCCCCTCTAATCTACCACCTTGGGCATACCCCTAGGTGGACTATCGACCATATTTCGTCGACAGTGGCGCCCACCGTGGGGCATGTGCGTACGGACGCCATGACGACTCAGATGGTTTTCTTCCTCGTTTCCATGACTCTTCCGGAGGCTTCACGATTCGTCGTCGGGTTGTTCTCCTGGACCACCGACGTCGACGGAACCACCAGGGCGTGGAGGCGGTGCAGTTTTTCCCTGTGCCGAACGGATCTGCTTTCATCACTTCAGCGTCGGCAAGACCAGCCTCGACATCTCTTCGAGGTCATCTTCCCCGGCGCTCCGACCACACTTCCCCTCTATCGGGGATAGCGTGTCGACAATACCGATCTGATCGAATCCATCGATCGGGTCACGACAGGCTTCAATGACACTCTCGCTCTCGTAGATCTGATCAGAGATCGATCTCCGAGCACGACATCGTCGTACCTCTCGTTCTGACCTCCAACCGCGTGACAGTGACGATCGCCGTAATAAGCGGTGCTATGAAGACCACGATCGACGCTATGACGACCAGTAGGAAAGATCGAGGGCCAGACAATTCCATCACCGTCGACAAGAAGTCAACGTTGGCTCGGCTGATCAACTACGACGAGGATTACGAGAAGCTGCTCGATGACCCGTGCCCTACGCTCGCTCTGATCATCTACGAGCCAGAAGCGAGCCATCACGGCGTCGTCGAGCCAAAGACAAGCCATCGACGAGCCAACGAGCCACCCGTGAGCCGACGAGCCATCAACGAGCCACCGTCGAGTCATCTACAAGCTATCGTCGAGCCAAAGACGAGCCGTCGACGAGCCACCAACGAGCCGACGAGCCACAAGCGAGCCATCATGTCGTCATCGTCTCACCGTCATCCTCGTCGACCACTCATTGTTGACTCATCGCCGTCCTCGACGCCTCTCGTCGACCACGCCTACTCGACCACAACTACGACACGTCTACAAACAAAAGCTAAGTATTATCTTTTACACCGAATAAATATTCCTTCGATTGTCATATATCTTTTGATATCGTCGTGTGCCCCCGTGATCACATTATTCTTTACAACGGCTCTTCGTTATTTTTCACCATATATACCATCCCGAGGATGACACATGCGTTTTCCCGAGCAGCCACGTTTACACTCGTGCTTTCCAGAGACGGCCCTGTCTCCGGCTCCTCCCTACACGTGAATGCAGCTCCGCGCTCTGCGTTACGGGTGGTCGACAGCGGCTCCTCGGTGACGCTGGTGCTCTTACGCGTGCCTGGCCTCCGCGCCTCACGCTCCGGAGTTATCGCCTAGCCGGGGCTGGCGACTCAGTTACAAACAAACTGCTCGGGAGAATTTTATTTAATGCTAAGCGTTCATACCAGCTGACTGACCACTGAGCGGCATATGCTGTTTCTTTACTGCTGATGTTTTCTACATATTTATTTGTACGTCATGTACTACCATTCTTTATGTTTATTTTACAGGAACCATGTTTGGTCTGCGAGCTAATTCTTTACGCTCGGGGACTGGACCAGTTATGATGGACGAGAAGATCATTGCTTGGGACCGCCTGGCGCTCGGACTTCGTCACCGACCAGCTAGCCGTACTCTTCGACGCTCATCGACGACTACACCGAGAGATCACCAGCTGAGCTGGGGACTCCTCGGTGCTCGGGTTTGTCGACCACCTGGTCGGGTCACTCGGTGCTCATCACCTGGCGCTCGGACTTCGTCGCCGACCAGCTAGCCGTACTCTTCGACGCTCATCGACAGCTACACCGAGAGCTCACTAGCTGAGCTGGGGACTCCTCGGTGCTCGGGTTCGTCGACCACCTGGTCGCTTCGCTTGTGCTCACCACTTGGCGCTCGGACGTCGCCGTCGACCAGCTGGTCGCTTCGCTCGGTGCTCGCCACCTGGCGCTCGGACTTCGTTGCCGACCAGCTGGTCGCTTCGCTCGGTGCTCACTGCCTGGCGTTCAGACTTCATCGCCGACCAGCTTGTCGGACTCCTCGACGTTCATCGACGGCTACACCGATGGCTCACCAGCTAGCCTGGGGACTACTCGGTGCTTGGACTCGTCGTTCGGCAACCTGCTCGGACGACATACTGCTTTCACCATAGTGTATTTCCCTTTTTTATAAGCCTGCTACAAGATTTATTCTTCATCTTCTAGCAGCCTTGGGGACTACCGTGTATACATGGCGCTCGTCCGCGCATGTATATAAGTCTGACTATTTTCAAGACCCTGGCACCACGTGACCGAGTCACCAGCTGTCAGGCTCGGGGACTAGCTGTGGGGATATAGACCCCAGGGTAGCACACGATGGTACATGGGCCTCACCACTAGGGGTCTTCCGGCCCACATGATGAAGACGTGCGGTGCACGGCATGCACCGCACGACAGTTGTAATCTAGATATAGTACCAACTCGGATACTTACCAAGTAACTCTGTCCCTTCGGAATATATAAGGAGGGGCAGGGGTCCTCCGAGAGGACACGGGGACAACAGGTGCTAAGTGAGGTCATAAGCTAGATCCAATCAATATACAAAGTAGACAACTCGACGCAGGACGTAGGGTATTACGCTAACCTAGCGGCCCGAACCTGGATAAACCTCTGTGTTCATCTACTTTTGCCCTGTGTCACGTCTGGGTCGTCGTCTTGCGCACCTTCCCCTCTAATCTACCACGTTGGGCATACCCCTAGGTGGACTATCGACCATATTTCGTCGACAGCGCCAGAGAGAGGAGCGCCGTGCAAAGGAGATCAACAACTCGGACATGTACCATCCTTTCCATGATGTACATGCGCCGAAGGTTCAAAGGAGGGTTGCTAGACCTAGAGGTCCAATGCCTCAAGGTCCTAGGCCACCAGGAGGTCGTGCTCGGCAGGATCCTGCTTTTGCAGGCTATGGACCCCGTGGCGGTGGCTTTGTTGTTGAGCGTTACCCCCACCGCGTTTTGACTATCGCGATGGACGCTCTTCCCTTAGCGGACCACGTTTTCCTCTGCGTGGTGATCGCTTTCCTCATAGGCATGCTAGGAATGGTTTTTCTACTAACCATTCTTTTGAGCAGCTAGGACAACATTGTTACACTTCCCATTTTACTCACCCCAGTGTTGGACCATGTGCTCACCCTATGTCTTTTCATTGATGTAGGTAAGGCGATTGGAGAACATTTGGTTGGTGGATTCCGGGTGCTCAAGGCATATGACCGGAAACTCCAAGTGGTTCTCCAGTCTTAGTCCAATCACCGGAAAGGAGTTTATCACTTTCGGTGATAATAGCAAAGGTAAGGTGCTATCCCGTGGTTCTGTGCAAGTTAATGAGCACTTTGTGTTGTGTGATGTTGCTCTTGTCTCGAACTTGCATTTTAACCTTCTCTCTGTTTCGCAACTTTTTGAGGATGACTATGCGATTCATTTTAAGCCGAATCTCAGTCGTATTTAAGATCCTCAGGGCAATCTTGTATGTTTGATTTCACCCTTTGGGAAAGTCTTTCGTGCGAATTTCTCTGAGTCTTTTGGCATTTCTCATTGTCTTTTGGTTGGACCCTCCTCCTCTGATCTTTGGAAGTGGCATGGGAGACTTGGTCACTTGAGGTTCGACTTGCTTGCAAGGCTTAGTTCACTTGGCTTAATCCGAGGATTGCCCAAGTTACATATGGAGAAGGATCTTGTTTGCCATTCTTATAGACATGGGAAAATGGTTGCTGCTCCCCACCATCCCGTGAATCAAGTTATGACCAAGCGCCCTAGAGAGCTTTTGCATATGAACCATGTAGGTCCGGCTCGGATGAGCTCGGTTGGTGGGAAGTGGTATGTGCTTGTTGTTGTTGACGACTTTTCGAGATATTTGTGGGTTTTCTTTTTAGCTAAGAAAACTGAGACTTTCACTTTTGTTCGCAATTTGATCTTGCGACTTCAGAACGAGTTCCCTAAGAACTCGATGAGAGCCATTCATAGCGATAATGGTTCCGAGTTTAAAAACTCAGATTTTGAGAAGTTTTGTAACTCTTTTTGTTTAGAGCATCAGTTTTCTTCCCCCTACACACCGCCACAAAATGGTGTTGTAGAGAGGAAAAATTGGACCCTTGTAGAGATGGCCAGGACGATGCTCGATGAGCATAAGACTCCTTGGCGGTATTGGGCCGAGGCTATAAACACTGCATGCTATATTTCCAATCGCATTTTTCTTTGTGCTTTCCTGAAGAAAACTTCTTATGAGTTGCGATTTGGGAAGCAACCCAAAGTGAGTTATTTTAGAGTATTTGGTTGCCACTACTTTATATTCAAGAAAGGCAACTTGGACAAGTTTGAGTCTCGCTCTTCTGACGGTGTATTTTTGGGTTATGGTAATCATACTCGTGCATATCGTGTACTTAACCTTGATATTAACCGAGTCATGGAGACATGCGATGTCACCTTCGACGAGACCATGCATTGTCCCTCTTCTAGATTTGAGCGTGCAGGTGATCACGAGGTTGGCGAACCTCTTTTTGATGATGAGGAAGAAGGTGCTGAAGGGATTGATGATCCAGCACTTCCTCCACCTGCTGTGCCGATTGGGTCGACTTCGACCACGACTGCTCGCGGCCCCGACCCGTCTTCTTCCACTACATGGGGGCTGTGTGATCCACCACCTCGGGCTGTACCATTCGTACCCGAGGAGGCACCAACTACTATTGAGGGGGAGGTTACTTCAGCAAGGTAGGCGCCACGACACATTCAACGCCAACACCCACCTCGACAGATGATCGGCAACATCCACAAACGCGTCACTCGGTCAAGGTCACAACAAATTTCTCACTTTCCTCATTCTGCATTTGTTGCTGATTTTGAACCCCGAGATGTTGGACACGCTTTATCTGATCCGGATTGGGTCAATGCCATGCATGAGGAGCTTGAAAATTTTGAGAGAAATCAGGTTTGGGTTCTTGTTCTTCTTCCTCCTGAGTGTCACCCTATTGGGACAAAATGGGTTTTCAAAAACAAACTAGGAGAAGATGGCCATGTTATGAGAAACAAGACCAGACTTGTAGCCCAGGGGTATAGTCAGAAGGAGGGGATAGACTATGAGGAGACTTTTGCTCCTGTAGCTCGTTTGGAGGCAATTAGGATCCTCTTGGCTTTTGCTGCATCCAAGGGTTTCAAACTTTTTCAAATGGATGTTAAGAGTGCCTTCCTAAACGGTTACATGGAAGAAGAGATGTATGTGAAACAACCCCCGGTTTCGAAAATCCCAAGTTTCCAAACCATGTTTTTAAACTTCACAAAGCTTTGTATGGTTTGAAACAAGCTCCTAGGGCCTGGTATGATAGGTTGAAAACCGTTTTGCTTGCTAAGGGTTATAAAATGGGATGTGTGGATAAAACTCTTTTTCTCCTCAAGCAAGGCAATGACACCTTGTTGGTTCAGATTTACGTGGATGATATCATTTTCGGTGGTTTTTCTCATGCTTTGGTTGCCAAGTTTGCAGATACAATGAGCAGGGAATTTGAGATGAGCATGATGGGCGAGTTGACGTTTTTTCTCGGGTTGCAAATCAAGCAATCCCGAGAGGGACGTTCGTGCACCAGGGCAAGTACACCAAGGACATATTGAAGAAGTTCGATATGGGTGAGGCCAAGCCTCTTCCAACACCCATGTCGACCATGATGGCCCTGGATGCGGACAAGGATGGAGAAGCTGTGGACCAAAAGGAGTACCGAAGTATGATCGGGTCGCTGTTGTACCTGACAGCGACACGCCCGGACATTCAGTTCGCGGTGTGCCTTTGCGCGCGCTTTCAGGCGTCGCCGCGTACTTCTCACCGTCAGGCAGTCAAGTGCATTATGAGGTACTTATGTTTCACACATGAGTTCGAGATTTGGTATTCTGCTTCTTCCACCCTCTCCCTTTGCGGTTACTCGGATGCTGATTTTGTTGGTTGCCGACTTGAGCGCAAGTCCACTTCTGGGACTTGTCAGTTTTTGGGTTCTTCCCTTATGTCTTGGTATTCTCGCAAGCAGTCTAGTGTCGCACAGTCTACCATGCACAGAGGCTGAATATGTTGCTGCGGCTAGCTGCTGTTCCCAGTTGTTGTGGATGATGGCCACTTTGCGTGATTTTGGTCTGAGTTTTTCTTGAGTTCCATTGCTTTGTGACAGCACGAGTGCAATTAGCGTTGCTAAGAACCCTGTGCTGCACTCTAAGACCAAACACATTGATGTGCGCTTTCATTTCTTGCGAGATCATTATGAGAAGGGTGATATCGACCTTCACCATGTTGATACTCATCTTCAGTTGGCAGATATTTTCACCAAGCCTTTGGACCAATCAACCTTTGCTAGCTTGAGAGGTGAGCTTGGTGTGTGTTTCCCCTTTTAGTTGGGGGAAACATTTTGGTTCTTGTATCATAGACTGACTACTTTTATTTTGTTCGTGTTTAGTTTTTGCATTTCATCATATTTGCATCTTTATCCTTTCGGGCTTCATGTCTATAACTGTAGAATGAATCTATGCTCTGATTAGTGTATGCTCCGATGATATATGATGATGCTTGTAGCTTAGGCTCTTCTTGATCACTGATACATGTTGTGAGCTGAGCTATTTTTTCAGAACTGTGAATATGCTTAATTCAACATAAATTTTGAAACATGTTCACCATTGAGATTGACAACTAGCATGTGTAGAATGTGTTGAAGTCACTTGTGTTATTCCTATATGCTAGGTTGCTATGTCTCTAGTTCTGAGTCCTTCACTTGCTTGGTATGTTCATTTTCTGTTAAAATTTGAACCAAGTCAAAAGTAAATTGAAAAGATTGAGATGGGATTACTTGACAGCACATCACGGTATCAAGACTGTTTCTCATTGCACATGGAGTTAAACTTGAGCCGTGTAGTGTAAGACCAAAACCGTTGCTTCAAGCTTCTGATTGCTTATGCATAGGCTTAGCTCGGTTGAAAAGTTAGGCAATGTCAAGTTTTCAACCTCTCGCAATCACATGCTGAAAATTCAAACTTGTGTAATCACCGCTGCAACTCCGATAAAATTTTGAAAGCACAAGTTTATGTTTCATTCTATAGCATGATGATTGAACTTTGCTAGGGGTATTTCACCTTGTATACATGTTTAGCACTTGTGTAACTTCCTGTCTATACATGTTTGGTGCTATTTTGATGGTGAAATCCTTTCTGAATGGCTTACAAAAACTGCTCACTTTGCTCATATGTTCATATTTCGTATTCTGTGATCAGTTTGAGCCTTTGCTGGCATTCTTACTTGTTGTTGAGTCGTCAAATCAGAAATCTTTAGAGCATCTATTCTTTCTATTGACCATATACCTGAAGCTGCTAACCTGCATTTCTGACTCATATGCATTTGCCTTGTTTTGTGCATTTTAAACTAAGGGGGAGAAAATGTGACAAATCATGCCCTAGTTGTGTGCACTATTGAAGGGGAAGCTCATATCAAGGGGGAGTTTGCTTGACAAGTTGCTCAATTGTTTTGGAGCGGTTCGTTTTCAATTGGCTCGGAGCGTTTTTCAGCTAGTTGTGTTGAACCTTTGCCTCTTTCTGGAGGGACTAGTTCATTTACTCAGCTTTTGGCTTCCTTGCTCTGAACTTCTCGCTAGCGGTGTTGAGCCCGTTCTGCCTCTTCTTGATGGCTAGCTTTGCTTTGCTTGGTTGTGTCGAGCAGTTGCCCATGTCTTTGGGAACCAAGTTGTTTTGCTCACTCCATTCGACTTCTCTTGGCTTTGGTTTGCTTGTGGTCGATTGGTTGAGTTCGCTTCCTTCTTCTTTCTTTCTTTCTACTCTATATGATTTGTGTTGGTAGTTGACAATGCACTCATCAAGGGGGAGATTGCGGAAACATGGGTGTATGCTGGATCTTGAGATGATGAGTGATTGTCAACTGGTATGATGTGCATGTTTTTTGGCTTGTGTTGTGTAGGTGTCGAGCTCAGAGATGGTGATCGATGGCAATGTGAAGGTCAAGTAGAGACGTGCTGTGCTGATGGACCCAGAGCGGTGAAGGGCAGACGTGAGGCTTGGACTGACGGACCAGTGGCCTGAGGATCGGCCGTGGTGTCTGACAGCCTGGGATAGAGACAAGTGGATACTTGTGGGTGGACGGGGTGCACAGGTGGTGCATCCCCTCTACGGCGTCGGTTTGGTGGTTGAGCCATAGAAAAACCACCGAGTGGACGGTTTCCAGGTTTGGGCCTCAAAACCTGGGTGCGGGCGATTTTCGAGTTTGGGCCACAAAACTCGGGCTAAGGACGGTATCCAGGTTTGGGCCTCAAAACCTGGGCACTGGCAGGTTTCTGAGTTTGGGTCACAAAACTCAGGCGACGGATGACAAGGTTTCCCGGTTTCGGCCTCAAAACCGCAGGATGGCCCAGGTTTCCCGGTTTTGGCCTCAAAATCGGGGGGAGGTCCGTGAAAAGGACGAGCAGCGCGAGGTGACACGTGGTGGCATCCGGTAAGGTCGCATCGACGCGAAGCTACCCGATGTGCAGGCGTGGCCGTCGGATCAACATCAACTCGAGTTGGTCAGGAATACCCTTAGGGTTAGCCTGCTCGCTCATTAGCAGTAGGGGTAGAAGGGGAATAATTGTATTAGGCTATATTAGGAGAGGCAACCCCTCCCTCCAAACTATCTCAGCCATTGCTATTTTCATTCTAGGGTTTTCTGCTCTCCCAGTCCCTGCTGTAGCTACTGAGATCCACAGAGACGGTTTGATCATACCTCTGTGTATTTGGATTTTGCGGAAACAGGACCGGATTCCCATTGTCTCCTCGTGGGGATGAATTTCGGCTGGCAATCGTGATTGTGATTCACGTTTTGAACTTGTTCTTCACGTTCTTCTTTTCTTCATGATTTTCCTGTCACTCGATCTCCCTCCTCGCTGCGTCTTTTTCGAATCCACTTGAAACAACTTGTTCTTTGATGTGAGAAGAACTTTTCCACCAAAGGAATTTATCTCAATCCTCATGAACAAGTAGATCGGGTCGATTCAAGTTTCGTGGCACTTTTTCGTTCCTACACCTTCCCTTTCGATTTCCCGGAGTGTGAGTTGATTTGAGCGGATGATTTCTTGGGGATAGTCTCCCAACTACCTCGTGATCATCTTCTCCAATTTTGGGATCAAGGGATTTTGATTTGGATTGAATTTGGGGAGATTTGGGAGAAGGGCGATTGAAATCGCCCTCCCTGAGTGATCGCGGACAGTCCGCCACTCAGGGCGCGGACAGTCCGCGCGTCGGGCTCGAGCCAGACCAGTGGCTCCGCAGCTCGGCTGTTTGTGTTCGGGTTGACCGGCGGACAGTCCGTCGTAGTAACCCGCAGACAGTCCTGGACTGTCCAGGGGCTATTCAGTAGCGTTGTTGTTTTTGGGAATTGGCCGCGGACAGTCCGCCAAGCTATCCCGGACAGTCCGCCGTTGGGCAGACAGTCCGGGGTCGGAACTCCGGATAGTCCGGGACTTGGCTGAAGCTTGCGTTTTAGTGCGATTGTCCTCCCGAATTTTTGGCTTGGTTTTCGGACTTCTCGTTTGGCCCTAGAGTTCACCAAGGAACCTCTCTAAGTATCTTTGCTACTTGTTAGCATCAGTATTTGGAGATTTTCCGACGTAGCCGTCCATCTACATTCGGGAGTCGGTTTTGGGGGTTGAACTTGAGTCAGAGTTTTCGGTGTTTGGCTTGCTCTTGTTTTGTGGTGCCTTGCTATGATCCTAGGGATCATCCACCCTCTTCCAAGGGTCGTGGGCATCACGTTTGCACTCGAAGCTTTTGGGGGTTGATTTGTGGGACAGAGGCCGAAGTTTCAAAAGAAATTTTTAGGCTCCCATTCACCCCCCTCTGGTCGCTTTCTGGTAGCATTCTTGGTGCTTCAGATAATTAATAGAGATGCCTCTAGGGGGGAGGTCTAGGGCTGCTGAAAGGTCCAAAATAGCTAGAGGGTGTGGGGTGAATAGCCTATAAAAATTCTACAACAACACTAAGCAACTTGTTAGTAAACTAAATGGCGAAGCAAAGGTTGCTCTAGCTCTAGGTTGAAAGCAAGCCTCCTATTCACAATTCTAGATAACTATGATCTCTATGTCACACAATATCTATGTTGCTACTTTACAACTAAATGAGCAAAAGAACAATAGCAATTATATCTATACAAGATGAGGAAAGTTAGCTAGCTACAATAAGATACAATTATCACTTGCAAGAATATAGCAAAAGTAAGTACAAGCGAGTGAGGTGATTATACCTAGCCGGGGCAAGAGATCAATAAACAATATATCGATGAATACCGTGGAAACAAGATGACACATTGATTTTTCTCTGAGGTTCACTTCCTTGCCGGCAAGCTACGTCCCCGTTGTAGCGATACACCCAATTGGAGGTTCACGAGCTAATTGGCATCACACACCAAACCCTCAATAGGGTGCCGCACAACCACACCACAAGATGGGGATCCACAAGCTACGAGCAATCCACTAGAGTTACCTTTTGCGATCTCCCGCGGGGAAGGTACAAGAAACCCCTCACAAGTCAGCGATCAGAGCCGAAAACAATCACCAACTTCCGCTCAATGATCCTCGCTGCTCCAAGCCGTCTAGGTGTCGACAAACACCAAGAGTAACATGAGAAATCTGCAGCGAAACACGAACACCAAGTGCCTCTAGATGAACACACTCATGAAATGCACTTGGCTCTCCCAATCACTCTCAATATGATGAACAATCAATCAAATGGAGTGGGAGATGTTTAGCTAGGCTCACTATAGAGTTTAGGCAATCCAAATGGCCAAGAGTGTGAGCCCAAGCCGGCTACATGCCTTATATAGAGCCCCCACAAAGAGAGGGCCGAAAACTCCCTTTCACTCAAATTCTGCGGGGCCATCGGACGCTCCGATGGTTTTACATCGGACGCACGCCCAGCGTCTGATGCCTGGATGAACGCCACACGTCCATTTTCTTTAACCTCAGCCGCCAGATCACAACGGCTAGAAACCTTCGCGCATTGTTAATGTTGCATCGGACACACCGACCCAGCATCCGATGTCTTGTCAGACTTCACAACGGCTAATCGCGCTCACATCGGACGCTCACACAGAGCCACATCGAACGCTACAGGACTAGCGTCCGATGTCTATGCAGAGAGCATCCAGAAAGCTCCTGCGGACATCGGACGCATCCGAGGCACCCACATCGGACGCAGCCCAGCATCTGATGCTCCTCTGAGAACAGCCCTAGGACACGTCATCAGCATCGGACTCAGCAATAGTGCTTTCCCTGCGTCCGATGCTACTCAGTCAGCTCAGCTTCACTAGGGCTTACCATCGGACGCTACGCCCAGCGTCCGATGCTCATCAGACCAGCGTCTGATGCTCCTCAGAGAGCACGGAATCAATCTCCACTTCATCCCTTGTGCAAAAGTGTTAACTCCATCAAGATTCCACTACTTGTGTACGTGAGTTAGCAGTTATTAAGCATATACCCAAGGGATGTTAGCACACACTAGATTCTAAATGCATATGCAAAGTAAGATCATCTAGTGGAACTTTGATAACCGCATTTCATAAATGAGTTTCTCTCCTCTTTATAGTACGGCTATCAATCCTAAATGTGATCACACTCTCTATAGTGTCTTGATCACCAAAACAAAATGGCCCTTATGCATATACCATTGCCTCTGGCCCATTTTGCTTTTCCCTTTCTTCCTTTCCAAGCATTGGAGCCTTTGATCACCATCACGTGGACATCACCATCCATCTAGCTCCACCACTTGGTGTTGGACCAACCTATCTTATACACACTTAAGCATAGGATTAGTCCAGATAGGTTTCATCAATTATCCAAAACCAAACTAGGACTTTCAATCTCCCCCTTTTTGGTAATTGATGACAACCTTTACAAAGATATGAAATAAATTCAATTTTGAACTTGTGTTGCTTGTCCAAGCATTGTATCATGATAGAGAATTGGACAACCATCACAAATTCGATTTTGATAGTACTAGCTCCCCCTACATATGTGATTCATGAGTTTGGTACAATATTGTCACATATGTATGGATAGACATGTTGGGAGAGTTACTACTATCAAATGATGCTAAGGTGTAAAAGAATGGACCTTTGAAGCGTGTTATAATCGGAGTTGCCATCATACACCTTCCTTAGCACTTTTGGTAACTAGACATCCATCATCAACTCAAGAACCCCGTGAGATCAATTATAAAGGAGAGGTTCTTGATTCCATTTGTGTGTTTTTAGGCAAATAAATGTCTAGATATAACCTATGCATGTTAGTACTTCAAATTATCATACACATTCTATGTCTAGCATACACCATTCAAGCATGTAATTTTGAATTTAAGGCTTGCAATGCTCCATTTCATATGAATATGCACATTCAAATGCAACAAGTATGTTCATGATCTTGTTCCCCCTATTTGTATGCTTACTACTCCTCCCCCTTTGTCATACATTTATCTTTGTAACATTCCATCCCCCTTTGTCAGTAAGTACCATAAAGGCACACAAATTTTAATTGGGGAAAGTCAATCAATGGGGTGACTATGATCATATTATGGCTTAACCAAGCAACCAAACATAAGATATTTAACACAGTTTGCTCTAGAGTAAGCTTTTTCATTCATCTTGCAATGGTTATCTTACTCACGTTGGTAAAACACTTGAATGCTTGTTTCCAAGATTAAACACTAGGTTCACAAGCTCACAAACACGTCATATGCTACCACTAGATCATATCAATCATAGAAGCAATAGTGGTACCATATATACATGCAAGGTAATGACTACATTTACTAAACATGTTCTTAGCATAAATGAATGTCATGCCAATCAATTTTTCCTTTGCTTTGTCGAAGGAGAGGCATGCCATATATAACGGGGTGCTTCAACTCATGTTGGAGAAATCAAGTATGTTCAATTCATTCCTTAACTTGCAAAATCTCTTCTCATCAAGTGGTTTGGTGAATATGTCGGCTAATTGATCATCGGTGCCCACATTTGCAATTGATATGTCATCCTTTTGTTGATGGTCTCTTATGAAGTGATGTCTAATGTCAATGTGCTTTGTTCTTGAATGTTGAACCGGATTGTTGGTTAGCTTCACCGCACTTTCATTGTCACAAAGCAATGGCACTTTCTTGAATTTGATTCCAAAGTCATCCAAAGTTGCCTTCATCCAAAGCAATTGTGCACAACAACTCCCGACGGATATGTATTCGGCTTCGGTGGTTGAGAGTGCAACACTGTTTTGTTTCTTTGATGAACTTGAAACAAGTGATCTTCCAAGTAGTTGACATGTGTCACTAGTGCTCTTTCTATCCACTTTGCATCCCGCATAGTCGGAGTCCGAATATCCAATCAACTCAAAGTTTGACCCCTTGGGATACCACAATCCAACATCTTGTGTATGCTTCAAATACCTCAATATTTTCTTTGTTGCCTTCAAGTGATTCTCTCTTGGTGAGGATTGAAATCTTGCACACATGCATACACTAAACATGACATTGGGTCTAAAAGCGGTCACATAAAGTAAGCTTCCAATCATAGACCTATACAACTTTTGATCAACCATGTTGCCATTAGCATCACTATCCAAGTGTCCATTTGTGCCCATAGGAGTGCTAATTGCCTTTGCATCATTTAGACCAAACTTCTTGATCATGTCTTTGATGTACTTGCCTTGACTCATAAAAGTACCATTCTTCATTTGCTTAACTTGAAGTCCAAGGAAGTAACTAAGCTCTCCAATCATTGACATCTCGAACTCACTTGCCATCATTTCACCAAACTCTTCACAAAATTCTTGATTGGTGGAACCAAAGATAATGTCATCAACATATATTTTCAACACAAACAAGTCCTTGCCTAACTTCTTGGTGAAGAGAGTAGTGTCAACCTTGCCCATTTTGAACCCTTTAGAGAGTAGGAAATCCCTCAATCTCTGTTACCATGCTCTAGGAGCTTGCTTCAAACCATAGAGTGCCTTCTTTAGCTTGTACACATGGTTGGGCTTCTTGTCATCTTCAAATCTGGGTGGTTGTTCAACAAACACTAACTCATTGATGTATCCATTTAGAAATGCACTTTTGACATCCATTTGATAGAACTTGATGTTGTGAGCACATGCATAAGCCAATAGAATTCTTATTGCTTCCAACCTTGCAACCGGTGCATATGTTTCTTCAAAGTCAAGACCTTCAACTTGTGTGTAAACTTGTGCTACCAATCTTGCTTTGTTTCTCACAACTATCCCATCTTGATCTTGCTTGTTTCTAAAGACCCATTTGGTTCCAATCACAATGTAGTTCTTTGGTATTTCAACTAGTTCCCATACTAGATTGCGGGTGAAGTTATTTAGCTCTTCATGCATAGCATTAACCCAATCAACATCCACAAGCTTCTTCAATCTTGGTTGGCTCGAATGATGATACAAATGAATAATGTTCACAAAATGTAGCCAATCTAGATCTTGTTTGCACACCACTTCTAATGTCACCAACAATTTGATCAATTGGGTGGTCTCTTGCAATATTGGTGGGTTGAAGTATTTGCACTTGATTTCCTTGTTGAGATGAACTAGTCACTTGTTGATCTTCACTAGCTCTTGATTGATCATGTGAACCACTAGCTTGCACATTGGAGGAGAACATTTGATCATCTTCATCATCAACCACTTGTCTTGGTCTAATGTCACCAATATCCATGTTCTTCATTGCATTTTCCAATTGAGTTCCTCTCACATCATCTAGATTTTCATGTTCATCTCGAGAGCCTTGAGGTTCATCAAATTCAACATCGTGTAATTCCTCAAGTATGCCACTTGCCAAGTTCCAAACTCTATAAGCTTTGCTTGTAGTTGAGTAACCGAGTAAGAAACCTTCATCACATTTCTTCTCAAATTTGCTCAATCTTGCACCTTTCTTCAGTATATAGCACTTGCAACCGAACACTCTAAAGTATGCAATATTTGGCTTTCTTTCATTCAATAGCTCATATGGTGTCTTCTCTAACATTCCATGGCAATAAAGATGGTTGCTACAATAGCATGCCATGTTGATAGCTTCGGCCCAAAAAGAATGATTAACATTGTATTCACTAAGCATAGATCTTGCCATATTAATCAATGTTCTATTCTTTCTTTCAACAATGCCATTGGATTGAGGAGTATACTTGAGTGAGAATTGATGTCTAATTCCAAAATCATCACACAATTCATCTATTCTTGTGTTCTTGAACTCACTCCCATTGTCACTTCTAACTTTCTTGATTGTTGTTTCAAACTCATTTTGACATCTCTTAACAAAATTTTTGAATAGATCATATGTATCACTCTTGTCACTAAGAAAGAACACCCATGTGTATCTAGTGTAATCATCAACAATCACAAATCCATATTTGTTTCCACCGATGCTAGTGTATGTGGTTGGTCCAAACAAATCCATGTGCAACAACTCAAATGCTTTACTAGTGCTCATCATGCTTTTCTTGGTATGGGTATTTCCAACTTGTTTTCCGGCTTGATATGAACTACATAGCTTATCCTTTTCAAAAGTGACATCCTTCAAGCCTCTAACTAGATCATGCTTTACTTGTTTGTTCAATTGTTTCATTCCAACATGACCAAGCCTTCTATGCCATAACCAACCCATGCTATATTTAGTGAGTAAGCAAGTTGACAATTGTGTTTCACTACCATTGAAATCAACCAAGTATAGATTCTCATATCTAAATCCTTTAAATATCAAGTTAGAGCCATCTACACTTATGATCTCTACATCATCAACTCTAAATATGCATTTGAAACCAAGATCACAAAGTTGTGCAACCGATAGCAAATTGAAGTTCAAGCTTTGAACTAGCAACACATTGGAGATACTCATGTCATTGGATATTGCAATCTTACCAAGCCCTTTGACCTTGCCTTTGCCATTGTCACCAAATGTGATAGAATCAAACCCATGATCAGCACTTGAATTGATTGAATTGAACATTCTTGAATCCCCGGTCATGTGTTGAGTGCACCCACTATCAAGCACCCAATGCCTTCCTCCGGCTTTGTATTTGACCTACAAGAACAAATCAATTCTTTTTAGGTACCCAAACCTTTTTGGGTCCTCCAAGGTTAGTTACCAAACTCTTTAGTACCCAAATAGCTTTCTGCATTGATCCCACAATGGGTGTACCAACGAATTTAGCTTTCACTCCATTAACACCCTTGGTAAGTAAATAACAAGAATCAAATTGAATAGAGGATATGTTTGCATTCTTGTTCTTGTTCTTGCAATATTGCTCTACATGACCACTTTGCTTGCATCTAGTGCAAAATCGACCATCGCTCTTCATAAAACTAGTCTTGTGAGTCGCAAAGGCCACTTTGCCATTCTTGGGGGTATAGCCCAATCCCTCTTTGTTGAGAGAGAAGCGTTGGCTACCCAAGCACTTAAGCAAGCAGACCTCACCACCATAGGCTTTACCTAAGGCGTGAGTGAGCTCATTTACCTCCTTCTTTATTGTCTCATTTTCAACCATGAGTGAGGCATCACAAGTGAAGCCATCATCCATAGATGAGGTAGTGGTGGATGAGCTACATGAAGGATTAATGGAGGCAATAACAATAGGCTTAGAAAAGGATTCATCAATAATGTCACATGTTATGCCTATGTCATTTGTTTCTATTTGCTCCTCTAATTTCTCAATTTTAGCTTGATCAATTAGAGAGGAGTGAGCTTTCTTAAGCTTAGTGTGAGCATCATCAAGCTCCTCATGGGCTTACACTAGCCTCTCATGAGATGCATTTAGCTCATCAAAGGATTGCTCAAGAGCTTTTAGTCTCTTCTGCAATTCTTTGCACTCCTTTCTTTTCTTGTCAAAATGAACTCTAGCATCATCAAGCATATCAATTAATTCATCTCTAGTAGGTTCATCATCATCATCATCACTCTCATCATCATTGGATTGTACCTTTGTGGCCTTAGCCATGAAGCATGATGGAGTGTCGAAGATAGAGGGCTTGTTGTTGATAGCAATGCTTGCAAGAGCTTTCTTCTTGTTTATCTTGCGGTCATCATCATCACTATCTCCATCACTACGCTTGTAGATGCATCACTATCCCAAGTGACCATGTATGATTGCCCCTTCTTATTCTTGATGAACTCCTTCTTCTCTTTCTTTTCCTTCTTCTTGCCCTTCTTGTTGTCATCATCATTCTCACTATTGTATGGACATTGAGCAACAAGATGGTCCTTGCTACCACACTTGAAGCACCTCCTTGGTTCATCATTGTTCTTGTATGAGGTCTTCTTCCTCCTTGCCCGGTAGCCCTTCTTCTTCATGAATTTGCCAAATCTCTTGACAAATAGTGCCATCTCTTCATCTTCATCATCACATGCATTTGAGCAATCATCTTCACTAGATTCTTCTTTCTTTGCTTTGCCCTTGCTCTTGGATGATGATGTTGTGGCTTTGAATGTCACACTCTTCTTCTTCTCATCTTTCTTCTCTTCAACATCATTCTCTTCTCTATATATGTCATCGGTCATCACATCTCCAAGCACTTGGTTTGGTGTCATTGTGTCCAAACCACTCCTCACTAGCAATGTGACCAACATGCCAAACCTCTTTGGGAGGCATCTCAAGAACTTATGTGAGAAGTCCTTGTCCTTCACTTCCTCTCCAAGTGCCTTTACATCATTGACTAGCACTTGTAGCCTATTGAACATCTCCGGCACACTCTCATCTTCCTTCATCTTGAAGCTAGCAAACTTCTCTTTCAGAATGTAGGCCTTTGCACCTTTCACTGCTTGAGTGCCCTCATATGACTCTTATAGCTTCTTCCAAGCTTCATTTGCCAATTTCATGCCCTTGATTTGCTCAAACACATTAGCATCAATTGCATCATGAATTGCACGAAGAGCAATATCATTGTTTTGCATCTTCTCTTCTTTGACATTGGTGAGATGCTCCGGATGCGCTATCTCAATCTTTGTCTCCACCACACTCCATATCTTTCTATTGATTGACTTTATGTGTGTGGTCATCTTTGCTTTCCAATAGCTATAATTGGTGCCATCAAATTGGGGTGGCCTTTTGGTGTTGTTGATTTGAGCCATTTTCACACTGTAGGTTGTTAAGCCTCAAATTAATGGTGACCAAGCTCTGATACCACTTGAAAGGTCCTAAATATCTAGAGGGGGGTTGAATAGCCTATAAAAATTCTACAACAACACTAAGCAACTTGTTAGTAAACTAAATGGCGAAGCAAAGGTTGCTCTAGCTCTAGGTTGAAAGCAAGCCTCCTATTCACAATTCTAGATAACTATGATCTCTATGTCACACAATATCTATGTTGCTACTTTACAACTAAATGAGCAAAAGAACAATAGCAATTATATCTATACAAGATGAGGAAAGTTAGCTAGCTACAATAAGATACAATTATCACTTGCAAGAATATAGCAAAAGCAAGTACAAGCGAGTGAGGTGATTATTCCTAGCCGGGGCAAGAGATCAATAAACAATATATCGATGAATACCGTGGAAACAAGATGACACATTGATTTTTCTCTGAGGTTCACTTCCTTGCCGGCAAGCTACGTCCCCGTTGTAGCGATACACCCAATTGGAGGTTCACGAGCTAATTGGCATCACACACCAAACCCTCAATAGGGTGCCGCACAACCACACCACAAGATGGGGATCCACAAGCTACGAGCAATCCACTAGAGTTACCTTTTGCGATCTCCCGCGGGGAAGGTACAAGAAACCCCTCACAAGTCAGCGATCAGAGCCGAAAACAATCACCAACTTCCGCTCAATGATCCTCGCTGCTCCAAGCCGTCTAGGTGTCGACAAACACCAAGAGTAACATGAGAAATCTGCAGCGAAACACGAACACCAAGTGCCTCTAGATGAACACACTCATGAAATGCACTTGGCTCTCCCAATCACTCTCAATATGATGAACAATCAATCAAATGGAGTGGGAGATGTTTAGCTAGGCTCACTATAGAGTTTAGGCAATCCAAATGGCCAAGAGTGTGAGCCCAAGCCGGCTACATGCCTTATATAGAGCCCCCACAAAGAGAGGGCCGAAAACTCCCTTTCACTCAAATTCTGCGGGGCCATCGGACGCTCCGATGGTTTTACATCGGACGCACGCCCAGCGTCTGATGCCTGGATGAACGCCACACGTCCATTTTCTTTAACCTCAGCCGCCAGATCACAACGGCTAGAAACCTTCGCGCATTGTTAATGTTGCATCGGACACACCGACCCAGCATCCGATGTCTTGTCAGACTTCACAACGGCTAATCGCGCTCACATCGGACGCTCACACAGAGCCACATCGAACGCTACAGGACTAGCGTCCGATGTCTATGCAGAGAGCATCCAGAAAGCTCCTGCGGACATCGGACGCATCCGAGGCACCCACATCGGACGCAGCCCAGCATCTGATGCTCCTCTGAGAACAGCACTAGGACACGTCATCAGCATCGGACTCAGCAATAGTGCTTTCCCTGCGTCCGATGCTACTCAGTCAGCTCAGCTTCACTAGGGCTTACCATCGGACGCTACGCCCAGCGTCCGATGCTCATCAGACCAGCGTCTGATGCTCCTCAGAGAGCACGGAATCAATCTCCACTTCATCCCTTGTGCAAAAGTGTTAACTCCATCAAGATTCCACTACTTGTGTACGTGAGTTAGCAGTTATTAAGCATATACCCAAGGGATGTTAGCACACACTAGATTCTAAATGCATATGCAAAGTAAGATCATCTAGTGGAACTTTGATAACCGCATTTCATAAATGAGTTTCTCTCCTCTTTATAGTACGGCTATCAATCCTAAATGTGATCACACTCTCTATAGTGTCTTGATCACCAAAACAAAATGGCCCTTATGCATATACCATTGCCTCTGGCCCATTTTGCTTTTCCCTTTCTTCCTTTCCAAGCATTGGAGCCTTTGATCACCATCACGTGGACATCACCATCCATCTAGCTCCACCACTTGGTGTTGGACCAACCTATCTTATACACACTTAAGCATAGGATTAGTCCAGATAGGTTTCATCAATTATCCAAAACCAAACTAGGACTTTCAGCTGCTTATATAGCCTAGTGGGATGAACCTCAACCCTTTGAAAGGTCCTAAATGGCTAGAGGGGGTGAATAGCCTAATAAAATTTCTACAAAACACTTAGAGCAACTAATTAGTCAATTCGAAAGCGAAGCTTTTTGCTCTAGCTCTATCAAGTGTTGCAAGCCACCTATCCAAGCAATTCTATTGTATTATAATCACTATGGCACACAAGAGCTATGTCACTACTCTCTAAACTAGTGAGCTAGCAAGAAATAATTACTTCTAACTAGAGAGTTACTTCTAACAACAACTATCACTACACAAGAAAGAATGAAAGTAAATGCAAGTGATAGAGATGGTTACTGCCGCCGGCAAGAGACAATCAATCACTATATGAATTCCAATTAACACCGGGAGATATCCAATGAGACAAAACACACACAATTTTTCTCCCGAGGTTCACGTGCTTGCCGGCACGCTACTCCCCGTTGTGTCGACCACACACTTGGTGGTTCAGCGGCTAATAGGTGTTTCACAAACCTAGCTCAACAAATGAGTATCGCGAGAACCCACTCACAAGTGAGGGTAGCTCAATGACACGAGCAATCCACTAGAGTACCTTTTGCGATCTCCCGCGGGGATAAGGTCAAGAACCCCTTACAAGAACTTGATTGGGGGCGGATACAATCACCAAATCCCCTCACCAATCACCAAATCACCAACCGTCTAGGTGACGACAATCACCAAGAGTAATAAGAAATCAACAATCACAATCACGACCTAGTGCCACCAAATGGAATCACAAATGCACACACTAGGGTTTCCTCCAAATCCTCTCATGAATGAGCACCAAGCATGGAGAGGGAGAGGAGAGGGAGGAGATGCTCTTGAAGCTCTCAAAATCAACACTAGAACTCAATCTCTCACTTGAATGGAGCACAAATCCTTGGGAGTGAGAGAGGAGAGGGAGAGAGCTTGTTCTTCCTTTAGGGTTTGAAAATGAACAATGGCGAAGAAGAATGAGCAAGAGTGTGTGTGAGAGAGTGGGCATCCAGCTTCTATATAGGCTTTGTGACCGTTGAGTTGGATCTGAGCTGAACCAGATATTCCGGGTAGGGACAAGAAAATATCCAAGGAAGGGCTTGCTGTCGAACGAAATGAGCTAAACTGAGAAATAGCTAGAATATCCGGTTAGGGCCGAGAATAATTCTGAGCAAGGGCTTACTGTCCATGCGAATGAGCTGAGATTGGAAATAGCTGGAATATCCGGCTAGGGGCACAAAAATATCCACCTGGAGGTTCTCTGTTAGGTGCGGTTGCTACTCTTTTCTTCTCCTTTTTTTTCTTTCAAGAGCTATTTCTTTTAAAAAGATTCAAAAGAAATTTAGCACAATAAATAGCACTTTCACAAAGATTTTTTTAGGGTTAATCTCACCATGTCACTAAGCGCTTAATTATATGCAAATGAGACTCACACTTAGTGGCACTAGATAACCATTGTAATTAAAGATTTCCCCTCTTTATAGTATGGTTATCTAGCCTAAACTCGATCACACACTCTATTGCGTCTTGACCGGCAAAACAAATATCCTATTTTATACCTTTGCCTTGAGCCCATAGGATATTGTTTTTCTCTCTATTCTTTTCCGAATGTGGTGAAATTTATCATCAATTTGACCATCACCATCACATTTGAGTGTCATCTAGCTCCACCTTGGTGTGAACCAACCTATCTCATATATCACTTGGAGCAAGAGGTTAGTTCACTTAGGTTTCATCAATTATCCAAAACCAAACTAGGGTTTTCAATCTCCCCCTTTTTGGTAATTGATGACAACCTTCACAAAGATATTTATTTGAAAATTGAGTTGCCACTTTGGTAGTATTAGCTCCCTCTACATATGTGCTATAGTGTTCGGTTCATATTTGGCACATATGCATGCATATGAAATGAGGGAGAGTAATACTATCAAATGATGCTAAGGTGTAAAGAATGGACCTTTGAAGCGTGATACCAATTGGAGTTGCCAATATACACCATCCTTAGCACCATGGTTAGCTAGGCTTACAAAAACACTAGATACCTTATGAGATCAACTTTATATGCAAAGCTCTAGTATCGCTTGTAATACAAATTATATCTAGCTACCACCTATGCATGCTTGTTTGCAACACATCATTCAAATTCTATTTCTAGCATACACCACACAAGCATGGATATCAAGTTAAACAACTTGTGCAATGCAAGCAAGCATATGAACATGCACAAATCAAATGCAACAACCAAGTAAATGAGCTTGATCCCCTACTTGTGTGCTCAAATTGAATTTTTAAAATTTTTTTATCCCCTTCTTTTTATCTTTGTGACATTCTCTCCCCCTTTGTCATCTATTCCCATAAAAGGATTGCATAAAAAGGTTCGAATTGATTAGGAGAGAGGTAGTTCTTTCACATTTGGTTCAATTTAGATCATTTGCATGAAACCTTTAACACGGTTTGCTCTAGAGTAAGTGTTGACGCAAAATGTGGTACGTTGCGCCTCACACACAACAAGCCGGAAAAAGCGTGGCTTCAATCGGGTGCCCAGACGGTTTGAAATCCGGAGACGTGCCAGTCGGTTTGGCCTGAAAGCCAACAAGGGATAAAACTGTGAGAATAAAACTGGAACATGCCGGATGAGACGAGACAGTTCCATATTTATGGCCCAGAAGCCACTCACAACAGCATACAGCTATAGAAGCTGTCTGTCGAACATGTTTATAGAGTCATTCGACAAATATAAAAGAAAGCATGTAAACACATTGATTGCTGAATGCACATGTATGAAAAGACATGCTTGAATAAGTGAGAATTACTCAAACATCATCAAGACATGAAGAATTATAAATAGGTAACTTGTGAATATAAATCTATTCAAACAACAGATGCATAGGTTAATCCAACTAGTCTGCCGCACGTCTAGTCTTCATAAACCTGTCAGGCATAAACCCAAGCAAGGCTATTACTCGCTATGAATCTACGCCACTTCCTACGATCAGATCAATCCACCGCATGATACAATCTAACAATAAGAAGCTAAAAGCATGTATATATCTGAACAGATCTATAAACACTCATTACTCATGCAAGCTTAACCAAGCCCGGCGAACTAGCCGAGTTGGGGTCCATGAAGAAGGAACATACAAACAAGCATGGTTAAACCAATCCAAAACCTGCATCTGCCGCACGATACCTAGTTTTATCAAAGCTCAAACATGGTTGACATGCATGAACCCGCAACATGTAACAACCTAGATTGGAAATTGATTCGGCCATCATGATCATGCAATTATTGGAACACAAGTAAACTTGTAAAGCAAGGCCGAATAAAGATCAATCTAGATTGGGCAAAAGGGTGTTACAAAATTAATTAAAACATGCAACACATGATAACTTGATGAATCTACTAGATCTTGCCAAATCTAATAGAGTCGATAACTATCTCGCTTTTGCTAAACATATGAATAAACGCCTGTCGCACGGTATCTACCCATAAGCAAAGCATAAGCAAAGACTTCTTGATCGCTAACAAGGGTGCGCCGCACGACCATTGGAAACAAACAAGACTACTTGCATCACATCTAAATCCACCGCATGATACTAGACATGATAACAAGGTTGTCGGGACATACGGAGGTCGACGGATCGATGATTCCTCTTGAAGAACTCGATGACACGACTAAGGACTCGAAGGTGGCATGGGGCCGGTTTGTATTGATATGGTTGTGAACGCTTTTTACAATAGCCAAGGGTTTATATTTATACCCTGGGCAGATAAGAGTCCTGAAGGGACTTACCTAATAACATCTAAAATAAAGGGAAATATTATATGACATGCTTATGTACGTACGTAAGGATCCTAGATGGATACGTGATATCGTAATTGCTGACCAATCCTTCAAATCTAGTTCCTTGCTTGTTTCACACATCACAACGCCACCAAATCCAACTCTTAGCCAATGAGATCAGACACCCCTGATTCTTGAATACTCGTTTAATCTGTCACGGCCATGGTCAATTATCCTCGTGATCGGCTTCTCTTGCCATATCTATTTCCCGAATGTAGTCACACCCTTGCAAAATAGCCGACCGCATAGGTAGTTGCCGAAACTCTGAAAATTAACTGACTGCTTGGTCGTCTGCCGAATGCTCTTCTCACTGCTCGTTGGGTCTACCTGTCATCTTCTCAATGTTGACCAAAATCCAGTGTTAACACAGGCCCCTAGTTCGGAGTATGAATTGTCATGCTTCAAACTATTTGATCTCTGTTGGTCTTCTTCAAAAAGCTAAGAAATCCACTAATAGCCATAACATTTTCTCACCATGTTTCCATAATTTTGCCTGTAAAACAATAATTCTCCAATACATGTGGAAACAAGTTAGTTACAAATGCATATGTGTATAAATATTATAGTTCTTCCATTTTATTGATCAGAAGATGCTGCAATGCCGACTACATCTCAAAAGTATCATATTTTATAACCAAGATTTCTTTTAAACTTGAATAAAATGGTACCTTACTCATCCATCTGTCTCTTTAACTATGGGGCTTTAGTTCTCACTGAGTCCTCAAGCGATTGCAAAACAAAATAGCTACAGAAATGCTTATCTTTTACCCCTTGATCACTTTTCATCCGGAGTTTTTATCATTATCTTTATATAAAATCGTATCACATAATATTGCAAAGTCAAAGACTCGACCATAAGGAGATACAAGCCATAAACCTAGATCAAGAAGTGCAAGTGAATATTTTTATTACTTTTTCTTTTGCATATGTCATTCTCCCTACTTTTTTAAAAAATTATGAGGCTACTGGGCCTTCGGCCATCTTTTATTTTATTTGGCGGTCACTTGACCTTTTCTTTTTCATATTTTATTTGGGCGGTCACTTGACCTTTTTTTCTTTCTCAGTTCTGGCGGACACGTGTCCGTCGTTTTTATTTCTGAGATTTATAGAATAGCCTCACATTTTTAATCAAAAAGAGAATGCACATGCAAAACACTTATTAGTTTATAACATGTACGTGAATCTTGATCTTGAGAATATGACTATAATCTCAACTAGTAGTCACAATGATTTGACAGTGCTCAATATGACATTAAGTTAATTTTGTTATTTCATTAAATCTCTGAATTTTAAGTATCTCTCAGAATAATGTCATAGCAAATTCTACCTCTATTCATATCCCACTACTTTCAGACAAAGTTTAAATTCTATGTAACCCACAAATTTCAAAGACTTCAAGATAAATATAATAACCACTAGATCCAAATCTTAAAGAAACCAAAGCTATAAACCAGACACAGGTGAAACATAAAACAGAGCATCTATGAGAGGTTTTGCTTTTTAATGATTTATACCAAAATATTTATACCATATATTCATAGAGTGGATTTTTTTTAAATGCGGAGACGCAATATGAGAGGTTTCGCTTTTTAATGATTTTAATTTTAAGCTCTGAAACTATTAGAGAAGCGAGGGTAAAATTACACAAACCACCATTGAAGATGAAGCAGCCATTCGTCTTGTCCTTCTTCACGATGAATCGCTCAATGCTGTACGATATGTGCGTGTCGATCTCAGGCCCCCTGACACGTTGTCACAGCAGCATAATCGATGGTTCACGGGTGTCCTCCTTTCTCTCATCCGAGGCGTCTTCGCCGAATACGGGTTGAAAATATTTGAAGCCAATCATAAACGTCAATCCTTCTTCTGCAAATGACTGGCTGCTTCAGATCTTGTAGCTGTTCTGATTATAAGTGAACTTGTCACCGTTGCATGTGTCTTGTTGGCACCACCTTATTCAATGCCATCAACAAAAGTATCTATTTCAATATGAAGTGTGCTGAAAACGTTTTAGCCGATGGTCTTCTATCGATCGTCCAGTTGCTAACATCCTTTATGCCTCTGATGTAACCTTTCGTAACCTTATCACCAGATTGAACTTTGCGTTACTCAGGGAAAAGTAAAGTTATATTAATAGGAGTCGAAGGTTCTGTCTTATCGGCTTTTGCCTATTATGCCTTTGACTTTCTTCTTGTTGAGGAACTGGAATGCTTTAGGTGAGCATGTTGTCAGGTAACTCACGGTAGCTTCGAAGGACGTCATTTTTGATTAAGCTGAGTGTGCCGTAGAGGACGAATACGAGCTCGGTGGTGCGTGGATGCCTGCATGATGAGGTTCAGGCCCCCCGAGTGTAATTGATGTAGGAATTTGAGTATGTTCACCTTATGTTTTTTCTTGTCATTAGTTCTTCATACCTATGTGTACACTCTTCCGCTCCAAGCCGATAAGTGTTCTTGGAACATGTGTATAATGATATTTTCACCAGTGAGCTTATCGGCTGCTGCATCTAGAACTCCTGTATGCTACTGTAGTGCTTCTTTCCATGCTAACATTGGTCTTTAAATATGCCCTCCAGATATTTAACCGACGTAAACATAAATTGGGCATCGATCTCGAATGTATGCAATCTTCTGGAGCAGCGATTAGAACTATTACTATCAGCCTACTGTAACAGAACCGACCAATTTGCACCAGATTAAGCACTGAGATCCCTGCTTGGCGCAGGCTCATCAAGTACTTAAGCTTGTACAAACCCGGTAGTCCAGAAATCTCGAAGGATTTCAAATCATTTCAACATTCAGCCAAGATCGTACTAGTTCAATGACATGCCCACAAGTTACATCACAGTTATACATAGTTCAAATACATTAGAGTTCGAAACAATATTACAAACCATAGTTTTGAATAGTAGAGGAAGCAACATAGACTTAAAACATAAGTTTGGATTGTTCTTAATACAATGCCATCAATCTGACCAGGCCCACAAAAGCATAAGATAAGATAAGTGGTGGCCATGCCCCTGGTCTAATCCTCTTCCATAACCGGGTACAGACAGTTCTCGCAGTAGCCAAAGAAGCATTGGTCATCTGCAACAACAAGGGAAATAAAACCCTGAGTACAAGAAGGTACTCAGCTAGACTTACCCGTCATAAACCAGAAATAATGAGACTCCAAGGATCATGTAGGCTATATAGGTGGGGTTGGCCACATAAACTCCTTTGCATGAAAGCTTTTGTAAATAAAACTCAGTTTAGAGTGTCGGCAATTGCTTTTAATAATTAATCCTGCCTTACTAGATTTGCACCTGATCTATAACAAGCACTTAACTCTTATATAAGCAAGAGTGACTATTTCATCAATAGCCTTTCAGATTCTATAACCATCTTTAGTTCCATAAACTCTACGGGTGATGATCTACAGTCAAGTGCTCACTGTCCAGGAGCGATGACGATTATAATCGATTCCTAGCAGCTAGGGATAAAATGTCTCTCACTCGCCCGGCACAATCCGGCTACGGCAGTCGTAAGCTACCAGTCAGGAGATTCGAGAACACAACGCGCGGGACGGCCATGGGCCCTTCTACACCGGGAGTTATCTCAGTGCCAGGTCGCTCAAGCTAACTGCCCACGGTCATGCCAGGTCGATCAGGCCCTGCCTGCCCTCGAACCATGTCAGGTTGATCAGAATAGTTGCCCACAGTACAGCTGAGGCCCTGAGTGTTAGGCGTCAACATCTCCGTCACCGGCTCGAATAACCTTACTCGGCTTTGCGGGAGGTACTCAGACCTACTCCGCTAAGTGATCGACGCGTTCAATTTGACTGAAGGGACATTCCCGAACGGGTCCTATGCGACACAGACGGGAGACTACTAGCACACAGAACCCATGTCCTGCTGCTCTTACATCCTGCTCGACCTCAGATTAATTATCCCATGGTTATTTCCATGATAGCACAGGCTAATCATGATCAGTATCCACCTAATGCGGGAAACAGGAAATCACCCGACTTTTACCGATCTAAGCAGGGCTAAGCATATAACGAGCCTTGACCTAAATAGGGATATCAAGATATAATTGCAGGTGGACAAGGATGAGTAATAATGCATCAACGGTAGCAATAAATTCCTATAACCTAATGCAACATTCATCATCAGGTTAATTGTAAGACATTTGCAAACCGTAGGAGTTAGAATGCTCCGGGGCTTGCCTTTCTCAAAGTCTGACGGACGGTGGTCGCGACACTCTGGTAGATCTTCGGCGTCGGTCCCTCCGGCCTCCTCGGTCAGCGTCTCTTCCTGGCTGGGTTCTTCCTGGGTCGACTGGTTCGGGGTCTCCTCCGTTGATCCTGTATGATGCATAACATGTATGAATAGGATGAATGCACACAGAATGCATATGTGATGCATAGGATTAACAACAATTAGGAGATAAGCACATGTCATCTACTGCATTCTCTTCAACAAGGTAGTCAACATCATCCTAATGTTTATAACAGACTTTAACATCTAACCATCCACTTAATCCTTCGTCACCAACTGGTTAAGCTATATAATCACCACATCAAGACTTACTTAATGAATTTATTTTCCTCTAAATACTTGCTGAAATAAATTCATTTAACAATGCCTATAACAGCAACCCATCTTAGACAGCTTCAGAAAAATCTACAAAAATTACCAAAGATTAATACTATGCAAATCAGTCCACTGTCAAAATTTTAAGCCATTTGGACCTAAACATTGTTCCCTATGGAAAAGACAAATATTAGGGTGAAAAGGTGCTTTGAACTACACATCCTAACAGAAAGTGTCAAACAACAGATTTCATATTTTTCTTCTAAACTTCTTAGCACAAGAGCAGTATACAAAAATTATCAGATTCATATTCATCATATTTTAATTACTACAAATTTTACAAGAAAAGAACATTTAACAATTTTAAATGCTACTGCAAAAGTATTTCATAGAACAACTTCACATTATATTTTTCCCTGAAACTACTCATCTACACAAGCCTAACAAAACTAGAATCACATTTTTCTAAGTTATACAGATTTAGTTATGCATTTTCCAATTTAACAGCAATTTCCTAGATTAATTTAAACTGCATATAAAAGTATCACCAAAAAAGCATTTAACATTTTTCACAGATAGATCTACTCATTCTTATCACAACAAAATTTGTTTCACAGGATTTGGACTTAAAATGAGCCTTGCATGAATTTTTGAAGCCTTTACATAAATTCTGGAAAACTCATTTTAAAGAAAACCCTATCCTAAACGCTACGGACACCCGGAAAAAGGCACCCGCAGACACAACCAAAAATGCTTCACGCACCCGGCTATCCCGAGCGCTACTGCATCGAGACTCCTCTTCTCCTCTCTCCTTCTCACTGCCAAATGGGACCCGCTGGTAAGTGACCCCACGCGTCAGCGGTCAACGGGCCCACGCGTCAGAGGCAGCGTGCTCCCGCCGGAGTTGACCAGCTTTAGCTCGCCGGCGGTGAAGTTTCCGGCGACACCAACCCTACCACTAGACTCACCAATGCGAGGCGGACATAGTTGGCTAGGTCGCTTGGCCAGAGCATTACCGGAGCAAGCTCGACGGCGGCAATGGCGGAGCGGCGGCGCGGCAACCCCACGGTGCGGCCTTGCCCGGCTATTCCAAGGCTCGGCGGCGTGAGCATCAGCTCAAGCACTCCCTAAACTACCTTCCCAGGCTGCTATTTAGCCTCGCCGGCCTCGGCATTGCCCGACGTCACACACGGCGGCGGTCCGCGACGGACATGGCGGCGGCACGGCTCTGTTCCGGCCGAAACAAAGCAAGAGAAGGGTCTCAATCTAGCCCTAAGCACCTACAGAGGTTGAGGAGGTGGGAACTGGGCTTGGTTTGAGATGGTTTGGTCGGAGATGGCCGGACCACGCTTTGGTCATGGCGGCGGCCATGGCGGGAACCCGAGGATGGCATTCGACGTTCTGCTGGCTAGAGAGGAGAAGAGGGAAAACCAACCCTGGCTGATGAAAGAGGAGGTTAAGGCGGAGAGGTTGGCGGGAGGAATCGGGCGGTGGTGCGGTGAGAAGCGAGTAATCGCTCGCCGCAGTTCAGCGGGCGGCGGCGGCGCTATGCACTGGAGAAGATGGAGTGGAGCGAAGCGAGCGAGAGAGTGAGCGAGAGAGTGGGCTTCTGGCTTGTGAGCGTGAGGCGGATAGGGGGCAAAGGGAACGACGGGCTCGGTGCATTGCACCTGGCCGGTTCCCGTCCGGAGGGCTCCCGACCGGGCGCAGCGGCGCCAGGAATCGGCGGCCACGCGGCGAGCGCGCAGAGAGGGGGCAGAGCACGTGGGTGGTTTGGTCGGAATCCAGGGGCGGCGAGCGGCGGTTTGAATGGCCTGGCAGGCGGGCCTTCGGTGGCAGCGGCTGCGGCGGCGAGCAGCGGCAGCCAGCGGCGCGCGCGGGGAGGAAGAAGGGGGCTGACAGGTGGGTCCCACTGACAGGTTTAAACTAATGAGGTTTTGTTCAAAACTTTGATGCTCCATAACTCCCAAACTATGCCGAATTAGGAAAAGGTCCTAAAAGCAAAGTTGCTTAGAATTTTGCAAGGAAAAAATCATCTTTAAGGCTCAAGTCCAAATTCTGCTTAGAAAAAGAATTTTACTTCGAATCTATTTTTCTAATGCAAGAAATCATAATTTAAAAGCTTTTTCTGAGAAAGTGCTTTTAAGCAAAGTTGTTTCTTTCAACAGGGTCTACAACTTTGTTTTAAGGCACTAGGTCAGAAACAGAAAGCAAAACATGGATTTACTAGAGACTAAGCAAGGACTTAAACACTCATACAAACAAATGCACATGAAATGATGAGATGCTATGCTCATGCTATGTCAAATTATGCATTTTAGGATTGCTTAACACCTAGGGTGTTACAGCCCTCCCCTCCTTAAAGAAATCTCGTCCCGAGATTTGAATTACAAACCATTTCTTATTGAAAGGATCAAGATGCCCAAGAGGGGGGGTGAATTGGGCTTTTCAAAAACTTCTTTCAATAATTAAACCTATCAAGCTCCAATTAACCCCCTAGTTCCTAGAAGCGTGTTTCTCTTTTACTCTACCACACAAAAGATCAAGACTAAGCCACTCTAATTCTAGCAAAGCAATTCAATATAGAATGAACAACAAGTAGTAATGCGGAATTGAATTGCTTGAATGTAAATGCGAAAGTAAGAGAGTAGAGATGACTCGACGATCTTTTTGCCGAGGTATCGAGGTGTCGGCACACCCCACTAGTCCTCGTTGGAGCACCCGCGCAAGGGTATCGCTCCCCCTTGATCCGCGCAAGGATCAAGTGCTCACTACGAGCTGATTCTTCGCCTCTCCGGCCCGGTGAATCGCTCGCTACCGGTCACAACTTGACTTGGGTCATCCACAATGCCTCCGGATAATCACCAAGCTCTCCGATCGCCACCAAGCCGTCTAGGTGATGCCGATCACCAAGAGTAACAAGCTAGAACTCTCACTTGACCAACACAAGGCCAAAGAGATGGATGGATGCACACTTGCTACTCAATTCTCACTAGGAGGTGTCTAATTCTCACAATTGGCAAATCTCTCAACCTCACTAGGGCTCTTGCACTCACTCACACTCACAAGGTGTTTCTCAGCTGATGGAAGTGGCAAGAACACTCAAATGGATGGAGGAAAGGAAGTATATATACTCCCCCAACCGGCCATCCAAAAACAGGACAAAGCTGGGTTTTTGCGGGGTCATCGGACGCTCCGATGCCTAGCATCGGACGCGCCGATGGCCTCGGCCAACGGTCGACTGTACCAGTTTGTCAGACATGTTTATGGACCATCGGACGCTCGGGATCGTCCGATGCCCCTGCATCGGACGCGTCCGATGCCTAAAAGACCTCTCTGGAACCTCTCTGCATGGCCATCGGACGCTGGCCCTCAGCGTCCGATGCCAGCGTCCGATGCACCGCACAGTTCACTCCCAAGTGAACAGTGACACCGGACCATCCGATGTGGCACCATCGGAGCATCCGATGGTCATCGGAGCCTCCGATGTCCACTCAACAAGCATCCGATGCCCATACCAAGGGCAAGATCAACTCGGATCGCGACGCGGTCTTAACGACTTTTGTTCCTCTCGACATAAGGCATCTCTCTGAGCTACCTAGGGCTGTGAAATAACAAGTGTGCACCACACCTACCTCAATAGACTCATCTAGGTCAAGCTACTGATTCACACCCCTCTTTATAGTACGGCCAAAGGAAAAACAAAGACCTAAGACTACCTAAGTGTCCTCCAACACCATGCGACACTTAGCCTAGCCTACCACCGTCTTCGTCGTCCGTCCTTTGAAAACCGAAACGATTTCCATCGCCAAGGGACATGAACTCCATATGCCCGTATCGTCGCCATTACCGTGACCTAACTCATCCCTGTTTCTGCAAAACACACGTTAGTCACAGTAATCTTGTGTTTCATCCAATCACCGAAACCCATTAGGGGCCAAGATGCGTTCAATCTCCCCCTTTTTGGTGATTGATGACAACACGAGATCGAGTATAGAGAGAAGAGATTTTCAAATCATGACATGTATGAACTTGCAATGAATAAGGGAAAAAGATTAGGGGCAAGCTCATACATATCATGACAACATCCTGCACTCAACAAGTTAGATTGAATAGCAAGTGCAAGAGTAAAGAGCTCGAATACATAACAAATGAGAATTGAGCACAAGTAGTCGAGTAAAGCGAAATGACATGTTATCTATAATATCATAGTGATCACAAACATGTCATGAGATCCATAGCATAAGTATATAACATAAATATGCACAAAAGATGCGATAAGTAAAGAGCGTATGTGAGTGAAACACAACAAGAGATATCAAAACCCTCTCACATCACTCCCCCTATCGCTATACTCGGTCACTCTCCCCCTTTGGCATCAAGCGCCAAACTAAGCGTCGGAGGGCGGAGGCGGTGCAGACGAGTCAGGTGCCGTCTCCGGAGTCCTCTGAGTGAACTCGAACTGCTGAAGGAGGGCCTCGGAGTCGGAGGACGAGTCGCCGGTAGCCTGCTGACCCTCTGGAGCGGGAAGCTGCTGAGAAGCGGTCGGGGTCTGCTCCGGGACGGACTGCTCTGCCTGCTCTGACTCTGGCACTGACTCTGTAGCAGGCTCTGTAGTAGTGTCAAGCTGAGCAGTGGAGTGCGGAAGCTCATGAATCGGAGGTAACTCAGCCTGCACGGTCGTCGTGGTCTCAGACTGGACGGGCTCTGCCTGCTCTGACGATGCTACAGAACTCGGAAGAGTCTCGGTAGTGGAAGTGACTGGAGCTGTAGACGTCCGGACTGGATCCTGTAGATCTGGCGTGGGGAACCCAGTGAGCTCACTGAAGCTGGCCGATAAGTCCCGTGTAACTGAGGTAGTCGTCGTGTAAAGGGGCTCAGTCGGCCTGGGAGTGAAGCCTGTCTGCAGCGGACTGAAAAGCGGGGCCCCGCCTGGAGGAGTGGTGAAGCTGGTGAACTGAGAAGAGCTGGGGCCCGAAAGAGGCTGCTGGTGCTGCTGACCAAACTACGGTGGCTGACCAAACGGCTGAGGAGGGACTGGTGGCTGCCACTGGAGCTGCTGCTGCGGTGGTGGCTGCTGCCACTGCCACTGGGGAGGTCCGCTGGCCAGTCTCTCCATGAAGCTCAAAGTCTGCTGCTGGAGGGCCATCATCTGTCGCTGCAGGGCGTCTGAACGCTCCTGAGCCTGCTGCTGTGCAAGTGCCTGCTACTGGGCCAACCGCTGCTGCTCCTGTGCAAGCCTCTGGACGTCCTGAGTGACAGTCCTCTGCTGCTCCTCCATCCGTGCTAGAATATCAAGGAGCGCTGGATCGGAGGAAGCAGTACCGCTGGACCCTGCCTGGTGGTCATGTGCACGCGGCTGGTAGCGAGGCGGGAGCTGGTAGTCCTCATCGGAACTGTCCGTGGGATCCGAGACGACGTGTGGGTCACCACCCTCGAGATCAGCAAGCTCCTGCTCTGCGAGGGCCTGAACGGCCTCGTCCTGCTGCTGAGCTGACTCTGGCACCTCAGGTCTCTGGCGTGAACTAGTCGGAGCCTGCTGCTCTGGCTGCCTGCGGTCCCGACCGTATCCCAATAACTGACTCATGTTATACTCCGGGAATACGGTCGCTGACCCGGTAAGGGACTGACTGAGGCGAGTACCGGTGGTGACAGCTACCTTCCAAAGTATGTATGAAATCCAATGAGCATACGGAAGCTGCCTGCGGGCCTTGATGCCCTCTGCTACAGTGTCCTCTATCTCACACAGGATCACGTCCCAAACGTCAAACTCCTGCTGCCTGATCATATATGCAAGTAACCATAGCTGCAGCCTGGAGAGACCCTCTCCGAAGCCCACCCTGGGAAGCAAGGTCCGCCTGAGGATCGCGTTGAGGATCCGAGCCGTAGGGGTAAGGTCCCTAGGAGTGCGGCTCGAACCCTCACCGAACGGCTCCGTGAAGCACGGGCGAACCAGGTCTGTCGAGGGCTGTGCACCACCGTGAGGGCGGCGGGGTGGCTCCGTCCGGTCGTAACACAAGTCGTGGATCCGGGTCTGTGATCGTGTCAATCCAAACCAATCCCGGATCTCGGACGAGAACAGTCTGTAGTGGTCTCCCTCAAGTGCAAACTCAATAGTCTCTCGGTCTGGGTGAACCCACAACGAAGCATAAAACTGAAATACCCAGTCCTCAATATAGGAGCCAGACCGCCCCAGTAGATCTGCCAGACCAGGTAGGAAAGTGAGGATGGGGCGAATCTGCTCTCCGGCTGCGTCCACAACTGCCTCTAGTGAACAGACACGCTGGGGTCGCAAAGAAATCCCGACATTCCTGTAACCCTGGTAGAAGTCCTCCTGCAGCACTGTATAGAAGGACGGACCAGCCTGCTCCTGTCGCTCCCGGGGAAACCACTGCTCCACTGGCACAAGTCGAAGGGTCTGGATCTGTGAGCAAGTGGCGCCCCTGAGGTCCAGTCGCGGTATCGGCGGAGGTGCACGCCGCGACGGAGGACGGGCTCCCCGCAGAGGGACGTCGGGCCGGGGTGGCACCGCAGTCCTGCGACGGGTCGACCGGCGTCGGGGAACCTCCTCAGGAACCTCCTCCTCTGCCCCTGCCTCTGGAGCCTCTGCCTCAGGTGCCTCTGCTGCCTCGGCCTCTGCCTGGCCCTGCCCTGAGCTCTCGGGCTCAACTCCGGGCGAGGTGAACGTCGTCCGACGACCGGCAGCCATGAGCGTGCCAGTCGGCGAACCGTGGCGACGCTCGACCTCCTCGATAGCTCTGCGCTGCTCGGGGGACAACTGGTCCGCAATCCGAAGTCCGCCCGTATTGCCACCGCGCTCTGCACGCTCGGCGGCGTCTGCCACTGCCTGAGCCTGAGCTGCCTCTCGCTCGGCCTGGGAGCGCTTCCGGCGCGTGATAAGCTTCGCCTTCCCGGGTCGCTGATCGGAAGGCGGGGGACGCGGAGGGGAGTCGTCGGGGCCACCACCAACGTTCTTGCAGCGCACGGCGTGAACTGTGCTGAAAGAGCTCTGGACGACCTCTGAAAGATCAACTGCCACTGAAGCAGAACCCACTGACGCTGAAAAACCCCTGACAATCAATGGACAAATCAACCACGGGCAGAAACTCCCCCTGACACTGATCGGCTGCACTGACACTCGCGAGGTTTGGCCTCGATCCTTACCCGCGGGCTTGGCCCCGGGTTAACTGACACTGCCCGACTGACAAGCTGTCAACTGTCACACTGACACGCTGACGAACGACGAACTGAACCCAAAAAGAGGTAAGTCGAAGACGTCCCGGTACTCACGCGATACGTCAAGGAGTCTGCACGAACAACGGCCGAAAACGAGGTCAAAGCATGAAGGAACGACGGTTGACGCATTTCGTCGAACACCGAGTGAGCACAGTGGAGTATGGAAATGGAGGAGGTAGTGTTTGCTCACGGTGGGGGGGGGGGACGGAGCTAAGCTCCGGTGAAGGATGCTTCGCGCGCCGGCGAACAGGGGCAAGCTCCGACGAGGATGCCGGCGAGCCCTCCGACGAGCGCGCGCGCGCGGGCGAGATCAGTCGCGAATGAGAGCCCGGCGGAGCAGCGGCCGGCGGGGATGGGTGAGCGCGGCGGAGCAAGAGCCGGCGGCGACGACTGACGGATGCGGCGGCCGGCGATGCTAGGGTTAGAGGCGTGCGGCGGCGATGGGCTGGCTCGGTGCGGGTGGGCGCGAGAAGGAAGACGAAGAAGGACGTGTGGGACCCGACTGTCAAAGGAAGACCGAACCGCGCCGCTTAAGGGGGCATCGGACGCGCCGATGAAAAAAACATCGGACGCGCCGATGCCCGTCCAGAGAGCTCCAGAAACGCCGAAAGCGCATCGGATGCGTCCGGTGTCTGACCATCGGATGCTGATCAGCTTCCGATGCGTCATCGGAGGCTCCATTGCGAACACATCGGACGCGGGCAATTCACTGTTTCAGCCGGGGCTGCCTACAGTGCAGGCATCGGATGCTGAACCAGCGTCCGATGCAGCGTCCGATGCTGCATCCGATGCTCTATGTGAGCAGTGTCGAAGATCTCTGTTGCGGCTCCCTCTCCCAACCAAGTTCCAACTCAAATAAGAGGCAAATAAACACCAGTTGGAACCTAGTATGAGCATCCTCGCATAAACCCTCTATTTTATAAATATTTTGCCATAGGCTACATATCATTTTTAGGTAAAATAGGCGATGAATTCCGAGGAGACAACATGTGGCCACCAAAACTAGAGGTCTCAACCATTAGGAGCCTCAAATGCTCCCCCTAGCGGTGGACGAACACAGCGGTTGCTCAAAACATAACCGAAAAGAAACGACAAAGCAACAAACATGCATATGCAATGCAATACGGAATTTTGAATCTAGGTTGCTTGTCAAGTTTGCTCATGGGTAAGCTTCTTCACACGCTTTTTAGGGCGGTTATCTTAACCACGTCTGACAAGCCTATGTGCATAGCATAATTTAAACATGGCATATATTACAATGCAATGCAAGGACAACCCCCTTTCACCTTTTGACAAAGTTACTTAGATCAAGCACATTTAGCTCACTTCGCAATCTACAAAGAGTGTTTTTATCTAGGGGTTTTGTGAAGATATCCGCCAATTGATCTTCGGTTCTAACTCCCTCTAAGGATATATCTTTCTTGGAAACATGATCTCTAAGGAAGTGATGGCGAATATCTATGTGCTTTGTGCGAGAGTGTTGAACTGGGTTGTTAGCAAGCTTAACCGCGCTCTCATTGTCACACAACAAAGGTACCCTTTCTAGAACTACACCATAGTCTAAAAGGGTTTGTTTCATATAAAGTATTTGTGCACAACAAGCACCCGCGGCTATGTATTCCGCCTCGGCGGTAGACAAGGCCACACTATTTTGCTTCTTTGAACTCCATGACACTAGTGATCTCCCAAGCAAATGGCACCCTCCGGATGTGCTTTTTCTATCTACTTTGCAACCCGCGTAATCCGAATCGGAATACCCAACGAGTTGGAAGTTAGCTCCTTTGGGATACCAAAGGCCAAAGCTTGGGGTGTGCTTTAGGTACCTAAGGATTCTTTTCACCGATACAAGATGTGATTTCCTAGGGTCGGCTTGAAACCGAGCACACATGCACACACTAAACATGATGTCGGGCCTAGATGCGGTCAAATATAACAAACTACCAATCATAGAGCGGTAGAGAGTTTGGTCAACCGGGTTACCTCCCACATCTAGGTCGAGATGTCCATTTGTTGGCATTGGAGTCTTGATAGGCTTGCAATCATCCATGTTGAAGCGCTTGAGGAGGTCTTTTGTGTACTTCTCTTGAGATATAAAAGTCCCCTCCTTCAATTGCTTGACTTGAAAGCCTAGGAAGAATGTGAGCTCACCAATCATAGACATCTCGAACTCCTTCGACATCAAGTCACCAAATTCCTTGCAATAGGCTTCATTTGTTGACCCGAAGATGATATCATCGACGTAGACTTGACAAATGAAGATCTCTCCATCAAGCTTCTTGGTGAATAGTGTGGTGTCAACCTTCCCAATGGTGAAGCCCTTCTCAATGAGGAAGTCCCGGAGGCGCTCGTACCACGCTCTAGGGGCTTGCTTGAGCCCATATAGCGCCTTGGACAACCTATAAACATGATTAGGATATCTAGGGTCTTCAAACCCGGGTGGTTGATCAACATAGACTAGTTCATTTATGAAGCCATTTAAAAATGCACTTTTCACATCCATTTGATATAATTTGATATCATGATGTGATGCATATGCAAGGAGGATACGAATGGCTTCGAGTCTTGCAACCGGTGCAAAGGTCTCTCCAAAATCCAAGCCTTCAACTTGAGAGAACTCCTTTGCCACTAGCCTTGCCTTGTTTCTGACAACCTTGCCTTGATCATCTTGCTTGTTCCTAAACACCCATTTTGTTCCAATGACTCTTGCGCCTTTTGGTCGCTCTTCAAGTGTCCAAACTTGGTTGCGGGTGAAGTTGTTTAATTCTTCATGCATGGCATTCACCCAGTCCGGATCACCTAGAGCTTCATCTACAATGGTAGGCTCAACAAGAGAAACAAAGGAGTGATGTTCCATAAATAAAGCAAGTTTTTGAGAGCGAGTCATTACACCCCTTGTCGGACTCCCTATGATGAGATCTTGAGGATGAGCTTGTAGTAGAGGAGTAGTCCTTCGATCAACCACTTGAGGGGCCGCTTGTGGAGCACCAACATCTTGAGCTTGTACCACCATTTGATCATGGGAGACATGAGTATCTTCATTTGGATCCCTCTCATCTTTGTCATCATCAAGTGGTACATTGGATGAGGATGGCTTGTCAATGACTTGTACATCATCATCATCATCTTTAGGCTTGATGGCTCCAACCGGCATGTTCTTCATCGCCTCCCTCAATGGTTCATCACCTACATCATCAAGATTTTCATGCTCTCCTTGAGAGCCATTAGATTCATCGAATTCCACATCATATGTTTCTTCTACCATCCCGGTGGCATGGTTGAATACTCGATATGCTTTGGACTTCAATGAGTAACCAACAAGAAAACCAATATCACATCGGCGTTGAAACTTCCCTAGGTGTTGGCGCTTCTTGTAGATGTAGCATTTGCACCCAAACACTCTAAAGAAAGATACATCCGGCTTCTTGTTGTTGAGTAGCTCATAGGGGGTCTTGCCAAGTAGACGATGGGGGAACAATCGGTTTGATGCATAGCAAGCGGTGTTGATTGCTTCCGCCCAAAATCTCTCCGGTGTAGAGTACTCGTCTAGCATTGTCCTTGCTAGGGTGATTAGAGTCCGGTTCTTCCTCTCAACTACCCCATTTTGTTGTGGTGTGTAGGTTGCGGACACTTCATGCTTGATCCCAACTTCATCACAGTATTCCTCAATATGGGTGTTGTCGAACTCTCTTCCATTGTCACTTCTTATCTTTTTGATCTTCAAATCAAACTCATTTTGGGCTCTCTTGGCAAACTTCTTGAATGAAGGGGTTGCTTCGGATTTGTCATGAAGAAAGAATACCCAAGTGTATCTAGAGTAGTCATCAACGATCACTAGACAATAGAGATTTCCACCCAAGCTAGCATATGTTGTTGGTCCAAATAAATCCATGTGAAGAAGCTCTAACTCTCTTGATGTTGATACAAAGGCTTTGGTTGGATGTGTATTTGCAACTTGCTTGCCGGCTTGACATGCACTACACAATTTGTCCTTCTCAAACTTAACATCTTTCAAGCCTCTAACCAAATCCTTCTTCAATAGCTTGTTGAGAGTGTTCATTCCAACATGTGCTAATCTTCTATGCCATAGCCAACCAAGTGATTGCTTAGTGAACAAGCATGTCTTCAAGTTGGCATCTTCGGAGGTGAAATCCACTAGATAGAGATTGTTGTATCTAAAGCCTTTGAATATCACTTGTGTATCATCTTTCTTGGTTACAACCACTTCCTTGTCGGTGAACAAACATTGAAAGCCAAGATCACATAGTTGCCCAACGGATAGCAAGTTGAAGCTCAATGATGCAACTAGTAGCACATTGGAGATGGTATGATCATTTGATATAGCCACTTTGCCCAATCCTTTGACATTGCCCTTTGAGTTGTCACCAAATGTTATCTTTTCTTGGTCATTGACATTCTCTTCTAGTGAGGTGAACATCCGGGGATCTCCGGTCATATGTTGTGTACATCCACTATCAATTACCCAATGTGATCCACCGGTCTTGTAGTTCACCTACACACACAAGAAATCAAGCTTGAGCTTTTGGGACCCAAACTTGTTGTGGTCCCTTAACCTTCTCAACTAGTGACTTAGCAACCCAAATTTGCTTTGGCCTACTCTTGTTAGGTGGCCCCATAAACATAACCTTCACTTTGCCACTAGAATCTTGTCTAAGCATGTAGTGAGCATTGAAAGCAAAGGGCCTAGCATGCTTGGGCAAGGGTGTGGGCTTTGGTTCTTCACAATCATGAGCAAAGTGTCCTTCCTTTCCACACTCATAGCATCTTCCAATCTTCTTCTTCTTTGGCTTAGTGATGCTCTTGCGTTGCTTCATCTTCTCTTCAAGAAAGCCAATGCCATTTCTATTTGTCTTCATGACGGTGTTCATGAGAAGCTCACCTTGAAGACATTGACCCTTGGTGAAGTTCCTCAATCCGGTGGTGAGGTGTTCTTTTTCCTTCTTGAGCTTGTCATTCTCTTGTTGAAGCTCTAATTGAGATGGTGTCATCTTGTAATCTCTCTCCATCTTCAATCTCTTGTTCTCTTCTTTTAGCATGTCAAGCTCAAGTGTCATGCTATACTCATCATCTTGGGTCTCAACAATGACTTGCTTTGTGGTTGCAAACTTCTCTAGATCAACTTTGAGCTTTGCATTCTCATTCTTGATCTTGATGTAATCATCATAGTGATCGGCCACAACCACACTCTTGCCTTTGCCACTAGCTCTTTGCTCATCATGCTCACTAACCAAGTCCTCACAAGATGTTGCTATGTCACACTTAACAACAAGGTTAAGAGCATCATGTGTCTCATGTGAAAGCATATCATAAGAAATGGTGAGAGCATCATAGTCAACTTTCACTTGAGTGTATTGTTCTTTTAGCAAGGCATGACTAGTGGTAAAGTCACTATGCATCTTATCAAGTTTTTCATTTTTAGCTTTGAGCTCCTTGTTAGAGGACTTGAGCTCCTTGATAGTGGATGACATAGTAGCAAGTTCATCTTTTAGTTCATCACTAGCATGAGTAGCATGATCACATTTTTCAACAAGAGATTCATTTTCATTAACAAGCTTCTCATTTTTAGCTCTAGTCTTTCTTATGATTTTAGAGTAGTCATTTAGCAATTTGACAAGTTCATCATAAGTGGGAGCCTCAAATTCACCATCACTATCACTATCACTAGAGTCATCATCGTTTTGTACCTTCCGGTCACCCTTGGCCATAAGGCATAGGTGTGTAGATGATGATGGCGATGGTGGTGGTGGTGGTGTAGAGGAGCCAATGACTAGAGCGGCCACCTTCTCCTTCTCATCATCACTATCTTCATTTGATGAGCCACCGGAGGAGTCAATGTCGGTGAGCCAGTCACCAACAATGTAAGCCTTCCCACCTTTCTTGTGGTATTGCTTCTTCTTGCCATCTTTCTTCTTGTATGGCTTGTCATTCTTCTTCTCATCTTCGCTTGATGAGTCATACTTCTTGCCCTTGTTCTTGTTCTTGTAGCTCTCTTTCTTGGGCTTGGTGCATTGATGAGCAAGATGGCCAAGCTCACCGCAATTGTAGCAATCCATTTCGGAGATTGGCCTCCTCTTGCTACTTGTGAAGAACTTCTTCTTTCTTGAGTCAAAGTTGACTCCATTCTTGTGAAGCTTCTTCAACATCTTGGTGGTCCTTCTCACCATGAGAGCGATGTTGGAATCATCTTCTTCTTCACTTGAGCTCTCATGATGCACCTCAATAGCCTTGGACTTGCCCTTCTTGTCATGGCTAGCTTTGAAGGCCAAGTCCTTCTTCTTGTCGGTGGAGGAGCCACCACTTGGTGTGATGTGCATGTACATCTCATGCGCATTGATCTTTCCCAAGATTTGAGTTGGTGTAGCGGTGGAAAGATCACCTTGATGTAGCACCGTCACTATGTGTCCATACTTCTCAATTGGAAGGACACAAAGAATCTTCCTCACAACATCGGATGGTTGCATTTGTGTGAGGCCAAGTCCATTGAGTTCCTCTACAAGAACATTCAACCGTGAGTACATTTCATTTGCACTTTCATTAGCATGCATATCAAAAGAGTGAAGTTTTTGCATAACTAAATGATAGCGTTCCTCACGCTCACTCTTAGTTCCCTCATGGAGCGCACAAATGTTTTCCCATAGATCATGGGCATTTTTGTGGTTCCGAACACGGTTGAACACATCTTTGCAAATGCCTCTAAAAAGGATGTTTTTGGCTTTTGCATTCCATTTCTCATTTTCCTCCTCATTAGGAGTAAGGCTTGTGCCTTCTTTGGGCTTGGCAAAGCCGGTAATCGCGGCATTGAGGCATTTAACATCAACCGCTTCTAGGTACGACTCCATACGGATTTTCCAATATGGGAAGTCGTCTCCCTCAAACATGGGAGGTGGTCCATCACCTCCGGACATCTTAACTCTAGGCGGTTAAGCCTAAATCGAGAGCACGAGGTTCCGATACCAATTGAAAGGATCAAGATGCCCAAGAGGGGGGGTGAATTGGGCTTTTCAAAAACTTCTTTCAATAATTAAACCTATCAAGCTCCAATTAACCCCCTAGTTCCTAGAAGCGTGTTTCTCTTTTACTCTACCACACAAAAGATCAAGACTAAGCCACTCTAACTCTAGCAAAGCAATTCAATATAGAATGAACAACAAGTAGTAATGCGGAATTGAATTGCTTGAATGTAAATGCGAAAGTAAGAGAGTAGAGATGACTCGACGATCTTTTTGCCGAGGTATCGAGGTGTCGGCACACCCCACTAGTCCTCGTTGGAGCACCCGCGCAAGGGTATCGCTCCCCCTTGATCCGCGCAAGGATCAAGTGCTCACTACGAGCTGATTCTTCGCCTCTCCGGCCCGGTGAATCGCTCGCTACCGGTCACAACTTGACTTGGGTCATCCACAATGCCTCCGGATAATCACCAAGCTCTCCGATCGCCACCAAGCCGTCTAGGTGATGCCGATCACCAAGAGTAACAAGCTAGAACTCTCACTTGACCAACACAAGGCCAAAGAGATGGATGGATGCACACTTGCTACTCAATTCTCACTAGGAGGTGTCTAATTCTCACAATTGGCAAATCTCTCAACCTCACTAGGGCTCTTGCACTCACTCACACTCACAAGGTGTTTCTCAGCTGATGGAAGTGGCAAGAACACTCAAATGGATGGAGGAAAGGAAGTATATATACTCCCCCAACCGGCCATCCAAAAACAGGACAAAGCTGGGTTTTTGCGGGGTCATCGGACGCTCCGATGCCTAGCATCGGACGCGCCGATGACCTCGGCCAACGGTCGACTGTACCAGTTTGTCAGACGTGTTTATGGACCATCGGACGCTCGGGATCGTCCGATGCCCCTGCATCGGACGCGTCCGATGCCTAAAAGACCTCTCTGGAACCTCTCTGCATGGCCATCGGACGCTGGCCCTCAGCGTCCGATGCCAGCGTCCGATGCACCGCACAGTTCACTCCCAAGTGAACAGTGACACCGGACGATCCGATGTGGCACCATCGGAGCATCCGATGGTCATCGGAGCCTCCGATGTCCACTCAACAAGCATCCGATGCCCATACCAATGGCAAGATCAACTCGGATCGCGACGCGGTCTTAACGACTTTTGTTCCTCTCGACATAAGGCATCTCTCTGAGCTACCTAGGGCTGTGAAATAACAAGTGTGCACCACACCTACCTCAATAGACTCATCTAGGTCAAGCTACTGATTCACACCCCTCTTTATAGTACGGCCAAAGGAAAAACAAAGACCTAAGACTACCTAAGTGTCCTCCAACACCATGCGACACTTAGCCTAGCCTACCACCGTCTTCGTCGTCCGTCCTTTGAAAACCGAAACGATTTCCATCGCCAAGGGACATGAACTCCATATGCCCGTATCGTCGCCATTACCGTGACCTAACTCATCCCTGTTTCTGCAAAACACACGTTAGTCACAGTAATCTTGTGTTTCATCCAATCACCGAAACCCATTAGGGGCCAAGATGCGTTCACTTATAAAAGTGTGGATACACCTCCTTTAGATAGTTGTCTATTTCCCATGTAGCATCCCGATCATCTTGCTCACTCCATGATACCTTATACTGCTTTACTATTCTTCCACGAGTTGCTCTTTCTTTCTCATCAAGCACTCGACACGGTGTAACTGAGTAAGTAAGATCGGATCGCAACTTGATACGGGCTGGCGGTACCTCTTCTTCTGGCACTCGAAGACATTTCTTCAACTGAGAGACATGGAACTCAGGAAATATAGCCTTTAAATGTTCTGGCAACTGTAGCTGATAAGCTACTTCTCCCCTTCTTTCCACAATTCTATAAGGTCCCACAAACCTTGGTGCTAACTTTCTCCTAACTCCGAAGCGTTTCACACCTTTCATAGGAGAGACCTTCAAATAGACATAGTCACCAACATTGAATTCAAGTGGCCTCCTTCGTTTATCGGCATAGCTTTTCTGTCGAGACTGTGCAGCTGCGATATGTTGCTGAATGATCCTAACTTGTTCTTCTACTTCTTTGACAAAGTCAATTCCATAGTACCGACGTTCTCCTGGTTCTACCCAGTTTATTGGTGTTCTGCATCTTCTCCCATATAGAGCTTCAAAAGGTGCCATCTGAATACTCTCTTGGTAACTATTATTGTAAGCGAACTCTGCCAAAGGTAACCATTTCTCCCAAGAACCCTTCGCTGATATTACGCAGGCTCTTAACATATCTTCTAACACTTGATTTATTCTTTCAGTTTGTCCTGACGTTTGCGGATGATAAGCTGAGCTTCGAACTAAATCCGTGCCTAACTCCTTTTGCAACTTCTCCCAAAACGGTGCAGTGAACTGCGATCCTCGATCTGAAACTATCACCCTTGGTATCCCATGTAGTCGAACAATTTGACTCACATAGATCTCTGCATAGTCTGGTGCCTTATAGTTGGTTTTGACCGGGATAAAATGTGCTGTCTTGGTGAGACGATCCACAATTACCCAAATCGAGTCATTTCCCTTTTTAGTAACGGGCAACCCGGTGATAAAGTCCATGCTCACCTCTTCCCATTTCCATTCGGGTATAGTTAATGGCTAAAGCATTCCAGCTAGTTTCAAGTGAATAGCCTTCACTCGACAACATGTGTCACACCTAGCCACATAAGCAGCAATTTCCTTCTTCATCTTAGTCCACCAAAATCTGGGACGCAAGTCTTGATACATCTTCGCACTTCTAGGATGGATAGTTATCCTGGATAAATGTGCTTCATACATGATTCGGTTTCTGAGTTCTCTATCTTTGGGTACCACTAGTCTTTGGTTGAACCATAGGACTCCATTGTCATCCACTCGAAAATGCTTATCGGATTCCGTTTCAATCTTGAGCCTTTCCTTGATATGGTAGATTCCATTATCGGTTTTCTGTCCTTCTATGATTTGATCAACTAATGCACTGCGTAACTCCAAATCATGTAATACTGCAGGATGCATTAGACGAAACTCATCTTCCGGTAGTAACTTCATAGCATTACAATGCGATTTCCGACTTAGAGCATTGGCTACCACATTTGCTTTGCCGGGATGATAGTGAATCTGTAGGTTGTAGTCTTTAATCAATTCAAGCCATCTTCTCTGCCTCATGTTCAATTCTGCCTGAGTGAAGATATACTTAAGACTTTTGTGATCTGTGTACATATTACAGACATTACCAAGCAAATAATGCCTCCAAATCTTCAAAGCGTGCACGACTGCAGCTAATTCCAAATCATGTGTCGGATAGTTCACTTCATGTTTCCTTAATTGCCGAGAAGCATAAGCGATTACTCTTCCTTCTTGCATAAGAACACACCCTAAGCCAACCTTCGATGCATCACAAAAGACATCAAATGGTTTCTCTATATCTGGCTGAGCTAAAATAGGAGCAGTGGTCAACAGTTTCCGCAAGGTACGGAAAGCAGTTTCGCACTCCTCTGTCCATTCAAACTTACGATTCTTCTGCAACAAACTTGTCATAGGCTTCACAATCTTGGAGAAATCCGGAATGAATCGGCGATAGTATCCTGCTAAGCCTAAGAAACTTCGAATCTCACCGACAGTTGTAGGAGCCTTCCACTCCATCACTTCCTGCACTTTACTGGGATCAACTGAGATGCCTTTCTTAGACAAAATGTGGCCAAGAAAGTGTACTTTCTTCATCCAAAACTCACATTTACTGAACTTTGCATAGAGCTTATGCTCCCTGAGTCTAGACAAAACAATCCTCAGATGTTCTGCATGGTCTTCTGCATTTCCTGAATAGATCAGAATGTCATCAATGAACACCACCACAAATTTGTCCAATTCTGGCATAAACACTGAGTTCATCAAACTCATGAAGTATGCTGGAGCATTCGTCAGTCCAAAGGACATGACAAGATACTCATATAAACCGTATCTGGTTGAAAAAGCAGTCTTTGGGATATCTTGCGGTCGGATTCGGATCTGATGATAACCTGATCTCAAATAAATCTTGGAAAACACTTTGGCTCTAGACAACTGGTCAAAAAGGATATCTATTCTGGGTAACGGATACTTATTCTTAACAGTCATAGCATTGAGCGGATGATAATCGACACACATACGTAAAGACTTATCTTTCTTCTTAACGAACAGAGCTGGGCAACCCCATTCTGACACACTAGGTTGAATGAACCCTTTGTTCAAAAGTTCCTTGATATGGGTTTTGAGTTCTGCTAATTCATTGGGCGGCATACGATATGGCCTCCTAGAGATTGGTGCAGTTCCTGGTAATAACTCTATTGCAAACTCCACTGCTCTTTTGGGTGGTAACCCTGGTAACTCATCCGGGAAAACATCTGGAAAATCTCTGACAACTGGGATTTTGGAGAGGTCTTCTATAGCAAGAGTGCAAGATAGGTCAACAAAATCGGCACCTCGAGGAAGAGATACATGAAGTTTGTTACCTGTCCGACTATTGGATAAGGTAAGAGTTCTGTTTGCAGTGTCTAATACCGCATTCCACATTCTCATCCAACTCATACCTAAGACTACATCCATACTTAGTCCTGGCAGGACTACCAAATTGGCTCCAAATTTATGCCCCTCGATATCGATGGTTGCATTACAAACCATCTGTCTAGATAACACGCTACTCCCAACGGAGCTTACGCGAAACCCATAATCCATTTCAGACACTTCTTGATTATGCTTTTGTGCAAATGCCTTGCTCATAAAAGAATGCGATGATCCAGTATCAAACAAAACAACTGCAGGATGATGGTTCACGAGACACATACCGGCAGTCACGGGTTCTCTTGCACGAGCTTCTTCAGCAGTCATATTATGCAGGCGCGCTGGGTAATTGGCCTGCTGCTTCTTCGGGTGTGGGCAATACCTTGCAAAGTGCCCTTCTTGATTGCAATTGTAGCGTGGCCCACGAACTAGAGGCTTGCTTCCGGCTGAGCTGCCTTGACCTGCTCGAGTTTGATTGGCCGCTATCTTGTATGGCCGTTGACCACGCTGAGCTTGCTGCTGACCCTTTTTCTGAGGCGGCCTGAAACGAGCCCCAGGTGCTGGTGGTCGATATTGAGAACGCTGGGCTGGTGGTCCTCTAGGTTGAGATGGTCCAGACTCTATGGTCCTCATCCTGGCCTTGCTGGCAGTATGCTTGTTATTGTGATTCTCCTGAATCAAGCAGTCACTGATAAAGTCGTTGAAGATGGTACGGGATGAAGTACCCACTGATTTTCCCATCTTGGTGTTTAGCCCTCTCTTGAAACTAGCTATCTTCTTAGCATCGGTATCAACAAAGTCCGGGGCGTAACGAGACAAGGAGTTGAACAAGTGATGATACTCGGTCACAGATCGAGTTCCTTGGGTTAAGCTCATGAACTCTGCCACCTTCATCTGAGTCAAGCGTGGCGGAATATAATGCCCGCGAACAGACTCCGCGAACATCCTCCAGGTAACAGGTGTACGGGCAGGATAGGTGGTACGGTGATGTCCCCACCAGATTCCAGCCGGTCCTTGTAGCTGATGTGCAGCATACTCTGCCTTCAACTCTTCTGTAAGCCTGAGTAGCCGAAATTTCTGCTCCATAGTATGGAGCCATTCTTCTGCTTCCAGAGGTTCTGTGGCTTCTTTGAAGATTGGTGGCCTTGTATCCAGAAAATCCTTGAATGAGCTGTACTGATTTGGCTCTGGGCATTGATGGCCCTGTGCCAAATTCTCCCGCAGAAGTGCCTCCATGTTGCGCTGACTCCCCAGAAATTGAGCAAAAAGTTGCTCGGCCGTGGGTGGTGGAGGAGGTGGTGGATAGCGGTTCTCTCTGTTATCATCATTACCACCACTACCGCCTGCTCCACTGTGAGTCGTCGTCATCTGCATGTATCGATAGCAATGATCATTAGGCGATGTTGCCGTTATCGTAGAGAATAATAAACCATGCCGACGAAATTATTCGAAAATTAATTCGCCAAACAATTGCAGAGGCATAATCGATTTCAATCCACCTCGCAGCATCACATAATAAAAGTGCTCATCATATAACATGCAAAAGCCAACATAACATCCACAGATGCCCATACATATGGGACTTTTAAAGGTCTTGTACCACACGTGCACAGGTCCATAACACAACCTTACATCATCACGATAACTACAAAAGATCAAGCGCGAAGGATATGCGACAAAGGTTACTACGCGCCAACACTATCTAGTCTACTCCCTATCGACGTCATCATCATCATCATCATCATCATCACCGCCATCGTCACTCGAGATATCCGAAGAACCACTAGACAAAGCACGGGGATCCGGGTCCTCCTGAGGAAAGAGGGGGTTCCTCTCATTCTCGCGGCGATGGATCTCCTCATGTAGGCGGTCATTGTAATCCTGGAGATGGTGAAGCGGTAACTCCAGGTCTCCCACCTGAAGCCTGAGAAGCCTGTTCTACTCGGTCACACGCATGCCCTCAAGACAAACACCGCGAAGCGACTCCTCGGTCTCGGCCATGATCGTGGATAGGAAAGTCGTTATCCCCTGCTGATCACTAAGTTGTTGTGCCGTCTCCTGCTCCCTCTGACGAGCCTGGTCCCTCTCGATAGTCATATGCGCTAGCTGGGTGGTGAGAAGGTCTATCTCTGTAGCATGCTCCTCCTGACTCTGGTGATGTGCAGCTATCTCCTCATTGAGAATATGGTCCAGGTGGTCGTAGCTACATGACAAGCACTCATAGGTAGCCATGAGTGCAGCCATAACACTCCCAGTTGGTCCTGCGCAGTGCTCTCGCTCCAAAGAACTGGCCTCAAGTACGGTGGCACCTGGCTGACGCCACACCGACTAGTAAGGGTCTGCCGTAGGAAAGATGCTAGCAGTGGCTTGCGCAACCATCTCCGGGTGATCCTCCATAATGTCCCGAAGAACAATATAGGCAACCCTGTTAGCTCCGTCCCACGGGGTCCTACCCTGTAGTGCGAAGACCCGGCGGCACCATACATGATCCTGCGGATCACGGCTGGGCACGTCCACCTCAACTGTGTACATGTAGCGATCCTCGGAAAGCTGAACATGATGCCAATCATACTGCGGCTCCTGGCCCTCCTGGTATCCAACCAAGTGCAGCACCCTCCACAAAATGGTAGGCATGCCGAACTCCTCCAAAAAGTCCTCCGATCCCTCAGCAGTCCAGGGTCCCAGCATATAGTTAGGCCTCTTGCCTCCGGTCGACTTACGGGCTGTACGCTAGGTGCGGGCCATCTAAAAGAAGTTTATCCACATAGTTTTTAATTAGTTGAGAACAACTTTTATTTTAAAGAAATGGAACGGATAACATAAGGAAGGAAGTAAGATTAATGCAAGATTGTATGATCATGATGCATGCGCGTAACATACGTCCTCACTGTCTAACAATCTAACGGCTAGACGGTGGCATACAACGTTCCCTCATAGCGTTAACTAACGTACTACATGTTCGCAAGTTAGCGTACCTGCAGAAAATCATTTCAGCCCTGCCCACAGTATGAATATTATGCATTGCTGAAATTAAATCTAATACTGACTTAGGTGCACACTCAGTATACACGTAAGCAGTATATGCACCCATCAAATGAAATACTCCCACAATTAAATACTTTCGCTTGGACTCGTGTGCATACGGGTACAGGCTCCAGTACCAAACTAGCTCTCCCCTAGACCAACGTATGTTTGGTCATGCTCTCACAGCTCCCTTATTACCTTGGCGTAGAGGCATTTGATCCATACATTACTATCCCGAAGAATAGCACCCATACAATTTCACCCTTGCCGTATGGGCGACAGAACAACAGAATTTAGATATGATGCACGACCCCAAGTTAGTACTTACATAGCCACCTAAGATCCTATTGGGCATAAGGACTTGGTCACCGGCACACTTTAGTTTTAATCTTTGCAAATTTTCAAATCCTACTATAACTATAGGTTGACAATTACCGTTTTGTCTTTGTAAGATACTGTTTTTCAAATACACTTATGAACACTACACTGAACTATGCTCCGATACCAGCTGTAACAGAACCGACCAATTTGCACCAGATTAAGCACTGAGATCCCTGCTTGGCGTAGGCTCATCAAGTACTTAAGCTCGTACAAACCCGGTAGTCCGGAAATCTCGAAGGATTTCAAATCATTTCAACATTCAGCCAAGATCGTACTAGTTCAATGACATGCCCACAAGTTACATCACAGTTGTACATAGTTCAAATACATCGGAGTTCGAAACAATATTACAAACCATAGTTTTGAATAGTAGCGGAAGCAACATAGACTTAAAACATAAGTTTGGATTGTTCTTAATACAGTGCCATCAATCTGACCAGGCCCACAAAAGCATCAGATAAGATAAGTGGTGACCATGCCCCTGGTCTAATCCTCTCCCGTAACCGGGTACAGGCAGTTTTCGCAGTAGCCAAAGAAGCATTGGCCATCTGCAACAACAAGGGAAATAAAACCCTGAGTACAAGAAGGTACTCAGCTAGACTTACCCGTCATAAACCAGAAATAATGAGACTCCAAGGATCATGTAGGCTATATAGGTGGGGTTGGCCACATAAACTCCTTTGCATGAAAGCTTTTGTAAATAAAACTCAGTTTAGAGTGTCGGCAATTGCTTTTAATAATTAATCCCGCCTTAGTAGATTTGCACCTGATCTATAACAAGCACTTAACTCTTATACAAGCAAGAGTGACTATTTCATCAATAGCCTTTCAGATTCCATAACCATCTTTAGTTCCATAAACTCTACGGATGATGATCTATAGTCAAGTGCTCACTGTCCAGGAGCGATGGCGATTATAATCGATTCCTACCAGCTGGGGATAAAATGTCTCACACTCGCCCGACACAATCCGGCTACGGCAGTCGTAAGCTACTAGTCAAGATATTTGAGAACACAACGCGCGGGATGGCCGTGGGCCCTTCTACACCGGGGGTTATCTCAGTGCCAGGTCGCTCAAGCTATAACTGCCCATAGTCATGCCAGGTCGATCAGGCCCTGCCTGCCCTCGAACCATGTCAGGTTGATCAGAATAGTTGCCCACAGTACAGCTGAGGCCCTGAGTGTTAGGCGTCAACATCTCCGTCACCGGCTCGAATAACCTTACTCGGCTTCGTGGGAGGTACTCAGACCTACTCCGTTAAGTGATCGACGCGTTCAATTTGACTGAAGGGACATTCCCGAACGGGTCCTATGCGACACAGACGGGAGACTACTAGCACACAGAACCCATGTCCTGCTGCTCTTACATCCTGCCCGACCTCAGATTAATTATCCCATGGTTATTTCCATGATAGCACAAGCTAATCATGATCAGTATCCACCTAATGCGGGAAACAGGAAATCACCCGACTTTTACCGATCTAAGCAGGGCTAAGCATATAACGAGCCTAGACCTAAACAGGGATATCAAGATATAATTGCACGTGGACAAGGATGAGTAATAATGCATCAACGGTACCAATAAATTCCTATAACCTAATGCAACATTCATCATCAGGTTATTTGTAAGACATTTGCAAACCGTAGGAGTTAGAATGCTCCGGGGCTTGCCTTTCTCAAAGTCCGACGGACGGTGGTCGCGACACTCTGGTAGATCTTCGGCGTCGGTCCCTCCGGCCTCCTCGGTCAGCGTCTCTTCCTGGCTGGGTTCTTCCTGGGTCGACTGGTTCGGGGTCTCCTCCGTTGATCCTGTATGATGCATAACATGTATGAATAGGATGAATGCACACAGAATGCATATGTGATGCACAGGATTAACAACAATTAGGAGATAAGCACATGTCATCTACTGCATTCTCTTCAACAAGGTAGTCAACATCATCCTAATGTTTATAACAGACTTTAACATCTAACCATCCACTTTATCCTTCATCACCAACTGGTTAAGCTATATAATCACCACATCAAGACTTACTTAATGAATTTATTTTTCTCTAAATACTTGCTGAAATAAATTCATTTAACCATGCCTATAACAGCAACCCATCCTAGATAGCTTCAGAAAAATCTACAAAAATTACCATAGATTAATACTATGCAAAACAGTCCACTGTCAAAATTTTAAGCCACTTGGATCTAAACATTGTTCCCTATGAAAAAGACAAATATTAGGGTGAAAATGTGCTTTGAACTACACATCCTAACAGAAAGTGTCAAACAACAGATTTCATATTTTTCTTCTAAACTTCTTAGCACAAGAGCAGTCTACAAAAATTATCAGGTTCATATTCATCATATTTTAATTACTACAAATTTTACAAGAAAACAATATTTAACCATTTTAAATGCTACTGCAAAAGTATTTCACAGAACAACTTCACATTATATTTTTCCCTGAAACTACTCATCTACACAAGCCTAACAAAATTGGAATCATATTTTTCTGAGTTACACAGAATTAGTTATGCATTTTCCAAGTTAACAGCAATTTCCTAGATTAATTTAAACTGCATATAAAAGTATCACCAAAAATGCATTTAACATTTTTCACAGATAGATCTACTCATTCTTAACACAACAAAATTTGTTTCATAGGATTTGGACTTAAAATGAGCCTTGCATGAATTTTTGAAGCCTTTACATAAATTCTGGAACACTCATTTTAAAGAAAACCCTATCCTAACCGCTACGGACACCCGGAAAAAGGCACCCGCAGACACAAGCAAAAATGCTTCGCGCACCCGGCTATCCCGAGCGCTACTGCACCCAGACTCCTCTTCTTCTCTCTCCTTCTCACTGCCAAACGGGACTCGCTGGTCAGTGACCCCACGCGTCAGCGGTCAACGGGCCCACGTGTCAGAGGCAGCGTGCTCCCGCCGGAGTTGACCCGCTTTAGCTCGCCGGCGGTGAAGTTTCCGGCGACACCAACCCTACCACTAGACTCACCAACGCGAGGCAGACACAGTCGGCTAGGTCGCTTGGCCAGAGCATTACCGGAGCAAGCTCGACGGCGGCAATGGCGTAGCGGCGGCGTGGCAACCCTACGGTGCGGCCTTGCCCGGCTATTCCAAGGCTCGGCGGCATGAGCATCAGCTCAAGCACTCCCTAAACTACCTTCCCAGGCTGCTATTTAGCCTCGCCGGCCTCGGCATTGGCCGGCATCACGCACGGCGGCGGTCCGCGACGGACATGGCGGCGGCACGGCTCTGTTCCGGCCGAAACAAAGCAAGAGAAGGGTCTCCATCTAGCCCTAAGCACCTACAGAGGCCGAGGAGGTGGGAACTGGGCTTGGTTTGAGATGGTTTGGCCGGAGATGGCCGGACCACGCTTTGGTCATGGCGGCGGCCATGGCGAGAACCCGAGGATGGCATTCGCCGTTCTGCCGGCTAGAGAGGAGAAGAGGGAAAACCAACCCTGGCTGATGAAAGAGGAGGTTAAGGCGGAGAGGTTGGCGGGAGGAATCGGGCGGCGGTGCGGTGAGAAGCGAGTAATCGCTCGCCGGAGTTCGGCGGGCGCCGGCGGCGCTATGCACTGGAGAAGATGGAGTGGAGCGAAGCGAGCGAGAGAGTGAGCGAGAGAGTGGGCTTCTGGCTTGTGAGCGTGAGGCGGAGAGGGGGCAAAGGGAACGACGGGCTCGGTGCATTGCACCTGGCCGGTTCCCGTCGGGAGTGCTCCCGACCGGGCGCGGCGGCTCCAGGAATCGGTGGCCACACGACGAGCGCGCAGAGAGGGGGCAGAGCACGTGGGTGGTTTGGTCGGAATCCAGGGGCGGCGAGCAGTGGTTTGAACGGCCTGGCAGGCGGGCCTTCGGCGGCAGCGGCTGCGGCGGCGAGCAGCGGCAGCCAGCGGCGCACGCGGGGAGGAAGAAGGGGGCTGACAGGTGGGTCCCACTGACAGGTTTAAACTAATGAGGTTTTGTTCAAAACTTTGATGCTTCATAACTCCCAAACTATGCCAAATTAGGAAAAGGTCCTAAAAGCAAAGTTACTTAGAATTTTGCAAGGAACAAATCATATTTAAGGCTCAAGTCCAAATTCTGCATAGAAAAATAATTTTACTTCTAATCTATTTTTCTAATGCAAGAAATCATAATTTAAAAGCTTTTTCGGAGAAAGTGCTTTTAAGCAAAGTTGTGTCTTTCAACAAGGTCTACAACTTTGTTTTAAGGCACTAGGTCAGAAATAGAAAGCAAAACATAGATTTACTAGAGACTAAGCAAGGACTTAAACACTCATACAAACAAATGCACATGAAATGATGAGATGCTATGCTCATGCTATGTCAAATTATGCATTTTAGGATTGCTTAACACCTAGGGTGTTACACCTACCCTTTCAGCCAATGCCTCAAAAAATTAGCCGATTGTATCATCCCATGTATGTGTGATGCTTCTTGGTTAATCATCCTCGTGTCTGTTTGGCTGATTGGCTTTTGGTGTGTTGGCCTGACCTTGACAGCTGATTCTTATATCCACTAGTTAAGAATTGATCTTTCCTTAACTGAGTTCTTACAGTGCTGGATCTGGAGTTCGATTTGAGTAATACCGGTTGTGTAACATCGTCAGGGTCCAAACAGCTTTGATCGGCCTGATATTTTTGTTCGAGTCTGTCAGCTTACTCCATCGATCATATCTAGCTTCTTTATTCACCAACAATAGATTCTCCACTTCTTGTGAACACTAAAAATGGATCGACTGTTGCCACTTTGTCGATATTGCAGAGGCTGCAGGTTGCAACAGTCTTGCGAGGCTCCGCGTAGCCGATCATGAAGTGCGAGATGATATTATACTCTGATGTATGGTTAATGGTAGCTTGGATGCATGATGACAGATCGGTGATGATGGTGAATATGACGGTAAAGAACGTCCTTTACCATAACAATAGTACTTCATTTTTCATCTCGTGACGTTGCCAAATTTATTCCCAAAGAATGGTGAACTGTATTGCTGTGGGTCTGGCAATATTATCTCAACTCCAAGAAGTTGCAGCGCAGGATCAACGTGATTATGAGAAACCACGCTTCAAAATTATCATTAGTCTCAATGTTGATAGTACTCCAAAATAATTAATCCGGTCAGCTTTGTTTGTTTCCTCTGTAGACAGCAGAAAGTTTTCTATGCTGGAGGTGTGCCGACGGGACAATCGGCTCTTGTGCTGATCAAATCATTTATTTCTAAAATAATTTGTATCAACATTGTAAATAATCTTCTAAACCGATGGATCAATTTTGGGGCCGACTGAGACATCTAGTATGAGACATCAAACCTCTTCTGAGCCGGCCATTGCACAATCCGGTGACTGCCGCGATTATGGTTACTGAAATTGTCCAGAATTCGACTATATTAGGATCAATAGAAACCCTCCTCGATAGGTTTCTCTGAGAGAAAATGCATATGCTTAGATGTCCGAACCATGGCTTGCATGCACATGCCTTTTCTGTAATTATCTTGCTTTCCTTCCCCTATGATTATTAGCCGATCAGTCTTTTTGAAATCAGCTTATACTTATACGTTGTTGGGTACGCATAATGCCTTCAACATCTGATATTCTGAAACTACGCCACATGGAAACTGATAGAACTAGTGCAACATGTTCGGACCATCAGTTCCGCGTACGTTTGCGGTTCACCTGATCGCTTGATACTCAATCTCTTTTCTTTCATTACGCAGCCATCAGGTAACCAGGACTGTGATGCATTTGGACTTGCAATCATAGTTTGACGTTTGTACAGTCTCCATGTTTGTTGCTATCGGAGGTTCCCTCTGTTTTCTTGATTAAACATGCAAGTGCGGTAAACACATAGGAGCTGGATAGTTCTGGATTAGAATCATCATCGGCTACTTTTTGTGTCTTAATTTTAAACCAAAAGAGCCGATGTCCTGCTGCTGCTTTACCAGAACCAATATCTCATCGGTTTTATTATGTCTGGTATTCTGAACAGCCGATTCTTATCTTCAAGAGTCGATTTGATCTTGGAGCCAATGAAAGTGAATAGCCGATCACTATCTAGGCATAGTATTCTTTGTCCGGTAAGGCATTGACTCAGGTTCTGATCGGCATGGTGGTAATAGATCCAAATCTCTGGAGGAAAAAACATGACATGGACGTTCATCACTGTTGACAAATTTATTTATATAGTCTCAATGATGGCCGAATATAATATCAGCCTCTTGTTATCTTCAGTTCTTCCGGTGACCATAATACGCACGTGTTGTATGCTTGCATGTAGTTGCCACAATTAGGCATGCATATAGTCTAGTAGCACGTCCTGACTCATCTTCTTAAGACTTGTGAACTTTATGAGCAACACGTGGCCGGAGAATGGCAAATTGATGGCACTTAGCACATACGTTGCAACTGAGATTTTATAATAACTCCCATCTTAAGACAAACCCTGATGTTTTCTTGCGTGATTTGATCTTCAATCTATCTTCACCGAATAGCTGATATTATTTTCTTCTTGATTTTCTTTGGCACTGATTTGCAGCTTCTGGATTCTGACTCATCGTTATATTGGCCATCAGGCTGATTTTACTGGAAAGTTCTTCATCAAATTATATCGCACTTTGTCTTTGTCACTTCTTTCGGTCGAACGTTCAATCAAATGATTGTGGTCCCACCGGGCGTACCAAAAAGTGTGTTGACGCAAAATGTGGTACGTTGCGCCTCACACACAGCAAGCCGGAAAAAGCGTGGCTTCAATCGGGTGCTCGGACGGTTTGAAATCCGGAGACGTGCCAGTCGGTTTGACCTGAAAGCCAACAAGGGATAAAACTGTGAGAATAAAACTGGAACATGCCGGATGAGACTAGACAGTTCCATATTTACGGCCCTGAAGCCACTCACAACAGCATACAACTATAGAAGCTGTCTGCCGAACATGTTTATAGAGTCATTCGACAAATATAAAAGAAAGCATGTAAACACGTTGATTGCCGAATGCACATGTATGAAAAGACATGCTTGAATAAGTGAGAATTACTCAAACATCATCAAGACATGAAGAATTATAAACAGGTAACTTGTGAATATAAATCTATTCAAACAACACATGCATAGGTTAATCCAACTAGTCTGCCGCACGTCTAGTCTTCATAAACCTGTCAGGCATAAACCCAAGCAAGGCTATTACTCGCTATGAATCTACGCCACTTCCTACGATCAGATCAATCCACCGCATGATACAATCTAACAATAAGAAGCTAAAAGCATGTATATATATGAACAGATCTATAAACACTCATTACTCGTGCAAGCTTAACCAAGCCCGGCGAACTAGCCGAGTTGGGGTCCATGAAGAAGGAACATACAAACAAGCATGGTTAAACCAATCTAAAACCTGCATCTGCCGCACAATACCTAGTTTTATCAAAGCTCAAACGTGGTTGACATGCATGAACCAGCAACATGTAACAACCTAGATTGAAAATTGATTCGGCCATCATGATCATGCAATTATTGGAACACAAGTAAACTTGTAAAGCAAGGCCGAATAAAGATCAATCTAGATTGGGCAAAAGGGTGTTACAAAATTAATTAAAACATGCAACACATGATAACTTGATGAATCTACTAGATCTTGCCAAATCTAATAGAGTCGATAACTATCTCGCTTTTGCTAAACATATGAATAAACGCCTGCCGCATGGTATCTACCCATAAGCAAAGACTTCTTGATCGCTAACAAGGGTCCGCCGCACGACCATTGGAAACAAACAAGACTACTTGCATCACATCTAAATAAATCGCATGATACTAGACATGATAACAATGTTGTCAGGACTTACGGAGGTCGATGGACCGATGATTCCTCTCGAAGAACTCGACGACATGACTAAGGACTCGAAGGTGGCACGGGTCCGGTTTGTATTGATATGGTTGTGAACACTTTTTACAATAGCCAAGGGTTTATATTTATACCCTGGGCAGATAAGAGTCCTGAAAGGACTTACCTAATAACATCCAAAATAAAGGGAAATATTATATGACATGCTTACGTACGTGCGTAAGGATCCTAGATGGATACGTGATATCATAATTGCTGACCAATCCTTCGAATCTGGTCCCTTGCTTGTTTCACACATCACAACTCCACCAAATCCAACTCCTGGCCAATGAGATCAGACCCCCCTGATTCTTGAATACTCGTTTAATCTGTCACGGCCATGGTCGATTATCCTCGTGATCGGCTTCTCTTGCCATATCTATTTCCCGAACGTAGTCACACCCTTGCAAAATAGCCGACCGCACAGGTAGTTGCCGAAACTCCAAAAATTAACCGACCGCTTGGCCGTCTGCCAAATGCTCTTCTCACTGCTCGTTGGGTCCACCTGTCATCTTCTCAACGTTGACCAAAATCCAGTGTTAACAGTAAGCTTCTTCACACATCTTGCAATGGTTATCTTACTCACGTTGGTTAAACATTTCATTGCTCATTCTCTAGATTAAACACTAGGATTGCAAGCCCATAAACATGTCATATGTTACCACTAGATACCTGGGAGGTGTCATCGTCGTCGTCATCGTTCCGAGGGATCTCCTCCAACTCGCTGTTGACTTCATCGCCGAGGGCCATGGTGCAAAAGCCCTCGTTATCGGCGAAGAAGCAAAGACCGTTCAGCTTGTCCTCGATCTTCTTCTTCTTCTTGGACTTGTCATCGCTTGATGCAGCGGAGTCGTCATCCGAGTCGTCGACATTGCTGAGCGTGGCGAAGAAAGCACGCTGCTCGGCCTGGGCCTTCTCCAAGTACTTCTCCTTGATGTACTCCTTGTTGAAGCCGCCCCTTTGCTTGTGCTTGGCGGGGACGTACTTCTCCTTGCGCTTGCCAGAGTCATACTTGTGGCCATGATCCGCCTTGCCAAAGACTTGCTTGCTCTTCTTCGGGCAATTGGCGATGAAGTGGTCCGAGCCTCCACACTCGTAGCAGCCACCACGTCCTCCTCCGTGGCGACGGTTCATGCGGTTGTTGTGAAACCGCGAGAACCAGTTGACAAGCAGAGCCAACTCGTCGTTCGCCATGATCTCCAGCTGCTCCTCTGTGACAGAAAGAAGAGATGACAAAGCAAAGCCTCCAGAGGGGTTAGCAGAAGAGCCAGAAACCAAAGCCATCGACGGGCCAGAAGGATTTTCATAAGAAGCCCTCGCCATGGCGTCAATCTCACTAGACTTGAGCTTACTAAAGAGCTCGTCGTACATGAGAGTCTCATAGTTAGGCGATTCGATGATCGCCTAAACCTTGGAATCCCACACTGACCGATCGAGAGTGTGTAAAAGCTTGAGATCCCTCTCATGATAGTCGAAGGGAAACAACTCCTTGTTAGCCCTCATCTTGTTGACAATCACCTGAAAGCGAGCGAATAAACTTTCTATGCTCTCGCCAGGCATGTGTTGAAAGTTCTCATACTCCCGCTTGTGCGACTCATAGAGACGGGATTTGACTTGAATGGTTCCCTCATGGAAGCGCATGAGGGTCGCCCAAATCTCCCGAGCCGTGGGGAGGTGAGAAACGCGATCAAACTCAGACATGCTCAAACATGAGAAAAGAGCATTACGGGCTCGGCTATTGGCATCGTGCTCATCGATCTGCAGCTGATTCACACGAGCAGTCAAGACCACGTAATCAGCCTTGTTGCAAATCTCCCAGACAGAAGCACCCATACTCTAAAGATAGGACAACATACGTATCTTCCAATACGCATAGTTCGTCCCATCGAAAAACGGCGGTTTGCCCACGCCGCGATCCATGTCGGCTTCTTTGGATCTGGAACCGGCTAAGGTGGAAGATCCTTAACCCGCTCTGATACCAATTGAAGGACCGAGAATGCTAAAGCAAGGCGGCCAGAGGGGGGGTGAATGGGAGCTTTAAATTTCTTTTAAGAAACTTATCGCCAATATCCCGAGAATCAACCCCAAGGGCAAACTTAGAGCTTGATAGTGTCCACGACCCTAGATGAAGGGTGGATGCTTCCAAGAAGCACAGCGGGACACTAAGATAACTCTAGAAAATCAACGCAAAATCCAAAAATCAAAACCAACAACGAACAAACGAACCGCGGACAAAAGCGTGCTGATCTGTACTGACCGGACTCACTGGAGCGTCTGGTCAGTAAGGATCGGATGCGTCCGGTCTGGCATAATCCAATTTGGAACTTCTCTGTGTTGCACCAAACTCACTGAGTCTGAAGGTCCGGTCACAGCCTGAGTGTCCGGTCACATAAAACGCAGACGATGAACAGTACCAGAGTCGCGTCTGGTCACAGAGAGGAAGAGCGTCCGGTCAAAAATAGTATGGTGAACAGTGAACACATTCAACGACCGGACTCACTGGTCAGAGTCCGGTCATCTCGAGTCGTGCGTCCGGTCACCCCGAAACTGAGTTGTTCGTCCACCGATTCGACTCGGTTTCTCCCAAAACGAAACCTCTAGGGCTCAAACTTGGGAAGAGGAGTCAATAGGAGGATAGTGAGCTACTTCTAGGAGATCATGGCTCCAAATCGATGAATCGAAGAAGTTCGGGAAAAGAGAGGAGAAACTTGATCTGAAACGAAACTTGACCGATCTGTTGCTACAAGTGATTAGAGTGCAATTCCTTCGATCAAAAGATCACAAAACCTTTCATGGACACAATGGTTCAAACGAAATCGAAAACCAACTCCTGGAGAGAAAGAACGAGGCAAATCTCCGTGAGGGCCAAAAACCGAAAATGTGAAGAACACACAAGCAAGAACGTGATTTGATCTCAATTTCCAGCCGAAATTTCTCCACACGAGGAGACAACGGGAATCCGGTCCCGTTTCCGGAAAATCCAAATACACAGAGGTATTGTTCACCGTCTCAGCGGATCTCAGTAGCTACAGTAGGGAATGGGAAGCAGGAAACCCTAGAATGAAAATAGCAAATGACTGAGATAGTCTAGAGGGAGGGGTTGCCTCTCCTTATATCGCTTAATACAGTTATTCCCCTTCTACCCTTACAACTAATGAGCGAGCAGGCTAACCCTAAGGGTATTCCTGACCAACTCGAGGTTGATATTGATCCGACGGCTACGCCGCACATCAGGTAGCTTTGCCTCGATGCGACCTCACCGGATGCCGCCACGTGTTGCCACTGCGCCGCTCGTCCTTTTCACGGACCTCCCCCCTGGTTTTGAGGCTGAAACCGGGAAACCTAGGCCATCCCCCGATTTTGAGACCGAAACCGGGAAACTTGTCGTCCGTCGCCTGATTTTTGTGGCCCAAACTCAGAAACCCGCCAGCGCCCAGGTTTTGAGGCCCAAACCTGGAAACCGTCCTCAGCCCGAGTTTTGTGGCCCAAACTCGGAAACCGGCCGCACCCAGGTTTTGAGGCCCAAACCTGGAAACCGTCCACTCGGTGGTTTTTTTGTGGCTCAACCCCCAAACCGACGTGCGGATACATGGGTGTATGCCGAGTCTCTGAGTGATGAGTGATTGTCAACTAGGATAATGCGCATGTTCTTTGGCTTGTGTTGTGCAGGTGTCGAGCACGGATACAGTGATCGAAGGCAAGGTGAAGGTCAAGTAGAGACGTGCCGTGCCGATGGACCGAGAGTGGCGAAGGGCGGACGTGAGGCTTGGACTGAGGGACCGGTGGCCTGAGGATCAGCTGTGGTGGCTGACAGCCTGGGACATCGACGAGCGAAGACTTGCGGGTGGACGGGGTACACGGGCGTTGCATCCCTTCTACGGCTCGGTTTGGTGGTTGAGCCACAGAAAAACCACTGAGTGGATGGTTTCCAGGTTTGGGCCTCAAAACCTGGGCGCGGATGGTTTCCGAGTTTGGGCCACAAAACTTGGGCTGAGGACGGTTTTCAGGTTTGGGCCTCAAAACCTGGGTGCTGCGGGTTTGCTGAGTTTGAGCCACAAAACTCAGGCGATGGTCGGCTGGTTTCCCGGTTTGGGCCTCAGAACCGGGGGTTGGCTGTGAAGGCTGGTTTCCTTGTTTGGGCCACAAAACTGGGGGTGCGACGTCCGGGAAAAGGACAAGCAGAGCGGTGGCGGCACGTGGTTGCAATCAGTGAGGTTGCGTCGAGGCAACGCTACCAGTTGTGCGGGCGTGACCGTCGGATCACCACCTACCATGAGTTGGTCCAGAATAAACCTAGGGTTTAGCTGGTTCGCTCTGTAATTAGTTAGGGGTAGAGTGGGAATTAGAATTAGGATAAGTAGGGGGAGACACCCACCTCCCCATCTATCTCAGTCATTTGCTATTTTGCCTTCTAGGTTTTCCTGCTCTCCCTACTCCCTGCTGTAGCGAACTGAGATCCACAGAGAAGAGAACCATACCTCTTTGTCCGTAAGATTTTGAGGAAGTGAGACCGTAATCTCACTGTTGTAGCGTGTGGTAGCCACACAGTTGCAAATTCGTGGTTGTGATTCGCGTTTTGTTCGTGTTCTTCGCGGATTGCTTTTCTCCACGTTTTTCCCGTCAATCGATCTCTTTGTTCGTTGCGTCTTTTGTGATTCTGTTTGAACAGAGATGTTCTAGATCATGAGGCACTACTTTCCACCGAAGGAATTCTCCTTCAACCTCACGAGCTAGTAGATTGGTCGATTTTCGTTTCAGGTCATGTTTTTCTCTCTTCCCCCGAAATTCTTCGATTCATTGATTTGGAGATAGGATCGAGCCATGATCTCTTAGAGATAGCTCACTATTCTCTTTGTGACTCATCTCTCCAAGTTTGAACCCTAGAGGTTTCGTTTTGGGAGAGATTTATTCGAATTGGTGGACGAACGGTGAAGTGTCGGGGTGACCGGACGCACGGTCACGGGTTGACCGGACGCTTGCTGGTGAGTCCGGTCGTTCAATGTACGGTCTGTGAGTTGCTTTGTCTATGACCGGACGCTTGACCTGACTCTGACCGGACGCATCGCTTTCACTGTTCACCGCTTGGTCGCTCTCTGATCGGACGCTGGACACCTGACCGGACGCACCTACACCGAGAGTCCGGTCCAATCCAGAGAGCTCCCAAACTAGTTGACCAAAGTTCATCCTGTCACTAATTGACCTGCGTGAACTTGGGCGAGGGATTTTTTGTGGTGTCCCGCTGTTGGGGGAAAGAACCCTCGGCAGTGACGTCGCGTGGGCTGAGTACAGCGACCCTCGCTAATGCCCTGCTTCCCCTTGAGAGAACCCTCGTCGCCTGATAAGCCCTTCGGGCCCTTCTACTAACCCTCGGATATCAACTCGGCTTTCGGGTGGTCTTACGGCTCTTGCAGGAGGGATGCGTGGGAAGAGCGAGTGACGACCCTCGAACAGGTCGCACACCTTCGCAAGGAAGATCAAACTTAGCGGGGGGCGCACGGGCGCGTGCCTTGCAACCGACAAAGCCGAGAAATTAACCTTCGCGCCCCTAGCGAATGTGTATGCAAGCCCGGCGGCGGCGGACACATGGGAGGCGAACTAGGGTTTCTATACATCTATGTTTGTACGATTCTGCCCTTCCGTTTGTATAGTGTAGAGGAATCTTTCTTGTACCCTATTGTAATTTAGTCAGCGCCCCTTGGTATCCCCTATAAATACCAAGGGGTGAACAGTGTAATGGGCACACCTTTTGGGGAATAGAGCCACTGCATCTCTGCTCCTGTTTCCTTTGTGTATCACCGTCGTTCCACTACCTTTAGTACCTTCGCATTTGGTTCTGACGATTGGCCACCTTCGCCATTCCCCTGCGCGTGTGCGGAGGAAGGGCAAGTGTGTATTCCAACAGTTTGGCGCCGTCCGTGGGGATTAGAGTTCGTAATGGCAGGAAATAGAAGAGCATCCTCAACCAGAGACAACCGCACAACCAGAGAGGCCATGGTGACAGTTCAACCTGTAGTAGAAAATGTGGAACCTTCGGAAGAAGAAGAAGTCACCCCAGGGACAGAGGTCCCGGGGCCTCACACTCGGCTAGTATCACAGCCGCACCCATACACCTCCGGAGGGGTGGAAGAGGAGATGAAGAGGAGTTGGGTCTTGAGGCCTTGGACAGGCTCCAAGCTGAATTGCAGGAGAAGAAAAAGGCGCCTAGACCAGCTTGAAAGGCACAACCGGCTGCGCGCTATCAGGCAAAAGGTGGATGAAGCAAGGGAACAGCTTCGCCGAATGGAAGAGTCCCTCGCGGCAGCTGAAGCCGAAGCCGAGGGTTGGAATGATAGAGAAATGCCGCCCCGTCAAGAGGGAAATGAGGAGTTGGGTGCCCGTCAACCTCCACCACCCCCACCACCACCAAATTTTCGCCAGCTCCACCCAGAAGAGCGAGAGCCAAACCTTCGCATTCAGCGAAGGGCCCAACAACACCAGATGCCCTACGACCCAAGATCACCACTCTCCTAGATACTGCAAACCCAACCCTGGCCACCATGCTACAATCCACAAAATCTGCCCCGTTACGATGGACTCACTGACCCTCGCCAATTCATAATGAGTTATGAAGCGGCAGTCGCCGCAGCCGGAGGAGATGAGTCAACAATGGCGAAGTCTTTCGTAATCATCCTTCGTGACATCGCGCAGACTTGGTACAACAACCTTTGTCCCGGAACGGTGGATTCCTGGGCCAACCTCAGAGACAGACTCTGCACAAACTTCAAGGGCATCACAGCAGCCCCATCAAACCCCATCGAGCTGTTCAACTGCAAACAAGAAGAGCGTGAACCGCTGCAAGACTACTGGCGAAGGTTCATCCAGATTAGAGCAAGAACTCCGGGAATATCCGATGAGGCCGTGATCCTCGCTGCAGTCAGCGGCCTGCATCCAGGCCCATGTTCCTCAAAGTTCGCCAGAAAACCAACAAACACAATCGAAGAGCTTCATGATACAATGGAAAGATACTGTAGAGCGGACATGGACTTCCGGGCAAAGTCCAATGCTCGAAGGTCGCAGCAGAAACCACAGCTGAGCCCCAAGCTAGAGAGAACAACCCTCGCCAAGATCAGAGCAAGATTGGAACGATCAACAAGGCAAATCCAATCGAAGACCAGAGAAGAGGCACTCAGCCTTCGGGCAACCAAAACCCACATGGATTTCCGCCCCCGCCTGACCAAAGAAACCAACAGAGGGACCCGGCCAAAATGTACTGTCATTTCTGTGGCCAAGGAAAGGGGCACACAACAAAGCAATGTGAATGCTTCGCCAAAGGAAAAGGGTACCAGGAATCCAAAAGAACCTCATCAACAGAAAACAGAACCATCAATCATACCAGAAAGCCAAACTTCAACCCGACCCACCCTCCTTACCAGTACACACCCATAAACTACGGCTTACCTTCGCACCATCATTTCTACGCTCAACACCCACATTACAACCACACCCCATATCAGCCAACCTCTATCCCTCAACGCCAAAACACACCATACACTGTCACATACCCGACAACCCCTCAAAACCAACACAACCAACAAGCGAGCAACGCTTTACCACCACCACCACCAATACCAGCATTACCAGCTCCCCAACCTGTCAAATCCGAAGCCCAAACCCAAACGACCATCAACAACCCAACATCCACCTTCGGTGTTATCCTAGCCATCACTGGAGGCTCGAACAAAGATCACGGCAATAAGAGGCAAAAGAAAGAACATGCTAGAAGAGTACATCATGTAGCCGTCGAAGGACCGCACAAATTCGGCCGATGGTCTCACGTCCCAATAACCTTCGATTCTAGTGACATGAGGTTAAGGGACTACCCTCACACTGATGCAATGGTGATCGAGACTAACTTAGCAGGGTGGACAGTCACCAAAATTCTCGTCGATACAGGAAGCTCCGCAGACATCCTGTTCGCCACTACCTTCGACAGCATGAAGCTTGACAGAAACCTCTTACAACCCTCCGACAACCCACTATACGGTTTCGGCGGGCAACATGTAAGAGCTGTTGGAAAAATATCTCTGCCCGTTACCTTCGGAGATCAGCTCAACTGCAGAACTGAGCACATAACCTTCAGCGTGGTTGACATGTTCTATCCTTACAATGCAATATTCGGCCGAGGCATCACCAATGCATTCAACGCTGTAATCCACCCTGCATACCTCTGCATGAAGCTTCCTGCTCCAAAGGGGGTCATGGCAGTTTACGGAGACCAAGACATCGCAAGAGCATCTGAAGGAACAGTAGCACCGGGGCAACGCAATGTCCACAATTTGTCAAAGCCTCGAGCTACAAACCTCAGCGACGAAGGTGAAGTATGCATCGACAGAACAAAAGCTTCACCCAAAGAAGAAACCAAACAAGTCCAACTCTTCGAGGGCAACTCGGAAAGGAAAGTGTTCATCTCGGCCAACCTAGACCCCCAGTCAGAAAATAACCTCATCCGCTTCCTCAAGGAAAACTCCGACACCTTCGCCTGGTCTGCAGAGGACCTTAAGGGAGTAAACAGAACTCTGATCGAGCATAGCCTAAACATAAAGCCAGGTCATCGCCCAGTCAAGCAAAAGCTTCGCAAAATGTCAGAGGAAAGGAAAGAGGCAGCAAGGGCAGAGGTAAAAAGACTCTTGGACGCAGGGGTCATCCGCCGAGTCAAATACCCAACTTGGCTATCAAATGTGGTCCTAGTCCCGAAAAAGAACAAAAAATGGAGAATGTGCGTAGACTTCACCTGCCTGAACAAAGCCTGCCCGAAGGATGACTTTCCACTACCAAACATAAGCACCTTGGTTGACAGAGCAGCTGGTTGCCAAATGCTTTCTCTCCTCGACTGTTTCTCGGGGTATCATCAAATCTGGATGAACGAAGAAGATGAGGAAAAAACTAGCTTCATCACACCTTTGGGCACTTTCTGCTTTCGAAGAATGGCAGAAGGCTTGAGAAACGCAGGATCTACCTTCGCACGAATGCCGTCCGAAGTCTTCAAAGACGAACACGCCATCTCCGCCTACGTCGATGATTTGATTGTTCAAAGTGAAGAAAAAGAAAACCACATCTCAGATTTGGCAAGAGTGTTCAACAACCTTCGGTCAGCCGGATTGAAACTAAACCCCGAAAAATGTGTTTTCGGGGTAAGCGAAGGAAAATTACTAGGTTGCATTGTCTCAACAAGGGGAATCTAAGCCAATCCCGAGAAAATTGATGCCATCATCAACATGGAACCCCCGGAACCAAAAAAGCAGCTCAGCGTTTGACAGGTCGTCTAGTAGCACTCAGCAGATTCATCTCCAGATCAGCCAAGCGAGGGTTACCTTTTTTCGAAACTCTGAGAAGCACAACCCCATTCAATTGGGGACTTCGGTAGCAGAAAGCTTTCGAGAATTTGAAAAACTACCTCACCAACTTGACCATTTTAACCAGTCCAAGCAAAGGTGATCTTCTACTACTTTATGTCGCAGCCTCGCCCCATGCAACCAGCGCAGTGCTAATCAAAGAGTTGCATGAAAACAACAAAATCAAGCAGGCCCCAGTCTACTACGTGTCTGAAACACTCGAAGGTCCAAAACGGAACTACTCAGAGCTAGAGAAGATAGCATATGCCGTGGTCATGGCTTCAAGAAAGCTAAAACACTACTTCCAGGCACACGAAATCCAAGTGCCTTCATCATACCCCCTCGAGAACATTTTCAAGAACAACGAGGTAGTCGGCGGAGTAGCAAAATGGTCAGTTGAATTGAACAGCTACGCTATAACCTTCGTGGGAAGAACAGCGATCAAATCGCAAGCACTAGCAGATTTCATAGCTGAATGGACCCCCAGACCCTCGCAGAGACGGAGCCCAACTAGACCCGTTTTGGACAGCGTATGTTGATGGAGCTTGGGGAGCAGCCGGAGCAGGAGCCTCGGCGATCCTAGTCTCGCCATCTGGGTCGAAGCTAAGGTACACAAAAAGACTCAACTTCAAATGCACAAACAACTCGGCAGAATACGAAGCCATGATACTAGCACTCTCAAGGCTTCGATCACTGTCAGTCCAAAGGGCAGTCATTAACACAGACTCTCAAGTCACCGCGGGACACATCGAGAAAAATTACAAAGCAAAAGATCCAGAGCTACAAAAATATTTATAATATGTCCGAAGGTTAGAATCTTTCTTCCTCGGCATAACAGTGAAAGCAATACCGAGATTAGAGAACAGCGAGGCAGACAATCTCGCCAAAGCGGCAGCACAACAACTACAGTTGCCCCCAGACGTCTTCTATGAAGCTGCGACACAATCAGCCATCAAAGCTTCTGAGAAAACAGCGAAGCTGATCAATGCAATTCAGAACGAAGATTGGAGGGCCCCAATCATGGCCTATTTAAACGGCTTGCACGAGCCCCAATCAAAAGAAGAAGATAACAGGCTCAGACAAAGAACTCGAGGGTATAAGATAATGGACAACAACTTGTTCAAAGCCTCGGTGACCTCCCCTTGGCTGAAATGCGTATCTCAGGAACAAGGAAAGGATATTCTTAAACTCATTCACGAAGGTATCTGCGGATCACACAACGGCCCTAGGGCACTGGTTGGTAAATCCTTCCGTCAAGGCTTCTACTGGCCAACAGCATTACGAGATGCAGAAGACATTGTCAAACATTGCGAGGGTTGCCAACTAACGGCAAAAACACAAAACGCCCCCGGGGCTCTGACAACTCTGATATGTCCAACATGGCCCCTGCAAAGATAGGCTATGGACCTCATTGGTCCACTACCAACAGCTCCAGGAAACCTTCGCTACACAGTGGTAGCTATGGAATACTTCACGAAGTGGATTGAAACCAGACCGTTGGCTTCCATCACCTCTCCAATCGTCAAAAGGTTTTTTTGGCAGCAAATAATTTGTCGATTCGGAGTTCCAAAACACCTAACCGTCGACAATGGCACTCAATTTGACAGCGAGGTCTTCAAAAAATTCTACGCCCAAATTGGAACAATCTTATGCTTCGCCTCAGTCCGGCACCCTCAATCCAACGGCTTAGTCGAAAGAGCTAATGCAACAATTTTCCAAGCCATATCAAAAAAGCTACAAGGCAGGCCCAAGGGAAAGTGGGCAGATGAGCTAACCTCGGTCACCTGGTCCCATAACACCTCAGAATGCAGAGCAACCAAATTCACACCTTTCAGGCTACTATTTGGGGAAGAAGCTGTGTTGCCAGAAGAACTGAAGTATGGCTCTCTCAGAACAACCCTCGAATCAGACGAACCAAACCAGCTGCTTGACAAAGATTTGCTCGAAGAAACAAGATGCAACGCAGTGCATAACCTTCGCAAGTACCAAGAAGAAACAAAAAAATGGAGAGACAAAAAAGTGAGAATCAAAGAACTAAAGAAGGGTGACCTTGTTCTCATTCGGAAGCAAAACGCCAACATGGCGGGAAAGTTTCAGCCAAAGTGGACGGGTCCATACTTAATAGTAGAATGCAATCGTCCTGGCTCCTTCCACCTCTCTGACAGCGAGCGAAACATCCTGCCTCACACCTCGAATGTTGACGACCTTCGCAAATACTACCCATAGCGGAGCCTTAGCGAGCTCTCGCAACTTGTAATCTGCCATCACTCACTTTTTCTTTCAGCACCATACTTGTAACCAAAACAAAGGCGCTGCACTCTTTTTCCTTACGAAGGGGCATAAGGTTTTTTAACGAGGCAGTTTCCAAGTCCTTAATAAAGGCATTAACCCCCGAAAAAACAAAACTCTAAAGTCTTTTCTTTCAGTTGTCTTTAAACATCGATAAAAGCAGCCCTTATCCAAGAGCACTTATAATCGATGAAAAACACCGAAGATTGCTTCGAAACACAAATCTTTTCGAAGTAAACTTGGGAAAAGCAAACTTCACCTCCACCTAAGACAAGGGGAGGCGTGAAGTCCAAAAAATTCGAGCACCCTTGCAAAAACGCCAGGGGCTCGCAAAGCAAACTTCACCTTCACCTCAGACAAGGGGAGGCGCGAAGTCCAAAAAAGTCGAGCACCCTCGCAAAAAACGCCAGGGGCTCGCAAAGCAAACTTCACCTCCACCTAAGACAAGGGGAGGCGCGAAGTCCAAAAAAGTCGAGCACCCTGGCAAAAAACGCCAGGGGCTCGCAAAGCAAACTTCACCTTCACCTCAGACAAGAGGAGGCGCGAAGTCCTAAAAAGTCGAGCACCCTCGCAAAAAAGTCGAGCACCCTCGCAAAAAACGCTAGGGGCTCGCAAAGGAAACTTCACCTCCACCTAAGACAAGGGGAGGCGCGAAGTCCAAAAAAGTCGAGCACCCTTGCAAAAAACGTCAGGGGCTCGCAAAGCAAACTCCACCTCCACCTAAGACAAGGGGAGGCGCGAAGTCCAAAAAAGTCGAGCACCATCGCAAAAAACGCCAGGGGCTTCACAAAGCAAACAACACCTCCACAAAATACAAGGGGAGGTGCGAAGTCCGAAAGTCGAGCACCCACGCAAAACTAAAGCATTATGAGAGCCTCGCTAAAAGAAAAGGGGGGGCGTCGCTGTTTTTCCAAATCAGCTTATGAAAGCGTTACGCGAGCCTCGCTAAAAAAGAAAAGGAGGTGTCGCTGTTTTTCCAAATCAGCTTATGAAAGCGTTACGCGAGCCTCGCTAAAAAAGAAAAGGGGGCGTCGCTGTTTTCACAAATCAGCTTATTAAAGCGTTACGCGAGCCTCGCTAAAAAAGAAAAGGGGGTGTCGCTGTTTTCCCAAATCAGCTTATTAAAGTGTTACGCGAGCCTCGCTAAAAAAGAAAAGGAGGCGTCGCTGTTTTTCTAAATCAGCTTATGAAAGCGTTACGCGAGCCTCGCTAAAAAAGAAAAGGAGGCGTCGCTATTTTTCCATATTAGCTTATGAAAGCGTTACGCGAGCCTCGCTAAAAAAGAAAAGGGGGCATCGCTGTTTTTCCAAATCAGCTTATGAAAGCATTATGCGAGCCTCGCTAAAAAAGAAAAGGAGGCGTCGCTGTTTTTCCAAATCAGCTTATGAAAGCGTTATGCGAGCCTCGCTAAAAAAGAAAAGGGGGCGTCGCTGTTTTCCCAAATCTGCTTATGAAAGCGTTACACGAGCCTCGCTAAAAAAGAAAAGGAGGCGTCGCTGTTTTTCCAAATCAGCTTATAAAAGCGCTACGCGAGCCTCGCTAAAAAAGAAAAGGAGGCGTCGCTGTTTTTCCAAATCAGCTTATGAAAGCGTTACGCGAGCCTCGCTAAAAAAGAAAAGGGGGCGTCGCTGTTTTTCCAAATCAGCTTATGAAAGCGTTACGCGAGCCTCACTAAAAAAAGAAAAGGAGGCGTCGCTGTTTTTCCAAATCAGCTTATGCAAGCATTACGCGAGCCTCGCTAAAAAAGAAAAGGAGGCGTCGCTGTTTTTCCAAATCAGCTTATGAAAGCGTTACGCGAGCCTCGCTAAAAAAGAAAAGGGGGCGTCGCTGTTTTCCCAAATCAGCTTATGAAAGCGTTACACGAGCCTCGCTAAAAAAGAAAAGGAGGCGTCGCTGTTTTTCCAAATCAGCTTATGAAAGCGTTACGCGAGCCTCGCTAAAAAAGAAAAGGAGGCGTCGCTGTTTTTCGAAATCAGCTTATGAAAGCGTTACGGGAGCCTCGCTAAAAAAGAAAAGGGGGCGTCGCTGTTTTCCCAAATTAGCTTATGAAAGCGTTACGCGAGCCTCGCTAAAAAAGAAAAGGAGGCGTCGCTGTTTTTCCAAATCAGCTTATGAAAGCGTTACACGAGCGCTCGCTAAAAAAGAAAAGGATGTGTCGCTGTTTTTCCAAATCAGCTTATGAAAGCGTTACACGAGCCTCGCTAAAAAATAAAATGGGGCGTCGCTGTTTTCCAAATCAGCTTATGAAAGCGTTACGCGAGCCTCGCTAAAAGAAAAGGGGGCGTCGCTGTTTTATCCTCATCAACCTACAAAAGCGCTCGCTAAAAAAAAGGAGGACGTCGCTGTTTTTCCAAATAAGCTTATGAAAGCGTTAATACAAATAGTTTGCTTCTCCACAAAGCAACTACTGCATGACGAACAATCAATAGAAAGAATTAAATTATAAGGTATCATCACCATCCTCAATCATCATTAAATCATCAAAACCCTCGCTACCCTCAACAAATCCCATGTCCACCGGAACTATAGGTCCCCACAACAAAGGAGCCACAGGAACAATCGGCAATTCCCCGGGCAAAACCCTCGCCCTATACGTATATCTCCGGTCCACATCACTAACTTCCGAAGGCTCCTCCTTCGGAATTACAAGTGAACCATTGGAACCCACTTCAAGATTACTTCGTCCAAACAAAAAATCCAAAGCCGTTCTATTGTCGATATCATCATCAACAGCAGCTGGCGCGGACGAAGAAGAACCAAACAAAAAACGTTAGCTTGTCGATCGGTATAATCAGCCTCGTGCCAAAAACGCCTCGACCTGCTGTTCTTCAAGTCGTACCTTCGCAACTTCGACCACCAAAAACGCTCAAAACTCAGCGAAGGATGTTTTAGTTTAGCCCGAGCCCAAGATTCACCAGTTATAAAGACATCTTGATAATTTAGCGTCAGTGGCGTCACATCAAAAACCTCTACCATGGTTCCATCAGGAACCTGCATTTTCACAGATATAAAAAGTATCTCAGTGTCATCAAGTCTTTCCAACTACCACACATATTACAAAATAACCCTCTCGTCAGAGTAATCCTAAGTTTTCACACCTGCCCGGCTCCCCCCTGCTGATCTGCTCCAGCTTCGGCAGCGGCAGCATCTAGACCTTCGCCAGCGGCAGCTGCCACGTTCTCAGGTGCCTTCTCAGTCGCCGCCTCTTCTATGTTAGCTTCACCAGCCATCGGAGCATCCTCAGCCGAGGGTACCTCCTCCGCTGGAGGAACCTCCGCAGAACTGGGCGCAAGAGCAGACTTGGAGCATCCGGCAGCATCTTCAGTCGCGCTCGGCGAAGGCAATGCATCTTTCCGAGCCTGCATAAATAGACCACCAAATTAGAATACGAACACGATCGTCCATGAAACAGTGACATGGAGCAGACAACTCATACAAATTAGTACCTGACGAGTAGCCTCCGCTGCCTCTTCGAAGGCGAGAGCGCGTCCGCCTCCGTTAATCCAAAAGCTCCAGAGCAAGCGCATCGCGCAGTTCCGAACCTTCGCATCATCAATCTTCATTTTCCGCACCTCGTCGACCGTTGGAAAAACGTGGTTCGGTTTCCTAATTTTCCGAAGGTGCTCGCATTTGGCCTGGCGAAGAGTGGCGGCCATGGCCAAGGCTCCGGCGTAACAGCCAAAGTCAGCCGCGTTCTCAACCAGTGAGCTGAAAACATCAAGCTCATTTACAAGCCAACCCTTGAACGCCTCAGCCTCAGCAGCAGGCAATGGCTCCCCAGCAGAACCGCCAGCTTCGGTCAAGCAGGCGTCAACTTTATTCTTTATTTTCCCCATACTTTCCCGCCACGCCTCGGACTGCGAAGCCACCTCCGAGGACAGTTCATTTATGCGACTGTTCGCTGATAACAAATCATTGTCTTTTTGACGACAAGTCGCCAGGAGCTCAGCATTACTGTTTATAGCCTCCTGTGCCTCCTCTCGAGACTTTCTAACCATTTCCAAGGCAGCCTTAAGCTCAATTTCCTTATTCTCCAAACTTTGGCGAAGGTCTTTATTATCTTTTTCAACTTCAATCAACCGATCATTCAAACGGTGAAGATTATAACTCGCCCTCTGGCGCGTCGAGCGGTTAAGGAGCATCAACTCAGCCACTTTGACATCGATGTCATCGTGAAGGTTGTCCAAGGGCTCATTGGCCAGTCGAAGCTCCGCTTCCGGCACACAGATACGGTTAAACACCGGACCAAGAAAACGCCTTTCCTCCGGAGCACACTGTAAGTGACACTCTCGAAGGTCTGGGCTCGTGAAAAGCTCCGTCGCCGGATCAGAGACTCCAATCTTCTTGGCGAAATAAGGAAGGCTTGATCGGCTAGCCTCGCCATACGGCCTCTTCCCGGGGGTCCGTTCGGATTCAAGATCACCAGTAAACTCGAAGCCATCAACCCATATGTGTGAGCCTGCAAACTCGGGAAATGACCCTCGTGGAGGACTCTCTGGCTCAAAGTCTCGAATGATATCATCAATACTTCGAGGAGCCGCAGCGCCAGCACTAGACGAGACTATCCTTTTTCCTCGGTCATCCTCAATGGACACATCTTCATCAGAATTACCTTCGCCACTAGAGGTATCACTAACCTCATCGGATGAATCCTCTTCAGTGCCCCCTCCTTTTCATCCTCCTTCTCTTCCTCTTTCTCATCATCATCAGAGACACCTTCGTCGTCTGAGATCTGGATCAAAGCACTAATCCCGCCAACGCGGGGCACCCGTCCTCCAACCCCACCAACACCTCGGCCGCTTGAAACAATGGCCGAGGAGGAGGAAGTACCAGCAGCAGCCAAACCTACTGCGGCCTTCGTTGCAAGCACCTTCACCCGGCCCCCGGCGCCGCCGCGGCCACGACCACGACCCCTCTTCGGCCGCGAAACAATCTCTTTCTCCTCCGTAGAAGCACACTTCCTATTCTTTGGCGCATCCTCGCTCGACAGAGAAGGCCAATCAGCATACTGGATCCCAAGAATGTCGAACAGCCTGTTAACTCGACCTCTGCCACCCACCGAGCTATGGATCGCCTTGACCTCCAATGTGGACAACTTTCCAACAAGTTCTTCCGCCCACTCCTGAACACGCTTATAGACCGCTTCGATCCCATCTTCTCGCCTGGGAAATTTCCTGAGAATTTTCTCCCAAGCCTTGTTAAGGTCAACCTTCGGTTTCTTCAAACCCTTACCCTCGTACTTGGGGTCATCCTCGACTGCAAACCATACCTGTTTCTGGCTAAGGGGCCAAATCTTGGTGCAGCAGTACTCCTCGACCAAGTCGCGAGCACACTGAGAGCGCGCCACCACCCTCAGACAGTCAATAGCAGCATGAGTCTCGGGGCTCATCATAGCTTCGGCGCTAACGTCACCAAGCGGCGGAAGCTCGCCGCAAAGCTCAGCATTACCACTAAGCTTGTAGTAGAACCAGAACTCTTGCCACCCACTGGTCCATTTGTTCTTCTGGGCCTGCACTGGCAACTCTGATCCGGCGTGATGGCAAAAGGTATACACCGCAAACTGACCAAGACTGGTGTTACCTTCGCAATCCAAAATCTTGCGAGGCTACATGTGCACACGGTGGGTTCGAACAAAACCTCGACATGAGGAGCAACACCCTGAGAATGGCACGCCCAGACATAAACTGACATCTTCATGAAGCACGAAGGTGTGAGCTGATGGAAACGCAGATTAAACTTTTGAAGAACCGAAGTCACAAAAGAATCAGCAGGGAATCGCAAACCAGCCGCGAAGAACTCCTCAAAAACAACAACCTCGTCAGCATCAGGCTTCGGCACAGTCTCCCCAGCGCTGGTCCTCGCTTTCCCATCCTCAATCCAACGCCGCTTGACATAAGTTGACAACTCCGAGGCACAAACCCGGCTGAGTTCGAACTCGAAGGTAACTCCTTCATCCGCACCACTCGGAGAAGCAACTCAAGCAATCTGTTTCAACCTAGCCATCTTTTCAGCTGACTCTAACTTCGAACAACGAGCGCCTATCTCAACCTTCGCACACATGCTAAAACAAACCTTTGCTACAAGCAAATAGCAGCAGCAGGTTGGCTATAGCAACAGGAGGGCACGAATTCAAAGCGACCACCAACCCCACCTTTATATAGGCCAAGGCACGAACCATCCAACCCGACAAACTCGGCATGAATCCCAAAAAATGCGGCACAGAAAATGAAATGGACCTCAAACACCGCAACCAAAAAACAAACGGGCCAGCCCACAAGCAGCCGCGGGCGTCGCTGCTGAGGGACACTGTTCTTTTCCAAACAAAGGCGCTGCTTGGGCCTAAGATCAAATCGTTTTTAGATCCAAGCCATCGAGGGGCTACTGTTGGGGGAAAGAACCCTCGGCAGTGATGTCGCGCGGGCTAAGTACAGCGACCCTCGCTACTGCCCTGCTTCCCCTTGAGAGAACCCTCGTCGCCTGATAAGCCCTTCGGGCCCTTCTACTAACCCTCGGATATCAACTCGGCTTTCGGGTGGTCTTACGGCTCTTGCAGGAGGGATGCGTGGGAAGAGCGAGTGACGACCCTCGAACAGGTCGCACACCTTCGCAAGGAAGATCAAACTTAGCGGGGGGCGCACGGGCGCGTGCCTTGCAACCGACAAAGCCGAGAAATTAACCTTCGCGCCCCTAGCGAATGTTTATGCAAGCCAGGCGGCGGCGGACACATGGGAGGCGAACTAGGGTTTCTATACATCTGTGTTTGTACGATTCTGCCCTTCCGTTTGTATAGTGCAGAGGAATCTTTCTTGTACCCTATTGCAATTTAGTCAGCGCCCCTTGGTATCCCCTATAAATACCAAGGGGTGAACAGTGTAATGGGCACGCCTTTTGGGGAATAGAGCCACTGCATCTCTGCTCCTGTTTCCTTTGTGTATCACCGTCGTTCCACTACCTTTAGTACCTTCGCATTTGGTTCTGACGATTGGCCACCTTCGCCATTCCCCTGCGCGTGTGCGGAGGAAGGGCAAGTGTGTATTCCAATACCCGCTGTGTTCCTAGGGAACATCCACCCATTCTCTTGGGTCATGGACATCACGCGCATCGGTTTTACTCTTGGGGTTGATTTACGGGACAGTGGCTTAAAGTTTCTGAAATGAAATTTAAAGCTCCCATTCACCCCCCCCTCTGGTCACTTTCTGGTAGCACCTTCGGTCCTTCACGACGCCATAGAGGGATGCACCACCCGTGCACCCCGTCCACCCGCAAGTCTTCACTTGTTGTTGTCCCAGGCTGTCAGCCACCACGGCCGATCCTCAGGCCACCGTTCCGTCAGTCCAAGCCTCATGTCCGCCCTTCACCGCTCCGGGTCCATCGGCACGGTACGTCTCTACTTGACCTTCACCTTGCTTTTGATCACCGTATCCATGATCAACACCTGCACGACACAAGCCAAAGAACATGCGCGTCATCCCAGTTGACAATCACTCATCATCTCAAGATCCGGCATACACCCATGTATCCGCAATCTCCCCCTTGATGAGTTCCCAAAGACATGGGCAACGGCTCGACGCAACCAAGCAAAACAAAGCTAGCCCTCAAGAAGAGGTAGAACAGGCTCAACACCGCTAGTGAGAAGGTCAGAGCAAGAGAGACAGAGACAAGCTAGTCCCTCCAGATTGAGGCAAAGGCTCAACACAACTAGCAGAACCGCTCCAAACCAATTGAAAAACCACACAAGCTGAAAATCGCTCCAAACTCGCTCCAAACCAATTGAAAGACTGCTTTGAACCAATTGACCAACAATACTTGTCAAATAAAACCAGTGAGCAAGCTCCCCCTTCAATAGTGCACACAACTAGGGACATAATTTGTCAATTTTTCCCCCTTAGTTGAAAATGCACACAACAAGGCAAAATGCATATGAGTCAAAAATGCAGGTTAGCAGCTTCAGGTATATAGTCGATAGAAAGAATGGATGCTCTAAAAAGTGTTGATCCAATGATTTAACAACAAGCTTAATTGCCAGCAGAGGCTCAAGCTAATCACAGAATATGAAATATGAACATATGAGCAAAGTAAGTAGTTTTAAGCCATTCAGAAAGGGTTTCACCATCAAAATAGCACCAAACATGTATAGACAGGAAGTTACACAAGTGCTAATCATGTATACAAGGTGAACTACCCCTAGCAAAGTTCAATCATCATGCTGTAGAATGAAACATAGACTTGTGTTTTCAAAATTTTATTGGAGTTGCAGCGGTGATTACACAAGTTTAAATTTTCAGCATGTGATTGCGAGAGGTTGAAGACTTGAGATTGCCTAACTTTTCAACCGAGCTAAGCCTATGCATAAGCAATCAGAAGCTTGAAGCAACAGTTTCGGTCTTACACTACACGGCTCAAGTTTAACTCAATGTGCAATGAGAAACAGTCTCGATACCGTGATGTGCTGTCAAGTGATCCCATCTCGATCTTTTCAATTCACTTAGACTTGGTTCAAATAGCAGAATATGAACATACCAAGCAAGTGAAAGACTCAGAACTAGAGACATAGCAACCTAGCATATATGAAAAGCACAAGTGACTTCAACACATTTGACACATGCTAGTTGCCAAACTCAATGGTGAACATGTTTCAAATTTTATGTTGAATTAAGCATATTCACAGTTCTGAAAAGTAGCTCAGCTCACACCATGTATCAATGATCAAAAAGAGCCTAAGCTACAAGCACCATCATATATCATTAGAGCATAGATTAATTCTACAGATTATAGACATGAAGCTCGAGAAGATAAAGATGCAAAAGTGAAGAAATGCAAACAAAACTAAACAAGAACAAAAGAAGTCAGTCTATGATACAAGAACCAAAATGTTTCCCCCAACTAAAAGGGAAAACACACACCAAGCTCACCTCTCAACCTAGCAAAGGTTGATTGGTCCAAAGGCTTGGTGAAAATATCTACCAACTGAAGATGTGTATCAACATGGTGAAGGTCGATATCACCTTTCTCATAGTGGTCTCACAAGAAATGAAAGCGCACATCAATGTGTTTGGTCTTAGAATGCAACACGGGGTTCTTAGCAATGCTAATCGCACTCGTGCTGTCACAAACAATGGAACTTGAGAAAAACTCAGACCAAAATCAACAGCTAGCCACAGCAACACATTCAGCCTCTGCGGTAGACTGAGCGACACTAGACTGCTTGCGAGAAGACCAAGACACTAGAGAAGAACCCAGAAACTGACAAGTCCCAGAAGTGGACTTGCGCTCAAGTCGGCAACCAGCAAAATCATCATCTGAGTAACCGTAAAGGGAGAGGGTAGAGGAAGAAGAATACCAAATCCCGAACTCAGGTGTGAAACTTAAGTACCTCATAATGCGCTTGACCGCCTGACGGTGAGAAGTGCGCGTGAAGGACCGAGAATGCAAAAGCAAGGCGACCAGAGGGGGGGGGGGTGAATGGGAGCCAATAAATTTTCTCTCGAAACTTTGACCAAATGTCCCAAAATAAACCCCCAAGAGCTACTGCCGAAAACGTGATGCCCACGACCCTTGGAAGAGGGTAGATGATCCCTAGGATCACAGCGAGGCACCACAAAAACTTCCTCACCCATGTTCACGCAAGTCAACTAGTGACAGGATGGGTTTTGGGTAACCTTAACCTCCCCCGAGCAACGCGAGGGGGATTCAGGCTATTTTGTAAATTGAGAAGTCCGATTTCTGAAGAGCACGAAGTTAGGAACCCAACGCAACAAGCGGATCTCAAATCGGAAGTCGATCGAACAAACCGCAGACGAAAACGCGCAGAACAGCTTTGACCGGACTCTGCCTGCGTCCGGTCAGGCACCACCGGACGCGTCCGGTCAAGCCAAAATGATTTTGGACCCTTACTTAATTGGACCGGACTCTGTGAAGCAGTGCGTCCGGTCACAAGCAGAGCGTCCGGTCAGAGAGAGACAAAATAGTGAACAGTACCAGGGGTGCGTCCGGTCACTCTCGAGTCCCAGCGTCCGGTCAAGTCACAGAGAAAACGCGCTGGGAGCTCAACGACCGGACTCTGGTCTGGTGCGTCCGGTTAGCACGACCCAACGTCCGGTCACCCCGAAATCCTGGTGTTCGTCCACCGATTCAACTCGATCTCACCCAAAATGAATCCTCTAGGGATAAAACTTGGTGAGAGGAGTCACAAGGAGGATAGTGAGCTATCTCTAAGAGATCATGGCTCGAACCTATCTTCCAAATCGATGAATCGAAGAAATTCGGGGGAAAGGAGAAAAGCTTGACCCGAAACCGAAATCGATCGATCTCCTAGACCGTGAGGTTAGAGGTAAATTCCTTCGATGGAAAGAAGTGCCTCATGACCTAGAACAACTTGGTTCAAACGGATTTGCAAAAGATGAACCGAGCAAAGAGATCAAGCGACGGGAAAAACGTGGAGAAAAGGATTCCGCGAAGAACACGAACAAAACATGAATCACAACCACGAATTGCAACCGTAGCGCAAACTCACGCTACAACAGTGAGGTTACGGCCTCACTTCCTCAGAATCAACAGTACACAGAGGCAAGTTTCTCTGCGGATCTCAGCTAGCTACAGCAGGGGATGGGAGAGCAGGAAACCCTAAGTGCGAAAGAGCAAATGACTGAGATACATGGGAGGAGGGTGTCTCCCGACTACTTATCCTACTACTAGCCTAAGTCTATTTCCTACTCTACCCCTCTCTAATCTAATTACAGAGCGAACCAGCTAAACCCTAGGGTTATTCTGGACCAACTCGGTGGTAGGTGTATCTGACGGCCACGCCCGCACAAACCGAAGCGTTGCCTCGACGCAACCTCCGGATCGCCGCCACGTGCCGCCCTCGCTCTGCACCCCTGGTTTTGTGGCTCAAACCAGGAAACCAGCCTTTTCCAGCCAACCCCCGGTTTTGAGGCCCAAACCGGGAAACCAGCCCACCAGCATCTGAGTTTTGAGGTCAAACTCAGCAAACCCTCAGAGCCCAGGTTTTGAGGCCCAAACCTGGAAACCGTCCTCAGCCCGAGTTTTGTGGCCAAACTCGGAAACCCTCAGCCCGAGTTTTGTGGCCAAACTCGGAAACCGTCCACACCCAGGTTTTGAGGCCCAAACCTGGAAACCGTCCATCCGATGGTTTTTTCTGGCTCTACCACCAAACCGATGTCGTAGATGGGATGCACCTCCCGTGCACCCCGTCCATCGACACGTGTCCCCAAGTCCACGACTCAGGCAACACATGACCGCACTTCTTCACTTGTCGTCATCACAGGCTGCCAGCCACCACAGCTGATCCTCAGGCCTCTGGTCCCTCAGTCCAAGCCTCACGTCCGCCCTTCACCGCTCGGTACCTCGGCATGGCACGTTCGCCGCACGGCACGCCCATCCTTCACCGCACCCGGTCCGTCGGCACAACACGTCTCAGCTTGACCTTCACCTGCCTTCGATCACTGCATCCGTGCTCGACACCTGCACAACACAAGCCAAAGAACATGCGCATCATCCCAGTTGACAATCACTCAACACTCAGAGACCCGGCATACACCCATGTATCCGCAATCTCCCCCTTGATGAGTGCATTATCAACTACTCACACAAATCATAATGAAAAGAGAATAAGAAGAGGGAGGAAGGAGAAGGAGAGAACTCAACCAAATGACCCAAAAGCATAGCAAAGACGAAGAAGGTCAAGTGGAAAGAGCGAAAGAACTTGGTCCCCAAAGACATGGGCAACGGCTCGACGCAACCAAGCAAAGCAAAGCTAGCCCTCAAGAAGAGGTAGAACAGTCTCAACACCGCTAGCAAATACCAATTGGAAAATCGAAGCAAAATGCTAGTCCCTCAAGATAGAGGCAGAGAGGCTCAACACAACTAGCAAAGAAAGCTCGAAACCAATGTCTTTCGGCCAAGCACGCTCCGAACCAATTGGAATGACTCCAAACTAAAAGAGAACCAATCGAAGACAAAATGCCCTGAAAATGTTTGCTAGTTCCTCAAGACAGAGGCAAAGGCTCAACACAACTAGCAAACTTCCCCTCGACAAGTGCAAGCAACTAGGAAAATCCCCCTTAGGTCCAACATGAGAAGAGCACGAAGATTGGAAATTCTCCCCCTTGACGAAAACTCCCCTTTAGTTGAACATCCAGGAGACATATGATTTGCAATTTCTCCCCCTTAGTTGAAAATGCACTAATCAAGAAAAGGCATCAAGGCAAGAAACTCCTTCTTCCAACATGCATATGAAGTCAGAAATGCAAGTTAGCAGCTTCAGGCATATAATCAAAAAGTGCAAGAATGCTCTAAACAGTATAACTCCAATGACTCAGCTAAGCACTCAAATAGCGAAGGCTCAAACTGATCACACATACGAAATATGAACATATGAGCATGTGAGCAGTTTTTAGCCAAAAAGATAGTCACCATCAAAATAGCACTACACATGTAGTGACAGGAATCCAAACGAGTGCTAAACATGTATACAAGGTGAACTACCCCTAGCAAAGTTGAATCATCATGCATAGGAATGAAGCATATACTTGTGATTTCATTTTTATATCGGAGTTGCAGCGGTGAAATTACACAAGTTTAATTTCAGCATGTGATTGCGAGAGGTTGAAAGCTTGTCTTTGCCTAACTTTTCAACCGTGCGAAGCCTATGCAGATGCAATCGGAAGCTTAAAGCAACGGTTTCGGTCATACACTACACGGCTCAAGTTTAACTCAAAGTGCAATGAGAAACAGTCTCGATACCGTGAGGTGTTGACAAGCAATCCCATCTCGATCTTTTCAATTCACTAAAACTTGGTTCAAATTTTAAACATGATATGAACAGACCAAGCAAGTGAATGACTCATAACTAGAGACATAGCAACCTAGCATATATGAAAAGCACGAGTGAACTCAACATATCCTACACATGCTAGTTGCATATCTCAATGGTGAACATTTTCAGATTGTTAGTTATTAAGTAAATTCACCATTTCAAAATAGCTCAGCTCACAACATGTACTAGTGATCAGAAGGAGCATAAGCTACAAGCATCAATATAAGCATCAGAGCATACTACATAGAGCATGGTTACATTCTAGTGATTATAAACATGAAGCTTAGAATGTAAATGCGTATGCTGAAATGCAAAAGAGAAGAAAGACAAAAGAGTTAGTCAAAAATATAAGATCCAAAATGTTTCCCCCATCTAAAAAGGGAAACACACACCAAGCTCACCCCTCAACCGGTTAAAGGTTGATTCGTCTAAAGGCTTGGTGAAAATATCAGCCAGTTGATGATGAATATCGACATGGCGAAGGTCGATATCACCCTTCTCCTGGTGGTCTCGCAAGAAATGAAAGCGCACATCAATGTGTTTGGTCTTCGAGTGAAGCACGGGGTTCTTAGCAACGCTAATGGCACTCGTGCTGTCACAAAGCAAAGGCACGCAAGAAAAGCTCAGACCAAAATCACGCAACGTGGCCATCATCCAGAGCAACTGGGAACAGCAGCTAGCCGCAACAACATACTCAGCCTCCGTAGTAGACTGGGCGACACTAGACTGCTTGCGAGAAGACCACGAAACAAGAGAAGAACCAATAAACTGGCAAGTCCCAGAAGTGGACTTGCGCTCAATACGGCAACCAGCAAAATCGGCATCCGAATACCAAATCCCAAACTCAGGCGTGAAACGAAGGTACCTGAAGATCCGCTTCACCGCCTGACGATGAGAGGTGCGCGGCAACGTCTGAAAGCGCGCACACAGACACACCGCGAACTGGATGTCCGGGCGTGTCGCCGTCAGGTAGAGGAGCGACCCAATCATGCTACGGTACTCCTTCTGGTCCACTGCTTCTCCATCCACATCCGCATCCAGGGCAGTCGTCGTCGACATGGGAGTTGGAAGAGGCTTGGCCTCTCCCATATCGAACCGCTTCAGCAAGTCCTTGGTGTACTTGCCCTGGTGCACAAACGTGCCCTCTCGGGATTGCTTAATTTGCAACCCGAGAAAGAATGTCAGCTCGCCCATCATGCTCATCTCGAACTCCCTGCTCATAGTATCTGCAAATTTGGCAACCAAAGCGTGAGAAGAACCACCGAAAATGATATCATCCACGTAAATCTGGACCAAGAGAGTGTCTTTGCCTTGCTTGAGGAGAAAGAGCGTTTTATCTACACATCCCATTTTAAAACCCTTAGCAAGCAAAAAGGTTTTCAACTTATCATACCAGGCTCTAGGGGCTTGTTTCAAACCATATAAAGCTTTGTGAAGTTTAAAAACATGGTTTGGAAACTTGGGATTTTCAAAACCGGGGGGTTGCTCAACATACACTTCCTCTTCTATGTAGTCGTTTAAGAAGGCACTCTTGACATCCATTTGAAAGAGTTTAAAACCTTTGGATGCAGCAAAAGCCAAGAGTATCCTAATAGCCTCCAAACGAGCTACAGGAGCAAAAGTCTCCTCAAAGTCTATCCCCTCCTTCTGATTATAACCCTTCACTACAAGCTTGGCCTTGTTTCTAACAACGTGGCCATCCTCTCCTTGCTTGTTTCTGAAAACCCATTTTGTCCCAATAGGCTTACACTCAGGAGGAGGTGGAACTAGAACCCAAACCCGATTTCGCTCAAAATTTTCTAACTCCTCATGCATGGCATTGACCCAATCCGGATCCGTCAAAGCGTGTCCAACATCTCGAGGCTCAAAATTAGCAACAAAAGCAGAATGAGCGAAGTGCGAGATTTGCTGTGACCTAGACCGAGTAACCCGTTCGTCGATGCTGCCGATCATCTGCTGAGGCGGGTGCTGGCGCTGAATGTGTCGTGGCGCCTCCCTTGCCGAAGTGGCCTCCCCATCAACAGCAGCTGGTGCCTCCCCGGGTACAAATGGTACCGCTCGGGATGGCGGATCCCACGGCCCCCAGGAAGAAGAGGTGTCGGGGCCATGAGTCGTCGTAGAGGCCGCTCTTTGCGGCACAGCAGGTGGAGAGGGTGCTGGATCATCTATACCTTCAGCACCCTCGTCCTCATCATCAAAAAGAGGCTCACCAACCTCATGATCACCTGCACGCTCAAAACGAGAAGAAGGACAAACCATGGTCTCATCGAAGGTGACATCTGATGTCTCCATGACTCGGTTAGTATCAAGGTTAAGTACACGATAGGCTCGAGTGTGAGTGCCATAACCCAAAAACACACCGTCAGAAGAACGAGACTCGAATTTGTCCAGGTTGCCTTTCTTCAATATAAAACAATGGCAACCGAAGACTCTAAAATAACTCACCTTGGGCTGTCTACCAAAACGCAACTCATAAGAAGTCTTTTTCAAGAACGCTCTCAGAAAAATGCGATTGGAAATATAGCACGCAGTGTTCATAGCTTCGGCCCAATAACGCCTAGGAGTCCTATGCTCATCGAGCATCGTCCTGGCCATCTCAACAAGGGTCCGATTCTTTCTCTCTACAATACCATTCTGAGAGGGTGTGTAGGGGGAAGAAAACTGATGCTCTAAACCCAAAGAGTTACAAAACTTCTCAAAATCCGAATTCTTGAATTCGGAACCATTATCACTCCGAATTGCTCGCATCGAGTTCAAAGGGAACTTGTTCTAAAGATGCAAAATCAGATTACGAGCAAAGGAGAAAGTCTCGGTCTTCTCAGCTAAAAAGAAGACAAACGAATATCTCGAAAAGTCATCAACAACAACAAGCACGTACCACTTCCCCCCAACCGAGCTCACCCGAGCCGGACCAACAAGGTCCATGTGTAAAAGCTCTCTAGGGCGCTTGGTCATGACCTGAGTCACTGGATGGTGGGGAGCGGCAACCATCTTCCCGTGTCTACAAGAGTGGCAAACAAGATCCTTCTCCAAATGCAACTTGGGCATCCTCGGATTAGGCCAAGTGAACTAAGCCTTGCAAGCAAGTCGAAGCTCAAATGTCCAAGTCTCCTATGCCACTTCCAAAGATCAGAGGAGGAAGGTCCAGCCACAAGACAATGAGAAGTGCCAAAAGACTCCGAGAAATTCGCACGAAAGACTTTTCCAAAGGGCGAAATCAAACACACAAGATTGCCCTGAGGATCCAAAATACGACTGAGATTCGGTTTAAAACGAATCTCATAGTCGTCGTCAAAGAGTTGCGAAACAGAAAGAAGGTTAAAATGCAAGTTAGAAACAAGAGCAACATCGCGCAACACAAAGTGCTCATTAACTCGCACCGACCCGCGAGACAATACCTTACCTTTGCTATTGTCGCCGAAGGTTATGTACTCCTTTCCGGCAACAGGGCTAAGGCTGGAGAACCACCTGGCGTTTCCGGTCATGTGCCTCGAGCAACCGGAATCCACCAACCAAATGTCCTCCAACCGTTTTACCTACATTAATAAAAAACATAGGGTGAGCATACGGTCCAACACTGGGGTTAGTGAAGTAGGAAGAATACCAGTGTTGGGCCGGCTGCTCAAAAGAACGGTTAGCGGAAAAACCATTCCTAGCACGTCTACGAGAGGTGCGATCACCACGTAGAGGAAAACGTGGTCCGCTAAGGGAGGAGCGTCCACCGCGATACTCAAAACGCGGTGGGGGAAAACGCTCAACTACAAAACCTCCGCCACGGGGTCCATAGCCTACAACTGCAGGCTCCCGTCGGGCACGCTCTCTACGAGGCCTAGGCCTAGGGACTTGAGGCTCAGGACCTCTAGGCCTAGCGACTCTCCTCGGAGCTCTCTGCTGCCTAGGCCTGGGAACTTGAGGTTCTGGACCTCTGGGCCTAGCTGCTCTCCTCGGAGCACTCCTCTGAACATTCGGCGCATGTACATCATGAAAAGGATGGTACATGTCCGTGTTGTTCATCTCCCTAGCATGGCGCGCCTCTCTCTTGCGCCTAAAGCAGAACTCGCTCAAGTGACCATCTCTTCCATAGAAATCACAATGGTACCTCACCGCACGCAAAGGGGGTTGTTGGTACTCATGGCTGTGGGTGTGGATCACTTTGCCCTTCTGTGGCAACTCCTCCTGGATAGGTGGCATTGTATCCAGTTTGTTCTTAAGGTGGTTGGGTTTGGGATGCCACACTTGGTTCTTGGGTGGAGCTCTCGGAGGTTCCTCGAATACCCCATCCTTGGTGGTAGGTTTGAGAGGCTCTTTGGGTGGAAGCTTGGTAAGTTTGGGAGTAGTGGTGGAGTTGGGCTTCTCACTCGGGTTCAAACCACTCGACTCTCCAATCTTCCCAAAAGCAGAAAGATCAACACCCTGAGCAAGACCTACACCCGGACCTCCAGCAGCTCGCTTGAATTGGGAGATCATCATCCCGAGCTGTGGCTCATTACAAGAGACCCATGACAAGATGGTCCGAAGGTATGTGTTTTCCTCCTCGGTTTGCATCTTGCCATGCTTGACATTCGCAATCTCCATCTCCAAACCCTCACACAAAGCACACCTAGCCACACTCGTGCTACCTGAGTTGGCCTCCTCAAGAGACACAATCTTGGCATTCTTCTCTGCCAACTCAGATTGCAAGACAGGACAAGTCTTGCACGCACCCAACAGAGAAGGTCTAGCCTTCAGCTCATCCACCTCTCCTACCAACGCAGCATACTTACCTCTCAAAGTGAGAAGGTCAGTCATGTGCGTGGTGCACATCTCACACTCAACCTCCTCCGACACGACCACGGTGGACTTGGCAAACTCAAGTTCTCTCACCGTGTCCTCCCACTTCTGCATAAACTCCTTGCGCTCTCTAGCGGCACGCCTAAGCAACTTGTCCTGACTAAGGAGCGCGGCAGTAAGCTTCTCAACCTCAGCAGAAATCTCGTCGTGGGTGAGGGATACCTGGGAGGTGTCGTCGTCGTCGTTGTCCCGAGGGGTGTGCTCTAGCTTGCCGTCGACCTCATCACCAAGCGCCATGGTGCAGAAGCCATCGTCGTCGGCGAAGAAGCAGAGACCGTTCAGCTTGTCCTCGATCCTCTTCTTCTTCTCGGACTCGTCATCGCTTGAGCAAGCGGAGTCGTCATCCGAGCCGTCGACGTCGCTGAGCGTGGCGAAGAACGCACGCTGCTCAGCCTGGGCCTTCTCCAAGTACTTCTTCTTGATGTACTCATTGTCGAAGCCGCCCCTCCGCTTGTGCCTCGCGGGGACGTACTTCTCCTTGCGCTTGCCGGAGTCGTACTTGTGCCCATGATCGCCCTTCCTAGATGAATGCTTCTTCTTGGGGCAGTTGGCGATGAAGTGGTCGGGGTCGCCGCACTCATAGCATCCTGAGCATCCTCCACCGCGGCGATGATTCATGCGGTTGTTGTGGAACCGCGTGAACCGGTTGGCGAGCATTGCCAACTCGTCATCCCCCAACGACTCAAGCTGGTCCTCTATGACAGAAAAGAGTGAAGAAAGTGCAAAGCCAGCAGAGGGGTTAGCAGAAGAGCCAGAAACCAAAGCCATAGTCGGGCCAGAAGGATTCGCATAAGAAGCCCTCGACATGGCGTCAATCTCAGTAGACTTGAGCTTACTAAAGAGCTCGTCGCAAGTGAGAGTCTCATAGTTAGACGATTCGATGATCGCCTGGATCTTTGAGTCCCACACCGATCGATCAAGAGTATGCAAAAGCTTTAAAGCTCTCTCATGATCGTCGAAAGGCAACAACTCCTTGTTAGCTCGCATCTTGTTGATAATCACCTGAAAGCGAGCGAATAAGCTTTCTATGCTCTCGCCAGGCATATGTCGAAAGTTCTCATACTCCCGCTTGTGCGACTCGTAGAGACGAGATTTGACTTGAGAGGTGCCCTCATGAAAGCGCATGAGGGTGTCCCAAATCTCACGAGCCGTGGGGAGGTGAGAAACGCGATCAAACTCCGACATGCTCAAACAGGAGAACAAGGCGTTACGCGCCCGGCTATTGGCCTCGTGCTCATCTATCTGAAGCTGAGAGACACGAGCAGCCAGGACAACATAATCGGCCATGTTGCAAATCTCCCAAATAGAAGAGCCCATGCTCTGGAGATAGGCCGACATGCGTATCTTCCAATACGCATAGTTCGTCCCATCAAAGAATGGCGGTTTGCCCACGCAGCGATCCATGTCGCCTTCTGTGGATCTGGAACCGGCTAAGGTGGAAGATCCTTAACCTGCTCCGATACCAATTGAAGGACCGAGAATGCAAAAGCAAGGCGACCAGAGGGGGGGTGAATGGGAGCCAATAAAATTTCTCTCGAAACTTTGACCAAATGTCCCAAAATAAACCCCCAAGAGCTACTGCCGAAAACGTGATGCCCACGACCCTTGGAAGAGGGTGGATGATCCCTAGGATCACAGCACGAAGTTAGGAACCCAACGCAACAAGCGGATCTCAAATCAGAAGTCGATCGAACAAACCGCGGACGAAAACGCGCAGAACAGCTTTGACCGGACTCTGCCTGCATCCGGTCAGGCACCACCGCACGCGTCCGGTCAAGCAAAAATGATTTTGGACCCTTACTGTATTGGACCAGACTCTGTGAAGCAGTGCGTCCGGTCACAAGCAGAGCGTCCGGTCAGAGAGAGACAAAATAGTGAACAGTACCAGGGGTGCGTCCGGTCACTCTCGAGTCCCAGCGTCCGGTCAAGTCACAGAGAACACGCGTTGGGAGCTCAATGACTGGACTCTGGTCTGGTGCGTCCGGTCAGCACGACCCAGTGTCCGGTCACCCCGAAATCCTGCTGTTCGTCCACCGATTCAACTCGATCTCACCCAAAACGAATCCTCTAGGGATAAAACTTGGTGAGAGGAGTCACAAGGAGGATAGTGAGCTATCTCTAAGAGATCATGGCTCGAACCTATCTTCCAAATCGATGAATCGAAGAAATTCGGGGGAAAGGAGAAAAGCTTGACCCGAAACCGAAATCGATCGATCTCCTAGACCGTGAGGTTAGAGGTAAATTCCTTCGGTGGAAAGAAGTGCCTCATGACCTAGAACAACTTGGTTCAAACGGATTTGCAAAAGATGAACCAAGCAAAGAGATCAAGCGATGGGAAAAACGTGGAGAAAAGGATTCTGCGAAGAACACGAACAAAACACGAATCACAACCACGAATTGCAACCGTAGCGCAAACTCACGCTACAACAGTGAGGTTACGGCCTCACTTCCTCAGAATCAACAGTACACAGAGGCAAGTTTCTCTGCGGATCTCAGCTAGCTACAGCAGGGGATGGGAGAGCAGGAAACCCTAAGTGCGAAAGAGCAAATGACTGAGATACATGGGAGGAGGGTGTCTCCCGACTACTTATCCTACTAATAGCATAAGTATATTTCCTACTCTACCCCTCTCTAATCTAATTACAGAGCGAACCAGCTAAACCCTAGGGTTATTCTGGACCAACTCGGTGGTAGGTGTATCTGACGGCCACGCCCGCACAAACCGAAGCGTTGCCTCGACGCAACCTCCGGATCGCCGCCACGTGCCGCCCTCGCTCTGCACCCCCGGTTTTGTGGCTCAAACCGGGAAACCAGCCTTTTCCAGCCAACCCCCGGTTTTGAGGCCCAAACCGGGAAACCAGCCCACCAGCATCTGAGTTTTGAGGTCAAACTCAGCAAACCCTCATAGCCCAGGTTTTGAGTCCCAAACCTGGAAACCGTCCTCAGCCCGAGTTTTGTGGCCAAACTCGGAAACCCTCAGCCCGAGTTTTGTGGCCAAACTCGGAAACCGTCCACGCCCAGGTTTTGAGGCCCAAACCTGGAAACCGTCCATCCGATGGTTTTTTCTGGCTCTACCACCAAACCGATGTCGTAGATGGGATGCACCTCCCGTGCACCCCGTCCATCGACACGTGTCCCCAAGTCCACGACTCAGGCAACACATGACCGCACTTCTTCACTTATCGTCGTCACAGGCTGCCAGTCACCACAGCTGATCCTCAGGCCTCTGGTCCCTCAGTCCAAGCCTCACGTCCGCCCTTCACCGCTTGGTACCTCGGCATGGCACATCCGCCGCACGGCACGCCCATCCTTCACCGCACCCGGTCCGTCGGCACAGCACGTCTCAGCTTGACCTTCACCTGCCTTCGATCACTGCATCCGTGCTCGACACCTGCACAACACAAGCCAAAGAACATGCGCATCATCCCAGTTGACAATCACTCAACACTCAGAGACTCGGCATACACCCATGTATCCGTAGCGCGGCGACGCCTGAAAGCGCGTGCAAAGGCACACCGCAAATTGAATGTCTGGGCGTGTCGCCGTCAGGTACAGCAGCGACCCGATCATACTCCGGTACTCCTTCTGGTCCACAGCTTCTCCATCCTTGTCCGCATCAAGGGCCGTCGTGGTCGACATGGGTGTTGGAAGAGGCTTGGCCTCACCCATATCGAACTTCTTCAATATGTCCTTGGTGTACTTGCCCTGGTGCACGAATGTCCCCTTCTCGGGATTGCTTGATTTGCAACCCAAGGAAAAATGTCAACTCGCCCATTGTTGGTAGTTCTTAACTACTCCTAGGATAGGGTAGCTAAAGTAGCTATCTACTAATGCCAAGCGGGGTTGTCATTCCCGACACTAGTAGGAGCTAACTAGCGAGAATGCAATCTACCAGGAGGAGATTCTGCAAGCGCACAGAACTATCGTAGTAGCACTTCCCTGGGAGTACCAGGTGTCGATTTATTTGATCCCAAAGGAAGGCTAGGGTGGTGTATGAGTCGAGTCAAGGAGGGGATGAGAGTCGAAGAAATAAGAAAAAGGAAAAGGGGAGAAGAGAGGAGATGAATGGCTAGAAAGAATATATGGGTGGATAGGTAAGGATGAAATGGATGGTAAGGTAAAGTGGATAACTAAATAGATAGATAGAATGGGATAACAAAGGATAACTAATGATAACTAACTACTAACTAATAACTACTCCTAGATAACCACAAAGCAAGATAACTACGAAGCAAGATAGGCAAATGTCAATAAAGCAACCAAGTTAAGTAAAGTTTTATTCCTATCTTATCAAGTATCGAGGCGTACTAGCCTTTACCACTGACTTAGGTTGAACGCTAGCACAATGAGCCTTATTGTTAAACTGGGCCAACTACGTTGTGGAATTCAAGGCGCACAGGGCTGTCACCACCTGCTTGCTACCACAGCTATCCGGGGGTCCAGGCGTATCTGAAGGTAAGTCTATAACTAAGCACCACGCTTAATTATATTCTAACTATCTCTACCCTAGCTTTGAGTAGAGACACCCTTGCGGACGACAGAGCAAATACTTGACTTAATAAGATAAACACTAAACTAACTAAGCAACCTATTGGCAAAGATCAAACACTAAGCTCACTAGAGATTAACTACTATGGCTAAGTGAACTGAACTGTAGGATAGCTAGGCACTCAAGCAATCAATCAAGTATACTACTCAATACTGATAAGTAGAATAAAGTAATACTTGAAATGATGAACTAGAATATAGTAAAGTGCTTGAGATACAAGAGCAAAACCTGAACTGGAGATGAAGGAAGACTCTTCCTGACTCCAGGACCGATCACCCGCACGCTTCTACTCTTGAGCTAAGCCTTGAGCAGCGCTTCCGCGAGGGCAAAGATGTGGATCAGATAGCTACTAGCTACCTACTTGCCTAAGCTTGGCTAAACCCTAAGCTATCAGCCCTCTGGCTCTAGCCTTGCTCTCTTTCCTTCCTTGCTTCTCTTGCTTGTGTTGGTGGGTTCTGAAGTGATGCCTCAGGGGGGTATTTATAGCCCAAGTGAGTGAGGGGGGTATTTATAGGGGGCAACCAGCCGACCTAGGGCAAACCCTAGTGGCGGGCGCCAGTCCTAGGTGGCGGGCGCCAGCCCTAGGTGGCGGCCGCCAACTCCATCACCGTTGGATGCACCGTCATTGCTTCAACGGCATCCAGGAGCTCCAGATAGGCGGTGGTTAGGTCGGTTGCATGTCCAAGTAACCGCCATTCGGTCTTGATCCACACCACTCCCTCCTGAGCCGTCTGATGCAACTGACCTAGTGACCAACGACCAAGATTTGGCTTTGGGGAAGTCACACGGATCGGTGACGTAGCAGGGAGTGGACTTGGGCCAACTCAAGTGGCGGGCGCCATCTAGGGGTGGCGGGCGCCACCTAGGGGTGGCGGGCGCCACCCTCCTTAGGCCCATTTGGGCCCTGCTGAGTGGGCTTGGCCTTTGGTGGTTCAAATATCCAAATTTGGTTCAAATCCTGCATTCAAATACAAATCTATGGACATGTGGAATTCGGTTAGTTTGAAACCTATTTGACTACATTTCATGCCTTTTTGGTGAATTTTAGGGTAAAATGTTGATGGTAAAATAGGTGTTTAAGGACCATCAACAAGCTCCCCCAAGCTAACCTGTTGCTCGTCCTCGAGCAACAATGCGGTTTAAGCATTGAGCATGAAATATGTATCAAAATTCAAGAAGCATACAAAGGCATATTGCATAGTAAGAAATAACTTAGTGTTTATCATCAATCATAGCAATGTGGGGCTTTTAGCTTTTCACATTAAACATGCAAGAGTGGAATAAAGCAGTAGATAGGAAACTTTTATCTTGCTTAGGTTTGACTAGGATTTTGTCTGGAGGTTTTAAAATTTTCAAAGATAAAACTTGCTTCAAGTTCTCCAAGATTCACTCAATCACTCAATGGTGTTTGAAAACTCACTAAGGCCAAAGAGTAGCCTTCCTATTTCTAAAGAATGATATGTGGAGTTATAGGTAGGCTAAGAATCATGAGCAAATTGCATAATGTTTATTGCGAAGCTAGACACTCAGATCATAAGGAGCAGCAAATCATAAAAATTGATCAAGATGTGCATGTGTGGTTATGTGGAAGTGTATAGAGAGATATTTCATAATCCTTGCTAGTTAATTTTCTGGGGTCTAGAGCTAATGATAACTTTTCTCTCTCTCTCTCTCTCTCTCTCTGTCTCTCTTTTTTGATACATAGTGAGTAGACAAAAATGTGTCCTCACATTTTCTTAGGACATAGTCCTCTCTTGAGCTACTTTGCTCACTTTTTTTTTGATATCTCTTTTTTTAGCTCTAGATTTCCCCAGATTGTCTATAGGAAAGGATTTCAGAAATGAAAAGGGAAAGGGAGAGAAATGTGCTTATTCCCAGTGTAGGAATAGCATAAGGCTAGCAATGGGATGTTTGGTAAGGTATTGCATATCTCCAGTGTAAAGAATAAGCAATTATTTGTGGTTACAAACTTCCAAAGTGGAGAGTAGGCAATTTTATGGTGGGTGTGTGAATCTTGATTCAAAAGATATGATAAGCTTCTCTACTAAGATCTATGAGGTCTAACAAAGCTCAGCACAAACAAAACTCTTTGTGGTTTTGACTAATATACAAATGTTTGGCTAGTGGTAGGATAGGATAAAATCAAGGAGAAACTTTTAGCAAGGTTTTCATGTTTTAAAAGAAATCCTCCAGATTTTGTCCTAATTTCACTTTATCAAGTTTAAAGAATTACTCCATTTCTTACTAACTTTATTCACTAAGCATGATTTCAGTTAAAGCATGTGCAACCCACAAAAGCTACAACTTAGATAAGACTAGTTATTCAAACCATAACAATAGCATTTGCATGACATATTTCAAATCTTATTCAGGTTTCAACTTGTTTAAGCAGATTTTATCAATTTTATTCATGGAATGGTTACTTAGGCAAGCATATAGCATTCAAAAGATATAGAATTTAAGAACTGAATATAAAGTGTAGGCTTGAGACATACCTTGTTGGAGCGGGAGTCTCCCCCAAGCTGGCTTCTTGCTTGGTAAAAGATCTTCTTCTTCTCAGTCGGAGCTCTTGTTCTCATTTTATTAAAAGGGAAACTATCTAATGTTGTGAAAAGGGAAACTATCCTATTATGATATTTTATTGTTCTAACTAAGTTAACATATACCTATGCATATAACTAATGATAACTGATTTTTTTTAGTTACATGCATGACATATGTTATTTATTCGAAAAAGGGAAAATTGAAGGGAAAATTAAAAGTAAAACCATACCTTAGGTCCATGGAATTTCATCCTTACTGGGCGGATCTTCTTCTCCCTTAGGCACTTCTTCTCTTAGTACTTCATCAGGTTCTTCTTCTTTTGGCACCTCTCCTTTGTTATGTGAATTACACAACTTAGGAGGAGGTGGTTCTTTCTTTCTGTTCCACCTTGTTCCTGGGCGCCTCTTCTTGGTACGAACGAGTTTTGCTTCCTGCTTGTTAGCGGCATATGCGGGGCCACGGGAGAAGGAGAATATTTCCTTCCTCCCTCCTAATGTCATTTGCATTCTACCACTTCCCACATATATGCAAGCATCAACAGTGTTCAAGAAGGGTCTACCTAAGATTAGAGGCACATCTTTCCTATTTCCCATATCTAGTATTATGAAATCAGTAGGAACATAAGAACCTCTAATTTGAACAGGTAAATCATTAACTATTCCTTCTACATAGCAAGTTGATTGATCAGCTAGCACAACATAGGCAGATGTGGATGACATGGGTGGAAAGAACGAGTTTTCATAGAAATCTGTAGATAAAATGTTCACACTCGATCCTAAATCACACATGGCATTTTTAAAGACTTCACCAAAGATTGAGCATCTAATTATGGGACTACCAGGATCACCCTTTTTAACAGTCATGGTTTGATCTTCATAATAGTTAAAATATTTTATTTCAACCATATTTGCAGTTTCCATGTCAGGTTTAGCAGGAATTTTGCTAGGTTCAAAAGATGGTATGTTTGCAGCAAGTTGAGCTAATTGGGTTTCTAACATCTTATTAAAACTTAATTGATTTTTCAGGGCAGATGAGAAATCTTCCAATTTAGCATTTATATTCTCAAGGGTTTTATCATTTGACATTAATCTCTTATTCAAGAAATCAGTAGTTCTACCTTGTGAGTAAACTAAATTCTTCAAGAATGAGAAATTATCAGAATTCTGAAAATTAGAGTGGGGGAATGAGTTGTTACCTTGAGAATTGGAGTGCTGATTCCATCCTTGATTTGGTTGACGGAAACCGTTGTTGTTGTTGATGATGAAGTTCAAATCTTCATGTAACTCGGGGCAGTGGTTCCCAGAATGTTCGGTTTCTCCACAGACTTCACAAGTGATGTAGGATTCCAGAGATTGGACACTCTCTTGTTGGTTCATCTTCTCACAACTGTCCAGCTTCTTTGCCAGCAGGTCCATCTTGGCCACGATCATGTCGGCCTCCTTAAGGGAATGCATACCTCACTTACGGGGCTGCAGTCTCTCGTCATTCCATCCTTGGTTTGACACCATCTTCTCTATGAGGGCCTTGGCATCTGCAACATTCAGAGAAAAGAATGCACCGCCGGCGGCGGCATCCAAATGGCTTCTAGAGAGAGGAGTCAAGCCATGATAGAAGTTCTAGATCAAAAGCCAGTCCTCCATACCATGGTGTGGACAAGCAGCGATATACTCTTGCAACCTCTCCCAAGCCTCGAGAATAGATTCCTCGGCTTGTTGCGTAAAGCTGGAGATTTTGTTGCGCAGAGCATTCGTCTTGCCCATCGGGAAGAATTTGGCGAGAAAAGCATTGGAACATTTGCCCCATGTGTCTACAGCGTTGCGACTGGTATAGAACCATTGCTTCGCTTTTCCTAGCAAAGAGAAAGGAAAGAGACGAAGACGGATGGCTTCTTGTGTTATCCCTTTAATGGTGAAGGTGCCGCAAATCTCCAAGAACTGTTGGAGGTGAGCATTGGCATCCTCATGAGCTTTGCCGCAGAACGGGCTAGCTTGGACCATCGTGATCAGAGCCGGTTTCAACTCAAAATTGAGGTTGGCATCGATCACGTCTGGTCCCATCGCTACATTAGCGGCAGAAGGAGCAGAAAATTCACGAATGGCCTTGTTGGCCATTGTGAAGATAGAATGAGATAGGAAAGAAAGAAGTTGAAGAAGATGAAGGAAAAAGATAAGAAGAGTTAAGGAAAGAAATAATGGGGTAAGATGGGATTCGCTAAGCGGGAGCTTAGACGAAGATAAATTCGACACGGACTCAACTGATACACCGATTGCCTTCCCCAGCAACGGCGCCAGAAATGCTTGTTGGTAGTTCTTAACTACTCCTAGGATAGGGTAGCTAAAGTAGCTATCTACTAATGCCAAGCGGGGTTGTCAGTCCCGACACTAGTAGGAGCTAACTAGCGAGAATGCAATCTACCAGGAGGAGATTCTGCAAGCGCACAGAACTATTGTAGTAGCACTTCCCTGGGAGTACCAGGTGTCGATTTATTTGATCCCAAAGGAAGGCTAGGGTGGTGTATGAGTCGAGTCAAGGAGGGGATTAGAGTCAAAGAAATAAGAAAAAGGAAAAGGGGAGAAGAGAGGAGATGAAAGGCTAGAAAGAATATATGGGTGGATAGGTAAGGATGAAATGGATGGTAAGGTAAGGTGGATAACTAAATAGATAGATAGAATGGGATAACTAAGGATAACTAATGATAACTAACTACTAACTAATAACTACTCCTAGATAACCACGAAGCAAGATAACTACGAAGCAAGATAGGCAAATGTCAATAAAGCAACCAAGTTAAGTAAAGTTTTATTCCTATCTTATCAAGTATCGAGGCGTACTAGCCTTTACCACTGACTTAGGTTGAACGCTAGCACAACGAGCCTTACTGTTAAACTGGGCCAACTACGTGGTGGAATTCAAGGCGCACAGGGCTGTCACCACCTGCTTGCTACCACAGCTATCCGGGGGTCCAGCCGTATCTGAAGGTAAGTCTATAACTAAGCACCACGCTTAATTATATTCTAACTATCTCTACCCAAGCTTTGAATAGAGACACCCTTGCGGACGTCAGAGCAAATACTTGACTTAATAAGATGAACACTAAACTAACTAAGCAACCTATTGGCAAAGATCAAACACTAAGCTCACTAGAGATTAACTACTATGGCTAAGTGAATTGAACTGTAGGATAGCTAGGCACTCAAGCAATCAATCAAGTATACTACTCAATACTGATAAGTAGAATAAAGTAATACTTCAAATGATGAACTAGAATATAGTAAAGTGCTTGAGATACAAGAGCAAAACCTGAACTGGAGATGAAGGAAGACTCTTCCCGACTCCAGGATCGATCACTCGCACGCTTCTACTCTTGAGCTAAGCCTTGAGCAGCTCTTCCGCGAGGGAAAAGATGTCGTGCTCTACTAGCTACCTACTTGCCTTGCTCTCTTTCCTTCCTTGCTTCTCTTGCTTGTGTTGGTGTGTTCTGAAGTGATGCCTCAGGGGGGTATTTATAGCCCAAGTGAGTGAGGGGTTATTTATAGGGGGCAACCAGCCGACCTAGGGCAAACCCTAGTGGCAGGCGCCAGCCCTAGGTGGCGGCCGCCACCCCCATCACTGTTGGATGCACCGTCATTGCTTCAACGGCATCCAGGAGCTCCAGAGAGGCGGTGGTTAGGTCGGTTGCTTGTCCAAGTAACCGCCATTCGGTCTTGATCCACGCCACTCCCTCCTGAGCCGTCCGATGCCACTGACCTAGTGACCAAGGGCCAAGATTTGGCTTTGGGGAGGTCATACGGATCGGTGACGTAGCAGGGAGTGGACTTGGGCCAACCCAAGTGGCGGGCGCCACCTAGGGGTGGCGGGCGCCACCCTCCTTAGGCCCATTTGGGCCCTGCTGAGTGCGCTTGGCCTTTGGTGGTTCAAATATCCAAATTTGGTTCAAATCCTGCATTCAAATACAAATCTATGGACGTGTGGAAATCGGTTAGTTTGAAACCTATTTGACTACATTTCATGCCTTTTTGGTGAATTTTAGGGTAAAATGTTGATGGTAAAACAGGTGTTTAACGACCATCAACACCCATCAGGCTCATCTCAAATTCCATGCTCATAGTATCTGCAAACTTGGCAACCAAAGCATAAGAAGAACCACAAAAAATGATATCATCCACGTAAATCTGAACCAACAAAGTGTCATTGCCTTGCTTGAGGAGAAAAGGCGTTTTATCAACACATCCCATTTTAAAACCCTTAGCAAGCAAAAAGGTTTTCAACCTATCATACCAGGCTCTAGGGGCTTGTTTCAAACCATACAAAGCTTTGTGAAGTCTAAAAACATGGTTTGGAAACTTGGGATTTTCAAAACCAGAGGGTTGTTTCACATACACCTCTTCTTCTATGTAGCCGTTTAGGAAGGCACTCTTAACATCCATTTGAAAAAGTTTGAAATCTTTGGATGCTGCAAAAGCCAAGAGGTTCCTAATTGCATCCAAATGAGCTACAGGAGAAAAAGTCTCCTCATAGTCTATCCCCTCCTTCTGACTATACCCCTGGGCTACAAGTCTGGCCTTGTTTCTCACAACATGGCCATCTTCTCCTTGTTTGTTTTTGAAAACCCATTTTGTCCAAATAGGGTGGCACTCAGGAGGAAGAGGAGGAAGAACCCAAACCCAATTTCTCTCAAAATTTTCGAGCTCCTCATGCATGGCATTAACCCAATCTGGATCAGATAAAGCGTGTCCAACATCTCGGGGTTCAAAATCAGCACCAAATGCAGAATGAGCAAAGTGAGAGATTTGTTGTGACCTAGACCGAGTAACGCGTTCGTGGATGTCGCCGATCATCTGTTGAGGAGGGTGTTGGCGCTGGATGTGTCGTGACACCTCCCTTGCTGAAGTAACCTCCCCCTCAATAGTAGCTGGTGCCTCCTCGGGGTACAAGTGGTACAGCCCGAGGTGGTGGATCACACGGCCCCCATGTAGTGGAAGAAGATGGGTCGGGGCCACGTGCAGTCGTGGTCGAAGTCGACCCAATTGTTACAGCATGTGGAGGAAGTGTTGGATCATCAATCCCTTCAGCAACTTCTTCCTCATCATCAAAAAGTGGTTCGCTAACCTCGTGATCACCTGCACGCTCAAATCTAGAAGAAGGACAATGCATGGTTGTTGACGGTCCTTAAACACCTGTTTTACCATCAACATTTGACCCTAAAGTCCACCAAAAAGGCATGAAATGTAGTCAAATAGGTTTCAAACTAACCAAATTCCACATGTCCATAGAATTTTATTTGAATGCAGGATTTGAACCAAATTTGGACATATGGACCCACCAGAGGCCAAGCCCACTCAGCAGGGCCCAAATAGGGCCTAAGGCGGGTGGCGCCCGCCACCCCAAGGTGGCGCCCGCCACCTCTAAGTGGCGCCCGCCACTTGGGTTGGCCCAAGTTTCACTCCCTGCCACATCACCGATCCGTGTGACCTCCCCAGGGCCAAATCTTGGCCCTTGGTCACTAGGTCAGTGGCATCGGACGGCTCAGGATGAAGTGGCGTGGATCAAGGCTGAATGGCGGTTGCTAGGACATGCAACCGACCTCCAAACTGGCTTGGAAAACCACCTCGATGCCGTTGAAGCCAAGGCAGTGCATCCAACGGTGAGGGAGGTGGCGGCCGCCACCTAGGGCTGGCGCCCGCCACTAGGGTTAGCCCTAGGTCGGCTGGCTGCCCCCCTATAAGTACCCCCCTCACTCATTTGAGCTATAAATACCCCCCGGAGGCACCTCTTCATTCACAACATATCCCTCATATCCCACACTTCCAAGAGAAGCAAAGCAAGAGAAGCAAGTGAGAGTTAGGATAGAAGCTTAGAGAGCTTAGGCAAGTAGGTAGCTAGTAGAGCAAGGCATCTTTGCCCTCGCGGTAGCGCTGCTCAAGGCTTAGCTCAAGAGTAGAGGCGTGCGAGTGATCGGTTCTGGAGCTGGGAAGAGTCTTCCTTCATCTCCAGTTTAGGTTTTGCCCTTGTTACTCAAGCATTTACTATATTATAGTTCATCATTTCAAGTATTACTTTATTCTACTTATCAGTATTGAGTGGTATACTTGATTGATTGCTTGAGTGCCTAGCTATCCTACAGTTTAATTCACTTAGCCATAGTAGTTAATCTCTAGTGAGCTTAGTGTTTGATCTTTGCCAATAGGTTGCTTAGTTAGTTTAGTGTTTATCTTATTAAGTCAAGTGTTTGCTCTGACGTCCGCAAGGGTGTCTCTATTCAAAGCTAGGGTAGAGATAGTTAGAATATAATTAAGCGTGGTGCTTAGTTATAGACTTACCTTCAGATACGGCTAGACCCCCGGATAGCTGTGGTAGCAAGCAGGTGGTGACAGCCCTGTGCGCCTTGAATTCCACTACGTAGTTGGCCCAGTTTAATAGTAAGGCACGTTGTGCTAGCGTTCAACCTAAGTAAGTGGTAAAGGCTAGTACGCCTCGATACTTGACAAGATAGGAATAAAACTATACTCAACTTAGTTGCTTTATTGTCTTTTGCCTGCCCTGCTTCGTAACTGTCTCGCTTCGTAGTTATCTTGCTTGGTAGTTATCTAGGATTAGTTATCAGTAGTTATTAGTTAGTTACCCTTAGTTACCCTCTATCTACCTATCCATCCACCTTACCTTAGCCATCCATTTCATCCTTACCTATCCACCCATATATTCTTTCTAGCCTTTCATCTTCCCTTCTCCCCTTTTCCTTTTTCTTATTTCTTCGACTCTCATCCCCTCCTTGACTCAACTCATACACCACCCTAGCCTTCCCTTGGGATCAAATAAATCGACACCTGGTACTCCCAGGCGAAGTGCTACTACGATAGTTCTGTGCGCTTGCAGAATCTCCTCCTGGTAGATTGCATTCTCGCTAGCTAGCTCCTACTAGTGTCGGGACTGACAACCCCGTTTGGCATTAGTAGATAGCTGCTTTAGCTTCACTCCTTTAGGTATAGTGACCGGGCTTGCTTCAAGCACTTCTGACACCGTTGCCTGGAATAGATTCCATAGTCTGCTCCTAGTAACGACGTTGGCTAGTGTCATCAAGCATTTCTGGGCCGTTACCGGGGATAGTTGCCTAGCTCTATCTTTAGTGAAGCTATGAACTACCAACAATGGTCTCATCGAAGGTGACATCAGATGTCTCCATGACTCGGTTAGTAGCAAGGTTAAGTACACGATATGCACGAGTATGATTACCATAACCCAAAAAATACACCGTCAGAAGAACGAGACTCAAACTTGTCCAAGTTACCTTTCTTGAGTATAAAACAGTGGCAACCAAACACTCTAAAATAACTCACTTTGGGTTGCTTCCCAAATCGCAACTCATAAGAAGTTTTCTTCAACAAAGCACGAAGAAAAATGCGATTGGAAATATAGCATGCAGTGTTTATAGCCTCGGCCCAATATCGCCTAACAGTCCTATGCTCATCGAGCATCGTCCTGGCCATCTCTACAAGGGTCCGATTTTTCCTCTCTACAACACCATTTTGTGGCAGTGTGTAGGGAGATGAAAACTGATGCTCTAAACCCAAAGAGTTACAAAACTTCTCAAAATCCAAGTTCTTAAACTCGGAACCATTATTGCTACGAATAGCTCTCATCATGTTCTTAGGGAACTCGTTCTGAAGTCGCAAGATCAAATTGCGAGCAAACATGAAAGTCTCAGTTTTCTCAGCTAAAAATAAAACCCACGAATATCTCAAAAAATCGTCAACAACAACAAGCACATACCACTTCCCCCTAACCAAGCTCACCCGAGCCGGACCAACAAGGTCCATGTGTAAAAGCTCTCCAGGGTGTTTGGTCATAACTTGGTTCACAAGATGGTGGGGAGCGGCTACCATTTTCCCATGTCTACAAGAATGGCAGACAAGGTCCTCCATGTACAACTTGGGCAATCCTCGGATTAGGCCAGGTGAACTAAGCCTTGCAAGCAAGTCGAAGCTCAAGTGACCGAGTCTCTTATGCCACTTCCAAAGATCAGAAGAGGAAGGACCAGCCAAAAGACAACGAGAAATTCCAAACGACTCCGAGAAATTCGCACGAAAGACTTTCCCAAAGGGCAAAATTGAACACACAAGATTGCCCTGAGGATCCAAAATACGACTGAGATTCGGCTTAAAACGAATCTCATAGTCATCATCAAAGAGTTGCGAAACAGAAAGAAGGTTAAAATGCAAGTTAGAAATAAGAGCAACATCACGCAACACAAAGTGCTCATTAACTCGCACGGACCCACGAGACAACACCTTACCTTTGCTATTGTCGCCGAAGGTGATAAACTCCTTTCTGGCAACCGGACTAAGACTGGAGAACCACTTGGCGTTTCCAGTCATATGCCTTGAGCACCCGGAATCCACCAACCAATTGTCCTCCAATCGTTTGAGCTACATCAATAAAAAGACATAGGGTGAACATACGGTCCAATACTGTGGTGAGTAAAATGGGAAGTGTACCAGTGTTGGGCCGGCTGCTCAAAAGAACGGTTAGTAGCAAAACCATTCCTAGCACGCCTACGGGGAAAGCGATCACCACGTATAGGAAAACATGGTCCGCTAAGGGAAGAGCGTCCATCGCGATACTCAAAACGCGGTGGGGGGTAATGCTCAACAGCAAAGCCACCGCCACGGGGTCCAAAACCTACAAAAGCAGGCTCCCGCCGGGCATGACCTCCTTGTGGCCTTGGACCTTGAGGCATTGGACCTCTAGGCAGCAGCTCTCCTTTCAACCTTCGGTTCACGTACATCATGGAAAGGATGGTACATGTCCGAGTTGTTCATCTGCTTTGCACGGCGCTCCTCTCTCTTGCGCCGAAAGAAAAACTCCCACAAGTGTCCATCTCTCCCACAGTGCTCACAATGGTACCTCACCGCTCTCAAAGGGGGTTGTTGCTACTCACGGTAGTGGGTGTGGATCACTTGCCCTTTTTGTGGCATGAGCTCCTCTTGGATAGGTGGCATTGTGTCTAGCTTGTTCCTTAGGTGGTTGGGTTTAGGAGACCACACTTGTTTCTTTGGTGGAGCTCTCAGAGGTTCCACATACACTCCATCCTTGGTGTTAGGCTTAAGAGGCTCTTTGGGTGGTATCTTGGTAAGTTTGGGAGTAGTGGTGGAGTTGGGCTTCTCACTCGGGTTAAGACCACTAGACTCTCCAATCTTGCCAAAAGAAGCAGCACTCTCCATCCCCTGAGCAAAGCCTACACCTGGACCTCCAGCAACACGCTTGAATTGGGCAATCTTCATTGTTGACGCTCACTAATGCTCATAATTAACAGTCAACTATTGCATGAAATGACAATAAATGAATCATAAAGCATAGTTGTAGGGTTTGAAACTAACAAGTTCCACGAGTTTTGGTGCTCTCACTTGTTTTTTAGGACATCCATGTTTTTACCATATAAAAGTATCTCAAGTGATCAAACAGAGCACACCATTGCGAAGAGCTCTTCGAGACAATCGAAACAGACATATGATTTGCTATATTTGGAGTCCCGGAGTGAGAGTCCTCGATGGATACGACTTGGAAGATTCTAGAACATTCCATAAGACACAAGAAGGCGACCCACGGAAGGCGGGGCCCACCTGTCATAGAGGCAGACCGACCGGTCTCCCCCTTGGGCCAACTGGTCAGGTATTGGGCCCAAGCTCGCTCCCCTTCGCGTGGCGCACTCCAACCGACCTCTCCAACATGTTTTGGCCCATTAAGGCCCATGTGCATATGGCGAAGGATTTAGTACCACATCGCTTGCCCAAGGTGGAGGAGAAGCCAGGAGCCCCTATATAATAAACCCAGGACCCCCCTGAGGCAACACATCATCATGGAGTTGTAGAGGCGTCCCTCGAATGGATGACCTTTCTTCTCTATGTAATTAGGTCTAGATTTTCTAATGTAATAGCTTAGCTCTAGTCGGGAGTTAGGGAGAGCGGAGCTGCGCTCTGGTTCTGGAGGAGTCTTCAGAGTTATGGTATGTCTTTATATCTTTTCTTTGTAAGACTTACGCTTTAATATATTTATCTTCTCTATTTACTTTATGCCTTTCATATTATGATTAGTATAGTTGTTATGTTCTAGCATAGGATCTCCGCTCGTATCGAGTGCTCTAGTTATAGGCCATAATTAGAGTAGTAATCGATAGATTAGACTTGGTGTTTACTCTATAGGTTACCTGAGGTTGCGCTCAACCCCACGGATAGTTGTGGTAGCCCCAGGTGTTGACAGCCCTGATGGCCGACGTATTCCACCACGTTCGGGTTGATGTTCGTAGGACCATAGTCAGAGCTTCCCAAACCCCCTTCTCATCCCTTTCTGTGGTTGGTGTTCTGATGTCCCGAAATGTTATTATATGACCGCTATATCTTTTCATCCTTGTTACCTTAGAACCCAAGTAATAGTGAAGTGCATAGGAACCTTGATCTCTCCCGTTGTCCTCCCACTATGGTTATCTATACATTTATCATTAAATTCTCTTTATTGTGCTTTCATTCAATATCATATCATTTATCAATTACTCCTGCTCTAGTCTAATTAGTACTCTGAGTTAGTAGATGCATGATAGTGAATTATCAGATTCTTGACCCTAGCTTCCCAATGGTAAAATATAAATAACGATCCTGGAATACTCCCGGTAAAATGCTACGATGGTGTTCTGTGCGCTTGCAGAATCTTTCATATTCTATTTGCGTTAACAAACGTCAACAAGCATTTTTGGCGCCGTTGTCGGGGAAGCAATTGGTGTAAAGATTTTGATAATGATCTTGATGTCTGCTAATTTAGTGTACCACTAGCTTTAGTAGGATTACCCCTTGTTCTGTTGAGTGTGGAATCGACAGGACATCAGATGCCGGTTTGACCTTATGGCAAGTTTCCATAAGAATGAAGAACCCAGGGTGCCTGAACATTCAAGATCCATCATTAATTCTGGAACCCTGCCATCTTACAGGTTTGTGTATGCATACATATATATTATTTAATCTAACCATGTGTAGATTGAAGAAAAGGTCGCTGTCACAACAATTCAACTCTCATCCCATGTGATGGATATTTACGCTGTGCCGCTCACAAATCCCAGTTGTGAGTCATGGTAAGTATGATCAAGGTGAGACAGTCTTGCTCATGGACTTTAAACTTTATCAGTAGTTATCTTTTTAATTTCTTGCATTCCACTGCATGTTTACTTTTAATCATTCATCCACCTTATTTAGTTTATGTTTCTCATATCAAGTGCATAACATGTTTAGTCCCTTGCATGCATTCATCTAAACGAAAAAATATTAAAAAAAGGGAAAAAATAAAATAAGATACTCCTCACTGTGATCATACTCTTTCATCTCTTTCTGAATAAATCTCGTTTATGCTTCCATGCTACCTTTGTCGATGCTAGTAATTTTTGGTTTGTAAGTATTGATCATACTTCCAAAGGCTTTTAAATTAAGCGTAGTGCTTAGGTTAAATAGTCTACCTTAATCAAATTAGACATGGAGTCTAGTTTGAGTATTGAACTAAAAAGTGCTAGAGTAGATACTGGTTATTCTGTTGGACTAACCCCTGCAGAAAACTCTCAAATACAATTTGGAAAAGTCCTGAGAGGAGTTCACATCAGAGATGAAGCAAGGCATATGATGAACTACAAAATGAAGACTAGGCTCATTCATCATGGATGAATGAACTGTGAGTATTAATGTTTATTTCAATTTATCTTCTACTGCAAGTTATCTTTTACCTTGAACCATGTTAAAATGCAGCCAACACATAAAATGCTAGTCTATGCTAAAGTAATCTTAAAATTATCTTTTCATTAGCATGGATGAATAACACATAGTTATGGATAACAACCCATGTTTCAAATTCAAGTGCAATCCTTCGGGTATGTGTGTCCACTAATATTTTGTAGGAGATGAGGTTTTCTTATTCATGGTGTGAACTTAAAGATCCAAAATCCAACCCGTGGATAGACAAAACTCATCATCAGACAAGTCACTAGTGATGCCGAACACAGCCAAGCTTTGAGCCATCCCAAGGCCTAAGCCAGGACACTAATGATGAGCAGGATGCAACTCACCCCATATGGGTCAATCTGTGCCTACACTCATCATTGTCGAAGACATCAACACCGACACCAACAACAAATATTAGGGTGACGATATGCCACTACATTATAACATTTATGTGTCATCCGAAGGAAGTCTGTTGGTGGTTCACTATGAAGACAAGTAGTGGAAGTTCTCCTCACTTCTAATCAATGCAACACAAGTGCTAGTTTGGGGGATGAGGTGGAACAACTTCAACAACAACAAGGTCCACAATTTCAACTTATGAACATGTTGTTGAAGAAATATCCATAGCTTGGGGGAGACACAATTCCGTTGTCTAGATTTGTTTCATGATCAAGGGTAGGAAGGAGAAATCCAACTTCAAGACACTTTGACCTCCTACTCACCACTTTGATTAGTACAAGCCACTGCACTACAAGAATTAGAAGATGGAGAGATACTACCCGAGCCTACAAATCAAGAAAATAGCTAACCAAGTCTCCATCATCTGGACTTGTTGAGAACAAGACTCAGTTGGCCCACTGTGAGATAGACAAGAGAAGAGAAGCTAGTCTTGAACAACAACCAGCTAAACAAGAGAAGCTTCCACAAGGTGGTTTGACGCAATCACTCTTCAATGATAAATATCATTTCAAGGTAAGTGACCATCACTTTAAAAGCTTCTCCTTGTTTCTGGTATGTGCATAATAACCAAACATGTTTAAGTTACACCTCACTTGATCCAACCTAATCAACTCAACATGTTCAGTTCTTTACTCTTTATTCATGGCTTTACTCTCTTGAATCTCACTATTGTAACCAAATGAGCTAAAATGTTGTGCATCCAACCTTTGGAAGATGATATAACACAATCATAAAAAGATCGACACATTATGCATAGATTATCCTTCCTTGGGTTAAGCAAATTGATCTGTTAAATATTTTAAGATGCTACTTTCATGCTCATCTTCTGATCCTATCACTCATGTTAAGATTGAATAGAAAACATAAACAACAAGTTTATCTTGTTCAATGTGCCTAAGGTTAGAATGAACAAAACTTTTGGTTTTGCTGGTGTTTTTCCACCAACAGAGCCCATGCACTTGATCTTTACCTTGTCTTTATGAGCAGGATACACTCTTGAGCAAAACATGGAGGAGTTTGTCAACTCCCACATTCTACAGAGTGAAGGTCCTGGATCTACCAGAACATGCACATTGAGCAAGATGCCGCCAGCTTCCACAATTAATGTTTCACTTCAAGTTGTTGGGCGAGCGAAGAACATGAGTGACACCATATGAAGAGGTGTAGTTATCAAGGTCTACATATTGGGATCAAATGATGCACCTCAGGAATGAACATGGTGAGAAGTCATGTTCAAAGGACTTAAAACATTGAACCCTCGCCGAAAGGTAAAATCGGTAGTTATCCATATTTATCTTTTGTGCATTAGTTTCTATTTTTGCATGTTTAGTGTTCATCATCATCTCTCCATAGCATATTTACTTCTCTGCATTAGCATTACATAAAAAGAAAAATAAAAATATTTTATTTATTGCACTACATCATAAAACCTAAAGCCCCATGTGAATGATTTTGTGGTGTGTAAAAACCCACTTGAAATATTCACCGTGGGGGCATAAAAAAAATATGCATACATTCATCCTGTTGCATTTTTCTCTTTCCTCATAAAACATATTAAAATACAAAAATATTGAGAAAGAGATCTTACTAAAACTCTAGACAACTAAGGCTTGAATGGCCAACCACTAACGCTTAATCTGTTCCACAAGTTTTGTTGTCTATTTGAGTTTCACAGGATTTAAAAGGTCAAGAAAAGTTGACAAGCAAGTGGATGTCTCGTCCACTATTGGAGCACTATTTCAACAACCATCAACATCAATGAAAGCTCCGATAGAGGAAGAACATTTTCACCGCCAGTCTGCTAGATTGCAAGATCAAACGACTACGTCAACATTCAGCTTGGGGGAAAGCACCCCCGTGTATCCAGGTAAGTATCTTTATCCTCTTAAATTTTTCTTTCAATAAATAAATTCAAAAAAAAATGGGAGCACATGAAGGCTCACCCTTAAAACGAGAAAGAACAAAAATATTCGAGCACATGAAGGCTCGATGCGATCGAAGGGATTGGCTTGGAGGAGATGCACCCCCGTTATCTTCGTGATTCAGGTATGTCTTACTACTATCTTAGTTTTTTTAAGCCAATAGGTTATAATGTGTTAGATTAAATAAATAAAGCATGTCTAATCTGAAGAACTCTCTCTCTCTAATTTCTTAAAATGGAAATGATGAATAGTTGCTCTATTGTATTTCTTTCTAGTACCTAGCCTTCAAGCATGAGTTCTCTCAAGTTTAAAATTAATTATGCCTTAAAATGAAATTAAACATATGGGTAGCAAATGCTTGACCCAGAGTCTAAGTAATTGACAGATATGATATGTGATGATTTGAGCTACTGTTATCTTGTTCTTAAACAACACTAGTTCCGGAGAGTTTCCAATATTAATATGACCAATAATTGCATTGAGTTAAATTAAGCTTTGTTGACCCTGTGAGAAGTGTTGACTCTTGCTAACGTCGTCACTAGGAGTAGACTATGAATCTATCCTCGGCAATGGCGCCAGAAAGATTTGTTGGTACTTCTTGATGTAAGAAGTATAACTAACTATTCGTATGACTATTGGTAGGTTCCGCAAGCGCACAGAATAAGTCTATTGTAGCACTGCACCCGGGAGTAACCGAGTATCGTATTTATTTCCACAGGGAAGCTACTAGGGCAGAACTAACACTAGGACTGCTATGAACAACTAGTGATTCTAGCAGGGTTGATCGAGATGTATGATTGGGGGTTGATATCTACTACTACTAAAAAGAAAAGAAAGACTAACTACTACTAAACTAAATCGGCGGGGTCTGGCCGATGAACAGATTAATGTTTTCCTACACACTTACGAACACAACTAACTTAGCAATAAAGAGTTTATCTAGTTCTTCGAACCGTACACACCCTCTAGACTATTTACCTCAGACGTGCACAACGAGGTTTATGATTTAAGAACTAACCTAACTACGTGGTGGAATTCAAGGCTCCCAGGGCTGTCACCACCTGTTTGCTACCACAGCTATCCGGGGGGCTAGCCACAAACTAAGGTATAACTAGTCTAAGCACCGCGCTTACACTAATATATACTACTCTAATCTTGCGTCCAAAACTAGAGCACTGATTACTCAGCGAAGAACCCAAACTAGATGCAAACTAAATACTAAGTTATCTATGATCGAAAGCACTCAACAAGAACAATAAGTAAAGAACTTAATGTAAATGCTGAAAGTAGAAGAACACTAAGATAAATGAAGAAAGACTTGGAATTATACCAGAGACTTGGAAGATCCTCTATTACAACTCCAGCTCTTCTCTTCTACACTCTCGCTCTCACTCTAAGTCTCTCAACTAGAGTGTTCCTTCACCAGAGCTTCGCTTACAAGAGAGTGGGACTAATGAGGCGAGGTCTGAGTACAAATGAGCTCGGGGGGTCCTATTGATAGCCTAAGGGACCTAGGGGGGTACTTATGGACCTAGGGTTAGGTCAGGGGGGTGAGTGTGGTGGCGGGCGCCAGCCCTTGGTGGCGGCCGCCACCCCCCTGGCCGTTGGATTCACCGCCTTTGCTTCAACGGCATCCAGGAGGTCCAGAGAGGCAGTTCCAAGGTCGGTTGCATGTCCAAAAACCGTCACATGGGCAATTGGGGTCATGATCCATGTGACATCCCTTCTTGGCCCTTGGATGCAATGATCTAAGTGATCAATGGCTGCAAATGAGTGTGGCATGCCTCCCCTGGATCAGTGACGTGGCAGGGGAGGAGTTTGGGCCTCACTCCCTTGGCGGCCGCCAGTGATGGGTGGTGGGCGCCACCCCACCTTGGCCCAAAGTGAGCCTAGGTGAGTGTGCTCGCCTCCTGGTGGGTCCTCTTGGTCATTTTGCTCAAAAACCCTGCAATTTCCTACATTCAAATAAAACTCAAGGACAAGTGGAAATTGTTAGTTTATAAAGGTTTTTGGTTGATTTTAGGCCCTTGTGTTGCGTTATGTGACCTTGTTGATGCTAAGAATATGACACTTAGTGAGCGTCAACAAGCTCCCCCAAGCTTACCTCTTGCTCGTCCTCGAGCAAGCATGGACTTGAAATAATCTTGGAAGCTCTGTGTTTTTGTTGTGTATGCCCATATTATTTTCATCACCATGGAATTGGTAGCCTTCCCTGCACTCAAGATTAGAACAAAATACCAGCAAGAAAGAAGGTTTGTCTTTCCCTTGCCTATTCTGCTAATCAAGATATGTGGAGTTTTTGCAAGTTTTGTTCAAAAGAAAGCATGCTTAGTAACTTCTGTGGCTCACTCAATCACTCATATTTGTATGTGGAAATGGAAGAATTATCCTCTCACTAAGACTTTATGTGGGGTTTAATGGGTAGGATAAAATTGAGCATGCAATGCTAGCATAATTTTGCTAAGTTAGACAAATGGAGCAAAGGAGCAACAAGTCATAGGTTCAGACTAGGAATGTGCAAGTGTGTGGTATTTATTGTGGCTAATACTTTCATGGCACTTCTCCTTTTTATCTCATTTGTGGGATCATGGCTATCAATGAGAGCATTTGCTCTTTTGGATATTCTCTTCTTTCTAGAGCACTTGCTCTTTTGAATTTTCTTTCTAGAGCACTTGCTCTTTTGAATATTCTTTTCTTTCTAGAGCACTTGCTCTCTTTTTTTGAATGATTATAGCCATGTCCCTGAGATTTCATTATGGAGCATGATATTTTGCCATGAAGTATTCCTAACAATGAATGGAAATAAAGGCATTTTGTGTGCATATTCTCAGTGTAAGAATAGCACTATATAGGTGGGTGCAAGTGAATTCCTTGGTCTAAAAAATATGACAAGTTTCTCTACCATGACTATCAACAAAAGTCTAACTAGCTCAACACTAACATGCAGCAAGTGGAAGCTCCTACTCTAAGAGTAAAAATTATTTGGCTTTGGTAGGACTTGCTTTGCCACAGAAGTACTTAGAGCAAGTTTTTAAATTTTTCAAAATAATTACTCCACAAACTTGACTTGCTCAAGTCAAAGTAGAAACTTACTTCCCCTTTACTTAGTCTAATGCTCATGTCTCAAGTTTAGTTCTAGCATACGTTCTCCCATGATAACTCTAATGCATGACATACATTATTTTTATTCATTAAAAAGACTTATGATGAGAGCGTTTTATTTATTGCTATTTATTTATTATTATTTTTTTAACTGCAAATTAACTAAGATAAAACTCAAATTTAAATTACTGAAATAAATAAAAAAAATAAAACTGACAGAAATAAAGATGGTAGTGATACTTACCTCGTTGACGGGGGTCCTCCCCCAAGCTGGCTTTTGGCGTGGTTGGGTTACATCCATCCCTGACGACAGTACATGTCGTCCCAGTTCTGCTGGTTCTGCTGCAGGAGAGAAGAAATATTACCCAGTTCTCCAATAGTTTCCTGGCGGAATTCCTGGAAATTTTGGTTCAAGTCGTTCAAGTCCTGGCGGATTTCGGCAGTATCCATGGTGAGTCCATTCATTTGGTGCTGAAGATATCCCATATCGCGCATCCACTCGTCCTGATGAAAGGACGAATGGCGAGCGGCCTGTGGCGAGATTCACCTATGGAAGAACTCATCACCACGGCCAGTGTACCGGGTGGATCCTCCCAAGGAATGGGATGAACTCCCCAACTGGGATGAGTGAAAGGACGCCTCCCGGTCGTATTCCCACCGCGGATGTTGCGGTTGTTGCCAATTCGATCCTCCTGCTTGGTGCGATCCAGGGGGTATCAAATCACCATAGTGTGCCGCTCCTACATACCGCCCTGCATGAAAAGGGTCAAACTCCTGTGCCGCTGCTGCGGCTCTTGCGGCCTCTTCTGCTGCACGGGTCTGCGCTCGCGTCCTCCTCCTGGGAACCTGCATGATGTTCTCTCGGGCCAACCTGCGGTTTTGCTCTGCCTCGGTCTCCAGGGCCAAAAGTAACGTTGGTGCATTCACCAACCAAAGTGACATGTCAGGAAGAGCGATTTTATTCACATAATCTTGGTAGATCATGTGAATCTCACCGGTCTCCTGGTTCTCATGCAAGAGGTGTCCTTGCGAGAAATGCTCCATGGTCAAAAGGTCTCGGTCACTAGGAATGTAGGAGTATATAGCGGTGTTCAGCAGACCCATGTTAAAAGCCAGTCTAGTTATCCATGATGTCATTTCAATATTTCCAGTGCGTTGATTAAATTGAGACCAGTAGTCTGCCATGGCCTTGGCGGGTGATACTTTTATGTGGTTTACTAGAGCATAAAGCAGCAGCATTTCAGGCTTTTTAATTGGTCTTAAGTCAGGTCTTGGAAAGAGTGTGATACTAATATATTTGTGGAAAAACATGAGCGTGGGGTTGTGGATATTACTTATACGGGGCAAGCCTGGGTCTCTGTTCCCAGCAATGCTTCTCCAAAAATCATTTCTATTAAAACCCGTACAAGCAGATTCCAGGTTTAGCAAGCATGAATCATCAAAATTTAATTGCTTGCTAAACTGCCCCCACGAAAGAGTGTGCTCTTCATTAAGAAGCCAGAAGGTTATGTGAGTAGCAGACAATTGCATGGTAGCTAGAAATTCCATTGTGAGGGGAAGGATTCCCTCCTCATTAACCTTCCATGCATCTTCCCATCCTAAGGTTCGAGAAATATAGAGAAACTCACTGTCCATACCAGTGCGACTTAGCAAGTCGGCGTCGATGTGGCGGGTGTGAATGAACTCCCTCTCACTGAGGATGTTCCGGGCCTGCCTTTCCCGATCACTCTGCCAGATGATATCATTAATGGAGTTCAGGATGTGGATGGTCGGTCCAGCCTGGTGTGTGGGCGGAGAGTCCCGATCCACCGACATTTCGTTGGTGGATGGAGTACCCCACCCGGCGCTCTCCTCATCACTCCCAGCAAAGCGAATGTGAGTGTTTGGCCTCGACGAACTTCCCTCACCCTTACTCTTCTTCTTCTTGCCGGTGAAGAAGTTCTTGAGAGGGCCCATGACTTCCTTGCTAGTGCTCAAGGTGCTGGTGTTTTTGTGTTTTGAGTGAGGTGTAAGAACTTGCATGGGGTGTGGGTAGTATTTATAGGCTGAGGATGGAAGGGGGAAGGATGTGAGCTCCTCCCACCTGGCGGGCTCCACCAATAAGTGGCGGGCGCCACCCCACATTGCCCATTTCTGCCTGCAACCGACACATGAGGTTTCCCTTGTAATGTCCACTAAAATTCCAAGTGGGGAATAAAGTGGTCGGGTCGGTGCAAAGTGAAAAGAGTGTAACCTCCTAAATGGGGCAAGTGAGCTGAGAATTTCAAAGACCACTTCTTCATCCTGGTCATACTTTATACCAAGGATGGTGGGAAACTTACTCGGGAGCAGTTTTATACCGAAATGTGGAAATAGAGGTGGCGGGCGCCAGGAAAAAGTGGCAGGCGCCACCCTCCTTGGCTGAATTTCACTCCAACTCACCCCTCCTTTCACCTAGTGCTCTCCTTGTCACTCTCCATCACATGTGCACCAGAATTTTTGGGTGGAGATGTGTCCAAAAGGTGGAGTGAGAGGGGGAGACATGAGGAGACATGGGAGTGAGTGATTGCATTGAAATGAGCAAAGCCATGGGTCTCCCTTGGTGTTATTTGGGTCTAGGAGGTAGGTGTAATAGTCTAGAGATTGGCTAGTGCACCCTAGGGTGGCGGGCGCCACCCCTATGGCTGCCCTAAGCCCCCTGGGAGCCACCTAATCACTCTAGTAATCACCCAATTTGCTGAACATTAAATTGCTTAAGTAAAAACGAAAATTTAAATGGGGGATAAAGACTTACCTTAGCCTAGCTTACCTTGGTTAGCCGCTTTGGATTCCCGATTAGTGTCGCCTTCACGGTGCTTGTGGTGGAATGTAGGCAACGACGAACTTTGATGACGGGTGTTTTTTCGGTCACGGTGTGAACTCGAATTTCTCCTCCTTTCCACTGATGTGGAGATGAATTTCTCCAGCTCCTACATCAATGGTGGCTTTTGCAGTGCTCAGAAATGGCCGTCCCAAGATCAATGGCGTCCGGTGGTCGGGATTAATATCCAGAACCACGAAATCCACCGGGACAAGAGATTCCGGATTTTCACCGAAATATTCTCTGCTATTCCCGCGGGATATCGGAGCGATTGATCGACTAGCTGCAAACACATAGAAGTAGGGGACAAGGTATGATGATTTAATTTATCATATATTACCTTGGGCATGACACCGACGCTTGCTCCCAGATCACAGAGTGCATGCTCGAAGTGCTGCTCTCCAATTGAACATGCGATCGTTGGGTTTCCTGGGTCCTTCTTCTTTTCTGGGAGTTGGTTTAAAATGACCGCACTGCAATTTTTGGTCAATTTAACCACATCCCTACTTTGAATTGGTTTCTTCTTATTGAGCATGTCTCTCAAATATTTTGCATAAGTTGGAACCTGCATAGCGTCAATAAATGGCACATGTATATATAATTTTTGAATTACCTCGACGAATTTCTTGTATTGGTCGTCTTCCGTCGGATTTCTGTTTCGATCTAGAAAAGGTAATACATGTGTATCATAGAATTCATGAGGAGCAGTTCGTACCTTGGATGAAGGTTCAGCTGGCATCTCCTCTTCTTCGTCTTCTTCAACATTAACAATATTTTTCTTTGCTGTAGTATTACTACTAGGAACTAAATTAGGATGAGGGGGATTACGAGTGGATTTACCACCTCTCGTGGTTACAGCTTTTACCTCCTCATAGTATTTAATTTGAGATTTAATGTTATCTACTGTTTGCTCTAATCTCTTATTAAAATTAATCTGTTCCTTAAATGCTTCAGAAAAATCTTTCAGTTTAGCATAAATTCCTTCTAACATTTTATCATGTTCAATTAATTTATTATTTATGCTATCATTAATTCTACCTTGATTAGAAACTAATTTTCCAATAGGAGAATTAAATACGGAGGTTTGAGGCATACCTTTATTATTCCATTGTTGGATCATTGGAATTGGAGGTTCTCCGTAACCAGCATTATTAAGAAGGGATTTGGCATCCTCTTTATTAATTTCTGCTTGACCTTCTCTTGACGAAGCGGCTCTTTGCTTGGCGTAGTACTCCTTTGCAGCACGATCTCTCTTCTCATTTATTCCTTGCTCTAGCAATTTTACCAAAGTTTGCAGGGTAACAGAATCAGCTTGCTTAATTTTAGACATACCTCTAGCACGTTTTTCTGTCCATCCTTGATTCGCCACCATTGTCTCGATCAATTTGGTTGCCTTCTCTACAGTGAGAGAGTGGTATGCACCTCCGGCGGCAGCATCAATGTGTTGTCGAGATTCTTGCTGGAGTCCATGGTAGAAGCTCTGGATCAAGTACCAGTCTTGCGTACCATGGTGGGGACAGTGTTCAACATACTCTTTTAGTCTCTCCCAAGCTTCAGTGATTGTTTCTTCGTCTCCCTGTCCAAAGTTGGAAATCTTGCTACGTAAAAGAATAGTTCGACTTATCAGGCAGAACTTGTTGAGGAATTGATCCGTGCATCTCACCCACGTCAGCAGGTGTCCAGAGTTGAAGAGGAACCACTGCTTCGCTTTTTCGACTAATGAAAATGGAAAAAGACGAAGTCTGATGGCATCCCGCGAAACTCCCTACACAGAAATTGTACTACATATCTCCAAAAAATTCCAGAGGTGAGCATTGGCATCCTCGGAAGGTTTGCCATTAAATGCAATAGCTTGAGCCATACGTATTAAGTGAGGTTTAAGCTCAAAATCTACATTACTAGTAGAAGGTAACACTGGAATGTGAGCAAGAGTAGGCATGGAATACTCACAGAGTGTTTTGGTCGACGTCGATGTTGATTGATCGTTGGAGCAGCTTGGTTCGTCAGTCACTCTTGACTGGGATTCTTGTCTCGACGAACTCCTCTCACGAAGCTCCAGGTTCTTCCTCGGAGGAGTGAGATTAGCTCTCGCTCTCCTAAGAATGGCCTCGAGATCTTCTTGATAGTCGCTCGGAAGATTGAATCCGGCCATGACTACTTGAACGATCACAAACAACGAACAATATATATACCCTCTAGAACTACGGGGGTTAATTCAATAGAAATCACAAAGAATTAATTCTAGCCAATTGCTTCCCCGGCAACGGTGCCAGAAATGCTTGTTGACTCTTGCTAACGTCGTCACTAGGAGTAGACTATGAATCTATCCCCGGCAACAGCGCCAGAAAGGTTTGTTGGTACTTCTTGATGTAAGAAGTATAACTAACTATTCGTATGACTATTGGTAGGTTCCGCAAGCGCACAGAATAAGTCAATTGTAGCACTTCACCCGGGAGTAACCGAGTATCGTATTTATTTCCACAGGGAAGCTACTAGGGCAGAACTAACACTAGAACTGCTATGAACAACTAGTGATTCTAGCAGGGTTGATCGAGATGTATGATTGGGGGTTGATATCTACTACTACTAAAAAGAAAAGAAAGACTAACTACTACTAAACTAAATCGGCGGGGTCTGGCCGATGAACAGATTAATGTTTTCCTACACACTTACAAACATAACTAACTTAGCAATAAAGAGTTTATCTAGTTCTTCGAACCGTACACACCCTCTAGACTATTTACCTCAGACGTGCACAACGAGGTTTATGATTTAAGAACTAACCCAACTACGTGGTGGAATTCAAGGCTTCCAGGGCTGTCACCACCTGTTTGCTACCACAGCAATCCGGGGGGCTAGCCACAAACTAAGGTATAACTAGTCTAAGCACCGCGCTTACACTAATATATACTACTCTAATCTTGCGTCCAAAACTAGAGCACTGATTACTCAGCGAAGAACCCAAACTAGATGCAAACTAAATACTAAGTTATCTATGATCGAAAGCACTCAACAAGAACAATAAGTAAAGAACTTAAAGTAAATGCTGAAAGTAAAAGAACACTAAGATAAATGAAGAAAGACTTGGAATTATACCAGAGACTTGGAAGATCCTCTATTACAACTCTAGCTCTTCTCTTCTACACTCTCGCTCTCACTCTAAGTCTCTCAACTAGAGCGTTCCTTCACTAGAGCTTCGCTTACAAGAGAGTGGGACTAATGAGGTGAGGTCTGACTACAAATGAGCTCGGGGGGTCCTATTTATAGCCTAAGGGACCTAGGGGGGTACTTATGGACCTAGGGTTAGGTCAGGGGGGTGAGTGTGGTGGCGGGCGTCAGCCCTAGGTGGCGGCCGCCACCCCCCTGGCCGTTGGATCCACCGCCTTTGCTTCAACGGCATCCAGGAGGTCCAGAGAGGCGGTTCCAAGGTCGGTTGCATGTCCAAAAACCGTCACATGGGCAATTTGGGTCATGATCCATGTGACATGCCTTCTTGGCCCTTGGATGCAAAGACCTAAGTGATCAATGGCTACAAATGAGTGTGGCATGCCTCCCCTGGATCAGTGACATGGTAGGGGAGGAGTTTGGGCCTCACTCCCCTGGCGACCGCCAGTGATGGGTGGCGGGCGCCACCCCACCTTGGCCCAAAGTGAGCCCAGCTGAGTGTGCTCGCCTCCTGGTGGGTCCTCTTGGTCATTTTGCTCAAAAACCCTGCAATTTCCTACATTCAAATAAAACTCAAGGACAAGTGGAAATCATTAGTTTATAAAGGTTTTTGGTTGATTTTAGGCCCTTGTGTTGCGTTATATGACCTTGTTGATGCTAAGAATATGACACTTAGTGAGCGTCAACAAGAAGTTATCATACTATTGAATTGAGATCACTTACACATTTCATCTATCTTCTGCATAAATGCTCATGATTATCGGTTCCTATCCTCTCAAAAGTTTGTTGGAAGCATATGGCTATTGAAAAAAAAGAAAAAAAAGATTCCGAGGAAATAAAAAGGGACAAGTGTCCGAAACCTCAAAAAGATAGATCCCGAGGAAATAAAAAGGGACAAGTGTCCGGAACCTCTTGGAACTTTCTTCTACTTTCTTCATCAGGAGGTCCATCTTCGCGCAGAGCATGTCCACCTCATTGAGAGCATGAACACCTCTCTTTTTCGGCTGAAGACGTTCCTCATTCCAACCTTGGTTGGTAACCATCTTCTCTATGAGGTCCTTGGCATCTCTCACATTGTGTTGTAAGAATGCCCCTCCAGCGGCTGCATCTAGGTGACTACGGGCCATACCGGTCAGGCCATGGTAGAAACCTTGGATAATGAGCCACTCCTCTATCCCATGATGAGGACATGTGCGAATGTACTCTTGTAGACGTTCCCATGCTTCGGGAATATGAAGGACCGGATTAGCGACCAGACGGGGGGTGAATGGGAGCCTCAAATTCAACTCGTGAATAGTATGACCCTTGTCCCAGAAAATCACCCCAAAAGTGAAGACTTGAAACAACCGAAGAGTTCACGACCTACGAGTAGGTGGATACCCTAGGAGATGTCCTAGTGGTACAGCGGAACCCCCAGAGAAACACCGAAACCAACTGCCAAAGCCTCGGAGCAAAACTGCACAATCTGCAGATTTGCGGACTGTCTTGGGTCAGGGTCCCGGACTGTCCGCCGTTAGGTCCCAGACTGTCCGCGACTGGGAGCCGGACTGTCCGCCGGCAACAACGTAGAAACCAAACAGTGCTGCAAGTCTGCTGGACAGGTCCCGGACTGTCTGCGGGTTTGTACCGCGGACTGTCCGCCGTTCACTCGATAGTGAACAGTCAGGGGACTGTGCCCGACTGACCTAGCCGAGTCCCGAGTCCCGGACTGTCCGCCGCTGGGGGCGTGGACTGTACGCGGATGAACAGAGAGCAGAAAAACAACTCAGGACTAAAGTCAATTTGATCAAAACTCGACCAAATCAAAATGGACTTTGATCAAACATTTCCCAGGTGATCCTCTATGTATTGGGGTGCTAATCCTAAGAAATCATTGCACCAAACCAAGTCAATCAAGAGAGATTCGTGGATCACCGAAAAAGGGGGAAGAACAAAGAACGAACGCGAAATCAACCCGATCTATGGATTCGTGTGGTTAGGAGAGAATTCCTTCGGTAGAAAGAAGGGGCTCACGACCAAGAACAAATTGATTGAAGTCGAATCGAAAATCATCTCACGGAGAGGGAGAACAAGGCAAATCTCCGAGAGATGAAAAACCAAAACGTGAAGAACACAAAACACAAGACGCGATTTGATTCGATTTCAGCCGAAATTCCTCCACACGAGGAGACAACGAGAATACGGTCTCGTTTCCTTAAGTTCCCAAAACACAGAGACAAGATTGAGTCTTCCCTGCGGATCGCTAGCAGCGAGGTATGATTAGAACCTAAGCGAGGGCTAGAGAGAGAGAGCTCAGGAACAAATGACTGCTAGGATAGAGAGAGAGGAGGGGTGCCTCTCTTATTTATAGCCTAAAACAATAATCCCCTTTTTACCCCTAGATACAAGAGCGAAGCGGCCAACCCTAGGGGTATCCTGGTCCAACTCTACTGATGGCTGATCTGACGGCCACGCGCCTTCCTCACCCTTAGCTTCGCCTCGACGCAAGCCTCAGGATGCCGCCACGTGCCGCCCAGTCGACCGCCGCGCCTACCTCGTGGATAGCCTCGCCTCCGCACCAGCCTCTCCACGCCGCCATGCGTCGACCGTCCTTTTTGAGGACCTTCCCCCGGTTTTGAGGCCGAAACCGAGAAACCTGGGCCTTCCCCTGGTTTTGAGGCCGAAACCGGGAAACCTGTCCTCAGGCTGAGTTTTGTGGCCCAAACTTAGAAACCCGCGTACCCAGGTTTTGAGGCCCAAACCTGGAAACCGTCCGCGCCGAGTTTTAAGGCCCAAACTCAGAAACCGGCCACCCCGAGTTTTGAGGCCCAAACTCGAAAACCTTCGAGGGTAGCTTTTTGAGGCTCAGCTACCGATCCCGTGCCGTAGACGGGATGTGGTTCGCACACCCTGAGTTCCAGCACCGATGCCGGAGCATGTCCAGCCTCCACGCTGGGCACTGTGCATTCGCCATCCTTCTCGGCCTCCCGCCAAGTGTCACGACGCCATCACCTTCCTCCCGACTTGGCCGATGCACCGCACATCCCCATGTACTCTCGCTTGTCAATGCCACGTGCCAGCTACCACAGCTGGTCCTCAGGTCTCCCGGTCCGTCGGTCCAAGCTCCACGTCCGCCCTTCACCGCTCCCAGTCCGTCGGCACGGCACGTCCCTACTTGACCTTCACCTCACCTTTGACCACTGCCCGAGCTCCACACCAGCACATCAACACAGCCAAGAGACATGTTGCCCATTGATCGATCACTCATCACTCAGGAAGGGAACCACAAGGGCACATATCAACCTTGTGTTCTCAATCTCCCCCTTGATGAGTGCATCATCAACTCATAGTAACCGTAACCAAAATAAAAGAAAAGCAGAATTAGATGGAAGAAGAAAAACTCACTCGAGATGTCCAAAAACCAGAGAAAAAGCTGAAGAAGAACAACTAGAGATAAGCAAAGCTTGGTCCCCAAAGACATGGGCAACAGTTCGACACAACCAAGCAAGAAATCGGAGCAATCAACTCATCAAGGAGCAAAACTCGATCAAAATCAGAGCACAAGACTTGGTTGCCAAAGACATGGGCAACGGCTCGACGCAACCAAGTCAAAAGCAAGCTAGTCCTCAAGAAGAGGCAGAAAAGGACTCAACACCACTAGCTGAAAGCTCGATACCAAACGAAGACTGCATAAGAAGCAGCTACTGCTAGTCCCTCAAGATAGAGGCACAGAGGCTCAACACAACCAGCAGTAAGCCCGATACCAATCAAGAACCATCAAAACATGGTGAAGACAGCTAGTCCCTCAAGACAGAGGCACAGAGGCTCGACGCAACTAGCTAAAAGATCGATATCAAATAAAAGCCAACTCGGAGCAGGCAGAAAACTCCCCCTCACTCAAAGAACTCCCCCTCAGCAAGTGAAGCATAAATCGCAAATTGTCGCCACAGACAGTCTAAAAAATCTCATCATTGGAAACATTCTCCCCCTTGGGGGCAATTTGCAATCAAAAGAGAGGGGAAAAGAACCCAAGTAAGTAAAAACGGAGCTAGGTCATGCCTATCGGAGTCAAGCAAGCGCATATGTGTTAAAAGTGCAAGTTAGCAGCTTCAGGTATATACTCGAAAGAGTGAAAGAATGCTCTAAAGAGTGCTGATCCGACTACAAAGCATCATGCAAAAATGCTAGCAAAGGCTCAAACTGATCATCCAATACAAGATATGAATGCATAAGCCAAAAGAGCAGTTTTAAGCCGTTCAGAAAGTAGTTTCACCATAAAAATAGCACTAATCATGTATAGACAGGAAGTCAAACAAGTGCTAAACATGTATGCCAGGTGAACTACCCCTAGCACAGTTCAATCATCATGCTATAGAATGGAACATAGACTTGTGTTTTCAGATTTTATCAGAGAATTTGCAGCGGTTATTAACACAAGTTTAAATTCAGCATGTGATTGCGAGAGGTTGAAAGCCTGTCATTGCCTAACTTTTCAATCGTGCTAAGCCTATGCATATGCAATCAGAAGCTTAAAGCATCGGTTTCGGTCTTACACTACACAGTTCAAGTTTAACTCAAGGTGCTATGAGAAACAGACTCAAAACCGTGATGTGTTGACAGAGCAGTCCCATCTCGATCTTTTCAATTCACTAATACTTGGTTCATTTTAAACAGAATATGAACAATCCAAGCAAGTGAAAGACTCAGAACTAGAGACATAGCAACCTAGCATATATGAAATAGCTCAAGTGACCTCAACACATCCTACACATGCTAGTTGCCAAACTCAATGGTGAACATGTATCAAATTTTAAGTTCATTAAGCATGTTCATCGTTCTGAAAAATTAGCTTTGCTCACAAAATGTAGCAGTGATCAAGGAGAGCCTAAGCTACAAGCATCATCATATATCATCGAAGCATACACTACTCAGACCATAAATTCATTCTAAGGAATATAGACATGAAGCTTGAAAGGGTAAGATGAATGCATGATGAAGTCAGAATCGGAGCCAAAACAAAACCAGAAAAGACTCAAGACCCCAAAACAAAAAGGATCAGAAAGTCAGTCTATTGTACAACAGGCAAAATGCTTCCCCCATCTAAAAGGGGAAACACACACCAAGCTCACCTCTCAACCGAGCAAAAGTTGAGAGATCCAAAGGCTTGGTGAAAATATCCGCAACCTGGTTATGGGTGTCTACATGCCTAAGGTCAATGTCGCCTTTCTCATAGTGATCACGAAGAAAATGAAAGCGAACATCGATGTGTTTGGTCTTGGAGTGAAGAACAGGGTTCTTTGCCACACTAATGGCTGAAGTTCTGTCGCAAAGCAAAGGAACCCGACTAAAATCCAGACCAAAATCACGTAATGTAGCAACCATCCATAAAAGCTGCGAAGCACAAGAAGTAGCGGCAACATACTCGGCTTCAGTAGTAGACTGGGCTACGTTCGACTGTTTGCGAGAAGATCACGAAACCAAAGAAGAGCCAAGCAACTGACAAGTCCCAGAAGTAGACTTGCGCTCAAGCCAACAGCCGGCAAAATCCTCATCGGAATAACCACAAAGCGAGAGGGTCGAAGAAGAAGAGTACCAAAGTCCGAACTTAGGAGTGTATCAGAGGTACCTCATGATGCGCTTGACCGCTTGCTTGTGTGAAGTCCGAGGGGATGCCTGAAAACGAGCGCACAGACACACAGAAAACTGTATATCCGGCCTCGTCGCCGTCAGGTACAGAAGCGAGCCAATCATACTTCTGTATTCCTTCTGATCAACCGGCTCTCCGTCTTCGTCCGCGTCCATCGCCGCGGTCGTCGGCATGGGCGTCGTAAGAGGCTTGGCCTCGCCCATGTCGAATTTCTTCAGGATATCCTTCGTGTATTTTCCTTGATGCACAAACGTCCCGTCTCGGGTTTGCTTAATTTGCTACCCGAGGAAGAAAGTCAACTCGCCCATCATACTCATCTCAAACTCCCTGCTCATAGTATCTGCAAACTTGGCAACAAGCGCAAGAGAAGAGCCACCAAAGATAATATCATCCACGTAAATCTAGACTAACAGGGTATCGTTGCCTTGCTTGAGGAGAAACAAAGTTCTATCGACCCGTCCCATTTTAAAACCCTTGGAGAGTAAAAACATTTTCAATCGATCATACCACGCTCTTGGGGCTTGTTTCAAACCATACAAAGCTTTTGAAAGTTTATAAACATGGTTTGGAAACTTGGGATCCTTGAAACCAGGGGGTTGCCTAACATAAACCTCTTCCTCTATATACCCATTCACGAAGGCACTCTTGACATCCATCTGGTAATGCTTAAAACCCTTCGAAGCAGCAAAGGCTAGAAGGATTCTAATGGCTTCTAAACGGGCTACAGGGGCAAAGGTTTCCTCATAGTCTATTCCCTCTTTCTGGCAGAAACCCTAGGCTACTAGTCTAGCCTTGTTCCTCACTACCATCCCATCCTCACCCTCTTTGTTTTTGAAAACCCATTTGGTACCTATAGGGTGGCATTGTGGTGGAGGTGGAACTAGGGTCCAAACTTGGTTTCGCTCAAAGTTTTCTAGCTCCTCATGCATGGCATTGACCCAGTTAGAATCAGAAAGTGCATGTCCAACATCTTTGGGCTCAAAAGAAGCAACGAATGCAGAATGAGCAAAGTGAGAGATTTCATACGCTCGCGACCGCGTGACTCGCTGGTCGATGCCGCTGATCATCTACCGCGAGGGGTGAACTTGCTGAACGCTTCGGGGCGCTTGCCTCGCCGAATTCGCCTCTCCCTCGCCAGATGCTGTCGCTCCCTCAGGTGCAGCGGGTGCTCGCTGGAGAGGTGGCTCTAGAGGACCCCAAGAAGAAGACGTCGTGGGATCGGGTCCTCGAGCTGAAGTGGTCGTCGTAGGGTCGACGGGGGCAGCCAGTGGAGTTGGCTCGGGATCACCCCAATCGGCATTCTCCTGCTCCTCCTCCTCCTCCACAAAGATAGTCTCTCCCAGCTCCTGTTCTCCTGCAACATCAAAAGCAGAAGAAACACAAGGCATAATCTCGTCGAATGTGACCTCACAGGTCTCCACTATCCGGTTAGTCTCCAGGTTAAGAACTCGATAAGCACGTCAATAAGAAGCATAACCAAGAAACACCCCATCAGCAGAACGAGATTCAAATTTGTCCAAATTACCTTGCTTCAGGATAAAGCACTTGCACCCAAACACTCGAAAATGAGACACCTTAGGTACCCGTCCAAAACGCAACTCATAAGAAGTCTTTTTCATGAAAGCTCGAAGAAAGATGCGATTTGAAACATGGCAAGAGGTGTTGATCGCCTCGGCCCAAAAACGCCTAGGAGTCCTATGCTCATCAAGCATCGTCCTGGCCATCTCAACAAGGGTCCGGTTCTTGCGCTCAACAACACCGTTCTGCTGAGGGACATAAGGAGAGGAAAACTGATGCTCGATTCCATTAGAAGAACAGAAAGAGGCAAACTGTGAGTTATCAAACTTAGTACCATTATCGCTATGAATAGCTCTAATAGTGTCGGGGGGAAACTCAGTTTTCAACCTCAAGATCAAATCACGAGCAAAAGGAAAAGCTTCATCCTTACCCTCCATGAAAAACACCCAAGAGTACCTCGAAAAATCATCCACGATCACTAGAACGTACCACTTCCCACCCGCTGAGCAAACCCGAGCTGGACCAACTGTGTCCATGTGAAAAAGCTCACCGGTTCGCTTGGTCATCACCTGATTAACAGGTGGGTGAGAAGCAGCAACCATCTTCCCGTGATGACAAGGATGGCAAATAAGATCCTTCTGAAACTTAAGCATGGGCAATCCTTGGATTAGGCCAAGTGAGCTAAGACTTGCAAGCAAGTCAAAACTCAAGTGACCGAGCCTCCTATGCCACTTCCACAAATCAGAAGAAGGATCAACCATCAAACATCTAGCAGAGCCAAAAGAATGAGAAAAATCGGCTCTGAAAACACGACCAAAAGGGACGATCCGACAAACAAGATCTCCCCTAGGATCTAAAACACGACTCAGACCCTTCTTAAAACACACTTCACAATCATCCTCAAGAAGTTGCGAAACAGAAAGCAGATTGTAATGCAAGTTCGAAACCAAATCAACATCCTTAAGAACAAAGTTCTCATTGAGCCGAATAGCTCCATGAGAAACAACCTTACCTCTACTATTGTCCCCGAAAGTGATGTACTCCTTGTGCATCGTGGGGCTAAGGCTGGAGAACCATTCCTTCTTTCCGGTCATGTGGCGCGAACACCCGGAGTCTATGAGCCACATGTTCTCCAACCGAAGTTCCTGCATCAATAGAAAGGCAGGAAGTGAGCGTATGGCACAACACTGGGGTTAGTATACTGAGAAGGATACCAGTGCTATGTCATAGGCCCAGAAAAAGTGTTAGCAGCAACACCAAGCTGTCCTCGTCCCATGGGTGGATAGCGATCACCACCGACCTGAAAGGGTGGTCCGCTATGAAACGGATGCGGATACATGGGTGTATGCCGAGTCTCTGTGTGATGAGTGATTGTCAACGGAGATGATGCGCATGTTCTTTGGCTTGTGTTGTGCAGGTGTCGAGCACGGAGACAGTGATCGATGGCGGGTGAAGGTCAAGTTGCGACGTGCCGTGCCGACGGACCGGGCGCGATGAAGGATGGGCGTGCCGTGCGGCGGACGTGCCATGCCGATGTATCGGACGGTGAAGGGCGGACGTGGACTTGGACTGATGGACTGGAGGCCGGAGGATCAGCTGTGGTGGCTGGCAGCCTGCGACAGCGACAAGCGGAGAAGTGCGATCATGTTGGTGGAAGGGGTGCACAGGCGGTGCATCCCCTCTTCCGACGCCGGTTTGTTGGTAGAGCCCGGGAAAAACCAACGGTGGACGGTTTCCAGGTTTGGGCCTCAAAACCTGGGTGCTGGGTTTCCAGGTTGAGCCACAAAACCTGGGCGTGACGGTTTCCAGGTTGAGCCTCAAAACCTGGGCGTGGGCCGGTTTCCGAGTTTGGGCCTCAAAACTCGGGCGCTACGGGTTTCCGAGTTTGGGCCACAAAACTCGGGTTGGAGGCTGGTTTCCCGGTTTGGGCCTCAAAACCGGGGGCTGATGGAAAAGGCTGGTTTCCCGGTTTGGGCCACAAAACCGGGGGTGCAGAGTGGTGGCGGCACGTGGCGGCGATCTGAAGGTTGCGTGGAGGCGACGCGGAAGACCGTGCGGGCGTGGCCGTCGGATCTACCTACCACCAGCGGGTGGACTAGAATAGCCTTAGGGTTAGGCTGGTCCGCTCTGTAAATACAGTAGTGAGGGGTAGAGTAGGAAATAGACTTAGGCTAGGTTAGTATAAGTAGTCCAGGGGAGACACCCTCCTCCCTATCTCAGTTAGCGCAGTCATTTGCTTCCTAGCATTAGGGTTTCCACTCTCCCACACCCCTGCTTTAGCTAGTTGAGATCCGCAGAGAGACTCCACTCTGTGTACTGTTGATTTGAGGAAGTGAGGCCGTATCCTCACCTTGGAGCACTGATCGGTGTCATGATTCGCGTCCTTGATTCGAGTTCGTGGGTGTGATTCGCGTTTTCCTTGTGTTCTTCGCGGAATCCTTTTCTCCACGATTTTTCCGTCGCTTGATCTTTTTGCTCGGTTCATCGTTTGCGATTCCGTTTGAACCAAGTTGTTCTAGATCGTGAGGCACTCCTTTCCACCGAAGGAATTGATCTCAAACCTCACGGTCTAGGAGATCGAACGATTTTCGTTTTGGATCGTGTTCTTGCTCCCTTGCCTCGATTTTTCTCGATTCACCGATTTGAAGTTAGGTTCGAGCCATGATCTCTTAGGAGCAGCTCACTAACATCCTTGTGACTCCTCAAAACGAATCCCAAGCCTAGAGCAATTGATTCGGAGGAGATCGGGTTGAACCGAGAATTTCTGCGCTGTTTTCGGGGGCATCGGACGCTCGTGTTCTTGGCATCGGACGCTGACCCGAGTAGCATCGGACGCGCCGTTGCCACGTGTCAGTTTCTGTGCTTTTAAAGGGGCATCGGACGCTGGCATCGGACGCTACAGTGCTGCGTCCGATGGTCATGCAGTGAGGTTCCAGAAACCCTCATTTTGCATCGGACGCGTCCGTTGTCAGGGCATCGGACGCGCAAGCCCATCGGACGGGTTCATCGGACGCTCTTGCCCTAACCACCGGACGCTCCGTTGTCCATCGGACGCGTCCGAGGGTTGAGCATCGGACGCTGAGGGTTCACTGTAGCCGGCATCCGATGGCTATGCAGTAAGGTTCCCGAGAGGCACTATTTGCATCGGACGCGTCCGACGCTTGGACATCGGACGCTGCCAGCGTCCGATGCTGCTGTGACTGCGCAGTTTCGTTCGCTGTTTGTTCGTGCGTTCTCGGATTTGGTTTCCGTCTTTTGCGTTGGCCTTCTAGAGTTGTGTAGTGTCCCGCTGTACTTCTAGGAAGCATCCACCCTACATCTAGGGTCGTGGACACTAGCAACCTCTAGGGTTTGCTTTTGAGGTTGATTCTTGGGACAGTGGCTACTAGTTTCCGTAAGGAAATTTTAAAGCTCCCATTCACCCCCCCTCTGGTCGCTTTTGGTTAGCTTCTCGGTCCTTCAATTGGTATCGGAGCGGGTTAAGGATCTTCCACCTTAGCCGGTTCCAGATCCACCGAAGGCGACATGGATCGCGGCGTGGGCAAACCGCCGTTTTTTGATGGGACAAACTATGCGTATTGGAAGATACGTATGTCGGCCTATCTGCAGAGTTTGGGCGCTACTATCTGGGATATTTGCAACTCCCCTGATTACGTGGTCTTGGCTGCTCGTGTGACTCAGCAGCAGATCGATGAGCACGATGCCAATAGCCGAGCCCGTAATGCTCTTTTCTCTTGTTTGAGCATGGGTGAGTTTGATCGTGTTTCTCACCTCTCTACGGCTCGGGAGATCTGGGACACCCTCATGCGTTTTCATGAGGGCACCTCTCAAGTCAAAACCCGACTCTACGAGTCGTTCAAGAGAGAGTATGAGAACTTTCGACATCAGCCTGGCGAGAGCATAGAAAGTTTATTCGCTCGCTTTCAGGTGATTGTCAACAGGATGAGAGCTAACAAGGAGCAGTTGCCTTTTGACGATCATGAGCGTGCTTTGAAGCTTTTGCACACTCTTGACCGTTCGGTGTGGGATTCCAAGGTTCAGGCGATCATCGAATCGCCTAACTATGAGACCCTCACTTGCGACGAGCTCTTCAGTGTGCTCAAGTCCAGTAAGATTGATGCCATGTCGAGGGCTTCTTATGCGAATCCTTCTGGCCCGACTATGGCTTTGGTTTCCGGCTCTTCCTCTAACCCCTCAGCTGGTTTTGCACTTTCTTCTCTCTTTTCAATCACAGAGGACCAGCTGGAGTCTTTGGGAGATGACGAGTTGGCTTTGCTCGCCAACCGGTTCTCGCGGTTCCACAACAACCGCATGAACCGCCGTCGCGGAGGAGGACGCACGGGCTGCTACGAGTGCGGCGACCCCGACCACTTCATCGCCAACTGCCCCAAGAAGAACAAGCATCCGGGGAAGGGCGATCATGGGCGCAAGTACGACTCCAAGTACAAGGAGAAGCACGTCCCCCCAGCGCACAAGAAGAAGGGCGGCTTCAACAAAGAATACATCAAGAAGAAGTACTTGGAGAAGGCTCAGGCTGAGAAGCGGGCATTCTTTGCCGCGCTCAGCGATGTCGACGGCTCGGATGACGACTCCGCCAGCTCGAGCGATGACGAGTCCGAGAAGAAGAAGAGGATCGAGGACAAGCTGAACGGCCTCTGCTTCTTCGCCGACGACGACGGCTTCTGCACCATGGCGCTGGGCGATGAGGTCGACGGCGAGCCGGAGCGTACCCCTCGGAACGACGACGACGACGACACCTCCCAGGTATCTCTCACCTACGACGAGCTTTCCTCCGAGGTTGAGAAGTTGACTGCTGCCCTCCTTAGCCAAGATAAGTTGCTTAGGCGTGCCGCTAGAGAGCGCAAGGAGTTTAGGCAGAAGTGGGAGGACACGGTGAAGGAGCTTGAGTTCGCTCGGTCCACCGTGGTAGTGTCGGAGGAGGCGGAGTGCGAGTCGTGCACCGCGCATATGACTGACCTTCTCACTCTGAGAGGTAAGTATGCTGCGTTGGTTGGAGAGGTGGATGAGCT